>OZ005734.1:135368859-136789485 GCA_963930755.1 Eudasyphora cyanicolor
AATAATAATAATAATAATATTAATAATAATAATAATAATAATATAATAATAATAATAATAATAATAATAATAATAATAATAATAATAATAATAATAATAATAATAATAATAATAATAATAATAATAATAATAATAATAATATAATAATAATAATAATAATAATAATAATAATAATAATAATAATAATAATAATAATAATAATAATAATAATAATAATAATAATAATAATAATAATAATAATAATAATAATAATAATAATAATAATAATAATAATAATAATAATAATAATAATAATAATAATAATAATAATAATAATAATAATAATAATAATAATAATAATAATAATAATAATAATAATAATAATAATAATAATAATAATAATAATAATAATAATAATAATAATAATAATAATAATAATAATAATAATAATAATATAATAATAATAATAATAATAATAATAATATAATAATAATAATAATAATAATAATAATAATAATAATAATAATAATAATAATAATAATAATAATAATAATAATAATAATAATAATAATAATAATAATAATATAATAATAATAATAATAATAATAATAATAATAATAATAATAATAATAATAATAATAATAATAATAATAATAATAATAATAATAATAATAATAATAATAATAATAATAATAATAATAATAATAATATAATAATAATAATAATAATAATAATAATAATAATAATAATAATAATAATAATAATAATAATAATAATAATATAATAATAATAATAATAATAATAATAATAATAATAATAAAATAATAATATATAATAATAATAATAATAATAATAATAATAATAATAATAATAATAATAATAATAATAATAATAATAATAATAATAATAATAATATAATAATAATAATAATATAATAATAATAATAATAATAATAATAATAATAATAATAATAATAATAATAATAATAATAATAATAATAATAATAATAATAATAATAATAATAATAATAATAATAATAATAATAATAATAATAATAATAATAATAATAATAATAATAATAATAATAATAATAATAATAATAATAATAATAATAATAATAATAATAATAATAAAAATAATAATAATAATAATAATAATAATAATAATAATAATAATAATAATAATAATAATAATAATAATAATAATAATAATAATAATAATAATAATAATAATAATAATAATAATAATAATAATAAAATAATAATAATAATAATAATAATAATAATAATAATAATAATAATAAAATAATAATAATAATAATAATAATAATAATAATAATAATAATAATAATAATAATAATAATAATAATAATAATAATAATAATAATAATAATAATAATAATAATAATAATAATAATAATAATAATAATAATAATAATAATAATAATAATAATAATAATAATAATAATAATAATAATAATAATAATAATAATAATAATAATAATAATAATAATAAAATAATAATAATAATAATAATAATAATAATAATAATAATAATAATAATAATAATAATAATAATAATAATAATAATAATAATAATAATAATAATAATAATAATAATAATAATAATAATAATAATAATAATAATAATAATAATAATAATAATAATAATAATAATAATAATAATAATAATAATAATAATAATAATAATAATAATAATAATAATAATAATAATAATAATAATAATAATAATAATAATATAATAATAATAATAATAATAATAATAATAATAATAATAATAATAATAATAATAATAATAATAATAATAATAATAATAATAATAATAATAATAATAATAATAATAATAATAATAATAATAATAATAATAATAATAATAATAATAATAAAATAATAATAATAATAATAATAATAATAATAATAATAATAATAATAATAATAATAATAATAATAATAATAATAATAATAATAATAATAATAATAATAATAATAATAATAATAATAATAATAATAATAATAATAATACTAATAATAATAATAATAATAATAATAATAATAATAATAATAATAATAATAATAATAATAATAATAATAATAATAATAATAATAATAATAATAATAATAATAATAATAATAATAATAATAATAATAATAATAATAATAATAATAATAATAATAATAATAATAATAATAATAATAATAATAATAATAATAATAATAATAATAATAATAATAATAATAATAATAATAATAATAATAATAATAATAATAATAATAATAATAATAATAATAATAATAATATAATAATAATAATAATAATAATAATAATAATAATAATAATAATAATAATAATAATAATAATAATAATAATTAATAATAATAATAATAATAATAATAATAATAATAATAATAATAATAATAATAATAATAATAATAATAATAATAATAATAATAATAATAATAATAATAATAATAATAATAATAATAATAATAATAATAATAATAATAATAATATAATAATAATAATAATAATAATAATAATAATAATAATAATAATAATAATAATAATAATAATAATAATAATAATAATAATAATAATAATAATAATAATAATAATAATAATAATAATAATAATAATATAATAATAATAATAATAATAAAATAATAATAATAATATAATAATAATAATAATAATAATAATAATAATAATAATAATAATAATAATAATAATAATAATAATAATAATAATAATAATAATAATAATAATAATAATAATAATAATAATAATAATAATAATAATAATAATAATAATAATAATAATAATAATAATAATAATAATAATAATAATAATAATAAATAATAATAATAATAATAATAATATAATAATAATAATAATAATAATAATAATAATAATAATAATAATAATAATAATAATAATAATAATAATAATAATAATAATAATAATAATAATAATAATAATAATAATAATAATAATAATAATAATAATAATAATAATAATATAATAATAATAATAATAATAATAATAATAATAATAATAATAATAATAATAATAATAATAATAATAATAATAATAATAATAATAATAATAATAATAATAATAATAATAATAATAATAATAATAATAATAATAATAATAATAATAATAATAATAATAATAATAATAATATAATAATAATAATAATAATAATAATAATAATAATAATAATAATAATAATAATAATAATAATAATAATAATAATAATAATAATAATAATAATAATAATAATAATAATAATAATAATAATAATAATAATAATATAATAATAATAATAATAATAATAATAATAATAATAATAATAATAATAATAATAATAATAATAATAATAATAATAATAATAATAATAATAATAATAATAATAATAATAATAATAATAATAATAATAATAATAATAATAATAATAATAATAATAATAATAATAATAATAATAATAATAATAATAATAATAATAATAATAATAATAATAATAATAATAATAATATAATAATAATAATAATAATAATAATAATAATAATAATAATAATAATAATAATAATAATAATAATAATAATAATAATAATAATAATAATAATAATAATAATAATAATAATAATAATAATAATAATAATAATAATAATAATAATAATAATAATAATAATAATAATAATAATAATAATAATAATAATAATAATAATAATAATAATAATAATAATAATAATAATAATAATAATAATAATAATAATAATAATAATAATAATAATAATAATAATAATAATAATAATAATAATAATAATAATAATAATAATAATAATAATAATAATAATAATAATAATAATAATAATAATAATAATAATAATAATAATAATAATAATAATAATAATAATAATAATAATAATAATAATAATAATAATAATAATAATAATAATAATAATAATAATAATAATAATAATAATAATAATAATAATAATAATAATAATAATAATAATAATAATAATAATAATAATAATAATAATAATAATAATAATAATAATAATAATAATAATAATAATAATAATAATAATAATAATAATAATAATAATAATAATAATAATAATAATAATAATAATAATAATAATAATAATAATAATAATAATAATAATAATAATAATAATAATAATAATAATAATAATAATAATAATAATAATAATAATAATAATAATAATAATAATAATAATAATAATAATAATAATAATAATAATAATAATAATAATAATAATAATAATAATAATAATAATAATAATAATAATAATAATAATAATAATAATAATAATAATAATAATAATAATAATAATAATAATAATAATAATAATAATAATAATAATAATAATAATAATAATAATAATAATAATAATAATAATAATAATAATAATAATAATAATAATAATAATAATAATAATAATAATAATAATAATAATAATAATAATAATAATAATAATAATAATAATAATAATAATAATAATAATAATAATAATAATAATAATAATAATAATAATAATAATAATAATAATAATAATAATGATTTTCGCAACATTGCAAGTTCAATACAAAAACAAACGTATATCACAACAGTTATCCACAAACATCACAAAAAGAACAACAAAATTAAACGCTCTCGTGCAGAGGACAGTGTCTCTCATGGCGACAACATGAGTAAAAAAAACAAACCATCTGTTTCTCATAAAGAGAACCAAAACTATTTTCATCCTCTACAAACAATCGATGATGAAGCTAAAGATGAGGTTATTGTCGATAACCAAAAAGTGATGCCAAAGCTGAAAGTGCCGGCGATAACATTACTCAAATGCAAAATTGAACAGTTTCATGAGATGTGTAGGATTTTGAGTGTAAAAGACTACTCAGTGAGAAAAATTTCCATTGGTTTGAAATTATTCTGTACCAACATGAAAGATTTTGAACTGATATGCGAGAAAGCAACAAATCAATTTTCATTTGAGCATTTTACTTATGGTAGCAAGTATGATAAGCCATACAAAGCTATCCTTCTGGGTCTAGAAAAACAAGATCCACAAAAAGTAAAACTGCAACTAATTGGAAAGGGACTGAAATGTATTGATGTGAAGATTGTTGTACGCAAATCTGAAAATCGGGAGGAGCAGATAATATATGTAGTATATTTCGAGCGAAAATCTGTTACTCTAAAAGAGTTGAGGGAAAACTACTCTTCATTAGAATATATGAAAGTAAAATGGGAGTACCAAAAACCTGGTCAAAATAAATTGACACAATGTCATAACTGCCAAATGTTCGGCCATGGTTCCAGCAGATGTAGAGTGAAAACGTTTTGTGCCAATTGTGCTGGGAACCATCAAACTACTTCATGTAAAGAAAATTTTACTACATGCGCAAATTGTGGTGGTGAGCACAAATCAATGTCCCAAGAATGTCCAAGTAGAATGAAATATCTCGAAATTAGGGAACGTCAACAACCAAAAAGCGTTGCTCGCAACTACCCTACTTTTGCTCCAATGCATCATCAAAATTATGCCCAAAATTTCCCAAATCCTTTACATCAAGTATCGTCACAATCAAACACATGGTCAAATGTACAACAATCTATACCAAATAATAATAATTTATTCTCTAATGAAGAATTAAAAACATTAACTTTTGAATTAATTTCTAAGCTGAGAAATTGTAAAACAAAATTAGACCAATTTGAAGTTATCACAGGTCTCGCATTTAAATTTTTAAATTGAACGAAACAACGAAAATAATTTCTTGGAATGCCAGAGGTATTCGGAACAAAACTCAAGAGTTATTCCATCTCTTAGATACATTTCATATTGATATATGTCTTTTATGTGAAACTTGGCTAAATCCAACCATTTCAATAAAAAATCAAAACTTTTGCTGCTATCGTTACGATCGCCATGATAGACGAGGAGGTGGTGTTGCTGTCCTTATTAGGAAAACTCTTAAACATAAATTCCTGGGTCCCAAAAATACGACACATATTGAAAATATTGGAGTTCAATTATATATAAATGATAGAGCTATCGACATATACTCCTGCTACTTCCCCGGAGGCTCTCCAAGAAATGGTACCCAATATAAACAAGAATTCGTATCAGACCTTCATAAATTGACTTCATCTAAAAATTTCGTACTTGGAGGTGATTTTAACTGCAGACACAATTTTTGGGGTTGTCAAAGAAGCAATGTTTGGGGAAATATCCTGTTTGATAAACTACAAACTAATCACTACGATATAATGTTTCCAGTGGAACATACGTACATACCTTCAGATCCGAAAAGGCAAGCGTCGACGCTAGACTTTTTCCTAACAGATATCCATCATCAACTACGTTCTGTGAAGATTATGAACAACCGCTCGTCCGATCATCTTCCGATAACCACGGAGATAAACATAAAATGTGATTTTTCAGAAAATTGGTTTTATGATTTCAGCAAAGCAAATTGGAAACTCTTCAAGAGACACATCACAAGGAATTCCAGACTATCATATGAAGATGACTTATCCGTAAATTATATAAACCGCATGGTTGATGAATTTAAGGATTTAATAAATACTGCAGTTGATGTCAGCGTGCCAAAACGTAGAGTCCTACCAAAAATGATGTCAATACCTCATAACATTATAGAGATGTCAGCGATAGAGTTCACATGAATGTGATAAACAAAAGAATTTCGGAAGAATTATCTCTTTTCCGAAACAGAAAATGGAAGGACAGATTGTCCTCGCTGGATAAAGCTTCGTCTCCTTTTTGGAAAATAACAAAAGTTCTGAAGAAAAAATCTAAAACCATACCTCCACTGGTACACAATAATAACACATACTATACGCTGGACGACAAATGTAAAATACTTGCAGAGAATTTTCTCTCAAATCATAATATTTCATCAAAACTTAGCGATGATATTACAACAAATGAGGTAAATAATTATGTTCGCAGCATCAACGAAACAACAATTCCTCAAAATGTCAGACCAGTTCCAATAGAAAAAATATCGTATATAATTAACAAACTTAAAAACAAAAAGGCTCCCGGTAAGGATGGAATAAGCAATAAATGCATAAAAATGTTACCCAAAAATGGCAAAATTTTTCTAACATTGTTAATAAATGCTTGCTTAAAACTAGGCTATTTCCCTCGGGAGTGGAAGTGTTCAAAAACAATTCCTATACCCAAGCCAAATAAACCTCTGTACGATCCTAATTCATATAGGCCCATTAGCTTACTTTCGTCTCTAAGCAAAATTTTGGAGAAAGTTATCCAAGAGCGAATTACTGAGCTTATGGAAAAAAACTGCATATTGCCCAAAGAACAGTTTGGGTTTAGACTTGAGCATAACACTTGTCAGCCCCTCGTGAAAATAAAGAAGACTGTGCATCAAAATTTTAACAGATCACTATCAACAGGTATGGTCCTGCTTGATATTAAGGCAGCATTTGACAGCGTATGGCATAACGGTTTGTTATATAAGTTGCACAAATTTGGATTCCCATTAGAAGTTATAAAACTTATTCAAAGTTTTCTTAGTGAAAGGAAGTTTAGCGTCTACATTGGCAAAACCAACTCTCAACAAATTGTCATCCCAAATGGCTGTCCGCAAGGTTCCTGCTTATCTCCTATCCTATACAACATATTCACAGCCGATATTCCTGTGATTGAAAACTGCGTCATTTCAATATTTGCAGATGATACCTCAATAATGAGTTCCGATATATATTCCACCAACATAGAAAAAAGTCTAGAGAAAGGCCTGGTCAAATTAAATAAATATTTTAATAAGTGGAATATAGCCGTTAATCCAGAAAAAACTCAGGCTATATATTTTACAAGAAAGCGAAAATCGTGTTTCCTGCCTCAAACTCCACTTCGTTTCTTGAACCACAACATAACTTGGGAAAACAATGTCAAATACCTGGGAGTCATGCTTGACAAAAAACTAAATTTTGGTGATCATATATCTCACACCGTTGACAAACTTAACAAAACTATTAGAACAATGTACCCACTAATTAACAGGAAGTCTGAATTGAATAAGGAAAACAAAAAAATAATAATAAAATCGATATTCCTACCAATAATGTTTTACTGTGCACCGCTATGGGCGTCGTCGGCGAACTGCCATCTACAAAAATTACAAGTTGTCCAGAACAAGTTGCTTAAAATGATTTTCAACCTGCCATGGCATTATTCCACTCAACGACTACATACCTTATCCGGCTTTCTACTCATTAATGATAGACTTGAAAAAGTCAACACCAATTTTAAAGCGAGATGTTCTTCATCGCGATATAACCATATTAATGAATTAGTTTCATCATAATTGTAGTTTCTAAGTTAAAATCCATATCTAGTCAAAGTTTCAAAGGTTTTTATATACTTTTTTCCTTGCATATCAAAAATTAAAATGTAAT
This sequence comes from Eudasyphora cyanicolor, assembly GCA_963930755.1. Taxonomy (NCBI): domain Eukaryota; kingdom Metazoa; phylum Arthropoda; class Insecta; order Diptera; family Muscidae; genus Eudasyphora; species Eudasyphora cyanicolor. The sequence continues at coordinate 135,377,339 of OZ005734.1, forward strand.
GTAATAATACATAACTCACAATGCCTAAAATTACAAATCTAAATTAAGCAGAAAAGGAACTATTTTTCCTTTATAAGAAAAGAAAACAAATGTAAACCACGAAATGTTATAAAAATAAAGAATTGAATTGAAATTGAAATAATAATAATAATAATAATAATAATAATAATAATAATAATAATAATAATAATAATAATAATAATAATAATAATAATAATAATAATAATAATAATAATAATAATAATAATAATAATAATAATAATAATAATAATAATAATAATAATAATAATAATAATAATAATAATAATAATAATAATAATAATAATAATAATAATAATAATAATAATAATAATAATAATAATAATAATAATAATAATAATAATAATAATAATAATAATAATAATAATAATAATAATAATAATAATAATAATAATAATAATAATAATAATAATAATAATAATAATAATAATAATAATAATAATAATAATAATAATAATAATAATAATAATAATAATAATAATAATAATAATAATAATAATAATAATAATAATAATAATAATAATAATAATAATAATAATAATAATAATAATAATAATAATAATAATAATAATAATAATAATAATAATAATAATAATAATAATAATAATAATAATAATAATAATAATAATAATAATAATAATAATAATAATAATAATAATAATAATAATAATAATAATAATAATAATAATAATAATAATAATAATAATAATAATAATAATAATAATAATAATAATAATAATAATAATAATAATAATAATAATAATAATAATAATAATAATAATAATAATAATAATAATAATAATAATAATAATAATAATAATAATAATAATAATAATAATAATAATAATAATAATAATAATAATAATAATAATAATAATAATAATAATAATAATAATAATAATAATAATAATAATAATAATAATAATAATAATAATAATAATAATAATAATAATAATAATAATAATAATAATAATAATAATAATAATAATAATAATAATAATAATAATAATAATAATAATAATAATAATAATAATAATAATAATAATAATAATAATAATAATAATAATAATAATAATAATAATAATAATAATAATAATAATAATAATAATAATAATAATAATAATAATAATAATAATAATAATAATAATAATAATAATAATAATAATAATAATAATAATAATAATAATAATAATAATAATAATAATAATAATAATAATAATAATAATAATAATAATAATAATAATAATAATAATAATAATAATAATAATAATAATAATAATAATAATAATAATAATAATAATAATAATAATAATAATAATAATAATAATAATAATAATAATAATAATAATAATAATAATAATAATAATAATAATAATAATAATAATAATAATAATAATAATAATAATAATAATAATAATAATAATAATAATAATAATAATAATAATAATAATAATAATAATAATAATAATAATAATAATAATAATAATAATAATAATAATAATAATAATAATAATAATAATAATAATAATAATAATAATAATAATAATAATAATAATAATAATAATAATAATAATAATAATAATAATAATAATAATAATAATAATAATAATAATAATAATAATAATAATAATAATAATAATAATAATAATAATAATAATAATAATAATAATAATAATAATAATAATAATAATAATAATAATAATAATAATAATAATAATAATAATAATAATAATAATAATAATAATAATAATAATAATAATAATAATAATAATAATAATAATAATAATAATAATAATAATAATAATAATAATAATAATAATAATAATAATAATAATAATAATAATAATAATAATAATAATAATAATAATAATAATAATAATAATAATAATAATAATAATAATAATAATAATAATAATAATAATAATAATAATAATAATAATAATAATAATAATAATAATAATAATAATAATAATAATAATAATAATAATAATAATAATAATAATAATAATAATAATAATAATAATAATAATAATAATAATAATAATAATAATAATAATAATAATAATAGTAATAATAATAATAATAATAATAGTAATAATAATAATAATAATAATAATTTAGTAGCGAGAATGCTGTAATTTTGTGTATATGTATCTGGTGGCAGTCTACGCGATTGGTCCAAAAATGGGCGGGTTCGGACCAATAGGCGTGGCCCCGCCCACATTGACCAAATTTTGAAATGTTGATATCTTGCACAATTTGCTAGCGGGAGTGCTGCAATGTTGTGTATATGTATCTGGAGGCATTCTATGTAATTGGTCAAAAAATGGGCGGGGTCGGACCAATGGGCTTGGCCCCGCCCATATAAGCCACATTTTGAAATTGATATAACTTGCACAATATGTTAGCGAGAGTGCTGGAATTTTGTGTTTATGTATATGGTGGCAGTCTGCGTGATTGGTCCAAAAATGGGCGGGATCGGCCCATTGGGCGTGGCCCCGCCCACATAGACCAAATTTTGATATCTTGCACAATTTGCTATCGGGAGTGCTGCAATGTTGTGTATATGTATCTGGTGGCATTCTACGTAATTGGTCAGAAAATGGGCGGGATCGGACCAATGAGCGTGGCCCTGCCCTTATAAGCCAAATTTCGAAATTGATATATCTTGCACAATTTTTTATCTAGAGTGCTGTAATGTTGTACATATGTATCTGGTGACAGTCCACGTGATTGGTCCAAAAATTGGCGGGATCTGACCAATGGGCGTGCCACCGCCAATATAAGCCAAATTTAGAAATTGAATTATATTGCTCATTTTGTTAGCGAGAGTGTTGAAATTTTGCGTATATGTATCTGGTAGCAGTCTACGTGATTGGCTTACAAATGGGCGGAATAAGATCAGTGGGCGTGGCACAGCCCATATTTTGATATATCTTGCAAGTATTATATAGGAAATACATGAACAAAAATGCTCGGTATGCAATAATTACAGCTGCTCACTCCAATACAATCGCAATATGATAATGTGATGCATGACAAATGAAACAAGAATTTGGAAATTTTATAAGTATACATTTCTATTTTCTGGACTTTTCACTGAATTCGGTATTTTTTCATTCAGCGAATTTATTACTAATACAAGTAAGGAAAGGCAGAAAGTCGAGCCGGGCCGACTATATAATACCCTACACCTCCCTAACAATGCGATAAGGGTCATTGCGATAATAATTTGGAATAATTGGTAAATGTATTTTGAACCGATAATCGCTAAATTAAGCAATATTCGTTCCTAAATTGAGAAACATTTTTCTGGAGAACTTTGTAATGATCGGAAGTAAAGTACAACTCCTATAGCGCTTTGTAACCAAATCTCGAGGAACATATATATGGAGGTTATATGTAAATCTGAATCGATTTTCCTTGAATACTCATTCATGTAAAATAGAAACCTGTTTCTGCCGAATTTCCTGATGATCGGATATAAAACACAGTCTCTACAGCGCTTACATGTCAAATTGGGGGTAACATATATATGGGGGCTATATCTAAATCTGAACCGATTTTCTCCGAATTTTGCGTTATTCCTTCATGTAATAAGAAACCTCTTTCTGCCGAATTTCTTACTGATCGGATATAAAATACAGTTTCTACAGCGCTTACATGTCAAATCGGGGATAACATATATATGGGGGCTATATCTAAATCTGAACCGATTTTCTCCGAATTTGGCAGTATTCCTTCATGTAATAAGAAACCTCTTTCTGCTGAATTTCGTACTAATCGGATATAAAATACAGTTTCTACAGCGCTTACATGTCAAATCGGGGGTAACATATATATGGGGGCTATATCTAAATCTGAATCGATTTTCCTTGAATACTCATTCTTGTAAAATAGAAACCTGTTTCTGTCGAATTTCGTACTGATCGGATATAAAACACAGTCTCTACAGAGCTTACATGTCAAATTGGGGGTAACATATATATGGGGGCTATATCTAAATCTGAACCGATTTTCTCCGAATTTTGCGGTATTCCTCCTTGTACTAAGAAACCTCTTTCTGCCGAATTTTTTACTGATCGGATATAAAATACAGTTTCTACAGCGCTTGAATTTCAAATCGGGGGTAACATATATATGGGGACTATATCTAAATCTGAACCGATTTTCTCCGAATTTGGCAGTATTCCTTCATGTAATAAGAAACCTCTTTCTGCCGAATTTCGTACTGATCGGATATAAAATACAGTTTCTACAGCGCTTACATGTCAAATCGGGGGTTACATATATATGGGGGCTATATCTAAATCTGAACCGATTTTCTCCGAATTTGGCAGTATTCCTTCATGTAATAACAAACCTCTTTCTGCCGAATTACGTACTGAGCGGATATAAAATACAGTTTCTACAGCGCTAATTTTGACATGGGCAGCGAAGCGCACCGGGCTCAGCTAGTCTATATATATAAAAGAGAGTGTTTGTGGGTTTGTTTGTGTGTTTGTTTGTTCCGTATAGACGTCTAATCGGTTAAACCGATCATCTTGAAATTTTCACAGAATGTACATGTGAAGGGGGTGCTGAAAATAGGGTACTTGAATTTTCGATATATCTAGTGGGCGTGGACCCGCCCATATGGGTCAAATTTTGGTATTGAGAAAAATGTTTAGCTAGAGTGCTGAAATTTTGTGTGTATGCATTTAGTGTCAGATTATGTGAATTTTCAAAAAATGGGGGGAATCGGACCAATGGGCGTGGCCCCGCCCATACAAGCAAAATTTTTAAATTGAAATATTTTCCAAAATTTATTAGCGAGAGTTCTGTAGTTTTGTTTATATGTATCAGGTGACAATCTACGTGATTGGTCCAAAAATGGGCGGGATCGGACCAATGGGCGTGGCCCCGCCCACATAGACCAAATTTTGAAATTTCGATATCTTGCACAATTTGCTATCGGGAGTTCTGCAATGTTGTGTATATGTATCTGGTGGCATTCTACGTAATTGGTAAAAAATGGGCGGGATCGGACCAATGGGCGTGGCCCCGCCCATATAAGCCAAATTTTGAAATTGATATATCTTGCACAATTTGCTAGCTAGAGTGCTGTAATGTTGTACATATGTATCTGGTGACAGTCCACGTGATTGGTCCAAAAATTGACGGGATCGGACCAATGAGCGTGGCACCGCCCATATAAGCCAAATTTTAAAAATGTGATATCTTGCACAATTTGTTAGCGAGAGACCTGGAATTTTGTGTACATATATCCGTTGGCGATCTACGTGATTGGTCCAAAAATGGGCGGGTTCGGACCAATAGGCGTGGCCCCGCCCATATAACCCAAATTTTGAAATAGAAATATCTTGCACAATTTATTATCGAGAGTGCGCAAGTTTTAGGGATATGTATCTGATGACAGTCTACGCGATTCGCCTAAAAATGGCCGGGATCAGACCAATGGACCTCGCCCCGCCTATATAAGCCAAATTTTGAAATTGAGACACATATATTGCACAATTTTTAGCGAGAGTGATGTCTGGTGGTAGTCTACGATATTGGTCTAAAAAAGGGTCGGGATCGGATCAATGGCCGTGGCCCCGCCCATATAAACTAAATTTTGAAATTGAGATGTCTTACACAATTTTTTAGCGAGAGTTCTGTAATTTTGTGCATATGTATCTGATGATAGCCTACGTGAATAGTCTAAAAAGTGGCGGGATCGGATCAATGGGCGTGGCCCCGCCCATATAAGCCAAATTTTGAAATTGAGATATTTTGCACAATTTGTTAGCGAGAGTGCTGGAATTTTGTGTATATGTATATGGTGTCAGTCTAAGTGATTGGTCCAAAAATGGGCGGGATCGACCCAATGGGCGTGGCCCCGCCCACATAGACCAAATTTTGAAATTTTGATATCTTGCACAATTTGCCAGCGGGAGTGCTGCAATGTTGCAAATATGTATCTGGTGGCATTCTACGTAATTGGTCAAAAAATGGGCGGGATCGAACCAATGGGCGTGGCCCCGCCCATATAAGCCAAATTTTGAAATTGATATATCTTGCACAATTTGTTAGCTAGAGTGCTGTAATGTTGTACATATGTATCTGGTGGCAGTCCACGTGATTGGTCCAAAAATGGGCGGGATAGGACCAATGGGCGTGGCCCCGCCCATATAAGCCAAATTTTGAAATTTAGATATCTTGCACAATTTGTTAGCGAGAGTGCTGTAATTTTGTGTATATGTGTCTGGTGGAAGCCTACGTGATTGGTCTAAAAATGAGCGGGATCTGACCAAAGGGCGTGGCCTCGCCCATATAACCCAAAATTGAGCTATCTTGCACAATTTAGTAGCGAGAATGCTGTAATTTTGTGTATATGTATCTGGTGGCAGTCTACGTGATTGGTCCAAAAAAGGGCGCGATCGACCCAATGGGCGTGGCCCCGCCCACATAGACCAAATTTTGAAATTTTGATAACTTGCACAATTTGCTAGCGGGAGTGCTGCAATGTTGCGTATATGTATCTGGTGGCATTCTACGTAATTGGTCAAAAAATGGGCGGGATCGGACCAATGTGCTTGGCCCCGCCCATATGAGCCAAATTTTGAAATTGATATATCTTGCACAATATGTTAGCGAGAGTGCTGTTATTTTGTACATATGTATCTGGTGGCAGTCCACGTGATTGGTCCAAAAATGGGCGGGATAGGACCAATGGGCGTGGCCCCGCCCATATAAGCCAAATTTTGAAATTTAGATATCTTGCACAATTTGTTAGCGAGAGTGCTGTAATTTTGTGTATATGTGTCTGGTGGAAGCCTACGTGATTGGTCTAAAAATGAGCGGGATCTGACCAAAGGGCGTGGCCTCGCCCATATAACCCAAAATTGAGCTATCTTGCACAATTTAGTAGCGAGAATGCTGTAATTTTGTGTATATGTATCTGGTGGCAGTCTACGTGATTGGTCCAAAAAAGGGCGCGATCGACCCAATGGGCGTGGCCCCGCCCACATAGACCAAATTTTGAAATTTTGATAACTTGCACAATTTGCTAGCGGGAGTGCTGCAATGTTGCGTATATGTATCTGGTGGCAGTCTGCGTAATTGGTCAGAAAATGGGCGGGATCGGACCAATGGGGGTGGCCCCGCCCTTATAAGCCAAATTTCGAAATGGATATATCTTGCACAATTTTTTATCTAGAGTGCTGTAATGTTGTACATATGTATCTGGTGACAGTCCACGTGATTGGTCCAAAAATTGGCGGGATCTGACCAATGGGCGTGCCACCGCCCATATAAGCCAAATTTTGAAATTGAATTATCTTGCTCATTTTGTTAGCGCATATGTATCTGGTAGCAGTCTACGTGATTGGCTTACAAATGGGCGGAATAGGACCAGTGGGCGTGGCACAGCCCATATTTTGATATATCTGGCAAGTATTATATAGGAAATACATGAACAAAAATGCTCGGTATGCGATAATTACAGCTGCTCACTCCAATACAATCGCAATATGATAATGTGATGCATGACCAATGAAACAAGAATTTGGAAATTTTTTAAGTATACATTTCTATTTTCTGGACTTTCCACTGAATTCGGTATTTTTTCATTCAGTGAATTTATTACTAATACCAGTAAGGAAAGGCAGAAAGTCGGGCGGGCCGCCTATATAATACCCTACACCTCCCTAACAATGCGATAAGGGTCATTGCGATAATAATTTGGAATAATTGGTAAATGTGGTGTGTGTGTATGTAAATCTTATTTTGAACCGATAATCGCTAAATTAAGCAATATTCGTTCCTAAATTGAGAAACAGTTTTCTGGAGAACTTTGTAATGATCGGAAGTAGAGTACAACTTCTATAGCGCTTTGTAACCAAATCTGGAGGAACATATATATGGAGGTTATATATAAATCTGAATCGATTTTCCTTGAATACTCATTCATGTAAAATAGAAACCTGTTTCTGTCGAATTTCGTACTGATCGGATATAAAACACAGTCTCTACAGCGCTTACATGTCAAATTGGGGGTAACATATATATGGGGGCTATATCTAAATCTGAACCGATTTGCTCCGAATTTTGCGGTATTCCTCCATGTACTAAGAAACCTCTTTCTGCCGAATTTTTTACTGATCGGATATAAAATACAGTTTCTACAGCGCTTGAATTTCAAATCGGGGGTAACATATATATGGGGACTATATCTAAATCTGAACCGATTTTCTCAGAATTTGGCAGTATTCCTTCATGTAATAAGAAACCTCTTTCTGCCGAATTTCGTACTGATCGGATATAAAATACAGTTTCTACAGCGCTTACATGTAAAATCGGGGGTAACATATATATGGGGCCTATATCTAAATCTGAACCGATTTTCTCCGAATTTGGCAGTATTCCTTCATGTAATAACAAACCTCTTTCTGCCGAATTACGTACTGAGCGGATATAAAATACAGTTTCTACAGCGCTAATTTTGACATGGGCAGCGAAGCGCACCGGGCTCAGCTAGTCTATATAACAGGTGGCGCAAAAGTAACCTTTCGATGTTATGTTAGACGCGATTGGCGGTCAGCAGCTAACAGCTGATGCACCGTCTGGACTTTGTACGGAAACATCTTCAAATCTTGTACCAAAATTCGCTGTAGAGACTGTCGACTGATACCCATTTGCGTGGCACGTCGTCTGGTCGATGTCGACGGCGCTTCCATGACATCCTCGGCTACAGCAGCAATATTCTCCGCAGAACGGCTACTCCGGGGTCTGCCACGCCTGGCAGCATCTCGTGTTGTGCCAGTCTCTTCGAGGCGAGCGGCTAAACGTCGCAGTGTTTCACCAGTAGGCGTTGGACGGCCAGGAAATCTGTGCCAAAGTCACCGACCGATTATTGGTCAAATAAATAGTCAGCAATATTCCGCGTTCTGGAGCAGTGTAGCGTAACATTGTTTATTAACGTATATTTCGCATGTGTTTACTACACAAATGTCAAAACAGAACTGACATTAGGGGCCAATCGCAAAATTTATAGCATTTTCTGATAGGAGGATTACTTTTGCGCCACCTTGTATATAAAAGAGAGTGTTTGTGGGTTTGTTTGTGTGTTTGTTTGTTCCGTATAGACGTCTAATCGGTTAAACCGATCATCTTGAAATTTTCACAGAATGTACATGTGAAGGGGGTGCTGAAAATAGGGTACTTGAATTTTCGATATATCTAGTGGGCGTGGACCCGCCCATATGGGTCAAATTTTGGTATTGAGAAAAATGTTTAGCTAGAGTGCTGAAATTTTGTGTGTATGCATTTAGTGTCAGATTATGTGAATTTTCAAAAAATGGGCGGAATCGGACCAATGGGCGTGGCCCCGCCCATACAAGCCAAATTTTTAAATTGAAATATTTTCCACAATTTATTAGCGAGAGTTCTGTAGTTTTGTTTATATGTATCAGGTGACAGTCTACGTAATTGGTTCAAAAATGGGCGGGATCGGACCAATGGGCGTGGCCCCGCCCATATAAGCCAAATTTTGAAATTGATATATCTTGCACAATTTGCTAGCTAGAGTGCTGTAATGTTGTACATATGTATCTGGTGACAGTCCACGTAATTGGTCCAAAAATTGACGGGATCGGACCAATGGGCGTGGCACCGCCCATATAAGCCAAATTTTAAAAATGTGATAGCTTGCACAATTTGTTAGCGAGAGACCTGGAATTTTGTGTACATATATCCGTTGGCGATCTACGTGATTGGTCCAAAAATGGGCGGGTTCGGACCAATAGGCGTGGCCCCGCCCATATAACCCAAATTTTGAAATAGAAATATCTTGCACAATTTATTATCGAGAGTGCGCAAGTTTTAGGGATATGTATCTGATGACAGTCTACGCGATTCGCCTAAAAATGGCCGGGATCAGACCAATGGACGTCGCCCCGCCTATATAAGCCAAATTTTGAAATTGAGACACATATATTGCACAATTTTTAGCGAGAGTGATGTCTGGTGGTAGTCTACGTTATTGGTCTAAAAAAGGGTCGGGATCGGATCAATGGCCGTGGCCCCGCCCATATAAACTAAATTTTGAAATTGAGATGTCTTACACAATTTTTTAGCGAGAGTTCTGTAATTTTGTGCATATGTATCTGATGATAGCCTACGTGAATAGTCTAAAAAGTGGCGGGATCGGATCAATGGGAGTGGCCCCGCCCATATAAACCAAATTTTGAAATTGAGATGTCATGCATAATTGTGCTGTGATGTTGTGCATCTCACGCAGTCTACGTGATTACACCAAAAAGGGCGGCACCGCCCATAGAAACCTAATTTTGAATTTAAGATATCTTGCACAATTTGTTTAAGTGAGCGCTGTACTTTTGTGTATATGTATCTGGCGGCAGTCTACGTGATTGGTCAGGAAATGGGAGGGATCAGACTAATTTGCGTGGCCCCGTTCATATAAGCCAAGTTTATTATCGAGAGTGCTGCAGTTTTGGGTATATGTATCTGATGACAGTCTACGCGATTCGCCCAAAATTGGGCGGGATCAGACCAATGGACCTGACCCCGCCTATATAAGCCAAATTTTGAAATTGAGACTCATATCTTGCAAAATTTTTTAGCGAGAGTGCTGTAATTTTTTGCATATGGATTTGACTATCTTCACGTAGACTATCACGTCTACGTGAATGGTCCAAAAAGGGTTGCGATGGGACCAATGGGCGTGCCCCCCCCCCCCCCCCCCCTTATAAGCAAATTTCTGAAATTGAAATACATTGAACAATTTGTTAGCGAGAGTGTTGCAATTTTGTGAATATGCATTTGATGATAGTCTACGTAATTGGTTAAAAAATGGACGGAATCGGAAATCTTAAGTCCGGGGCAACGAAGTGGGCCGGGTCCAGCTTGCCCAGATAAGATCTTGCGGCAGATCTGTTGGGTTCTACTCGATGGGATCGTAGTAGAAGCCTGTAAAATGTCGTTGCTCGGGAGGCAACAAGAAACGCTTAGTTAAAACAACCCACACAACAAACAGAAATGACACACAAGTATTTGAGCGATACTTACGTGAGCTTCGGTTGTTCTGGTGACGACGATATCGATTAAAACAAATCGATTAAGTCCATATCAATATCGTCGTCGAGGGGGTTGGGATGATCCCCAACATTCCGCTCCCCTTGCATGGCTGCAACATACGGTGCCCCAGCAATCTTCCCTAAGGCTGCCTGAATCTGTCGCATCATCGCTTGGTTTCCCTGTTGGCCCTCCGACACCGCCCTCAAGCACTGTAGAATGTTCGGATCCGGGGAGACTACTGGGACCCCATGAGGGCTTGGTGGTTGTAGTGGCTGTTGTTCCTGTCGCTGCTGTTGGTGAGGCTCCTTTTGTTGCTGACGCTGTTGACGAGGTGGCTGCTGTCGATTCGATTGCCGACGATTTTGCTGCTGTTGTTGGCGCTGTTGTTGTTGACGATGTTCTTGTTGGCGATGTTGTTGTTGACGCTGTTGTTGTTGGCGCTGTTGACGACAACTGACAACTTCCGGCGAAGTACACTCTCTCAACAAATGGTACTGCACGGGAACGCTGTCTGGCGGTCATCTTTTTAAAAATGCCACAAAATCTCTATGGGTGGAACCGGAAGCACACCAAGCATTGTTCATTGAGTTCGTTGTTCATGTTCGTAATGTTCGTTGTTCAAAGAAATTTAAGAATAAAAAGAGAAAAAAACAAAGAAAAAATGGATCCCATACGGGCGATGGATTATTAATTATACTTAGTGTGGACAATACAACATATTGCAACGGACTTGCTAGTCTACGGATTTTTCGCATAAAGGTAAAACGCACAGTTTCACAACTGGTCGTGTTATGACCCCGGAAGATGTTTTAACATCGGTGACTCGAACTCGACTGTCAAAGCCTTTATGCACCGATTCAATTCGACCCATTCTCCACTCATTGGGTGGTAACAACTCATCTTGTACTATGACGAAATCGACCTTTTTTAAATTCTGTTTTGGATATTGCCATTTGTATCGGTTCTGTAGCTCATGGAGGTATTCTGTCTTCCACCACTTACTGAACTTATGATGAAGGGCCTTCAAGTTTTCCCAGCGATTGATGAGGGACAGATTTCCGCTGGTAGTTCAGATGGAACAAAAAAGGACCACCTCGCAGAAAATGACCAGGTGTTAAAGCCTGCAGATCATCCGGGTCTTCTGATAACGGAGATATTCGTACAACGATAGTGCAAAATTGAGTTTTGAAGCTTTTTACGCCGGAATGAATTTCCATTCAAAACCTTGTACGGCATATCTGTATGTTGCCTCCTTAGCAGACAGCTTCAAAAAACTCATCTATTCTTTTAGGAATGTACGGCTTGCCCCGACAAAATTAGTGCCATTATCGGGCATAAGACACTTGGGCAGCCCTCGTCTTCCTATAAATCTCGCGAATATGGGGAGAAAGGCATCGGCAGATAAGCTCGAACAAGCTTCTAGGTAAATGGCCTTACACGAAAAACAGATAAATGTACATGCATAGGATTTCCTAAAGGGTGAGTTCCTCAATGTACCTGCCTTGACTTGAAATGGAAATCGATTCCGGCAGAGACAAAGATGACCATTCTTCCGGCAAGGCTCCCATGATTTGAGACCGCATTTTCTGTTTGTATCTGACATAGGTTATACATTGATGTATACATTTCTTAACCGAGCGTTTAAGACTTAGAATGTAGAATTCACTTCGAACAGAGTTCATCATAAGAGAAATATCTGCATGTAAAAGTGTGGTATGCACGAACTCAAGAAAGATACGACATAATGTGACGAATTATGTAGTATAACTGGAAATCGTTCGTCATATGTTAAAGTAACATTGGCCAGCCCATCGAGCACCTCCTGTCTATTTCAAATAATGAATGTAGGATCATGCGCTCTATCACAAATCACAATGCCACTACTTATAATATATTCGATAAGTAATTCGCCCCTGTTGTTCATGTTAGTACTTCCCCACATATGATGGTGTGCTTTGACATAACTGCACACAGTTTGGAGCTTGTTCTTCTTGTTTGCCGCTTTTAACAACATCCAGCGCAGCACGCGCCCTTATTGCACCAATTTTCTTCAATGCACAGAGATAGCACTCAACAGAGCGCATATTGCTAATCGTATTAGTATTAGCCCTGATACCAGCCTGCGTCGACACAATCGGGAGCCGGACCCGGCAGCTCCTCAAGAACAACGAAAAGAAAACAGAGCACAGTGCGCACTCTATCTCACTCCACTTTCTCTTGGGGATGTTGCCGTCTTCCTCTCCCCTTTTCATGGCCGCTAGTATCAAGCTGTTCTTAGTAACGTCAGTAGGATTCTTCGGATAAGCCTAACGTAACCACACAAAAGGAGGTCTCTAGTCTGGGTCCTTCGATTATGGGCAGTAAAGTTGACCCAGTAACGCAGGTCAAGTCAACCATATCATCCGTTAAGGATGAGGATTTAACCAAAAAGACTCTACAGACACGGAAAAATCAATTGGCCATAAAGAAGGGTAAGAAGCCACCGTCTTATTCTAATATAGCTAAACAACATTTTCGAGACGATCTATGATACGCCATAATTGATAGCAGTAGTGCATCTGGCAGAATCCCCGAAGACCAAAAGAGTAACTTCGAAGATTTGGTCTATACGAGGATAGCGGAATACGTCCTCGAATCTAAGGATGAACCACCAATCGAAGTAATGAGTTACAAGTTTGAGAGGGGTGTTTTGATGCTAAGGATGAACCACCAATCGAAGTAATGAGTTACAAGTTTAAGAGGGGTGTTTTGATGCTAAGGCTGGCATCACAACGCTGCGCTGGTGTCATCGTAAAACTTGTGGATAGCTTCCCCTCACCTTGGGACGGCGCAAAGCTTAAATTGGTAAGGAAAAGCGACATTCCTGAACTCATAAAAACGACCCTATATGTTAAGGGATGTCCCAGTAAGTTCTCATCAGAGAACATACTCGACATCATTGGCAAACAGAATTCAAAACTTTCCGTGAGAAAGTGGGAAGTCTTCTATAGGAAGGATGATACCGAGGGTACTCTCCTCGTGCTGGGCATAGACCCAAAATCCAAGAACAATCTCGTCATGGCGAAGGGCATGGCGTACTTCTTGATCTGGACAGTCTTTTTCAAAATTGGAAAGGTCCCGATTGGCAGGACAGATGAATCGAGTCCAAATATACTGTCTGAAGAGGCAAACACTGGTATTGAACGGATGGAGACAAGTGAGACACTGCCAAAAACTGATGTGGAAGTAGTCAATAACACCACCAGTTCACCAATAGTACCGCCACTTTAGCAGGAAGTTCCCAGCAAAGGTGGCGATCAAAATAAAAATAGCCATAAAACGATTCAAAACAATGAGGGAGCGACAAAAAATAACACCGCCTCCCAAAATTGTCGACTGGAAGATGGTGTAATAGGTAGTGAACGAAAGGAGGAGAATGACCCACTGCCAAATAATGGGGGGTGCCACAAGATAGGATAGACTCCCAAAAAAAAAACATTTACTGGAAGGACAATGATTGAGGCCATCAAGATAAACCTCCACCGGAGCGAGACAGCATCCAACGCTCTGATAAACATCATAAATAAAGGCCGGGGTCATATTGCTTTGATCCAGGAACCATGGACAACTAGCAAAAAGTTACTGGATTAAACCATGTGAACTATAACCTTTTCTACGCTAACACAGGTACTCGTCCAAGGACTTGTATTCTGTGCCATAAAAACTTATGTTTTATTTTCTCTCCAGAGTTGTAAACATCGGACCCAACGGTGCTGAGGCAAGGTAATGGAAATATGTACCTGGCGTCAATATATGTGCCATTCGATGCGCCGACATTGCCACCTACGTCGGTATTACAACGTCTAGTGAGGGAATCCAAACACACAAGTAATGAGTTATTAGCTGGATGTGACGCCAACTCCCATCATATCGCTTGGGGTAGTACTAGCACCAATAAGAGGGGACACGCCCTTATCGAATTTTTGAATACAAATGACCTCATAACTCTTCACATAGGAAAGACTGCAACCTTTGTTAAAAAAATTAGGGACGAAGTATTAGATATAACGTTATGTTCAGAAAATCTTATTGATGAGATTCATGAGTGGAGGGTTTCGGATGAACACTCCTATGCAGACCACCGTTATATAAGGTTTAAAATTGCAAGGCCACCGCCAAACCCCACAAGTTTCCGTAATAAGGCTAAGACCGACTGGACTGAATTCGGAAATCTACTTAGAAATCGATTGGGGCAGCCTACACGCGATTATCTATGTGCAGAAGACATTGATATCAATGTTAAGAAGATTACCGAGGCTCTTGTAAAATCATTCGAAGATAGTTGCCCACTTCGAGAAAGGAAATCTGCCTTTGAGAAACCCTGGATGACAGGACAAATTCGCTCGATTGGCAAAGATGTCCACAGACTTTACAACAGAGCTCGAGGTAAAAAACAATCAGTATATTGGGACGACTACCACAGAAGACTCAAAGAATACAATAAAATCGTTAGATCGGCGAAACGTAACTCCTGGAGGCTTTTCTGTGAACAGGTAGACAGCGTTAACAGCATGTCTAAAATGAAAAAGTTCCTCTCAAAAACTCATGTCCAAACCGAAACACTGGTGGATGAAACGCGTAAAAGGATGGAAACTATAGAGGATACCGTAAGGGTCTTGATGAAAACTCATTTTCCGACTGGTAATGCTGGACCAACGGAGGAACAGTTACAGAATGAAAACGTATTGCATCAAGTACCTATTACGGATATGAGTCATTCCACGCCAAACGGGACGATTTTTGACATCACTATTTTTGATTGCTTTGAAATTTTGTGTATGCATTATTTACCTAAAAATATCTTATACGTAGTTCAAGAAAAAAATTTAAAAAAATTTCTTTAAGAGTTATGAGCAATTCAAAGTTGACGAAATTACGCTTTTTTCTAAAAGGTGTGTTTATCCTTTAGCTTGTATCTCCTAAAATACGTGACCGATTTTAATGTGCTATACCTTGTTTTGAAGGTAATTTCAACTACTGCAACTAACTGGATTTAGCACTGCAACAAATATACTAATTTTTAAAGGTTTTGTTGCCCTTTTATACTTTCTATTGCGATTTTCAAAATGATTACACCCTTCGTTTTTTTGAAATTTTAATGTCGTGTTTTGAGATGTCTTTGTTAGCTACTGTATGAATTTGGAAGTGGTGAATTGATGGGAACTATCCTGTTAATTATTTAAAGCACATTCACATAAATTATGCAAATGGTATTTTTTTATAAAAATCGTAAGAAATAGTTCCCATCAATTCACCACTTCCAAATTCATACAGTAGCTAACAAAGACATCTAAGAACACGACATTAAAATTTCAAAAAAAATCGAAGGGTTTAATCATTTTGAAAATCGCAATAGAAAGTATAAAAGGGCAAAAACATTAAATATTAGTATATTTGTTGTAGTGATTAATCCAGTTAGTTGTAGTAGTTGAAATTACCTTCAAAACAGGGTATTGCACATTAAAATCGGTCACGTATTTCAGGAGAAACAAGCAAAAGAATGAACACACCTTTTAGAAAAAAACGTAATTTCGTCAACTTTAAATTGCTCATAACTCTTAAAGAAATTTTTTCTTGAACTACGTATAATATATTTTTAGGTAAATCATGCATACACAATATTTCGGAGCAATCAAAAACCGTCCCGTTTGGCATGGAATGACTCATATAACAGATGTTATGGTTAAAGAAGCGATAAAAAGTTTCTCTCCCCTTAAGGCTGCGGGACCGGATGGAATATTTCCAGCACTTCTGCAGAATGAGGTGGATCTGGTATCAACTCATCTGGCTGGAGTGCATGCCTAACCCATTCGTATACCCCAAAAAACTGGCAGGAATCAAGGGTGGTCTTCATACCAAAGCCTGGCAAGGCGAGTTATACGACCCCAAAGGGTCGATAAGACCCACTGTTTGCATAGACATTGAGGGCGCATTTAACAATGTACAGACCGATACACTTATCCAGTCTGTAGTTTCAGGTTGACCGGGCGCTGAAAAACTGGATCAACAATATGCTAAGGAATAGGTGGATTATTTGTGGGTCATATGACGTAAAAATTAGAGACAAGGTAAATCGTGGTATACCTCAGGGGGCATTTTATCGCCTCTTCTATGGGTTACGACGATACACAGTTTCCTAAAAGCCCTCACCAATGAAGGACTTAAACTAGTCTGTTATGCAGACGACGTTGTAATACTTCTAAGGGGCTTTCATCCAAATCTATTATGCAGAAGAGCTAAAGAGGCACTTAACATAGCATATAACTGGGCACAACCAAGGGGATTAAATGTTAACCCAGACAAAACAGAAATATGTATATTTACAAGGAAAACGAAGATCCCACGTTTTACCCCGCCTCGATTCCTGAATAAGACAATTGCTATAACTAAAAAGGTAAAATACTTGGGAGTAATCTTGGACCAGAAACTGTACTGGAAAGATCATCTTGAAGAAAGAGTTACAAAGGTCCACAGATGTTGGTCGTTGTGCAGAAGAGCTATAGGTTTAAAATGGGGACTACGTCCAAATATGACTCACTGGCTTTACATGAGCTTGATTAGACCATTAATCACCTACGCCTGTGTAGTGTTGTGGACATCAATGGACAAGAAGTGCAACGTAATACCTTTGCAAAAAATCAACGTATGTGCTGTCTAGGCATAAGCGGGGCATTTAGAACTGCACCAACAACAGCGTTGGAGACGATACTGCACATACAACCAATAGACATCCGTATAAAGTATGAGGCAGCCCTCACAGCAAGACGTCTACAAGTGATGGGTGAATGGATAAATCGAGACCACAAGTCGTACCATCAGAAGATTTTAGAATATCTAGTTGGTCACATTCAAACGCCAGAAATCTCGGACCGCATTCCTGAAGTGCGGCTTACAGCTACCTGTGATACGTTTGTGCCAGACAGACGCTCCTGGGAAAATGGAACTTTGGCCCATGTGCCAGTGGGAACCAGCTGCTACACGGATGGGTCCAAGCGAGGAGGAAGGACGGGTCTGGGACTTTTTATTGATGAACCAGAAGTCGAACTTCACTTCCGCCTCCCTGACCATAACACGGTATTTAAAGCAGAAGTTCGAGCAATCACGGAGTGTGTGAACTGGCTCAGTACCACGACAAAGCCTAAAGATGCCAACATCTTCACAGATAGCCAGATGGCGATGAAAGCAATAACATCGGAAAGGGTCAAATCCAGAACTGTGTTGAACTGTAAAAGAACGATAAATGATTACTCAGCCCATGGTCAATAGCGTATTTGCTGGGTACCAAGACACAACGGAGTTATTGAAAATGAACGGGCAAGCAGCTTGTCTTCAAAAGGGCAGAGAACTTCGAGTAATAAACTTAGAAAATTGGAAACCTTTCGAAGCCACGAAAAATGAGTTGAAGCACTGGGCAGTGATGGCTCATAAAACTGTGTGGAATAGCGCGACAGTAGGAGCAACTGCAAAGATACTGTGGGGTGACCCAATCGATATTAGTAAGATGATGAGTGTTCTTACGGGATACTCAAGCTTACAAGCACATCTACATCGCATAGGACTAGCAGGAAACGACGAATGCAGGGCATGCAGAGAAAACATCGAAACGATGGAACATTTTCTGTGTCACTGCCCGGCTTTCACACATGCAAGATCCCAACATTTCGGGTCCGACATATTACCAGACTTGACTCATCTCAGAGAATATGACTGGAAGATACTGAGAAAATTCGTGTCTAGTACCGATTTTCTGTAACTCGTGAGGTATAAAACCAGTAAGGAAAGGCAGAATGTCGGGCGGGGCCGACTATATAATACCCTACACCTCCCTAACAATGCCATAAGGGTGATTGCGATAATAATTTGGAATAATTGGTAAATGGGTAAGAACATATATATGTGGATATACCTAATTCTGAACCGATAATCGCTAAATTAATCAATATTCGTTCCTAAATTGAGAAACATCTTTCTGGAGACTTTTGTAATGATCGGAAGTAAAGTACAACTTCTATAGCGCTTTGTAACCAAATCCAGAGAAACATATATATGGAGGTTATATATAAATCTGAATCGATTTTCCCTGAATACTCATTCATGTAAAATAGTAACCTCTTTCTGTCGAATTTCGTACTGATCGGATATAAAATACAGTCTCTACAGCGCTTAGATGTCAAATCGGGGGTAACATATATATGGGGGCTATATCAAAATCTGAACCGATTTTCTCCGAATTTGGCAGTATTCCTTCATATAATAAGAAACCTCTTTCTGCCGAATTTCGCTGTGATCGGATATAAAATACAGTTTCTACAGCGCTTGAATTTCAAATCGGGGGTAACATATATATGGGAGTTATATCTAAATCTGAACCGATTTTCTCCAAATTTGGCAGTATTCCTTCGAGTTATAAGAAACCTCTTTCTGCCGAATTTTGCACTGATCGGATATAAAATACAATTTCTACAGCGCTTACAGGTCTAATCGGGGGTAACATATATATGGGGGCTATATTTAAATCCGAACCGATTTTCTCCGAATTTAGCAGTATTCCTTCATGTAATAAGAAACCCCTTTCATGTAATAAGAAACTCCCTTCTGTAATAAGAAACCCCATTCTGCCAAATTTCGCACTGATCGGATATAAAATACAGTTTTTACAGCGCTTACATGTCAAATCGGGGGTAACATATATATGAGGGCTATATCTAAATCTGAACCGATTTTCTCCGAACTTAGCAGTATTCCTTCATGTAATAAGAAACCTCTCTTTGCCGAATTTCGCACTGATCGGATATAAAATAACATGTTTACAGCGCTTACATGTCAAATCGGGGGTAACGTATATATGGGGCTATATCTAAATCTGAACCGATTTCTTCCAAATTTAACAGTGTTCATTCATATAATAACAAACCTCTTTCTGCCGAATTTCATACTGATCGGATATAAAATAAAGTTTTTACAGCGCTTACATGTCAAATCGGGGCTAACATATATATGGGGGCTATATCTAAATCTGAACCGATTTTAACCAAATTCAATAGGGATCGTCCTTGGGCCAAAAAAAAAGATATGTGTAAAGTTTCGTCGAGATCGGACCATAATTGCGACCTGTACTTTGATTACAAGAATACATGCACAGACAGACGGACAGACGGACAGACAGACAGACGGACATAGCTAAATCAACTCAGAAAGTGATTCTGAGTCGATCGGTATAATAAACGATGGGTCTATTTCTTCTCCTTTTGGGTGTTACAAACAAATGCACAAAGTTATAATACCCTGTACCACAGTGTGGTGTAGGGTAAAAAGATCATAAATAAGGAGCGCAAAACAGGCCGAACCACTGGCTTAAGTGTATGTTCATGGACATGAGACGTTTAAACGTCTCCTCTCTTCAACCTAACCTAACTAACTCACAACAGGTGGTACGGTGAGGGGAAAACATTATGTCCGACCGTCAAAACGGAAACACAATGAGCGCCGGATAGCGCTCAGTGTTTTGACGAAGTTGGAGGCAGTTGAGGTTTCGACTCTTACCGAAAAACAAAAAGAGTCATTTACCTGGGCAAAATGCGTCATAGATGCTTTTAAGGCCAATGAGCCGCCTAAAAGGGCCACAAATTCAGCTGTGTTAACGGCGAACAAAGTCAAAGAATCAGATCACCTGATGAACCCCTGCCTTCGAAAAAGGCAAGAGGGCCTAATGTCACCATCAACAGGACACTCACTAAGTCCTTTAATGAAGTGGCGAAGGGAATCTAGTGATTGCCGTTATAGACAGAAGTAGTGAGGATGGATCCATCCTCAAGGACAAATGGAGCCATGTGCAATCAGCCATTATGGCTCATAAACCTTTCGAAGCCACGAAAAATGAGTTGAAGCACTGGGCAGTGATGGCTCATAAAACTGTGTGGAATAGCGCGACAGTAGGAGCAACTGCAAAGATACTGTGGGGTGACCCAATCGATATTAGTAAGATGATGAGTGTTCTTACGGGATACTCAAGCTTACAAGCACATCTACATCGCATAGGACTAGCAGGAAACGACGAATGCAGGGCATGCAGAGAAAACATCGAAACGATGGAACATTTTCTGTGTCACTGCCCGGCTTTCACACATGCAAGATCCCAACATTTCGGGTCCGACATATTACCAGACTTGACTCATCTCAGAGAATATGACTGGAAGATACTGAGAAAATTCGTGTCTAGTACCGATTTTCTGTAACTCGTGAGGTATAAAACCAGTAAGGAAAGGCAGAATGTCGGGCGGGGCCGACTATATAATACCCTACACCTCCCTAACAATGCCATAAGGGTGATTGCGATAATAATTTGGAATAATTGGTAAATGGGTAAGAACATATATATGTGGATATACCTAATTCTGAACCGATAATCGCTAAATTAATCAATATTCGTTCCTAAATTGAGAAACATCTTTCTGGAGACTTTTGTAATGATCGGAAGTAAAGTACAACTTCTATAGCGCTTTGTAACCAAATCCAGAGAAACATATATATGGAGGTTATATATAAATCTGAATCGATTTTCCCTGAATACTCATTCATGTAAAATAGTAACCTCTTTCTGTCGAATTTCGTACTGATCGGATATAAAATACAGTCTCTACAGCGCTTAGATGTCAAATCGGGGGTAACATATATATGGGGGCTATATCAAAATCTGAACCGATTTTCTCCGAATTTGGCAGTATTCCTTCATATAATAAGAAACCTCTTTCTGCCGAATTTCGCTGTGATCGGATATAAAATACAGTTTCTACAGCGCTTGAATTTCAAATCGGGGGTAACATATATATGGGAGTTATATCTAAATCTGAACCGATTTTCTCCAAATTTGGCAGTATTCCTTCGAGTTATAAGAAACCTCTTTCTGCCGAATTTTGCACTGATCGGATATAAAATACAATTTCTACAGCGCTTACAGGTCTAATCGGGGGTAACATATATATGGGGGCTATATTTAAATCCGAACCGATTTTCTCCGAATTTAGCAGTATTCCTTCATGTAATAAGAAACCCCTTTCATGTAATAAGAAACTCCCTTCTGTAATAAGAAACCCCATTCTGCCAAATTTCGCACTGATCGGATATAAAATACAGTTTTTACAGCGCTTACATGTCAAATCGGGGGTAACATATATATGAGGGCTATATCTAAATCTGAACCGATTTTCTCCGAACTTAGCAGTATTCCTTCATGTAATAAGAAACCTCTCTTTGCCGAATTTCGCACTGATCGGATATAAAATAACATGTTTACAGCGCTTACATGTCAAATCGGGGGTAACGTATATATGGGGCTATATCTAAATCTGAACCGATTTCTTCCAAATTTAACAGTGTTCATTCATATAATAACAAACCTCTTTCTGCCGAATTTCATACTGATCGGATATAAAATAAAGTTTTTACAGCGCTTACATGTCAAATCGGGGCTAACATATATATGGGGGCTATATCTAAATCTGAACCGATTTTAACCAAATTCAATAGGGATCGTCCTTGGGCCAAAAAAAAAGATATGTGTAAAGTTTCGTCGAGATCGGACCATAATTGCGACCTGTACTTTGATTACAAGAATACATGCACAGACAGACGGACAGACGGACAGACAGACAGACGGACATAGCTAAATCAACTCAGAAAGTGATTCTGAGTCGATCGGTATAATAAACGATGGGTCTATTTCTTCTCCTTTTGGGTGTTACAAACAAATGCACAAAGTTATAATACCCTGTACCACAGTGTGGTGTAGGGTAAAAAGATCATAAATAAGGAGCGCAAAACAGGCCGAACCACTGGCTTAAGTGTATGTTCATGGACATGAGACGTTTAAACGTCTCCTCTCTTCAACCTAACCTAACTAACTCACAACAGGTGGTACGGTGAGGGGAAAACATTATGTCCGACCGTCAAAACGGAAACACAATGAGCGCCGGATAGCGCTCAGTGTTTTGACGAAGTTGGAGGCAGTTGAGGTTTCGACTCTTACCGAAAAACAAAAAGAGTCATTTACCTGGGCAAAATGCGTCATAGATGCTTTTAAGGCCAATGAGCCGCCTAAAAGGGCCACAAATTCAGCTGTGTTAACGGCGAACAAAGTCAAAGAATCAGATCACCTGATGAACCCCTGCCTTCGAAAAAGGCAAGAGGGCCTAATGTCACCATCAACAGGACACTCACTAAGTCCTTTAATGAAGTGGCGAAGGGAATCTAGTGATTGCCGTTATAGACAGAAGTAGTGAGGATGGATCCATCCTCAAGGACAAATGGAGCCATGTGCAATCAGCCATTATGGCTCATTATCTCGATGTCCGTAGAGAAATGCCGGGCAAACCACCAATCATCAACGATGCAGGATGGCATCAGGGGAGAGTAAAGCTTTTATATTTCGGCGATGCCAGATCAGTAAACCTGTATAAGGCTGCTCTGAGTCGAGCGTGTGAGGTGTGGCCGGGTGCCCAGTTGGATGTTGTCGAAAAAACAACATCCCTAGTGCTTGCATCTACGTTTTCATTTTCGCTTCTATGGTGGTGCTCATTCTCATTAATTTTGTTTTGGCGATGTTGATGCGCAGGCCGACATTAAGGTCATTTGAAGAGTCGTAGTACCTATTACGGGCTAATACTGACAAAAATAAAATAAATTCCTAGGCGGGGATGCCTTGGAGTTCCGATGGAGCTGGGTTCCCCAATCGTCGTACTGTCCATCTGTTGGTCTTGGCCAAAGCCGACCACACCAAAAATTATGAAAATTTCGCCCAGTACTCACAACAGGTGGTACGGTGAGGGGAAAACATCATGGTCGAGGGGAAAACATCATGGAAACACAATGAGCGCCGGATAGCGCTCAGAGTTTTGACGAAGTTCTGCAACGATGCAGGATGGCATCAGGGGAGAGTAGAGCTTTTATATTTCGGCGATGCCAGATCAGTAGACCTGTATAAGGCTAACAACATCCCTAGTCACCCTAGCGCCATCATCTGGGTTACAGAAGAGCCCTCCAACCCGGCTGACATATTAGAAATAATAAAAGATTCCAATCCTTGTCTGCCGGCCCATAATTGGAGAATCAGCAAGGTGGGTGAGGCGGATGGTAAAAAGTGGCAGGTCAATTTGATCCTTAACGCTGAATCCACCTCCCATATACAACGTGCAAGTGCAACCATACAATATGGCTCCCACTGCGGAAGGTGAGTCGTCCACCGTGGTTGATACACGGCTTTCTGGAAGTGCGGAGGTACCCACTTTCTGATGACTCCAACTCTAACATAAGATCTGTAACGTCCTTCTCTGAGGACGAAAGCTATACTTCTGACACAGACGGGCTGAGGGGAGTCTCCGGACTCTTTGGCGCATCTGGCGGGGACACTCTTCTCGATGATACGGACGAAGAGTTCGGTAACACCCTTGTCGGGGTGGAAGTTAATCTGTCAATTACCAATGATGGTAAGAATTTTACAGATTAACCTCCATCACAATAAAGCAGCCTCAGCGGCTCTATTGCTGCGGCTGTCCATAGGTGCAGTCCAAGAACCTGCATTTTGGCCAGGAAAGATCTAAGTATTTTTCTCCTGGCTAATTTAAGTGGTAAAGACCAAACATCTGCTAGTCTGGAGATCGGTAATCGCATATATTGGGTGGTCTCCAGTTACTTGCCTTATGAAGCTGTAGTACCGACTGCTCTATTCAGGGAAGTAGTAGAAGAAGCAACATCTGACGAGGTCGAGCTGATTGTTGGCGCAGACACGAACGCTCATCATACTATCTGGGGTAGTACGGATATAAACAATAGGGGTGATTCGCTTCTTGACTTTATTCTAACTACCAACCAAAGTATTTGCAACTCGCTAAACGTGCCGTCCACAGGAAGACAAAGTGGCACCTATATGACAAGAATTTCAAGAAAGTCCTCAACTCCAAACTTCTGTACGAACCGAATGACAAAGCCGGTCTGGATAATCTGGTCGAGCATATCACCACATCATTCAATAGTTCCCTTGAAGAAGCTTGTCCAAAAACAAGGTACAAGGGTACAACTAAACCCCAATGGTGGACTTCTGAGCTAAAGGCTAAGAAAAAAACCTGCAACAAGCTATTCAACAAGGCTTAATCTACTGGGGTCGCTAATGTTTGGGATGCCTATAAAGAGCAACTATAAGAAGGGGCTTAGAAAGGCGCAAAGACGCTCTTGGTATACCTTCTGTGGCCAAATGGAAAAGGTCTCCGACGCCGCAAGGCTGAGGAAAATACTATCAGCTTGACCCTGTACAGTGGGTTACTTGCAGGATGAGGCAAATAACTGGACAAAAAACAGCGAGCAGTCGCTGAATGTACTGCTCGACACATTTCCCGGGAACTCGCCAACAGAACATGACGATCAGCAAGACCAAAAAGAATGCGAGTGGACTGCGAGCGATGCTACCTTGTTGACTGCGAGATCCAGAATAAGCTGGGCTATTAAAAGCTTTGAGCCCTTCAAGTCACCTGCACCAGACGGCATCACTCCAGCAGAAAATGTTAGAAGTACATTTTCCCCTGGCTGGAGAAAATTTATGTAGGCGGTATCAGGCTTTCATACATCACGAATCGATGCAGGGATACCAATGTGGTATTCATACATAAAGCGGGGAAGATATCACACACTAGTCCAAAAGACTTCAGACCAATTAGCCTATTATCCTTCCTATTGAAAGGTCTGGAAAGACTTTCGGATTATTTCATTAGGGAAATCCTGGATACAAAACTCCTGCGGTGAACCAACATTTTTTTTATTTTTAATTCTTTACATTTTTTTATTGGATCTTTCATAATAGAATGAAAATAACAATATTTTTTCAAATCTTAACCTAAATACATTAATCTGGGAGTTGTTGCCAGTGCAATAAACCCTTTGAGAATTTGCAAAGTTTAAATAATAAAGGATTTCAATGGAATATCAATTTATCAAATTTCTACTAATCTTCAATGTATATAAATGTGTTATAGTAAGTCCAGTGTATTTCTTCTTCTAAGACGAGTGTTTCTTTCATTGTTTAGAATTTGTCTGGCCAGGATATTTGGGTGATCGGATAGTTTGTCCACATAGTTTCGGCAGTATTCTCGGATTTCCTCAGAGACGGTTGGAATGTTGAGGTCCTTATGAATATTTTCGTTTCTTATATACCAAGGTGCACTTGTAATTAAACGAAGAATATTCGACTGTCTTCTTTGTAATTTGCATATGTTTGAAGCGCACGCTGTACCCCAGAGCTGGATACCATATGTCCAAATTGGCTTTATTATAGATTTGTATAAAAGGACTTTATACTCAAAGAGCTGGATACCATATGTCCAAATTGGCTTTATTATAGATTTGTATAAAAGGACTTTATACTCAAGGTCTAGAGCAGACCGTTTGACAATGAGCCATTGAAGTTGATTCGTTTTGAATTTTATTTGTGTTATCTTAGAACCTATGTGGTGAGTCCATGTCAAACGACCTAAGTGAATTCCAAGATATTTCACGTGATCTTTCTGTGGAATCAACGAATTGAAGATGGTTATTGGAGGAGTAGTATCTCGTCTTAGGGTAAAGGTAACATGAGTGCATTTTGTAGCATTTACCACTATTCTCCATTTTTCTAACCAGTTCTCTAAGACTCGGACATGCGACTGCAGTTGACCGGACGCAACTATAGTTTTTATGAATACTGACGAAAGCAGTATCATCCGCAAAAGTGGACGTATGAGTAAATGTGTTTGTGGGCATGTCTGCTGTATATATTATGTATAAAATAGATCCCAGTATGCTGCCCTGAGGAACGCCGGCAGTTATTTTCTTAGAGCTAGAAGAAATACCATTCGATTTTACTACAAACGACCTGTTTGACAAATAGCTATTAAGCATTTTATGCGTGTTACTTGGTAAAAGTACACATATTTTGTTTAAAAATCCATCGTGTAAGACTTTATCAAAAGCTTGCGATAAAAATAGACAAGAACGATATATAAATAGACAAGAACAATATTCTTGTTTTCAAAAGCCTTTCTGATGTATGTAACAACACGATGAACTTGTTCTATAGGACTATGACGCTTCCGAAAACCAAATTGGTGATCGGGTATTATGTTATTTGAAATTTTTTTTTGGGTAGTTTTCTTCATAAAAATTGTTTCAAACATTTTTGAGAGTATCGATAGCAGACTTATCGGACGATATGAGTTTACTTTTTTCGGATCTTTTCCAGGTTTTGGAATCATCACAATTTCCGATATCTTCCAGCATAAAGGAAAGTAACCTACACGCAAAATGCCATTAAAAATTAACAAAACCATTTTCAGGGCAGATAATGGTAGTTCTTTTATCATTCTGGCATTTATACCATCTTTGCCAGGAGATTTCTTTATTTTATGGTCTTTGACCGAATTTTCGATATCTTTTAACTTGAATTTAAGTGGACGAGGAATTGTTTCATCTATCTCGGGAGGATAGATGGTGGACGTCCCTTTATTTGGTGTAAAAACAGATTCAAGGTAATTTGCAAAGGCATTGACTTTCTCTTCCGAGCTTTTAGCCCAGTTCCCGGTTTCAAGGCGGATTGGGGATTCGTGTGCGATTGGTCTTCGCATATTTTTCGTAGCCTTCCATAGACTGTAATCTGTTTTCTCAGTTGGATCCAAAGATTGCAAGTATTTTTTTAGATCATATTCCTCAGCTACCTTCAGGGCAACTTTTAGTCTTTTCTCACAATTCCTTAGGCTATATCTCAATGCCGGGGAGCGGTAACGTTGCCATTCTCTTCTAATATTTCTTTTCTCATTGACCAGGGCTTCAATGTTTGTTTGATAATTTGAATCATTATTCCTAATATTTGTGGACTTACGAGTGGCAACTTTTACCGCACTGTTTACAACATCTGTCAGGAGATTCACCGCTGTGTCTATCTCGTTTGCTGATCGTAAAGATATACCTTCGGACAGGTGAGAGCTAACGAATTTTTTATACTTCATCCAGTTTGTGTGTTTGTTAGGCAAAGTGACGTGTGCACTTTCCTGGGCATTATTGGACAATGTTAAGATGGTTGGCGAATGATCCGAAGATAGATCAAGTGAAGGAAAAATTTATATTTGTTCACGCTTTACATTTTTAAGCACAGCGATATCAATTAGGTCTGGTGTTTTGTTCAAATCTGACGGCCAATACGTTGGCTGGCCACCAGAGACGACGTCGAGTTTAGCAGATGCAATAGCATTTAACAACTGTCTACCTTTGGGTGAGGTGAGTCGAGAGCCCCAATATGTGTGCTTGGCATTATAATCTCTTGCTACCAAACATTTAGTTCAATAAATTGATCTTTGCTAATACTGTGTCTTGGAGGGCAATAAATAGACGATATTACGATATTTGTACCGGTTAGTGCTATTGAAGTAGCTTGAATGTGATCGGTCCTATATTCGGGCATAGGATAGTGTTTAACTTTATTTAGTACAATTATTGCCGTACCGCCACAGGCTCTCCCACTGGGGTGTTTAGTATTGTATGTGGAATTACCATGTATTCTGAAACAATTTTTTGTGGTAAAATGTGTCTCAGAGACTAATAGTATGTCTATACATTGATTTCGAAGAAATTTATCAACTTCGTTTCTGTGTTGGCTTATGCCGTTTGCATTCACATAACAAATTTTGAATGGATTTATTTTTGTTTCAACACAATTTGCATCAGCATGCTCTGGTTTCTCATCATTGCTTGCATGTTTACCATGAATGAATTCATGGTTTCAATCAGTTTTTCAATAGAATTTTCAATAGAAATATTATTTGGCATGGATTCACCATTTCTAAGCATATGGGCGTATGACATATTTGGAGGAATTACGTTATTTCTAGCATTTACCATAGTAGACATGGATTTCAAGCCTGGGAAAGGCGTTGGATTATATTGAGCATAACTTGGATTTCTGATATTATTGTTAGCATTTTTGACGTGAACGTAAACTGGACAACCCTTATAATTTGCCGTGTGATTTTCACGGCAGTTTCTACATTTCTTAACGATTGTATCTGTTTTAGGATGTGGACATTCAACAGATTTATGAATGTCGTCGCATCTGACGCAGACCGAAGGCAATTTGCAGTAAGCCTTTGTATGTCCAAATTCTTGACAATTTGTACATTGAGGCGGAGCCCTACGTTTCAGTGGTTCTTCTACTCTTATTCTGCGATTGCAGAGGTACCTCAAATCATAAATGGGGTGTGTTGCACCTTTCTTCTTAATTTGAGAAGACTCAAATGTTAATTCCACCTTAAACATAGGTTGGGGAATTTTATTTTTATTGATAATGTTAATTATCGATTTCACTTCGTAGCCTTCCGTTTCTAAATCGTCCTTTATTTCATCTATTGGTACGGAACTATCAATACCCTTAAGCACTACAAATAGCCCCTTTGAGCTTTTTAGCTGGTAAGTGTAATAGATTCGCTTTTCTTGATCAAATACACTGACCACCTTTCTGTAGAGTGCTTCAGTGTATGTCTGGATTTTTGTTTCAAAAACATTCCCTCTACGCAATGAAACGACATGGAAATTGTCTTTCCCTAGCAGCTGTAAAAGCTTATTTACTAGAACATTATATGTCTGTTCTCGTAAGCATATTGGAGGTGGTTTTTGTTCACGTACAGTTTCATTTTCTTGTTCTTCGTTGTCCTCCGTACCGAGGATAGAATAACGGTTTTGACTGTCTTGAACTATTCCTTTAGGGATTTTAGGGTTTGGCTCTTGTTTTGGAGATCTAGAATCTGACTTACGCTTAGTCACGAGAATATATTTATCCATACCTGTTTGAATCTTATATTCTGTATTATTTGAAGCGCTATTTGTATTTTTGGGAATTGCACCAGTTGAGCGTTGGCAACTTTTTTCTTCCTGTGTATGTTGACAGTATTTTGGAGAATACTTTCAGGCTTTTCGTTATTTACTTTCATTTGTTTTGTTTCGTTTGATTCGCTTGCTGCGCTTATTAACAACTGTGGTGAAAAGGAGCGGGCACGGTTGAGGGGTCTCGCGGTAAGATACAAACTGTCATCACGCATTGGTGTGGTTGTTGTTCCACTACTCACGGATGTCACTGCAATATATGCATTTCTACCATTTAGGCTGAGTCGTCTCTCAAATGAGGGTGTGAGAGACATACACTTTTATTTGTTGTTGTTCACAGTTTTTGCTTGCTTATTTTTCTTCACTCTTCACAACAAACGGGCTTTGTTGGATATGTGATATGTGTTCATTTTTATATTTTAAAAGCTACACTTGGCAATGCACTTTTTACACAGTTTGGGTATATTTTATTAACGTCCAATTCGCAGTCAGTCGCCGCCAGTGGTAGCGAACGGATCTGTTATTGCAGAGCGGCTAGTTTTTTTCAGCCTATTACGCAATACTTATTCACCTACCTACTACGCAACCACAAGGTGTTGTTCTTAAAGTGGGGGTTGAATTTGTTTCATCGGTCTCAGGACAGACATTTTGGAAGTAGTCTGGAAGGCCAACATCGACGTACCTATTACGGGCAAATACTGGCTATGGGGGTCTCTCCCAAAAATTTATGATTAACCCTGATGAAGTAAATGATATTACGGTGCAGGGAAAAATAAACCCAGTACCTGCGGAAAGCGTTGATTCACTCGCGAGTCACGTGTCGTCGTTATCAAGCAATCGTGAGCAATTAACTTCTACGGGGTTGGGTGCCTCGGATTCCGTAGTCGAAACAGATACAAGAGCACATTTAGCCTTTGGCAAAATAATACGATGAGGAAAATAAAGAAAACACAAGGGGGTGCTCTAAGCAACCCCAGCTTTTAAAAGCTAGTGGGAACTCGGACTCTGAGTCATCACGTGATAACAATATTACTATTGTTGAAAATCGGAAAAGACTGTCAGGGGCACAAAGAAGGAAACTGAATAAGATGAACCGGCAGAAGATATTACAGGATGAATCTGACTCTTCTACATCTACTAAAAGAGTCAGATCTCCCGAAGAGCATAGCGATCCATAAAAGAGGGGGCCTCAAACAAAAAGACCCATTCTAAAGGAAAAAGCAAGGTGGCTATAAGAAAGGGTAAGGAAGCACCATCTTATTCCCAAATAGTTAAAAAACAAATTCAGGACGAACTGCACTATGCCATAATTGATAGTAGTAGTGCGTCTGGTAGAATTCCCGAAGAGCAAAAGAGCATCTTCGAAGATCTGTTCTACACAAAAGTATTGGACAACATTCTCGAATGTAATGATGGACCAACAATCCATGTAATTAGTTGCACGTTTGAGAGGGGCGTTTTGATGCTGAAACTGACATCACAATGCTGTGTCGATGTCCTCGGAAAACTAGTGGAGAGCATCCCCTCACAATGGGACGGCGCAAAGCTGAAACTGGTAAGGAAAAGCGACATCCCTGTACTCATAAAAACATCTTTCTATGTCAGAGGATGGGCAAGTAAGGTACCGTCAGAGCGCATACTCAGCGTCATTAGCAAACAAGATGGTTCTCTGCTGGTGGTAGGCATAGACCCGTATTCCAGGGATAGCCTTGTTAAGACAAAAGGCATGGCATTTTTCGGGATTTGGAAAATCTTCTTTAAGATTGGAAAAACCCCCATTGCACAGTGGGCTAAAATGGAATAAAATTGACTTAATTCTGCCATTTCAAAACCACTTATCGCATGGCGATGCAATTTTAGGTGTGTATACAAGAGGTGCTAGAGAGTTTAAGTTCGGATCTTGGGCCCCCTATCTCATACAGGGGCGGAGCTACAGGGCCCTAAAGTTGACCACCTCGGGTATACAAAATTTTCATCGGCTTCTAACTTTTGAATGGAGTGTCTGGTTTTAGTGGTATCCTGTGGATACTCCTAGACCAGACCTGCAATAAACATTTTATATTTCCGAGATATGTGGATTTTAAATTTGAATTTTTCATTTATTCGCCGACTTTGCCTTG
Organism: Eudasyphora cyanicolor; assembly: GCA_963930755.1. Lineage (NCBI taxonomy): Eukaryota > Metazoa > Arthropoda > Insecta > Diptera > Muscidae > Eudasyphora > Eudasyphora cyanicolor. Next base: position 135,409,507 of record OZ005734.1, read on the forward strand.
GAGTTTAGCCAATATCTCAGTCAAAAGTTCACCGATTTTGTTCGCGTGTTTTTTTATGGATTGCCAATAAAATTTACAATATCATGAAAAAAAGAATCGATAAGATATGTGAAGAAAAAAGAAAGTTATGGCCCTATAAATTCAAATTTTTGAAAAAAAATAATTTTTTGAGATTTTTTGGCGAAAAAAGTCCAATTCGTATTTACTTATTGTAGAAAAAGTTTGTTACACAAAGTATATCAAATTTATACTCATTTTAAAGGAGACGTTTCACAGAATATGTTAGAAAAAACCGAAGCCAAAATTTTAAATGGTGTGGTTGCCACCCTTCTCCGATTTGGACCTTTTTTTTACATAATTTTCAAAAGTTTGATCGATTTTCTCCAATCGCAAAGCTAAATTCTTAAATTGTTCTTGTTATTTAATTGTATTGGGGTGTAACCAAATCGACTGCAAAGGGAATCCCGAGCGCGGCTTTTCATACCGAAGATATAGGACTAAAAGTAAAAATCCCATTTTTGGGGATTTTTGATGTATTTTTTGGGAATTGAGGGATTTTCCATTAGAAATTTCTACATGTTGCGTTCGATTATTATTTCTTATATCAAAATAAAGAACTTTAAAAAAAATTTTATCGAAATATATACATTTTTAAGAATTTTATGCCGTATTTACGTTTCTGTCTATATGCAAAATTTTTTTTTTAATTTTTCCCTACCTTCTAGTACTTATTAGTTATTATATCAGTCAATATGCACTGATTTCTTGTAGATCACATGTTTTTATAAAACAATAATAAAATTTAGTAAGATTTACCTTTCAGAAAATATTGTTTTGTGGCACTATTTCTAGGAAACCCTTAATCATTGACAGGTATAACCAGTAAGGAAAGGCAGAAAGTCGGGCGGGCCGACTATATAATACCCTACACCTCCCTAACAAAGCGATAAAGGTCAATGCGATAATAATTTGTAATAATTGGTAAATGGGTAGGAACTTATTATCTAATTCTGAAACGATAATCGCTAAATTAAGCAATATTCGTTCCTAAATTGAGACATCTTTCTGAAAAATTTTAATTATCGGAAGTAAAGTACAACTTTTATAGCGCTTTGAAACCAAATCAGGAGGAACATATATATGGAGGTTATATATAAATCTGAACCGATTTCCCTGAGTACTCATTCATGTAAAAAGACCTCTTTCTGTCGAATTTCGTACTAATCGGATATAAAATACAGTTTTTACAGCGCTTACATATCAAATCGGGGGTAACAAATACGAGGGTCTATGGGGGCTATATCTAAATCTGAACCGATTTTCTCCGAATTTGACGGTGTGCATTCATATAATGAAAAACCTCTTTCTACTGAAATTCAAACTGATCGGATATAAAATATGTAAAGTTTTTACAGCGCTTACATGTCAAATCGGGGATAACATATATATGGGGGCTATATCTAATTCTGAACCGATTTTAACCAATAGGGATCGTCCTTGGACCAAAAAAAATATGTGTAAAGTTTCGTCGAGATCGGACCATAATTGCGAACTGTACTTTGATTACAAGAATTCATGCACAGACAGACGACGGACATAGCTAAATCAACTCAGAAAATGATTCTGAGTCGATCGGTATAATAAACGATGGGTCTATTTCGGCTCCTTTTGGGTGTTACTAACAAATGCACAAAGTTATAATACCCTGTACCACAGTGTGGTGCAGGGTATAATTAAAAAAAATATTTTGCATATACACAGAAACGCAAATACGGCATAAAATTCTTAAAAATGTATATATTTCGATGAATTTTTTTTTAAGTTCTTTATTTTGATATTAGAAATAATAATTAAACGCAACATGTGGAAATTTCCAATGGAAAATCCCTCAATTCCCAAAAAATACATCAAAAATCCTCTAAAATGGGATTTTTTACTTTTAGTCCCATATCTTCGATACGAAAAGCCGCGCTCGGGATTCCCTTTGCAGTCGATTTTGTTACACTCTAATACAAATAAATAAAAAGAAAAATTTAACAATTTGGCTTTGCGATTGAAGAAAATCGATCAAACTTTTGAAATTTATGTACAAAAAAGGTCCAAATTGGATTAATTAATTAATTAAAATTTTGGCTTCTGATTTTCTCTAACATATTCTGTGAAACGTCTCCTTTAAAATGAGTATAAATTTGATATACATACTTAGGTTAGGTTAGGTTAGGTTAGGGTGGCAGCCGTATTTGTTATACAAGCTCACATAGACCAGTTTAGGTCCCTAGTGTTACCACGGGCTGAAATGCCCCTCATCGAAACCAACCTGTTTGATATACAAATTTGTCGATATTACGAATATCGGTACTGGAAAGATCTGTTAGGCTGCCTAGAAAAGCCGACCCCAGTATTTCCAGTCGTCGTTTACTCAGAGCGGGACAGTCGCATAGCAAGTGCTCAATGCTCTCCACTTCTTCCTCATCTCCACAGCTTCTGCAGAAGTCATTAGAGTCAATACCCAATCTTTTGGCGTGTTCGCCGATCAAGCAGTGTCCCGTCAGAACTGATACTAACGTAGACAATCTTTGCCTCTCTAGTGCGAGGAGATATTTTGATCTTCTCAGGTCATACCTTGGCCAGATTTGTCTAGCTACTCTGCAGGTGCCGATTTCTGCCCATCTTTCGTTGGACTGCCTGATTGCCTCTTGCCTAAGCCAAGGCATGCACGTGGATAGTGGCGCATCAATATATGCAAATTCTTCGAGAATTTGTAATGTCGTCCCTTTCCTAGCAAGTTCATCGGCTTTGCAGTTCCCCGGGATATCCCTATGCCCAGGCACCCATATGAGGTGTATGTTAAACTGCTCAGCCATCTCGTTAAGAGATCTGCGGCAGTCGAGGGCTGTTTGTGAATTTAGGGATGTTGCCTCCAGAGAATTGATGGCAGCCTGGCTGTCCGAGTAAATGACAACGCCAGTGTTGGTTACTATGTTGCGACTCAGCCACTTGGCTACTTCCCATATTGCCATTATTTCGGCTTGATAGACACTACAGGTATCTATTAGTCTGTCAGCTATATCAAATCTAAGCTCTGCACAGTGTACTCCGAAGCCAACCTTTTCATCAAGCTTCGAACCATCCGTGTAAAAGTGGAGATGGTTTCTATTACCTGGTTTTCTTCCAACCCATTGATCTCTCGCGGGAATCATAGTGATGCAATTTCTCTCGAAGGTGTACACCGTTGGTATATAGTCCACTCGGTCGGTTACCATAGCACTACACTTTGATATTCTCATGTGACCGTAGTTTTGGTACCTCCACATTGATAGGCAGTTTAATCTTATTGCCGCTTTGGTTGCAACTTCTCTCGCAACAATATTAATCGGCAGTATATGGAGTAGGGCTTGTAGAGACTCGGTCGCTGTAGTCCTTAAGGCTCCGCTTATGCTCAGGCAGGCAGTTCTCTGAACCTTTGTTAGTAGGTTGGTGATGGTTAGTTTGTCAGTTGCCGTCCACCATACCACAATGCCGTATAGCAGTATAGGACGAACTACTGCTATATATATCCAGTGGACGATTTTAGGAGAGAGGCCCCACCGCGACCCTACAGCCTTTTTGGAGGAATATAAGGCGACGTTAGCCTTCCTTACACGTTCCAATACATTAAGTCTAAATAACAGTTTTCTAAGTTTTAAGTTTTAAGTCTAAATAACAGTTTTCTATCTAGAATTATTCCTAAAAATTTTTCACTTTCAGAAAAGACTAGATCTGTTCCATTTATCCGAAGTGGAGGGTGCACATGTGGGACTTTATTCATCCTTGTAAAGAGAACCAATGCTGTCTTGTTTGGGTTTATGCCAAAACCGCTGCTTCTGGCCCATCTAGCCAATTTGTTCAGAGCCATCTGTAGAATGTCTCGGAGGACGTTTTCGAATTTGCCACTTACTGCGATTGCAACGTCGTCCGCATATGCCACGACCTTGCAGCCACAACGTTCTAGATCTAGCAGGATTTCATTCACCGCTAGGTTCCAAATTAGTGGAGACAGTACTCTTCCTTGTGGGGTCCCTCTGTTTACAAACCTTGTTAGAGTTGTGGACCCAAGACATGCTGTTATGCGTCTTCTGTTGAGCAGACTTTGAATTAGTCTAATCAAACTAGAGTTAACATTAAGATGTGACAGTGCCGCAATTAGTGCATCTAAGTGAATGTTGTTAAAAGCCCCTTCTATGTCAAGAAATGCCACCATGGTGAATTCCTTGAAATGCAGGGACGATTCGATAGTGTTCACAAGTTCGTGCAGGGCTGATTCTGTAGACTTCCCCTTATTGTAAGTATGTTGGTTCACTGACAGAAGTTTTGTATCCAGGTTTTCCCTAATTAAATGATCTAAAAGTCTTTCCAGACCTTTCAATAGGAAGGAGGATAGGCTAATTGGTCTGCAGTCTTTTGGCCTAGTGTGTGATATCTTTCCCTCTTTAGGTATGAATACCACTTTGGTATCCCTCCATCGATTCGGGACGTATGAAAGCCTGATACAGCTTACATAAATTTTCTCCAGCCAGGGGATAATGTACTTTAACATTTTCTGCATTTCTGCTGGAGTGATGCCATCTGGACCTGGTGACTTGAAGGGCACAAAGCGCTTAATAGCCCAGCTTATTCTGGATCTCTCAGTCAAGAAGCTAGCGACGCTCGCTGTCCACTCGCACTCTTGTTGGTCCTGATGATCCTCGGGTTCTGTTACAGAGTTCCCCGGGAAATGTGTGTCGAGCAGTACATTGAGCGACTGCTCGCTGTTTTTGGTCCAATTATTTGCCTCATCCTGCAAGTAACCCACTGTACAGGGTGAAGCTGATAATATTTTCCTCAGCCTTGCGGCGTCGGAGACCTTGTCCACTTCGCCACAGAAGGTATACCAAGAGCGTCTTTGCGCCTTTCTAAGCTCCTTCTTATTGATCTTGAGTTGCTCTTTATAGGCATCCCAAACATTAGCTTATTAGCATTAGCTTGTTGCAGGTCTTTTTCATAGCCGTTAGCTCAGAAGTCCACCATTGGGGTTTAGTTTTACCCTTGTACCTTGTTTTTGGACAGGCTTCTTCAAGGGAACTATTGAATGATGTGGTGATATGCTCGACCAGATGATCCAGACCGGCTTTGTCATTCGGTTCGTACAGAAGTTTGGAGTTGAGGACTTTCTTGAAATTCTTTTCATACAGGTGCCACTTTGTCTTTCTCACATTTCTGTGGACGGCAGGTTCAGGCGCTTTTTCAGCGAGTTTGAACTTAATATAATGGTGATCTGAGAATGAGTGGTCGTCCAGTACATTCCACCCAATAATTTTGTCTGACAGCCGGTCAGTAGCAAACGTTACGTCGAATACTTCTTGTCTGTCTTTAATTGTAAAGGTCGGTTTATTACCTATGTTACAAATACTTAGGTTGGTAGTTAGAATAAAGTCAAGAAGCGAATCACCCATATTGTTTATATCCGTACTACCCCAGATAGTATGATGAGCGTTCGTGTCTGCGCCAACAATCAGCTCGACCTCGTCAGATGTTGCTTCTTCTACTACTTCCCTGAATAGAGCAGTCGGTACTACAGCTTCATAAGGCAAGTAACTGGAGACCACCCAATATATGCGATTACCGATCTCCAGACTAGCAGATGTTTGGTCTTTACCACTTAAATTAGCCAGGAGAAAGATACTTCGATCTTTCCTGGCCAAAATGCAGGTTCTTGGAGTGCCTTCACAGTTGGCCACAAGCAGTTTAAAGTTGGGTGTCCTGATACCGCACACCCTTACTCCCACTGCGTAGGGCTCCTGTATCAGGACGATGTCTACTGCACCTGCGGACAGGCGCAGCAATAGAGCCGCTGAGGCTGCTTTAGCGTGATGGAGGTTAATCTGTAAAATTCTTACCATCATTGGTAATTGACAGATTAACTTCCACCCCGACAAGGGTGTTATCGAACTCTTCGTCCGTACCATCGAGAAGCGTGTCTCCGCCAGAAGCTTCAAAGTGTCCTGAGACTCCCCTCAGCCCCTCTGTGTTAGAAGTAGAGCTTTCGTCCTCAGAGTAGGACGTTATAGATCTTCTGTTAGAGTTGGAGTCACCCGAAATAATGGGCGTGGATACCTCCGCACTTCCAGAGCTGTGTATCAACCGCGGTGGACGACTCACCTTCCGCAGTGGGAACTATATCCTGCTTGCATACCTTCAAGACTATAGTCTCGAAGCCATACTGTAGGGTTGCACTTGCACGTTGTATATGGGAGGTGGATTCAGCGTTAAGGATCAAATTGACCTGCCGCTTTTTACCATCCGCCTCACCCACCTTGCTGATTCTCCAATTATGGGCGGGCAGACCAGGATTGGAATCTTTTATTATTTCTAATATGTCAGCCGGGTTGGAGGGCTCTTCTGTAACCCAGGTGATGGCTCTAGGGTGACTAGGGATGTTGTTTTTTCGACAATATCCAACTGGGCACCCGGCCACACCTCACCCGCTCGACTCAGAGCAGCCTTATACAGGTCTACTGATCTGGCATCACCGAAATATAAGAGCTTTACTCTCCCCTGATGCCATCCTGCATCGTTGCAGATTGGTGTTGTGCCCGGCATCTCTCTACGGACATCGAGGTAATGAGCCATAATGGCTGATTGCACATGGCACCATTTGTCCTTGAGGATGGATCCATCCTCACTACTTCTGTCTATAACGGCCATCACTAGACTCTCCTTCGCCACTTCATTGAAGGGCTTGGTGAGTGTCCAGTTGATAGTGACATTTGGGCCTCTTGCCTTTTTCGAAGGCAGGGGTTCATCAGGTGATCTGATTCTTTTGACTTTATTAGCCGTTAACACAGCTGAATTTGTGGCTCTTTCAGCTGGCTGATTGGCCTTAGAAGCATCTAAGACGCCTTTAGCCCAGGTAAGTGACTCTTTTTGTTTTTCGGTAAGAGCCGAAACGTCAACAGCCTCCAACTTCGTCAGAACTCTGAGTGCTATCCGGTGCTCATTGTGTTTCCCTTTTGACGGTCGGACATGACGTTTTCCCCTCACCGTACCACCTGTTGTGAGTACTGGGGGGAAATTTTCACCATGTTTGGTGTGGTCGGCTTTGGCCAAGACCAACGGACGGACAGTAGGACGATTGGGGAACCCCGCTCCATCGGAACGCGAAGGCATCCCCGCCAATAAATTTTTTTTCCGTATTAGCCCGTAATAGGTACTACGATGTAGGCCTTCCAGACTTTGTACAGATTTTGTTTTGTTTTTGCGATTGCGTAATAAATACTGCGTAATAGATTTTAACTATCCGCTCTGTGGTAAACACGCCCGTTCACTACGACTGATCAGCAACGATATACTTTGTGTAACAAACTTTTTCTACATGACCTAAATACGAATTGGACTTTTTTCGCCAACAAATCTCCAAAAATTATTTTTTTCCAAAAATTTGGATTTATAGGGCCATAACTTTTTTGTTTCTTGACATATCTTATCGATTCTTTTTTTCATGATATTGTAAAATTTATTGGCAATCCATAAAAAAACACGCGAAACTTTTGACTGAGATATTGGCTAAACTCCAAGGAAAAGTCGGCGAATAAATGAAAAATTCAAATTTAAAATCCACATATCTCGGAAACTATTCAAGATATCTTCAACCTATAAAATGTTTATTGTAGGTCTGGTCTAGGAGTATCCACAGGAACCGGACACTAAAACCGGACACTCCATTCAAAAGTTAGAAGCCGATGAAAATTTTGTATACCCGAGGTGGTCAACTTTAGGGACCTGTAGCTCCGCCCCTGCATGAGATAGGGGGCCCAAATTCCGAACATAAACTCTCTAACACCTTCTTTTAAGGCTGCGGGACCTATAAAATGTTTATTGTAGGTCTGGTCTAGGAGTATCCACAGGAAAAAACGCCACTAAAACCGGACACTCCATTCAAAAGTTAGAAGCCGATTAAAATTTTGTATACCCGAGGTGGTCAACTTTAGGGCCCTGTAGCTCCGCCCCTGTATGAGATAGGGGGCCCAAATTCCGAACTTAAACTCTCTAACACCTCTTGTATACACACCTCCTTTTAAGGCTGCGGGACCGGACGGAATATTTCCAGCGCTTCTTCAGAATGAGGTGGATCTGGTATCAACTCATCTTGTTGCATGCCTAACTCATGCATACACCCCAAAAAATTGGCAGGAATCAAGGGTGGTCTTCATACCTAAGCCTGGCAAGGCGAGTTATACGATCCCAAAGGCTTATCGACCTATTAGCCTAACTTCTTTCCTGTTAAAAACAATGGAGCGAATAATTGACGACATGATCAAAAGTAAGATAGCCGATGACAAGCTAAAATTCAAGCAACACGCATATGTTAAAGGAAGATCAGTGGATACAGCTCTACATGGGGTAGTACACCACATAGAATAGTCCTTCAGTGAAAAATTGTACACACTTGCCGTTTGTATAGACATTGAGGGCGCTTTTAACAACGTTCATACCGATACACTTATCCAGTCCTTAAACGATTTTCAGGTTGACCGGGCGTTGATAAACTGGATCAACAATATGCTAAGGAATAGGTGGATTATTTCTGGGTCATATGACGTAAAAATCAGAGGCAAGGTAAATAGTGGTATACCTCAGGGGGACATTTTATCGCCTCTCCTATGGGTTACGACTATACACAGTCTTCTTAAAGCCCTCACCAATGAAGGACTTAAACCAGTCTGTTATGCAGACGACGTTATAATACTTCTAATGGGCACACATACAAACCAACTATGCAGAAGAGCTGAGGCACTTAACATAGCATATAACTGGGCACAACCAAGGGGACTAAATGTCAATCCAGACAAAACAGAAATATGTCTATTTACAAGGAAAAGGAAGGTTCATCCTTTTGCCGTGCCTCGTTTCCTGGATAAGAATATGCCATTTCTAAAAAGATAAAATACTTGGGAGTAATCTTGGATCAGAAACTGTACTGGAAAGATCATATTGAAGAAAGAGTTACAAAGGCCCACAGATGTTGGTCGTTGTGCAGAAGAGCTAATGGGGACTACGTCCAAATATGACACACTGGCTTTACATGAGCGTGATTAGACCAATAATAACCTACGCCTTTGTAGTGTGGTGGACATCAATGGACAAAAAGTACAACGTAATACCATTGCAAAAAGTGCAACGTATGTGGTGTCTAGGCATAAGCGGAGCAATTAGAACCGCACCAACAAGAGCGTTGGAGACTATACTGCACATCCAACCAATAGATATCCGTATAAAGTATGAGGCAGACCTCACAGCAAGACGTCTACAAGTGATGGGTGAATGGATAAATCGAGACCACAAGTCGTACCATCAGAAGATATTACAATCACTGGTCGGTCATATTCAAACAACGGAAATCTCCGACCGCATTCCTAAAGTGCGGCTTACAGCTACCTGTGATTCGTTCGTGCCAGACAGACGCTCCTGGGAAAACGGAAAACTAGCTTATGCGCCAGTGGGAACCAGCTGATACACTGATGGGTCCAGGCTAGGAGGAAGGACAGGTCTGGGACTTTTTATTGATGAACCAGAAGTCGAACTTTACTTCCGCCTCCCGGACCATAACACAGTATTTCAAGCAGAAGTTCGAGCCATCACGGAGTGTGTTAACTGGCTCAGTAATACCACAAAGCCTAAATATGCCAAAATATTCACAGATAGCCAAATGGCGATCAAAGCAATAACATCGGAAAAGGTCAAATCCAGAACAGTGTTAGACTGTAAAAGAACGATAAATAATTACTCAGTCCATGGTCAACTGCGTACTTTCTGGGTACCGGGGCACAACGGAGTGATTGGAAATGAACGAGCAAACAGCTTGGCTTCAAAGGACAGAGAACTTCGAGTTATAAACTTGGAAAATTGATGAGTTGAAGCACTGGGCAGTGATGGCTCACCAAATTGTTTGGAATAGAGCAAATGCAAAGATACTGTGGGGTGACCCAAATGACAAGAAAACCAGTAGTTTTCTGAAACTAAACAAGATCGAGATTAGTAAGATGATAAGTATTCTAACGGGACACTCAAGCTTACAGGCACATCTTCATCGCATAGGACTAGCAGAACACGACAAGTGCAGGGCATGCAGGGAAAACATCGAAACGATGGAACATTTTCTGTGTCACTGCCCAGCTTTCACACATGCAAGATCCCGATTTTTCGGTGACGACATATTGCCAGACTTGACTCATCTCAGAGGATATGACTGGAAGATACTGAGAAAATACGTGTCAGTACCGATTTTCTGTAATCCGTTGGGTATGAAAATCATAAATAAGGAGCGCATAACAGGCCGAACCACTGGCTTAAGTGTATGTCCATGGACATGAGACGTTTTAAACGTCTCCTCTATTCAACCTAACCTAACCTAATTCGCGTTATATGATTTTTTTGGAGTATATCCAAGAATAAATGTTTTTGGTTAATTTTTAGAGAGAATCCACTGAAACACGTCCGCGCTGAACAATGTTGCCAATGGCAATGGAACCAACATGCTTACAATAAGGGGAAGTCTACAGAATCAGCCATGCACGAACTTGTAAGCACTATCGAATCGTCCCTGCATTTCACGGAATTCACCATGGTGGGATTTCTTGACATAGAAGGGGCTTTTAGCAACATTCACTCAGATGCAGTAATTGCGGTACTGTCACATCTAAAAGTTAACTCTAGTTTGATTAGACTAATTTAAAGTATGCTCAACAGAAGACGCATAACAGCAAGTCTTGAGTCCACAACTCTAACAAGGTTTGTAAACAAAGGGACCCCAGAAGGAGGAGTACTGTCTAACCTAGCCTAATTTGGAACCTAGCGGTGAATGAAATCATGCTCGATCTAGAACGTTGTGGCTGCAAGGTCGTGGCATATGCGGACGACGTGGCAATCGCATTGGGTGGTAAATTCTTAAACGTCCTCAGAGACATCCTACAGGTGGCTCTTGGGCCAGATTGGCCAGAAGCAGCGGTATGGGCGTAAACCCAAACAAGACAGAATTGGTTCTCTTTACTAGGATGAATAATGTGCCACATGTGGATCCTCTACCTCGGATAAATGGAACAGATCTTGTCTTTTCTGAAAGTGCAAAATTTTTAGGAATAATTCTAGATAGAAAACTGTTATTTAGACTTAACGTATTGGAGCGTGTAAGGAAGGCCAACCTCGCCTTATATTCCTGCAAAAAGGCGGTAGGGTCGCGGTGGGGACACTCTCCTAAAATCGTCCACTGGATATATATAGCAGTAGTTCGTCCAATACTGTTATACGGCATTGTGGTATGGTGGACGGCAACTGGCAAACTAACCATCACCAACTTACTAACGAAGGTTCAGAGAACAGCCAGCCTGAGCATAACGGGAGCCTTAAGGACTACAGCGACCGAGTCTCTAAAAGCCCTACTCCATATACTGGCGATTAATATTTTGGCGAGAGAAGTTGCAACCAAAGCGGCAATAAGATCAAAATGCCTATCAATGTGGAGGCACAAGAACTACGGTCACATGCGGATATCAAAGTGTAGTACTATGGTAACCGACCGAGTGGACTATATACCAACTGCGTACACCTTCCAGGGTTGGCAGAATACCAGGTAATAGAAACCATCTCCACTTTTACACGGATGGTTCGAAGCTTGATGAAAAGGTTAGCTTCGGAGTACACTTTGAAGAGCTTAGTTTGGATACAGCTCACAGACTACCAGATAGCTGCAGACTACCAGATAGCTGCAGACTACCAGATAGCTGCAGAGTCTATCAAGCCGAAATAAGTGGCTGAGTCGCAACATAGTAACCAACACTGGCGTTGTCATTTACTCGGACAGCCAGACTGCCATCAATTCTCTGGAGGCAACATCCCTAAATCAATAAGCAGCCCTCGACTGCCGCAGATCTCTGAGCAGATCTAACGAGATGGCTAAGCAGTTTAATATACACCCCATAGGAATATCCCGGGGAACTGCAAAGCCGGTGAACTTGCTAGGAAAGGGACGACATTACAAATTCTCGAAGAATTTGCATATATTGGTGCGCCACTATCTACGTGCAAGCTTTGGCTTAGGCAAGAGGCAATCAGGCAGTCCAACGAAAGATGGACAGATGGCACCTGCAGGGTAGCTAGACAAATCTGGCCAAGGTATGACCTGAGAAGATCAAAATATCTCCTCGCACTAGAGAGGCAAAGATTGTCTACGTTAGTATCAGTTCTGACGGGACACTGCTTGTTCGGCGAACACGCCAAAAGATTGGGTATTTACTCCAATGACTTCTACAGAAGCTGTGGCGATAAGGAAGAAGTGGAGAGAATTGAGCACTTGCTATGCGACTGCCCCGATCTGAGTAAACGACGACTGGACATACTGGGGTCCGCCTTTCTAGGCAGCATAACAGATGTTTCCAGTACCGATATTCGTACAATCGATAAATTTGTATATCACACAGGTTGGTTTCGATGAGGGGCATTTCAGCCCGTGGTAACACTAGGGACCTAAACTGGTCTATGTGAAATAGAAATAGCGCCGGTACTGTACTGGGTGGCGAAACACCTGTTACATGCTGAGGGTCCAAGTATTAGAAAGGTTCCATCAGCAAAGGGTGCGAGGTTGCATTTCACCCCGGAATTAGGGGAGTTAATTTTAAAAATCACAACTTCATATACCATTAAGCGACAACAACATGTACTACGTGGAAGCGACTTGTCGCTACACTTCAAACAAGAATCTTCCTCTTTTTTTTTATTACACTGCAATACGATCCATGGTAAAGTATGTTTAACATTCCCAATTTGTATTTGCAGGTTGCTGCTGCATTGCGAGAAATGCGTCGGGTTGACGAAGAAATGAAGAAAAAGGAAATGAATGTAACTTTAAATAACTCTGAATCATGCAACGTTTTGGACGACTGTGAAAGGTAACTATATAATTGAAAAATTGCTCTAATTGAAAATGATTTTAATTTTGCAATATAATTTTAATATACTGCATTATATAGCAATATAAAGGGACACTTCCTAACTTTAATTTAAATAAAACAAAGTTTGTGCGAGATATCATCGAACATTATTCGATTCGTTTGAAAGGCCTATATCTGTTATGTATGGAATATGGCAACGAGCAAATGTGCCGCGCGGATTCTCCGTGTGGCGCGTATCCAAAATGCCCAATTTTCCATGGGTATGGCGCTTAAACCAGACTGACTTTTACCGATGGCATGGGTTATATTTGTTTGGAGGGCCACTGTTGTTTGTTGTTAAAACGCACACATCTGCGACCAATTCACATCCACTGGAGCATTAGCTGTGTGACATATATTTCCGTCCTGTTGAAACCACGTGTTGGTAAACATGGGGTTGTATCGTCCTAAATTCGACAGTTTTGTTTGTTGATATACCCATTCATCAAAAAGTTGGGCTAATAGTGCGCTGGCCGAATCGCGCGGAAGTTCCCTAACAGAACATCCATTTAGAAAAAACAACTCAGTATTTCAATAAATGTTTTATCAAAACATTGATAAATGTTATATCAATGTTTTATTTTACAATTTACTTATCCTATAAAGGTGCCTAGATCTCTCGACTTATGCATTCTTCCGTCACCATGGACTCCGCCAAACAGTTAAAAAAGAAACCGTGATTGAAAACTGCCTATCGGCGCTGCACAGTGGGAGTAATTCCCAAAAAAGGGATATAATTCTGCCGTTTCTTAACCAGACAACCGATTGCGACAAACTTGGCATGTTTATAGAAGAGGTATAAGAGAAGCCAAGTTTTGAGTTTGGGCCCCCTTTGGTATACAGGGGCGGAGATTCAGGGCGTCAAAGTTGGCAACCCGGGCAAACAAAATGTTTAAGCGCGTATAACTTTCGTCTTTTTCGTCCGATTAATAAAATCTTTTTTGCGTGTATTCTAGTAACTGAGGTCTACAAAAGAGTTTTTGCACCTAACAGTTATCTTGTATAGTTACCGAGATATCTGCATTTGACAACTAAATTTTTAACTTTTTCCCGGACCCTGTGCTAGTATTTTGTAGATATCGAAGCAGAATATGCACCAATTTTATCCACACAGATTGGCAACAAAATTTCCTATATAAAGAAAAAAAATTGGTTCGATATACCCAATAGGACAAATGTTATGGCCACTGGTCAGTCGCCGCCAGTGGTAGCGAACGGACGTGTTATTGCAGAGCGGATAGTTTTTTCAACCTATAACGCAATACTTATTCACCTACCTACTACGCAACCACAAAGTGTTGTTCTTAAAGTGGGGGTTGAATTTGTTGCATCGGTCTCAGGGCAGACATTTTGGAAGTAGTCTGGAAGGGCAACATCGACGTACCTATTACGGGCAACTACTGGATATGGAGGTCTCTCCCAAAAATTTATGATTAACCCTGATGAAGTAAATGATATAACGGTGCAGGGAAAAATAAACCCAGTACCGGCGGAAAGCGTTGATTTACTCGCGAGTCACGTGTCGTCGTTATCAAACAATCGTGAGCAAGTAACTTCTACGGGGTTGGGTGCCTCGGATCCCGTAGTCGAAACAGATACAAGAGCACATCTAGCCTTTGGCAAAAGAAACGATGAGGAAGATAAAGAAAACCCAAGGGGGGGCTCTAAGCAACCCCAGCTTTTAAAAGCTAGTGGGAACTCGGACTCAGAGTCATCAAGTGATAACAATATTACTATTGTTGAAAATCGGAAAAGACGGTCAGGGGCACAAAGAAGGAAACTGAATCAGATGAACCGGCAGAAGACATTACAGGATGAATCTGACTCTTCTACATCTATTAAAAGAGTCAGATCTCCCGAAGAGCATAGCGATGCGAAATCAATTAAGAAGAAAAAAAGCTCACCGACACCCAGCACTTCGGAGAAACCTATTCAATCTACCAAAAAAGGAGTTCCTAGTCAGAATCCGTTAATGGTGGGAGGTGAAGTTGATCCTGTGTTGAGAAGGTGAGCAAGTCCACCAAACAATCCATAGAATAGGGGACCTCAAACAAAAAGACCCATTCTAAAGGAAAAAGCAAGTTGTCTATAAGAAAGGGTGAGGAAAGACCATCTTATTCCCAAATAGCCAAAAAACAGAATTCCCGAAGAGCAAAAGAGCATCTTCGAAGATTTGTTCTACACAAAGGTATTGGACCACATTCTCGAATCTAATGATGGACCAACAATCCAAGTAATGAGTTGCACGTTTGAAAGGGGCGTTTTGATGCTGAAACTGGCATCACAATGCTGTGTCCATGTCCTCGGAAAACTAGTGGAGAGCATCGCCTCACCTTGGGACGGCGCAAAGCTGAAACTGGTAAGGAAAAGCGACATCCCTGTACTCATAAAAACATCTTTCTATGTTAGAGGATGGGCAAGTAAGGTACCGTCAGAGCGCATACACAGCGTCATTGGCAAACAAGATTCGAACCTTAAAGTGGGGAAGTGGGAAGTCTTCCACAGGAAAAATGATCCCGATGGTTCTCTCCTGGTGGTAGGCATAGACCCGTATTCCAGGGATAGCCTTGTCAAGACAAAAGGCATGGCATTTTTCGGGATTTGGAAAATCTTCTTTAAGATTGGAAAAACCCCCATTGGCAGGACAGTTAAATCGAGCCCAAACACGAACGTACCGCCTGCAGTGGAAACGAAAATAGTGAACAGAAAGAAGCGAGGGTGACAATTCCAAAAAGTGAGGTGGAAGTTGTCGATAACATCGCCAAATTGCCGATAACATAAAAATTTTGGAGAAAGTTCCCAGCAAAGGTGGTGATAAAAATATGGGGAGGGGCACAAAAACTCAAAACAAAGAGGGAGCGACAAAAAACAACACCGCCTTCCAAGAAGTGGTCGATAACATTACCAAATTGCCGATAATATCTCCAATTTTGCAGAATATTCCCAGCAATAGTGGTGATAGGAATACGTACATAAAGAATCAAAACAAAGAGGGAACGGCAAAAAGTAACACCGCCTCCCAAAGAGGTCTACTTGAAGAGTGTGTAATAGGTAGTAAACGAAAGGAGGAGAAAGACTCACTAGCAAATAAAGAGGGAGTGCAACCAAATAGGATAGACGACTCCCAAATGAAACTTTTACTGGAAAGACAATGATTGAGGTCATCCAGATAAACCTCCACCGGAGCGAAACGGCATCCATTGCTCTGATGGACATAATAAATAAAGGTAGGGTTCATGTTGCTTTGGTCCAGGAACCGTGGACTACTAGTAACAAAGTTACTGGATTAAACCATATAAACTACAATCTTTTCTACGCTAACACAGGTACTCGTCCACGGACTTGTATTCTGTGCCATAAAAACTTATGCTATCTATTCTCTCCAGAGTTGTCAACATCGGACGCAACTGTGCTGATACAAGGTAATGGAAGTATGTACCTGGCGTCAGTATACCTGCCATTCGATGCGCCGACATTGCCACCTACGTCGGAATTACAACGTCTGGTAAGGGAATCCAAAAATACAAGTAATGTGTTACTCGCTGGTTGTGATGCCAACTCACGCTTGGGGTAGTACTGACACCAATAAAAGGCGACAAGCCCTTATAGAATTTGTGAATACTAACGATCTCCTAACTCTCAACATAGGGAACAAGGCGACATTTGTTAACAAAATTAGGAAGAAGTATTAGATATAACGATATGCTCGGAAAACCTCATTGATGAGATCCATGAGTGGAGGGTTTCGGATGAACACTCCTATTCGGACCACCGTTATATAAGGTTTAAAATTGCACTGCCACCGCCTAACCCAATAAGTTTCCGTAATAAGGCTAAAACCGACTGGACCAAATTCGGCAATCTACTTAGAAATCGATTGGGCCAGCCTAAACACGATTATCCAAGTACAGAAGACATTGATATCAATGTGAGGAGGATTACGGAGGCTCTTGTAAAATCATTCGAAGATAGTTGCCCGCTTCGAGAAAGGAAATCTGCCTATGAGAAACCCTGGATGACAGGGCAAATTCGCTCGATTGGCAAGGATGTCCTTAGACTTTACAACAGAGCTCGACGTAAAAAGCTATCAGTATATTGGGATGACTACCACAGAAGGCTCAAAGAATACAATAAAATCATTAGACTGGCTAAACGTAACTCATGGAGACTTTTCTGTGAGCAGGTAGACAGCGTTAACAGCATGTCCAAAATAAAAAAGTTCCTCTCAAAAACTCATATACAAACCGAAACACTGGTGGATGAAACGGGTAAAAGGATGGAAACTATAGATGATACCGTAAGGCTTTTGATGAAAACTCATTTTCCGAGTGGTAATGCTGGGCCAACAGATGAACAGTTACAGACCGAAAATGTAATGCACCAAGTACCTATTACGGATGCTATGGCTGCGGGACCGGACGGAATATTTCCAGCGCTTCTTCAGAATGAGGTGGATCTGGTATCAACTCATCTTGTTGGAGTTTTCACTGTATGCCTAACTCATGCATATACCGCAAAAAATTGGCAGGAATCAAGGGTGGTATTCATACCTAAGCCTGGCGAGGCGAGTTATACGATCCCAAAGGCTTATCGACCTATTAGCCTAACTTCTTTCTTCTTAAAAACAATGGAGCGAATAATTGACGACATGATTAAAAGTAAGATAGCCGATGACAAGCTAAAATTCAAGCAACACGCATATGTTAAAGGAAGATCAGTGGAAACAGCTCTACATGAGGTAGTACACCACATAGAACAGTCCTTCAGTGAAAAATTGTACACACTTGCCGTTTGTATAGACATTGAGGGCGCTTTTAACAACGTTCAGACCGACACACTTATCCAGTCCTTAGACGAGTTTCAGGTTGACTGGGCGGTGATAAACTGGATCAACAATATGCTAAGGAATAGGTGGATTATTTGTGGGTCATATGACGTAAAAATCAGAGACAAGGTTAATCGTGGTATACCTCAGGGGGGCATTTTATCGCCTCTCCTATGGGTTACGACGATACACAGTCTCCTTAAAGCCCTCACCAATGAAGGACTTAAACCAGTCTGTTATGCAGACGACGTTATAATACTTCTAAGGGGCACACATACAAACCAACTATGCAGAAGAGCTGAGGAGGCACTTAACATAGCATATAACTGGGCACAACCAAGGGGACTAAATGTCAATCCAGACAAAACAGAAATATGTCTATTTACAAGGAAAAGGAAGATTCATCCTTTTACCGTGCCTCGTTTCCAGGATAAGAATATTGCCATATCTAAAAAATAAAATACTTGGGAGTAATCTTGGATCAGGAACTGTACTGGAAAGATCATATTGAAGAAAGAGTTACAAAGGCCCACAGATGTTGGTCGTTGTGCAGAAGAGCTATAGGTTCAAAATGTGGACTACGTCCAAATATGACACACTGGCTTTACACGAGCGTGATTAGACCAATAATCACCTACGCCTCTGTAGTGTGGTGGACATCAATGGACAAAAAGTACAACGTAAAAGTGCAACGTATGTGCTGTCTAGGCATAAGCGGAGCAATTAGAACAGCACCAACAAGAGCGTTGGAGACTATACTGCACATCCAACCAATAGATATCCGTATAAAGTATGAGGCAGCCCTCACAGCAAGACGTCTACAAGTGATGGGTGAATGGATAAATCGAGACCACAAGTCGTACCATCAGAAGATATTACAATCACTGGTCGGTCATATTCAAACAACGGAAATCTCCGACCGCATTTCTGAAGTGCGGCTTAAAGCTACCTGTGAATCGTTCGTGCCAGACAGACGCTCCTGGGAAAACGGAACACTTGCTCATGCGCCAGTGGGAACCAGCTGCTACACTGATGGGTCCAGGCTAGGAGGAAGGACGGGTCTGGGACTTTTTATTGATGAACCAGAAGTCGAACTTTACTTCCGCCTCCCAGACCATAACACAGTATTTCAAGCAGAAGTTCGAGCCATCACGGAGTGTGTTAACTGGCTCAGTAATACCACAAAGCCTAAATATGCCAAAATATTCACAGATAGCCAAATGGCGATCAAAGCAATAACATCGGAAAAGGTCAAATCCAGAACAGTGTTAGACTGTAAAAGAACGATAAATAATTACTCAGTCCATGGTCAACTGCGTATTTTCTGGGTACCGGGACACAACGGAGTAATTGGAAATGAATGAGCAAACAGCTTGGCTTCAAAGGGCAGAGAACTTCGAGTAATAAACTTGGAAAATTGGAAACCTTTCGAAGCCACGAAGGATGAGTTGAAGCACTGGGCAGTGGTGGCTCACAAAACTGTGTGGAATAGAGCAACTGCAAAGATACTGTGGGGTGACCCAAATGAGAAGAAAACCAGTAGTTTTCTGAAACTGAACAAGATCGAGATTAGTAAGATGATAAGTGTTCTAACGGGACATTGAAGCTTACAGGCACATCTTCATCGCATAGGACTAGCAGAAAACGACGAGTGCAGGGCATGCAGGGAAAACATCGAAACGATAGAACATTTTCTGTGTCACTGCCCAGCTTTCACATATGCAAGATCCCGATATTTCGGTTCCGACATATTGCCAGACTTGACCCATCTCAGAGGATATAACTGGAAGATACTGAGAAAATACGTGTCTAGTACCGATTTTCTGTAATCCGTGGGGTATGAAAATCATAAATAAGGAGCGCACAACAGGCCGAACCACTGGCTTAAGTGTATGTCCATGGACATGAGACGTTTTAAAAGTCTCCTCTATTCAACCTAACCTAACCTATGGCCACTTAAAATTATGTGTTAAAAAAATAGATTTTTTGTAATTTTTTTAGGAAAAAAGTGCTTGTATAAGTCATATTTTCGAGTTTTAGAAGAAGTTAGTTAAACAGGTTTACTATCATCTTAAAGGAAACTTTCCAAAGAATGTTCTCAAAGAAAGAACGGGTCAAAAATATTCACGGGTATTGTTACCAAGCTTCTCCAATTTACACAATTTTGCACACATATTTCAAAAGTAAGCCACATTTTCTCCAATCGCAAAGCTAAAAAAACTTTTGGCATATGTATATGTGGTAAGGTGTTGTAAGTTGAATTGCAAAGGGGTCTGAAACCCGGCTGTTAGTATACTCGCGTCAGTCGCCGCCAGTGGTAGCAAACGGACGTGTTATTGCAGAGCGGATAGTTTTTTCAACCTATTACGCAGTACTTATTCACCTATCTACTACGCAACCACAAGGTGTTGTTCTTAAAGTGGGGGTTGAATTTGTTGCATCGGTCTCAGGACAGACATTTTGGAAGTAGTCTGGATGGCCAATATCGACGATCCTATTACGGGCAAATACTGGCTATGGGGGTCTCACCCAAAAATTTATGATTAACCCTGATGAAGTTAATGATTTTACGGTGCAGGGAAAAATAAACCCAGTACCGGCGGAAAGCGTTGATTTACTCGCGACTCACGTGTCGTCGTTATCAAACAATCGTGAGCAAGTAACTTCTACGGGGTTGGGTGCCTCGGATCCCGTAGTCGAAACAGATACAAGAGCACATCTAGCCTTTGGCAAAAGAAACGATGAGGAAGATAAAGAAAACCCAAGGGGGGGCTCTAAGCAACCCCAGCTTTTAAAAGCTAGTGGGAACTCGGACTCAGAGTCATCAAGTGATAACAATATTACTATTGTTGAAAATCGGAAAAGACGGTCAGGGGCACAAAGAAGGAAACTGAATCAGATGAACCGGCAGAAGACATTACAGGATGAATCTGACTCTTCTACATCTATTAAAAGAGTCAGATCTCCCGAAGAGCATAGCGATGCGAAATCAATTAAGAAAAAAAAAAGCTCACCCGACACCCAGCACTTCGGAGAAACCTATTCAATCTACAAAAAAAGGAGTTCCTAGTCAGAATCCGTTAATGGTGGGAGGTGAAGTTGATCCTGTTGTTGAGAAGGTGAGCAAGTCCACCAAACCATCCATAAAAGAGGGGGCCTCAAACAAAAAGACCCATTCTAAAGGAAATATCAAGGTGGCTATTAAAAAGGATAAGGAAGCACCATCTTATTCCCAAATAGCCAAAAAACATATTCAGGACGAACTACATCACAATGATGTGTCGATGTCCTCGAAAAACTAGTGGAGAGCATCCCCTTGGGACGGCGCAAAGCTGAAACTGGTAAGGAAAAGCGACATCCATGTACTCATAAAAACATCTTTGTATGTCAGAGGATGGGCAAGTAAGGTACCGTCAGAGCGCATACTCAGCGTCATTGGCAAACAAGATTCGAACCTTAAAGTGGGGGAGTGGGAAGTCTTCCACAGGAAAAATGATCCCGATGGTTCTCTGCTGGTGGTAGGCATAGACCCGTATTCCAGGGATAGCCTTGTCAAGACAAAGGGTATGGCATTTTTCGGGATTTGGAAAATCTTCTTTAAGATTGGAAAAACCCCCATTGGCAGGACAGTTAAATCGAGCCCAAACACGAACGTACCGCCTGCAGTGGCAAATGAAAATAGTGAACAGAAAGAAGCGAGTGGGACAATTCCAAAAAGTGAGGTGGAAGTGGTCGATAACATCGCCAAATTGCCGATAACATCATCAATAAGGATATGAAGAAGACCTTTGTTAACAAAATTAGGGAAGAAGTATTAGATATAACGATATGCTCGGAAAACCTCATTGATGAGATCCATGAGTGGAGGGTTTCGGATGAACACTCCTATTCGGACCACCGTTATATAAGGTTTAAAATTGCACTGCCACCGCCTAACCCAATAAGTTTCCGTAATAAGGCTAAAACCGACTGGACCAAATTCGGCAATCTACTTAGAAATCGATTGGGCCAGCCTAAACACGATTATCCAAGTACAGAAGACATTGATATCAATGTGAGGAGGATTACGGAGGCTCTTGTACAATCATTCGAAGATAGTTGCCCTCTTCGAGAAAGGAAATCTGCCTATGAGAAACCCTGGATGACAGGGCAAATTCCCTCGATTGGCAAGGATGTCCGCAGACTTTACAACAGAGCTCGACGTAAAAAGCTATCAGTATATTGGGAAGACTACCACAGAAGACCCAAAGAATACAATAAAATCATTAGACTGGCGAAACGTAACTTCTGGAGGCTATTCTGTGAGCAGGTAGACGGCGTTAACAGCATGTCTAAAATAAAAAAGTTCCTCTCAAAAACTCATATCGAAACCGAAACACTGGTAGATGAAAAGGGTAAAAGGATGGAAACTATAGATGACACCGTAAGTCTTTTGATGAAAACTCATTTTCCGAGTGGTAATGCTGGGCTAACAGAGGAACAGTTACAGACCGAAAATGTAATGCACCAAGTACCTATTACGGATGCTATGACTGCTGGACCGGACGGAATATTCCCAGCGTACATATACATAGCATATATGTAACTGGGCACAACCAAGGGGATTAAATGTCAACCCAGACAAAACAGAAATATGTCTATTTACAAGGAAAAAGAAGATTCGTCCTTTTACCGTGCCTCGATTACTGGATAAGAATATTGTCATATCTATAAAGGTAAAATACTTGGGAGTAATCTTGGATCAGAAACTGTACTGGAAATATCATATTGAAGAAAGAGTTACAAAGGCCCACAGATGTTGGTCGTTGTGCAGAAGTGCTATAGGTTCAAAATGACACACTGGCTTTACATGAGCGTGATTAGACCGATAATAACCTACGCCTCTGTAGTGTGGTGGACATCAATGGACAAAAAGTACAACGTAATACCATTGCAAAAAGTGCAACGTATGTGCTGTCTATGCATAAGCGGGGCAATTAGAACCGCACCAACAAGAGCGTTGGAGACTATACTGCACATCCAACCAATAGATATCCGTATAAAGTATGAGGCAGCCCTCACAACAAGACGTCTGCAAGTGATGGGTGAATGGATAAATCGAGACCACAAGTCGTACCATCAGAAGATATTACAATCACAGGTCGGTCATATTCAAACAACGGAAATATCCGACCGCATTCCTGAAGTGCGGTTTACAGCTACCTGTGATTCGTTCGTGCCAGACAGACATTCCTTGGAAAACGGAACACTAGCTCATGCGCCAGTCTTGTTTAGTTTATTTATCGTTCTTTTACAGTCTAACACTGTTATGTTCTGGACAGGCCGAACCACTGGCTAAAGTGTATGTCCATGGACATGTTTAAACTTCTCCTCTATTCAACCTAACCTAGTAGACATAGGGGAGAATCCAAAATTATTTTGGGAATTTTGGGGTTGACTTTTGGAAATATAATGATTCGCGAATTACATTCCATTTGTGATATCAAAACATACAATCCCGTTCTTTCTTTAAGAGCATTCTCTGGAAAGTTTCCTTTAAGATGATAGTTAGTATATTATACCTTTTTTAACTAAATTCTTCTAAAACTCGAAAATACGACTTTTTCCCTAAAAAATTACGAAAAATCTATTATTTTTTTAAATATAACTTCAAGTGGCCATAACTTTTTTCCTATTGGGTTTATCGAACCAATTTTTTTCTTTATGTAGGAAATGTTGTTGCCAATCTAGACATGTTTAAGCGGATAAAATTTGTGCATATTCCGCTTTGATATCTACAAAATACTAGCACAGGGTCGGAGAAAAAACTTAAAATTCAATTTTCAAATGCAGATATCTCGGAACTATACAAGATAACTGTTAGGTGCAAAAATCTTTTTGCAGACCTCAGTTACTAGAATACACCCAAAAAAGATTTTATGAATCGACGAAAAAGACGAAACTTTCACGCGCTTAAACATTTTGTTTGCCCGAGGTTGCCAACTTCGACGCCCTGTAGCTCCGTCCCTGTATACCAAACTCAAAACTTAACTTCCTAATACCTCTTCCACAAACATGCCAAGTTCGCAATCGGTTGTCTGGTTAAGAAACGGCAGAATTATTTCCTTTTTTGGGAATTCCTCCCACTGTGCGACGCCACTGTGGTCAATTTTCCCAATCTAGCGCGCAAAGAATAAAAAATCCAAGTTACGAATTATGAAAAAACAACTGTGTTTTATTAAACTTATGTTGTTACTGAAATTAACTGCATTATTATTTTGTTGATATAATTGCTGGTATAAGAATAACAACCTTCAAAAACTGTATAGTGAAGACCACGCGAAGTGATCATTGTCGGATTGGAAATTGCGAGTAACGCTTGTGTTTTGGATAAATCATCTTGAAATTTTTGATATATTTTTACTGTTTTTGGAAGTGTGGTAAGTAAATATAAACACAAAAATTATTATTTCATTTTGTTTTATTCGATCTGCTTTCATAGTACATATTTAGTTTTTGCACTTAGGCTCAAGATCGTTATTGTTGTTTTCAGTACATGAAAGCAACTATGAAAGCAGATCGAATAAAACAAAAACAAGAAGAAATGGTAGGGCACGACCAAATACGTTTTTGTTGCATAGTCAACTACAGCAAAACATTCGTGTGAATTCTTTACATTGTAAAGACTCACGAGAGTAGAAGTTGGTGCATGTACGAGGGATGATGATTACCGATTTTCTTTTTTTTGAGATATGCGCTTTTAGCAAAAAGTTCTCGTTTAATGATACTTGGCTGTGCGTATATATTCTAATAATTCGACTGAAGTAATCGTTGTAATAAGGATATTGATAATGGGAGTTTGGTGGCTCCCGAAACAGATCTGTCTATCCAATCATTACAACCACTCCCAATACATGTCACTTACTTCTTCTTTAATTTTTAACAAAGTTGTTTTCATATACTGAAAACAACAATAACGATTTTGAGCCTATGTGCAAAAACAAAATATGTAATATTATTTAATATTAAAGTATAGTGTCAGCGACACTAATTATTTAGATCCATATTTATCCCCTCACCTTAGAGAGGAGGGTATATATCATTTGCTACGAACCGAAAGTGTAAAACATCGAAGTAGTGACCTAAGACCCTAAGTATGTTCGGCGCATATCCGTTTTGGGTCATTTTAAGTCGAATGATCAATGTCCGTCCGTCTGTCGATAGAAAGCAGTAACCGATTGACTTCAAATTTGGTATGTGGTAATATTTTCTTCTATCTCCGGCTAAGTTGGAAGATGGGGCATACTGGTGCAGTCCTTCTAGTATCTCCCCCACAAAAGGTTAACATTTAGTGAAATATTGATTTTTTAATAACTTCTATACTACTTATTTGAATCCTCTGAAATTCTACACATAGTATATGTCACTATTACCTTGAGAAAAATGGTCGAAGTTGCCACGCCCCTTTTGGTACCTCCCACACAAATGGACAATTTTGAACCAAAATTTAATAGCTTATAACTTTATTACCAGTGTATACAATAACTTGACATTTTGTACAGTGTTTTATAGTACCTACAATACAATGAAAAATGGGCATTATTGCTACGCACCTATTGATACCTCCCACACAAATGGACCATTTTGTACCAAAAGTTACCAGCTTATAACTTTAATAGCAGTGCTTATAAATACTTGAAATTTTGAACAGTGTAATGCTTTTATTGTACCTAGAGTCCAGAGAAAAGTGACCGTTATTGGGACGCCCCTTTTGGTTCCTCTCACACAAATGGTCCATTTTTTACCAAAAGTAAACAGCTTTTAACTTTAATACCAGTAAAGTTATTAGGTTGAGGTTAGGTTGAAGAGAGGAGACGTTTAAGTGTCATGTCCATGCACATACACTTAAGCCAGTGGTTCGGCCTGTTGTGCGCTCCTTATTTATGATCATTTTATACCTCACGAGTTACAGAAGATCGGTACTAGACACGAAATTTCTCAGTGTCTTCCAGTCATATTCTCTGAGATGAGTCAAGTCTGGTAATATGTCAAACCCGAAATGTTGGGATCTTGTACAGGGTCTCCCATATTCGACGGACCCATCTGGCAACGCCATAACTTTTGACAGAGATGTCAGATCGCTTAATGACATACCGCGTTTGAAGCGTCAGTCCAAGCAGATTTTTACCATGGAACAATACACGCCACGCGAGCGCCCTGAAATAGTTGAAATTTACATTCAACAGAAGAAGTCAAGTCAACGTGCTTTTAAAATATTAAAAAATGTGAGAAGTGCGCCTTCTAAGAACACCATTAAGCGTTTATACGAAAAATTTTCGACTGGTGAGGCTCTTTCTAATCCGAAGAGGCCAAATAAAAGTCGACCAAGGCGATCGGCCGAGAATATCGCTGCCGTACGAGCCAGTGTTGAGAGGTCCCCAAGAACATCCCAAAAACGCCGTTCTCAGCAGTTGGGCATGGCTCGGTCCACTTTACAACGGATTATTCGCGTTGATTTGCATTTGTTCCCGTACAAAATTCAATTGACGCAAAGATTGTTGCCTGCGGACAAGCCTCGTCGATTGGAATGGGCCCAACGAGTCCGTGGGTCCGTCGAATATGGGCAACCCTGTATGTGTAAAAGCCGGGCAGCGACACACAAAATGATCCATCGTTTCGATGTTTTCCCTGCATGCCCTGCATTCGTCGCTTCCTGCTAGTCCTATGCGATGAAGATGTGATTGTATGTTTGAGTGCCCCTTTAGAACACTCATCATCTTACTAATATCGATCTTGTTTAGTTTCAGAAGACTTCTTGTTTTCTTTTCATTTGGGTCACCCCACGGTATCTTTACAGTTGCTCCTACTGTTGCGCTATTCCACACAGTTGTGTGAGCCATCGCCGCTCAGTGCTTCAACTAATTTTTCGTGGCTTCGAAAGGTTTCCAATTTTCCAAGTTTATTACTCGAAGTTCTCTGCCCTTTGAAGCCAAGCTGTTTGCCCGTTCATTTCCAATCACTCCGTTGTGTCCTGGTACCCAGCAAACACGCAATTGACCATTCTTTTACAGTCCAACACAGTTCTGGATTTGACCCTTTTCGATGTTATTGCTTTAATCGCTATCTGTGAAGATGTTGGCATATTTAGGCTTTGTGGTGTTACTGAGCCAGTTCACACACTCCGTGATTGCTCGAACTTCTGCTTGAAATACCGTGATAAGTAGTGGTTTACTAACGGTTGAGCCCCAATTTAATGACCATTTTAATTACCAGTTTAATCACCATTTTAATGACCATTTTAATCACCATTGTAATCACTAGTTTAATGACTAATTGTATTACATATGATTAATTTTATTGTAAGCAAATCAATTTAGTCAAGTCTAGGTCAAGGGGTTATGAGATAGTGTCTCCATCACCAACTGCCTGTTGCTATTTGAAAGATAATATATTCATAATAACTTCAGTGTGATTGGAAAATTATCGATGTTCTTATATTTTGTGTACACATTTTTGTGTGAACATTTTACTGATTGTTTTGTCCGTCTGCCGTATATGTTTATGGAAAAAGTACATTCAGTACTCGATTCATTTTTTGTTCCATACTTTTTTGTCCGTCTGCCGATTATGTTTGTGGAAAAAAACAGGTAGTTGTGTGACCTAAACTGAAAAGGTACTCGATTTAAATTTTTGTCTATCTCTCGCATGTGTTTTTTTTTTGGGAAAAAATGTTGTCCGTCTGCCGAATGTGTTTGTGGAAAAAACATTCAGTTGGGTGATCTGAGCTGAAAAGGGCTGATATTACTAAATGTAATTTTAAATTAAGATTAGAAAAAAAAACATTTCGAAAATGTTTCTGATTGTATAAGTACGTAAAATGTATGTTTATGTTTATGTTTTCCTTTTTCTATTTTATAATTGGGTTCTGTTTCAATCCATGGTTTAGTCTTAAAAATCAGATTGGTCTGACTTCTCAAAACTGAACTTAGTGTAATTTTAAACTTAGTTCATAGTTTAGTGACAACTCGAATAAAATGGAGTGAATTATGTCCCATAATTTTAGAAATTTTGACACTTTTCATTTAAATATCATTTTTATGAAGAGTTTTCTTATTTTGATCTATCTCTCGCATGTGTTTTTGGAAAAAAATGTGTCCGTCTGCCGAATGTGTTTGTGGAAAAAGTACATTCAGTACTCGATTAATTTTTTGTTCCATACTTTTTTGTCCGTATGCCAATTTTGTTTGTGAAAAAACACATGCAGTTGTGTGACCTAAACTGAAAAGGTACTCGATTTAAATTTTTGTCTATCTCTCACATGCGTTTTTTTTTTTGGTAAAAAAAATTTTGTTCTTCTGCCGAATGTGTTTGTGGAAAAAACATTCAGTTGGGTGATCTGAGCTGAAAAGGGCTGATATTACTAAATGTAATTTTAAATTAAGATTAGAAAATAAACCATTTCGAAAATGTTTCTAATTGTATAAGTACGTAGAATGTATGTTTATGTTTATGTTTTCCTTTTTTCTATTTTATTATTTGGGTTCTGTTTCAATCCATGGTTTAGTCTTAAAAATCAGATTGGTCTGACTTCTCAAAACTAAACTTAGTGTAATTTTAAACTAAGTTCATAGTTTAGTGACAACTCGAATAAAATGGAATGAATTATGTCCCATAATTTTAGAACTTTTGACACTTTTCATTTAAATATCATTTTTATGAAGAGTTTTGTTATTTTGATCTATCTCCCGCATGTGTTTTTGGAAAAAAAAATGTGTCCGTCTGCCGAATGTGTTTGTGGAAAAAAACATTCAGTTGTGTGACCTAAACTAAAAAGGGCTGATATTACTAAACGTAATTTTAAACTAAGATTAGAAAAAACCATTTAGATTATGTTTTGAGAATTTTCTAATTGACATTTTTCATTTAAATATCAATATTATTATTATCTTCTCAAAAGATAATAATAATATTGATAAATTTAAAAGTATGGTGGATTTGCTATAGAAAAATGGTGGAGGATTTCTAATAGAAATTCTCAGATATCTATATATATAAAAGAGAGTGTCTGTTTGTGGGTTTGTTTGTTTGTTTGTATGTTTGTTCCGTATAGACGTCTAAACGGCTTGACCGATCATCTTAAAATTTTCACAGAATGTACATGTATTGGGGGTGCTGAAAATAGGGTACTTGTATTTTCGATATATCAAGTGGGCGTGGACCCGCCCATATGGGTCAAATTTTGGTATTGAGAAAAATTTTTAGCTAGAGTGCTGAAATTTCGTGTGTATGCATTTAGTGTCAGATTATGTGAATTTTCCAAAAATGGGCGGAATCGGACCAATGGGCGTGGCCCCGCCCATATAAGCCAAATTTTGAAATTGATATATTTTGCACAATTTGTTAGCGAGAGTGCTGGAATGTTATGTATATGTATATGGTGGCAGTCTACGTGATGGCTCCAAAAATGGGCGGGATCGGACCAATGGGTGTGGCCGCGCCCACATAGAACAAATTTTGAAATTTTGATATCTTGCACAATTTGCTAGCGGGAGTGCTGCAATGTTGCGTATATGTATCTGGTGGCATTCTACGTAATTGGTCAAAAAATGGGCGGGACCGGACCAATGGGCGTGGCCCCGCCCATATAAGCCAAATTTTGAAATTGATATATCTTGCACAATTTGTTAGTTAGAGTGTTGTAATGTTGTACACATGTATCTGATGGCAGTCCACGTGATTGATCCAAAAACGGGCGGGATCGAAGCAATGGGCGTGGTACCGCCCATATAAGCCAAATTTTGAAATTGAGATAGTTTGCACAATTTGTTAGCGAGAGTGCTGGAATGTTATGTATATGTATATGGTGGCAGTCTACGTGATGGCTCCAAAAATGGGCGGGATCGGACCAATGGGCGTGGCCCCGCCCACATAGACCAAATTTTTGAAATTTTGATATCTTGCACAATTTGCTAGCGGGAGTGCTGCAATGTTGCGTATATTTATCTGGTGACATTCTACGTAATTGGTCAAAAAATGGGCGGGACCGGACCAATGGGCGTGGCCCCGCCCATATAAGCCAAATTTTGAAATTGATATATCTTGCACAATTTGTTAGTTAGAGTGTTGTAATGTTGTACACATGTATCTGATGGCAGTCCACGTGATTGATCCAAAAACGGGCGGGATCGAAGCAATGGGCGTGGTACCGCCCATATAAGCCAAATTTTAAAAATGTGATATCTTGCACAATTTGTTTGCGAGAGACCTGGAATTTTGTGTATATATATCCGTTGGCGATCTACGTGATTGGTCAAAAAATGGGCGGGTTCGGACCAATGGGCGTGGCCCCGCCCACATTGACCAAATTTTGAAATTTTGATATCTTGCACAATTTGCTAGCGGGAGTGCTGCAAAGTTGCGTATATGTATCTGGTGGCATTCTACGTAATTGGTCAAAAAATGGGCGGGATCTGACCAAAGGGCGTGGCCCCGCCCATATAACCCAAAATTGAGCTATCTTGCACAATTTAGTAACGAGAATGCTGTAATTTTGTGTATATGTAGCTGGTGGCAGTCTACGTGATTGGTAGACCAAATTTTGAAATTTTGATATCTTGCACAATTTGCTAGCGGGAGTGCTGCAATGTTGCGTATATGTATCTGGTGGCATTCTACGTAATTGGTAAAAAAATGGGCGGGAGCGGACCAATGGGCTTGGCCCCGCCAATATAAGCCAAATTTTGAAATTGGTATATCTTGCACAATATGTTAGCGAGAGTGCTGAAATTTTGTGTATATGTATATGGTGGCAGGCTGCGTGATTGGTCAGAAAATGGGCGGGATCGGACCAATGGGCGTGGCCCCGCCCATTTATTTCTGGACTTTCCACTGAAGTCGGTATTTTTTCATTCAGTGAATTTATTACTAATACCAGTAAGGAAAGGCAGAAAGTCGGGCGGGGCCGACTATATAATACCCTACACCTCCCTAACAAATTGATATATCTTGCACAATTTGTTAGTTAGAGTGTTGTAATGTTGTACACATGTATCTGATGGCAGTCCACGTGATTGATCCAAAAACGGGCGGGATCGAAGCAATGGGCGTGGTACCGCCCATATAAGCCAAATTTTGAAATTGAGATAGTTTGCACAATTTGTTAGCGAGAGTGCTGGAATGTTATGTATATGTATATGGTGGCAGTCTACGTGATGGCTCCAAAAATGGGCGGGATCGGACCAATGGGCGTGGCCCCGCCCACATAGACCAAATTTTGAAATTTTGATATCTTGCACAATTTGCTAGCGGGAGTGCTGCAATGTTGCGTATATTTATCTGGTGACATTCTACGTAATTGGTCAAAAAATGGGCGGGACCGGACCAATGGGCGTGGCCCCGCCCATATAAGCCAAATTTTGAAATTGATATATCTTGCACAATTTGTTAGTTAGAGTGTTGTAATGTTGTACACATGTATCTGATGGCAGTCCACGTGATTGATCCAAAAACGGGCGGGATCGAAGCAATGGGCGTGGTACCGCCCATATAAGCCAAATTTTAAAAATGTGATATCTTGCACAATTTGTTTGCGAGAGACCTGGAATTTTGTGTATATATATCCGTTGGCGATCTACGTGATTGGTCCAAAAATGGGCGGGTTCGGACCAATGGGCGTGGCCCCGCCCACATTGACCAAATTTTGAAATTTTGATATCTTGCACAATTTGCTAGCGGGAGTGCTGCAAAGTTGCGTATATGTATCTGGTGGCATTCTACGTAATTGGTCAAAAAATGGGCGGGATCTGACCAAAGGGCGTGGCCCCGCCCATATAACCCAAAATTGAGCTATCTTGCACAATTTAGTAACGAGAATGCTGTAATTTTGTGTATATGTAGCTGGTGGCAGTCTACGTGATTGGTCCAAAAATGGGCGGGATCAACCCAATGGGCCCACATAGACCAAATTTTGAAATTTTGATATCTTGCACAATTTGCTAGCGGGAGTGCTGCAATGTTGCGTATATGTATCTGGTGGCATTCTACGTAATTGGTAAAAAAATGGGCGGGATCGGACCAATGGGCTTGGCCCCGCCAATATAAGCCAAATTTTGAAATTGGTATATCTTGCACAATATGTTAGCGAGAGTGCTGAAATTTTGTGTATATGTATATGGTGGCAGTCTGCGTGATTGGTCAGAAAATGGGCGGGATCGGACCAATGGGCGTGGCCCCGCCCATTTATTTCTGGACTTTCCACTGAAGTCGGTATTTTTTCATTCAGTGAATTTATTACTAATACCAGTAAGGAAAGGCAGAAAGTCGGGCGGGGCCGACTATATAATACCCTACACCTCCCTAACAATGCGATAAGGGTCATTGCCATAATAATTTGGAATAATTGGTAAATGGGTAGAAACATATTATCTAATTCTGAAACGATAATCGCTAAATTAAGCAATATTCGTTCCTAAATTGAGAAACATTTTTCTGGAGAACTTTGTAATGATCGGAAGTAAAGTACAACTTCTATAGCGCTTTGTAACCAAATCTGGAGGAACATATATGTGGAGGTTATATATAAATCTGGATCGATTTTCCTTGAATACTCATTCATGTAAAATAGAAACCTGTTTCTGTCGAATTTCGTACTGATCTCTACAGCGCTTAGATGCCAAATTGGGGGTAACATATATATGGGGGCTATATCTAAATCTGAACCGATTTTCTCCCAATTTTGCGGTATTCCTTCATGTAATAAGAAACCTCTTTCTGCCGAATTTCTTACTGATCGGATATAAAATACAGTTTCTACAGCGCTTGAATTTCAAATCGGGGGTAACATATATATGGGGGCTATATCTAAATCTGAACCGATTTTCTCCGAATTTGGCAGTATTCCTTCATGTAATAACAAACCTCTTTCTGCCGAATTTCGTACTGATCGGATGTAAAATACAGTTTCTACAGCGCTAATTTTGACATGGGCAGCGAAGCGCACCGGGCTCAGCTAGTTTTATATATAATGTGAAACAATTTCAAAGTATCATAACAGTCTCCTCACAAATTTTCAGAAGGGAAGAATAAAAAAATAAAAATAAATGAATTTCACAAATGAAATAATTGAAATTTCTGATGAAGAGAGCATTATATCTCTTTTTTCGATATCATCGGAAGAACATTTGGACGAAATAGAGAGGCCATCAGAAGGGATTATCATATATGGCACTGGAAGCGATATTTGCCTGTTAGACTGTGCTCAACAGATGCTAACGGAGACGGATATAGCGTTAAGTAGGAATATTAATATAAATAGCTTAATTATCCCTCAAATAAATTTGATGGAAAATTATTTAAATTTAGATAGTATTATGTATCCTGCGTTAATAGACTTAATTTTCCATAATGATATATTGTTAGCTGAGTTAAACTATTTGGAAGCAGACATGCTAATGGAAAATGTTATAAGTCCATTTTTGGGTGAAATAGTCACCGAAATAGAAAATAAAATTAATGTATAATTAAAATTAATTAATTATTTATAGTTTATTTAGAACGAATAAACAACAAAATTAATAAAAAAAAATAAAATATATCTCTTTTTTGTTTACTGTTACCACGGGCTGAAATGCCCCTCATCGAAACCAACCTGTTTGATATATAAATTTATCGATAGTACGAATATCAGTACTGGAAAGATATGTTAGGCTGCCTAAAAAGGCCGACCCCAGTATGTCCAGTCGTCGTTTACTCAAAGCGGGACAGTCGCAAAGCAAGTGCTCAATGCTCTCCACCTCTTCCTCATCTCCACAGCTTCGGCAGAAGTCATTGGAGTCAATACCCAATCCTTTGGCGTGTTCGCCGATCAAGCAGTGTCCCGTCAGAACCTGTACTAACGTAGACAATCGTTTCCTCTCTAGTGCGAGGAGATGTTTTGATCTTCTCAGGTCATACCTTGGCCAGATTTGTCTAGCTACCCTGCAGGTGCCGATTTCTGTCCATCTTTCGTTGGACTGCCTGATTGCCTAAGCCAAAGCTTGCACGTGGATAGTGGCGCACCAATATATGCAAATTCTTCGAGGATTTGTAATTTCGTCCCTTTCCTAGCAAGTTCATCGGCATTGCAGTTCCCCGGGATATCCCTATGCCCAGGCACCCATATGAGGTGTATATTAAACTGCTCAGCCATCTCGTTAAGAGATCTGCGGCAGTCGAGGGCTGTTTGTGAATTTAGGGATGTTGCCTCCAGAGAATTGATGGCAGCCTGGCTGTCCGAGTAAATGACAACGACAGTGTTGGTTAGTATGGTTATATGCGACTCAGCCACTTGGCGACTTCCCATATTGCCATTATTTCGGCTTGATAGACACTGCAGGTATCTGGTAGTCTGTGAGCTATATCCAGACTAAGTTCTTCACAGTGTACTCCGAAGCAAACCTTTTCATCAAGCTTCGAACAATCTGTGTAAAAGTGGAGACGGTCTCTATTACCTGGTATTCTGCCGACCCATTCATCTCTGGCGGGAATCATAGTGATGTAATTTCTCTCGAAGGTGTACACAGTTGGTATATAATCCACTCGGTCGGTTACCATAGCACTACACTTTGAAATCCTCATGTGACCATAGTTCTTGTACCTCCACATTGATAGGCAGTTTAATCTTATTGCCGCTTTGGTTGCAACTTCTCTCGCCACAATATTAATCGGTAGTATATGGAGTAGGGCTTGTAGAGACTCGGTCGCTGTAGTCCTTAAGGCTCCGCTTATGCTCAGGCAGGCAGTTCTCTGAACCTTTGTTAGTAGATTGGTGATGGTTAGTTTGTCAGTTGCCGTCCACCATACCACAATACCGTATAACAGTATTGGACGAACTACAGCTATATATTTCCAGTGGACGATTTTAGGAGAGAGTCCCCACCGCGACCCTACAGCCTTTTTGCAGGAATATAAGACGACGTTGGCCTTCCTTACACGTTCCAATACGTTGAGTCTAAATAACATTTTCCTATCTAGAATTATTCCTAAAAATTTTGCACTTTCAGAAAAGACTAGATCTGTTCCATTTATCCGAGGTGGAGGGTCCACATGTGGGACATTATTCATCCTAGTAAAGAGAACCAATTCTGTCTTGTTGGGGTTAACGCCCAAACCGCTGCTACTGGCCCATCTAGCCAACTTGTTCAGAGCCACCTGTAGGATGTCTCTTAGGACGTTTACGAATTTGCCACTCACTGCGATTGCCACGTCGTCCGCATATGCCACGACCTTGCAGCCACAACGTTCTAGATCTAGCAGGATTTCATTCACCGCTAGGTTCCAAATTAGTGGAGACAGTACTCCTCCTTGCGTGGTCCCTCTGTTTACAAACCTTGTTAGAGTTGTGGACCCTAGACATGCTGTTATGCGTCTCCTGGTGAGCAGACTCTGAATTAGTCTAATCAAACTAGTGTTAAATTTTAGATGTGAGAGTGCCGCAATTACCGCATCTGAGTGAATGTTGTTAAAAGCCCCTTCTATGTCAAGAAATGCCACCATGGTGAATTCCTTGAAATGCAGGGACGATTCGATAGTGCTCACAAGTTCGTGCAGGGCTGATTCTGTAGACTTGCCATTATTGTAAGCATATTGTTTCCCCGACATGAGTTTTGTATCCAGGTTTTCCCTAATGAAATGATCTAAAAGTCTTTCCAGACCTTTCAATAGGAAGGAGGATAGGCTAATTGGTCTGCAGTCTTTTGGCCTAGTGTGTGATATCTTTCCCTCTTTAGGTATGAATACCACTTTGGTATCCCTCCATCGATTCGGGACGTATGAAAGCCTGATACAGCTTACATAAATTTTCTCCAGCCAGGGGATAATGTACTTTAACATTTTCTGCATTTCTGCTGGAGTGATGCCATCTGGTCCTGGTGACTTGAAGGGCACAAAGCGCTTAATAGCCCAGCTTATTCTGGATCTCTCAGTCAAGAAGCTAGCGACGCTCGCAGTCCACTCGCACTCTTGTTGGTCCTGCTGATCCTCGGGTTCTGTTACAGAGTTCCCCGGGAAATGTGTGTCGAGCAGTACATTGAGCGACTGCTCGCTGTTTTTGGTCCAGTTATTTGTCTCATCCTGTAAATATCCCACTATACATGGTGAAGCAGATAATATCTTCCTCAGCCTAGCGGCGTCAGAGACCTTTTCCACTTCAC
Source organism: Eudasyphora cyanicolor (assembly GCA_963930755.1). Taxonomy (NCBI): domain Eukaryota; kingdom Metazoa; phylum Arthropoda; class Insecta; order Diptera; family Muscidae; genus Eudasyphora; species Eudasyphora cyanicolor. The sequence goes on from OZ005734.1 coordinate 135,445,500, forward strand.
CACAGAAGGTATACCAAGAGCGCATTTGCGCCTTTCTACACTCCTTCTTATAGATCTTGAGTTGCTCTTTATAGGCATCCCAATCATTAGCGACCCCAGTAGATTTTTCTGAGCCGTTAGCTCAGAAGTCCACCATTGGGGTTTAGTTTTACCCTTGTACCTTGTTTTTGGACAGGCTTCTTCAAGGGGTTCTATTGAGTGATATGGTGATATGATCGACCAGATTATCCAGACCGGCTTTGTCATTCGGTTCGTACAGAAGTTTAGAGTTGAGGACTTTCTTAAAATTCTTCTCATACAGGTGCCACTTTGTCTTCCTTACATTTCTGTGGACGGCAGGTTTAGGCGCTTTTTCCGCGAGTTTGAACTCAATATAATGGTGATCTGAGAATGAGTGGTCGTCCAGTACATTCCACCCAATAATTTTGTCTGACAGCCGGTCAGTAGCAAACGTTACGTCGAGTACTTCTTGTCTGTCTTTAATTGTACCTATGTTACAAATACTAAGGTTGGTAGTTAGAATAAAGTCAAGAAGCGAATCACCCCTATTATTTATATCCGTACTACCCCAGATAGTATGATGAGCGTTCGTGTCTGCGCCAATAATCAGCTCGAGCTCGTCAGACGTTGCTTCTTCTACTACATCCCTGAATAGAGCAGTCGGTACTACAGATTCATAAGGCAAGTAGCTGGAGACCACCCAATATATGCGATTACCGATCTCCAGGCTAGAAGCTGTTTGGTCTTTACCACTTAAATTAGTCAGGAGAAAGATATTTATGCAGGTTCTTGGAGTGCCTTCACAGTTGGCCACAAGCAGTTTAAAGTTGGGTGTCCTAATACCGCTACGTAGGGCTCCTGTATCAGGACGATGTCTACTGCGCCTGTGGCCATGCGCAGCAATAGAGCCGCTGAGGCTGCTTTAGCGTGATGGAGGTTAATCTGTAGAATTCTTACCATCATTGGTAATTGACAGATTAACATCCACCCCGCCAGATGCGTCAAAGAGAGAAGATCTGTAACGTCCTCAAAGAAGGACGTTACAGATCTTCTGTTAGAGTTGGAGTCACCAGAAATAATAGGCGTGGGTACCTCCGCACTTCCAGAAAGTGCCACGGTGGACGACTCACCTTCTGCAGTGGGAGCTATATCCTGCTTGTATAACTTCAAGACTATAGTCTCGAAGCCATATTGTAGGGTTGCACTCGCACTTTGTATATGGGAGGTGGATTCAGCGTTTAGGATAAGATTGACCTGCCGCTTTTTACTGTCCGCCTCACCCACCTTGCAGATTCTCCAATTATGGGCCGGCAGACCAAGACTATAGTCTCGAAGCCATATTGTAGGGTTGCACTCGCACTTTGTATATGGGAGGTGGATTCAGCGTTTAGGATAAGATTGACCTGCCGCTTTTTACTGTCCGCCTCACCCACCTTGCAGATTCTCCAATTATGGGCCGGCAGACCAGGATTGGAATCTTTTATTATTTCTAAGATGTCAGCCGGGTTGGAGGGCTCTTCTGTAACCCAGGGTGACTAGGGATGTTGTTTTTTCTTCGACAACATCAACTGGGCACATCAAACTGGACACTACTGATCTGGCATCACCGAAATATAAGAGCTTTACTCTCCCTTCAAGTGATCTATTGAGTGATATGATCGACCAGATTATCCAGACCGGCTTTGTCATTCGGTTCGTACAGAAGTTTAGAGTTGAGAACTTTCTTGAAATTCTTCTCATACAGGTGCCACTTTGTCTTCCTTACATTTCTGTGGACGGCAGGTTTAGGCGCTTTTTCCGCGAGTTTGAACTCAATATAATGGAGATCTAAGAATGAGTGGTCGTCCAGTACATTCCACCCAATAATTTTGTCTGACAGCCGGTCAGTAGCAAACGTTACGTCGAGTACTTCTTGTCTGTCTTTAATTGTAAAGGTCGGTTTATTACCTATGTTACAAATACTAAGGTTGGTAGTTAGAATAAAGTCAAGAAGCGAATCACCCCTATTGTTTATATCCGTACTACCCCAGATAGTATGATGAGCGTTCGTGTCTGCGCCAATAACACTGTGCAACAGTGAATAAAATACACGGATCTGACGGTATAGGTTCGATTCTACTGCAAAATGGTAATATAACCCTATACTCAGTTTGGCGAGATTGGTGACCAATTTCTTTTTATGGGCCTCGAAAGATTCGGAAAATCAGTGGACCCCTTGAAAAAAGGTGTCATCGGTTTTTGAGCAACAGCTACTTCAGACTTGGTGATAGCGCTTAACTATACTCGGCAATAATGTAGCTAAGAGCACGTTGAACAAAGTCTGTTAACATTTCATGCCAAAAAATTTTTGTTTTCCTGCACTTTTTTTCGAAAAACATGGTATTAAATTTATTTTTTTTTTCACTTTTTTTGGCATAACTTTAAGAGATCGCTGATTTGTTACTAACAATATTTGGCAATATTGTAGCCACGGTAAATCTGAACAACTTTTATGAACTTATCAATACAATCTGAACGTGTCTAGGCACCTTAAATAGCTCAAAAATCCACATTGTACCCCTAAAATGTAAGTATTTCACTGTTATGTAACAAAAATATATTTTTCTGGTATGGGGTATGTTCAGCAATTTTATAGAAAATATTAAGGCCAATATTTTTGTGGAAAATTTTAACCCTCTAGCTCACCCACATAACTGTAATTTTTGGCCCCATTTTAACAAATCGTAAAAACACCCCTTAAAAGGGGGAGGGCGGGTATGAAATGTTCTACAAAAATGTTCGCCATAAAATTTTACTATATGTGTCAGTGAAATACTTACATTTTTGGGGTACAATGTGGATTTTTGAGCTATTTAAGGTGCCTAGACACGTTCAGATTGTATTGATTTGTTCATAAAAGTTGTTCAGATTTACCGTGGCTACAATATTGCCAAATATAGTTAGTAAAAAATCAGCGATCCCTTAAAGTTATGCCGAAAAAAGTGAAAAAAAAATAAATTTAATCCTATGTTTTTGGAAAAAAAGAGCATGAAAACAAAATTTTTTTAGCATGAAATGTTAACAGACTTTGTTCAACGTGTTCTTAGCTACATTATTGCCAAATATAGTTAAGCGCTATCACCAAGTCTGAAGTAGCTGTTGCTCAAAAACCGATGACATCTTTTTTCAAGGGGTCCACTGATATTCCGAATCTTTCGAGGCCCATAAAAAAAATTGCTCACCAATCTCGCGAAACTAAGTATAGGGTTATACTACAATTTGGTAGTAGAATCGAAGCTATACAGTCAGGTTCGTGTATTTTTCAAAAAGTGTTCATTTGTTGCATAGTGTAATCAGCTCGAGCTCGTCAGACGTTGCTTCTTCTACTACTTCCCTGAATAGAGCAGTCGGTACTACAGATTCATAAGGCAAGTAGCTGGAGACCACCCAATATATGCGATTACCGATCTCCAGGCTAGAAGCTGTTTGGTCTTTACCACTTAAATTAGTCAGGAGAAAGATATTTATGCAGGTTCTTGGAGTGCTTTCACAGTTGGCCACAAGCAGTTTAAAGTTGGGTGTCCTAATACCGCAAACGCTTCCTCCCACTACGTAGGGCTCCTGTATCAGGACGATGTCTACTGCGCCTGTGGACAGGCGCAGCAATAGAGCCGCAGAGGCTGCTTTAGCGTGATGGAGGTTAATCTGTAGAATTCTTACCATCATTGGTAATTGACAGATTAACATCCACCCCGACAAGGGTGTTATCGAACTCTTCGTCCGTATCGTCGAGAAGCATGTCCCCGCCAGATGCGTCAAAGAGTCCGGAGACTCCCCTCAGCCTCTCTGTGTCCGAAGTAGAGCTTTTGTCCTCAGAGAAGGACGTTACAGATCTTCTGTTAGAGTTGGAGTCACCAGAAATAATAGGCGTGGGTACCTCCGCACTTCCAGAAAGTGCCACGGTGGACGACTCACCTTCTGCAGTGGGAGCTATATCCTGCTTGTATACCTTCAAGACTATATGGGAGGTGGATTCAGCGTTTAGGATAAGATTGACCTGCCGCTTTTTACTATCCGCCTCACCCACCTTGCTGATTCTCCAATTATGGGGTTTTTTGTCGACAACATCCAACTGGGCACCCGGCCACACCTCACCCGCTCGACTCAGAGCAGCCTTATACAGGTCTACTGATCTGGCATCGCCGAAATATAAGAGCTTTACTCTCCCCTGATGCCATCCTGCATCGTTGCAGATTGGTGGTTTGCCCGGCATTTCTCTACGGACATCGAGGTAATGAGCCATAATGGCTGATTGTACATGACTCCATTTGTCCTTTGCATTAGTCAATAGAAAAATTTTATATTCATTATTTCGCTCTCTTTCTCTATTACCTTATCAGACAAATATTTTTTTTGGGGGGGAATGTGTATAAAAGCGACAGATTTTTTGAAAAATTATACAGTTCTATAAAGTATAATCAAAGTGAAAAACATGACTTCTAAGTCTAATTTAGTAGAAGTTTTCAATAATAAAAACTTAAAAAAAATTTTAAGTGTAAAGGATATGGAGCCTGGTAAAGAATACCCTATTATTGGATGCTCTAGAATGAAAACGCCATATGAAAATTCTGTGGTGGTGGAATTAATCGATAATATTATATATTTGCCGAAAAGATTTAATTTCCTAGATGACAATGCTATTAAACACTTAGGAGATAATACATTCTCCATTTCCAAGACGCCTATAAATGAGGATTCCAACAACTTACTTTATAGATTAGAAATAAACGAACGTTTACATTCTAATAATTTCTATGCACCCTATATGTAAAGAATAAGTAATGTTCGCACTCAAACCCGGATCAGTGCAATTTAATATTTCATGCACTGGCATCCCTACACATAAGCTGTGTTTAGTGCGCAATTCTTGGTCTCCACTCAAACAGCTGTTTCTTTGCCGTGCCCAACTTTGGTTTTGAACGGCGTTCAAAGGTGAAGTGGGAGGCCTTGGTTTTGGTTTGCGACAGAGTTAAAAGTAAATACCAAAGAGACAGCTGTAGTGAAAAGCAAAGTAGTGTGCGGGTTGTTTTCCGTCTGTTTGACCTACGACAACATTTATTTTCTGTCCCGTACATTCAACCGGTGGTTCTGCCAGTGCCGTAGGTGACGAGAGGGTCACAAGAGGAAACCATAAGCCAGGAAAGGGTAAGCCGTGGGAAGACCCTTGGATTGTGCAGCTGCTTCCAACAACAGCAACAGGTACGTGCCGGAAAGTTGACCATTAGTGGCGTCAACATATGGTTCTTAGCAGCAGTCTCACCATTGCAAGTAATTGGAGAAACAAAGGTACGTACATTTGCTATTTTTGTATTGTATTACGCAATAGCTTGAGTGAAGGCAAAGTTTCTAAATACATAAAAAGTAACAGTTTTGCATAACTGTTACTTGTTGATGTGCATAAGTGCAAATTGTTTTTTCTTTGCGTTTGCTTGTCTGTCTCTGTCACATTTGGTGGCACATTGCTGTTGTACGCGATCGGCGTTTTGGTTTAACGCAAAAATTGGTGGTTGATTTTGTTCAACACGCACTACCCCTTCCCCTCACGTTCTTGCTGGAAGAAGTTCTTGCTCTGCCAAACCAGCATCTATTTACTTTCCTTTTCTTTTGCTTCTTTGTGGTTTTCGTGTTACTTGAACACAAATATTCGGTGATTCTTTGTCTCACAATTTGCATGGGCAAACTTTGGTGAGCACATTGATAGAAAAGAAACACAAACATACATACATATGTACTAGGGCGGGTCGATTTAAAAATCGCTCATTGCTCAGTGAAAATCGTATTCTAGGGATCAAAATAAGAAACTTTGCCGAAGGAACCATACCTCTAAAACGAATTCTGATGTTCCGGAAAAAATCCCACTCTGACCCATTTAGAGTGCTCCAATCGAGTCCAAATGTATGACCGACCCCCACTCAGTGAAGTGCTCAGTGAAAATCGTATTCTAGGGATCAAAATAAGAAACTTTGCCGAAGGAACCATACCTCTAAAACGAATTCTGATGTCCCGGAAAAAATCCCACTTTGACCCATTCAGAGTGCTCCAATCGAGTCCAAATGTATGACCGACCCCCACTAACTTTGGAGGCCCAACCCACCCATGCCAGTGGCACACCCCCTATAATATATAATACCCTACACCTCCCTAATAATGCGATAAGGGTCATTGCGATAATAATTTGGAATAATTGGTAAATGGGTAGGAACATATTATCTAATTCTGAACCGATAATCGCTAAATTAAGCAATATTCGTTCCTAAATTGAGAAACATATTTCTGGAAAATTTTAATGATCGGAAGTAAAGTACAACTTCTATAGCGCTTTGATACCAAATCAGGAGGAACATATATACGGATGTTATATATAAATCTGAACCGATTTTCCCTGAATACTCATTCATGTAAAAAGACATCTTTCTGTCGAATTTCGTACTGATCGGATATAAAATACAATCTCTACAGCGCTTACATGTCGAATCGGGGGTAACATATATATGGGGCTATATCTAAATCTGAACCGATTTTCTCCGAATTTGGCAGTATGTTTTCATGTAGAAGGAAACCTCTTTTTGCCGAAATTCGCACTGATCGGATATAAAATAACATTTTTACAGCGCTCACATGTGAAATCGGGGGTAACGTTTATATGGGGGCTATATCTAAATCTGAACCGATTTATTCCAAATTTAACAGTGTTCATTCATATAATAAGAAACCTCTTTCTGCAGAATTTCAGACTGATCGGATATAAAATAAAGTTTTTACAGCGCTTACATGTCAAATCTGGGGTAACATATATATGGGGGCTATATCTAAATCTGAACCGATTTTAACCAAATTCAATCACGTTGAGTTCAATAGGAACACCAACATTTTCGATAGATACCCAGCAAAATTTATCATTACCAAATAATCCGACGAGTAAGCAAAATTCGATAATGGTAAGTACTTATTATTTAGCCACTTTTCTCATTATTTTAACATGGGGATGTCATTGGAGGAAAGTACTTCCCAAAAGCTTACAATAAAGTAGCAAAATAAGTACTTATTTGTAGCATAGGCATACCACATAAACAAGTGCTTATATTTTCACGATTTTAAGTACTTCAATAATGCATTACCAATAAGTTATAAAATAAGTAGTAGATATGGTCATTTAAAGAATTTTTGGCATAACAATTTCCAACAAACAAACAATTTCCTCATACCAGATTCGAATTTCTGGATCCAAACTCCGTGTGAAAAATTCGTCTATGATCTAACATCATACGATATACATAAATATTTATGGTATTTTCTTTCGAATCTGCACGTATTATTTGAAAAAATTTTGAAAAATAAATAAATCTTGTACAATAACCCATATATAGCCAAAATTGCATTATATTAAAAATTGCCAAAATGATTTTGATATTAATAAATCACTTATTTCTGTTATTATTGGTAAGTCATTATTAATGAACCGAAAGTAATGCAGCGAATAATGAGATGTCATTATTTGGTAATGCAGGGAATAATGACAAGTACTTACCAAGATTTTGCTGGGTATAGATGCGTTAGTTGTCCAAGACGTAACGGGGAATGTTCCAACACATTCGTTTGATAATATTTCGAGTTATCAATTACCGAAATTAAACTTTGCTGACCCAGGATTTTATAAAACTGGCCCAGTAGATCTTCTTATAGGGGTGTTGAAAAACTGACCAAATATTGACGTAAACAGGATACTGAATCGTTTATTCACTAATATGGTACAAAATATTAATATATAATAAGTGTAATACAAATTGTTGGAAAATTTTGGTATTCGTCAGACAATAGTATTTCAACAAATGAAAATTAAATTCTAGTATACAAAGTTTTGAAATATTTTTGAAACATGAATCAAAGTCAATATGTATGTATACTATGATGAAAAATAAAACTAACAATACTTAAAAAACAATTCTCAACAAGGGGGTAACTTGTATCCCATAATTCTACTTAAGTAGAACATGGAATTCTTGGCTCGCTTGTGGCTCAGGAGACAGTCTTTGGATGGATTGTGACTGGCCCTACGAACAATAGGACTTCGGAGCGTATAGTTCGAGTCTCTCATTGTACAAGAGTTTCGATCAATGATCAGCTGGATAAGTTCTGGGAAGAAGTTCCAAGGGAGCACACTGTCTCGGAAGATGATAAGCGATGCGAAGAAATATATAGACGAACAACTGTTCGTAACCCAGATGGAAGGTACGTCGTGGACTTACCATTCAAATCTGCCCCGCCATTGAATATGACACTTAGATCGAATAGATTCGTTGCTTTGAGCCACTTTCTCAGAAATGAGAAATCATTGTCTAGAAAACCAGACTTTAAATTAATGTATGACGAGGTAAAAAATGAATATCTGACTCTAGAACATATGGAGCAAGTAGATGCTCCAAATGGAAGCTAAGGAGATTATTTCTATCTGCCTCATCATGGCGTTTTTAAACCTGAAAGCGCTACAACTAAGCTTAATGTTGTTTTTAACGCCTCTTGCCCATCAGCTAATGGGAAAAGTCTAAATGACTTTTTATTTGTTGGTCCAGTACTTCAAAAGGATATAATATCACTTGTTTTGAACTGGCGCTTGTATAAATTTGTCTTCAATGCTGACATTTCAAAATTGTACAGACAAATTCTGATAAATCCTCAACACGCCAAATATCAAAGAATTCTGTTCCGATCGTCACAAGAGGAGGCAGTTAAATATTTCCAGTTGCGGACAGTTACCTTTGGCGTAAACTGTGTCCCATATCTGGCCCTGAGAACTTTACTGCAATTGGCAGAAGATGAAGAAAGTCGCTTTCCTGTAGGGGCAAAAATTCTAAGAGAAAATATGTATGTTGACGATGCATTAGTAGGAACTCATTCTGTCTCAGAAGGAATAGAGGCTATCAAAAAAGTCTGTCTCCCAAGGCTAGAGTTATGTGGAGCTTTGTTGTTGTCAGAGTTAGTTCATGCTTTTCTGCCCCAAGTTCAAGTAGACAAGAGTTCGCAATTTTTCTGGTCTGACTCAATAATTGTGTTGGCCTGGCTGAAAAAACAATCTCATAGCTGGACGACTTTTGTGGCAAATAGGGTTTCGAAAATCCACGAAATGGTGGAAAATAATTGGAAACATGTCTCCACAAACGATAATCCCGCTGATCTAGCAACCCGGGGGCTGCCTCCTTTAGAGCTAAAATAGAATACTCTTTGGTGGTATGGACCACCATGGTTAAAGCAAAATCGTACTTTCTGGCCCTCTAGAACTGATATTTCAGAGACAAGTTTGGAAGCAAAAGCCATAAAGGTTTGTGTAGCTAGATCAGCAGATATCGAAGACCTTCTAGATCAATTTTCATGTCTTTCTCGAGCCATTCATGTAGTTGGCTATATTTTTCGTTTCTTCAGAGCCACACATTCAAGCACAAAGAAAAAGGATATATTCCCAAGTGTCAGATTGTCAAGCGAAGAATTAGAATTCCTTCGAACCCGTCTTATGGCAATGTCTCAGAAAATCCACTTTTCTGACGAATATGAAAATCTGATCAAGAAAAGGCCTATCGGACCGAAAAGTAGCCTCTTATCGCTAACCCCATTTATAGACAAGGACCAGAATATCAGAGCAAATGGTCGGTTAGGATCTACTTTGCTCTTTCGTATAACGAGCGACACCCTGTCATTCTGTCCCACAAAAGCAGATTCGCCAAGCTTTATATTGCTTTCATACACAAGCTGACCCTACACGGAGGTATGCGTCTCATGGTAGCCACAGTTCGTCTTGAATGCTGGATACCTAAATTGAAAAATCTCGTCAAAACACATATACACAAGTGCAGAGAATGTGTTCTTGCTCGTAAAAACCTTCAAGGGCAGATAATGGCAGCTCTTCCACCTGAAAGGACAACACTCAGTCGTCCCTTTACTAACACAGGTGTTGATTTCGCTGGCCCGTTTGAAATTAAGACGTTTTCTGGTCGAGGCTGTAGACTTACAAAAGGATATATCTGCCTCTTTGTCTGCTTTGCCACCAAAGCAATACATTTGAAAGCTGTGAGCGATTTACCGACCCCAGCCTTCTTAGCAGCACTGACTCGATTCATCTCTCGTCGTGGATGTCCTAATAAAATCCACTCTGACAATGGGAGAAACTTCGTTGGAGCAGCCCGTGAAATAAAAGCTCAATTTCAAAAAGTTGTTTCTGAGGTAAAAGATGAAGCCATTTCTCGATATGGGTTCCAAAAGCTAGAATGACACTTTATTCCAGCCTCTGCCCCTCATATGGAAGGGTTGCAGGAGGCTGGAGTCAAAAGTTGCAAAACACACCTAAAAAAGATAGCTGGCCAAGTCAAACATACCTTTAGTACTATTTTGTCCTCTATTCAACATTTTCTAAACTCACGACCCCTGACTCCTTTGTCCGAAGATGTAGATGATTTAGGTGCTCTGACCCCAGGTCATTTCCTAGTGGGATCTGCTTTATTGACTCCAGCAGAACCGGAAGTATTTCCATCTAAAACAGCTCTTTTGAATCGCTGGAGGCGACTTAAGGTGCTCCAGAAAGAATTCTGTAGGCGTTGGAAATCCGACTATTTGAAAGAGTTGCAAAAATAAAACAAATGGAAAATGCCTCAAACCAACATACAAGAAAACGATCTTGTAGTGTTGCGTAATGAAGCTGGTGGTCTAAATGATTGGCGCCTCGGGCGTGTCACAAAATTGTATCATGGGCCTGATAATCATGTCAGAGTGGTCGATTTGAAAACTCAATCAGGCTTCATAAGTCGACCGGTTCACAAATTAGTACTTCTGCCCCGCTCTATTTGACGATATCCTACTCTAACTAACCCATTTTGTTTCTGTCTCGTAGCCTTCACCACCACTAATTATATTCGTACTCATACCTGTCTTCTGTTTCCCTTAGTCATGGAGTTTGATGAAGAATACCGCTGCCCCTTGTGCGAGACTCTGGCCCTACCACCAACGGAGAAGTTAAACGCTGTGAACCGGTACCACGCCTGTATTAACTGCCTAGGGCTCTCCCATTAGGCAAGACATTAGCGTAGCAGACACCGCTGTCAGGAATGTCGGGTCCGTCATCACTCCCTGATCCACCCTTTCGATGAAAACATCTACGAATGGGTGCCCATGACGGCTTTGGCGATGGTGGAAAGACCGCAGGTTGACAAGGAAGCCCATATATTTTGCGGGTGATGTTAGACCCGAACGAAGACCACAGCCAGGTGCTTATAAAGGCCCCAAATTTCCCCATTGACAACCCGGACTACCAGAGTTATGTAAAACTGCAGCTGTTCGGCCGACAAAACCGCATAAGAACGATGGCAGCCACTATGGAAGTACGAACTGGCCCACCAGTCTACATTTCGGGCAGAGACTGTGTAAGCAGCAGTATTGTGGAGGATTACGAGGCAGACGAGATGGCAACCCTTGATTTTTATGAATCTTGTCCGGTCTCCATCATTTTGGGCAACGATGTGGCCGATAAGATTTATATGGGCTTGCCGGAGGCGGGACTGCCATTCAGCCAAAAAACTCTCTTTGGCTTCTCTTTCTTTGGTAAAATTAGCCTCTACCACGACTCAGCGTGAGTTCGTATATAAAATGCCCCTGAAGGATGTCACTACCTCTAAACTAGTTTTAAGTAACGATGAATTACTTTTTTTATTTTTATTTATATACTTCTCTAACACATAACATGCAACGTTTGGTCAACAAAAACAACAAAAAAACAAACATGATCTCAATCTAGTTGAACTAGATATATTCACCTGTTGACCAGGTTCAATTTCATTGACCAAACCTCACATGTCTAGAATTAATAGTTTTTTTCCCTAATTACATTATTTTTCAATTCTAATTATAATTTATTATTTAATAGTTTAATTTCTTTTGTTTTGCACTAAATATTCAAAGGGGCCGGGATGTTCGCACTCAAACCCGGATCAGTGCAATTTAATATTTCATGCACTGGCATCCCTACACATAAGCTGTGTTTAGTGCGCAATTCTTGGTCTCCACTCAAACAGCTGTTTCTTTGCCGTGCCCAACTTCGGTTTTGAACGGCGTTCAAAGGTGAAGTGTGAGGCCTTGGTTTGGTTTGCGACAGAGTTAAAAGTAAATACCAAAGAGACAGCTGTAGTGAAAAGCATAAAATTAAAGTTTTTGTGAAGTAGATTTGAGTGCCTTAGAGTCTAAGCTAAAGTTTAAGGACAAAAAAATAAAAATACAAGCACGGTTGAAAAGTGCGTCAAACAAAGCTAGACTCGGTTTGTTAATTCTACTGTTGAGCCATACAAGGCTAAAGGCAAAGTAGTGTGCGGGTTGTTTGTCCGTCTGTTTGACCTACGACAACATTTATTTTCTGTCCCGTACATTCAACCGGTGGTTCTGCCAGTGCCGTAGGTGACGAGAGGGTCACAAGGGGAAACCATAAGCCAGGAAAGGGTAAGCCATGGGAAGACCCTTGGATTGTGCAGCTGCATCCAACACCAACAACAGCAACAGTTACGTGCCGGAAAGTTGACCATTAGTAGCGTCAACAAGTAACTTTGATCAAATATAATAAATAAAAATAAAAAACAAAATAAATAATTTATAAATAAAACAACCTTTTTTTATTAATTTAGTCATTTATTTCATTAAATAGAACTTTTTAATAAGATTATAATTTTTTCTACAAAAACACATAATTTATATACATTATTCATAGCACAATTAAATTTTGTATTATGATGTATAGGACATGCGGTATAATAGTTTCGTAATTTCTTAAAAGTAGTCTTATTCTCTAAATTTATAATATTTGTTTGAAGATATTTTTTTAAAAATTCTTTCTTTCCTTGACCAAATACAAATACATATTTGTAACTATTTAAGGGAGATAAAATATCACCGACACTTGTATAATTAATATTTCCGTCAAACCAATCCAAACCATGTACATATTTCTTGCAGAGTGCATTTTGAGAGCTCTTTATTATCAAATGGAGGATTAAATAAGAAATTATTCGATATAACACTGGAACCACCCATAAACCCAAATTCCTTCATGTATATACTATCATCATTCCCATGACAGTACTGAAAGTCCACTAACACAAATTCAGGCAAATAAAAATTACTCATGTTGCTATGAAGTTTCGACGACAACTAAATTGCTTAAATTGTGTGAGCCCTTTATATTTAGAAGCATTTTCCAATAATCGTCAGTATTTTCAAATCATTTGACTAAAATGGAGCACTTAATTAAAAGCGAATTGTTCAGTTTTGAAAACCGAAACGATGTCTTCGAATTTGAATATTTTATAAATAAAAATTTTAAATTAACCTGCGGATTCTCAACATCAGGATTCGAGCCGATAATATGGTTTCAATATAAAAAGAAAAATTTCATTGGATTTCATCGAGAAATGTGGATTCATTTAATGACATGTAAGAGCTATATTCAAGTACGTCTTGATCAATACGACTTTTTCCCCGATTCTTTCAATCTACTAGACGATCCTTCAAATAAAAATATAAAATTTGATTTCCATATTAAGAATGGTGCTTGTTTCCTAATCATCAAGCAAAATAATTATAAAATAAAAATTGACAGCGATACATGGAGGTCAATATGTCGAATTGGAATATTTCTAACTACATTTGTTTGTTGGAATAATATACTACGAAAGCAAATTTCTCATTTTTATTACAATTATTATGTACCAAAGTGTGCCGAACTTGGGATATAAAAGGATTTTATGAGAAAGAAGTTGAAATTGATTTGACTCGTTTATGCTATGAATTTGGAAAGAAAATGGAAAGTACGATAAAACAAGATGTAAAAATATATATGTTACTATTAAGAATTAACAATAAATAAAATTTTAATTGAAAACGAAAAAAAAATAATGTTGTTTTTTTATTCATTATTAAAATATAAGTCTAATAAAAATTTCAAACATAAGTGACCACAATTAAATGAATTAAATTTCTGCTCTCTTTTATAATTATATTTTATGTTACTACCCAAGTTCTCCAGCATTTCTATAGTTGGTTGTGGATTTCCGAAGCTATCAAAATATTCTATATTATTATCATTTTTATAATAAGCTACCCAATGGGTACCACTTCCTCTATATGAATCTATATTTACGACTCCACATTCTTTATCACGCGGTGATTGCGGTAGTGTATCTCTCATAAACACCCCTCTAAAATATGGAATATAGTTTTCACCAAAAATGTTTATATCAACATTCGTAAGAGGTCTATTAGGCAGTTTTTTTTTAATAGTTTTTGATATATTCTTATTTGTATTACTTATATACATAATTCCCATTCATCTCTTAAAAGGTTTGAGATATAGACCTTTTCCCATGGCGATGGATTCCATTGTCCTATTGTGACGCATATTTTCTTCCAGTTGTTTCTTTGCGCTATTAATAGACTTCACGGTTTTCACTATGGACGATGCGCCGGATGTCAAAGCCCCAAGTGCACCCAATGCTGATATAATCGGTATTATAGGTAGAAATCCGCCAATTTTAGGTACTCGAATCACTCTGGGAATTATAACTTGTGATTTCTTCCCTTTAAATGATTTGTTGATTTTTTTCGAGCGATTTGAATAGCTTTATTAATATTTTCAGGCTTTTTTTCCTTATAATTGCCGTTGCTGTTTTAATAGCAGTAGAGAATATTTTTTTCCACATCTTTTTTCTATTCTCCATACCCAAACCAAATTTTACTTTAGCTTTCATTGCGTTGGTTACCTGGTGTGCACTCAGCTTTTCTCCCCAACCACTATTTTTAGCTTTAACACGTTCCCAAGCTCTTTCTGCTATAAGCTTATCAGCTTGATGACGTTGACTGATATCGTTGATATTTGAATATGCTATACCGTGAACTCTACATGCTTCATCCAGACCATTTATACCTTTATCTCCTCTTATTAGACATTTTTCTAGTTTTGTCCCAGGACTACGAAATTTATAGCCAGGTAAATGTAGCTCGAATGGTAAAGAATTAATTAAATTATTTACCAAATCTCCTCCTTGAACGACACGTCTACGATTAACTTTGAGTTTGGAAAATACAATCATTTTATATATTTATTTTTTCTGAAATTTATAAAAGACAAAATCATAAACGTTTTATGTTTAGTTGTAAAAATGCGCTTAGTTAAGCAAGATACATTAACTAATGTGCGACATTTAGATTTCGTTCATAATAAAGAAATAAAAATGAGGCACCACCCCTTATTGCCTAATAATATAAGACCCATAATAGTGGGACCATCAAATTGTGGGAAAACGAATGTTATGGTCAGCTTAATCGAAAGCCCAAATGGACTGAGATTTGAAAATATATATTTATATTCAAAGTCTTTATATCAGCACAAATATGAGTACCTGAGGAAACTGATAGAACCAATAAACGGTATGGGATACTATACATTCACTAATAACGCTGACGTTTTACCCCCAGATGAAGCCAGAAGGAACTCAATCATGATATTTGACGATGTTGCATGTGAGAAACAAAATAATATTCGCAACTATTTTTCTATGGGGAGGCATAATAATATAGACTCATTTTTATACCCTCACTTTAGTGTGACGAGGGTATATATCATTTGCTACGGAAAAAAGTGTAACACGTCGAAGGAGTGACCTAAGACCCCAAGTATGTTCGGAGGAAATCCGTTTTGGGTCATTTTAAGTCGAATGAGCAACGTCCGTCCGTCTGTCTGTCTGTCTGTCTGTCTGTGTGTCTGCTGGCTGGTGCGCACGATAACTCTCGAAAGGAGTAACCGATTGACCTCAAATTTGGTATGTGGTAATATTTTTTTCTATCTCCGGCTAAGTTCGAAGATGGGCCATATTGGTCCACTCCTTCTAGTACCTCCCCCACAAAGGGTTAAAATGTTGTGAAATATTGATTCTTTAATAACTGCTATACTACTTATTCGAATCTTTTGAAATTCCACACATAGTATTAGCTTATTAGTCGTTATCAACTCGAGAAAAATGGGCGAAGTCGCCACGTCCCTTTTGGTACCTCCCACACAAATGCACCATTTTGCACCAAAAGTTAACAGCTTATAACATTAATAACAGTGTATAAAAATACTTGAAATTTTGTACAGTATTATGCTTTTATGTTGCCTACAGTCCAGGGAAAAATGGGTGTTGTTGTCACGCCCCTTTTGGTACCTCCCACACAAAGGTACGTTTTTGCACCAAAAGTTAACAGCTTATAACATTAAAACCAGTGTATAAAAATACTTGAAATTTTGTACAGTGTAATGTTTTTATAGTGTCTATAGCCCTGTGAAAAATGGGCGTTATTGCCACGCCCCTCTTTGTACCTCCCACACAAAATGCCCAAATCATACCACAATTTAATGTCTCATAACGTTTATAGCAGTGCACATAAATGCTTGTAAGTCGGCACAGTGCAATGAATTTAAAGTATCTAATGTTCAGCAAAAAAAAGGTGTATTTGATAAACCCCTTCTGGTACCTCCCACAGACAGAATAATTCGGTACCTCCCACAGACAGAATACCATTGACAGAATAATTCGAGTAATATTCAATATTACATTACTCACAAAGTGAGGGTATACCTTAGTCGGTTTACCCGACTGAAACTTTCTTACTTGTATTTATGTCAAACCTATACACATATTCCAAAACATTTAATTCGTGATAACGCCAACTTTATAATTATGTTTAAACAAGACGAGATGAATATGAAACATATCTATAATGATCACGTAGGAAGTGATATGTCATTTAAACAGTTTATAAACATTTGTCATGAATGTTGGAAGGATAAACACGGATTTTTAGTTATAAGTAAAGACAATGAAATTGAAAGTGGTCGACATAGAAAAAGTTTAGATATTTTCATTTGTAATTAGTAATAAATATTCTTTCAACCGAAGAGGACCGACCGATTGCAAAAAAGCAGTTAAAATCAGCTCACATTGAACCAATCAGTTAAACCGATCGGAGCAGTTAAACCGATTAGTTATAGCAGTCATCATCAATATATTTAAAATGAATAAAAAAGGATTGAAAGAGTTAGTTAAGTCTTGAAAATTTTAAAGAAAAAATTTCAAAGCGTTAAGCAGAATGATTATGAATCTAATAATTATTGGAAAATACCTTTAAACCCTTAACTATACCGTTAAATAATTTAATTAAATTATCACACGAAAATAATGTAAGAAATACTCCAGAAGAGCACACCTTTAAATTTGAAACTAGTACACCAAAAAAAGAGACTAAAAATGAATTAACTCTTGATACAAATACAATTAAAAAGAAATTTAAAAGCTCGATTAATAATAATGATTATGAAAATGAAGAAGAGAGTGAAGAAGAAGATAATGATGAATATAGTGAAAAATATTTTTCTCAATTAGAGGGAGAAACTAATATTGATTTATCTTCATTAAAGCAAACAAAGAAACTTGATACGGTATTTGGACCACATAAAGATATAAATGGAGTTTGGAAATTTGGTGACACCGAAGTAAAATTAATAAAGATAAAATTTCTATTGGAAAGAACCTTTGGGCATATACACCCGGATTATTTGAATTATTATTTTATAAGAAGCCTCAAAACTACGACGAAATAGACCTTATGATATATAAAAAGATGTTATTGGACACAAAGGCTCATAGAAAAAATTATGCGGCAAATGGACAAATAAAAGGAATCAAAGGATATAAATATACGAAAATAATAAAACAAATGTTTGCGACTACTCACACAGGCAAGGGTTTAATGAGTGTAAATCATGGAAAACCTTACTATATATACTGGGACGATCCTCATGAATTAGTGAATCGATTAAAGCTTTTAATTGCATCACAACATGCAGGACATACTAATCAAGATAATGAAATTCAATCCATCATTGAAGAATTGAAGGAAGCTGATATAATATACTGAATTCACTAAAAATCGTTTAATTAGAAAATGACTGTGGACATGTTCGGTCACTTTTCAAGTGGAAATATCAGAAATATTCCGAAAGAACTTGGAATTGCTTTTGATAGGTATAATAACCTCAATATCCAAAAGAAAAAAAAGAAAAAATCTGGGTCCGCCGACAGAAGATACAGATGCAATCAACTAAGCTTATTTACAAAAACAAATCAATTATTCGAGAGAAATTTTAAAACAAGATTTAAATTCTGACATAATTATTATAAAACAAGAAATAGCGCAATTAAGAGATATTCTTAATAAGAGTTTTAATGATATACATGCTATTATCATCAGTAACAATAAAATAAATAAAATAATCACAGATTCATAATGGAAAAAAGAGCAATTGTAAACGAAATTCATACCCAACCACTTAAAAATTTCCCTAGACGAAGGGTCATTATGAAAGGTATTGACGATTTATGGCAAGCTGACTTAGTGGAAATGGGTGCTTATTCAACATTAAATAAAGGATTCAAATATTTACTAACTGTAATCGACACATTTTCGAAATATGCTTGGGCGGAGCCAACAAAAAACGGTGTTGATGTTTCTAATGCATTCAAAAAAAATTTTAATTCAGATAGAATACCTAAAAATCTTCAAACAGACGATGGGAAGGAGTTTTTTTAATACGGAATTTAAAACCGTAATGAATACATTTTCAATTAATCATTACTCTACGTATAGTATAATGAAAGCCTCCATTGTTGAACCTTTCAATAGGACATTAAAAGGAATGATGTGGAAAGAATTTAGTTACAATGGTTCATATCATTGGATTGATATATATAAAAAATTAATCGACACATATAACTGAAGTTATCATAGAACAATAAAAATGGCACCGGTTGATGTAAATTCCAAAAACGAAAAAATTTTATTAAACACCGTTTATAGTAATTTAAAAATTTTTAGTATCACGTCTTCGTATAGGCGACTATGTTCGTATTAGCAAATATAAAAATATATTTGAAAAAGGATATACCCCAAATTTTGGTACAGAAATTTTTAGGATTAAATCCATTCAAAACACAAACCCTGTCACATACTTACTGGAAGACTATCAAAGAAACCCTATCAAAGCTGGATTTTATAAAGAGGAGAGGTCACCTACCCTATAGTAGAGGACCAGTAGGATCATCTACTCCGTAGTAGAGGACCAGTACAGTCATCCCATCTATAGTAGAGGACCAGTAGGGTAGAGGGCCAGTAACGTCATCTACTCTTTCTGGTTGAAAAGGTTTTAAAACGTAAAGGAGATAAAGCTTACGTAAAATGGCTCGGATTCTCTAATGAACACAATTCATGGATAAATAAGAATGAACTTTTATAAAATTATTATTTTGAAAATAAAGTATAGGGGAGAGGGGGGCTAGTGTGGACATTTTTTACATTATTACAAAATTATATATCTTTGCACATATTTTTTGTAATAAAGTCATTTTAAGCGGTTAGTTATACCTCTTACCTTCATAATTACACCAATAGTTATATGTTTTTATTTTCATAAATGCATCATAAAATTATTTTTAAAAGAGCTTATATTTGTCCACACTAGCCCCTTCCACGGGGCTAGTGTGGACAACCATTGATTTTACTAGGGGCTAATGTGGACACCATTCAAAATTTGACAATTGATACATAAACGCAAAGAAGGTGTTATAAAATATATTTTTTTTATAGAAAATAAATGTATAATTCCATACAATTAACAAAATTAAAAAAAAAATAACAAAATTATAATACGACTGTTAAATAAAAAATAACAAAATTAACTTCTATCCCATGTTGTATTTGGAGAAGTTTGTATTAAACTTGATGTAACTTGCTGATCGAGATGTTCCCGGGAGTTCTTTTGGTTGGGGCATCTTTGCCACTATTTCGTTTCGTTGAACTTGGCTGATATCCGGTAAATCGGGATAAGTAAATCTGTCATTCTTTCGTTTTAGAAACGTAATATCGAAATCTTGAAAACCGTGGACGGTGACAATTTTGCCCATATAAAATTCATTTTGCTTCTTGAGTGTAGTAAAAAACATCTTGGTCAATTAAAAGAGGTGGTTCATTGCTGTAATCATCGATTTCATCAAGTCCAGGCTGATTCCAATATTATGTTATTGGGAACATCACTATCTGAATCCGACGATGAAATTAATATTTTTTTTTAACTTGTTTCTTAAAGCGAACGTTTTTTGAAAGTGCATTTTTTCTGTTAAGAGTTACTTCATTTGTCTTCTCAGGCGTGTCGGTAAGAATGGATGACTTTCCTCGTTTTCGTCGATTTTGAGACTTCCTTGGATCGGATTTTAAAAAAGGTCTGACGATTTCTGGAGTAATTTTAGTTGTCGCGGAAAGTATTTGTGCTAGTGGAACATCTTCTTGTGATGGATTAGGTATTGTCGCGGAAAGCATTTGTGCTGGTGGAACATCTTCGTGTGATGGATTAGGTATTGTCGCGGAAAACATAGTGTTGAAAAAAGTTGGCAACACTATGTTGTGGTAGACGCATTATAAAACCCTCTTGATTGAATATTAAAAAATTTAACTTTCCGGTGTGCTAGTGATCTCGTTCAGTGATAAACTTATAAAGGACCAAATTGCTTTCTCCGGATGCATGAAGTTTTTCTGAATATTCTCATTTAAGAGTAGAAAATTCTTCATTTATATTGTGCGGATCTGTGAACTCTTTGTTGTTGTGCAATTATTGCTATCGACATTAACTACAAAGTCGAGAAATACATCAGTTTGTTTCCATCTTATAAGCCGCTGCTATTGGTGTTGATCAGTTATCATTGAGCTTTGATTATTTCTAAACTGTAACGCTTGACGCCGACGATTTTTACCCTACTGTTTTGTGAAATCTGCTACCGCCGCCACTGTTTTGATTTTTAACGCCGTCGATTACTACTGTATTTGGCCTAGTCGTCTGATATACGAATCAGCTGATCATTAAAAGGCTACCAAACAATAACAAAACTTATTTCTGCTGTTTGCTGTTTAATTTGATCGACTGCCATTTTTTTCTACAAATTTGTTGTTGCTGAAAAATAATAATGTCTTTTCCTTGTGGAATTTGTAATCTTGAAACCACTGGGACCAGATGCCTGCTGTGCAGGACATGCAATACTTGGCTCCATGCTGATTGTGAGAATGTTTCTAAGACGTTATTTAGTACCTTGGACAAAAATCGTAACTTAGCCTATACATGTACGCGTTGTATGGAAAATCCACCAGATAATTCGGACCTTGCGTTTAAAACTGAGATGCGGAAGGAATTTGCCAATCTTAGAGAGAGTCTCCGTGCCCATGCTGATGAAATGAAGAGGGAAAATATGGAAATAAAATCTAAATTTGAGACTTTTGTTGTTGAGATACGAGCTGAACTGTCAAGAAATATGGAGGAGTTAAAGCAAGATGTCGCAAACTGCAAGAATCTAGTGTTTGATCATGATATAGCTAACAAAACCAAATTCTTAGAGCTAGAAATGTTTAATCATGCCCTACAGCATAGGCTAAATAGACCGGACATTATCATAACGGGCCTCTCTGACAAATTGGACAGCCTAAATGAGATGGTGGTGTTTTTATGTGCGCATTTAAAAGTTGATGTTACTCCTGCCGATATACTTAATGTGATGTATATAAAAAATCGCAATGCAGTCCTTGTCAAATTTAGAGACATTTACAAACGCGATAAATTGATGTTGGCATACTTTAAATCGAAATCACTTAAAATCTCCGATGTTCTTGGTGGTGATGATGATAGTCGGGTGTACTTGAACGACAACTATTCTACACTTGCTACAAAATTACTGAGAGTTTGCTGGAAGTTTAAGCATGACCACAAAATAAAAGGATATAGCATTATAAACCGCGAATTTCTGAAAACAAAGATAATTATGATGAATAATGAAGTTAAAATTCTAAATTATCAAGAATGCATTGAATTGTTTAAATCTAACTCTTAACAATTATTGTTTGCCGATGTATTTATTATTCAACATTTTTCTACTGATCTCTTTTCCACATTGTATTTTTTTATCTTTTAATAATCAGTCAAGTGGGAACCACTTTAAATGAATTTAAATTTCATATTGAAAATGTTAATTTTGAATTATTTTATAATATATATTGTTAGAAATAATACTTGGCTCCCCCTTAAATATGAATATTGCTTAAAGTATAGTGACTCATAATTATAATCTTGGTCCTATAGCTAGCAATAATAGTTTGTTGAAGTCTAATTTCTCCTCTCTTTCTCGCAATTTAAATATTGGACATATCAATGCCCAAAGCTTAAATCCTTCAAACTCCAATGCAAAACTTGAGGAATTCAAAAACACATTTTTTGATTCAGGTCTAGATGTGATTGGAGTTTCTGAAACTTGGTTCAAATCTAACATTTATTCTAGCTCTTTGACTATTCCTAACTATAATTTGGTCAGAAATGATCGTTCTAGTGATATAAATCGCTATGGAAATGTTCATCCTAGGAGAGCTGGGGGTGTTTGTTTATATATCTCAAACAAATTACGTTATAGAGTAGTCTACCGAGGAATGCAGTATGGTGTTTGCGAGTCGTTATTTGTAGAGATTTTTGGTAGCGATACTTCTGTCATTGTTGGTGTGGTTTATCTACCTACTGGCTGTGTTGACGTTTTTGAGGATATTCATAGTAATCTGTTTGACCGTTTCTCAAATATCATTGTAATGGGAGATTTTAATTATAATCTTTTTGACCCTATTAAATCTTCACATTTGCGATCCCTTGCTTCCAGGTGTGGTCTTGAATGTGTTCACAACTGTCTGCCGACTCATCTATATTTACCCAATAATAGTACTTCTCTACTTGATTATTTTCTAGTAAGTCATTCGTCAAATCTTGCCCATAAAGGTCAGGTACAATTTCCTTTTTTCTCCTCTCATCACAGTTTTATTTTTATTTCATATACTTTCTCTTCTCAACTACGTGATCATTGGACAGAGTACAAAGATTACAATAGTTTAAATATTGATGGTCTTATTGAACATTTTAATCAACTTAATGTAACTCCCTTGTTTTACACAAATGATGTTGATCTTCAGTTGTCTACTGTGAATGATGTTGTTGATGCCCTACATGCTTTTGTACCCATATCTAGAACTAGGTCTAATATTGATGATACAGGGTGGATGAACTCAAGACAGATTGTTCAGGCTAGAAGACATAGAGACATTGCATATGGGGCATATCTTAGGAGTCGAACTAGTGAAACTTGGAAGGAATACTGTCGCTTAAGGAATAAAGCTAAATCAACTATTAGAAAAGCACGATTTAAGTATGGAGAAAATTTGTTTACAGGTGTAAATTCCTCTCAAATGTGGAACAAAATTCGCAGGTTGGGGTGTATTGGTCGGGATAACGTAAATCTATATGGAACAGATGTGGAATCTATTGCTGCCACTTTCATGGAGAATCTTAATCCTAATGATAATCAATCTTTTAATTTTAATAATTTTTTGGAAACTTCAGATTCTTTCTCTTTTCATTCTATAACTGAGCACGACTTAGCTATGGCAGTTGGTTCTATAAAATCAAATGCTTCAGGTCATGATAAGATTCCGATAAAGTTCTTAAAAATCATTTTTCCACTTATTTCACCGCTGCTCCTCCATCTAATAAATACTATATTTACCGTATCTAATTTTCCAGTTGCTTGGAAGCTGGGACGTGTTATACCAATCTCAAAAAATGGTAATCACGGAAATGACGATTTGAGACCTATAACAATACTGCCAGTTATGTCCAAAATTATGGAAAATCTAATGAAGATTCAGATTTTGGAGCATTGTGAGCGTTTCTCTCTTTTTCATCCTAATCAATTTGCTTTCCGAAAAAACCATAATACTACATCAGCCTTGCTTTCTCTTACTGATTCTGTAAGACAACAAATGGACACACACGATAGCTGTACTTTAGTTTCGTTAGACCTCTCTAAGGCATTTGACCGTATAAATCACGTTATCCTTATAGAAAAATTACGTGATCGATTTAACTTCTCGAAAACAGCTTGTAGATTAGTTTATTCATATTTAATGGATCGGTCTCAGTATGTGTCTTTTAATGGGAGTAGTTCCAGTGTTAGTGTTGTTACTTCTGGTGTACCTCAGGGGTCAGTTTTAGGTCCCATACTTTTTTTGATTTATCTTAATGATGTTATTTCGCAAATGGAAAATAGTTTTTGTCAACCCTATGTCTTTGCGGATGACATTTTACTGTTATTTAGATCAAATACTGCCGAGAACATTATTAACATTCATCTTGAATTCATAACTAATTTGATGTCTGCAAATAGTCTACAGATCAACCCAGCTAAGACCAGAGCTATGAATTTCCATTTGCGAAATCGCAACATTTCATACCCCTGTATTTTCATTAATGACCAGTCAATAGAATTCGTAGATTGCCTTAAATGCCTTGGAGTGACTTTAGATTCCAATCTTAATTTTGGTAGCCACATAAATTGCCTTGCGAATAGAGTCTGTCTAATTTTAAGAAGATTATACTCTTTAAAAGCATATACTCCGCGACAAGTAAGATATCGTTTGGGCCATTCTTTGTTGATGTCTTTGTTGAATTATGGAATTGAAGTTTACTCTGGGACTTGGTCCTATAATTGTGATAAAATTGAGAGGATTTTTAGGAAGGTTGTACGTTATGTCTACGATTTGAGAATAAATGATCATTACCGTGTTACGGAATTAGCTCACTCGTTTCTTGGATGTTCTTTTCGTGATTATCTCAATCTACGTATAGTACTTCATTTTTATAAAATTATGAAATCGTCACAGCCACAAATGTTAGTGAATCAGTTTTCTTTTATTAATTCCACGCGGAATGTACAAATTGATATTCCTCTGGTGCACTCATCGATTTATGAGCATTCATTTATGGTAAGGGTATATCGATTTTGGAACGTTTTACCTAATTTGCTTAAACTATTCTCTTACAATTATTCTTCTTACAAGAAAAAGGTAATGAACTATCTAAATGGTATTTTACCTTAACTATCTTAATGCTCATAACTTCCTATTGATTGCTATGGGACCCAAATTCTTAATACATGCCTTTTTGCAATGTTCATATGGCTGGGGAGCCTTCTAAATTTTATTATTATTTAATATTTGTTAAAATATTTTTAATTTTGTTATTTTATACATAGTTTTTTTTTCTTACAATACATGTATAATTGGCCAATTGGCTTACTTTGTATTGATGTTAATAAATAAAATGAAAAATGAAAATGAAAGTATTTGTGCTGGTGGAACATCTTCTTGTGATGGATTAGGTATTGTCTCAGGTTGATCGGTAACAAATGCAGCACCAAAATCTTCATCGGTAAAAATTATGCTGTTTACAGGCCATATCCCAGATTTTTTAAAGGAGTTGGTGATATTGTCAAAAGTGAAACTTTTATGAAATGCTTTATTAGCAAGTTCGGCCACATTGTAAATAGTTATGGCCTTGCCAGGATGCGTCCTCATCCAGTCATTAAATGCAATCTTTACTGCTGATTTGAAAGGTCCATACACGCCGACGTCAAGCGGCTGAAGGCGATGGGAACAATGAGGCGGAAATGTTAGCATAACGATTCCATGGACTTTCGCAAAATTAATTGCTTCGATCGAAACGTGGCTCACATGACTATCCATGATCAATAGAATTTTATTCATTGTTGAACAGCTCGAAGTCTTTACTAAGTGTTCCAAAACTCTTACAAATAATTCTGCTGTCATCCATCCATTTCTCGAGGATAATCCCAGACTTCCAGCAGGAGCACCATATAAAAAACTGTCTTTAAACTTTATTCGTGGGAAAATTAATACAGGTGGAAGGGTGGTACCAGCAGCACTTACAATACCACAGAAAGAAATCAATTCACCACGTTCGCCAGAAACAATCTGACCAACTTGCTTTTTACCTGTCGCTGCTATAACTTTTGGGGCTTGCGCTACAGTTGTTATCCCGGTTTCATCAATGTTAAAGATGCAATTCGGTAAAAAGCGGAAGCGATCCATAACCTTACCATAATTTTCGAAAAAAGCGTTAACGCTTGCCTGGTTAAAACCAATTGCTCTTGCTAGGCTGGTATTTTCTGGTTTTCGAAGTGACAATTCATGATGACGGCGCATAAAACTTTTTATCCAATCCAAACCAGCACATTTATTTTTATTCCATGGTTCAGGATACGTGATTTTAAGACTCACTGCAAACTCAAAAGCTAACTCTCTTGTGAGAGAATAGGTGAGGCCATAGTGTATTCGGGATGCTTTTAGTAAATACTTTACCAACTGACATTCTTGTTCGTTTGTAAATATAAGCTGCGACATATATTTTCCTCTGGCAGCTACTCTTGTATCTAGAGAATTGAGTTCCTCATCGTTGCTATTGCCAGAGTCTGAATCTTGTGGTTGATTAAAGCATGTTGATTTTGCCTTCTGAACGCGCTTGTGGAGCATTGATTTCTTTAAATTGTATTGGAGTGCTGCATCTCGAATTGGTAATTTTTTCTTAATGACATCCTTAACAGCCAACGCCACGACACTCTCCGATATATTGGCACGATCCGTTTTCCGTTTGTATGAACGCACCATCTATAAATAAATTGAATTTCCCTTAACAATAGGTAGGTACCCTTAAAAATAAATGCAAGTGGGGCTAGTGTGGACATGTCCACAGCCCCATTTCAGTTGTCCACACTAGCCCCTTCGCGTTTTTTTTTTATACAACAATATTTTGGTAAATCTTACGGAAAAGTTTATTAAAAATAATTTCAATTATTTGAATACAGACTAGTTTAAGTAGTATTATATACTAACAATTCAGGAAAATAATTATTACCTTAAAAGTAACACTGCAATTACGAAAAAGCCAAAAATTTACTATTTTCTACGCAAACCACGTGCGGAAACTTTGGCATGCAACTGCAAACTGTAAACACATGAATTTTTTTTTGATGATTAAGAGTGCAAATACCAACATAAAAAAAAAATTTGAGAAACATTGATTCAAGAGAGCGAGAGAATTTCAGTTTGACCACACTAGCCCCCAGTCCACACTAGCCCCCCTCTCCAATATGAAATTAGAAATTAATTTTTTTTCATTTAATAGTTAACATTCACAATGTCAATTACGTTAGCTTTAAGCGGGAGATCAACAATTTTAACAACAAATTATTTCCCACCGATTCAACTAAAGGGCGACTATGAATGTGCTCTTATAAACTTTCATTCCTCGATATTCGATACCAAACGTTGATTATAATAATAGTCTATTTCACATTGGAGATGTTACTATTGAAATTCCTATTGGATCGTATGAATTGGAGGACATTGTAGACTATATAAAATTTGTATATAGAAAGAATAATGAACATAAGACTTTGGAGATTGAAGCAAATAATAATACACTTCAAATTGAAATATTTTCCTCTCACGACGTAATAAACTTTAATCATAAACGATCAATAGGATCATTATTTGGGTTTAGTGCACTAGTTTTACTACCGAAGGAAAGACATAATTCAAATACTACAGTAAATATTTTTAAAGTGAATGCTGTACAAATACAATGTAATTTAACATCTGGGCATATATGAATAATTTACCTGCACATACAATACATGAGTTCGCTATAAATGTGTTTCCAGGCTATAAATTATATGAAATTGCAAAAAATCTCATTTATTTACCTGTGAACTTTAAAGAAATAAGTTGTTTGGAGGTTCGAATAGTTGATCAAGAAGGACGTCCAATAAATTTTATTTGAGAAGAAATTACACTTCGATTACATCTGAAGCCAATATCAAAATGATTATTTATAATAAATGTTATAAAAAAAGGATTGAGCAAAACATTCCAGTTCAAGCAGTCAAACCTACAAGACTGCCGTCAACAAGTGAAAATAAAATATTTTTGAAATCTTTAAATCTACATCTAAAACAATAAGATCAGAAAAACTTAACGTTGTAGAAAAACCTTACTCCGACGAGACTATAATAAAAAAGGATTATCACAGCTATATACCTTATATTCAATCATTCAAAAATAATGATGAAATCAGAATTACAATACAAAATCAGGATCTATACATCTTACCAAGTGAGAGTTACATATATTTTCATTGAAGGATCAATAATAAAAAAAGATGGTGGCGAAACAGCTAATGGTCGATTGAGAAATAATTGTGTAGCCTACATGTTTGACGAAATTCCATATGAAATTAACGGTGTCGAAATTGATCGAACTAGATATTTGGGTACGTCGAGCACAATAAAAAAACTATATATCTCTGAATGAATCTGAAAGTAATATGATGTTGAATGCTGGATGGAGTAAAGGCGAAGATTTAAAGTTGGGGGTATTTAACTTTTTGTGCCCCTGAAATTATTATTGTGACTTACGGAAGATTTTACTAAACTACTTCTGAACTGCAAACACGATATTATTCTCTTAAGAAGTTCAAATGACGATAAAGTTAAGTTACAAATAAAAAACATTTCTTGGAGAATCCTCCACGTACACGTATCAGATAAATCAAAAATTAAAATTATGAAAACTATTAAGGATGGAACGTCTTTACCACTCACCAGAGTATGAAGCCGCCGAGCCGAGCCGCCGATTTTAGCCGCCGCCGACCTTTTTTCACCAGCCGAAGCCGCCGCCGATCTTTGCGGTTAAAATCGGCTGAAACACAGCCGCCGTTACATAGAAAAACTTTAAAATATGCATAGATACAATTAACATTTTTGATAAGCAAATAACCATATAACAGATATATCGTCCCCATAAGCGTAGGAAGGGGGTGGCTGGTGTGGTCTAATACCACCCCAGAAGTTTTTTAGCCCACCCCACATATATTTCAGCTGGATTTTTTAATATTATCAATTCCAATCATCTATCAATTTAACAGTTACAAATAACAGAAATAATATAAATTTTTGCAAATTCTGCAATGAATATAAAAACTCTAAAGTTTGCAATCAATTTGGAAGTAGAAGAACGATTCTTAGGTTTCGTAGATTGTTCTGTAAAAAGATATGCCAATTCTTTACTTAAACTTATTTTTTTTGGGAAAAAATAAGATGGGAAATGTTCCAATAATTGGAAGTTTTTTAATGGTGCAAATGTAATGTGTTTTAATTCACTGCGAGGCATATATATTTAAAATTGGGTAATTGTCGACTCCTATTTGAACATACAATCAGCATCAACATTTTTCAATGCTGTACTTACATATTTCCAAACCTTTCGGATTTGATTTTAAAAAACGCATAAAATTTAGAAAAAAGTATGAAATATTTGTTTGAGTCGAGAACGGTCTATATAATTCAATGTTTAGATGATTTCATGTAAATGTTACGCTGGGTTCAATTTTGGCATACTCTCTCCAACTTATCGGCCGGTATCTCAAGAATAAATTCTTCAATATTGGCTTCCAGTGCGTCAACCGTTGCAGGCTTGTCCCTATAGACATGAGCCTTTACGTAGCCCCAAACAAATAATCTAAAGGCGTTAAATCGCATGATCTACGCCAATTGGCCGCCTCAAAGTGAAATAAACTTAAATAATCGTTTGTTAGTCGATTCATGGTTAAATTATAGACCAAACTGAACATGTTCGACAGTAACATGTTACACGAAAATATTTAGCAGAGCTGCCAACAAAACGCTTACCAAATTTGTTTCTGTTAATTCAACATTAGTTAAAAGCCATTATGAAGATTTGCCTGATGATACGAAAGCGTTTTAATATTGGAGAACAGATTTAAGTCTTGCACTAACTAAAGCAGTAAATTATTTGGTAAAGCTTTGAATCGAACTTCTGAATTTATTGATGATTATAGAAGTAACCTGCAAATTGACAAGGAATCGCCAATTGTAGAAACTAATGTGCTAAAAATATCTTCAAAACTCATTTGATAACACAGTGCGACAAAATAAACTCAAGTTGAGAAGCAAATGACGCGATACTTATTTTTCCTGTAGGTCTTGTCGAGTAAAACACGAATATTTTTTTGGAATTCCCCGGACACCCCCAAAATCCGAATTTACGGGTAAAAACTCGATTTTCTTGCCTTTTTCACTTGAAAGCCTATAACTGTTAATTATTAACCGATTTTCAATCTTATTTTTCCTGTAGGTCTTGTCGAGTAAAACACGAATATTTTTTTGGAATTCCCCGGACACCCCCAAAATCCGAATTTACGGGTAAAAACTCGATTTTCTTGCCTTTTTCACTTGAAAGCCTATAACTTTGTTAATTATTAACCGATTTTCAATCTCTGAAAAAATTTGGAAAGAAGAGAGTTAGACCTTTCGAACGATGTATATTTTGTTTATTTGAAGCTGTAGGAATATAGGTTTATTTGTCCTACACACACATTTTTTTAATTTTTGTCTGTCATTTTCTGGTTTAGCCAATGTTTTTACCAATTATATTGTGAGATAAAAACAAACATTTCTTCTTGGGGCTATAGCCCACCCCAGCAGAAATCCATTGCTACGCCAATGATCGTCCCCTCAATAGAAGAATAGTGTATACACTATTTTTTGTTTGTATATCTAGTATATCTAGTATATCTAGCAACAATTTGGGGAAATTATACTTCCACAAATTGGGTTATTGGGTGCTTGAAATTGATTGTTCATTAATAAAAGCCTACGTGCCGATATCGAGTTTCAATATCACAAAAACTTCAAATATGATTTTCTCGAAACGACAAATAAATTATACCCTATTCATTTATTGGGGGAGGGGTGATATGGAAAGTGATTTTCGTTTTGATTCGTTTATTGTCACAAGAGCAGGGTTACCATAAACTTTTTTCGGAAAGGAGGACTTTTGTGCCTGAAAAGGAGGACATTTGTGACATTTATACAGAGAGTTTGGTATTTTCGGAGGACATTTTAATAACACAGTAATTGGAAAGAAATTTGTTTATTTGGTCTACAATAAAACTTTAAACCCGTAAGGAAGGTCCTTACACCACCCTATCGGAGCACAATAAGAAGAAATATTGTCAAGTTTTACAAATATATTTTTCCAATGATCGACAATTAATATTTTAGAGCGCTTATATGCCAAATCGGAGGAAATATTTATATATGTGGGCTATATCTAAATACGAACAGATTTTATTCACACTTTTTTTTTACATGGGTGCTACATCTAAATCTAAAACCGATTTACACGAAATTCGACAATGTGGTCTTTGGATCAAGGTACTCCATCCTGCTTAATTTCAAAGTGATTAGATATAAAAAATAGCTTCTGTACCGCTAAAAGACTGGAAAGGAAATATTTATATATCTAAATCTCAACCGATTTTGATCAATTGCTTCCCAGGTGTGAATAGTTCTTATTGCCAAATTTAGCAAGATCGGGGTGAAAATGCGACCTTTACTTAACGAACAACTTTGAATGGACAGACAGACGGACGGACATGTTTAAAACAACTCATCTAGCGATACTGAGTCGATCGGTGGTCTTTAAAGTGGGTCTAGCTCCGGTAGTGTTAGGCGTTACAAACATCTGTCTCGAAACATAGTTACGGTGATTTCGATTCTGAAAGAAATGTTACCCCGTCGACGTGAAATGCTAACAAATATTTTCACTTTTTATGTCGAACTGGTGTTATACCTCGAATTAAACATAGCTCATTTTTTAAAATTACTAAATGTTTTATAAGTCCAGTTTAAGGAAAACGGCAACGAAAATGTTGCATTTTTTGCAGGAAGAGTTTCTGTACCACATTTCAGTCATCTAGCTCAATTATTGTAGATTGTAGCGTGATTACAACGGACGGACATGGCTAAATCGTATAAGAGTTTTACGACTATTAAGAATATATACACTTTATGAGGTCTCAGATCAATATTTATAGGTGTTTCAAACGGAGTGACAAAATTTATATCCTCCCTTCCTATTGTGGAGAGTATAAAAAGGGGCAAACTCACTAACTTTGTACTAAAAGTTGTTGTGAGAATAGTTCATGTGGTTTACGGTCGTTAAAAAGTTTAATTTGTAAAAAAGGAGGACAAAACCAATTTTTTTGAAAAAGGAGGGAGGACGGGAGGACACTGGTTAAAAAGGAGGACATGTCCTCCCAAAGGAGGACGTATGGTAACCCTGCACAAGAGGGAGCTTTACATGTATTAAAAATGAGAATATTGATAGTAATAGAAAAATAATTATAAACATTATTTTTTAAAGGAAATAATAATATTTTTTATTTATTAGTAGATTACGTACACATAGAGAAACAAATATTTTCGGAAAAAAACAATGGAGTATTACAGAATTGTAATACTGCATATAAATTAATACCTCCATTGTAAAGAATGCTATGTGGACTGGGTATGTTATACTGGAGAGTGCATTTCTAAATACATATTCTAAAATGTCTTCTGTCAAATCCATCAACTCAATGAAGTTAAGCTCAAAACAAATTACCAGGTACTTCTACACAAATTTAAAATTTCACTAAAACGACGATTCGCCTCTCCTGAAAACAACCAGTTCCGACTTAGCATACTTTGAAAATCGAGTATATCATAGAGCCGCCTAGCGTCAATTTTATGACTTATCATTGTATGGAAATCGATGATTTATATACCCGCCACCATAGGAGGAGGTATACTAACTTTGTCATTCTGTTTGCAACACCTTGAAATATGATCTGCGACCCTATAAAGTATATATATTCTTGATCGTCGTGAAATTCTAAGACGCTTTAGCCATGTCCGTCTGTCTGTCTATCCGTTGAAATTACGCTACAGTCCGTAATAATAGAGCTAGTTTAATCAAATTTGGTATAAATTCTTCTTATAGTTGCAGGTCGGTTGGAATTGCAAATAGGCCATATTGGCCAATGTTTTGAT
The DNA here is from genome assembly GCA_963930755.1 of Eudasyphora cyanicolor. NCBI lineage: Eukaryota > Metazoa > Arthropoda > Insecta > Diptera > Muscidae > Eudasyphora > Eudasyphora cyanicolor. The sequence goes on from OZ005734.1 coordinate 135,478,481, forward strand.
ATAGCTCCCCTATGGAGGTCCGTCCAAATTATGGGTTTTGAGCCATAGATACCACATTGTTAAAGCAATATAGCTGAAACTTTTCAGTTTGTATTCTATTTTGACAAAAATTCATCACAACAAAAATTTTATATTCATATTTAATATTTTGTTATAGTCACCCTATAGAGGCCGCTCCAAAATATACGTATTTAGGCCATAAATACCACATTTTCTGAGCATTTTAACTAAATCCTTGCAGTTTTTATTTTACTTAGGCAAGAATTCATCACAGTAAATTTTTTTAAATCGATTCATATTTTTTTATAGTACACCTATAAATGTCGTTCCCAAAAAGTTCTACTTATATTTTGGCAAGAATTCATGTCAATGAAATTTATACAAATCAGTTTATATTTTGTTGTAGTCCCCGTGTAGAGGTAGCCCTCAAATATGCTAATTTAAGCCATAAATACCATTTTTGTAGATTAAGAGTTTGGCTAACGAGGCCTAAAATTTGGCTAAAAACTGTAGCGTTCGTTTTTTTTAATAAATTGCTTAAACAAAAAGATCGTTCCATGACTTGCTCCATATCCAAAAATCTGTCATTAATAAAATTGAATGCAATTCATGCTGGAGGGCATATAAGCTTCGGCATGGCCGAACTTAACGCTGTTACTTGTTTCACTTCACAATATCTTACAATTAACTTAAAAACATCCATTATTTATGAATATATACCAGTGCATGACTTCAACTATTATTTTAAATGTAAATATGACTATCGCAGAGCCGCCGTATGTCAATTTTATGTCGGCTAAGCCATCAAGCCGCCGCCGCCGATCTATAATTTTCAATGGCAGCCGCCGCCGTCAATTTTGCCTCGGCTTCATTCTATGCCACTCACATTTCGCAGTTGGGACTGTCACTTCAATCCAACATTCCCCGGATCAACAAAATGTAATTGAAATGTTAAGCTTTCTGTAAACAGAGAAAGGCCGAGATTTGTAATTTTAGCATTCGAAAATGATAACAAATTTATTCATTGTGATCTTACATATGTAAAAGTACATCTTAATTCAGACACCTACCCTTATGATGATTTGAATTTAAAATTTGATGATAATCGATACGCTGTTCTATATGATATGTACGCAAAATTTCAGGAGAGCTTTTATATGAAAGAACCACAACCTCTACTTTCATGTGAGAAGTTTAAAAATACACCATTAACAGTGATTGACGTTAGTCACCAAAATGAAGCAATTAAAGGCGGCGCTATTGATGTGAAAATTGAGTTTGAAAATAGAAAATCTATTCCAACAAACACTTCAGCATATTGTTTTATAATTCATGATCGATTGAGTATAGCCCCTTAACTGGAACTGTCCGTAAAATCATTTAAATTGTATTGCTAATACTTACTGTGTACTATATTTTAATGAATAATTACTAAATAAAAAAACATAAATATTTTTATAAATCGTAATTATATAAATCGTCTTTATTTATTTATATTAATTAATAATTATATACAAATTATGAGAGTGTAGGAAAATTTATAACTATTTTTATTTATTTAATTTAAAATTATTTTACTATCACATTGTGCTATCATCATTAAATTCTACTTCCATTTCATTTTTATTATTTACATTTTAATCTTTTTTATGATGCCCCCATGCATATGTATTAATTTTATCAGACTTTATTTCACGCTTAGTATCTATATGACTAAGAACTACTTTGGTTATCCTATGTGTATATATGACACATTTCTTAACACCCTTTTCTTTTTTCACTTCAGTCCCATCTTCCACTGTATATGAATACATTTTGGGTCCCAATCCTACAAATTCTTTCATAATTTTTCCGCAATTCTCATCTTTCATTTCCTTTTTGTTTAATTTTTATTTAATTTATCACGAACTAGCGGACCCGGCGAACTTCGCCTCGCCCCAATTTAACGCCTTCAGATAAACTCCAGAGTGATAATAAAACACAGATAGTTAAAATTTTAATGCGATTTGTTTAAAAGGAATCGAAATCAGTAGAGAGCGATGTGATAAACAACAAACAACGAAGACAGAAGACAGGCAACGTACAGATGACCGTGCGAAAAACAGGGAAATTCGAGATTAATTCCACAGACTTCCTACGATTTGTCTTGAGATTTATCGATTGTCATCGTAAAAGCCAATCGTACAGGGAACTGAATCCGCTTGAATTGGAATGAAAGATCAGTTGGAATAATCGGAATTCGTGGGATAAGGACTTCCTCTCCTTTGAATTTTCCCTTGATGATCGTCGCCTGAATCACATTGTCCATCTGTTTCATAATGGACAACCGCGAACTATGCACAATTTCTGATGATTCAGATTCCGCAACATGATTATGATCGATTCCACCTTCAGCTGTAAATTATGCGGCGGAGCTCCTGGCACATCAAGCGAGTTCGATTTTACTTTGAATAATAAAATTCATGCTATCGACGTTCTTTTTCTTCGCTGCTAATATTGCCCGTTCACTAATCTAATCGAGATTTGGAAACACTTTGGTGATGAGTTCCTCGTTCGACGATGTGAACTCGCAAAAATTTGCCGGGAACAATATCAATGCAGTGGAAACATCAACAGTAATTTGGCCATTGCCAAGCGCCAACAGTTGTTTCGAGAATTCAAGAGCCGATGAGTCGTTCTGCAACGCGACTCTCATGTTCGTGGTCAATTTCAACTTCTTGACATGCCGCCACAAAGACCACGATTTCAGGCATGCATTAATTTCATCGGCAGTAGATTTCGGGATGACGGGAAGCGTTTGACGAAAATCTCCGGAGAGCAATATCATAGACTCACCAAATTGTCTCAAATCACGTCGTAAATCCTTCATCGTTCGGTCAACTGCCTCCAGAGCTCGTTTATGCGCCATCGTGCATTCATCCGAAATTATGATTTTGCAGTGCCCGCAATCCAATAAGATAACCTTACCTCTTATACTCAAACTTATTATCTGAAAAAATTTTCGAACTGATAAATATCGCGTTGAATTTTAATTGATCGTAATGCTTGTACCGTTTGTCGATGTGATACGCGAAATCAGTGTAACAATACGCAAAACTCGAATGAATTGCAGCAAGAAAAATAGCACATACTCGTACATATGTTTAATAGAAAACTTTTTTGTTTAATAGAAAATTAATAAAAAAAATTGGATTCAAAAAGAGAGTAGTAGATAGGAACAGTAGGAATCTCGCAAGAAATAGCAATTTTCGATTTTCCCAATTTTTTCCAAAATTGTGTATTCTTCTTATTTGGCCGGAGACCTGTCCGAATTGGTGCTAATCCCCGAAATCGGTCCAGGCGTTCTCGAGTTATAAGCGTAGTAACTAACATCACTTTCTTTTATATATGTATATAGATATCATTATAAAAATCTTCGGTATAAATAGTATAAATGAATGAGTCCGTATCCATATAATTTAATTGAAATTTATCAGTGAACGTTTCTTTTATAAAACCATAGTGGAAATCATACTTTTTCCACTTGGCTAACTCCAAAATACAAAATCCTCAATATATAGGTTTATTATATGTTACTTTCACCTGATCCATTTGAATACTCCAAAATTCGACATACTGTGAAAATTGGGCTTAGCTATTAGATCACTTGCACCTAATTTATTTCTATTAGTTCTCTCCCAATTTGTTACTATTTTTACATCTTTCCTATTAGCAACGTTCTCCATAGTTTTCCCATAAACTGCGTTATTGAGTAATTTAAAAAAAATGTTTCGAATGAATTGGTAGCTTGCATTCTTTTATTAGTATTTTTTGTAATGTATTTATCTAACCATGCCTCTTGATTAAAAGATAAAACCCGATGTACCTTCTTCAATATTAAGTTATTTTCGAGACATTGCTTTAATACTAAATAGTGTATCGCATAATTCCTTTTGGGTGTCAAATCTGTTATTAATTTACTATATTTAGATCCACCTGCTTTTTTATTTTCAGCACAAAACGGTAAATCATACGGGCATCATGTAAATGTTCAGGATAATCTAAATCAACTTCATATATATACCCAATAGAGGAATTATCTTTCAATTGCATAATATGTTCAGGATCTCCTATCATTTCACTTTCGTCTAGCCATTTAAAATTACCTGTGAGGAGAAATTGTTTCATTGACCATCCATATAAATTAATAACATCTAAATAAATTAAAAAGGATGGTCGTTTTGATGGGTCGTAATCACTAAAGTATTTATTGTTAGCTTTCGTATACCTCCAACAACATTGAGTGATACCTCCCCGTATCCCATTCTTAATAAAATTATACATATCCACATCCGTTAATAATTCTAAGCTAATGTTTGTAGTTAAAAGCATTGCATTATATGAGAGACCGGGGGCTGTGAAAAATTTACAAGGGTCAATATAATGTACGTTTTTACATAAACTTCTAAATTTCTCAAAAATGTCAGTAAGAAGTAATACATCAATTTTTTTATAGTCTTCAGGAGAGCAGTCTTTATTGTAAAGTTTGCTATATAATTTTTCAATGGGTGAAAGTTTTGAGTCTTTTAATTTAGTAAATGAATCTAAATACTCATAACAAAATATACCCCTTTTCCTTGCTAATTCAAATTCTTTCGTATTTGTGAAATATTTTTTTATTGCTATTAGATCTTTATCACTCCGAATATTAGCTAGATAATCTAAGCTAGCCGCCATGAATAGAAGCGAATCTAAAAATCTATACTCTAAACGCTCTCCATTATCCATAATCACAGTATGTGAAAGAGAAATATATAATTCTTTTGTTTGAGGTATTACATGTGTCGTACCTGGAATATGTTTTAGTAGATCTTTCACGAATAAATGACAATCATAAGAAGAAAAATTTTGGAAGAAAATTGGCATGAAGCTGGGTATAGTGTAATTTAAATTACATCTATTATGTGCTGGTCCCCTATATTTTCCTGTAATATGACAGTGATCGCGAACCCTATTATTACCTAATTTTTTAAGCACATGTGACATTCTCTGCCGTTTGGAACGAAAATTCTTCTATAGGTGCTAAGGGTGTCATAGAGTTAAATATTTATTAAATATATCCCTACACTCCTCATTAATACATTTAACAAATTCTTCAGCAGAATTTTCCCCAATATATATCTTAAATCTACTTAAGCTATCATTAAATCTACACTTAATATAAAATCCAAAAGCACAAGGTAAGTGCTTATTTAAAGTACCTGAATTATTAGCCATTGGTTGCAATATGCATTCAAAGACCGCATATATTACAAATGGCACTTCCATAGTTTTTGATTCGTTGCGGAATTCGACGAACTTATTGTCCTCCTTGTAAGTTGGCTTCGTAGAAGTCTAAAGAAAATAGTAAAAATGAAAGAAAAAAATATTTAGGTTTATTATTATTATTGTTAAATTCAAATTATAATTATATTATATCAGTGCTAACCTTGAAGTATTCCTCACCAAAATGTAGTGAGCTTTATCTTCCCCTTCTAGTAAAATTAAATTTATATGAACAGTTTTCTCCGACTTCGTGAGGTAGTACGGACCAACAACAGAATTAGTTCTACTTTCATAGCCAAAGACATTAATACTAATATTAGTATTTTTTCCTCAAATAGCTTAATATCTTCAAGAGCCATTGGGAAATTTATCTTCTCAAAATTTAGCTCAATGTCATTACACAATTTTATTTTGTCAGCTTTTGGTTTTGGAGACGTTAATGCCGCAACTAAACACCATTTAAAGCAGTACTCATCTTTATTAAAGATATTTAGACATGCTTTTCGATCCATTAACTTCTTTGGTGTTTTTATATATTGTGAACCCTTTAATGGTGAACACTTATACATACATATATATCGATTTGAAGTCTTCTGATATTCGTTAGTGTCCAGCCAGAATCTCTTTCTTGTAATTCAGACATTTTAGTCTTTAATTCATCTATCTGGTCTTTATATATATTGTTTATATCGCAGGCTCTTGTCACCGGAGTCATTTTTGTTGTGTGGTACATTGTCGCACACTTCAGATCTCCTTCAGACAACTTAATGTACTCTGCCATAACTTCTACATTAAATTTAATCATATTATGTCGTGAAATATGGTTATCCCAAAGCTGCTTCATGTGATCACCACAATTTGTTACGAACTCATTAAGGTTAATCGTATTGTTGGTGCCGAAAAAGAAAATAAATAAAAACACAATAGGTTTTAATTTAAATATAAAAAGGGAGCCGTAAGCTCTAATTTATTTAATTTCAAGAATTGGTAAACAGGATTACCTTAATTAAAGTACAACGATATGTACAAGAGAGCAACAATATGCAGAGATTCGAGATGCCGTCGATTTGAGAGATCGTAAGCGATTGATTATGAAAGGTGGGGGCATTCGCGGGGAAATGTCAAAATCTTTACTCGCTAATATCTACAAAGGTACTCTTGCAGTGTTGGAACAAAGGGAGTACATAGATATTAGCGAGAAGGAAAGTACCATAAACAAATACCATGGTACACTTAATTAGGTATGACAGTTTGACTTTCAAACTTAAACACTTATTAAAAGTAAATGTATACTCATATTTCGAACGGTTATCGTTAAAATTAGTATCGATTTGTTTAATATTTGCTTTGATTAACTTTGACCTTTTTTGTTAGTGTTCTTTACTTTTACAATGTCTAAACGAACTTTTAGTTGGAACTTGTATATTGCAATATTGACACAATTTGGTTTTGTTGCCGTAGAAGTTTTTGGCGTCTCCTCAATTTGTTCTTCGCGATTATTATGTTGTGGGGGATAGTGCTGTTGATTACTTTGGTCCGGGAAGTATTGTTCTTGGAGGTACTGCTCTTGTTCTTGAAGGTACTGCTGTTGTTGGGAGTACTGTTGGTGTTGGGAGTACTGCTGTTGTTGGGGGTACTGTTGTTGGAGACATATCTGTTGTTGGGGGTACTGCTGGTGTAAGGAATACTGTTGGGGGTACTGCTGTTGTTGGGGTTACAGCTGCTGTTGGGGATACTGTTGTTGAAGGTACTGCTGTTGTAGGGGATACTGCTGTTGTTGGGGATACTGTTGCTGTTGGGGATACTGTTGTAAGGGATACTGCTGTTGTTGAAGGTATTGCGGATTACATTGCTGTTGCTCGATTAATTGTTCTTCGTTAGATTGCTGCTGTTGATTTTGTTGTTCATCATTCACTTCAGTATGATATATACTAATATGTAATTTTAATGCGTGAATGTTCAATAGAACTTTTTTGCATGTAACGCAAGTTCTGTGATGTTGTTTATGTTTTAAAAATGATTGGGCTGTTTCAAAATTAAAGCCGCAGATAGCACATTATATTTTTGTTTATTATATTTCACTTGTTTCAGGTATGAGTGTAGGTATTGCAGGGGATTGTATTGTTACTGATGCTAAATGTGTTTATGTTATATTTTGTTTCCCTCTTTTTCTCTTAGTTTCTTTGTTAAACTAAAGTTAAATTCACTAGATTCATACTCGCTTTGAAACTTTATTATATTATTAAATTTACACAATACTGTCGATTTTTTTTCTATTTTCATTTAAATAATCATTCGAAAGTTTCTTTGTTTAAACAAAAAATAAATTATCTAAATTCGCTTCCGTTTTGAAACTTTATTATATTATTTAATTTTCTATTTTGATTTAAATAAATTGTTCTAAAGTGTAAGTGTCCGTAAAATGGAATTTATAAAATAAATGTTGTTCAATGTGTTAGTTTTGACAAGTGAAATGAAACTGATTTCTAAGACTAAACCATGGATTGAAACAGAACTGCTGTTGTTGGGAGTACTGCTGTTGTTGGGGGTACTGTTGTTGGAGACATATCTGTTGTTGGGGGTACTGCTGGTGTAAGGAATACTGTTGGGGGTACTGCTGTTGGGGATACTGTTGTTGAAGGTACTGCTGTTGTAGGGGATACTGCTGTTGTTGGGGATACTGTTGCTGTTGGGGATACTGTTGTAAGGGATACTGCTGTTGTTGAAGGTATTGCGGATTACATTGCTGTTGCTCGATTAATTGTTCTTCGTTAGATTGCTGCTGTTGATTTTGTTGTTCATCATTCACTTCAGTATGATATATACTAATATGTAATTTTAATGCGTGAATGTTCAATAGAACTTTTTTGCATGTAACGCAAGTTCTGTGATGTTGTTTATGTTTTAAAAATGATTGGGCTGTTTCAAAATTAAAGCCGCAGACAGCACATTATATTTTTGTTTATTATATTTCACTTGTTTCAGGTATAAGTGTAGGTATTGCAGGGGATTGTATTGTTACTGATGCTAAATGTGTTTATGTTATATTTTGTTTCCCTCTTTTTCTCTTAGTTTCTTTGTTAAACTAAAGTTAAATTCACTAGATTCATACTCGCTTTGAAACTTTATTATATTATTAAATTTACACAATACTGTCGATTTTTTTTTCTATTTTCCTTTACATAATCATTCGAAAGTTTCTTTGTTTAAACAAAAAATAAATTATCTAAATTCACTTCCGTTTTGAAACTTTATTATATTATTTAATTTTCTATTTTGATTTAAATAAATTGTTCTAAAGTGTAAGTGTCCGTAAAATGGAATTTATAAAATAAATGTTGTTCAATGTGTTAGTTTTGACAAGTGAAATGAAACTGATTTCTAAGACAGAACCCATGTTTTTTCCACAAACCCAGAACCCATGTTTTTTCCACAAACACATTCGGCAGAAGGACAAAATTTTTTTCCCAAAAAAAAACGCATGTGAGGGATAGACAAAAATTTAAATCGAGTACCTTTTCAGTTTAGGTCACACAACTGCATGTTTTTTTTCACAAACATAATCGGCAGACGGACAAAAAATTATGGAACAAAAAATTAATCGAGTACTGAATGTACTTTTTCCATAAAGATATACGCCAGACGGACAAAACAATCAGTAAAATGTTCACACAAAAATGTGTACACAAAATACATATAAGAACATCGATAATTTTCCAATCAGACTGAAGTCGTTATGAATATATTATCTTTCAAACAGCAACAGGCAGTTGGTGATGGAGACACTATCTCATAACCCCTTGACCTAGACTTGACTAAATTGATTTGCTTACAATAAAATTAATCATATGTAATACAATTAGTCATTAAACTAGTGATTACAATGGTGAATAAAATGGTCATTAAATTGGTCATTAAAATGGTGATTAAACTGGTCATTAAAATGGGGCTCAACCGTTAGTAAACCAATACTGTGTCTTTATGCTGTCTTTGATCGCGAACAGACGTATTACATCGACGTGTTGTCGTTTTTTTCTCCTATACAACAAAACCGGTTTTCATACCAAAGATTCTTTGCATAGCAAACAGTCGTAATAACAAAACAAACAAGTGTTTTACAAAAACAATACTTCATTTTAATTGTTTGAAATGAATGCTACAAAGCGTAAGAAGTTTTGGGGCAGAGTACCGAAAACCAAAATTAAAAGCAACGAGAACAGATATAGTGCACTCTCTGCTCTCGACGATGATGATGACGACACTTACAGTGAAAGTGAAGTTGAAAAAGCAGATTTCAAGGTTATTGTTTCACCAATTATTGTGGATGCTGTGCATGGGTTCTCCTCAGTCTATCGCCTAATGGGATCTTTGTATAAATTCAAAAAAATGTCTATCGGAACCAAGATCATCTCGGATTCAATCACTGATTTCGTGTCAGCAAAAAACAAACTAACTGAAGCTAAATACAAATTCTATACTCACCAGCTGAAATATACGAACATGTATAAACTTGTTCTTTTTGGGCTACCAAAAATGGACACAAATGAAATATGTAATGAGCTCAAAATCTCTCACAACATAACCCCGGCTAGTATTAAAGAAATTACAACATCTCGTTCCTCCGTTGACGATGCTAATTACACTCTCGAATTTGATAGATCAGTTCACTCAAAATCTCAAATTAAAAAGATCAGATACCTTTGTGGAATTGTAGTTCAATGGAGGAAACCTACAAGTGGAAGTAAAGGTCCAACTCTCTGCACCAAGTGTGCAATGTACGGGCATGGAGCCAGGAATTGTTATCGTACAAATATTTGCATTGCATGTGGGGCCAACCACGATTATTCCACTTGTCCCATAAATAAAACCACCCAAATGCGTCCTGCTGCTTATAAGTGCTTCAATTGTATAAAGAAGAACTTGAAGAATATAAACCACAGAGCTGATGACCCATGTTGCCCATGCCGTAAGGAATATCGGTTAATACGCCAGAATGTATCCAATAAGAACAGGTATGTTCCAAGATTACAGCCTAGCGAGTTTTTTCAAACCAATACCGACGATTTCCCACATGTGTCTGGGAACCAGAATCCCAGACCTATGCATCCATCCACTGGTGCTATGAAAAAGTCTTATACGGATGCACTAAGAATGTCAAACCAACAAGAATTCAATAGGGGTGATCTATTCTCCATTGATGAACTATTTAGTATTTTTACAGCAGCAGTAAATGATCTTCGCAACTGCAATTCAAAAGCGGAACAGCTCAATGTTATTATGTCCATGCTTAAATATGCAATATAACTCAACTAAAAATCGTCTTCAGATAATGCATTGGAATTGTCAAGGTATCACAGAATATTCAAAAGCTATTGAACTACAACTATTTTTAAAAGAGCACTCAATCGATCTTCTGATGTTAAACGAAACGTTTCTAAAACCTCAACATAAATTAGTACTACCCGGGTACAAAATATATAGGAATGACAGAGAAACTCATGGAGGTGGTGTCGAAATCGCAGTTCGGACATCAATTAGTCACCGACTACAAAAACCATTCCTAACAAAAACATTCGAAAACATCTGCGTATCTATAAAAATTGGAAACAAAGAAGTACTGTTCATTGCAGCTTACTGCCCTAGATATGCCCGAGATTTTACGAGCGAATTGGAATTATTGACGTCAGGAGTTGTATAACCACCAGTTCTCATCCAATTATTATATTTATTACAAATACGAGCCTACTAGAATTTCTCAAAATGAATGTTTTCGAAGCTCGTCTACCATAGATCTACTAATTTCTAACTATACATTAAATTTTACTGATGTAGAAACCCATCCTTTTAAATTGACTTCTGATCACATACCTATTTCGTTTTGTATAAATGAACGCATCGAAGAGTGTGAGAAATTTTTCTATGACTTTTCAAACGCGAATTGGCAACAGTTTAAGTCTGCTTTGGACTCCAAACTATATTTATCATCATTAGTTAATGAAGAATTATCATCACCCATGATTGAAAACATATTAAACTTTATAACTGACACGCTTTCCGAAGTGTGTTGTGAAACAATTCCTCGTAGGTGCAGCAAGCAGCACATTTTACAACTTTCTGACTTTTGTAAGTCCTTAATTTCCACTAGGAACAAATATAGAAGAAAATCTCAAAGATGTTCGGATACCACCTTAAAAATCACGTACAAAGCCATAACCAAAGAACTCAATAAATTAATATCCGTTCATGTTAATAACGCAAGAAATCAGCAATGGTCTAAATTTCTTTCAAATATGCCAGTTGGAAGCAAACAGTTTTGGAAAAACACAAAATATATTAAAGGTAAAAAGAAACAATTTTCAGACCTTAACGTAAACAATAGCGTCATCACCGACGGCGCAGAGAAAGCAAACATTATTGCAGATTACTTTTTAAAAGCACATCTCACATCTGTTAATTTGTCAAGTACAGTTGACAATAAGGCAGAATCTTTTAATGACTCTTTAGAACGATTATCAACTGGAGAGGAAACAGTCTTACCAACAAACGTTACAGAATTAAAATATTACCTTTCGGCATTAAAAAATTCTAAATCTCCAGGTTTAGATGGAATTCAGAATGTAGTACTTAAAAGCCTTCCGTTGTCTGTACAGAGTCTGTTAGTTAAAGTTTTCAACTTTTGTATTACAAACTCATATTTCCCAAAATGCTTCAAAAAGGCGAAAGTCATTCCAATTCCAAAGAATGGGAAAAATCCGAAAATCCCATCAAGTTACCGACCAATTAGTTTACTTAGCTCTCTGGACAAAATTTTTGAGAGTATTTGCAAGACTCAAAATGTTTGTCGATAATAATAACTTACTTCACAAATGTCAATACGGTTTCCGAGAACAACATTCAACGCTTCATCAACTTAAAAGAGTGGTCAATATCATACAAATTAACAAAAGGAAAAGACACTAAACGGGAATATTGTTCTTAGATATTGAGAAAGCTTTCGACTCTATCTGGCAAAAAGTTCTAGTTTATAAACTTTATAAGATGCAATTTCCAAATTATTTAGTGAAACTGGTCAAAAGTTTTCTCACAGGGAGATCGTTTGTAGTTGACGTTGATGGTCACAAATCTAATGAAATATTGATCCCTGCTGGCGTACCTCAAGGATCTGTTTTATCTCATCTTTTGTACTCCCTGTATATTTCTGATTTCAAAGTTCTTAGTGGAAACGATGTTGCCTTTTATGCTGACGATAGCACATTTATCACTCATGGAAAAGTTTCAAATGCAATAGTAAAACGTATGCAAAATGTTTTAATTTCAGCAGAAAAGTATTTTCATAAATGGAAAATTAAAGTAAATGAGGAAAAGTCACAGGCTATACTATTTCCATTTAACAAGTCGCCTAAAAGAACACCAACTCGCGTTTTAACTGTTCAAGGTCATATAATTCCCTTCTCACACTCTATAAAATATCTCGGCTTAACTGTAGACCAAAAACTTACTTTTAAGAAACATTTAGAAAATTCTTGCATTAAAGCGGTAAAATGTGGCAGAGCGTTATTTCCGCTTTTAAATAGGAAATCGAGACTAAACTTGAAAAATTAATTATTATTATATAAAATGTGTATTAGACCCATTTTCTTATATGCCTGCCAAATATGGAGTAAATGTGCCAAAACGCACAAAAAAAGATTACAAATTATTCAAAATAAAAATCTGAAAATTATATTTAACCTTCCGAATCGTTATTCTACAGTTAATTTACACAATCTATCAAACCAAAAGACAATAGAGACACTAATAGATGATTTGACTCTGTCATTTAATGAAAAATGCAGAATGTCTACTCATGCACATCTGAGAGATCTTGCTAGCAGTGACTAAACGACCTATACCTAACGATTATAGATATATTTAGGCGCTGCAAGCACATTTCTCCGCACTTTTACTCCTGTATCATAATGTTAGGTTTTTTACTATCTTTTTCCTAAAACACTTGTTCTATTTTAATATTGTTTCCATTTATACTTGTACATATTTGATGTAATATACTTATATAAAAACTCAAGATTTGTATATATTATTAATGCATGTAGATTATTGATAGTAAATAAAAAAAAACAAAAAAAAAACACTACTGTGATATGGTCAGGGAGGCGGAAGTGAAGTTCGACTTCTGGTTCATCAATAAAAAGTCCCAGACCCGTCCTTCCTCCTCGCTTGGACCCATCCGTGTAGCAGCTGGTTCCCACTGGCACATGGGCTAAAGTTCCATTTTCAGGAGCGTCTGTCTGGTAGGTAGCTGTAAGCCGCACTTATCACAAGTAGCTGTTAGCCGAACTTCAGGAATGCGGTCGGAGATTTCTGGCGTTTGAATGTGACCAACTAGAGATTCTAAAATCTTCTGATGGTACGACTTGTGGTCTCGATTTCTCCATTTACTCATCACTTGTAGACGTCTTGCTGTGAGGGCTGCCTCATACTTTATACGGATGTCTATTGGTTGGATGTGCAGTATAGTCTCCAACGCTTTTGTTGGTGAAGTTCTAAATGCCCCGCTTATGCCTAGACACCACATACGATGAATTTTTTGCAAAGGTATTACGTTGCACTTCTTGTCCATTGATGTCCACCATACTACACAGGGGTAGGTGATTATTGGTCTAATCACGCTCATGTAAAGCCAATGAGTCATAATTGGACGTAGTCCCCATTTTGAACCCATAGCTCTTCTGCACAACGACCACCATCTGTGGGCCTTTGTAACTCTTTCTTCCAGATGATCTTTCCAGTACAGTTTCTGATCCAAGATTACTTCCAAGTATTTTACCTTTTTAGTTATAGCAATTGTCTTATTCAGGAATCGAGGCCGGGTAAAACGTGGAATCTTCGTTTTCCTTGTAAATAGACATATTTCTGTTTTATCTGGGTTAACATTTAATCCCCTTAGTTGTGCCCAGTTATATGCTATGTGAAGTGCCTCCTCAGCTTTTCTGCATAATAGATTTAGATGAAAGCCTCTTGGAAGTATTACAACATCGTCTGCATAACAGACTGGTTTAAGTCCTCCTTTGGTGAGTGCTTTTAGGAGACTGTGTATCGTCGTAACCAATAGAAGAGGCGATAAAATGCCCCCCTGAGGTATACCACGATTTACCTTGTCTCTAATTTTTACGTCATATGACCCACAAATAATCCACCTATTCCTTAGCATATTGTGGATCCAGTTTTCAGCGCCCGGTCAACCAGAAACTCGTCTAAGGACTGGATACGCCCTCAATGTCTATGCAAACACCAAGTGTATACATTTCTATACTAAAGGACTCCTCTCTGTGGTGCACTACCTCATGAAGAGCGGTTTCCATTGACCTTCCTTTGAAATCGGCGTGTTGTTTGAATTTTAGCCTGTCATCCGCAATTTTACTTTTGACCATGTTATCAAGTATTCGCTCCATTGTTTTTAACAGGAAAGAAGTTAGGCTAATGGGTCGATATGCCTTTGGGGTCGTATAACTCGCCTTGCCAGGCTTTGGTATGAAGACCACCCTTGATTCCTGCCAGTTTTTTGGGGTATAAAAATGGGTTAGTCATGCAGTGAACACTCCAGCCAGATGAGTTGATACCAGGTCCACCTCATTCAGCAGAAGTACTGGAAATATTCCATCCGGTCCCGCAGCCTTAAAGGTAGAGAAACTTTTTATAGCTTATTTAACCATACCATCTGTTATATCCGTAATAGGTACTTGATGCATTATAGACATGCTGTTAACACTGTCCAACTGTTCACAGAAAAGCCTCCAGGAGTTACGTTTCGCCGATCTAATGATTTTATTGTATTCTTTGAGTCTTCTGTGGCAGTCGTCCCAATATACTGATTGTTTTTTTACGTCGAGCTCTGTTGTAAAGTCTGCGCACATCTTTGCCAATCGAGCGAATTTGCCCTGTCATCCATCCTGTCTCATAGGCAGATTTCCTTTCTCGAAGTGGGCAACTATCTTCGAATGATTTTACAAGAGCCTCGGTAATCTTCTTCACATTGATGTCAATGTCTTCTATACTTGGATAATCGTGTTTAGGCTGGCCCAATCGATTTCTAAGTAGATTTCCGAAATTAGTCCAGTCAGTCTTAGCCTTATTACGGAAACTTATTGGGTTTGGCGTTGCCGTGCAATTTTAAACCTTATATTACGGTGGTCTGAATAGGAGTGTTCATCCGAAACCCTCCACTCATGGATCTCATCAATAAGATTTTCTGAACATATCGTAATATCTAATACTTCTTTCCTAATTTTGTTAACAAAGGTTGCAGTGTTTCCTATGTTAATAGTTATGAGGTCATTTGTATTCAAAAATTCTATAAGGGCGTGTCCCTCTTATTGGTGTTAGTACAATAAAAGGGCAGATGACTCGTGAGTGAATCAACGCTTGTCGCCGGCACTCGGTTTTCCCTCCCCTGCGCCGTAATCTCTTTCGTCTTTTTTGGTTTAATCATAAAATGGTTGGGGGAGACACCCCCATAGCCAGTATTAGCCCGTAATAGGTACGTCGATATAGGCCTTCTAGACTGAGCTCAGAAATTTCTGCCCAGAGACCGATTCATCCAATTCAACCTACGCTTTAAAAACAACAAACCACGTGGTTGCGTAGTAGGTAGGTGAATAGGTATTGCGTAATAGGTTAAAAACTATCCTCTCTGCGATAACATGTCCGTTCGCTACGACAGGCAATTTAAATTGATAATAACTTAAATAAAACAAAAAAATAAATAAATTTACTATAATTTTTTTGAGACTCAAGGTGAGAGTCTTACTTGATTTTTATAAGTTGTTTATTGAGTAAAGGTTTTCGTCGCTTGTTCACAGTTCGTATTATTTTTATTTTGAAGGCTAATGTCCATAGTGTAGCATATACAAAATGTAGCTGCTACAACGTGCAACTTTATTTTTTATAATTATTTTTAGAAAATATGACAATAACGCATAAGGAGCTTTTTGAAGTTTGGGCCAAGGGAAGTTGCTTATCCATTAAGAATAAAGCAGTGATGAATAGTGTTTTCGCAAGGCTTGGAATTCCAGTAGAGAAGAAAGATGAAAAATATACACAAATTAGTAATAAAGTTCGAGGTATTTGTACTAAGTTCCAAAGAAAGTGGTCTGACGTCAAACGAAATCGTAATTTAACGAAAAGTCGAAACTCTACATGGTTGAACGAAGTGTTATTTTTCCCATCTACACAAAAGGAAGCCTTATTAGTTTCCGAGACATCACTAAATCTAGGACATCCCCCAAATGTTATGCAGAATCTGGCAAAAGTTCACAAGTTAAAAAATATCTAATATTTTGCAAAAAGGTAGCAAGGATGAACTTTTATTGCTAAACGCGTGAGTCTGCACAAGTCAGGAAAAATGGATGCCGCTCACATTGTCGGAGGCATAAATGAGTCTCAAACAAGAGCAAAAATTATAAAAGTTAAAAAAATCGCTCTTGAACCCACAATTAAAACACGTATTGTACACCGCTGAGGAAGCTTTAGCTTTATATGTTGATGGTAGATTTACCAAAAATTCGTATGTACTCATGCAATCGGGAGCCAAGCAACGTAATGCAAATATTTACCCGCCATACTATGTGCTATTTCAAGCAAAATCTCAATGCTACCCAAAAGAATGTGACTTCAATCTTTAGTGGATCACACCGTGCAGGCGTATATATATATTTAATTTGCTCAGCTATAGAGAAACATAATAATGATATTTTTGATTTTATAATGATTTACAAATGGGGTTGCGATGGAAGTTCCGGAGAATCAACATACAAACAAAAATTTGCTAACAACGATACCAACGCAACATATGCATTTTTATTTGTTGTTTGCTTAGTTCCTCTGCGGCTCAAAATTGGTGATATGGTTGTTTGGCAAAATCCCCGTCCATCATTTACACGTTTCTGTCGCCCGATTAAAATTTTATTTAAAAAAGAAACTCTCTAATCAAATCTGAAGTGCGTTGAGGGTGGAAGAGGAGTTAAGGGATGATTGTGGAAGGAATTTAATTAAGAAAAGGTAATCATTATTACCAGGATTAGTTTGTTCCGGATAGGTTTTTGTTAGTCTACTGTGTTGAGGGACTCTAATAAAGTATCGAATAAAAGGAAGATCCGTAGGTTTTTGTTAGTCTACTGTGTTGAGGGACTCTAATAAATTATCGAATAAAAGGAAGATCCGTAGCATATGTTACGGGTAACTGTTATACATGTATCCTAGGTAACTGGTATATTTTAATATCGTGTTTCTGGACCACGATATGGGTATATACGAGTTTCTGTATACCACTTAGGGACAAAATATAACAGTTCTACAGACTACACTGAAAAAAAAATGCTTCATAGCATCAATGAACGCGTTTCATTAATTATCTTACATTGATACAATGAAAGTGTTCATTGATGCAATGAAAATGCCATTACGGGAATGAAATGTTTCTTTAAAGCGTTTTTCTAATTTATGACGTGTCATTGATGGAATGAAACGGTTTACATTGATGGTATGAAGTTTACATTTTATAAAAAAAAGGAAGACTTATATAAAATTAACAAAAAAATTATCAGTGGTGTAAAGATTTTAACATAAATAAAACAAAATAATACTACACAAACAGATTTACTATTTTTTATGTGCTTTTTATTCTCAAAAAAGGTCTATGAAACTGTTTCTTTATATTAATGTAACATTTCATAGAAGTTTAAAAGTTTCATTGCTGCAATGAAGTGGTGCGGTGAAGAATATAAACAATGAAATTAGCTTTATATTGATGTTCTATATATATATTTTATCTATTTTATAAACATTTTAGGAGTATGTAGTGGTGTTAATTATACAACAATACTTTACGGAGGTCTATAAAACTGATGCATTAAATTAATGTAACAATTCATCGATAGAAATGTAAAGTTTCATTTCAGCAATGAATTTAAACAGTGAATATACTAACAAAGTGTTTGTCACATTACATACATATGTACATACCTATATCTTCACAAATGTGTTTGTGTGGTAATAAATGTAATATGTTGATGTGTGAATCACAGTGGCATTAACGTCGAATGAAGGTGGTTTGTTGGTAATAATATGATTCACTAATAATTTCAAGGTGTTCATATTATTAGATTTATTATCAATTAACATGACATTTTGGCAATAATTTTATACTTTTATAATCGCACTGACATATTTATTTAATTATTATTATTATTCAAACAGCAGTCGGTGTACATTAATTCAAAATTGTCAAAAGGGTATTTTTTTATCAAATTTTATGTATTCATGATCCATTCTGCTTACGTTTACGAATTTGTAAACTAAATTTTTTTTGAATCGATTATTGTCGTGAAGCTGAATTCTATTCACAATATATTTCGAACATTAAACAGTTTTTAGTGCACGATATTAATTATTCTGAACCACTGTGCCACAACTGTCATCAATAGATAAACAAATATTAAATGCATTAGGTGTGCTGTTGCGACAAGAAAATAAATTCTCTATGGCAAACTTACAACAACAACCCACCCTTGCTATGCAAACTCTTCGTAAAAAAATATCCAGTTATTTTTTTGTGTGTTTGGCGAGTCAAAACAAATCAGTGGCGAAGAATCAATTGTTGCATGAGTGCTGGCAGCAGCCCTTTGATTTAGTTTATAATAGACATTAAACGGACGTAGTTGTGTGCGTTAATAAAAAAAATTCAAAAGTGAAAATATTAAAAGTGAAACAAAATGTCAACAAATACTGAATGAGAAATGTTTTTTGTGTGGTACTTCATTTGAAAGAAATGAAATCTATTTAAGCACTTAAAATAATATAATTTTCTTAAAACAAATGACAACTATAGATGTTGTGGAAGTACATACAAAGACACGTCAAGCTTGAAATGGCATGTTCGAAAAAACAGAAGTTGGAAAATATATGTCAAATGCCACAACAAGAAACAATTTTCAAGAACCATATCCGAAGTCAACGATGAAACACTCCAAAAACACTAGGTAAGTACTTTCTACCAAGTTATGTCCTAAACATATTTTCATTCACTTCTATTTATAATTTTTTTATTTGTTTAGAAATTGGGGAAAATGCGGCAATGTACGCACATAGCCTTAGATATGACAATCTATCCGCAGACAGGGTTACCATAACGTTTTTCGGAAAGGATGACTTTTGTGCCAGAAAAGGAGGACATTTGTAACATTTACAAAGAGAGTTTGGAACTTTCGGAGGACATTTAAAAAATACAGTAATTGGAGAGAATGAGCATTTTACTATGATCAACAATTAAACTCCAAAACCGTAAGGAATATCTGAAGTCGGGCAGAGTCGACGATGTGATACCGTACACCACCCTATCGGAGCAGAATCAGCAGAAATATAATCATGTTTTATAAATATTATTTTTCTAATTTGTTAAGGCTTAAATGAACAAATTTTCCGCAAAATGTTGCAAGGTTTATATATGGGTGCTACATTAAAATCTGAACCGATTTACACCAAATTCGACAATTTGGTTTCTTGGATCAAGAAAGTCCAGTCTGCTTAATTTCAAAGTTATTGGATATAGAAGAACAGCTTCTGTAGAGCTAAAGGGCAATTCAGAACTAAAATATATATGGGACCTATATCTAAATCTTTACTGATTTTGACAAATTTCTTCCCAGCAAGATCGGAGTGAAAATGCGATCTGTACTAAACGAACAACTTTAAATGGACGGACGTACTGACATGGTTAAATAGACTAATCTAGCGATAATGGGTACACTGAAAAAAAATTCTCATAAAATTAAAGAAATGCTCCAAAGACGTCCTTAGTCTTCAAAAGAAGTAAATTTTGTACTTAACATTAGGAATACATATGTACTTAAAATTAAGTAAATTACTTAATATTATTGAAATTATCTATATTTTAAGTACAAAATTTACTTATTTTAAAAACTAATGACGTCTTTGGTGCATTTCTGTAATTGTATGACAAATTTTTTTTCAGTGTAGATCGGAGTACTGTAAAGTGGGTCTAGCTCCGGTATTTGTAGGTGTTAATTATAATAAACAAGTGAAAGCGGCGTTATGTTCGGCAATGCCGAATCTTATATACCCTGAAACATGGATAGCATGTCAACTGTTTTGGGTGCAAATAAACTCATATTACAAAATTTCAACCCGATTCGTTGGAATTTGTTGTGTTTGATGCGTTAAGGAATAAAATCGTGAAGTACCTTTGTATGGAGCTACATCAATACATGGAGAGATAATGGCCGTTGTTCGTGTGAAGGGTTTTGCCAAAATACCAATTTTCACCCCGATCAGTTGAAATTTTGCAGTCTCTATTGCGTTAATAAGTCACCCATATGTAGCATCTGTCCGCTAGATATGGGGGCTGTACAAAAAATTTATTTACTCATAGATATTACTCATTTATAATAACAAGTTACGCAGCAGTGGAGGTTTAATGTTTGTGAAAAGTTGAATTTGTAAAAAAGGAGGACAAATCCAACATTTTTGAAAAAGGAGGGAGGACGGGAGGACATTTGTTAAAAAGGAGGACATGTCCTCCGAAAGGAGGACGTATGGTAACCCTGTCCGCAGATGACTTTAGGTTGGCCTGGACTGCTTATTCCAAATTTCGAAAATTATGCACAAAAGCAAAAATATTAATTAAGCTTTTTCACTTTGGCCTCAGTACAAGCGAGTGGATGGATTTCAATTAGTAAGTATGTAAAAATGCGGTTTAAGTGTTTACTTAAATTGTATTTACGAATTCACAAATGCAGTTAAAAAACGAATTTAAAAGAACAAAATGTATTGTGATTTTTTTGTTTCATTTTTTATTTTCTCAACTTCAGTTGTCTTTTTATTTTAAAATTTCTCAAAACCCACAATTTTAATTATTTATTTATCTTTTATATTATATTTTCAGATTGAAATGATTTTAAAGTTATGAACAAACACTGATGTACTACAATAAACATTGCAATAAAAAACGTAGAATTTTGTTTAATTTTCTATTTTATTTCAGAGCAAAGGTATGAAACATGTACATTTCATAAA
The DNA here is from genome assembly GCA_963930755.1 of Eudasyphora cyanicolor. Taxonomy (NCBI): domain Eukaryota; kingdom Metazoa; phylum Arthropoda; class Insecta; order Diptera; family Muscidae; genus Eudasyphora; species Eudasyphora cyanicolor. Next base: position 135,499,874 of record OZ005734.1, read on the forward strand.
TGAGACATGTTCATTGCATCAATGAAACATGTTCATTGAATCAATGAAACATGTTAATTGAATCAGTGAAACATGTTCATTGCATCAATGAAACATGTTCTATGAATCAATGAAATATGTTCATTGCATCGATGAAACATGTTCATTGCATCGATGAACCATGTTCATTGCACCAATGAAACATGTTCATTACAACAACGAAACGTTTTCATTACATTAATGCAACTTATTCATTACATTAATGAAACTCGTTCATTACATTAACGTAATATTTCATGACATCAATGTAACAAATTTCTATGAAAGATTTACTAGTTCAATGTAACATTTTACATTGTATCACTGAAGCCTTACATTGGTTCAAAAACAATGTAACTTTTCATTGATACAATGTTAAATTTCATTGATGGAATGAAGCTTTTTCTCTGGGTGTATGAAGGCTAAGGAGATGTATTTTTTTATGCTGAAAGAATGAAGAAAAATCTGTAAAAGAAAAGGGGAGGAAATTGTCATGGAAAAGAGGTCCTCTGTGCAATAGTGTGCATTACCAGTCATATCACGCTGGCGCAAAAATGGCATACCTGCAATGTCGGGGTACCTCTGGTGTAGAGCACATCCGGACCATCTGGAGTTGAACCATGGGTGATCTGCGACACTTGTTTTATTGTTCGTTCACATGGTTAAACGAATGTAGGGATAATTTGCCAAGCCAAATTGTAGTACATCCAAGGAGTGTCCCAAGTATGCTTGGGGAAATATTTTTTTGAGCATTTTAAGTAAGTGGAGCAATGTCCGTCAGTGCTGCTGTGGTGAAGTTCGCGCGACAACTCTCAAAGGAGGAACTGATCGACTTAAAATGTTGTAGTAGTTTCTGGTAGTAATAGTTATCTCGATTCGAGGTTATTTTTAAGGATGGACCACACAGTTCCACTCCTTATGCTACCTCCCCACGCGACTTGACTGATGAATTGGACTGATTGTACTGTTCGTGGAGGGTAGACCGTAGTACGTTTACCCGACTGATCTTGTCGTAGTTTTTATTTATTTGGTTTTCATCCGAACATGTTTGTGTTTCTCGTTTGTACTTATTTTGACTAATTAATTATTTTTATGTTGCAGCTTAGTGATTTTGCTGGGGTTGTGTGTGTCCGCTTAGCAAGATGGTTTTCGCCATCTGCCAAAAAGACATCAGAGATGCCATCGAGTCTTGTATGTAGTATATCGTATTCACTCTAGTAGCTCACTGTCGTGTTTGTGTGATAAGTGGCAACTAGGGAATTGTTGTTGTGGGATTGGGAATAAGAGCAAAATATTTCACTTAAGGACAATGGGCGGACGGACACGAAAAAGAAAACGTACAACATTTTCAAGGCCAAGTTATGTTCTTTCGTTCGCCTTAGTGTGTATGTCGATGTGAGGAAAACGTTAACGTATATACATTGTTCGGTTTGTGTGCTTATTGTTGTTAATTAGGTGGAGGAAAAGCTTAGGCAGAAAGTTAGGTTATAAAGAAACGATCATTCGTTCTCAGACTAGAGTGAAAGTCGTTTGAAGTACGACCGAAATGCTAATACGTTTTGTTCACTAGGTTGGAAGTTCAAAGTCTAAAATGTAAGTTAAATTAAATTTGCAAGGGTGATCTTCTTTTTATTGATTGTAAGTGTGCCCGAAGACAGGGAAAGTGTATAATTAAAATTAAAAATGTAAATGATTGTTATAACAGGGAGACTACAGGGAACAATTATCCGAGTCCTAGACATCATTTTGGAAAGGAAGTGACGTTGCCTTTGGAGTGAATCCGTAAGTAGGATTGAGTGTAGGTTGTATTTTTGATAATGTGAGTGTTATTTTTATATAGAGAGACTGAGCACATTCTATCGGAAGAAGCAAAATAACCGAATTTGTAGTCACCGGATTTAAGGGTAACGTATTTTGATTTTTCTTCTTCTTTCAATTGTGTGTCGATACGGGGAAGATTGATCGTGCCCAGTTTCGGGCAAGTTCATCCAAGTGGCCACCTTAATTTCATCCAAGTGGGTAACACCATCCCAGATTATTTCCTAACCGGGAGAACCATACATTGGTAGTAGAGTTGGGCAAAATAGTTCTTTTAAGTGATCGCACTTTTTAGTTCAGTTCAATTAAGTGAACTAGTTCGTTCATTTAGTTCAAAAGCTCACTTTAGCACACCAACTCTTTAGCTCACCGGCTCTTTAGCTCATCAGATCTTTAGCTCATCAGCTCTTTAGCTTACCAGCTCACTTTACTTAAACAGTTAATTTCGTTCAGTAAATCACCAGTTCAAATCAGCCGCTATTAAAAGAATCTAATTGGAATATGATGGAATGAGTAAAAAAAAACTAAACTAAAAATGGAAACAACACATAACAGCTGTGAAGAGAGAACGAAATGAGAAGAGAAAACGAAATGATATTGTTGAAGAAAAACATAGTGAACTACTGAGCAGAAATGAACGAGTTGTGTGAACTAGTTCGTTCAGTTCAGTATACTGACCCGTTCATTTCAACTAGTTCGTTCACGAACTACACAACTCTAATTGGTAGCGTACTTCAGATGTCTCGTTCCCGCATATGGGGCATCCACCACTGTTTGAAGTATATGTGATAAGTGTCCTCCTCAGTGTCATATTGTGGAGACGTCCGAACTCTCCACTTAGTAGTGAAAATAGCCAAGTCTTGAACCCTTTACCTAACCAGTCTACACTGGCATACCCGGAAATGTGGAATATTATACCACGAAGTGTCTACACCTAGCGAAAAACGAAGCACATACGTGCTTAATCTTTGCAAATTCGTTTATGATAATGAACCAACCCCGTATGTTACGAATTCGAGCAAAGCGGTGCATGAATAAAGCATCAAAAATCAACCACGCTTAGTTGCAAAATGAATACCAACTGGGGATAATTTAAATCAAGTGTTGGGGACAACTATAGAACGTGCGGGGGACAACTAAAGCACTTGCTGAGGACGAATAAAGCACGCGCTGGGATAACTTTTCATTCTAAATCCCCCCTCTACCTCCCATTTAAAACTAATTAAACAGCATTAGCGTTTCAATACATTTATTAATGTTATAAGTAAATAAAACGTGAACACAACAAACATATAATTGCAAATTTGCATATTTATCACTAAGCAAATCACGTCTAAATAAATGTGCAGCAACACATATTACCTCTGTTTTTTCTCGGAATTCAGCTCGTAACCCTTATGGTGGCAGTCTCCTTCGTATCATTCGTCTTTATGTACTGCACAATTTAATTCCTGTGCTCTATAAAAAACATACACACTCATTATTAACTTTTAAAATTGAAATTTTTATAAGCTTAGGTTGTTAAATATTCGTAGGCCGACACCATTTCTATTGATTCTAGAAATTTCTGCAATAGCAAGATGTCACTGGATTTTGCAATCACCTAATCCTTCTCATTCCATAGCCCAGATAATCATCCACAATATCAAACAGGTCATTAAATTATATTTCTTCGTCATTAATTTTAATTTTTCACGTCTTTATAAATCCTCGTGGTTTCTTCTTCTAAGAACAGACAATAACAAATCCAATGAACAACACAAAGCCGAATAAATAATCATCAACCTTACGGCGACAATACATATCGCAACGCCGGTCAAAAAATCACCCCGTTTCGTTGATAATTAATGAACGAATTGGTGGCGATTTTTCATGCACGTTACGTTTATAAATTGGTACCAAACGGTGTTTATTTTGCAACGTCTTTTTTCCCTCAGTGTATGGTTATTATGACAGATTCCGAAGACAGATACTGATGGAAAAGGGGAATAACCATTTGCCGTTGTGTTAAATTTATGTTTGTGTTTGTTTAAATTAAAATTTTAAGATTTTTATATTTTAAGATTGTGTTTGTGTGTAGAGAAATTATATTTAAGTTATTGTGTTATTTTGTATACTTGTTGTTGGGGCTCTACTTAAGGAGTAAACAAAAGTTTTAACTATAAGGGAATTGTGCTATAGAGGGTCAAACTAGGTTCGTTTTCATTGGCCAGGGAAAATCGGTGAGATAAGGCGAAATATTGGAATCGCCCGAGTAAAGTCATTCCTACAGAGCTCTTTAGGGAAAGATAGGGAATAAGAGCGACTTATAAAGGGGTATTTTTGGGTCCCGGTAACGAGTGGAAATTGTGACAGTTGCTAGGAGTTGTCATAGTTCGATCCTTTATAGTTAGGTTAACGTTAAAATGGGTATATAATAATCTACTATTTTATTTATCATAATAGGCCTAAATCTTTTGGTTTTCTTTGATTTTTTTTAGTTTCAGTTTTAAGTATAGTTAAAGTGTTACCTAAAGAAACTACCGATCCAGTTTTATTCCTTAGCCACATTTATTTTGTATTCTTTTTTTTGTTTCTTTTAAATAATTTGAGTTTAATTTTTATTTAGTTTGTGTATTTTTTGTTTGTTTAATAAATATGTTATGAAATAGTGAAACTCAATATGTTTGATCATTAGTTTGTTTAAATAAGGATTTCAGTTATGGCTGGTAGAGTGGACAATGATTGAGTAAAGAATAAAAAGGTGAGTTGTTGGCAGACATTTATGGGGTCATCAAAAGCAAGGGATGACATTGGTAGGGAAGGGCAACGTAGATGGAAATAAGACCGTTCCATCAAAATCTAGGTTCTGTGGTGAATGTTATGGTGTTTTTGTTTTAGTTCGTTAGAATTTAATTTTGTTTAAACATTGATGTTTATTGTTACCCCCGGGTTCTTTGTCTTCGGGTTGATGATTCGCGGCGTTGCTTGAGCTAGCTGGAGCGGCAGCACAAAACAAGATAGAGCAGAGAAAGGGATATGTAACAAGCGGCAAATATAAAAAACAAATAGAAGAAATTCATGAAACCATAATAAATGAGCTCAATATAAAATTAGCCATAAATTTTATCTTTCTATGATTGATGGTTAGACCTTCAGTACAATTTCCGAAACGTCTACCCAAAAATGTGGAATTTGCGGGTCTAGTCCAAAGAAAATGATCAATCTCAATCAACTACAGAAATTAGAGGCTAGAGGAGATATGTATGAATATGATTTGTCTACGTTGCTTCGTGGATTTGGAGTCTAGAATGGATATTACATATATCATACAAACTAGATTTAAAAAAGTGGAAGCTATGTAGCGGTGATACGGCAACATATCATCAAAGGAAGACCAACGTTATAATCGAATTAAAAAACAAAATGCACTTTTATATCATACAAACTAGATTTAAAAAAGTGGAAGCTATGTAGCGGTGATACGGCAACATATCATCAAAGGAAGACCAACGTTATAATCGAATTAAAAAACAAAATGCACTTTTTAGTAGATATGCCAAAGCCTGGATGTGGGGAAACCAATGACGGAAATACCGAAAAGACATTTTTCAGTACTATGGCTTCTGGAAATTCCATAAATATTGATAAATTTAAGATATTTATTAATGAAACAGCAGCTTTGTACATAAAACTATATCCTTATTCTTAAAAAGGAAAATTATGCCTAATATGGATTAAAGTAAGAAAAACAAGCTTACTTTAACCTCTGAGAGGCAGAACAATTATAGAGCACAATAAAATTACCCTCCCAACCACTCAAATTTAGTGGTTGATTTTGGCTGAAGCAACATCAAACACACACGCATATAAATCGACGAGATGTATATGTATAAACATTTTTGCGCAACCATATCCAATTGGCTTCTCGTTCAAGCAGTGTTTGTAAATGCATTACTTGGCGTGATTTTATTTTATTTAAGTTTTTTGAAGCTGTTAATAATTCTTGTTCGTTTCGTAATTCTGATATTTAAATCGAATAATTACAGCTAAACTTTACTTTTGCTGTCAAACAATTGTATTTTGACATACCATTTAAAAAAATTGTATAATTAATATAAATGGTATATATGTAGGTATAAAACAAACGAAAGCACAATAAATCAAGTATGATCAGGCTTAAAAACAATAACTGACCAGGCTTTAATCACGTATCATCAGGCTAAATTCAAGTATGGGGCAGGCTTAATTCAATCAAAATTTTCTTCATTAAAGCCCGTTTCGCACTCAAATCAATCCTATAAAATTCTTAAATCAATCGCTTTATGCTTGAAATAAGAATATTTCGGCTTAAAATCAAGCCTAATCTGCCTTAATGAGAGCTAAGATTAAGAATTCAGTGCTTAAAGATCCGTACTTGATTCAAGCATTTTTTACTTGATTTAAGAAAAACCGTACTTTTTATTCTTAAAATTTTTGGTAGATAATAGTCGAAATTTCGATTTTTGTAAATTCGAATCGAGGAAAATATTAGTCGAAACAAATGAACAAATTGAAAAGTTATTTCAGCATTCGTTCTAATTTTGGTTAATAATCACAAAATTTTAAAAATAGATTTTTATTTGTCGGTTTTAGACCAAATTTAATTTAAAGAAATACTGATATACGAGGTTAAAAAAAAACAGCTTTTCATTTCTTCATAAATATAATTTTGTCCCCACAAAAGTAATCCCCCTCAAATATAATACGTACCTATAAACACAATTTCCAATTCTGGTATGCGATTTTTGGTAGGGTCTTAAACAATGCGGTTTTTATCTCCTCAATCGTGGCAAAACTCCTTCGTTTCATTTGCATTTTCAGTTTTGGAACAGAAAAAAGTCGAATGTGGTAAAGGTTCTTTTGGTCAAAATCTAATATTTGTGAACAAACTTAGTCATGTCAAAAACTTCTGAAAATTTAATGAAATAAGCCATCCGCAACATCTCCAAAAGACATCCGACAATTCTCCATTATCTTCACTGCTTCTGAGCCGTCGCGAACTTCCTTTTGTGAAAATATTACGTCTAAAATCAAAAATGTTGCTAATAATTTTTTTTATAATAATACCTACACGGAGAAAAAAATATGTTAAAAATATGTTTGGATGCAATCATATATATGTTTGGGACGGGCGCAATCATATATATGTTTGTGGGTAAACATATTATGTTTGCACACAACCTTAATATGTTCGGGGCAAAATTCTAGGATATCAAAAAAAGATATGATTGTGTCCTAACATATTTTTGGCAAAATAATATATTAGAACATATTTTTTAGAGTTTTAGAGAGTATTACTCTCTGAGAGCCCAATTATATGACTCATAATTTTGTGCAAAGAAGTGTAATATGTATATGGTAACCGTGTGTATGAGGAGGAATGGCACCGACACCAAAGGGTATTATTATTATTTGATGATGCTTACTCGTCCGGTCGAGTTTAAGGTCGGGTTTTTATTGAATATGTGTGGTGAATGTCGAATTCCAAGAAATTAGTTGTAGTTTTAACACGTAACAACAAATTCAAAATAAAAGAAAGAATATGATATCAAAGATGTATTGAGGTTATTCATTAAAAAACACAATTATTTTGGTGCAAAATTAATTTTTTTAAAAAGGAATGTATGTTACTTCAAAACATTTTATTTACAAAACGTTCTATAATACTGACGCCGTTTTATTGCCCCACATAAATTATTTTGCCAACATACATATGTATGTACGTATGTATGTGTGCTTTTCATGTTCTTTGAACAAACACACTCCCGCACTAACAAATTGTTTTCATCTGAAATGACCCCGGGTACAGTAGTGAAGAGTGCACTGTACTATTGAAGTTTTGCCTTGCTCTGCACATTGCACAAATTCTTTTAAAGAGACACAACTCAAAATTGAGTAATTTTCAGAAAACTCAAAAACTATTCTGCAGCTCATGAACTACTTTTCAGAAGCAAAGTGTGTATTACTGTTTGTTGTTATTGTATTTCTGTATTTGACGTAGTGAGTGACGATTTACATTAGGTTACTTGTTGCTGTGAACCGTTATAGTTTCATGATGGAGCAAGAGAGTAGGAGAGTAGAAGAGATACAATCATACAAAACGTTCTATAATACTGACGCCGTTTTATTGCCCCACATAAATTATTTTGCCAACATACATATGTATGTACGTATGTATGACTACATACAATCGTATATATGATTACATTCAATCATATACATGATTACATACAATCATATATATGATTACATACAATCATATAAATGTTTGCATACAATCATATATATGATTAAATGCAATCATATATATGATTACATATAATCATATATATGATTACATATAATCATATACATGATTACATACAATCATATATATGATTACATACAATCATATAAATGTTTGCATACAATCATATATATGATTACATACAATCATATATATGTTTGCATACAATCATATAAATGTTTGGTAACATTACCGCTACCCCAAACATAATATGTTTGTGAGCTGCTCCAAACATATATATGTTGCCTGCAAAATATGTTTGGGACAATATGTTACAGAGGCCGTTTTTTTCCTCCGTGTAATGATTTGTTTTCAATATTTGTGGTTATCTGGGGTTGCACGGAGCCTTCAGAATATTGGAAGTGGGTCCAAGATTGTGGAGGTATATAATTGTTTGCTAATACTCTTGTCATATGACTTAATTCTGAGTATTCTGTAAAACACAATCGAATTTTAAGTTCGAATTCGAAAAAATATATGCGGAAGAAAATTTGTTAAATATTATTTATATTCGAACAAATACATTTTATTTGAAAATCAATAAAATTTATTTGGAGCACGTATGATAATATATTACAACAAAATATATTTGCGAAATAATTTTCTCAAATAAAATATGTGTTTAAATACAAATAAAATTATTGTTTAGGAATTTCTCCAAATATATTTTATTTAAAAAAAGATTTTCAAAACGTTGCTGACTTTTTTTAATTCTATTTTTAATTTTTCCTTGATTTCGAATTGTACCTTCAGTTGAAAATTACATATGCAGCATTAACTTCTTTTTTAAGGCCCCCATTTTTAATTTCTAAAGTCATCAATTCTTCAAGTTACTTATTGGTATCCAAGATTATACAATTTCAATAATAAAATTGCGAAAAGTCTTACACAATTAAGGCTAATAAATATTTCTGTTGGAAATAATAGTCCCAAATAAAAACATTTTGGAATGGTAACAAAGATTTGTTTAGAACAATATCTTACCAAATTCTCAAATATTTGGTACACATAATTATTATATATTTAAAGGGTACTCTAAATATATATATGTTTCAAGCCGAATATGTTTGGGACAATATACTACAGAAGCGATTATTTTTTCTGCGTGTAACATTGGTAAAACTTCAATCTCCCAGAATCGAGCAAATTGATCATTCAACAAGGGGCAACATGTTTTTTCATGATATGTTTTAATCGACAGCAAATATATTTGGAACATAAATTTTTAAATGCATATATCTGACCAAATAAATTTTGTTTGAAAATCAGTTAAATTAGTTTGGAAATCATGTATTGATATATTAAAACAAAATATATTTGCAAACAGTAAAATATCTGTTTATATACAAATAAAATTATTCTCAATTTCTACAAAAAATTCCAAAAATACCGTTGAATAGCTGAAAAACAATAAGTTTATCTTAAAATTAACTATGTTACATTTTCAGAATTCTAAAATGTAAATAAATACTTGTTTCGTAAATAATAGTCCCAAATAAAAATATTAGTACACCGATAGTAAAACCATTCGTCACCATGACGAATCAGTTTCGTCAATATATCTTCGTATTGGTGACGAAAAGTATCGTACATGCGATGTTTTTGTACGTCAATAGAACGAACACGATCATCAACCCATGTTTTTGGTGATTTCGAAATTCATACCCACGACGAAAAGATGTATTTAACCATTTTGCTGAATATATGATAAAACGAAGAAATCAATTTATAGTTTGTGCTTAATTGTACTGTTATATATCGTAGGCGTCCTGATTACCACAGTTTAATAATTTGTTGTAAAAGTGTAATTTAAACCAGTAAGGAAAGGCAGAAAGTCGGGCGGGGCCGACTATATAATACCCTACACCTCCCTAATAATGCGATAAGGGTCATTGCGATAATAATTTGGAATAATTGGTAAATGGGTAGGAACATATTATCTAATTCTGAACCGATAATCGCTAAATTAAGCAATATTCGTTCCTAAATTGAGAAACATATTTCTGGAAAATTTTAATGATCGGAAGTAAAGTACAACTTCTATAGCGCTTTGATACCAAATCAGGAGGAACATGTATACGGATGTTATATATAAATCTGAACCGATTTTCCCTGAATACTCATTCATGTAAAAAGACATCTTTCTGTCGAATTTCGTACTGATCGGATATAAAATACAATCTATACAGCGCTTACATGTCGAATCGGGGGTAACATATATATGGGGCTATATCTAAATCTGAACCTATTTTCTCCGAATTTGGCAGTATTTCTTCATGTAGAAGGAAACCTCTTTTTGCCGAAATTCGCACTGATCGGATATAAAATAACATTTTTACAGCACTCACATGTGAAATCGGGGGTGACGTTTATATGGGGGCTATATTTAAATCTGAACCGATTTCTTCCAAATTTAACAGTGTTCATTCATATTATAAGCAACCTCTTTCTGCCGAATTTCATACTGATCGGATATAAAATAACATTTTTACAGCGCTTACACTTCAAATCGGGGGTAACGTATATATAAGGGCCACATCTAAATCTGAACCGATTTCTTCCAAATTTAGCAGTGTTCATTCATATAATAAGAAACCTCTTTCTGACGAATTTCATACTGATCGGATATAAAATAACATTTTTACAGTGCTTAAACTTCAAATCGGGGGTAACGTATATATGGGGGCTATATCTAAATCTGAACCGATTTATTCCAAATTTAACAGTGTTCATTCATATAATAAGAAACCTCTTTCTGCAGAATTTCAGACTGATCGGATATAAAATAAAGTTTTTACAGATCTGGGGTAACATATATATGGTGGCTATATCTAAATCTGAACCGATTTTAACCAAATTCAATAATGATCGTCCTTGGGCCAAATAAAACATATGTGTAAAGTTTCGTCGAGATCGAACCATAATTGCGACCTGTATTTGATTACAAGAATACATGCACAGACAGACAGACAGACGGACATAGCTTAATCAACTCAGAAAGTAATTCTAAGTCGATCGGTATAATAAACGATGGGTCTATTTCTTCTCCTTTTGGGTGTTACAAACAAATGCACAAAGTTATAATACCCTGTACCACAGTGTGGTGTAGGGTATAAACATTGTGTTTGTAATACAAATTTAGAATAAGAATACAGTTTAGAGTTCATAACTTCTTTCACTTTCATGCCGCTTAGCAGTGGGAAAATTCGGTAGAAGCATTCCCATCTGGTTTCAATGCTTTTATAAATATTTTAACAATTCCCAGTTTTATATGGGGAATTGCAAACCCTTTTCTATTGGCACAAGTGGAAGTTCAATAATATTATTTCTTTGCAATCTAATTCCCTCACGTATACCGTAAGGCTCTTGATGAAAACTCATTTTCCGACTGGTAATGCTGGACCAACAGAGGAACAGTTACAGAATGAAAATGTATTGCATCAAGTACCTATTACGGATATAACAGATGGTATGGTTAAAGAAGCGATAAAAAGTTTCTCTCCCATTAAGGCTGCGGGACCGGATGGAATATTTCCAGCACTTCTGCAGAATGAGGTGGATCTGGTATCAACTCATCTGGCTGGAGTGTTCACTGCATGCCTAACCCATTCGTATACCCCAAAAAACTGGCAGGAATCAAGGGTGGTCTTCATACCAAAGCCTGGCAAGGCGAGTTACACGACCCCAAAGGCTTATCGACCCATTAGCCTTACTTCTTTCCTGTTAAAAACAATGGAGCGAATAATTGATGACATGGTCAAAGGTAAAATAGCGGATGACAGGCTAAAATTCAAACAACACGCCTATGTCAAAGGAAGATCAGTGGAAACAGCTCTGCATGAGGTAGTGCACCACATAGAAGAGTCCTTCAGTAAAGAAATGTATACACTTGCTGTTTGCATAGACATTGAGGGCGCATTTAACAATGTACAGACCGATACACTTATCCAGTCCTTAGACGAGTTTCAGGTTGACCGGGCGCTGAAAAACTGGATCAACAATATGCTAAGGAATAGGTGGATTATTTGTGGGTCATATGACGTAAAAATTAGAGACAAGGTAAATCGTGGTATACCTCAGGTGGGCATTTTACCGCCTCTTCTATGGGTTACGACGATACACAGTCTCCTAAAAGCTCTCACCAATGAAGGACTTAAAGCAGTCTGTTATGCAGACGACGTTGTAATACTTCTAAGGGGCTTTCATCCAAATCTATTATGCAGAAGAGCTGAAGAGGCACTTAACATAGCATATAACTGGGCAGAACCAATCGGATTAAATGTTAACCCAGACAAAACAGAAATATGTCTATTTACAAGGAAAACGAAGATCCCACGTTTTACCCCGACTCGATTCCTGAATAAGACAATTGCTATAACTAAAAAGGTAAAATACTTGGGAGTAATCTTGGATCAGAAACTGTACTGGAAAGATCATCTTGAAGAAAGAGTTACAAAGGCACACAGATGTTGGTCGTTGTGCAGAAGAGCTATAGGTTTCAAATGGGGACTACGTCCAAATATGACTCACTGGCTTTACATGAGCGTGATTAGACCAATAATCACCTACGCCTCTGTAGTGTGGTGGACATCAATGGACAAGAAGTGCAACGTAATACCTTTGCAAAAAATTCAACGTATGTGCTGTCTAGGCATAAGCGGGGCATTTAGAACTGCACGAACAAAAGCGTTGGAGACTATACTGCACATCCAACCAATAGACATCCGTATAAAGTATGAGGGAGCCCTCACAGCAAGACGTCTACAAGTGATGGGTGAATGGATAAATCGAGACCACAAGTCGTACCATCAGAAGATTTTAGAATATCTAGTTGGTCACATTCAAACGCCAGAAATCTCGGACCGCATTCCTGAAGTGCGGCTTACAGCTACCTGTGATACGTTTGTGCCAGACAGACGCTCCTGGGAAAATGGAACTTTGGCCCATGTGCCAGTGGGAACCAGCTGCTACACGGATGGGTCCAAGCGAGGAGGAAGGACGGGTCTGGGACTTTTTATTGATGAACCAGAAGTCGAACTTCACTTCCGCCTCCCTGACCATAACACAGTATTTCAAGCAGAAGTTCGAGCAATCACGGAGTGTGTGAACTGGCTCAGTAACACGACAAAGCCTAAATATGCCAACATCTTCACAGATAGCCAAATGGCGATTCAAGCAATAACATCGGATAGGGTCAAATCCAGAACTGTGTTGGTTTGTAAAAGAACGATAAATGATTACTCAGCCCATGGTCAATTGCGTATTTGCTGGGTACCAGGACACAACGGAGTGATTGGAAATGAACGGGCAAACAACTTGGCTTCAAAGGGCAGAGAACTTCGAGTAATAAACTTGAAAAATTGGAAACCTTTCGAAGCCACGAAAAATGAGTTGAAGCACTGGGCAGTGATGGCTCATAAAACTGTGTGGAATGGCGCAACAGTAGGAGCAACTGCAAAGATACTGTGGGGTGACCCAAATGAAAAGAAAACAAGAAGTCTTCTGAAACTAAACAAGATCGATATTAGTAAGATGATGAGTGTTCTAACGGGACACTCAAGCTTACAAGCACATCTTCATCGCATAGGACTAGCAGGAAACGACGAATGCAGGGCATGCAGAGAAAACATCGAAACGATGGAACATTTTCTGTGTCACTGCCCGGCTTTCACACATGCAAGATCCCAACATTTCGGGTCCGACATATTACCAGACTTGACTCATCTAAGAGAATATGACTGGAAGATACTGAGAAAATTCGTGTCTAGTACCGATTTTCTGTAACTCGTGAGGTATAAAAATATCATAAATAAGAAGCGCACAACAGGCCGAACCACTGGCTTAAGTGTATGTCCATGGACATGAGACGTTTAAACGTCTCCTGTCTTCAACCTAACCGAACCTAACCTAATTCCCTCACGTAAAGACAATTTTTTCATTGATGCGTGTGTCTCTTTAGTACTTGTGTTTAGTACTATTATAATGGGACTTTTTAAATTAGTGACATTTAGCAAAACTGCTTCTCCCGGAATATATTCATTTTGCATTGTGAAAACCAAGTCACTGGTTTCAGTACAATACTCGAGAGAATTATTCTCAATAGCTCTAAAAAATGTCGTAAATCGACGGTGGCGATTGATTGCCCGTATATATCTACATCTGGTGCCAGAATATTAGCTTGTTTAAAATATTTTGTCAAGAGAATGATCTGTTATGCGACAATTTTAGGCGCCATACCATTGTATCTAGACGATTTTGCGCGATTTCATTGTGAGTGCATGGAACCATGGTGTTGGACGGTTAATACATTGATACAGCCGCTCCACAGGTATAATATTGAGGGAATATCTTCTGTTGGTATTTGGAGTTTCGAAACAGGAATTTCATTAGAACGTGACAGTGGAAATTGAGCATATGTTGTTGCAGTGTAATATATAGATCCACTTTTTCTTCTGTTCATACCGGCTGTATGATTTATGCACGCATAACACTCATCTTCAACATCTAATATAGGATCTTTCCAAATCATTGGAACAGCAATGGCATGGCATCTCCGTTTCCTTTCATTTTTTTTTCCAAAAAAAAAAGATAAAGAAATAAACCAAATTTGAAGCTGATATTAAGATTTCTTTGACTATTAGGTGTAATTTTGTTGGAATGTTCTCTATGGACAACGTCCAAAAATTGAAGAAGCTAGTTCAAACAATGAATATATAATAAGGATTACAAAAAATGTACAACAATTTAATTTGAGGCGCAATAGTCCAATGCCAACTTATATATCAAGTTTCGTCTGGTTATTACAAAAAGTAAAATATTTCATATCACTAACTTATTTTAAAGCTAATCGAAAAAACGGTTGGCGCCATTGGGATTCAGCGTAGTTTATTAAGTTTAACCCCGGTTTTTGTTTTCATCAATTAGCACTAGTTTAATTTACGAAAATGTAAGTCGAAAAACAACTATCAATAACAATTTTCTTTAATATATGAGTAGAAAAATACACAAGTTATGTAATAACTCGAAAACGGATTACTTCTCACAAAAACTTCAAGAAAGGGCCCATAATATTTTTTCGCGAGAAATATTTTTCTCAAAGACAACAACTAAAAATGTCGACGATTTATATGTCCTTTGACATATGGTATGATTTGATTGCGGTTTTTAGGGATAAGGGGGTGCGAAACGTGGATGACTGTTTTGAGAGAAATAATTCTTCAAGGGTTTCCTTCATTTCGTTCTTTGGACTGAAGTGCGTATTTCGAAGTCTTCCCCTTCAAAATCACCACCGATATTACTAACCTCTCTGATTTCCCAGCAATCTTTGTGGTCCAATATCTCGAAAATAAGAGCTAACATAGAAAAACGGTTAGCGCCATTGGATTCAACGTAGCTGATTTAGTTTAACCCACCGGATGCCCCGTTTGTCGGTTTTTTCAACTAGCACAGTGTTATTAAATTATAATGGAAACATGTGTAATGACAGTTGATTCCTCCAAGTCTGTAAATAGGCTTGCCATTTGACTTAAGTAGTATACATTTACTAAGTACTCGCGACGTGTTAAAAAAAATTTGTTTGTTGGAGGCTCAGAACGCACAACACAAAAACAGTACGTAATCGTACGGAATTCTTACCCCAAAAGTGGCAAACAAATTGTGGGAAATTTGGAATAAACTAAATATTCCGTTAGACCATATATATCGGAGTTTTATCTAAATCTGAACCGATTTATTTCAAAATCGGCTGGGATGTTCCCGGGGGCAATACAATTGAATATGTTGAATTTAATTGAGATTGGCCAAGTACTTTGATCGGTATAACGTTTTTCACAAAGGGGCGTGGCTCCGCCCACATTTCCCAAAAAAAATTTTTTTTTGTGTTCCAATGACTTACATGCCAAGTTGCATCTTTTTAGCTCTTATAATTCAGAAGATAAGGCTGAAAAACTAAGTTTTTTCCCAGACCATCCATTAGTCCTTGCATGGGGAAAATCTATAATCCTTGACCGATTTAGAACAATTGCAATACCAACCGTTGCAGGACAGTAAGACATGTTTCTGCAAAATTTCAGCTACCTAGTCAACCATCTGACCTGTTGTCTGCTTTCCAAAGACAGACGGACATGGCTAGATCGTCTTAGAGAGATTCCATCCGTTCGTCTGTCTGCCTGTCTGTCTTCCCAACAAACGGACTGTGTCTACGGCGGAAGTGCTATTAAAGCAAATACTGGAACATCTTTGGGACAACAGCATATGAATTCCTAATGAAAGTGCTTCACCTATTCGCAATCCCCGCAAACTTGCAACAACCACAACAATCACCCAAAAAAAAATATAACAACCAAAACCAGTAAACCGGGCAACTGCGATACCAAGAGCAGTTTTTTTGTTCGATCTGAGCCATCATAAACAATTTTGGCATAACATCTATCAAGTCATCTAATGGATAAGTGTGAAGATCAACTCACTCTTTATCATGCGTACAACCCAACAAACTATTAGTGTAGCGAGTATGCAGAAAAAAAGTCGATGTTTTGAATCTTCCAAAACGCGTTACACTCTTTTATAGGAAAAAATTCTTACAAAATTGCATTTGATTTGGCACAAAGAATTTTGATTGGCGATTCAAATAAATATTCATTGTAGCACCTGACATGTCTTCTTGTCATAACCTTGTCACCCGCCATCTTAGCCGATACTTAATCGATGAAACAAACAAAAAATGTGTGGATTGAGGCATACTATTTTAGGAAACTATAACAAAAAATTTGTAATCGAAAAGTTTTTTTAGTATTCCAATTTTCATGTAGGATACCTATTTGGACTATTGTATACAGCATGAGCCTGATAGGGCCGTGATACCCTTTAAATGAAAACAAATCTTGGGAATATCACTTTCACGTAGAAATAATGGTTTAGTAACGTCGTTAAAAAATTATTAAAATAGTTTATTGCTGGCTCCGAAATCTTTTTTTGCCGTTTTTTATTTTTTTTTTATTTTTATGGTTTT
Organism: Eudasyphora cyanicolor; assembly: GCA_963930755.1. Taxonomy (NCBI): domain Eukaryota; kingdom Metazoa; phylum Arthropoda; class Insecta; order Diptera; family Muscidae; genus Eudasyphora; species Eudasyphora cyanicolor. The sequence goes on from OZ005734.1 coordinate 135,517,027, forward strand.
TTCCTTGTCAACAAATATCAATTTTTTGTGAAAAAAATCTAATTTTTTCTATCTTTATACCCTCACTTTAGTGATACGAGGGTATATATCATTTGCTACGGCCAAAAGTGTAAGTGTAACACATCGAATCTAAGACCCTAAGTATGTTTGGAGGATATTCGTTTTGGGTAATTTTAAGTCGAATGAGAAATGTCCGTCCGTCCGTCTGTCTGTCTGTTGGCTGGTGCGCACGATAACTCTCCAAAGCAGTAATCGATTGACTTCAAATTTGGTATACGGTTATATTTTTTTCTATCTCCGGCTATGTTCGAAGATGGGCCATATTGATCCACTCCTTCTGGTACCTCCCACACAAAGGGTTAACATTTAGTGACATATTGGTTCTTTAATAACTTCTATACTACTTATTAGAATCTTCTGAAATTACACATTGTATTATTTTATTAGTCGCTATCACCTCGAGAAAATGGGTGAAGTTGCCTCACCCCTTTTGGTACCTCCCACACAAATTGTACCAAAAGTTACCAGTTTATAACTTGAATACCAGTGCATATAAATACTTGAAATTTCGTGCAGTGCAATGCTTTTATAGTACCTAGAGTATTGAGAAAAGTGGCCGTTATTGACACGCCCCTTTTGGTTACTCCCACACAAATGGACCATTTTACAGCAAAAGTTAACTGCTTATAACATTAATACCAGTGCACAAAAATACTTTAAATATTGTCAATCATTTTATAGTAGCTAGAGTCCAGTGAAAAGTGGGCGTTATATGCACGCCCAATTTGGTAACTCCCGCACTCGCGCAAGTGGACCATTCTGCACCAAAAGTTAACTGCGTATAACTTTAATACCAGTCACACAAATACTTAAATTTTGTTCAGTGTAAGGCTTTTATAGGACCTACAGTCTTTTGTTACCTCCCACAGAAATGGACCATTTTGCACTAAAAGTTAACAGCATTGATTTGATAATAATGTAATTAAATTAAAAAAATAAATAAATTTACTAATATTTTTTGGGACTCAAGGTGAGGGGATTCATAAGTTGGTTTATCCGACTGAACTTTCTTACTTGTTTTTAACGACAGTTGCTAAACTTATGTTTCCACATGAAAATTTCAATATTATTTCATTCACGGTTTTATCGAGCTAATACTTCAAATAGTATCCAATACTAAAGTGCACCTTTTAAGGAAATGGGAATTTTAAAGAAAATTTTTAAAAAAAATTTACCATAAACATTTTTAAGTATTTTTTTCGTGTTTAGGACACCATATTACAACTGGGAAATTCGTGTAAATTTATTCCAAAATTATCAATGAAAAATCGTGTAAATCGAAAATAAAGGCAGAATAGCACCAATAATGGATTAAATTAAGGAAAGTGTATATACATACATATGTAAGTTAAAAACCAGTAAGGAAAGGCAGAAAGTCGGGCGGGGCCGACTATATAATACCTCCCTAATAATGCGATAAGGGTCATTGCGATAATAATTTGGAATAATTGGTAAATGGGTAGGAACATATTATCTAATTCTGAACCGATAATCGCTAAATTAAGCAATATTCGTTCCTAAATTGAGAAACATATTTCTGGAAAATTTTAATGATCGGAAGTAAAGTACAACTTCTATAGCGCTTTGATACCAAATCAGGAGGAACATATATACGGATGTTATATATAAATCTGAACCGATTTTCCCTGAATACTCATTCATGTAAAAAGACATCTTTCTGTCGAATTTCGTACTGATCGGATATAAAATACAATCTCTACAGCGCTTCATGTCGAATCGGGGGTAACATATATATGGGGCTATATCTAAATCTGAACCGATTTTCTCCGAATTTGGCAGTATTTCTTCATGTAGAAGGAAACCTCTTTTTGCCGAAATTCGCACTGATCGGATATAAAATAACATTTTTACAGCACTCACATGTGAAATCGGGGGTAACGTTTATATGGGGGCTATATCTAAATCTGAACCGATTTCTTCCAAATTTAACAGTGTTCATTCATATTATAAGCAACCTCTTTCTGCCGAATTTCATACTGATCGGATATAAAATAACATTTTTACAGCGCTTACACTTCAAATCGGGGGTAACGTATATATAAGGGCCATATCTAAATCTGAACCGATCTCTTCCAAATTTAGCAGTGTTCATTCATATAATAAGAAACCTCTTTCTGCCGAATTTCATACTGATCGGATATAAAATAACATTTTTACAGTGCATACACTTCAAATCGGGGGTAACGTATATATGGGGGCTATATCTAAATCTGAACCGATTTATTCCAAATTTAACAGTGTTCATTCATATGAAACCTCTTTCTGCTGAATTTCAGACTGATCGGATATAAAATAAAGTTTTTACAGCGCTTACATGTCAAATATGGGGTAACATATATATGGGGGCTATATCTAAATGTGAACCGATTTTATCCAAATTCAATAGGGATCGTCCTTGGGCCAAATAAAACATATGTGTAAAGTTTCGTCCAGATCGGACCATAATTGCGACCTGTACTTTGATTACAAGAATACATGCACAGACAGACAGACGGACATAGCTAAATCAACTCAGAAAGTAATTCTAAGTCGATCGGTATAATAAACGATGGGTCTCTTTCTTCTCCTTTTGGGTGTTAAAACAAATGCACAAAGTTATAATACCCTGTACCACAGTGTGGTGTAGGGTATAAAAATCTAATAATAAATGACGAACACCGTTCGTCAATAAGATTATCCATTCATCATGAGAATGATCGACTTATTCACCCTGTACGGCAACGTCAAATCATACGGCAAAACAAACTAAGACATGTGACGTTATATTCGTCCGCACTGGCACGGCGCAACTGATATTGGGTTTAACAAAACATCAAACATAGAAGCCAGAAGAATATTTAAGCCAGAAAAAATTAAATAGTCGGGGCATGAATTCGTCGTGGTGATGAATGGAGTTCGTCGTGGTGATGAATGGGATTCGTCGTGGTGATGAATGGTATTCATCGTGGTGATGAATGGTATTCATCGTGGTGATGAATGGGATTCGTCGTGGTGATGAACTCGATTCATCGTAGGGATGAAATGTGATCATCCTGAGGACGAAAGTTTTTGGAAACAGAGATTCGCCATCTTGACTGTTGAACGAAACGTTCAACTTACGTTGACCAAAACCTACGTTCCAGCATTTACGGTCTACTATTCCTACAATAGATTTTATAGTGTCAGCTCTGTCACACTTTTTATAGTTTTCCTTTTTGTTTCTCCCGCTTGAAGCGGTGTTGTTTTTTGTTGTTCTTTGTTACCTTTTGTTTTTTAGTTTTTAACATTAGTATTAGTATACTCGCCAATAAATGAAGTCGTCTTGGTATTAGCTTTAAACATTAAAAGAGTTTTTGTGTTTTTGGTAGCAGCGAAATCATCATATCCACAAACAAACATCATAAAGAGATCCCAACAAAACAACAAGTAAGAGGATGAAACAGGTGGGTACGATGATATATTCGCATTTATTAGGCATGTTTTCGTTACAAGCTAGCAATTTTAGTTTAGCACTTTGCAACGAAAACAACTGACTTCCACTAAATGGCACATAAGCAATAAGTGGCGGATTTTAACTATCTGGTAGCAATGGTGTCATGAGTTGCGAAGAAAAAACAGTGCGAAACAGACAAAAAATTCGTGAAAAGTATTTACAAAACATATATTTACTATTCTATGTTCAATTGTTTACACTCTTTTTGCAAATATTAAAATAATTTCCTATTTTTGTTGTTCTTCTTCCCGTGAATTCACAATAATTGATGACAATCTCTCCAAAAATGGGATGCCATATTGCTGAATATAGGGTGCCCAATCTGGCAACATCATACTCGATTAAGAGGGGAACACAAGCACCCAACTTTATCGGGAACTAATAGTGCTTAAAAGTGCTTAGCTCCCCATACAAATTAAGCACTTATGGTGTAACGAAAACACGCCTATTATAAAAAAACGATCAATTTATATAAAACAGTAAAAAGAATTAATAAACACATAAAACTATATAAAATCTATAAATTCTCATATTAGAACAATAACATAACCTAAAAAGTGCATAATCAGTACATAAAACCAGTTGCTGCATTATATACTAATAAATACATAAATAAAAGCATATCTCAAACTACATAACATAAACCACGTTACGAACGTCACCAATCACGTGCAGTCAGTTTCGATTACGTTACGTGCATAACTAATTACCACAATAACAACACCGAATAAAAGGTACTCGGGTACTGAATACTGGCAAAGTTGGTGACTAAAGATTGAAAATAAATTGAAAAAAAATGTATCGGTGCATAAACGCAAAAGCAGTCTCTCCTGGTATTGCAAAAATTAATACAAAAACAAATTAATTGGAAGAAGTCGCCGCACAGAGGGCTAAAATGGACATAATTCTGCCATACAAGAGGTGTTAGGGAGTTTATGTTCGGAACTTGGGCCCCCTATCTCATACAGGGGCGGAGCTACAGGGCCCTAAAGTTGACCACCTCGGGTATACACAATTTTCATCGGCTTCTAACTTTTGAATGGAGTGTCCGATTTGGGTGGTGTGTGGATACTCCTAGACCAGACCTACAATAAATATTTTATAGCTTGAAGATATCTTGAATAGCTTCCGAGATATGTGAATTTTAAATTTTAATTTTTAATTTTTTCGCCGACTTTGCCTTGGAGTTTAGCCAATATCTCAGTCAAAAGTTTACCGATTTTGGTCGCGTGTTTTTTTATGGATTGCCAATAAAATGTACAATATCATGCAAAAAAGAATCGATAATAAATAAGAAATTATGGCCCTATAAAGTCAAATTTTTGAAAAATTTCATTTTTGGAGATTTTTTTTGCGAAAAAAGTCCAATTCGTATTTAGGTCTTGTAGAAAAAATTTTTTTATACAAAGAATATCAAATTTATACTCATTTTAAAGGAGACGTTTCACAGAATCTGCTAGAGAAAATCAGAAGCTAAAATTTTAATTTGTGTGGTTGCCACCCTTCTCCGATTTGGACCTTTTTTTACATAAATTTCACAAGTTTGATAGATTTTCGTAAGCTAAATTGTTAAATGTTTTTTTTTATTTATTTGTATTAGGGTGTAACAAAATGGACTGCAAATGGAATCCCGACGCGGCTTTTCATATCGAAGATATAGGACTAATAGTAAAAATCCAATTTTTGGGGATTTTTTGATGTATTTTTTGGCAATTGAGGGATTTTCCATTAGAAATTTCCACATGTTGCGTTTCATTATTATTTCTAATATCAAAATAAAGATTTTTAAGAAATATTCATCGAAATATATACATTTTTAAGAATTTTATGCCGTATTTACGTTTCTGTCTATATGCAAAATATTTTTTTTTTAATTTTTCCCTACCTTCTTGTACTTATTGGTTATTATATCAGTCAATATCCACTGATTTCTTGTAGATCACATGTTTTTATCAAACAATAATAAAATTTAGTAAGAAGAACAATCATAAAATTGAGTAAGAATGATAAAAGATGTCGGCCTTTATTATTATATTGGTGTTACTCTTGTTGCCTCAAATTTGTGTATACCCATTTTGTAAGCGAAAGACCCACCCCTTAAGAAAAATATATTTATATTTTATTTCTGTAAAATAATCTGGATTATCCATGTCTAGGAGATAAAGCAAATCCGTGTATTCCTCATGATTGTCGCATGTCAAAGATCGGTAACATATCCATCTTTTTCTTATGAAATATAGAACAGGATCGGAAGATTGGAGAAGATTTGCAAATATATCTTCATTTTTAAATTCTCTTGAACTTTTTCGGGAGCGAAATTACTGAACATTGCGAAAATCGCGATTTCGTGCCTCCTGGGCTTCTTCCGTAAGCTCGCCCAAAGGGAGAATTTGAAATGCAATAATTATATATCCATGACGCATGCTTTATGTACTGTTGGGGTCATATCTTTCCATGGTTACAGTTCTATTAGATGTTTTGAAATACCTAGACAGTATTGTCCAAATTTCTCTGCATTCACTTTGTTCTTGCTGTTGATTGCCATTAGAATTAGGTTGATTTTTCTCAGTAATTCCATATAAATTCCGGTGATCTTAGATGTCTTTTTATAATCCTTGAAGGAACACCTTGCAGTGTTATCATCATTTGTATTTCCATATCCCACTAGTGGTTTGACGACATTTAATCCAGTATCTTTCCAAAATTCCTCTTGAATTCTTTTTTTCTGGAACTCTCTCGATGCTTTTAATTCCTTTTTGTCTGGTAATTTGTTTGCATTCTCTGAATTACTATAATAATGCAAATTGTATGCTATGTGTAGGAAATGTTCTAAAAACCGTATGCGAGCATGTAATGGGGAAATTCCAAATTTTACAGCATATGTGTTAATTGTTGGGTTCTTCGATAAATCCGAAAATTAATTTTTTTTCCTCCACATAGTGTACAATGTACACGCTTAGATAGGGTCAATGCCCAACCAAGAAAAAACGCTACGTTTGTCACCCCCTAGATTTGAAGAGTACGCAAAGACAATTTCTGAAAAAAAAATTAAATTCTTTTTTTTTTGTCTTTAAAGTACTCAGTTTTATTTATAAACAAAAAAGTTACATAGGGTTCAAAATTGTATAATATATGCTGGAGTCAAATTCGACTAGTTTCTTTTGACCTCGTTTTCTGTCTCTCTCACACACACATCAATAACCCAATGCCACAAACGCACAACCACTATAGCAGTTCAGTCTTATATCAACAAACTAAATTTGCGGGATTCTCTAACAAATGTTGAAGCTTTTTAAAGGAAGAATAAAATCACTTTGTTTTCCCATTCACACTCCATTAAACTAGTATTTTTGCCACTGACTCCATATTTATTATCCTATCTTTACGTATGGATCATCTCTTGAAGGGCAACTTTTCTTCCATACGTCACCTTGGATTTTTCACCACATTTTCTACTTTCATTATAAAGGGTGGGTCATTTAAAATTTGAATTGCCGATTACTTTGACTTGTGATTTGAGCCCGTTGGATTATTTTCTGTGAAACCAATTAAGGATAAATGCTATGCAAAGCATCCAGAGATAAATAAAGCGTTGAAACATGAAATCGAATGGTGATTTCGTTTCTGATAAATAATATCACCACATCATGTTGCTACGTTTAAGTTGCCATTGCAGAGATTCGACTCGAACAATAGAAAATATGAAAAAAACTACACGGGGCAAAATCGCCTTTTTTGATATGTTTGAATCGAAAGAAATATATTTGGAACACAAATTTTTAAATATTATATATTTCTTAGCAAATATATTTAATTTGAAAATCAATAAAATATATTTGGAACGCATATATTAATATATTACAACAAATTATATTTGCAAACAAAATTTCTCAAATAAAATATTTCTTTAAATATAAATAAAATTATTATTTAGGAATTTTTCCAAACATATTTTTTTTAAAACGATTTCCAAAAGTTTTGCTGGCTTTTTCGAATTTCAGTTTTAATTTTTCCTTGGCTTCGAATTGTACCTCCCAGTTATGATACCATATGCAGCATTAACTTATGTTTTAAATCAATCATTTAAATTTTCTGAGTTCGTATTCCAAGTCACATTTCTTGTCACATTATAAGATTTTAATTATTATTTTTACGAACATAAAATATTTCTAAAAAATAACTTTGAATTAGTAAAAAATTTAACACAATTAACGTATTTTCTGAATTCTTAAGTGCGAATAAATATTTGTTTCGGAAATAATAGTCCCAAATAAAAACAAAGATTTCTTTAGAATAACATATTCCCAAATATATACTTTTTGTGTGTTCCCAATATTATATGTTTAGAGTGTACCCTAAACATATATATGTTTCAAGCGGAATATGTTTGGGACAATATACTACAGAAGCGATTTTTTTTCAGCGTGTATGAGTAATTTTTTTTAATAGCCGATTCAAATTTTAATTGGCCCACACTTTACTTTCTTTTTACGGTTTGCATTTGTATTCATAAGCAAATAAGTTATAGAGAATTGTTAATAAATTGTTATAGACATGGTTAATTTTTTTGAACGCCCTATTTAACTTACATACAGATGCCTTTCCATGTGTTTCAAAATAAGTATCATTTACGGGGGTTGAAAATCAAATAACTGAAGTCACTAGTAAATATTTACCTCGGATTCCAAACTGGAGTATGAAAGAAGTGTTGTCATTGTCAAGAGATGATCATCGACGTATCATACTTAAATATCATACTAGATTAAATCAGGAATTAGTGGAAAAAATACTATTTTGGTGAAGTGTACAGTGAATGGGAAAACAAAGTGATTTTATTCTTAAATTCTTCGTTAAAAAAGTTTCAAAATTAGTTGGAGAATCCCGCAAATTTAATTCGTTGATGCTGTAAAGAACCGCCTTAGTGGTTGTGTGTTTGTGGCATTGGATTATTCATGTGTCTGTGAGAGAGAGTGAGAGAGAGTGAGACAGAAACGAGACCAAAATAAACTCGTCGAATTTGACCTCAGCATATATTTTACACTTTTGAAGCCTATGTAACTTTTTTGTTTATAAATAAAACTGAGTACTTCAACGACAAAAGTTTCATTATTTTAAATTGCCTTTATCATTGCTTCAAAATAAGTCCACATTAGGGGGGTAGAAAACGAGATAACAGAGGTCAATTATCGAATTTGACCTCGGAGTCAAAAATGGCCAGTGGGCGAAATATATCGCTTTCAAAAACGTGAACAACGATATGCATCCCATTACGATCGGACTTCAAATAGCAACACAGGATAAAGAAAACTAAAAGGGCGGTATGTAGTAATTAAAATTTTTTTTTCTGAAATTGCCTTTGAATAATCTTCAAATCTAGGGGGTGACAAACGCAATTTTTTTATGACCCTATCTAATGCACAGTTATAATAAATACATGATTAAAGAATAATTGGAGTTTATGATTTCTATTTGAGAGATAACAATTATCAAATTAAAATCTTAATTCTACCTGAGACCAATTGTAAACAATTAATAACAACAAAAAAAAAGAATATCAAGAGAAAGTGATATTCTTCATACACATAAACATTATCTCTGTTACAAACTTAATACACCAGGGTTGCCAAATAGGAAAAAAAGAAAGTTATAGTATCGTTTAACCAAAATCGATAAAAATGAAAAATAAACATTTTTGATCAAAATTATAAAAAAGGCTGGTTAATAATCACAAAATTTTAAAATGAGATTTTTATTTGTCGGTTTTAGAACAAATTTAATTGAAAGAAATACTGATATACGAGGTTTAAGCTTAAGCTTTTCATTATTATGGAAAAATACTTAAAATGTATTCATAAATATAAATTTTGTCCCCACAAAAGTAATCCCACTATATAATACTTTCCTATACACACAATTTCCAATTCTGGTCTGCGATTTTTGGTAGGTTCTTAAACAATGCGGTTATTATCTCCTCAATCGTGGCAAAACTCCTTCGTTTCATTAGCATTTTCAGTTTTGGAATAGAAAAAAGTCGAAGGTGGTAGTTTTGAAAAACTTTAAATCTTTCCGCAAAGCCTTAAGCCTTGTTTAGTGTTCAACTTTATTTGCTGTATGTAGTTTCACGGAATCCTCCAAAATGGATAAACTTTCATTAACTGTCGTATTTGTTGTATTTAATTTTGGTTGTATTAGATTTTATTAAATGGAATTTTATTTATTTCGCCAAATTTCATTTATTAATTGTGTAAATTCTGATGCTATTTTATTCAAACGAATCAGTTTTAACTAAACTCATTTATTTTGTCAAGTAATATTGTTAAATTCCACTTAGTTTTCATTAATGACTCAATTGCATTCAAAAATAATATTCAGCATTTATCACTTGGTTATGATCTTGATTTAGTGGAGGACTCTGACATATCTTGTGTGGAATATGCCCCACACATTAATAATGTTTTTCTTTGGCACAGAGTTTGACCTTTATGACATCTGACCACTGTGGTTAGAGGGCTCGGAATATGTGGCGAATTCCCTGGATAATTTATCACTTTATTTCGGAAGTTAATTACAACGTGAACTGCTGGAACAATCACCGTTTAAATATAGTGGATATTACCTTGGATCTTCTTGGGATTTTCGTTGGTACATATCACCAGCGTTCCAGCATGGGATTCCTCACAATAGTTTTTTGGCGTTTGTGTTGATTCCTGGGTATCCCTTGTCCGGCTTGGGTTGGTTTTGGAAATGTTGCCCAATTATACGGATATGAGTTCGGTGATCCTTTGGTTCTAAGCGGTATCAGCGTTAATCTTCGTAAATAATTTGGATCTGATAATTTTTATTTATAATATCACAGTTTTAAAAATATTTATTTATGCATGTTCTGCTCAAAGACTAATATCATCTGTCAAACTAAAACCACGTTGCTATTTTTTTTAATGGGATGTAGGAGAGGGTATGAGTACGGAGAGTAGTAGCGGAGACAATGTAAATCACAAAAGATCTCTCCTAATTATGAGTGGGGAATACAACTGCTAGGTGTATAAAAGTATAGTTCCCCAACAGTTATAAATATTGTAATATGGGGAATATTCTCTCTCCTATGTTCTCGAGTGTCTTGTAAACTCAGAGTACTCGAATACACTGTTATACTCATATGGAGGGGAATGTGAGTATATGGACTACTGCACTGAAGTGGAGAATGTATAACACAATTGTTCTGGGCTTTACTTTAAGAAAGCGGGGAACAGATGTAGAGTTAGTTGACAGACTGTTGAGAGTGCCGGAGGGGAAATTATTACAGTAATAACAACTTTGATCTTAGGTTGGGAATGTTCATAGGTAGAAAAGATCAAACTCAGAGAGTTTGACTGGGAACAAATCTTTTTTGAGAATTATGGTGGGGAAATCAATTTGATATGAAGCGAATATTGGTTTCGTATGTAATAGAATATGTAATTCATGTAATATTCCAGGCGATATGTAATGTTACATGAAATTTTTAACGGTTTTCGTTGAATTCTCTCGAGTATTTTACATGCAAAATATTACAGAGAGTAGTTTTAAGGGGAACAATGTAATGTTAGTGTTGATGACTTCTAAAACGATTTTACGCGTATTTGAAATATATTTTTTTTGAAGATTTCGATCTTTTTTAAAACAGAATTAATTTATACCAGGATTTGATTTAAGATTTATTGCTGAATTAAAACAATAAACGATTTGGTTTTTGTTAAGTAAGACGCGAAATTGTTACGTAACGAAATTGTTATGTAACGAACTTCTGATGTTGTAGTATATATTTATGCATATGAACAAATGTACAAATACATATTTATGCATGTTCACAATCATACGTAAATTCCCATATAACAGTCTAACGGTATCATGTGTCACAGACGTTCCCACAGACGTTTTGTTTTTAAGTCACAAGAAAATATATTTGCAAACTAATTTTCTTAAATAAAGTATGTGTTTAAATACAAATAAAATTATTCTTTAGGAATATCTCCAAATACATTTTATTTAAAAAAATTTTCAAAACGTTGCTGACTTTTTGAACTTTATTTTTAATTTTTCCTTGATTTCGAAGGCGCGGCGTTATATCGCCCAATGACATATCGCCCAAAATCATGTATGTCCTAGCACCCAAAAAGCGACATATCGCCCAAATTAATTACCAGGAAATGTAATATAGCCCAAACGCAATGTCATAAAGCCCAAAGGTTTGTTTTTGGGAGATATGACATTCCAATAAATATAAAATGATGCAAAGCATAGCGTTACGGTGTAGCGGTGACACATACTGATTTGTATTTAATATTTTATTTTATTTTATTTTATTTTATTTTATTTTATTTTATTTTATTTTATTTTATTTTATTTTATTTTATTTTATTTTATTTTATTTTATTTTATTTTATTTTATTTTATTTTATTTTATTTTATTTTATTTTATTTTATTTTATTTTATTTTATTTTATTTTATTTTATTTTATTTTATTTTATTTTATTTTATTTTATTTTATTTTATTTTATTTTATTTTATTTTATTTTATTTTATTTTATTTTATTTTATTTTATTTTATTTTATTTTATTTTATTTTATTTTATTTTATTTTATTTTATTTTATTTTATTTTATTTTATTTTATTTTATTTTATTTTATTTTATTTTATTTTATTTTATTTTATTTTAGAACCTTAAAACTTTGAACAACTTTAAATCTTTCCGCAAAGCCTTAAGCCTTGTTTAGTGTTCAACTTTATTTGCTGTATGTAGTTTCACGGAATCCTCCAAAATGGATAAACTTTCATTAACTGTCGTATTTGTTGTATTTAATTTTGGTTGTATTAGATTTTATTAAATGGAATTTTATTTATTTCGCCAAATTTCATTTATTAATTGTGTAAATTCTGATGCTATTTTATTCAAACGAATCAGTTTTAACTAAACTCATTTATTTTGTCAAGTAATATTGTTAAAATTCCACTTAGTTTTCATTAATGACTCAATTGCATTCAAAAATAATATTCAGCATTTATCACTTGGTTATGATCTTGATTTAGTGGAGGACTCTGACATATCTTGTGTGGAATATGCCCCACACATTAATAATGTTTTTCTTTGGCACAGAGTTTGACCTTTATGACCTCTGACCACTGAGGTTAGAGGGCTCGGAATATGTGGCGAATTCCCTGGATAATTTATCACTTTATTTCGGAAGTTAATTACAACGTGAACTGCTGGAACAATCACCGTTTAAATATAGTGGATATTACCTTGGATCTTCTTGGGATTTTCGTTGGTACATATCACCAGCGTTCCAGCATGGGATTCCTCACAATAGTTTTTTGGCGTTTGTGTTGATTCCTGGGTATCCCTTGTCCGGCTTGGGTTGGTTTTGGAAATGTTGCCCAATTATACGGATACGAGTTCCGTGATCCTTTGGTTCTAAGCGGTATCAGCGTTAATCTTCGTAAATAATTTGGATCTGATAATTTTTATTTATAATATCACAGTTTTAAAAATATTTATTTATGCATGTTCTGCTCAAAGACTAATATCATCTGTCAAACTAAAACCACGTTGCTATTTTTTTTAATGGGATGTAGGAGAGGGTATGAGTACGGAGAGTAGTAGCGGAGACAATGTAAATCACAAAAGATCTCTCCTAATTATGAGTGGGGAATACAACTGCTAGGTGTATAAAAGTATAGTTCCCCAACAGTTATAAATATTGTAATATGGGGAATATTCTCTCTCCTATGTTCTCGAGTGTCTTGTAAACTCAGAGTACTCGAATACACTGTTATACTCATATGGAGGGGAACGTGAGTATATGGACTACTGCACTGAAGTGGAGAATGTATAACACAATTGTTCTGGGCTTTACTTTAAGAAAGCGGGGAACAGATGTAGAGTTAGTTGACAGACTGTTGAGAGTGCCGGAGGGGAAATTATTACAGTAATAACAACTTTGATCTTAGGTTGGGAATGTTCATAGGTAGAAAAGATCAAACTCAGAGAGTTTGACTGGGAACAAATCTTTTTTGAGAATTATGGTGGGGAAATCAATTTGATATGAAGCGAATATTGGTTTCGTATGTAATAGAATATGTAATTCATGTAATATTCCAGGCGATATGTAATGTTACATGAAATTTTTAACGGTTTTCGTTGAATTCTCTCGAGTATTTTACATGCAAAATATTACAGAGAGTAGTTTTAAGGGGAACAATGTAATGTTAGTGTTGATGACTTCTAAAACGATTTTACGCGTATTTGAAATATATTTTTTTTGAAGATTTCGATCTTTTTTAAAACAGAATTAATTTATACCAGGATTTGATTTAAGATTTATTGCTGAATTAAAACAATAAACGATTTGGTTTTTGTTAAGTAAGACGCGAAATTGTTACGTAACGAAATTGTTATGTAACGAACTTCTGATGTTGTAGTATATATTTATGCATATGAACAAATGTACAAATACATATTTATGCATGTTCACAATCATACGTAAATTCCCATATAACAGTCTAACGGTATCATGTGTCACAGACGTTCCCACAGACGTTTTGTTTTTAAGTCACAAGAAAATATATTTGCAAACTAATTTTCTTAAATAAAGTATGTGTTTAAATACAAATAAAATTATTCTTTAGGAATATCTCCAAATACATTTTATTTAAAAAAATTTTCAAAACGTTGCTGACTTTTTGAACTTTATTTTTAATTTTTCCTTGATTTCGAAGGCGCGGCGTTATATCGCCCAATGACATATCGCCCAAAATCATGTATGTCCTAGCACCCAAAAAGCGACATATCGCCCAAATTAATTACCAGGAAATGTAATATAGCCCAAACGCAATGTCATAAAGCCCAAAGGTTTGTTTTTGGGAGATATGACATTCCAATAAATATAAAATGATGCAAAGCATAGCGTTACGGTGTAGCGGTGACACATACTGATTTGTATTTAATATTTTATTTTATTTTATTTTATTTTATTTTATTTTATTTTATTTTATTTTATTTTATTTTATTTTATTTTATTTTATTTTATTTTATTTTATTTTATTTTATTTTATTTTATTTTATTTTATTTTATTTTATTTTATTTTATTTTATTTTATTTTATTTTATTTTATTTTATTTTATTTTATTTTATTTTATTTTATTTTATTTTATTTTATTTTATTTTATTTTATTTTATTTTATTTTATTTTATTTTATTTTATTTTATTTTATTTTATTTTATTTTAGAACCTTAAAACTTTGAACAACTTTAAATCTTTCCGCAAAGCCTTAAGCCTTGTTTAGTGTTCAACTTTATTTGCTGTATGTAGTTTCACGGAATCCTCCAAAATGGATAAACTTTCATTAACTGTCGTATTTGTTGTATTTAATTTTGGTTGTATTAGATTTTATTAAATGGAATTTTATTTATTTCGCCAAATTTCATTTATTAATTGTGTAAATTCTGATGCTATTTTATTCAAACGAATCAGTTTTAACTAAACTCATTTATTTTGTCAAGTAATATTGTTAAAATTCCACTTAGTTTTCATTAATGACTCAATTGCATTCAAAAATAATATTCAGCATTTATCACTTGGTTATGATCTTGATTTAGTGGAGGACTCTGACATATCTTGTGTGGAATATGCCCCACACATTAATAATGTTTTTCTTTGGCACAGAGTTTGACCTTTATGACCTCTGACCACTGAGGTTAGAGGGCTCGGAATATGTGGCGAATTCCCTGGATAATTTATCACTTTATTTCGGAAGTTAATTACAACGTGAACTGCTGGAACAATCACCGTTTAAATATAGTGGATATTACCTTGGATCTTCTTGGGATTTTCGTTGGTACATATCACCAGCGTTCCAGCATGGGATTCCTCACAATAGTTTTTTGGCGTTTGTGTTGATTCCTGGGTATCCCTTGTCCGGCTTGGGTTGGTTTTGGAAATGTTGCCCAATTATACGGATACGAGTTCCGTGATCCTTTGGTTCTAAGCGGTATCAGCGTTAATCTTCGTAAATAATTTGGATCTGATAATTTTTATTTATAATATCACAGTTTTAAAAATATTTATTTATGCATGTTCTGCTCAAAGACTAATATCATCTGTCAAACTAAAACCACGTTGCTATTTTTTTTAATGGGATGTAGGATGTATGAGTACGGAGAGTAGTAGCGGAGACAATGTAAATCACAAAAGATCTCTCCTAATTATGAGTGGGGAATACAACTGCTAGGTGTATAAAAGTATAGTTCCCCAACAGTTATAAATATTGTAATATGGGGAATATTCTCTCTCCTATGTTCTCGAGTGTCTTGTAAACTCAGAGTACTCGAATACACTGTTATACTCATATGGAGGGGAATGTGAGTATATGGACTACTGCACTGAAGTGGAGAATGTATAACACAATTGTTCTGGGCTTTACTTTAAGAAAGCGGGGAACAGATGTAGAGTTAGTTGACAGACTGTTGAGAGTGCCGGAGGGGAAATTATTACAGTAATAACAACTTTGATCTTAGGTTGGGAATGTTCATAGGTAGAAAAGATCAAACTCAGAGAGTTTGACTGGGAACAAATCTTTTTTGAGAATTATGGTGGGGAAATCAATTTGATATGAAGCGAATATTGGTTTCGTATGTAATAGAATATGTAATTCATGTAATATTCCAGGCGATATGTAATGTTACATGAAATTTTTAACGGTTTTCGGTGAATTCTCTCGAGTATTTTACATGCAAAATATTACAGAGAGTAGTTTTAAGGGGAACAATGTAATGTTAGTGTTGATGACTTCTAAAACGATTTTACGCGTATTTGAAATATATTTTTTTTGAAGATTTCGATCTTTTTTAAAACAGAATTAATTTATACCGGGATTTGATTTAAGATTTATTGCTGAATTAAAACAATAAACGATTTGGTTTTTGTTAAGTAAGACGCGAAATTGTTACGTAACGAAATTGTTATGTAACGAACTTCTGATGTTGTAGTATATATTTATGCATATGAACAAATGTACAAATACATATTTATGCATGTTCACAATCATACGTAAATTCCCATATAACAGTCTAACGGTATCATGTGTCACAGACGTTTTGTTTTTAAGTAACAAGACGACAGTCACACGGTATTTTTCGCAGACAGTCGCACGGGTTCCAATGCCCGGTGCAACCCGTGGCGCATAATACGTTTACCGATGCATTTCCCATTAAGTGACAAATCGACAGTCGCACGGTGTCCAATGCCAAGTCCAACCTGTGGCGGACAATATGCATACTGATGCATTTCCCATGGGAAGTTATTATGCTTGAATATATGCTACACCCAAATATAATTTAGTATATAAGTATCAAACTAGAATAGTAAAATTCATTCAATAAAGAACTATCAAAACGAAACAGTCGTTTTAGTACATGGCGATCCTGCCAGTGATCAACTTTGACGCCCAACTATCCTGCCAACTATAAAGCCAACCTACGCCCAACTATTTTGCCAGTGATCAAACTGTGACGAACCCTAATGTCGCCAAACTTCCTGCCAGTTATAAATCTTTGATACCATGAATGAAGAAAGACCGGAACAAAAAAGCAAAGTCGAACCCATTCCAGGACCTAGGGCTATCACAATAAAAGAATACTTAGCCCGGCAGCCAGGAACTGTAGCCAAAAAGAGGAAAGCCGAAGAGCGCGGTGCTCGCTGTACAAAAATCCCCTTGGTAAAAATACCAAAAAAAAAACGTGGAGGACAAAAGGTATTTTTAATCCGTCTCCGGAGGGTGCTTTTGGATCAGATTAAGTTGACGGAAAGCGAAGAAGTCCGGCAGCACAACAAAGTACGAATAACAGAAATAGAAGCAGAATTAAGAATTCATTACACTATTAAATGGCAGCGTTTTCACGCTAATTTATTAAATGGCAGCAGAGCATATTAGTATTATAAAAAATAATATATAACTTAACAAAAACTTAACTTAGAAAAAACATGTAATATATATAAGTAATATTAATAAGAAAGGAAAGAAAAAAATACGTCTATTGTTAGTAACGAATTATACATTTTTACACATTTATGTAACATGGGAGTTAAAGAATCAAAAATTGAGAAGCCTAATGCAAACGTTATTAATGAGGTACAAGTAATTGAAGTCGAATCTTCGGTAAAATTATACCTTATTATAATAATTGAATACAGATAGATACACAACAGATGAGACAATTGATAAACATATAGGGATATTATTAAATTCCCTAGAGAATATACGCGTCCTCTTAAATGTAAATTACTCTAGACTAACAGTTTCACATAAGGCAGCGGCCGATGCTTTCTATTCAGACGTTCGAGAGAAATTAATAACAGTCGCTTCGAGAAAAAGCGTACAGGTTGTAATCCCACACAGTCTCCATGAGAGGATAACATTCAGAGAAACTAGTGAAGAGAACCAATCGAATGGTGATAATCAGAAAGGACTGCAAAAAAACGATATGCCTCAAACAGTAGTCGAATTTTTAGGCACTGCCTCACGACTGATTCCAGATTACGATGGTAAGGCAGATAATTTACAGAGCTTCATAGATGCGTTGAGCTTGGTGGATTCCATTAAGGAAACACACGAAGCCGTAGCCATCAACCTTGTTAAGACGAAACTAAAAGGGGCTGCAAGGAATCTTATCTCCGCTGAGACAACCTTACAGGCTGTAATAGCAAAACTAAGAGTTTCTATAAAAGGAGAAACAGTGGACGTTGTCACCGCTAAACTGATGAATGTTAGACAACAGAACAAAAATGCTAACTCTTACGCTACGGAAGTGGAAGATCTTGCGAGGAGATTAGAAAGCGCTTACATTTCAGATGGTCTGCCAGCTGACCTTGCTAGCACATATGCTACGAAATCTGCGGTCAAAGCCATAGTCAAGAATGCGACGAACGAGAAGGTCAGGCTTATTATGGAATCAGGAAACTTCTCGAATATGAATGAAGTAATGGCGAAATTCGTCAATAGTTGCACCGAGGCATTTCGTCAACAGAATTCAATACTTTATTATGGCTCAAATCGCAGGGGAAATGGTCGGAATCGTGGAAATTACCGTGGGAATAGATATGGAAATTTTCATAACCAACGTAACCCCGAGAATTTTCAGAACAACGGCAATAGGTATCGCGGCAATGGTAACAATTACCGTGGAAGAGGTCGTGATAATTATAGGGGTAATGATAGAAGTGGTAACAGGAATGGTAGCAACCAGGACGTTCGTGTCCTAAGCAATAACAATGCGGAAAAAGGGCAAGCCCCCCTGAATGTACAGTAAATGCGAAGATTTTTAATATTAACATTGGTCTCTACAGCTACCTATGTTGCAGATCATCCTTGAACAGCAGTATATCAACTTTTCTTATTGATACAGGAGCGGATATTTCGGTTGTGAAAGTTAGGAATATTTCTAATACAGGAATTAATGGAGATGTCACCACGAATCTCAGTGGTGTAGGTCATGGAATATTGACTACAATGGGAACAGTGAGTGCTGTTTTGATAATTGAGAATATTGCCATTGGGCATGCATTTCATGTAGTTGAGGATAACTTTCCCATTCCAGTGGACGGAATTATAGGCATGGACTTTATGAGGAAATACAATTGTGTTCTGGATTATTAAGGAGACCAGGATTTGATCATACTGAGACCTGATAATTTCAGACATTGGCATTCCGTTGATGAATGCTCCTGACGAAGATTCCATATCTCTTCCTGCTCGATCAGAAGTGATAAGACTCATCAATGTCCAGTCTACTGATGAAGATGTCCTAGTACCACATCAGATGATTCAAGAAGGTGTTTATGTTGCGAATACCACCACCTCGAAATTTAAAACAATGGTTCGAATTGTTAATACAACGGACAAAAATTTAATTATTAAAAACGTTCACATACGAGCGGAGTATCTAAACGACTACAATATCGTCCGGCCGAGCACTAACCCCCAGTGCAATAACGAGAAATTGAGAAGACTTTAAAAAAATTTTCCTGAATTTGTCGAAGAGGAGTTGGAAACGGAGAAAATAACTTTCAATAATTTTTACAGGCAAAGACTCAGACTGAAGGATGAGCAACCTGTTTACATTAAGAATTACAGAACTCCGCACTCACATAAAGAGGAAGTTGATAGACAAATACGCAAACTAATAGACGATGACATAGTTGAACCATCTGTTTCTGACTACAACTGTCCAATTTTATTGGTACCCAAAAAATCCTTACCAGGATCAGACCAAAAGAGATGGGGACTAGTCGTCGACTATAGGGCGATAAATAAGAAATTGGTAGCGGACAAATATCCACTACCCCGCATGGATGATATATTAGATCAACTAGGTAGAGAAACATTTTTTTCACGTTTAGATGTAATATCGGGTTTTCATCAAATCGAATTGGAAGACAATTCCAGGGACATTACATCTTTCTCTTCAGATAAGGGCTCTTTTCGGTTTAAAAGACTCCCTTACGGAATAAAAATCGCGCCAAATTCATTCCAAAGAATGATGTCCTTAGCCTTTTCAGGGTTGAAAGCAGCTCAAGCTTTCCTGTATATGGACGACCTTATTATCATTGGTTGTTCGACTAAGCACATGCTCCGGAATTTGAGAGATGTTTTTGATCTATGTCGTAAATATAACTTAAAATTACACCCTGATAAATGTTAATTTTTCGGTCGTGAAGTCACATTTTTGGGACACAAATGCACCGACAAAGGCATTTAACAGATGACACCAAATTTTCTATAATAAGAGATTATCCAACACCAAAGAATGGTGATGAAGCAAAACGCTTTGTCGCATTTTGTAATTATTATAGGAGATTCATTCCCAATTTTGCTGAGTCATCAAGACATTTGAATCGACTTACCAGAAAGAAAATCCCATTCCAATGGTCTCAGGAATGTGAGGAGGCTTTCCAGTATCTGAAAGATCAAATATTAAAACCCAGGATATTGCAGTATCCTGACTTCACAAGGGAATTTTGTGTGACAACAGATGCGAGTAAGCACGCATGTGGCGCTGTTTTAAGCCAAGAGTACCATGGTATTCAATTACCGGTGGCTTACGCATCTAGAGAATTTACAAAAGGAGAAGCAAATAAGAGTACAATAGAACAGGAACTAGCCGCCATACATTGGGCGATACAATATTTTAGACCATACATTTATGGTAGGAAATTTTTGGTCCGAAGTGATCATAGACCACTCACCTACCTGTTTTCGATGAAAAACCCATCGTCAAAATTGACTCGTATGAGACTCGAATTAGAGGAGTACGATTTCACAATTGAGTACATCAGGGGAAGAGAGAACTATGCGGCAGATGCATTGTCGCGAATTGAATTCTCAGATATCAGGAAGACTGATATTAACAATATATTTAAAGTAACCACTAGACAGGAGACAAGAAGGATACATAGAAGAATGAATGATACAGCAGCGGGAGATACAGAAGCAATATCTGAAATGGTGAATGTATTTGAGGCAGTTAATACACACGAGTACAGTAAAATGCCACGAATGCATTTGACAAAGGATAGATTGATTATCCAACGTGGAAGGAATATACTTTATGAATTGCGAAACCTTATTATTAATGAAAATATTGATTTCGGTCAATTTTTTTCAAAGCTTGAAAAAGTAGCTAATAATCTTGGTCTCTCAACTTTACAAATATCATTAGGAGATAATTTGTTTAATACAGTGCACATTGACAATTTCAAGGATACCGGTAATAAATATCTAAGCGAATTAAGAATAGTACTCGTACCAGCACTGACTAAGATTGAGTCAGATTCAGATAAGGCTAATATCATTAAGAGATACCATGATGATCCAATATGGGGTGGACATCCAAGAACAACCCGTTTGCTGAGAAAGATAAGAAGGGGATATTATTGGAGAAACATGACTAGAGATATTTCTCGTTATGTAAAGAATTGCAATGAATGTCAAAGGTCAAAGGACGGTGTCAAGATTAAGGAACCTTTGGTCATAACGCCTACTCCAGCGAAGGCATTTGATGTTGTGATGATTGATACAATTGGACCTCTACCTAGATCTGAATCGGGACATGAGTATGCAGTCACTGTAATATGTGACTTGACAAAATACTTGATTGCTATACCGATTGCGAACAAGTCTGCAAGAATTGTTGCAAAAGCAATTTTTGAGAAATTTGTTCTAGTATATGGTCCAATGGCTAAAATGCTAACCGACATGGGAACCGAGTACATCAACCAAGTCTTGCATGAACTATGTACGTTGATGAAAGTGGAGAAATTACACTCTACGCCGTACCACCACGAGACTCTAGGTACTGTCGAAAGGTCGCATAGGACATTAAATGAATATTTGAGGACGTATATTGCGTCAGACAAGTCCGATTGGGACACATGGCTGAAATTCTTTGTATATTGTTACAACACAACTCCATCTACCGCACACGGTTATTGTCCATTCGAATTGGTTTACGGGAAACAACCGCCTGTCTTAGATTTTGTAGACGGGGGTACAATAGAACCGCTATACAATATTGAATCGTACCAGAAGGAAGTTAAATTCAGGTTACAAGTAGCACAACGGAGAGCCGCAGACCTACTTAGGAATTCCAAAATATTAAGAAAGAATCAATCGGAACAAAAAGTTGATAATGCGAGAATTAAAGTTAATGATTTAGTTTTAGCAATGATGCGGGACATAAATTAGATAAGGTTTATATGGGTCCCTTTAAGGTTTTAGAATTAGACGATAGGAATAATGTATTAATTTCTGACGACAACGCTAGGTCATCATGGATACATAGGAATAGGCTAAAGATTTTTAATTCGTGACTCAACAATAAGAATATTTTTATTTTCTTAATACAATAATTTAATTCTCATAACACATATAATACATATACATATAAGAAAAATTATGTAACATTTAACAAGCATAAACAGAAATTACAAATATTATGTAAAATTTTAAACATTAAGTCATTTTTTTATATATATATGTTATTCTTAAGAATAAATTAAGTAAAATTCATTCTTAAAAAAGGGGAGGTGTAGTATATATTTATGCATATGAACAAATGTACAAATACATATTTATGCATGTTCACAATCATACGTAAATTCCCATATAACAGTCTAACGGTATCATGTGTCACAGACGTTCCCACAGACGTTTTGTTTTTAAGTAACAATACGACAGTCACACGGTATTTTTCGCAGACAGTCGCACGGGTTCCAATGCCAGGTGCAACCCGTGGCGCATAATACGTTTACCGATGCATTTCCCATTAAGTGACAAATCGACAGTCGCACGGTGTCCAATGCCAAGTCCAACCTGTGGCGGACAATATGCATACTGATGCATTTCCCATGGGAAGTCATTATGCTTGAATCTATGCTACACCCAAATATAATTTAGTATATAAGTATCAAACTAGCTGGACCCGGTCCACTTCGTTGCCCCAGACTTCAGATTTCCGATCCCGTTCATTTTTGGACTAAATACGTAGACTGACACCAAATATGTATGCACAGAATTACATTGATCTCTCTAACAAATTGCTCAAGATATATCAAACACAAAATTCCAGCAGTCTCGCTAACAAATTGTGAGAGATATATAAATTTAAAATATAGACTTATATGGCCGGGACCACGCCCAGTGACCATATCCCGCCCATTTTTGGGTCAATCACGTTGACAACCACCAGGACCATATACACAAAATTACAGCACTATCGCTAACAAATTGTGCAAGATATTCCAATTTCAAAATTTGATTCACTCGGTCGGTGCCACGCCCATTAGTCTGATCCCGCCCATTTTTGGACCAATCACGTAGACTGCCACCGGATACATATACGCAAAATTTCACCACTCTCGCTAACAAATCGTGTAATATATATGAAAATTTGGCTTATATGGGCTGGGCCACGCCCGTTGGTATGGTCCCGCCAATTTTTTGACCAATAACGTAGACTGCCACCGGATACATACATATGAACTAAATTGCAGCACTCTCGATAATAAATTGTCTAAGATATCTCAATTTCAAAATTTGGCTTATATGGGCGGGGCCACGCCCATATCACAATTCTAAAATTTGGCATACAGGGGCGGGGCCACGCCCTTTGGTCCGATCCCGCCCATTTTTGGACCAAACACGTAGACTGCTATCAGATACATGTACACAAAATTCTAGCTAGCAAATTGTGCAAGATATATCAATTTCAAAATTTGGCTTATATGGGCGGGGTCACGCCCATCGGTCCGATTCCGCCCATTTTTTGAAAATTCACATAATCTGACACTAAATGCATACACACAAAATATCAGCACTCTAGCTAATAATTTTTCTCAATTACGTAGAATGTCACCAGATACATATACACAACATTGCAGCACTCCCGATAGCAAATTTTGCAAGATATCGAAATTTCAAAATTTGGTCTATGTGGTCGGGGCCACGCCCATTGGTCCGATCCCGCCCATTTTTGGACCAATCACGTAGACTGTCACCTGATACATATACACAAAACTACAGAACTCTCGCTAATAAATTGTGGAAAATATTTCAATTTCAAAATTTGGCTTGTATGGGCGGGGTCACGCCCATCGGTCCGATTCCGCCCATTTTTTGAAAATTCACATAATCTGACACTAAATGCATACACACAAAATATCAGCACTCTAGCTAATAATTTTTCTCAATACCAAAATTTGACCCATATGGGCGGGTCCACGCCCACTCGATATATCGAAAATTCAAGTACTCTATTTTCAGCACCCCCTTCACATGTACATTCTGTGAAAATTTCAAGATGATCGGTCTAGCCGTTTAGACGTCTATACGGAACAAACAAACACACAAACAAACCCACAAACACTCTCTTTTATATATATAGACTAGCTGGACCCGGTCCACTTCGTTACCCCATACTTCAGATTTCCGATCCCGTTCATTTTTGGACTAAATACGTAGACTGACACCAAATATGTATGCACAAAATTACATTGATCTCTTTAACAAATTGCTCAAGATATATCAAACAAAAAATTACAGCAGTCACGCTAACAAATTGTGAAAGATATATAAATTTAAAATATTGACTTATATGGCCGGGGCCACGCCCAGTGACCATATCCCGCCCATTTTTGGGTCAATCACGTTGACAACCACCAGGACCATATACACAAAATTACAGCACTATCGCTAACAAATTGTGCAAGATATTCCAATTTAAAAACTTGATTCACTCGGTCGGTGCCACGCCCATTAGTCTGATCCCGCCCATTTTTGGACCAATCACGTAGACTGCCACCGGATACATATACGCAAAATTTCACCACTCTCGCTAACAAATCGTGTAATATATCTCAATATCAAAATTTGGCTTATATGGGCTGGGCCACACCCGTTGGTCTGGTCCCGCCCATTTATGGACCAATAACGTAGACTGCCACCGGATACATACATATGAACTAAATTGCAGCACTCTCGATAATAAATTGTCTAAGATATCTCAATTTCAAAATTTGGGTTATATGGGCGGAGCCACGCCCATAGGTCCCATCCCGCCCATTTTTACCACTAACGTAGACTGTCACCGGATAAATATGCACTAAATTGCAGCACTCACGCTAACAAATTGTTCAAGATATCACAATTCTAAAATTTGGCATACAGGGGCGGGGCCACGCCCTTTGGTCCGATCCCGCCCATTTTTGGACCAAACACGTAGACTGCTATCAGATACATGTACACAAAATTATAGCACTCTCGCTAATAAATTGTGCAAGATATCTCAATTTCAAAATTATGCTTACATGGGCGGGGCCACGCCCAGAGGTCCGATCCC
The DNA here is from genome assembly GCA_963930755.1 of Eudasyphora cyanicolor. Taxonomy (NCBI): domain Eukaryota; kingdom Metazoa; phylum Arthropoda; class Insecta; order Diptera; family Muscidae; genus Eudasyphora; species Eudasyphora cyanicolor. Next base: position 135,542,511 of record OZ005734.1, read on the forward strand.
TTCCACTTTTTGATACATATGTATTAAATTGCAGCACTCACGCTAACAAATTGTTCAAGATATCGCAATTCTTAAATTTGGCATATAGGGGCGGGTCCACGCCCATTGGTCCGATCCCGCCCATTTTCTGACCAATTACATAGAATGCCACCAAATACATCTACACAACATTGCAGCACTCCCGCCAGCAAATTGTGCAAGATATCAAAATTTGGTCTATGTGGGCGGGGCCACGCCCATTGGGCCGATCCCGCCCATTTTTGGACCAATCACGCAGACTGCCACCATATACATATACACAAAATTTTATTTTATTACGTAGAATGCCACCAGATACATATACACAACATTGCAGCACTCCCGCTAGCAAATTGTGCAAGATATCAAAATTTGGATTATATGGGCGCCCATTGGTCCGATCCCACCCATTTTTGGACCAATCACGCAGACTGCCACCATATACATATACACAAAATTCCAGCACTCTCGCTAACAAATTGTGCAAAATATCTCAATTTCAAAATTTGTACACAAAAGTACAGCGCTCACTTAAACAAATTGTGCAAGATATCTTAATTTCAAAATTAGGTTTCTATGGGCGGTGCCGCCCTTTTTTGTGTAATCAAGTAGACTGCGTGAGATGCACAAAATCACAGCACTCTCCCTGTGTGTGCATGATATCTCAATTTCAAAATTTGGTTTATATGGGCGGGGCCACGCCCATTGATCCGATCCCGCCACTTTTTAGACTATTCACGAAGGCTATGTACAAAATTACTATGTACAAGATACATATGTACAAAGATACATATGTACAAAATTACAGAACTCTCGCTAAAAAATTGTGTAAGACATCTCAATTTCAAAATTTAGTTTATAAGGGCGGGGCCACGGCCATTGATCCGATCCCGACCCTTTTTTGGACCAATAACGTAGACTACCACCAGACATCACTCTCGCTAAAAATTGTGCAATATATGTGTCTTAATTTCAAAATTTGGCTTATATAGGCGGGGACACGTCCATTGGTCTGATCCCGGCCATTTTTAGGCGAATCGCGTAGACTGTCATCAGATACATATGCCCAAAACTTGCGCACTCTCGATAATAAATTGTACAAGATAATTTTATTTCAAAATTTGGGTTATATGGGCGGGGCCACGCCTATTGGTCCGAACCCGCCCATTTTTGGACCAATCACGTAGATCGCCAACGGATATATGTACACAAAATTCCAGGTCTCTCGCTAACAAATTGTGCAAGATATCACATTTTTAAATTTGGCTTATATGGGCGGTGCCACGCCCATTGGTCCGATCCCGTCAATTTTTGGACCAATCACGTGGACTGTCACCAGATACATATGTACAACATTACAGTACTCTAGCTAGCAAATTGTGCAAGATATATCAATTTCAAAATTTGGCTTATATGGGCGGGGCCACGCCCATTGGTCCGATCCCGCCAATTTCAAAATTTGGTCTATGTGGTCGGGGCCACGCCCATTTGTCCGATCCCGCCCATTTTTGGACCAATAACGTAGACTGTCACCTGATACATATACACAAAACTACAGAACTCTCGCTAATAAATTGTGGAAAATATTTCAATTTCAAAATTTGGCTTGTATGGGCGGGGTCACGCCCATTGGTCCGATTCCGCCCATTTTTTGAAAATTCACATAATCTGACACTAAATGCATACACACAAAATATCAGCACTCTAGCTAAACATTTTTCTCAACACCAAAATTTGACCCATATGGGCGGGTCCACGCCCACTTGATATATCGAAAATTCAAGTACCCTATTTTCAGCACCCCCTTCACATGTACATTCTGTGAAAATTTCAAGACGATCGGTCTAGCCGTTTTGACGTCTATAGATTAGATTTTAGATTAGATTTGTTTCTTTATTAATTCATTAATATTTAACATATACATATTTGCATTACTTAATTATATTTTATGATATATATTGAATTATAAAGATACATACATTGACAATGTTTTTTTTTTTTATTTTAACGTCTGTCAATTACAATTTAGTGTTATAAAGCAAGTAATTTTAAAAAGTTTCGTTAATCAAAAAATTTCTATATTTCATTGAGTTCTTCAAATAAGTTATTAGGTTTACCCATCCTGCTTCATGCTGACCGTTGAGAATAGCTATCACTTCCAGTTCACTTAAAGCAGTTTTTCCGAGTGAGCTTTTCCGGAATTCTTTGAGGACTGGACAAACGCCTATAAAGTGATAGGTAGATTCAGGGACATGTAAATTGCATAGAGTGCATAACTTCTCTTCATCTAGAGCTCCATACTTCGACGCATTCAGACTCAGCATATCGCTCCTAGTCTTCAACAGCAGTGTTATGTCTTCAGGTTTAGTATTATTGTTAATGTATAGATGACTTACAGTATAATCCAGACATCTATATATTCTGCTGCTTTCCCGCTTTTTCTGCAGACACTTGTGTAGGTTATCTAGTTTTATTGCTACCAAAATGTTATTGCTGAAGGTACTCCACTGAGGTTGCGTTGGATTACGTCCTGGCCACTCAACTTCCAGACTCGTTGATAGTTCCTTGAGCCGTTTCACCCAAAAGATTTCGCGATCCATAAGTATAATTGATAATTGTTTCGGAAGTCTATTCGTATGATATTTATTGAGAATTTTGTCGATGTATTTTAGGTGCATCCTCAGAGTATACAAATGGCTTTCCTCTATTTCTGTCTCCAGCCTAAGCACATAATTTGGTGTGTTTCTAGGAAGTTTTAAAATTTTCTTTAGGAAATAACGTTGCAATTTATCCACATGTTCGAAGTGTGTGAATCCCCATACTTGTGAACCATACGCCTGTATCGATCTGCAAACTGCTAAATATACCTTCCACTTCATGCTCAAATGTATAGACTCTTTGCTAAGTAGATCTTTCCATGTGCTATTGACTGCATTTTTGGCTTGAGTATTCCTTTTATCAGTATGTTTGCTGAAACTTAGAGTTGGGGTGAAAGTTACGCCTAAGTAAGTATATTCATTCACAATTTTTATGTCTATGCCATTGTAAGTCCATTTTTCGTTTTGGTTTAGTTTTCCACCTTTACGAAATACAAGCATCTGTGACTTATCTAAGTTAATTACCAAGTTCCAGATTCTGCAGTATATTTCTAAGTTATTTATCATCTGTTGCATGGTTTTGACATCGTCAGCTAGCATGACAATGTCATCTGCGTACATCAGCACACGAATGTTGAGGTCTTGTATGCATAAACCGCCTTGGACGAAATCGTGTATGTCATTTACATATAGGGCGAATAGTAGAGGGGATAATAGGCAACCTTGCTTAACTCCAGCGGTGGATTGAAAGAAATCAGAAAGTTCTTCGCCAGTCCATACAGCATATTTAGTTTCTCTATACATATTTTCTATTACCCGAATGAATTTGTACGACACTCCCATTTCATAAAGCTTATAAACTAGAGCTTGTCTACACACCTTATCAAAAGCAGCTCGAAAGTCTATAAAAAACGCATACACCTTCTTCTTTTCAGCTAATTTGAGGCTAACAATTGCTGATAGATTGTAAATATTATCACACGTAGAGTAATGTCTCCTGAATCCGGCTTGATATTCATTGATACAATTGCGAGTCTCGGTCCAATTTGAAAGCCGTTCATTTAACATACCCATCATCAGCTTCCCCACGCAATTCATAAATGATATACCCCTATAGTTTTCGGGCAGTTCCAAACTTCCCTTTTTATGCATAGGAAAGATAATTGTTTTGTTAAAAGATTCATTAATGTTACCGCTATCGAATATTTGGTTATAACAGTTGACTAGAAGACGTAAGAAGTTTTCTGTAGCATTTTGGTAAAATTCGTATGGGATACTGTCTTCCCCTGGAGCTTTGTTGGCCTTAACTTTTATCAGCTGTGTTTTTAGCTCCTCGATAGTGAATGGTCGGTCCAGACATTCATCTTCTGTAAATACTGGGGCATAGTGTATATTTACTACTGATTGTTCAGGGCAAAGAAGTTTTTCAAAGTATATTTTAAAGCGTTCTGCTGTAAGAGTTGGACTGATTATAAATTTTCTGTCTCTTAATTCGTTAACACATCTCCACCATTCTTTACATTCATTTACGTTATTTATTCGTTCTATAAGTTCCTGGTAATATTCTCTTTCGCTGTATTTACATACACTTTTATAACGTTTTTGTTCTTCTAGGTAAATTTTTTTATGAGTTATGTCTCCGGTTTTTCTGTATTTATTTAGCAGCTTAAACGTTTTCTTTCGGGCTTCATTGCACATTCTATTATACCACTTTTGCTTTGCCTCGAATTCTTTTCTTCGTGGGGTTGAATTATTTGTGGAGCGTATGATAGTGTTAGTTAGGTCAACTAACGAGGGATTCGGGTTAAGCCTTCTAAGGGTTTCGGTGTTGACGTTTAAATTGTATTGGTAATGACTAATTTTTCGATCTCGCCACCATAATTTGGGTATTAAGTTGAGATGATTTGCCCGACGATCTAATCCTGTCACTTCCAGACTGAGTACAATAGGCAAATGGTCTGACCATACTTCTTCATCTACTCTGAAGTTTGAAACAATACATAACAATTCTTGGCATACTGCACAAAAATCGATCACAGAATCTCCATTGCTGCTCAAATATGTGAAATTACCAGGCTCATCTCCAACAGTGCATCCATTTAGTATCATAACGTTGTTATCAGACATAAATTCTATCATTTTTAATCCTTTTTGGTTTATTGTGGAATCCTTTGATGATCTTGTTTCAAGGCCTGAATAGAAGGTTTCTTCATATATCCTGTCGGTATATTGTTTAATTTGCCCTATCCTGGCATTCAAATCTCCCATTACAATTGGGTTGCTAATTTCATCTTTCTGAAAAGTATTTACTAGGTTTTCAAATTCTGCTGCCCAAGTATTCGGTCTTAAGTATGTGGGAATTAATGTAAAGTTAGCTCTGTTACTAGAGAATCTGAATATATTTACTTCCAATATTTTTTGTACCTCATAACGAAAACCAATGTTGCGTAACTTAGTACTTATTCCAATTAAATTTCCTCCAATTGCTCTTCCATATCTATGGAGCTTTTTGGCTGCCTCAAAATGTAAGTCGAAACCTTTGAAATATTTCCTAATCATTTCATATTTCTCTTCCATTAAATGAGTTTCTATTAGAATAAAAATATGAAAACCTTGTACATATTTAAAAAAAGATGGAAATAAGATTTTATTTGCTAGGCCATTTACATTATATGACATTATATTGATTTCATCTGGTGTATTTTTTACTTCTTCATATCCTTCTGTGGTGTTTGTATCTTTTTCTTCTGTGTTATGGGTATGTGGTTTATGATTAAAGTGTGCAGTGTATTTTTTTAGTTTTTTGAATAAATTTTCTCGAGAATATCATTTATATTAGTAGATATTTCATCAACTTTATTTCCGTATAATTTTATTAATTCTTTTCTCCCATCGTTGTTTCCGGCCATCAATCTATTATCAGCATTCCACCTGAACCATGTTTGATTTATCCGCATCTTGTCCTCTCTGACCAATATTTTGTGGCTTTTGCATAACGATAATAATTGTTTCTTCAGCTCCATGAAAACTTTTTTCTTTTCTTGACCCTTTGGGGGCAAATCCCTTTCCACTGAAATATGGGTATTAGCAAGTAGTTTAGTGTTCTGTAATACCTGGGTTACAGAATTCGAAGAATCGAGCTCAACTATAACTCCCATTTTTTGGCCACTTTCAAAAATTTTTCTTGCGTGTATAATTTTTGTGTTAGTATTCATTGTATTTTTAAATAGTTTCTCAACTTCTTTCATGGGCGATCTATTAATATCTAGTCCCCTTATAAATAGCTTAGTAGATTTGATTTGGTTTTGTAACCATATAATCTCTTTTTTTTGTGTTTCGCTCTCCTTAACTACCTCTTCCAACTTATGCTTAAGTACAATATTTTCTGATCTCAAGGAATTTAAATCTGTACTCACAGCACCAATTTCCTTTTTAATGTCTTCTATATCCTCTTTCGTAGGCAAATTTTTTAGTTTTTCATCCAGGTTAGAGTTTATCGTTTGCTGGATAACCCTAATTAGGTCGTTTTGCTCCATATTAATTTTTTTCAGTGTTTGATTTTCAACGGGCGATATTACACTAGCTTTCCTCTTTGGTGTCTCTACTCTGTTTTCCATTAAATTCTAAAACTAAACTCTGGGCATAAACCAGTATAACAGTTTTGTTGTATTGTGATGTGTTATTGGCTATTTGAATTAGATCAAAGTATAGGGCATACCCTTAGGCTCTTCGGTTGTATGTTGATCGATATGTCGTTTACGATTAATTTGTTCCGATTTGTTGCAATATTTGTAGTGGTTTGATTATAATCGATTGCAATCGGTTACAATCGATTGTAATACTGTATAATCGATTTGCTGTCAACACAAGGTTTGAAAGAGCAGCACAGCTGTTGTTTTGCATTTGTTGTTGATGGGCAAATGTGATTTTCCAGTGGATTGTTTATTTTCAAGGGAAAATAAACCAAATTTCAGTAAATAAAAAGTGAAATATCAGCTCACCGGCGATGTATAGGATGCCACTTTCTCTGGATCTGCTGCGTAACCTCAATAGGTACTTCCGGATATCACAATCTCTGTGTTTTGGCGTCTTCGAAGGTATAATCTTCTTCAAAACTCTGGAGCCCTGCACACACACGTCTGTACGTAAGTAGAGGATGAAGTGAAGGAAGTCTATACGGAACAAACAAACACAAACAAACCCACAAACACTCTCTTTTATATATATAGACTAGCTGGACCCGGTCCACTTCGTTGCCCCATACTTCAGATTTCCGATCCCGTTCATTTTTGGACTAAATACGTAGACTGACACCAAATATGTATGCACAAAATTACATTGATCTCTTTAACAAATTGCTCAAGATATATCAAACACAAAATTACAGCAGTCTCGCTAACAAATTGTGAAAGATATATAAATTTAAAATATTGACTTATATGGCCGGGGCCACGCCCAGTGACCATATCCCGCCCATTTTTGGGTCAATCACGTTGACAACTACCAGGACCATATACACAAAATTACAGCACTATCGCTAACAAATTGTGCAAGATATTCCAATTTAAAAACTTGATTCACTCGGTCGGTGCCACGCCCATTAGTCTGATCCCGCCCATTTTTGGACCAATCACGTAGACTGCCACCGGATACATATACGCAAAATTTCACCACTCTCGCTAACAAATCGTGTAATATATCTCAATATCAAAATTTGGCTTATATGGGCTGGGCCACACCCGTTGGTCTGGTCCCGCCCATTTTTGGCCCAATAACGTAGACTGCCACCGGATACATACATATGAACTAAATTGCAGCACTCTCGATAATAAATTGTCTAAGATATCTCAATTTCAAAATTTGGCTTATATGGGCGGGGCCACGTCAATAGGTCCTATCCCGCCCATTTTTACCAATAACGTAGACTGTCACCGGATAAATATGCACTAAATTGCAGCACTCACGCTAACAAATTGTTCAAGATATCACAATTCTAAAATTTGGCATACAGGGGCGGGGCCACGCCCTTTGGTCCGATCCCGCCCATTTTTGGACCAATCACGTAGACTGCTATCAGATACATGTACACAAAATTATAGCACTCTCGCTAATAAATTGTGCAAGATATCTCAGTTTCAAAATTATGCTTACATGGGCGGGGCCACGCCCAGAGGTCCGATCCCTTCCATTTTTTGACCAATAACGTAGACTGTCACCGGATACATATGTATTAATTGCAGCACTCACGCTAACAAATTGTTCAAGATATCGCAATTCTAAAATTTGGCATATAGGGGCGGGTCCACGCCCATTGGTCCGATCCCGCCCATTTTCTGACCAATTACGTAGAATGCCACCAGATACATCTACACAACATTGCAGCACTCCCGCCAGCAAATTGTGCAAGATATCAAAATTTGGTCAATGGGGGCGGGGCCACGCCCATTGGGCCGATCCCGCCCATTTTTGGACCAATCACGCAGACTGCCACCATATACATATACACAAAATTCCAGCACTCTCGCTAACATATTGTGCATGATATCAAAATTTCAAAATTTGGATTATATGGGCGGGGCCACGCCCATTGGTCCGATCCCGCCCATTTTTGGACCAATCACGCAGACTGCCACCATATACATATACACAAAATTCCAGGACTCTCGCTAGAAAATTGAGCAAGATATCAAAATTTCAAAATTTGGTCTATGTGGGCGGGGCCACGCCCATTGGGCCGATCCCGCTCAAGATATATCAAACACAAAATTACAGCAGTCTCGCTAACAAATTGTGAAAGATATATAAATTTAAAATATTGACTTATATGGCCGGGGCCACGCCCAGTGACCATATCCCGCCCATTTTTGGGTCAATCACGTTGACAACCACCAGGACCATATACACAAAATTACAGCACTATCGCTAACAAATTGTGCAAGATATTCCAATTTCAAAACTTGATTCACTCGGTCGGTGCCACGCCCATTAGTCTGATCCCGCCCATTTTTGGACCAATCACGTAGACTGCCACCGGATACATATACGCAAAATTTCACCACTCTCGCTAACAAATCGTGTAATATATCTCAATATCAAAATTTGGCTTATATGGGCTGGGCCACACCCGTTGGTCTGGTCCCGCCCATTTTTGGACCAATAACGTAGACTGCCACCGGATACATACATATGAACTAAATTGCAGCACTCTCGATAATAAATTGTATAAGATATCTCAATTTCAAAATTTGGCTTATATGGGCGGGGCCACGCCCATAGGTCCTATCCCGCCCATTTTTACCAATAACGTAGACTGTCACCGGATAAATATGCACTTAATTGCAGCACTCACGCTAACAAATTGTTCAAGATATCACAATTCTAAAATTTGGCATACAGGGGCGGGGCCACGCCCTTTGGTCCGATCCCGCCCATTTTTGGACCAAACACGTAGACTGCTATCAGATACATGTACACAAAATTATAGCACTCTCGCTAATAAATTGTGCAAGATATCTCAATTACATGGGCGGGGCCACGCCCAGAGGTCCGATCCCTTCCATTTTTGACCAATAACGTAGACTGTCACCGGATACATATGTATTAAATTGCAGCACTCACGCTAACAAATTGTTCAAGATATCGCAATTCTAAAATTTGGCATATAGGGGCGGGTCCACGCCCATTGGTCCGATCCCGCCCATTTTCTGACCAATTACGTAGAATGCCACCAGATACATCTACACAACATTGCAGCACTCCCGCCAGCAAATTGTGCAAGATATCAAAATTTGGTCTATGTGGGCGGGGCCACGCCCATTGGGCCGATCCCGCCCATTTTTGGACCAATCACGCAGACTGCCACCATATACATATACACAAAATTCCGGCACTCTCGCTAACATATTGTGCATGATATCAAAATTTCAAAATTTGGATTATATGGGCGGGGTCACGCCCATTGGTCCGATCCCGCCCATTTTGGGACCAATCACGCAGACTGCCACCATATACATATACACAAAATTCCAGCACTCTCGCTAGAAAATTGTGCAAGATATCAAAATTTCAAAATTTGGTCTATGTGGGCCACGCCCATTGGGCCGATCCCGCTCATTTTTGGATCAATCACGCAGAATGCCACCATATACATATACACAAAATTCAAGCACTCTCGCTAACAAATTGTGCAAAATATCTCAATTTCAAAATTTGGATTACATGGGCGGGGCCACGCCCTTTGGTCCGACTCCGCCCATTTTTGGAAAATTCACATAATCTGCCACTAAATGCATACACAAAAAATTTCAGCACTCTAGCTAAAAATTTTTCTCAATATCAAAATTGGACCCACATGGGCGGGTCCACGCCCACTTGATATATCGAAAATTCAAGTACCCTATTTTCAGCACCCCCTTCACATGTACATTCTGTGAAAATTTCACGATGATCGGTCTAGCCGTTTAGACGTATATACGGAACAAACAAACACAAACCCACAAACACTCTCTTTTATATATAGACTAGCTGAGCCCGGTGCGCTTCGCTGCCCATGTCAAAATTAGCGCTGTAGAAACTGTATTTTATATCCGATCAGTACGAAATTCGGCAGAAAGAGGTTTGTTATTACATGAAGGAACACTGCCAAATTCGGAAAAAATCGGTTCAGATTTAGATATAGCCCTCATATATATGTTACCCCCAATTTGACATGTAAGCGCTGTAGAGACTGTGTTTTATATCCGATCAGTACGAAATTCGACAGAAACAGGTTTCTATTTTACATGAATAAGTATTCAAGGAAAATCGATTTAGATTTATATATAACCTCCATATATATGTTCCTCCAGATTTGGTTACAAAGCGCTATAGAAGTTGTACTTTACTTCCGATCATTACAAAGTTTTCCAGAAAAATGTTTCTCAATTTAGGAACGAATATTGCTTAATTTAGCGATTATCGGTTCTAAATAAGATATACATACACACACACACACAACATTTACCAATTATTCCAAATTATTATCGCAATCACCCTTATCGCATTGTTAGGGAGGTGTAGGGTATTATATAGTCGGCCCCGCCCGACTTTCTGCCTTTCCTTACTGGTATTAGTAATAAATTCACTGAATGAAAAAATACCGAATTCAGTGGAAAGTCCAGAAAATAGAAATGTATACTTATAAAATTTCCAAATTCTTGTTTCATTGGTCATGCATCACATTATCATATTGCGATTGGATTGGAGTTAGCAGCTGTAATTATCGCATACCGAGCATTTTTGTTCATGTATGGTCCTATTCCGCCCATTTGTAAGCCAATCACGTAGACTGCTACCAGATACATATAGGCAAAATTTCAACACTCTCGCTAACAAAATGAGCAAGATAATTAAATTTCAAAATTTGGCTTTGGCCATTTTTGGACCAATCACGTAGATCGCCAACGGATATATATACACAAAATTCCAGGTCTCTCGCTAACAAATTGTGCAAGATATATCAATTTCAAAATTTGGCTTATATGGGCGGGGCCACGCCCATTGGTCCGGTCCCGCCCATTTTTTGACCAATTACGTAGAATGCCACCAGATACATATACGCAACATTGCAGCACTCCCGCTAGCAAATTGTGCAAGATATCAAAATTTCAAAATTTGTTCTATGTGGGCGGGGCCACGCCCATTGGTCCGATCCCGCCAATTTTTGGAGCCATCACGTAGACTGCCACCATATACATATACATAACATTCCAGCACTCTCGCTAACAAATTGTGCAAAATATATCAATTTCAAAATTTGGCTTATATGGGCGGGGCCACGCCCATTGGTCCGATTCCGCCCATTTTTGGAAAATTCACATAATCTGACACTAAATGCATACACATGAAATTTCAGCACTCTAGCTAAAAAATTTTCTCAATACCAAAATTTGACCCATATGGGCCGTTTAGACGTCTATACGGAACAAACATACAAACAAACAAACCCACAAACAGACACTCTCTTTTATATACATAGACTAGAATAGTAAAATTCATTCAATAAAGAACTATCAAAACGAAACAGTCCTTTTAGTACAATGTAACGATTTTTTAGGTATCGATATTAGGAATAAAGGCTGTGTTTTATAAACTCACGGATATCACTTTTTCCGATTATGGTGGAAAAACGTAATCGCAAGGACCATGTAAGTTCGTAGGGAAATTTCTTCGGAAATTGTAGGAATTGTTTCAGGGTTGAAATGCTGAGTTTATCGGTTTCCTAAAAGGATATATTTTCTCGAAATATTAGCTCGTAATATTTCATCCAATACACGGTATGAATGGAAATGGAAGCAAAAAGTATACGGATATTTGTTATCGTTCTGTACCAAGATTTGGTAGTAGTTAATGCCTTACCAAAGGTAAAATTCCTTAAGTTGAAGAATGATGTAACACAAATTAAATGCTTTTGAGAGAGGTAATTCTCGTTTATTGTTTGAATGTTGTAACGAGAGTGAGTGGATGTTTTCAAAATTCATGGTTACAGAAGTGAGTAAACATAACTTAACGTAACTATCGTTAACTTAATGTAAGCATCGTTAACTTTATCTTATGTACACTGAAAGAAAATTTGTCATAAAATTAAATAATTGCTCCAAAGACGTCCTTAGTCTTCAAAATAAGTACATTAAGAAAATTAACTTAAAATTAAGTAAATTACTTAATATTATTGAAATTATCTATATTTTAAGTGCAAAATGTACTTATTTTAAAAACCTATGACGTCTTTGGAGCAATTCTTTAATTTTATGACAAATTTTTTTTCAGTGTATTAGGAGACCTCTGGATGTAGATGTTTAGCAGGGCTCGGAAAAAGGATTTCACATGAACAGATATTGTTCTAAACAAATCTTTATTACCATCCCAATATGTTTTTATTTGGGACTATTATTTCCCACAGAAATATTTATTAGCCTTAATTGTGTAAGGCTTTTCGCAATTTTATTATTGAAATCGTATAATCTTGGATAGCAATAAATTACTTGAAGAATTGATAACAAATGATGACTTTAGAAATTAAAAATGGGGGCCTTAAAAGAGAAGTTATTGCTGCATATGTAATTTTCAACTGAAGGTACTATTCGAAATCGGCGTAGCGTCATATCGCCCAATGTAATATCACCCAAAACCATGTATGTCATATCGCCCAAAATTCAATGTTAGTTGTTGTTGTAGAAAATTTTGGTTTTTGGGCAATATGTCATTTTGAACAGTAGCTATTTTTTTTTCGCCAAAAAAAAGTTATGTCATAACGACCAAAGTTACAAACACATTTATTTTCAAATGTCCATCACGCTCGTCAATGTAAAATGTATCGTGAGCATTTTTTGTAAAACAACTTTCGAATCGTTGGAATGCCAAAAGGCGGCTACGCGGACCAAGATGATCTGCGGTATGCGTAGTGTTTGGGTGGACGACCTTCGGCCGGGATTAAATATTATCTCCTCTGGGGACAGCCAAAAGACGGCTACTATGACTAAACTGTTCTTCCGTGACCGGCCTTCGGCCGGAGTTAAAGATTTTCTCCTCTGGCGTATGTTCAAAGACTGCTATGCTGATCAAGGTATCTTTGCAAAGGCACATTAGTTCGCATAGCCGTCTTTGTAGGAAATCTCTAACCCCGGACGAAGGCCGCCCACGCACGCACTATTTAGTCCGCGTAGCCGTGTATTGGCATACCCATACCATACCCCAGCATACCTTCGGCCGGCCACGCAAATGCACTTTGGTACGCGTAGTCGCCTTTGGTGAGGCAAATCAGTATGTGTCACCGCTACACCGTAACGCTATGCTTTGCATCATTTTATATTTATTGGAATATAATATAAAATATATTTAATACCTTCGGCCGGCCACGCAAATGCACTTTGGTACGCGTAGTCGCCTTTGGTGAGGCAAATCAGTATGTGTCACCGCTACACCGTAACGCTATGCTTTGCATCATTTTATATTTATTGGAATGTCATATCGCCAAAAAAAAACCTTTGGGCTTTATGACATTGCGTTTGGGCTATATGACATTTCCTTGTAATTAATTTGGGCGATATGTCGCTTTTTGGTATGACATACATGGTTTTGGGCGATATGACGCCGCGCCTTCGAAATCAAGGAAACATTAAAAATAAAGTTCAAAAAAGTCAGCAACGTTTTGAAAATCTTTTTTAAATAAAATGTATTTGGAGATATTCCTAAACAATAATTTTATTTGTATTTAAACACATACTTTATTTAAGAAAATTAGTTTGCAAATATATTTTGTTGTAATGAGAGTGAGTGGATGTTTTCAGAATTCATGCGTGTGTTCCTCACGGATGAACGGAGGAACAGTTTAGTCATAGTAGCCGTCTTTTGGCAGTCCCCAGGGGATATAATATTTAATCCCGGCCGAAGGTCGTCCACCCAAACACTACGCATGAATTCTGCTCAAAAGCATTTAATTTGTATTACATCATTCTTCAACTTAAGGAATTTTACCTTTGGTAAGGCATTAACTACTACCAAATCTTGGTATAGAACGATAACAAATATCCGTATCCTTTTTGCTTCCATTTCCATTCATACTCCGTGTATTGGATGAAATATTACGAGCTAATATTTCGAGAAAATATATCCTTTTAGGAAACCGATAAACTCAGCATTTCAACCCTGAAACAATTTCCGAAGAAATTTCCCTACGAACTTACATGGTCCTTGCGAACCGGATCGGAATAACCTGAAATTCCATAGCAAGCAGAAAGGAATCAGGTACGTTTTTCCACCATAATAGGAAAAAGTGATATCCGTGAGTTTATAAAACACAGCCTTTATTCCTAATTTCGATACCTAAAAAATCGTTACATAACAATTTCGTTACGTAACAATTTCGCGTCTTACTTAACAAAAACCAAATCGTTTATTGTTTTAATTCAGTAATAAATCTTAAATCAAATCCCGGTATAAATTAATTCTGTTTTAAAAAAGATCATTGTTCCCAAGCATTCCGATAAACCTAGCAATCAGGACAATTGAAAGTAAATGGGACTTACTGAAAAAGTATACAAAAATTCCACGAGAATTATTTATGGAAATACTGACATATTGCATCAAAGAAACACGTTATTTTAAGTATGAAAATAAAATATTTGGACAACTAAAAGGCATGCCAATGGGTTCCCCTGCCTCCCCAGTTATAGCGGATATAGTGATGGAAGAATTATTGGACGCATCAATTAGGAATATGAATCGGAAACCAAAAATCTTGACTAAGTACGTAGACGACCTATTTGGAATTATAAAGAAACAAGATTTGGACAACACAATGAGCGAGTCAACTCATACAACCGACAAATTCAATTTACGATGGAAGAAGAAAAAGACAATCGGCTGCCATACTTGAACTCAATAATAATAAAACAAGGAAACAAACTAAAAATGGATTGGTATCAGAAAACTACGGCATCAGGACGACTAATTAATTTTTATTCTAAGCACCCAAGGAGGACAATAATAAATACCGCGACGAATTTCATTGCTAGAGTATTAGCAATAAGTGACGAAGAGTATCATGAACAAAATAAGCAGAAAATAAGAGACATTTTAAATATGAACGAATTTCCACAAAAGACAATCAATAATCTTCTAAAACGAGCAAATAAAACGAAAAACATTGAGAGAGAGCCACAAATGTATAAATCGGTCACTTTTATACCTGGACTAGCAGAAAGATTTAAGAATTCAGACATGTATGATAAACGAAAGATTGAACTAGCATATAAGACACAGAATATGACAAACCAATTATTTAGCAATACAAAATCAACCGTAGCGAAAGAAGACAAATCTAATCTAGTATATAAAATAATGTGTAATGGTGACGAGTCCGACATATGCCAGAAGGTATATGTCGGTACAACTAAATCAAAATTAAAGACAAGACTTTCATCACACAAATCAGACCAGAAAGCCATCGACAAACCTCTAGAGCAAAAAACAGCTCTCGCGGCCCACTGTACTCTCACCGGACACAAACCAAACTTTGACAATGTATTAGTGGAAGAGAGAAATCCATTTAGACGATATACTCTAGAGATGCTTTACATCACTGACTTTCCCTCAGAGAAAAGACTCAATTACAAAACTGACACAGATAGATGCTCCCAAATGTATCGATACATTATGAACAAACACGGACGAAATAAACATTAGTTGTCAAGTTAACTCACATAGAACGGACGAACTTTGTAATAATTTTTAATTTCAAAGTAAATATAAGATAATATTATGTATAGTTTTTTAAAATTGTGATTTTGTAGTTCCCTGAAGAAGACTAACGACGTTAGTCGAAATATCGGAAAGAAAATAAATTAAAAGGACCTCAAGCCGAACAATATCAAAAAAATAAAATCTCAACAGGTCAACTATAACCAACAATAAAGATCGAAATCTTAAAAAAAAAATATATTTCAAATACGCGTAAAAACGTTTTAGAAGTCATCAACACTAACATTACATTGTTCCCCTTAAAACTACTCTCTGTAATATTTTGCATGTAAAATACTAGAGAGAATTCAACGAAAACCTTTAAAAATTTCATGTAACATTACATATCGCCTGGAATATTACATGAATTACATATTCTATTACATACGAAACCAATATTCGCTTCATATCAAATTGATTTCCCCACCATAATTCTCAAAAAAGATTTGTTCCCAGACAAACTCTCTGAGTTTGATCTTTTCTACCTATGAACATTCCCAACCTAAGATTACTGTAATAATTTCCCCTCCGGCACTCTCAACAGTCTGTCAACTAACTCTACATCTGTTCCCCGCTTTCTTAAAGCAAAGCCCAGAACAATTGTGTTATACATTCCCCACTTCAGTGCAGTAGTCCATATACTCACATTCCCCTCCATATGAGTATAACAGTGTATTCGAGTACCCTCAGTTTACAAGACACACGAGAACATAGGAGAGAGAATATTCCCCATATTACAATATTTATAACTGTTGGGGAACTATACTTTTATACACCTAGCAGTTGTATTCCCCACTCATAATTAGGAGAGATCTTTTGTGATTTACATTGTCTCCGCTACTACTCTCCGTACTCATACCCCCTCCTACATCCCATTAAAATAAAATAGCAACGTGGTTTTAATTTGACAGATGATATTAGTCTTTGAGCTGAACATACATAAATAAATATTTTTAAAACTGTGATATTATAAATAAAAATTATCAAAAATAAATGGAATCAGATCCAAATTATTTACGAAGATTAACGCTGATACCGCTTAGAACCAAAGGATCACCGAACTCATATCCGTATAATTGGGCAACATTTCCAAAACCAACCCAAGCCGGACTTGGGATACCCAGGAATCAACACAAACGCCAAAAAACTACTGTGAGGAATCCCATGCTGGAACGCTGGTGATATGTACCAACGAAAATCCCAAGAAGATCCAAGGTAATATCCACTATATTTAAACGGTGAGTGTTCCAGCAGTTCACGTTGTAATTAACTCCGAAATAAAGTGATAAATTATCCAGGGAATTCGCCACATATTCCGAGCCCTCTAACCTCAGTGGTCAGAGGTCAAAAAGGTCAAAATCTGTGCCAAAGAAAAGCATTATTAATGTGTGGGGCATATTCCACACAAGATATGTCAGAGTCCTCCACTAAATCAAGATCATAACCAAGTGATAAATGCAGAATATTATTTTTGAATGCAATTGAGTCATTAATGAAAACTAAGTGGAATTTTAACAAGATTACTTGACAAAATAAATGAGTTTAGTTAAAACAGATTCGTTTGAATAAAAAAGCATCAGAATTTACACAATTAGTCAAATAAATGAAATTTGGCGAAATAAATAAAATTCCATTTAATAAAATAAATAAAATCTAATACAACCAAAATTAAATACAACAAATACGACAGTTAATGAAAGTTTATCCATTTTGGAGGATTCCGTGAAACTACATACAGCAAATAAAGTTGAACACTAAACAAGGCTTAAGGCTTTGCGGAAAGATTTAAAGTTTTTCAAAGTTTTAAGGTTCTAATATAAAATAAAATAAAATAAAATAAAATAAAATAAAATAAAATAAAATAAAATAAAATAAAATAAAATAAAATAAAATAAAATAAAATAAAATAAAATAAAATAAAATAAAATAAAATAAAATAAAATTAAAATAAAATAAAATAAAATAAAATAAAATAAAATAAAATAAAATAAAATAAAATAAAATAAAATAAAATAAAATAAAATAAAATAAAATAAAATAAAATAAAATAAAATAAAATAAAATAAAATAAAATAAAATAAAATAAAATAAAATAAAATAAAATAAAATAAAATAAAATAAAATAAAATAAAATAAAATAAAATAAAATAAAATAAAATAAAATAAAATAAAATAAAATAAAATAAAATAAAATAAAATAAAATAAAATAAAATAAAATAAAATAAAATAAAATAAAATATTACAAAAAAAAAATTATAAAAAAATTTTATAAATAAAGTATTACAAATAAAATATTTTTAAATAAAACATATCAAAAGATTATAAAACCGAATAAAGTAAACATAATTATGCGCTTTCGGCTCTTACCGAAAAACAAAAAGAGTCACTTACCTGGGCCAAAGGCGTCATAGATGATTCTAAGGCCAATCAGCCGGCTGAAAGAGCCACAAATTCAGCTGTGTTAACGGCTAATAAAGTCAAAAGAATCAGATCACCTGACGAACCCCTGCCTTCGAAAAAGGCAAGAGGCCCTAATGTCACCATCAACAGGACACTCACCAAGCCCATCAATGAAGTGGTGAAGGAGAGTCTAGAGATGGCTGTTATAGACAGAAGTAGTGAGGCTGGATCCATCCTCAAGGACAAATGGAGCCATGTGCAATCCGCCATAATGGCTCATTACATCGATGTCCGAAGAGAAATGCCAGGCATACCACCAATCTGCAACGATGCAGGATGGCATCAGGGGAGAGTAAAGCTCTTATATTTCGGTGATGCCAGATCAGTAGATCTGTATAAGGCTGCTCTGAGTCGAGCGGGTGAGGTGTGGCCGGGTGCCCAGTTGGATGTTGTCGAAAAAACAACATCCCTAGTCACCCTAGAGCCATCACCTGGGTTACAGAAGAGCCCTCCAACCCGGCTGACATATTAGAGATAATAAAAGATTCCAATCCTGGTCTGCCGACCCATAATTGGAGAATTAGCAAGGTAGGTGAGGCGGCTGGTAAAAAGCGTCAGGCCAATTTGATCCTTAACGCTGAATCCACCTCCCATATACAAAGTGCAAGTGCAACCCTGCAATATGGTTTCGAGACTATAGTCTTGAAGGTATACAAGCAGGATATAGCTCCCACTGCGGAAGGCGAGTCGTCGACCGTGGTTGATGCAAGGCTTTCTGGAAGTGCGGAGGTATCCACGTCCATTATTTCTTGTGACTCCAACTCTAACAGAAGATCTGTAACGTCATTCTCTGAGGATGAAAACACTACTTCGGATACTGAGGGGCTGAGGGAAGTCTCCGGACTCTTTGACGACATGCTGCCCGATGATACGGACGAAGAGTTCGATAACACCCTTTTCGGGGTGGATGTCAATCTGTCGATTACCAATGATGGTAAGAATTTTACAGATTAACCTCCATCACGCTAAAGCAGCCTCAGCGGCTCTATTGCTGCACCTGTCCACAGGTGCAGTAGACATCGTCCTGATCCAGGAGCCCTATGTAGTAGGAGGACGGGTGTGCGGTATCAAGACACCAAACTTTAAACTGCTTGTGGCCAACTGTGAAGGCACTCCAAGAACCTGCATTTTGGCCAGAAAAGATCTAAGTATTTTTCTCCTGACTATGTTAAGTGGTAAAGACCAAACAGCTGCTAGTCCGGAGATTGGTAATCGCATATACTGGGTGGTCTCCAGTTACTTTCCTTATGAAACTGCAATACCGACAGCTCTCGTCAGGGAAGTAGTGAAGAGCTCGATCTGATTATTGGCGCAAACACGAATGCTCATCATACTATCTGGGGTAGTACGGATATAAACAATAGGGGTGATTCGCTACTTGACTTTATTCTAACTACCAACCTAACTATTTGTAACATTGGCAATAAACCGACCTTTACAATTAAAGACAGACAAGAAGTACTAGACGTAACGTTTGCTACTGACAAAATTATGGGGTGGAATGTACTGGACAGTTCAAACTCGCCGAAAAAATGCCTTAACCTTCTGTCCACAGAAATGTGAGGAAGACAAAGTGGCACCTGTATGAGAAGAATTCTAAAAAGGTACTCAACTCTAAACTTATTTATGAACCGAATGACAAAGCCGGTCTGGATAATCTGGTCGAGCATATCACCACATCATTCAATAGTTCCCTTGAAGAAGCCTGTCCAAAAACAAGGTACAAGGGTAAAACTAAACCCCAATGGTGGACTTCTGAGCTAACGGCAAGGAAAAAGACCTGCAACAAGCTATTCAACAAGGCGAAATCTACAGGAGCCTTTAATGATTGGGATGCATATAAAGGGCAACTCAAGATCTATAAGAATGAGCTTAGGAAGGCGCAAAGACGCTCTTGGTATTCCTTCTGTGGCGAAGTGGAAGGAGGTATAACTGTGTAGGTCAATTTTAAATATTTAAAAATCGTATAAAATCATCCTCTACCCACGAATATTTATCAATAAAATCTTAATAATAATATTGCGAATATATTTGAATACTATTAAGAAAGATCACGCATGTTTTAAACTTAGCACAAATCTGTTTACTCTGCCTTTTTTCCATTTCACATCAATTTCCCTCCGTAGTCAGTCCACTGTTGATTATGTTCAACGCAGATATAGGCTGGGAATCAATTCCCAACTCTTCTGTCCACTCTTTAGAGGTTCACAAAGAGGAACTTCGTGATATTTGGCACAGAGTTAAACCGACCTATGAAGATAGCGTTCAAGAATTGATGGCATCTACCAACGCAGACGCAAAAAGCGAACTTGAGACTATCAGGACTCGTTATCAAACCACATATGTCGAGTGTGTGGCGAAAATAAGTGAAATTGAGTCCAGAAGATCAGACAAATCTAATTACGTCCCAAATCGCCCTCATATTCGTAGTGATCACTCCTCTTTACATCTCCGAACTTGCGATACCGAGCTTTTTCATGGCGATGATATGTCATGGCCAACCTTTCGTGACCTTTTAACTGCAATCTACATTAACAATGCCCGCCTTTCTCCAGTAGAAAAATTATTCCATCTAAATAATAAAACACGAAATGAAGCTCGCGAGGTGGTACGTAAGGTTCCATTGACAAATGAGGGATTCGATATTGCGTGGAAAGCATTACAAGTCCGTTATGAAAATAAGAGATTATTGATAAATAGTCAATTGAAGGCCTTGTTCAACTTGCAGAAAATGTCTGTTGAATCCGGAGAATCCATAAAAAGAATTCAAAATACTATCAATAGTACTATATCCGCATTAAAACTTTACCAGATTGACATTTCAACTTGGGACCCCATATTTGTGTATCTTTGTTGCACTCGACTTCCGGAAAGCACTCTATCCTTATTGGAACAATCTGTTAGTAATAAAACAGAATGTCCTTCATGGAAGGAACTCGATAAGTTCCTCACTAGCCGTTACCAAAGGTTAGAAACAGTTTCTGATCTGAGTAATCGCCCTTCCACCTCAAAATTGCAAGATCTTCCTAAACCCTTTTCCAAAAGTTCGATTCCAAGGCGAGTAAACTCATATCAGAATAGTTTATCACCTCCTACCTGTAAATTATGTCCGTCCCATACATTCCGACTTTGTCCCAAATTTATCAACATGTGCTACTATGACAAAATGGAATGCATTAAGAAACTTTAGCTATGTGTCAAAGATTGCAAGAGTGCATTCAATTGTCTGAAGTGTCAACGTCGACATAATACCCTTCTATGTACATTTCGAAATAGCTCCGATAATAACACGTCGTCTGATTTCACTTCTACTAATAATTCGATACTTACTTCCAATTCCCCAGAATTACAGTCCACTCCTGAATCCTCTACTTCAAATTCCGACGCGATTATACAATCTTGTGCAGCTACGAGCTCAAAGAATGTACTTTTGGGTACTGCCATAATCCATATACTCCATAAAGGCGACACTTTTAAAGCACGAGCACTATTCGATTCCGGTTATGAGGCATCCTTTATCTCAGAACACCTCTTCAAAGTTTCCAGCTCAACGCTAGTAAAATTTCAGCCCAAATTTCGGGCCTTAACGGTACAGTATCCGCCCGGTCTCAGAAGATCTGTGACCTTTCTATAACATCTCCGATAAATTCTAATGTTACCATTCAGACCTCTGCTATAGTGCTTCCCCAGCTCACTTCCTCACTGCCAACATTTTCCGTCAATATGGAAGCTTTCTCTCAACTTCCTGATATTCATCTGGCGGACCCAGAATTTTTCCAAACTTCTTACATTGATATTTTAATTGGCGCGGACTTGATACCGAAAGTTATGCTGGATGGAGTGAAACATAAAGTTTGCGGTTCCCTTATGGCCTAAGAAACTATATTCGGTTGGATATTGCTAGGGCCCATTCCAATCTTCCTTTCGTACCACAGTGTCCTATTTAAATGACGTAACATTGGATAAGCATATTGCCAAATTTTTCGAGGTGGAAGACCTTCCTAAACGGAAATTTATGTCAGAAACTGACAAAGTTTTGTGAGGAATATTTCACTAAAACAACAGTCAGAGATCCAAAGGGCCGATATATGGTATCCCTACCATTCAAGGAAGAATTCCAGAAAGAGTTGCAGTTAGGTAATTCCAAAAACAGCTCTACAGCCCAGTATTTTCGTAATGTAAATCGCCTTTTTCAAAATCCTGAACTGAAAGTCCAATATGACAATGTCGTCAAAGAATACTTACTTCTTGGCCATATGAAAGAAATCTCATCCGATCCATTCCAAAATTCTAACATCTATTATTTACCGCATCATGCCGTAGTCCGTCCGGATAGCGTTACTACGAAAGTTCGAGTAGTTTTTAACGCATCAAATCCAACCTCGAACGGTGTCAGCCTAAACGATGTCCTGCATTGTGGGCCATCGTTACAACTTGACCTAACAAGTCTTCTCCTTCAATGGAGTTTTTTCAAAATTGTGTTCAATAGCGATATTGAGAAAATGCCGCCAAATTTTCGTCTCTCCAAATCAAACTCCGTTCCAACGAACACTCTATCGAGACAATCCTCATGACAACCTTCCGGTTTAAATTGTGCTCTGTATCTCGCTCTCCGTACAATACAACAATTAGCCATTGACGTAAAGGATAGTTTTCCGTTAGCTAGTCACATTCTAATGTCCAGTATGTATGTCGATGACGTCATGGCGGGAAGTCACGACATAGCTTCTGCTATTCGAGCTCAGTCCGAGTTAACCATAAATCCGCAGAGTTTTCATTGAGAAAATGTACTTCCAATTCCGTTGAATTTCTTAACGCAATTGCGAAAGAAGATTTGCTCAATGAAGATTTCCTACAATTTGATGATAGCAGTATGGCAAAAACATTAGGAGTAAGATGGAACGCCAAACAAGATTATTTCTATTTCCATGCTGTAGCAATAAAATCTCCCGAGGCCCCTACTAAAAGACAGATCCTATCCGAAATATCTAAGCTTTTCGATCCCGCTGGATGGTTGTGTCCATATATCGTACTCGCTAAATTACTAATGAGAGACATATGGTCTTCAAAAGTTGGCTGGGATAATCCAATACCAGCCAATTTATTAACAATCTGGCTAAATTTCCCAACAAATTATTCCGGAATCAATAAAATCAGAATTCCTCGCAGGATTCAGTATACTCCGGATTGCGAAGTGCAGTTGCATGGCGTTTGCGATGGTTCCGAAAACATTTGTAGCCAACCGTGTTTCCAAAATTTCCGAAATATTAAACGTTGAAAATTGGTCTCACGTAGAGTCCAAGTACAATCCTGCCGATATTGCGTCTCGTGGATCTTATCCAAACGATTTAGTGGACAATAAGTTATGGTGGTTTGGTCCTTCACGGCTACAACTTCCGTATATGGCCAATCACTATATCTGTTCGGATTGATGAAAGTCTTATGGAAAAGAAAATTACAGCAAATTTCGCTTATTTTTCTCAATACGATGATCCTCTTAACCGCTTCTTCTCGTTTGGACGAGCTCTTACAGTTCTGTCGTATGTCTACAAATTTGTTATCAAAATCCGAAAATCCCGTCCAAGAAACAATTTATCCGATTCCATCTATTTACAAAAACAAGATGTTGAAACGACCAGAAATTCGTTAATAATTTTAGCACAAAAGGTTGTCTATCCGAACGAATATCAAACATTGACAAGAAAGAAATTGATTCCGCAATCAATCTCACTTTCGACTCTCAATCCATTTATTGGATATATTTATTGACTCAAAATGGGTAATGCGAGTCTACAGTCGCATTGCAGGTTCTGGTAGCTTAACATTCGACGAACAATATCCGATACTGTTACCTTACCACTGTAGCTTTTCAAGATTACTACTTCGTTTCATTCACACCTTAACTTTACATGGTGGTAATAATTTAATGCTCCGAATGTTAAGACTCCAATTCTGGATCCCAAGGGCTAAGAATTTAATCAAGTCTACCACCCACAATTGCAAAATATGCGTCATTTCCAAGCATAAGCTACAAACGCAATTGATGGGAACTCTCCCACCCGAACGCACTACACTTTCTCAACCATTCACAAACTGTGGAATCGACTTTGCAGGGCCTTTCGACATTAAGGCATATACAGATCGTTCGTACATCTGTATTTTCGTCTGCTTCGCAACCCGAGCAATACATTTAGAAGTCACAACTTCCTTTTCCACTCCCGCATTTTTAGCGGCATTTTAGCGCTTTGTATCTCGTCGAGGATGTCCACGCAATCTTTATTAGGGTGTCCACGCAATCTTTATTCCGATAACGGCACGAACTTTGTAGGTGCGTCCAAAGAATTAGCTCAAAATTTTTTCCGGAGTTCTAGAGACACGATATCCTCCCATTTCTTTCTCCAAAAGATTATATGGCATTTTATTCCACCACGGGCTCCTCACATGGGAGGATTGTGGGAAGCTAGGGTAAAAAGTTGTAAGCAACATTTCCGAACAAGTAAGAAAGTTTCAGTCGGGTAAACCGACTAAGGTATACCCTCACTTTGTGAGTAATGTAATATGGAATATTAAACGAATTAAAATGGTACCTTTGTGTAAGAGGTACCAAAAGGGGCGTGAATATGACACCCATTTTTCACTGGACTGTAGGCACTATGAAAGCATTACACTGTACAAAATTTCAAGTATTTGTATGCACTGGTATTAATGTTATAACCTGTTAACTTTTGGTGCAAAATGGTGCATTTGTGTGGGAGGTACCAAAAGGGGCGTAGCAACATGGCCCATTTTTCTCGAGTTGATAGCGACTAATAAACTAATGCTATGTGTGGAATTTCAGAAGATTCAAATAAGTAGTATAGCAGTTATTAAAGATTCAATATTTCACAACATTTTAACACTTTGTGGGGGAGGTACTTGAAGGAGTGGACCAATATGGCCCATCTTCGAACTTAGCCGGAGATAGAAAAAATATTACCACGTACCAAATTTTAAGTCAATCGGTTACTCCTTTCGAGAGTTATCGTGCGCACCAGCCAGCAGACAGACAGACAGACAGACAGACAGACGGACGGACATTGCTCATTCGACTTAAAATGACTTAGATCACTCCTTCGATGTGTTACACTTTTTTTCGTAGCAAATGATATATACCCTCGTCGCACTAAAGTGAGGGTATAAAAATGGCTGGTAAGCATCGATTCACTTTCGAAGAATTCGCCACTATCCTAGCTCATATAGAAGCTTGTCTAAATTCTAGACCGATTTCTCCCATGTCCGAAAATCCTAATAATTATTCCACCACGGGCTCCTCACATGGGAGGATTGTGGGAAGCTGGGGTAAAAAGATGTAAGCAACATTTCCGAAAAATGGCTGGTAAGCATCGATTGCTTGTCTAAATTCTAGACCGATTTCTCCCATGTCCGAAAATCCTAATGATATTTTGGCTTTAACTCCAGGACATTTCTTTACAGGTGGCCCAATTCTTTCCGTGGCTGAGCCATCTGAAGTCGAAACAAATCTATCCGTTGTGAATCGTTGGCGAAAGGTGAAAGCCCTAAGTTAACAATTCAGAATCAGATGGAAACACGAATATTTAAAAGAGATGCACAAAAGAGTCAAGTGACAAACCCCTCAGAAAAACGTTGAGATCGGTTCCATGGTAGTTGTTCGCGATGATTCTTTACCTCCCAATGAATGGAGATTGGGAAGAATTTCAAAAATTTATCTTGGTAAAGACAATCTAATACGAGTTGCCGATATCCGCACAGCAAAAGGAATAATTACGCGTCCGGTCGTAAAAATCGTTCTCCTTCCGCCATGCTAAATATTTCACCAAACCTTGTCCCTTTATCTTACAGTATGTCATCCATTATGAGTGGAGTGTCCAAGGTCCACAATGGAAAACCCAATTTTTCGTGTAAAATATGCAAGGGTAAACATGGACTACGCTTTTGCCAAGCATTTCTAAAAATGACGGTAGAAAAAAGGATTCAGCTTGTCATATCCCATAGCTACTGCCCTTATTGTTTAGCCCACAAACATTTATCCGGATCGTGCTTCTCGTCTCTGGGCTGTAAATACTGCGGTGGAAGCCATCATTCATTTTTACATCTTCATCAAAGGGTTTCAAATGACAACGGTTCGAAAACCACATCCGCAACAACCTCCAAATCTACCAACACCAATTCCACCTCCGCAACCAATGCCAAACCTACCAATGCATCAAACCCCACATCCAAACCCATGGCTTCCCCCACCATTTCAAAATCGGTCAGTTTAGAATCCATCACGACTCCTCATGGCACCATATTATTTCCAACAGCGGTAGTTAAAGTTGTAATTAGGAACAGGAAACATCACGTCCGAGCGGTTATTGACCAATGTACGTCCTTCAGCCAAATTTCCCATTGATTGGTCAAAGATCTTAACCTGCCGACCACATCTTTTTGAGATTCTAAGATTTGTTCGGTCACTATTCAATCTCGACAGGCTCCGTATACCAAACTTGAGACAATGATGCGTGTGAAGAATACCATATCCATGGACATGCCAAAAAAATCAATTTCGGCATCTACGGTCTCAAAGTTCCCAAATATAACACTTGCAGATCCGCAATTTTTTTAAAGCGGTCCATTTGCCATCGTATTTTAGACCGATCTTTATTCCCGAATCATCCAACCTGGACTCCTACCAGGTTTTTGGATGGGTCCCTGCAGCGAAGCGGACCAGTTCATAAATAGTTCTAGACTGGTCCATGAGAATGTCTGAACTAGTTCTACATAATACCCTTTGTCCAGCAAGCAACTGTTTCTTTTTACATGGCTTGTCCTAGGAAGAATCAATTGTCTCCAGCTACATTCGTTTGAAACAGTTCTGATATAGTTCAGAATGGAATAGTTTAGAATTTATTCTAGGGAACTAGCTTTGATATAGTTCTTCAGGAATATATCAAAACTATATTAAAAAATATATTATGTAGAATTAGTTTATGCTCTCTTGGTTATGGACCAGTCCAGAACCACTTTTCAGCTTGTCTTTATTATAAAATTTAAGAATTAAAAAGAAAATATTTATTGATTGGTTTCTATTTTTATAATATTTATAAAAGCTAAATTGAAATATATTTATTATTTGAGAAACGGAAATAAATTATTTTAATTCCTAGAAAAGGGAAACTTGAAATAGTTATAATTATTATTATCATTATAACGTCTTATTCAATTGTCCACTAAACAATGAACTCTAGACTAAAATGACAGACGAAAAAACACAAACAAATATTCACGCTGTACAAACCCTGCAGAGAAAATGGAAACAGTCTATGAAAAGGACCGGATCTGAGCTGGTCCAAAATGAACTAGATCCAGACTAGAGCAAAAGTAATGCAGCCAGAAACAGTTGAGCGCAAAAAAACAAGAGAATTCAAAGAAATCTGCCTAGGCAGCGCTACTTTTGTTTGATTTTGTACAGCGTGAATATTTGTTTGTGTTTTTTCGTCTGCATTGAAATAATTCTGTGTTTACCGTTAGGAATTTATGGTGGTGCTTGTCATTTCAGTCTTGTGTTCATTGTTAAGTGGAAATTTTAACAAGTAAGATGTTTTAATGATAATAATAATTATAACTACTTCAAGTTTCCCTTTTCTAGGAATTAAAATAATTTGTTCCCGTTTTTCAAAGAATAAATATATTTGAATTTAATTTTTATAAATATTATAAAAACAAAAACCATTCAATATATTTTAATTCTTAAATTTTATTTTATAATAAAGGCAAGCTGAAAAGTGGTTCTAGACTGGTCCATAACCAAAAGAGCATGAACTAATTCTACGTAATATATTTTTTCCAGCAAGCAACTGTTTCTTTTTACATGGGCTTGTCCTAGGAAGAATCAATTTTTCTCCGGATGCATTCGTTTGGAACAGTTCTGGAGTAGTTAAGATATATTCCTGAAGAACTATATCAGAGCTAGTTCCCTAGAATTAATTCTAAACTATTCCATTCTGAACTATATCAGAACTGTTCCAAACGAATGCAGCTGGAGACAATTGATTCTTCCTAGGACAAGCCCATGTAAAAAGAAACAGTTGCTTGCTGGGCAAAGGCTATTATGTAGAACCAGATCATACATTCTCATGGACCAGTGTAGAACTATTTATGAACTGGTCCGCTTCGCTGCAGGGAAATCAAACAAAAGCAGCGCTGCCTAGGCAGATTTCTTTGAATTCTCTTGTTTTTTTGCGCTCAACTGTTTCTGGCTCCATTACTTTTGCTCTAGTCTGGATCTACTTCATTTTGGACCAGCTCATATCCGGTCCTTTTCATAGACTGTTTCCTATTTCTCTGCAGGGGTATTGTCTGGAACCTGCACTACCTAATAGTCTAAGTCTAGCATGACGTTAATCCATACGAATTAATTTAGTTCTAATGTTGCTCCATTGAATTTATTAGTAGTAAGATGATTTTTCTTATGTTCTACGCCGTAAACTGTTTATGATTTTCAATTACATCTAAATTTTGCACTACTGCAAAAGGGGGGCGGAAATGTTCATGTGAAATCCTTTTTCCGAACCCTGCTAAACCTCTACATCCAGAGGTCTCTTAATACATAAGGTAAAGTTAACGATGTTTACATTAAGTTAACGATAGTTACGTTAAGTTATGTTTACTCACTTCTTTAACCTTGAATTCTGAAAACATCCACTCACTCTTGTTGCAACATTCAAACAATAAACGTGAATTACCTCTCTCAAAAGCATTTAATTTGTATTACATCATTCTTCAACTTAAGGAATTTTACCTTTGGTAAGGCATTAACTGCTACCAAATCTTGGTATAGAACGATAACAAATATCCGTATCCTTTTTGCTTCCATTTCGTTTCATACTCCGTGTATTGGATGAATTATTACGAGCTAATATTGCGAGAAAATATATCCTTTTAGGAAACCGATAAACTCAGCATTTCAACACTGAAACAATTCCTACAATTTCCGAACAAATTTCCCTACGAATTTACTATTTTACCAAATTCTCAATTATTATATATTTAAAGGGTACTCTAAACGTATATATGTTTCAAGCCGAATATGTTTGGGACAATATACTATAGGAGCGATTTTTTTCTGCGTGTAACATTGGTAAAACGTCAATCTCCCAGAATCGAGCAAATTGATCATTCAACTCCACACGGGGCAAAATGTTTTTATGATATGTTTTATTCGACAGAAAATATATTTGGAACATAAATTTGTAAATGCATATTTCTGAGCAAATAAATTTTGTTTGAAAATTAGTTTGGAATGCATGTATTGATATATTAAAACAAAATATATTTGCAAACTAATTTTCTCAAGCAAAATATCTGTTTATATACAAATAAAATTATTCTCAATTTCTCCAAAAAAATCCAAAAATGCCGTTGCCTTATAATTAAGTATGTTACATTTTCAGAATACTAAAATGTAAATATATATTTGTTTCGTAAATCAACCACGTTTTTTATTTCCAAATTCGTCTAAGGTTTCATTCCCACGACGAAAAGATTTATTTGACCATTTTGCTGAAAATACGATAAAACGAAGGAATCAATTTATAGTGTGTGCCTAATTGTACTGTTATATATGCGTCATGATTACCTTAGTTAAATAATTTGTTGTAAAAGTTTAATTTAAAAAATCTAATAATTAATGACGAACATCGTTCGTCAATAAGATTATCCATTCATCATCAGAATGATCGACATATTCACCCTGTACGGCAACGTCAAACCATACCGCAAAACAAACTAAGACATTTGACGTTGTTATGTTCCTCCATGCGTGTGTTCCAGGCAGCACCGATTGGTTCAAACAAATCGCACTGGCACGGCGCAACTGATATTGGGTTCAACAAAACATCAAACACATGCATAGTTACTTACTTTCCTGATAAGAACTGCGTTTCTAACCGAATAATCACAACTGAACCTGGCAAAGCAGTCAAGAAATTTTATTTTTCACGTTTTTAATGGTCTAAAACCAGAGGAATATTTATAGAAGCCAGAAGAATATTTAATTTTTAAATTTAAATAGTCGGGGCATGAATTCGACGTGCTGATGAATGGAGTTCGTCGGGGTGATGAATGGGATTCGTCGTGGTGATGAATGGTATTCATCGTCAAATGACTTAATTCTGAGTATTTTGTAAAACACAATCGTGTTTTAAGTTCGAATTCGAAAAAATATACAGTACGAGCTCGATTTGCGCAACTACCGATTATCGCAACACCCGATTAAGACAACCGGCAAGTTTTTTACATTAGAGTCTTTATAAGTGCAACTATTTTTCAGAAAGAGTCTCGGTAAGTGCAACTTTGTTTAATGATAGGCGATGACTTATTCCAGTTTCCTACTTTTCATGTATACCAGTGCGTATGTTTATTTGTGTGTAGATATCTGGAACTTTTCGTTAAATGTTTGGGTTGCTTAAGTCTGCTTTCTTCGATTTAAGTTGAAACATTGCCGAGTGGAGTGTATATCGCTTAAAAAATGGGAATTGTAAGTCCGATTTGTAAACTGACCATATGTAGAATTAAAAATTTAGGTAGACATAAGCTAATTCATCCTAGGAACAGAGTCTGTCCCAGGAAAACGAGCAAAATCTGCTCCTGGGCGTAAAATGTCTAAGGTGCGAATCACATGTTTGGCATTTTAACGATGTTTGTTATGGGTTTTTTTTTACTTGATAAAAGGTGCAATGTAAAATTATAATCTCATTTTATTCAGGCTTGAGCTTTTCTTCAATCCAAAAATCTTCCCAAAAGAGCACTGTTATTTATTAACAATGATCCATGCCACCCAAATAATAATAATAACGTAGCTGCCACCCAAGTGCTCTGCAATTCTCCAACCTCTGGATCAAAAGAAAGAGATCCAGATTTAGAACAAAAAAGTAAAAAACAAATGTAAAAAACATTGTTTGCAACAAATGTACGGAGAACCATTATCACTACGAACAATCGCAGGTTCAATGGAGTTTAAGGGACATATATTTATATATTACATGAACCGAATACTCCATATTTACTAGAGACGATTTAGTGCAATATGAGGTACAAAAGCTTACATTTCCGCATGATGGGTTAAGAAATGTGTTCCCTAGAACACAAAGAAGTCTAATCGGACGACCGATTATGTCCAATATAAAGTTCTAATTGTTAGATTTCAGCCAGATAAATTGCAAAATCTCTTCTCTAGAGAGTAAAGATGTGACATCGGCGGGGACCCTTATATGGGGGCTATACAAAAAAATGGACCGATATATACCATTTTAACTAGGGACGATTAGGTCCAATATAAAGTATAAATTCTTAAATTTCAGCCAGTGAAAGTGAAAATTGTGTTCTCCAGAGTTTCAAAAAGTGACATCGGTGGGAGCATTTTATCGGGGCTAAACTAAAACTTGTACCGATGTATTTAATATAATACCAATATAAACTAAAAATAATAGAATTTCAGCCAGATTAATTGAAATATGTGTTCTCTATAGCGTCAAGAAGTGACATCGGTGGGGACCTTTATATGGGGGCTATATCAAACGTGGGCCGATATGCCCCATTTTCAATAAGGCTCGTCCCTAGCCTAAGAAACGCACCTCTACTAATTTTCGTAAAGATGGCTTCATATTTGCGACTTGCACTTTGATCAGTGGCATATAAGGAAAGACAGACAGACGGACTTGGCTAAATCGACACAGAAAGTGATTCTATACCGATCGGTATAATAAACTGTGACTGTTTTCCTTTGTTTCTAGGCTTTACAAACAAATGTGCAAAGTCATAATAACCTGTACCACAGTGTGGTGTCGGGTATACAAATAAAAAATGTTACTCCGTAAGGCATCCGCGTTCTTTTCAAACGCATGGGATAAGTTATCTGATACTGCTATAAGGAAATGTTGTTATGTTCAGGCACTGCAATTCCACATATTGGCAATTTATTTAATGACATTTCTCCTGATGTAAACTATACTCCAGATGAAATCAGCGAATGGATTAACGAAAATATTAAATGGCTTTGATGAAGAACCAGAAGGTATTGATGTTTCAGACGATGAAAGTAATGGCGACATTGAAAACATAGAGACGCCAAAAATTAAAATGGATGATGTTGTTAAAGCTCTGGATATTAGCATTGAATTGGCATGTACGAGTATGAATGATATTCCCTCGGAAAAAATTGTAGGTATCAGGAAGTGAAGGAGACAGCAGTAAACAAGAAAATGAAGGCTTGCAATATGCAAACGAAAATGTCGTCATTCTTCCAGAAGGAGTCATGTTTTAAAATTCTGTAGAAAACAACAAATCTCTTTTATATATATTCCTCTATGCTATTATTTATATTTCGAGAAAGAAAAACATAAATTTTTAATTTTATCGTCTTGTTTGAATTACTTTTTTTTTGTTATGTGAAATATATAATTTTATGTTCAAAATAAATATTAATTGAAATGTATGACTAATTTTATTTACGAAATATTTGAGGCTTGGTATGTGCAACTATCTCGATTAACGTAACAGGACCGATTTCCTATCGGTTGCGATTATCGAGTGTATTTGGAAGAAAATTTGTTAAATATTATTTATATTCGAATGAAATAACTTTTTTTTTAACAAATTACCTACTGTTCAAAATGACATATTTCCCAATGTCGATGTCATATTGCCCAAAAACCAAAATTTTCTGCAACAACAACTAACATTGAAATTTGGGCTATATGACATACATTGTTTTGGGCGATATGACGCTACGCCGATTTCGAATTGGAGCTTCAGTTGAAAATTACATATGCAGCATTAACTTCTCTTTTAAGGCCACCATTTTTAATTTCTAAAGTCATCATTTGTTATCAATTCTTCAAGTAATTTATTGCTATCCAAGATTATACGATTTCAATAATAAAATTGCGAAAAGCTTTACACAATTAAGGCTAATAAATAGTTCTGTTGGAAATAATAGTCCCAAATAAAAACATATTGGGATGGTAACAAAGATTTGTTTAGAACAATATCTTATCAAATTCTCAAATATTTGGTACACACAATTATTATATATTTAAAAGGTAATCTATACATATATATGTTTCAAGTCGAATATGTTTGGGACAATATACTACAGAAACGATTTTTTTTCTGTGTAACATTGGTAAAACGTCAATTCAACTCCACACGGAGCAAAATGTTTTTATGATATGTTTTAATCGACAGAAAATATATTTGGAACATAAATTTTTAAATGCATATATCTGAACAAATTAATTTTGTTTGAAAATCAGTAAAATTAGTTTGGAATGCATGTATTGATATATTAAAACAAAATATATTTGCAAACTAATTTTCTCAAGGAAAATATCTGTTTATATACAAATAAATTATTCTCAATTTTCCAAAAAAAAACCAAAAAATATCGTTGAATTGATGAAAAACAATAAGTTTGTCTTAAAATTAACTATGTTACATTTTCAGAATACTAAAATGTAAATAAAAATTTGTTTCGTAAATAATAGTCCCAAATAAAAATATTAGTACACCGATAGAAAAACCGTTCGTCACCATGACGGATCAGTTTTGTCAATATATCTTCGTACTGGTGACGAAAAGTATCGTACATGCTATGTTTTTGTACGTCAATAGAACGAACACGATCATCAACCCACGTTTTTGGTGATTTCCAAATTCGTCTATTCATTCCCACGACGAAAAGATTTATTTGACCATTTTCCTGAAAATATGATACAACGAAGAAATCAATTTATAGTTTGTGCTTAATTGTACTGTTATATATGCGTCATGATTACCTTAGTTAAATAATTTTTTGTAAAAGTTTAATTTAAAAAATCTAATAATTAATGACGAACACCGTTCGTCAATAAGATTATCCATTCATCATCAGAATGATCGACATATTCACCCTGTACGGCAACGTCAAACCATACGGCAAAACAAACTAAGACATGTGACGTTGTTATGTTCGTCCATGCGTATGTTCCACGCAGCACCGATTCGTTCAAACAAATCGCACTGGCACGGCGCAACTGATATTGGGTTTAACAAAACATCAAACACACGCATAATTACTTACTTTCCTGATAAGAACTGCGTTTCAAACCGAATAATCACAACTAATCCTGGCAAAGCAGTCAAGTTATTTTATTTTTCCCGTTTTTAATGGTCTAACACCAGAAGAATATTTACAGAAGCCAGAAGAATATTTAATTTTTAAAATTTAAATAGTCGGGGCATGAATTCGTCGTGGTGATGAATGGAGTTCGCCGTGGTGATGAATGGGATTCGTCGTGATATTGTTGACCAAAACCTACGTTCCAGCATTTACGGTCTACTATTCCCACAATAGATTTTATAGTGTCATCTCTGTCCCACTTTTTATAGTTTTCCTTTTTTTCTCCCGCTTGAAACGGTGGTGTTTTTTTTTTGTTCGTTGGTACCTTTTATTTTAAGTTTTGAGCCCCTCACCTTAGAGAGGAGGGTATATATCATTTGCTACGAACCAAAAGTGTAACATATCGAAAGAGTGACCTAAGACCCTAAGTATGTTCGGCGGATATCCGTTTTGGGCCATTTTAAGTCGAATGAGCAATGTCCGTCCGTCTGTCTGCTGGCTGGTGCGCACGATAACTCTCGAAAAGAGTAACCGATTGACTTCAAATTTGGTATGTGGTAATATTTTCTTCTATCTCCGGGTAAGTTCGAAGATGGGCCATATTGGTCCATTCCTTCTAGTACCTCCCCACAAAGGGTTAACATTTAGTGAAATATTGATTATTTAATAACTTCTGCACTACTTATTTGAATACTCTGAAATTCTACACATAGTATTAGTTTATTAGTCACTATTACCTCGAGACAAATGGGCGACGTGGCCACACCCCTTTTGGTACCTCTCACACAAATGGACAATTTTGAACCTAAAGTTAATAGCTTATAACTTTATTACCAGTGCTTACAAAGACTTGAAATGGGCATTATTGGTACGCTCCTTTTGGTACCTCCCACACAAATGGACCATTTTGTACCAAAAGTAAACAGCTTTTAACTCTGATACAAGTACATGCTTTAAAGTTATTAAATGCAATTTAAATTGATAATAATTTAAATAAAACAAAAAAATATATTAATTTACTAATATTTTTTGAGACTGAAGGTGAGGGGATTCACTAATCGGTTTACCCGACTGAACTTTCTTACTTATTAACATTAGTATTAGTATACTCGCCAACAAATGAAGTCGTCTTGGTATTAGCTTTAAACATTGAAACAGTTTTAGTGTTTTTACTGCTAAAAAGCCAATAGGAACGGATCTTGAAAATCCAACTAACTAACTTAAAACCCCAGTTCTTGGTTCCCAACCTGACAAACATTGGTCCTTCGAAAAAATTGCGATAGGAAAGATAGCCAGTAAACGAAAACCTTTTTCCTCCTGATCAAGAAAAATTATTTTTCATTTGCAGCAAATCTTCATCATCGAAAAATAAGTCGTTTCCCCCTGAAAACTTCACACAAAAAAGCTCATACGGCGCCTGATCAAACAGCTAAGCC
The DNA here is from genome assembly GCA_963930755.1 of Eudasyphora cyanicolor. Classification (NCBI taxonomy): domain Eukaryota; kingdom Metazoa; phylum Arthropoda; class Insecta; order Diptera; family Muscidae; genus Eudasyphora; species Eudasyphora cyanicolor. Next base: position 135,578,460 of record OZ005734.1, read on the forward strand.
AAACAAATCAACATCTTGTAGCAGCGAAATCATCATATCCACAAACAAACATTATAAATTCCCAATCATAAAATCCCAACAAAACAACCAGTAAGAGGATGAAACAGGTGGGTACGATGATATATTAGCATTTATTATAAAAAAAACTATCAATTTATAGAAAAAAAGTAAAAAGAATAAATACAAATTAATAAACACATAAAACTATATAAAATCTATAAATTCTCATATTAGAACAATAACATAACCTAAAAAGTGCATAATCAGTACATAAAACCAGTTGCTGTATTATATACTAATAAATACATATAAATAAAAGCATATCTCAAACTACATAACAGGCGTGTTTTCGTTTCACCATAGGTACTTAATTTGTATGGGGAGTTAACCACTTTTTAGCATTATTAGTTCCCGATGAAGTTTGGTGCTTGTGTTCCTGTCTTATGGCGAATTCTTTTCTCCAAAAAAGTGCAACACTTACATTGCCCTTTTTCCGAAAAATGCACTAATATCGCTTTTTTGAAATTTTGAAATTTTAGTTATGCTAAACTCGAGTAACTTAATTACCAAATTTCAAAAAAGTATCACAAAAGTGCCGTTTTCGGAAAAAGGGCAATGAAAATGTTGCACATTTTTGCAGAAAAGAATTCGCCATTAATCGAGTATTGTGTTGCCAGATTGGGCATCCTATATTTCGCAGTATGGCATCTCATTTTTGGAGACATTGTTGTCAATTATTGTGAATTAATGGGAAGAAGAAGAACAAAAATGTAAAATTATTTCAATATTTGCAAAAAGACTGTAAACAATTGAACGTAGAATAATAAATTTATGTGTTGTAAATACATTTCACAAATTTCTTGTCTGTTTCGCACTGTTCTTTCTTCGCAACTCGTGACATCATTGTTACCAGATAGTGGAAATCCGCCACTTACTGCTTATGCGCCAGATAGTGGAAGTCAGTTGTTTCCGTAGCAAAGTGCTAAACTAAAATCGCTAGCTTGTAACGAAAACATGCCTTACATAAATCCCGTTACGAACGTCACCAATCACGTGCAGTCAGTTTCGATTACATTACGTGCATAACTAATTACCACAATAACAAAACCGAATAATAGGTACTCGGGTACTGAATACTGGCAAAGTTGCAAAAAACACCACTGATATCAAATAAATAGACAGAAAACTCGTTCGGTGCGGACTTTAAAGGCGAACTTAAAAAGTAAAGTGAAATAATATAAAAGAAAATATTGGTGACTAAAGACTGAAAATAAATTTGAAAAAAAAACTGTATCGGTGCATAGACGCAAAAGCAGTCTCTCCTGGTATTGCATAAATTAACACAAAAACTAATTAATTGGAAGAAGACGCCGTGCATTAGGGGTACTTCCGTAGGAAATTTGTGTGTGAAAAAGCCGGATAAATTAAAGGTGGGTGGTAATTTTTTGGTGCGAAATTTGATATATAAATTTTGTAATTCATGTATAATCTGTTTACGTAAATTTACTTTTGGGACATTTTATACTTAAATAAAACCCTGTACCACAGTGTAGTGTAGGGTATAAAAACGATTGGATCTAAAGAGCCAAATCGGATGAAACATATATATGGGAGCTATAGCTAAATTTTCATGGATCAAGAAACTCTACCATTCTAAATTTCAAAACGATTGGATGTAAAATACAGCTTCTATAGAACTAAAGGGCCAAATCGGACGAAACATATATATGGGAGCTAAGCTAAATCTAAACCGATTTTCTTCAAATTCGGTAGTGTTGGTTCATGGATCAAGAAACTCTACCATTCTACATTTCACAATGATTGGATGTAAAATACAGCTTCTTCAGGACTAAAGAGCAAAATCGGACGAAGCATATATATGGGAGCTATAGCTAAATCTTAACCAATTTTCTGCAAATTCGGCAATGTTGGTTCATGGATCAAGAAACTCTACCATTCTAAATTTCAAAACGATTGGATGTAAAATACAGATTTTATAGGACTAAAGGGCCAAATCGGACGAAACATATATATGGGAGCTATAGCTAAATCTTAACCGATTTTCTTCAAATTCGGTAGTGTTGGTTCATGGATCAAGAAACTCTACCATTCTAAATTTCAAAAGGATTGGATGTAAAATACAGCTTCTACAGGACTAAAGAGCAAAATCGGACGAAACATATATATGGCAGCTGTAGCTAAATCTTAACCGATTTTCTTCAAATTCGGCAATGTTGGTTAATGGATCAAGAAACTCTACCATTCTAAATTTCAAAAGGATTGGATGTAAAATACAGCTTCTATAGGACTAAAGGGCCAAATCGCACGAAATATATATGGGAGCTTAATAAATCTGAACCGATTTCAACCAAATTCAATAGCGATCTTAACAGCTGCGAAATACTCTAAACTGCAAAATTTCAGAACGATCGGAGTGAAATTGCGACCTGTAGTCGACGAACAACTTTACATGGAAAGACGGACGGACGGACGGACAGACATGCTTACATCGACTCAGCTAGTGATTCTGAGTCGATCGGTATACTTTAAGGTGGGTCTAGCTGTGTTATTTTCAGGTGTTACAAACATCTGCCGTGAAACAATCTTATAATACCCTGTACCACAGTGTGGTGTAGGGTATAAAAAGAAAAGAATAAATCAAAACATATAAATTAAAACCATATAAATTAAAGATTGTGAAAAAAAGAGTGCAACGGTAGTTAAAAAAAAGAACATGTCGTGTGAATCAAAATAACAACAACAATATTAAGCAACATAGTAAACGGGATATTCGTGTTTTTTTCTCTCTCTTTCGGACGTTTATGAGACAACGCAAATCTACATATAAACATATATAAATACATGATTAAAGAAGAATTGGAGTTAATGATATGTTTTTGAAAGATAACAATTATCAAATTAAAATCTTAATTATACATGAGACTGCTGTGAACAATAAGATTTGTGCCTTTCTTTAGCTAGCCAAAAAAAAACGACACAGTTGTCCACATGACATTAATAACAAAAAAAAAAAATAAAAATATCAAGAGAAAGTGATATTATTCATACACATAAACATTATCTCTGTTACAAACTTAATACACCAGGGATGCCAAATAAAAGAAAGAAAGTTATAATACCGTTTAGTTTCGTTTAACCAAAATTGATAAAAGAGAAAAATAAACTTTTTTGATCAAAATTATAAAAAAAGTCTATACGAGACTCGTACAAACAAAAAAAACTTTATTAATCGGGTTTTTATTTGAAAATTGCATTAAAGAACTTCGATCCACCTGATAGGAAAAAGAAAGACAATCGAAATAAGTAACAAAATGGCTGCTAAAGAAAGTTTTTGTTCATAACAGAGCAATTAATATCGTTTTGTAAAGAATTCAAACCAGTAGAAGAATGCAAAGTATCGGTGTCACGAGTAGAAGAGACAGAATTAACAAGACGGTGGGAAAATATAGTTCAGAATTTTGAAGATTTAATGATAGGAGAATAATCAGCGGAAGACTCTGAACTCGTGATAGTTGCAGATGCCAGATACAAAGAGGCATATAGGAAATATACAGCGTACAAATCAAAAATTACGGAGCTCATAGAATCGAGACAAACTGCGAAAGCCGATGAAAGTATGCGACATGATACAACGATTAGTCAACAGTATTCTTCAACGCTATAATTACCACCATGTGACACACCGCCCTACTCAAAGTGGCCTGCATTCAGAGATATTTTTTGGGCAGTATTTGGAGCTCACCCAGATCTATCACAAGTACAGAAACTCTTCCACCTGAGGGGAAAGACAAGAGGAGAAGCTAACCAAATTGTTAGTAGATTTGACTTAGTCGACCAAAACTTTCAACTAGCATGGAACACTATTAAGGAAAGATACGAGAATCCTAGAATATTAGTTCATCAAAAGATGTAACAATTTTTTGGCATCCAAGCTTCTCAATTAGAGACAACAAAATCACTCAGGATTAGTCAGAGAGGTATAAACGATAGTTTATCAATACTTAAGTCATACAAAATCAGGACTGAGAATTGGGATCCAATCCTGGTCCATAATTGTACTATAAAACTCCCAGAGGAGACGCACAGTGGTTCAGAATCGTTTTTACTGGCCAAAACTCTGTAACTTTGGAACCGCTAGAGATATTTTAGTAATTTTGTATTTGTTCAACAGGTAACTCCTTAAGCCAGTTTTTATTTCAATAAAATCGGGTCAGCAGTTATTGAGGAATTCAAGGTCAAAGTTGAACTTTTGAACGTTTTTAATATTTAGCATGGAAATGTGGGGTTTTGTTTTCATCTTATTTATTTATTAAAAGAATGTCATACGTTGATAAATAAACCATTTCAACAATAAATTTTGTAAAAATTAAAAAAAAAAATTTTTTTTCAACAAAAAAATTTCTTCGATTACATTAAGGGAAAGCATTTATTTTTTACTTATATATGTAACAACAAGAGTAAATTATAATTTTTATTCGTTCGGTTGATGTTGCCTGCAAATATTCCATATTTTGTTCCGTATTATTTCTGTCCTCTAGCAGCCCTCTTGCATCTTCATCTATGTCCCGATGTTCTACTTTCCATTGATTTCGAATGCTGGAGATGAGGGGATCTGACGTTGCCAACATAATATTAAATAGATCTTCGTTTGTATAATTTCGAGATATTTTTCAGGTATTGTGCTCTCTATAAAACCTGTAATCCTTATTTCTTTTTTCCTGGGCTTCCTCTGATAGATCTCCGATTGGTACCAAATGATGCTTAATGACATCTCTTCCATGATAAAGAATTTTGTGAACTGTTGCAGACATATTTCTCCATGGATATTTGGCATTATGTATTCGTGCAGTGTCCTTTTTTACATCGATTTGTTTATTGCACGCAAGTACATTGATAATTGTTTAAAATCTTGAAATGAGATTTATATCAACACCAGTTATTTCAGATGCTTTTTCGGGATCAGAAAATAACCTTCTTGCTGCGTTCCCATCATTGGTATTGCCTGATCCTTGTTTTGGTTGGTCAATAATCAACCCAAATTTGAGAAATTCATCCTGAACCCGTTTCTTTTTTAAATTTGTAAAATCCTTGTTGGTGTCATTGTTTCTTATTGATACTGTGATACTGTCCAAAATCCAAATCAAAACTGATTTTAAGTATGTGTTCCATAAATCGTATTCGTGTATGTAGTGGCGATAATCCAAATTCATATGCATCAGTATTATCTACTGATTTTTCCGGGACTTGGTTTAATTTGCTTGTCAGTCAAAGCCTGGCCAACATTTCCATCTATCATCGTTAGCACTAATTGTTAGTTAACTTTAATTGTCTGGCATTCAATTTCTACTTCTAATGGCTGCAGGCTTGTAATTTGGGTATCATGAATTTCTTTTTTAAATTCAAATATGATTGGTCTGCAGTATTTCGTGGAAGATGGTGTTTGATTTATCCAAATATCCCATGTCTGCATCGTACTGGTCGAAGGTTCCGAGTCTTCCAAATTCTTTATCAATCGCAATGGCACAAATGACACCATAAACATATCTGCGTCTGAAGTATTTTCACATACAGATTGCTTGTATTGTTTTTGTCCAGAAGAACCATCACATCCCCATTTGCAAAAAAGAGTTTACTTGCAGTTCCCATATTTCTTCAAATCATGTCCTTTAAATGATTCTAGCAAGCGTTGAGCTGTATGATTAAGTAGGTCATGAAGCTTTACCTCTGCCGAACTCGATGTTATTTTAATAGTGTCCGTTGGTGGCAAACAGTCCTTTTTATCAGCATGTATGTGATGATATGATGGATACAGATTTGAGCCTTTTTCAATCGCACGCAACCAGAGCTGTGTATATTGGTGTTTTGTTAACTTCAAATCCAAAAATTATGCTAATGCCTCTTCATTTGAGAACTGTTTTTCATCGCTTGGAGTTGGAATACTCTTAATAATCCTTTTTGTTCTCAGAGGACTAGCGTTTAAAACTTTTTCAACAATTTCGGCTTTTGTGCGTTGTTTTTGTGATCGCAATTGATGTAACAAGCTTTCTGCAATAGCTTTACATCCGATTTCTTCATTGATATCCTTAAGTTTCCGCCTTTTAGATCTATCGCTACAGTTGGCGAGTGATTTTGGTGGTCTCCCACAATTGTTTTGATTGTTACTTTTTAAAGATACTTGGACACTAAGTTCGCCCTCTAACCATATTGCAAAGGACTTATAATATGTATGTTTATTCCATCCAACTTGTTTGTAGCGCTTAGTTTAGTTGTTGATGCAAATATTTACTTTATTTGCATACAATACGCCTACAACATAGTCATTTGAACAGGTAAAATAAAAAGAACAATCAATTTTTTCACGAGTAATTTCATTAAAATTAAAGAAGTGTTCTACAAGCTGGTCGGGGCAGGTACAAAAGTATATATAGGCTTAAAGAGGACACTTTCACATTGAATAGCTTCGGAGTAGAGGGGGAATTAGAATGCTCTTGCAGAGCATTCTAATTTCACATAAGACAGTAGCGAATGAGAAAGGAAATAAAAGAAATAAATAAGTATGGTTGTTTAATGTTTAACTCGCTTTTAGAATTTACATATAAGACTAACTGAATTGTATAAATTGTATGAATACCTTACTATGAATTTCCTTATTACAACCATGAAATGTATAGTTCTAAAAATCCCCAATTTAATATAAGGATGGCAACATCCACCAGCTGTTTTTTATCCGGACAAGATGGTGGAGTTGCCTTGAGGTTGCCAGCAAGGAACCGCTGACAACTTCAGCCTCTTCTTTTTCAACCGTCATCAGCGAGACATCTCGATCTCCATATCTACCAGATCAATAAATAAATGTAAGTTACCATATCGAACAATATCTCTTTTATTGTTGAGGGTAAAAAAAAAGGAGCAGAATTCCCAAGGATATTCTCACGGCAGGAACCTAAGTTTCATTCCAACCCTTTTCTCCCACTTCTCTCATCCGGAATCTAAGTTCCTTCAAATCTGGGATTAATCCTTTCCATAATTCCTTACGAACCTGAGTTCGAATTATCGCAGCAAAGTCAACCCAAAAGACTTTAGTTCGCTGCAGTGTTTTACATGGTCCTTCGAAACTCCATTTTTATCAGTCCGTATAATCCCTATAGTCCAGTCCGTGTGTTAAAACGGGAAAAACTTAAACATTGCTGATTTTCCAAATGGAACATTCTCAGTAAAAAACCGGCAAAATCATTGACGGTCACGGGGAAGATCTGGCAATAAAATCTCCTCGGCTATCACTGCAAAGTCAAGAGCACTTGACAGAAATAACCATATTAAATGGTAACTCCACAAACAAGAAAAACAAAGCAAAAGCGCAATCTGCTGAAATTTGTGTCGAAAAATACTTCTACAAAAAGGAAAAATCCTACCACTTAAATCTTTCGACACAACCAAGGAAGCGGGTATTAAATTGGTCGTTGCAAAGTGTCCGGGAACTGCGAGGCTCAAGAGGAGTTTTCCCTCGAACGATTGGCCGAACCCAGCGATTTATATATCTGGCCCCGGAAAAATCTGCCACATAACCTACAAAACATACCCAGTGTCCACGTTGTTCAGTGGTGTAGTCAGGAAGGCTTGACACAACTACATTTAAGTGTGGACTAAGTGCTGAAAAGGTGTAGAGGCGTTGCACCCATATATACTGCACCAACCCCACATTTATCGGGCGCTGTTAGGAAAAGCGTAGGTATCTCGCCGCTGAAGAAAGTAATATTCACCAACAGAAAGTGCCCACTTGCCTCAATGGTGGCATAGGAGAAGACTCGAGAAGAGCAAAAGGAAAGACATGTTTATGGTGAGTTCTTCCACGTTGTAGCCAAACAAATGGTATTTGGAAAGGCGTTCGTTCGTTTATGGTGAGTTATATAATAAATAAAAGGCACATATTGTGCTATTTTGCTCAATAGCTGGAAAAGTATAAAACAATATTTATGATGAGTCATTTAACTGCCCACTTCGCTAAAAAGATGTCTCGGAACAAACCATCACATTAATTCTTGGTTTTCGACAGTCTGTATAGCAGAAATCTCACCAGTAAAAGTAGCTGTCACTGCGAGGTTTTACGCCGTTCTACGTCTTTCAGCTGTTATTTGTTCTCTTATGTAAAGCAATCTCATCTTACATGATTTTTGTTTCATCCATAGACAAGCACTAACCGTTTCGGTGAACACGGGCAGCGTTGACCCTCTTCCCAGTCATTGCAACATATCTGCGGTCAGTGGCGCTTGGCAGCACATCTCTCTTCTGATTCACAACATCTTAAGCAGTAGCCATCGTATACTGTCATCGCAACACAATACAATAGCGAAGGCTAGCAGAGCAGCAGCGAACATCTCAAAAGCAAATACATTAAGGTGGCTTCCATACAAAGCATTTTCTATACTTGTGGACGACTGTAAGTTTTTTTTTATTTTCTAAATAAAAAATTTTTACGCAACAAATTAAAATAACAAAAAAACGTCATCAAACTCTTAAAAAGTAAATAATTGAAGGAAAAAAAATAAATATTCTGCGACATTTGCAATATATACAGATATTGAATTTACAACTAAATACAAACAAGTATGATTCTCAATCATTGGAAGATATCCCATTCAAATATAAACTAATTGGAAATAAAACACACAAAAAGAAAGAAAAACAAAATATATTAATAATTTAATTGAACAGGAATACGTCATTAAAACAAATAGTGACAATATCAAGGAAATATAGTTAAAATTGAATAAAGGAATTACTGAAAATTAATTCTCTGATGGAATTTATCGTCCATTTTTGGATCAATCACGTGGAATCACAAAAAAAATGATAAACCCCAATCCAAAATTTATACAGCCTATGTCACCCGCTAGGGTTATCTGAAGATTCCCTGATAATTTCATCAAAATCGATCCAGCCGTGTTGGAGTCCATACATAACATACACACATCCAATTTTATATACATATATAGATTGAATTAAAAGTACATTTTAATTTTATATTATCCTTTAAGATCGACACTTCATTGGTCTCTCGGTTGAAACTTATTGAGGATTACCTGAGTTTTTCCTCAATTAACGCTCTTATCTCATCTCTTAACTTAAACATTGTGATTTTTATTTAAACATACGTTTATCTCGATTTAAGTTCTCATTGCTCAACCTAATCTCTCTGATTTTGATTCAATCTCTTAAGATTTTACTTTCTCTTGAGATTGAAACATCACTTTATTTCTGAATTTCACTCTCTCCAAATAACTTAAGTTGTGAATTTGATTTCATCTCCTGGGATTTCAACTTCAATTTGTTTTCGGTTGAAACTTTTTGGAGTCGTCTCATCTCTTGATATTGAAACTTCAGTTCATTTTACAATATCGTCTCAATTAATCTCTTGATTAGATCTCTTAAGATTTCAACTTCAGTTGAAACTTATTGAAGTTCTTTCAGCTCTTGAGATTAAAACTTCACATTATTTCTTAATTTACTCTCTCCGCACAAATTATACTCTGCATTTGATTCCATCTCTGGGAATTTCAACTTTTATTTGTGTTCAGTTGAAATTTCTTTGAAGTTGTTTCATCTCTTGAGATTGGAACTTCAGTTCATTTTACATTCTCGTCTCAATTAATCTCTTGATTAGATCTCTTAAGATTTCAACTTCAGTTGAAACTTATTGAAGTTCTTTCAGCTCTTGAGATTAAAACTTCACATTATTTCTCTAATTTACACTCTCCGCACAACTTATACTCTGGATTTGATTTCATCTCTGGGGATTTCAACTTCATTTCGTTTCCGGTTGAAACATTTTGGAGTCGTCTCATCTCTTGGGATTGAAACTTCAGTTCATTTTACATTCTCGTCTCATATATCGTCTCAATTAATCTCAGAATTTTATTAGATCTCCTAAGATTTCAACTTCAGTTGAAACTTATTGAAGTTCTTTCAGCTCTTGAGATTAAATCTTCACATCATTTCTCAATTTTACTTTCTCCGCATAACTTATAATCAGAATTAAATTTCATCTCTGGGGATTACAACTTCAATTGGTTTTCGGTTGAAACTTTTTGAAGTCGTCTCATCTCTTGAGATTGAAACTTCAGTTCATTTTACATTCTCGTCTCAATTAATCTCTTGATTAGATCTCTTAAGATTTCAACTTCAGTTGAAACTTATTGAAGTTCTTTCAGCTCTTGAGATTAAAACTTCACATTATTTCTTAATTTACACTCTCCCCACAACTTATACTCTGGATTTGATTTCATCTCTGGGGATTTCAACTTCTATTTGTCTTCAGTTGAAATTTCTTTGAAGTCGTCTTATCTCTTGAGATTGAAACTTCACTTTATTTCTGAATTTCACTCTTTCCCCATAACTTTGGTTCTGAATTTGATTTCATCTCCTGGGATTTCAACTTCATTTCGTTTTCGGTTGAAACATTTTGGAGTCGTCTCATCTCTTGAGATTGAAACCTCAGTCCATTTTACATTCTCGTCTCATATATCGTCTCAATTAATCTCAGAATTGTATTAGATCTCCTAAGATTTCAACTTCAGTTGAAACTTATTGAAGTTCTCTCAGCTCTTGAGATTAAATCTTCACATTATTTCTCAATTTTACTTTCTTCGCATAACTTATAATCAGAATTTAATTTCATCTCTGGGGATTACAACTTCACTTTGTTTTCGGTTGATACTTTTTGAAGTCATTTCATCTTTTGATATTGAAACTTTATTATTTTTATTTCTCAATCTCGCAACCTGATCTCAGAATCTAATTTCAACTTTAGTTCATTCCTCTTGAACATACACTTTAGCACCTCAGTGCTCTAAATAATTTGTCTGAATCTCTCTTCAAACCCAAAAATAACAAAATAGAGTTCATAGCTTCTTCTCCATCGCTTTATAACCGCTTTTAACCTTCACCTTCCTGAAGATTTTTGTAGTCGTCGTTTACTGAAACCCACCCGGGTGGCCCACATGACTTTGTATACTACTCTTAACTATTTATACAAATATATGTGCAAGGAAATTGCACATATAAAGTTACATCTGTTCGAAATTTAATCCAGAATTTTAATTTAGGTCCCGGTTTGATATCAGTGACGCCGTTTCGTGTTTTATTTATTTTCCAAATGCGTTTATACATAGAGAAAACTGGCTTGAAAAACAAAAATATGAAATTCTTTGTATAGTTAGTAAGTACTTTTTGAAGAGAAGAATGAGAATAATTTCTATCGGTAAAACAAATATTGCAAAAGTGAAAAAATTACAATGTACGATTTAGTGTCAAAGTAACAATTCACTGCAGTGCATCCATCATCTCATTACCAAAAAATCATTATGAGCGGTTCAATTTCCTTACAATATATTTCGGCAAGTGCTGTTTCGAGGTAATTTTCAATTTTACGGTTTAATATTCAAACTTATTTATTTCTACATACATCTGTAACAGGTTGTCTGTAGAAGAAAGAAAAGAATATTACATCAATTTGATAACGTCTACAGTGGACTCTGATGCAGGGGAATCAGACGCATTGTGTATCGAGGATATTGAAAATATGGATTGCATTGCCAGCAATATATTTCGCGACAGACATTTCATAGGACCAAATCCAAATACAAAGAATATGTCAAAAGTTGACACATTCAATTGCATTATAAGTCCCGCTGTTAGAGATTTGATAAGGAGATTTTCCAACAAGAAAGCAGAATCTGAGTATGCAAAATGGAATGATGAAAATCCAGACACGTCGTGAATGGAATTGTATAACAGATGAAGAGCTGTCTGCGTTTTTCGGAATTTTGCTTATTATGGGCTGTCATATGTCAAATCAAGAGTCATTGGCTGAACTTTGGAAGAAAAATTCATATCCATGTACAGATCAACTATGTCTCGCGATAGATTTACCGATATTCTAAGATTTCTCCGTTATGACTGGCATCTAACCAGAGCAGTTCGTCAACTGGACGATATGGCAGCACCGATTAGAGATGTTTTTGAAATGGTGAATGCAAATTTGAGAGCTAATTATCGGCCACACGAATCAATCGCCGTGGATGAACAGTTATTCGGATACAGCGGTCGAACTCGATTCACCCAATATATGCCATCTAAGCCGGCTAAGTATGGTATAAAAATCTGGTTGGCCTATGCTTCATCAACATTTTATCCACTACAAGCTCAACTATGTACTGGAAAAGTAAATAACGTAAGAGATGTTAATCAGGGTGAGCGTGTTGTGAAAGAATTAGAATATGAGTATAAAAATTCTGGAAGAAATGTAACAATGGACAATTTTCTACAACACTGCCTTTAGCCAAAGAACTGGCGAATTGGAAGTTATCAGTTGTGGGTACTGTAAAGAAAAATAAAAGGTATGTTCCTAATGAATTTAACAGAAAAGGAACACAAGACAAATTTGCCTAAAATTCAAGAATCCTATTTGCGCAGTACATAGCATAAGTCAAACTAAATGTGAGAATTGCCATAATGGCCCATCTTCTTCGTTAGTGGCAAAAAATAGAAAATAATTCTGAATATAGAAAAAAATAAATGTTATAATTAGTTTGAAATAAAATGATATTGAAAATGTATAGAACACTCTTCATTATATTATTATTCTACTTTTAGACATATGAATATTGGATTAATTGTCAATGGTCACCCGGGTGGGTATTCGTAATCGGCGAAGAAAAAACGACAAAATGCTAAAAAATAGCATAAAAAATCCAAATTACTATTTTTTTATTAGTTCATCCGAAACAACTTCTAATTTCGTTCAGTGGGTCGAAGCGGCTTTTAGATCCGATTAAAATTGTAAAAGTTGTTAGAAAATTAATATCAAAAAAACCACCCGGGTGGGTATTAGGAAGGCGAAGGTTAAATTCAAAATGGCTGCCATTCAAGAAGAATTTATTTTCGATTCAGATGATTTGATTATGTTTTGCTCAAATTTCGAAAAACTTTCGGTAACAGACCACACCGATTCGTCATTGGAGGTCACTCTGCAGGATTTAAATGATAGATGGAAAAATTTACAAAAAACGTATAGGATGGTGTTCACTACGAAGACTGATGATATTGATTCCGATTTTAGGGGCTCTGCTCGAGAAAAATATAATACTTGTACTGAAAATTTTCATCGATGCAAGGCCAAAATTCTCGATTTACAAAAGGCCTTTGTGGTACCCTCCGATAACTCTATGAGACCTCCTCTCCATTCCATCAACCCGGAAAACAACTTCAGTTGCATAAAATTCCCTCCCTGTGACACAGATAATTTTCTTGGTGGCTATGAAGAATGGCCTTCATTTAGGGATATGTTTACAGCAGTATACATAAATCATCCCAAGCTATCCTCCGTTCAAAAATTATACCATCTTAGATTGAAAGTTAAGGGACCAGCAGCCGGAATAGTAAGGAAGTACACTCTGTGTGGACAGAATTTTGCTCTCGCCTGGGAGGCTCTTCGATCCCGATATGAAAATAAGAGAATATTAGTAGATAATCAACTAAAGGTCCTTCTCAATTTAAAAGCCATTACGTCCGAGAGTAGTGAATCACTGCAGAAAATTCAGAGTACAATAAACGATTGCCTGGCTGCCCTAAAAGCACAGGAAATATCTACTAAAGATTGGGATCCAATTCTAGTCTATTTGTGTTCTACAAAACTGCCACACGAAACATTGTCACTCTGGGAACAATCCCTCAAATCCCACAAAGATCTGCCAAATTGGTCCGAAATGGATATATTTCTGTCAAATAGGTGTGAGGTAGTTGAAAGGCTTGATAGTATTCACGGTTCACGACCAAATACTAGGAAAAACCAGGAAATGAACTCGTTTAACACTGAAGCTGCTCCACACAATACGTGTAAACTTTGTAATGCGAATCATCCACTTAAGAATTGTCAGCGATTTAGGGATCTCAGTCCTAATTCTCGAAACCAATTTGCTTCTCAGAACAAATTGTGCCTCAATTGCCTCGCATACAGTCATGTGAGAAGAGAATGTAAAAGCAGATATGTATGCATGGAATGCAAAAGAAATCATCACACTCTCTTACACTTTCCCAACACAAAAACACCGATTATTCCCTCAAGTGTAGAAGCCAATGTTAATGCTCCAGATCAGCACCCAACTCAGTCCCGAATACAAGAACGATCATCTACTTCCCACAACTCGAGAAATTCACAATCCATTGAAACTTCCGTTCATTTTTCCTCAAATGAAGTTAAGGTCTCATCTGAGAACACTCTCTTGCCAACTGCGATTGTTATAATAAAACACAGTGGTGACATGTTCAGGGCGCGAGCATTTTTAGATCAAGGATCAGAGAAGTCATTCGTTTCAAAGAATTTTCAACATAAACTATTACTTCCCACAGAGTCCAAACAATTCCAAATTCGAGGTATAGGGGGACAAATCGTTCTATATATATATTTCTATATTTTCTGAATCTCATAACAGTGTTATAGACATAAGTGCTATAGTAGTTCCAAAGATAACCCGTCTCCTACCAAGTTTCTTTGTGCCCAAATCTACTCTTCTACTCGATGAATTAGATGAACTAGATTTAGCAGACCCACAATTCCATTCTCCAAGTCAAGTTGATTTACTTCTAGGAAGTAATGTAATTCCCCGCTTGCTTCTCGACGGAGTTAAACGAATCGGTGAATCTCTTATTGCACAAGCAACAATATTCGGATGGGTTATTAGCGGTCCAGTTTGTGTTCGGTCAGTGTCTTCTTTCTCCATCCAAACAACAGAAATGTCCGACGATATCATAAGTCAGCAATTGCGACAGTTCTGGGAGCAAGAAGAGGTCCCAAAAAAACCCCCGACGTCCCCAGAAGACGAATTTTGTGAAAATCTCTTCGAAAGGACAACATATCGAAATCCTGAAGGTCGTTATGTTGTAAAACTTCCGTTCAAAGACCATTATAAGCAGGAGACACCCTTAGGTCACTCTAGATCCCAGGCTCTAGTTCAATACGTTAGAATGGAACAATCTCTGACGAAAAAAGCAGGGCTTTCAGAAATTTATCATAATGTTTTGCAAGAATACTTAACGCTTTCACATATGGCACCAACAACCCCCCAGGAATCGCTCTCAAATAATTCTTACTCGTCATTCTATCTACCCCACCACGCCGTAGTAAAGCCCGAAAGTCGAAGCACAAAAGTACGAGTCGTGTTCAATGCCTCCAAACGGACTAGTTCTGGAACCTCTCTTAATGACGTTCTCCACGTTGGACCCACTCTACAGTTAGATTTGATGACGTTGATACTCAAATGGCGTCTATTCAAGTATGTTTTCAGCGGCGATATAGAGAAAATGTACCGCCAAATATTAGTTCACGAGGATGATATACCTTACCAGCGAATTCTTTTTCGACCTACCCAAACTAGCCCAATCAAAGACTATGCATTAAAAACTGTGACATTTGGTGTAAATTGCGCACCTTATCTGGCAATAAGAACTCTAATCCAATTAGCTCGTGATTCCCGAGATATTTTTCCCAGAGCGTCAAAAATTCTTTTGTCAGACACCTACGTGGATGACATTTTATCCGGTGCTCACGACACCAAAACAGCCATTGAGTCTATATCTGAGTTAAGAGCCATGTTAAACTCAGCAGGATTTCCTTTGAAAAAGATTACCTCAAATCTCTCAGATATTCTTGAATCGGTTCCTAAAGAAAATATTTTGGATTCAGATTTTCTCAAGTTTTACGAAACCAGTGGTACAAAAACTCTTGGAATTCAATGGAACGCTATGCGCGATATATTCACTTATAAATTAGGTCCTCAAACTATACCAGTCTCAGTAACTAAACGACAAATCCTGTCGACAGTCTCGAAATTATTTGACCCTGCAGGGTGGATTTCCCCAATCATTGTTCAAGCTAAGATTCTTTTGCAACAGTTGTGGCTAGAAGGTACAAAGTGGGATGAGAACGTGAAACCTCATACATTAATAAAGTGGAAAAACTTTTTAGAAAACCTCCATAATATCTCGAAGATAGAAATCCCTCGCTGGGTACGATTCTCTCCGTCCTATTCAACACAAATACATGGGTTTTGTGACGCCTCTGAAAAGGCATATTGCGCAATCGTTTACGCTAGAATAGATGACGGTAATTCAATTCACTGTCATCTGCTAGTATCCCAAACTAAGGTAGCCCCAATCGATCCACTTAGTCTTCAAGACTAGAACTCTGCGGTGCAGTTTTATTGTCACAATTAGTGAAACACGTCATATCAGACCTTTGTCTCCAAAGTTCTGATATATTTTTGTGGTTGACTCGTCAATTACTCTCGCTTGGTTAAGTAAACCCCCTTCATCATGGAAAACTTACGTGGCAAATCGAGTTGCAAATATAATTCGGAACGTGGGAAATTGTCCATGGAAACATGTTCGATCGATTGACAATCCTGCAGATGTCGGATCCCGAGGCTGCACTCCCGAGGAATTGGTAGATAATTCGCTTTGGTGGAACGGACCAAAGTGGCTCAAAAGTCCCCCGGAGGAATGACCCATGTCCACGATAATTAACGATGAGCCCCCTGATATGCGAAAAGTTGAAGTTTTTCATCTTTCGGAAGAAAAGGAAGACTGGTTAGAGAGATTTTCTCGCTGGGACAAAGCGATTCGAGTAACAGCATATGTGTTCCGGTTCTACAAAGCATGCAGAAAGCTTGGCTCCAAAAACTCGGTGGTTATATCTCAAAACGAATTTACGGAAGTAAAAAATCGGCTAATTGCTTTAACTCAGCAAACCCACTATCCCGAAGAATATCAAATGTTGATCGCGAAGGGTCACGTTCCCAAGAAGAGTTCATTGTATCCCTTAAATCCTATAATTGATAGTAATGGAATTATGCGCGTTAATGGCCGTATCACACAGGCGGATATGAAGTATAACGAACGTCATCCTATAGTGCTTCCCTCTAAAGCTCAATACACGAAACTTTATCTTGATTTTATTCACTCCTTTTTGTTACATGCCGAAAATAATTTAATGATGCGTACTGTGCGCGAAGAGTATTATGTCTCCAGATTAAGATCGGCCATCAAGAAATGCATTCATCACTGCAAAGCATGTGTCATTTATAAAAAGAAAGTAATGTCACAAATTATGGCCGCTCTGCCCCCAGAACGATGCACATTTTCTCTTCCCTTTACTTTTACAGGCCTCGACTTTGCAGGCCCATTCTCAATTAAAACCTCTACACTTAGACAATCGAGCTTCCAGAAGGCATATGTATGCGTTTTTATATGTTTCAGCACCAAGGCTATTCATCTCGAACTATGCTCTAGTCTCTCCTCCGATTCCTTCTTAGCTGCATTCACTAGATTTGTCGGCCGTAGAGGTTTCCCCAAAAAAATTATGTCTGATAATGGTACTAACTTTGTGGGAGCGGAACGTAAGATTCGACATGAATTCAAGCAATTTCTGAAGCAGGTATCAGAAGATATATCAGCTAAATATGCCAAACACAATTTCGAGTGGTCGTTTATCCCACCAAACGCTCCTCACATGGGAGGTCTATGGGAGGCAGGTGTGAAATCTTTCAAAATACACCTCAGAAAGGTCTCTGGAAGTCACAAATACACATATGAAGAATTTACAACACTGTTAACTAGGATTGAAGCCGTACTGAATTCACGCCCCTTATCAACAATGTCCGATGATCCCTCAGAACTACTCGCCTTGACACCTGGACATTTCTTACGAGGATCGCCACTGATCGCATCGCCAGAAGACACTGCAGACTCTCTAACCTCACAAGATCGATGGGAGAAGTTGAAAGTCATGCAACATCAGTTTGCGATGGAAGAATGAGTACATCAAAGAGTTGCATCGGAGATACCAGTGGCAAGCGCCTAAAGACAATCTTCATGTAAGCCAATTAGTTGTGGTTAGAGATGATCAAGTACCTCCCTGTGAATCGGCTACTGTCTTAACTGCTTGGCTCGATCCCACAGAACCTACGAGTGTACATCTGAGGACGCCTGCCGATACTGTGGGAATGAGCACCACACCCTCCTGCACATTTCACCGATGCTAAGGATCACGCGTGACCAGATGGTACGGGATCGATCGGAAGAAATCCCTGAGCGAAGCGAAGCTTCTGAACGGAGGACCAATGAAGCCCATGCGCGAAACAGTTCGAGCCGTGTCGTTCGCGCCGATAGATGCAGCATGGCGGTAGTAAGACCGGCCAATAGAGAGTCGAATCCCCAACAGAAGATGATTGAAAGAGCCATACGAGCACTCGTGCAGCTGAAGGAATCCCTTGGCCAGTAAATTATTGGCCTCCTTGGCCAAGGCGGGGAAGAATGTTTAATGTTTAACTCGCTTTTAGAATTTACATATAAGACTAACTGAATTGTATAAATTGTATGAATACCTTACTATGAATTTCCTTATTACAACCATGAAATGTATAGTTCTAAAAATCCCCAATTTAATATAAGGATGGCAACATCCAACAGCTGTTTTTTATCCGGACAAGATGGTGGAGTTGCCTTGAGGTTGCCAGCAAGGAACCGCTGACAACTTCAGCCTCTTCTTTTTCAACCGTCATCAGCGAGACATCTCGATCTCCATATCTACCAGATCAATAAATAAATGTAAGTTACCATATCGAACAATATCTCTTTTATTGTTGAGGGTAAAAAAAAGGAGCAGAATTCCCAAGGATATTCTCACGGCAGGAACCTAAGTTTCATTCCAACCCTTTTCTCCCACTTCTCTCATCCGGAATCTAAGTTCCTTCAAATCTGGGATTAATCCTTTCCATAATTCCTTACGAACCTGAGTTCGAATTATCGCAGCAAAGTCAACCCAAAAGACTTTAGTTCGCTGCAGTATTTTACAATGGTTATATAGATCAGATTTATTAGAGACGAGATGCTCACTCTGTTGGTTTTGTCGGCAAAGTGATCGAGTCTCATGTTTTCTTCTTAACAAGTTAACAATACAGGCCAAGTTTACCGTTAGTTTCGGACTTAATTCAATATGTCCGTACTTAATCTATTACAATATTCATATTTCTCTTAATCTAGTACAATTCATAATTCTCTTACTCTAGTACAATTCATAATTCTTACGATTAAGGTGGCTTAGGCTAATATACAAAAAGACAAATTGGACGACAAGTTCGTTCAATTTTGTCCATGGCCCCGGCCTTGCACCTGTGCAGCAGGCGATGTAACGCACAAGACCGTGGCGAGGGAGATGATGGCCTTTGACAGCACCCGCTGGTTGGGAATCGGGTGCGTCAATATAGCAGACTGTTGGAATCTTTGTTGGCGTTGCTGTCGGCCTGGATGTTGGTGTTGCGGTTGATGCTGTTGGCGGCGTGCTGGCTGAGAACGGCGAGCTGGCTGTTGACGGCGTGCTGGCTGTTGGCGGCGAGTTGGCTGCGGACGGCGAGTTGTTGAAGGATGGCGATGTGATGAAGGACTGCGTGCTGGAGAATAGCTCCCTGGCGGAGGGAGTTCAGGCCACTCAGCTTGCCTTGGAGAGGAGTGATGTGATGGCGGGCGAATTGGGGAGTCGAAACGGATGGGGTTCCGGCACATGCGATTCCGCCGAAGTGGAGCTGCGGGGCGTCTTGGTTGGGGAGATTGTGGTCGCACTCCTAGCCTGGCCAAAATGCTAGACCGCTCCGGTCTGGTCGGGGAGGTGGTGCGAACTGAGGCCGAACTATCACCCGTTGGCTCGGGGTGCAACATCGTGTGGTGCCGAAAGCCAAATTTCCGGCACGTCATTTTCCAGTGGAACCTCTCCACCGTGTGACTTTTGGCCAGGCAATTTCTGCAATAGGCGTGGGTGCGAATGACCGAGCGCCGGCTCGAGACCCTCATAAGGAAGTCCGGGCAGTACCGCAGCGAGTGGCCCTGATTACACAGTACGCACTGGTAGATCTCGCTCACGATACAGGGGGCTGCGCTTCTGGCTCTGAAATGAGAATGGTGTTAGTATCTGTTCTGAATGAATTGTAATGAGTGTGTAAAATGTAAAATGATGAAAATGAAAAAATGATGAAATGAGCTAAGAGATGAGAAAAAGTGCTATGATGTTGAATTTTCTTGGTTTAATAAAGGTAGATAACATAATTTGACTATTGGCCGAGTGATTGTCCTAGAAGCAGTGAGAATATCAGCTACCCTAATATTTGTGTCGGAACCGTGATGAGTTTTGACTATTCTTCCGAGACGCCAATCGCTTGGGGGCAGTAAATCGTCCATGACTACTACCAGATCACCAGCCTGCTGATTTTTGCTGGTGTTTTTCCATTTGTAACGCTTGTGGAGTGCTTTCAGATATTCTTCCTTCCATCTTAGGGCAAATTGGTGATGGAGCGCCTTCAATTTTAACCATCTGTTTGTAAGAGATATATTCTGAGAAATTGGCTCCGGGATCGACATGATGGGAGCTCCTTTTAGATAATGACCGGGAGTTAAGGCAGTTACATCTGATGGATCCTCGGAAACAGCTGATATCGGGCGTGAGTTTAGAACTCCTTCTATTCTGGCAAGTACGGTCGCAAATTGCTCAAAGGTGAATCTGTGGGAACCAGCGATTCTTTTAAAATGGTTTAAAGCGGACTCCCAAAGTCCGCTCATATGAGGTGCATGTGGGGGAATAAATTGCCATTCAAACCCATGGGATGATTATTTGTCGGGTAGATCACTGGCTGATCACTGGCTGGATGAATTTTGAAAACTCTTGCAGCAGATTTCGGCTTGCACCGATAAAGTTTCTTCCATTGTCAGAAACTACCCGATGGGGTAGTCCCCGCCTCCCAACGAAACGCGAGAATGCCGCCTCAAATGCTGCGGAGGATAACTCAGAACAGGGTTCCAAATGAATGGTTTTGATAGAGAAACATATAAAAATACATGCGTATCCTTTTATGAGTGGGGATCGTCCTACTGAAGAACTTTTAAGTTCGAAAGGTCCAGCGAAATCTACGCCGGTGATGTGAAAAGGAGGCGTAATCGTACATCTTTCTGGGGGTAAAGGCGCCATTATTTGCGAGCACGGTTTATGCTGGTACAGAATACATGTTTTGAACTTATGTATTATGCTTTTTATCCGTGGTTTGATACGAGAGATATAGTATTCGGTTTGCACCATTCTGCACATTTGTGTGCAACCAGCATGAGCAAGGAAAGTGTGCAAATGTCCGAGATATAAATGACAGAGACGAGAATTTCCGGGAAGAATAACGGGATATCGTTCATTGTAAGGAAGTGGTGCATCAACCAATCTTCCGTTAACACGTAATACTTGGTTCGAATCGACAAATGGGTTTAAATTCTTTAAACTGCTTTTTTCTGGTAAAATTTCGGACTTAATTAATATGCGGAAATCAATCTCAAAATATCTTTGTTGAGTTAGCGATATCAAACGATTTTTTGTGTAATTGACTTATGATTGTGAGAGCGAAACGGAGTTTGATCTTTGTAATCCCTTGATTCGACTAACACAGTTGTTGTAAAAGCGATATACATAAGAGATCACTCGTAAAGCTCGAGCATATGAGGAAGATCAGGTTAATATATCAGGTTCTTCTATAATTTCATAAGCGTTTGTATTTTTGACCGTTTTCCAATTTCTGGAGAAACTGACGGATTTTTCTTAGGCCATTCTGAGGAGGGATTCGTTAGCCAACTTGGTCCATTAAACCATAATGAGTTTATTGTAATATCATGTGGTCTACAACCACGAGTGCCGAGGTCGGCTGGATTGTCATGAGTTGGGACATGTCGCCAAATAGCTTTTGGGACGAGATCATGTATTTGAGAGGTTCTGTTTGCAATGTATGTTTCCCATGTCGATGGGGGTTTTGACAGCCACCCAAGGATAATTTAAGAATCCGTTCACAATGTTATACCACTAACTTTGAAATCGAATGGTGATGTGACGTAATTAACTAACATAGCGAGAAGATGTGCTCCATTGAGCTCTAATCGTGGCAGACATACGGGCTTGAGGAGGGAAACTTTACTTTTAGCTATTAATAAGTTGGAGAACACTACAGATTTCTTCGTTTGGCATCTTATATAAACTCACGCGCAAAATGCTGCCTGTGATGCATCTGAGAAGCCATGAATTTCAATACTATCTGTGGGGCAATATTGCACCCATCTAGTTATAGAAACCTCTTTTATATGTCTTAGATCAGAAACAAGGGTATCCCATTTGTGCTGGGAATCTGGGCTAAGATCTCAGACCTTCCAGCCAGAGCTGCTGCATCAGACTTTTTGATCTTATTACCACAGGTGTTATCCACCCTGCTGGATCGAACAGCTGTGCTACCACCGATTGTACTTGACGCTTGGTCATATTCTTATTCTGTTGAATGGCTCCCAGAACATAACTAAACGTGTCGGTTAGTGCATTCCACTTGATTCCCAACGTTTTGGTTGTGCTTGATTCTTGTAACTGAAGAAATTCTGAATCATAGAGATCTTCTAGAGGCAAGTGCGACAGAAGTTTTGGGTCACTGGCAGTCATTTTCTTTAGAGACCTGCACTTTTAACACGGCTATGAGATCATTTTGAGATTTGATAGTTTCTTCGATTGAGAAACCTCCGGACAAGATATCGTCGACATACGTTTCCTGTCGTAATATGTTTGCGACCTTGGGGTACAGACTTTCGGAATCCGTTGCTAACTGCAATAAAGTGCGAATAGCGAGAAAGGGCGCGCAATTTATTCCGAAAGTCACTGTCTTTAACTGATAGTCTTTAATAGAGCTTTCAGGTGTTGGTCGGAACAGTATTCTCTGGTAGGGCCTATCTTCCGGGTGTACCAAAATCTGCCTGTACATCTTCTGGATATCCCCGCTAAAAACGTACTGATATTTTCTCCAATTTAATATTATGGATGTCAAATCTGATTGTAATGTGGGTCCTGTGTAAAGGACATCATTTAACGACTGACCAGACTTTGTTTTTCGCGATGCGTTAAACACAATTCTCACATTTGTGGTTTTATGTTCTGGCCGCACTACGGCGTGATGGGGAAGATAGAAAGAGTTGAACTTTCTATCCGAGCTTATTTCTCGAGAGGAGGTTTCTTCGCATGATTCAGAGAAATATATTCGTGTAAAACTGCGTAATATTGGGATTCTAACTCGGTATCTTTTGAAAGATTTTCCTCCATGCGTGTACACTGCGCTAGAGCAATAAATCGAGACGAGCCGAGACATAATGAATCCGAAAATTCGTTTTTAAATGGTAGTCTCACCATGTACCGTCCGTCTGCTGAGCGCGAAGTTGTCTTTACATAAAATTCTTCGCAAAATTTATCTTCAGCAGAGATGTGTGGAGACTTAGGAATTTCTTCCTGTTCCCAAAATGTGCGTAAAATATCACAAAGAGAAGATTCTTCGCTCTCAATTACATTTGTCGAAAAAGAATTGATGGTCTCCGTTTTCATGGGGCCGCTGAGAACCCATCCGAATATTGTGTTATATGCTGATGTATTACCACAAATATTCTTCCTTATGCCCTCAATGTTAATGAATCTTTCGGAATCATTGCCCAAAATCATGTCTATTTGGGACGACTTATTAAAATTTGGGTCTGCCAGATCTAGATCCTCAAGATCTGCAGGATTGGATATTTCAAAGGAGACCGAAGGAAGCTTCTTTGTCACCTTAGGTAAGATTATTGCGGAAATTGTGAAACGAATATTCTGTTTCTTGGCGACTATCACCAGCTGACATTCTTTATCAGAGGTTTGTTTCTGTCCACCTATACCAGCTA
Source organism: Eudasyphora cyanicolor (assembly GCA_963930755.1). Taxonomy (NCBI): domain Eukaryota; kingdom Metazoa; phylum Arthropoda; class Insecta; order Diptera; family Muscidae; genus Eudasyphora; species Eudasyphora cyanicolor. The sequence goes on from OZ005734.1 coordinate 135,602,295, forward strand.
TATCAAAATGGGATTTCGAAGTGGGAATTTGTAATCTATTTCTAATTCTTTCGGAAAGAAAAGTTCTTTGAGAACCAGGATCTATCAAAGCACTTATTGGGAAGAGTTCTCCTTGATGCTCGATTTGGACTAATGCTGTTCGAAGCAGAATCATGTCACTGTTTGACGAAAAATTCGCTTGAACATGAGAAGTGCGGCTTTGGTGAGAAGTAGAGGGCGTCTTTATTTGAGACGAGCGATTTTGCTTATTGTTGACTGAATTTTGACCATTTTGAGGTATCTTCTCAGAATATCTGAGAGGTCTCTGTTCATCCGTATTTGCTTCATGGCATCTCAAATGCAGAAGGCTATGATGCTGCTTGTGACATATCACCAGGGATGGTCCGTCGTAAACTGTGACGTATATGACATACATTTGAGACGTATTCGACATACGTATACAACGTCGTAAACCTAATGTCGGAAACTTGACTTTGTCACTAACAGTACATAATTAGCAAATCAATAGAAAAGAAAAAATATTTATTTTGAACTTTCAAGTTTATTTATTGGTTCAAATGAATTATTAATTGTTTATAAATTAGGTTTATTCTTCACTCGAATCTCTTCAATGCCTTCAAAGTTGTCTTTTTTCGCGTATTTTAAGTGAAAAGTAAACTTCCAGCAACTTTATAGATCGTTCCGATTCTAATAGATTTCGAAAATCAGAATGCAGATGGGACCCATTGGAGAAAATGCCTTCTAATTATGCAGTTGACGCTGGGATCATCAGTAATTTTAGAGCAAATGATGCCAATGCGTTATGTCGACTTTTTGCCATATTCCAGAATAAGTCAGGGCTTCTATTTTTTGAAGCAAGCACAGGAATGGGTGGGTGTCAAAGTTTGTTGGAGAGCGGCAGACAAACTACAAACTTTGATACTTGCTTTGAAAAAATTGTCTCGTGTGAATCAGAACTTATATAATATTTTACAAAAAAAACTGAAACTGAACGATTTATTGTTCGTCAAGAATATAAATTAAATGGTCTACAAAAGATGTGAAGAAAAGTGAATTTTTATGATCTGAAAAGATGTGCGTGCCATTGTTGAAAAAGTAGATTTATCGCCGAAAGTAGTTGATTTTCCGATTTGAACTTATTAATTAAGGGTTGTACTCTATAACATACCATTGCGTAAATATTGGTATTCGATCAAAAACATTTATTTTCTCAAAAAAAAAATTAAATGAATTTGTATCTCGGATTTCGATTAGTTTTTATGTATATGGTGTCTACCAGATTTTTACGTGCAGCGTCCTTAGAATTGATATTACAGTTTACGACATTTCATACATTTCAGACGGGTTTATGACGTATGTGACGTTTACACCTTTCTGACAGTCGTAAACCTACAAAATCATGTCGTGGACCATCCCTGCATATCACACATGCGCCAATGCTTTTGCATTTGGTTTTGATGTGAGAGGAAGATAAGCAGTTACAGCAAATTTTATTTTTAAACTGCAGGGAATTTTGAGACGAGCGAGTATGTTGATACGAATTTCTTTCTTTTGTTGACCTAATGCTCGAAATGGGTTCAACTATTTCATATCTATTTATCAAGAAATCATCAAGCTGGGCCCATGTTGGCAACTCTCTGTGTGATTTTAGCGATTGCTCCCAGAGAGAAAGAGTCTCATCTGGTAATTTTTTAGAAATTAAGTAGATCAGTATTGGGTCCCAAATTGTGGTATCAACTTCCAGAATCTTCAGAGTACATAGACAGTCATTTACTGTTGATTGGATCTTCTGAATCGATTCACTGTTTTCCGCCGTGGCTACAGGAATATTGAATAATATTTTCAACTGATTGTCTACCAAAACGCGTTTGTTCTCATATCATGCCTTCAAGGCATTCCATGCAAGATCAAAATTTTCGTCACATAATGTGTATCTTTTTACAATGGCCCCAGCCCCACCTCTAGTTGTATTTCGTAGATGGTACAGTTTTTGAGCTCGAGTAAGTTTTGGGTGGTTTACGTAGACCGCTGTGAATATGTCACGAAATGACGGCCATTCTTCGTAACCTCCTTTAAATATTTCTGTGTCGCATGGGGGAACCTTTATGCAGGCGGTGTTGTCAAGAGACGAGTTTTGAATGGGTTGACTTTGCGGTATGTAAGGCGGTATGTAAGGCGGAATGAGACTGTGCCTTGAACTTTGACGAGCATTTCCACTGGACAGTCTTAGAATATCGAGAATTTGCGACCTCGCGGTGTAATATGCTTCTGAACTGGTATTGAAATTTATTTTGGCGTTTTCTCGAAAATCTTTTGTATTTGCAGTTTTTGGTGAAAGCATTAACGTTTCATACGTGGCCTGCAGCTTTGACCATCGACTTTCCAAATCTTCCAATTTTACTTCTAAAACTGTATCCGTTTGGTCAGAAATATCACTTTGCTCGAATTGTGTACAAAACATGACCAAGTGGTCGCAATCGAACAAAAACTTGTCATGTTCTGTTGAGATGTGTATAGAGGAATTTGAAGATTTGTCACCGGGGAGCGCTTTGCTTCCTGTGGAAGTTTTAACACCCGCGGTGGCTGATTTGCTGGTGGATGCCGTAGAGGCTTCTGAAGGTGGATCTACGCCCATCATGAAGAATGAAAAATAATTTTACGGAATCTTTTGATATTCGAATATTTGAGACTTTAATTTTTCAAGAATCTAGCTCTTTTGAAACCAAACGCCAACAAAAGTGCAGATTTCTCAACTTTTTTTTTTGAGAGTAGAATCGAACCTCTTATTTTTTACCCGAGAATAATTTTTGAATATATGTCCCCCTATTAGGACCAACCTTCTCTCTTTCTAAGAGAAGAATTTTTAGCACATCTGTCCCTCAATTAGGACAGACTTCTCTCTGTTTTAAGAGGAGATTTTTGGAATATATGTCCCCCTATTAGGACCGTACACTGTAGCTGTGCCAAAAAGCGTGTACCGAATAGTTCCAATTGATATTGGTAGCGGGTATGAAAGAGACGAAATGTATGAAATTATGTGGCTTGGTTCATAGCAACATGAAATTATCAAACTATAAACTCTGTTTGTGCATCAATAGTGTTCCAACTAAAATTTTTGTGTTGAAGAAAGTTTAGCTCGTGAAGTGAATTGTCTCAGCTCGACTTGTGATGACTAAAGTTTCCCAAATCTACTATAAAAGACTCCAAAACGGATTTCTTTTTACGCGAAATTGCTTGAATGCTTAATGCAACGCATAAATCTCAATGTGAATTAATTTTTAAGGTTGATTACCAGAGATTTATTGATGCGTTCAAATAGGTTTTGCTAACTAGACAATAAATTTGTATTAAAATTGATTTTAGTTGAAAACTGTAACTAGTAAGCGAATATTAATTGTATTATTTAATTTTCCAATATAATTAATTGGTATAGTTTAAATTTGACACTAACTTGAGACGAGAAATTGGCGCGGTAGTCAATTTTTACCCTTTATTCAAAATCGATCAACAATCACGTTATTCGGTTGAGAGTTCCCTTCGCAAGAAGAAATGATTCAGAAGTTGGCAAAATATTTTTTTTCCAACTAACATATATTTTTATCGAAAAGTATGAAGTAAGGATAACTCCAATTTAATTGAGGCAAAAGTAAAATTGATCCCAGAAATTTATGAGATATCGAATAAAAATTCAATTTGAATTTAACTTAATTTCTACTTTTCTTATTTTTAAATATTGAAGAAATATAACATATTCCATTCCCATGGCCCCAGCCCCACCTCTAGTTGTATTTCGTAGATGGTACAGTTTTTGAGCTCGAGTAAGTTTTGGGTGGTTTACGTAGACCGCTGTGAATATGTCACGAAATGACGGCCATTCTTCGTAACCTCCTTTAAATATTTCTGTGTCGCATGGGGGAACCTTTATGCAGGCGGTGTTGTCAAGAGACGAGTTTTGAATGGGTTGACTTTGCGGTATGTAAGGCGGTATGTAAGGCGGAATGAGACTGTGCCTTGAACTTTGACGAGCATTTCCACTGGACAGTCTTAGAATATCGAGAATTTGCGACCTCGCGGTGTAATATGCTTCTGAACTGGTATTGAAATTTATTTTGGCGTTTTCTCGAAAATCTTTTGTATTTGCAGTTTTTGGTGAAAGCATTAACGTTTCATACGTGGCCTGCAGCTTTGACCATCGACTTTCCAAATCTTCCAATTTTACTTCTCAAACTGTATCCGTTTGGTCAGAAATATCACTTTGCTCGAATTGTGTACAAAACATGACCAAGTGGTCGCAATCGAACAAAAACTTGTCATGTTCTGTTGAGATGTGTATAGAGGAATTTGAAGATTTGTCACCGGGGAGCGCTTTGCTTCCTGTGGAAGTTTTAACACCCGCGGTGGCTGATTTGCTGGTGGATGCCGTAGAGGCTTCTGAAGGTGGATCTACGCCCATCATGAAGAATGAAAAATAATTTTACGGAATCTTTTGATATTCGAATATTTGAGACTTTAATTTTTCAAGAATCTAGCTCTTTTGAAACCAAACGCCAACAAAAGTGCAGATTTCTCAACTTTTTTTTTTGAGAGTAGAATCGAACCTCTTATTTTTTACCCGAGAATAATTTTTGAATATATGTCCCCCTATTAGGACCAACCTTCTCTCTTTCTAAGAGAAGAATTTTTAGCACATCTGTCCCTCAATTAGGACAGACTTCTCTCTGTTTTAAGAGGAGATTTTTGGAATATATGTCCCCCTATTAGGACCGTACACTGTAGCTGTGCCAAAAAGCGTGTACCGAATAGTTCCAATTGATATTGGTAGCGGGTATGAAAGAGACGAAATGTATGAAATTATGTGGCTTGGTTCATAGCAACATGAAATTATCAAACTATAAACTCTGTTTGTGCATCAATAGTGTTCCAACTAAAATTTTTGTGTTGAAGAAAGTTTAGCTCGTGAAGTGAATTGTCTCAGCTCGACTTGTGATGACTAAAGTTTCCCAAATCTACTATAAAAGACTCCAAAACGGATTTCTTTTTACGCGAAATTGCTTGAATGCTTAATGCAACGCATAAATCTCAATGTGAATTAATTTTTAAGGTTGATTACCAGAGATTTATTGATGCGTTCAAATAGGTTTTGCTAACTAGACAATAAATTTGTATTAAAATTGATTTTAGTTGAAAACTGTAACTAGTAAGCGAATATTAATTGTATTATTTAATTTTCCAATATAATTAATTGGTATAGTTTCAATTTGACACTAACTTGAGACGAGAAATTGGCGAGGTAGTCAATTTTTACCCTTTATTCAAAATCGATCAACAATCACGTTATTCGGTTGAGAGTTCCCTTCGCAAGAAGAAATGATTCAGAAGTTGGCAAAATATTTTTTTTCCAACTAACATATATTTTTATCGAAAAGTATGAAGTAAGGATAACTCCAATTTAATTGAGGCAAAAGTAAAATTGATCCCAGAAATTTATGAGATATCGAATAAAAATTCAATTTGAATTTAACTTAATTTCTACTTTTCTTATTTTTAAATATTGAAGAAATATAACATATTCCATTCCATTTGCATCGATAATACTTTTGAGGCAGTGTTTATTATATTTTCAATGTAATTTATTTCAATTTTAGAGACAAATTGAGAAAGTGGCAGTTCAAATTCAATTTTATTGACAAATTGATAAACATGCGGTTCAATCTAGAATATATTCAATTTTATTGACAAATTCAATACCATTTCAATATTTTATTTATTTATTTTTCTTTTTTTTTATTTCAATTTTATTGAAGAAATTGACAGACAGACAGAAACAGACAACATCAACTCAATATAATCTTAATCTTTTTCTTTTCTTTTATTTCAATTTTAATGAACAAATTGAGAAACAGACAACATCAACTAAAATAATCTTAAGGTTTTTTTCTTTTATTTAAATTTTAATGAACAAATTGAGAAACAGGCAGTTCAATTTTAGCTTATGTCAGTGTATGCATTAAATTTTCTATTTTTTTTTTGTATTATCACCCTTTCTCCAGAAAATAATAGATTAACTGAGCAACTATCAATTTTAAATCAGCTTTGATAAATCAAAAAACTAGAAATTGTAGTTTAAATTTTGAATAATTTTGATGTATGGAGGAGATTAGATAGGTTAAATCCGATATCAATCAATATATTTGCAATATAATTCAGTTTAAACCCTTGTACAGCGGTTTGAGTTTACGTTTTAATTGAATTGAAAAAAAATCACGATTTAAAATTGAGAAGTAGCAAATTAAATTCAAAATTCCTTTAGATTAAAACCATATACTGATCCATTAACACAATAAAGAGCATCTTAAATTCAATATTCAATTTGGTTTAAAGGTGAAGAAGGCGAAGTTCAATAGCCTTGGGATTGAAAAAAACATTATTTTAGAAAATGCAGCAAAGAATAGATGCAATTCAATACTTGTTGAATGTAGAATCAGTTCGGATCCAAAAATTTATAACACAACTGATTCAATTCACTTCGTAATAGAATTTGCAGCATCTTCGGTTCAAGACTGAGAAGGGAGGCGATTAAATCTGATATCAATTAAATTCCAGAGTGAATTTTATGATTTTTTTGTTTGTTTTAATTCGTAGATAAATTTTAGATTTGACTGATATTAATCGAATGATATGGTTAAATTTCTGTTTTAAATGCAAAAATTGAGAAAGAGATGGATGAATTCAACTTTAATTGAACTAAAAAAAATCATGTAAACTTGGTTGTGATTAAATTAAATTTCAATTGAATTTTAAGTTCCATTTGAATTTGGGGATAACCACTGCAATTCAAACTTAATTCTTATATTTGTATTAAATATTAATATTTGGATTAAATATTAAAAGTTTCCACAACACAATCATTTCAACTTTCTTGTTTATGTGGCATAAACTTTCGCTGTTGCATTAAAAACTTCAAGTTAAAAAATTTTTTCATTCACACGATTCGTATTTAAATTGGTGGTCTAAATTCCTTTTAAATTTAGAAACACCTTTAATATATGTGACGATTAAAATTTGTATATGGCATAAAATAAGTAATTATGGTGTAAATAATCATAAAATTAGTATTCATGCATGTTAGTTTATATATATATATATACATATATATATATGCACACCGTGTATTATGAGGACAGTTTTTCAATACACCGTTTATTATGAGGACATTTGTTGTCTTTGGGGACTGTACCCAAACTTTTCGTAGGTCTTGTGTTTACTTTGAGGACATGTGAGTTTGGGGACATTTTTTCCACTTTTCTAATACTTGGTTCCTTCTAACACTCCTTCATTCTTTTGCATCCTTACATGGTTATTTTGTATATATATACACTTTTAATGTACTTTTACCGCGTTAAAAAAAAATATAACCCTCGTCATTACATTGCCACCCTTTCTCAAAACCACCTCTTTTGGACGGCGTCAAAATAAAAAACTTTGTTCGGCTTAGTGTTGTCGTTTTTATAAAGCAGCGGTTGTTGGTACACACATACTGCCGTTTGTGTGAGGCTGTTAGGTATATATATATATAGATGGATGTAAGTACGTTTGTGATTGGCTTGCGTGGACAAAGAGTTGGCGTTGTTATAAAGCAGCGGTGGTTGATACACACATACTGCCGTTTGTGTGAGGCTTTATAGGTATATCTATAAATAGATTGATGTAAGGACGTTTGTGATTGGCTTACGAGGATGCATACCGACATACCTTATGTTATATGTGCACTAATATTTTGTATTGCCTATATGCATTGTGTGCAAATGGACATCACAGTTTATTGCCAACAATTTGGTGTTGGCTATAGTAGTCTAGTGGTTAGAGCAAAGAGATTGTATATAAAGAGTAACCACGGCGAAAATTCATGTGCAGAGGTGAGTTTTTCTATCAAAATGATGGACAAAAAGGAAAATTAAATTGATTAAAAAAGAGATTTTTCTGCGTTTTCTTTGTTTCTGCTAACGTATAAGAAGTTTATTTTGTGTGTTTCTTGACATGCATGTGAAAAAGTGCAAGAGAAACACATCGATATTTAAATTACATTTTCATGAACTCATCTTTGCTCATGAGGTGGAATTCACATTTTCCGTGTGGTGAATGAAATGGTATCTCTTCTTATATTGAACCTCTTTGGGTTAGAGTGCGTGGCTCGGAGCTTTGAGACCCAGGTTCGAAACGCGGAGAGGGCATTTCGATTTTTGCAATTTATTTTTTATAATCAATTTTTACAGCAGACTACCACTAACCTGATATTCCTGGTTAATGTATTTCTTATTTTTTTTTTAATTTTTTTAAATTTTTTAATTCAAAAAAACAGGAATTGTAACATACTTACAGAAAGCGTGATCATTTTAAGTTTTGGAAAAGACATTTATTCTATTATTATAAATTTTTGAGAATTATGTCGATTTTTTGGTGTAAATAGATCACTATACTAGGGAAATTAAGCCAATTTCAGAAAAATATGTGATTTGTTTTTTTTTCTCCAAAAAATCGTTTTTAGGGTCGAACAAACCATAAACAAGTAAGAAAGTTTCAGTCGGGTAAACCGACTAAGGTATACCCTCACTTTGTGAGTAATGTAATATTGAATATTACTCGAATTTATCTGTCAATTTGTGTGGGAGGTACCAGAAGGGGTTTATCAAATACACATTTTTTTCGCTGAACATTAGATACTTTAAATTCATTGCACTGTGCCGACTTATAAGCATTTATGTGCACTAGTATAAACGTTACATTTTTTGAAGCTATTATCTTAACGAAGAGAAAAATGCCTATTTGAAAATCTATGGATAAATGAAGAAATTATACTCCTTCTCCTTTCAACAAATTCATGTTTTTATAATCAAACATTGTGAACGAGGCATCGCAGGAGTGACCTAACAGACCACAAGTATATTGTCGGAAATTCGTTTCGGGCAATTTTAAGCCATTTGAGCAATGTCTGTCTGGCTGGTGCGCACGATAATTTTCGAAATGAGTAACCGATGGACTTCAAATTTTGTATGTGTTGAAATTTTTTATTCCACTCCTTCTAGTACCTCCCCATAAAGCGTCAAAATTCAGTGAAATGTAGATTCTTTAATATCTTATATACTACTTATCAATATCTTCCAATCACTTTCACACATAGTATTATTTTCTAGATCTCTACCTCCTTGAGAAAAATGGGCGAAGTTGCCACGGCTTCTTAGGTACCTCCACATTTTGTGTGGGAAATTCCAAAGGGGGCATGACAATATCGCCATTTGTCAATGGAATGTCGGTAATATAAATCATTACACTGCACAAAATGTCAAGTATTTGTATGCACTGGTATTAAATTTATAAGCCGTTCACTTTTTGTTCAAAATGATCCATTTATGTGAGAGGTACCCAAAGTTATAGTGAAAATGAGTGTTAGTCGAACTTAAAATCAAAATTATAACCAAAGTGATTTTATAGTCAAATGTAAATATGCATATTATAGTATGTTTTTTTACGGATTAAGCAAAATGGTGACCAGATCAAATCCTTATGTCTGTCTGGTTGGTGCGCACGATAACTTTCGACAGGATTAACCGATTGACTTCAATTTAGTATGTGTCAATATTTTTTTCTATCTCAGGCTAAGGTCGAAAATGGACTATGTTGGTTCACTCCTTCGAGTGCCTCCCTCACGAAGAGTCAAAATTTAAATACTGATTATCTCATAACTTCTATACTACTACTCAGAATCATTCACACTTCCACACATAGTATTAGTTTCTTGGTCGCTATCATCTTGAGAAAAATGGTCGAAGTTGCCACGCCCCTTTTGATACCTCTCATACAAAAGTACCATTTTGCAGAAAAAGTTAACGACTTATAATTTTGATTCCAGTCCATACAAAAACTTGACATTTTTAAAAGTGTAATGCTTTTATAGTACCCGCAGTCCCGTAAACAATGGACGTTGTTGTCACGCCCCTTTTGGTAACTTTCATACAAATGGATCATTTTGCACAAAAAGTTAACTGTTTATAACTTTGATTCCAGTCACAAATACTTAAAACCAAAGAGATTGTATATAAAGAGTAACCACGGCGAAAATTCATGTGCAGAGGTGAGTTTTTCTATCAAAATGATGGACAAAAAGGAAAATTAAATTGATTAAAAAAGAGATTTTTCTGCGTTTTCTTTGTTTCTGCTAACGTATATGAAGTTTATTTTGTGTGTTTATTGACATGCATGTGAAAAAGTGCAAGAGAAACACATCGATATTTAAATTACATTTTCATGAACTCATCTTTGCTCATGAGGTGGAATTCACATTTTCCGTGTGGTGAATGAAATGGTATCTCTTCTTATATTGAATCTCTTTGCTTAAAACTGTGTGGAGTGTAATGCCTTTACTGTACCTATAGTCCCTTGCAAAATGGGGGCCCCTTGTGGTACCTCTCATAAACTTGGACCATTTTGCACAGACAGTTTTTTTGTACAGAGTAATGTTTTTATAGTACCCATAATATATTAAAACAGTGGGAGTTATGCCACTCCCCTTTTGGTACCTAACGAACAAAATTGCCAAAACAAAATATGATTTTTTTAATTTCCCTATTTTTATTATATAATATTTATACATTTATCCCTAAACTTTTTGCAAATAGACATTGATTTCTTCGTTAGGATGCTAGATTAAAAAAAGTGGAACAAACATTTTTTTGCGAATTTTTTTCCAGTTTTATGGTGTTTATCGCGCAGCAAAAAACGCTTTTTTGAAAAAAATCTAACTTTTTCTAATTGTTTTAACGACAGTTACTAAAAAATATGGTCCAAATACTAAAAGTAACTTCCATGAAAATTGGAATTTAAAAAACAACTTTACCATAAAAAAAATTTTGTTTTGGTTTCATAAAATAGTCTGCCTTAATAAATACAAAAAAGTTTTTCGGGAAAAAAATAAATGTTTGTGCATAGTGTAATCATTGTATGTAGACACTATCATCATTTCCATGTAAATGCAAACGTTCTTCGATTAAGTCAGATAGTGGTAACTAAATCAAATCACAGACCCGGAAACATATTTATTTTCTAAGTCCAGATTCACACGAGACGCAATTGTCAAAGTTTGTAGGAGAGAGAGAGGCAGGCGGAAAGAGCTCTCTCCCCTACAAACTTTGACACTTGATTGGAAAAAATTGTCTCATTTGAATAACGACTTATTATTATGTTTTCAGAAAAGAAAAATATTTTTATTACTTTTTTACGAAAGTATGTTTTAGTAGAATATATTAGAAATACCCAAATAAGCAAAAAACTAAATAATTAAAAAAAATAATTAAGCAAATTAGTCAAAAAAGTGGACACTTCGTGGATTTAGCAAAGTGGCGGCCAAATCAAATCCCAGCCGGGCAGAAAAAATTGGAATCATATGCGAATCGACAAATTCGGGTTTTTTTTAAAATATTTTTTAATAAAGTACAATTAAATACTTAGTAAAAACCTAAATAAAAAAATATGTTTTTTATTTACTTATTTTTTTAGGAAAATATATTTTAATTAAATATATTAGAAATAAACAATTGAGCAAAAATATGAATAATTAGGAAAACTAATTAATTAATCAAATTACCCACCAAACCGAAAAATTCGTGGTTGATGGTTATTTCTACTGCCCCCAAGTTAAACGAAAAGTTCCGACCGACTTTATGAATTTTTGGGCATAAAAATCCGAAATTCTAAAATTTTGGTCTGAGCATACAATAAGCAAAGAATCATATCGACAGTTTATATTCAATATCCTCTATCTTAAAAAACACAATTGTTCACTAGAGCCAAAAAACCGTTTATATCCCTAATTTTAAAGAAAAATAAAATTTTTTGTTCTACAAAGTTTATTACATCTAACTACGTGATCTACTAAATAATATTTTTTTTAATATTTGCACCACGAGCCATTTTATGGAACATAGAGGGTATTGCTCTTCAAAAATTCTTCATGTGGAATTATTTATGAATTCCACAATTTTTTTTTATATATAATTATACATATTATAATAAAAATAATAAATAATAATAACAATGAATTAATGATTAATTTTTATTTAAGTATTATCTATTTCTTGGGGTTCATTTTTGAATCCATTTTCAAATTTTCGTAGAAAAAATAGTATTCTTGTGGAATCACAGGTTAGATATAAAAATAGCCATAATTTGAAAACTAAAGCTTCGACTAAAAAAATTTAACCAAATTCGGGTTTAGCATACTCTTTTCACCAAAGAACCATCTTTTAGAAGAAAAAAAAAACAAAAAAAAAATACAGTCCCAAATTATATGAAGAGATAGAGGGTATTACAAAAATGACCATAAAATCTCAATTTTTGTTTTTTTTTATTTCCAAATTAGTACCATAGATGCGCCTTATTTTACCGAATATTTTAACATAAAAATCTCATTTTTGCAAAAATTGAAGACAGAGGGTTTTGAATATAAGCTCTCGATATGCGGCTTGACTAATTTCTGGATTAAGCAAAATGGTGACCAGATCGAATCCCAGCTAGGACAAAAACAATTTTTATTTAATTATTTTTCGAATAATATATATTTTTTAATTAAATACAATCTAAATTAATCAAAAATGAACAATTAAAGACTTATTAAAAAGATATTTAACACTATGCAACAATTTTTTTGTCGAATGGCTATGCATAACATTTTCTGATGTAATATGGTGTTCTAAACACGAAAAAAATTTTTTTAAAAAAATGGTATTTTTTAATATTTTTTTCAAATTCCCATTTTCTTGGAAAGTGGCATTAATATTTGGACCACATTTTTGTAAGTATATGCTCGATAATGATACATTCACGTGGAAACAGAATGTTAGTAACTGTCGTTAAAACTATTAGAAAAAAAGATTTTTTTAAGAAAAAACGTTGAAAATCTAGCTTCCTAACGAAGAAAACAATGCCTAGTTGAATAAATGTAGAAATTATTTTACTTTTGGAAGAAATAAGTGAATTTCAATATAATCCGTTGTTTATACTCCCACCATTATGAACAAGGGTAAATCAAATGCTGCGGGCCAAAAGGGTAACACATCGATGGACTGATCTAAGAGAGCCTAAGAATATTTGGCGGAAATCCATTTTGGGTCATTTGAAGTCGTTTCAACAATGTCCGTCTGTCTGTCTAGTTTGTGCGCACGATAACTTTCGACAGGATTAACCGATTGACTTCAATTTAGTATGTATCAATATTTTTTTCTATCTCAGGCTAAGGTCGAAGATGGACTATGTTGGTGCACTCCTTCGAGTATATCCCCCACGAAGGGTCAAAATTTAGTGAAATAGTGATTATCTCATGACTTCTATACTACTACCCAGAATCTTTCACAATTCCACACAAAGTATTTCATTTCATTTATTTCGTACAATCTTGTAATTAAAAGCCGTCTGGCCAATTAAACATAAATTACAATATGCATATACATAACTAAGCTTTTTAACCAAGGGTACTACTCTTGGTCGTTATAATCATGAGAAAAATGGGCGATGTTGCCACGCTCCTTTTGGTACTTCCCATACAAATGGACCATTTTGCACAAAAAGTAAACGGCTTATAACATGGATTCCAGTCCATAAAAATATTTAACATTTTGTGCAGTGTAATGCCTTTACAGTACCTACAGTCCCGTAAAAAAAATAACGTTATAGCCATAGCCCATTTGCTACCTTCCATACAAATGGGCCATTTTGCACAAAAAGTTAACTGCTTATAACTTTGATTCCACCTATACAAATACTATAGGGTCGTTTCTGCCACGTCCCGCAAAAAAATTGCCCAAAAAAATATTAACATTTATTTTTGTGAATTTCCCTATTTTTATACCCTACATTACACTGGTACAGGGTATTATAACTTAGTGCATTTGTTTGTAACACCCAAAAGGAGATGAGATAGACCCATCGATTATTATACCGATCGACTTAGAATCACTTTTTGAGTTAATTTAGCTATGTCCGTATGTATGTTAGATATAGCCAGCATATATATGTTACCCCCGATTTGCAATGTAAGCGCTGTAGAAACTATATTTTATATTGGATCGTTAGGAAACTCGGCAGGAAGAGGTTTCCTATTACATGAATTAACACCGCTAATTTTGGGGGAAATTGGTTCAGATTTAGGTATAGCCCCCATATATATATTACCCCCGATTTGACATTTAAGTGATGTAGAAACTGTATTTCACATCCGATGAGTACGAAATTGGGCTGAAAGAGGCCTTATTACATGAATGAACACAGCCAAATTTGGGGAAAATCGATACAGATTTACATATAGTCCTCATATATACGTAACCCCCGATTTGATATGTAAGCGCTGTAGAAGCTGTATTTTATATCCTACCAGTACGAAATTCGGCAGAAAGGGGTTTCTTATTACTTCAATGAACACATACACACATATGGTCCTCATATGCCCATATATATGGTATCAAAGCGCTATAGAAGTTGCACTTTACTTCCGATCATTAAAAAATTTGACAGAAAGAACGAATACTGCAAAATTTGGGGGAAATCGGTCCAGATTTATATGTAGCTCCCATATACTTGTTCCTTCCTACTTAGTATTTAAGTGCTATTATATATGTAATTTGGCAGAAATTAGGTTTTTGATCCAAGTTTACGAAAATCTGTTTAGATTATATATAATCACATCTGTTTATAAGAACACATTATATATAAGAACACTGCGCATTTTAACTGAAACGTAACCAATTCTTCCAAATTATTATCGCAATGCCCCTTTTTGCATTGTAAGGGAGGTGCAGCGTATTATATAGTCAGCCCCGCCCGACTATCTGTCTTTCCTTTCTGCCATAGAGACCACAAATGTCAACGGATCGGGCTGAAAATTGGTAACTGGGATTTATTTATACCAGGAACCAGTGCTGCCAGAATTAGATCGAAAATTGTCAAAATAGGGGCACAAAAATCGTCAAAATTTTCGAAATCGTCAAAACTACCAGTCACATACAGTTTTAGATTTTTTTCCGGGTGAAGGGCATATTTCAGAGACAGATATGTCTTTAAAGGTACTCTCAAATGCTTATGCGGATCCTCAAAGTGAGCCTAAAAAAATTGTGAGCCGATCTCATATTCTTGAACTGCAATAATAATCAAATTTTGCGGAAACATATTTTATACATATCAGTTTCTTAGGATTGAGAATGGTCCATATTTCGATATATCCCAGTCGATTTTATTTATTTACGTCATAGAAGCCACAAACTTCATTCGATTGGTACGAAAGTTGACAAAATAAATAGAACCATTCATTGTTTTAGCCCCCATACAAAGGATCCACTAAATGCAGGGTTACCATACGTCCTCCTTTGGGAGGACATGTCCTCCTTTTTAACCAGTGTCCTCCCGTCCTCCCTCCTTTTTCAAAAATGATGGATTTGTCCTCCTTTTGTTACAAATTAAAATTTCTCACAAATAGTAAACCTCCACATGAATTATACTCGCAACTACTTTTAGTACAAAGTTGGTACTACAATAATTGATCTCGATGACTGAAATTTGGTACAGATACTTCTTATAGATGCAGGTAACTTGGGATTGAAATGAGCAAAATTTTTAGCATCTGTCCGATTTGACTTATTAACGCCATATAGACTGCAAATTTCAACTGGTCAAAATTGGTAATTGCGGAGTATGTATATCCAGAATCCTTCAGACGAACAATGGTCGTTATAGGTCCACACGAAGGTACCTCAAGATTTTACTTCTTAACGCAACAAATTTCAAAGAATCCATAAACAGTTGACATGCAATCTATGGTGTAGGGTATGCAAAAATCGGCTTATCAGATCTTAACGCCGCTTCACTAATTTATTATAATTAACACCTAAAAATACTGGAGCTAGACCCATTTTAAAGTACACCGATTGTCTGTCTGACTATTTAAAATTGTTCCTTAAGTACAGGTCGCACTTTCATTCCGATCTTGCTGAAATTTGACAATAAGGGCTATTTCATAACTGGGAAGAAATTGGTCAACGTCGTTTCAGATTAAGATATAGGCGCTATATAAATTTTCTTTCCGATTTGGCCACAGAAGCTTTTTCATATCCAATCACTTTGAAATTAAGCAGGATGGAGTTTCTTGATCCAAGGGCACACATTGCCGAATTTGGTGTAAATCTGCACAGATTTAAATGTAGCACCCAAGAACAAACCTTGCCGAATTTGAAGAAAATTTGTTCAGATTTAGATATTGTCCTCCGATTTGGCATCTAAGCGCTACAAAATACAAATTGTTGTACAAATCATTATCATAGGAAATTGTATTTTTTAAATGTCCTCCGAAAGTTTCAAACTATCTTTGTAAATGTTACAAATGCCCTCCTTTTCTGACACAAAAGTCCTCCTTTCCGAAAAAAGGTTATGGTAACCCTGACTAAATGCGACTTCTTGGCGCATTAGAAACCACAAGTTGATTAGGCTGAATTTTGACAATATATATATATATAATTTTGCCCACATTTTTATATAGAAACCACATAACCGATTGGACATTTTCGTTTAATTTTACATAAAATCATTCATAATGCCCTCACCCGATTTTCTGTTTTAGCAACGTAGAAACCACAGATACGTATCGATTGAGTTTACCCAGAACCATTTTAAGGTGTGACATATTTTGACAAAGGCCGCATTGGACTTTACTTTTTGGACAAAAATAAAATATTCCCATTTGGGTTGAAAGAATTATATTATGCGATTTATTTTAACTGAAACTATTTGTTGGAATAAATACCTCCTAAGTGCAAGTTTGGATATAGCCTTTATTTTACTTAAAATGTCCACTGCAATTTCCTCAACCGATTTTTGCAACATAACAAAATTCCAGAGACTTTTCCTGTTATGTCATTGAATGCGATCGAATTATATTTGATTCTTATTTCTAACATTTCTAATTTTAATTTTAAAAAGATAAATGAGAGTTTAACTTATATGTGGGAGGAGTTATGAAAAATTCTTAGTTAAAGAAACATTTGATAAGTTTTCCTTACTTTTTTTCATATCACAAAAAATCGTCATTTCGGTGCAAAAATCGTCAAATCGTCATATCCTATTTTTTGGCTCTAAAAATCGTCAAAATGGTGATAAATCGTCATTTCTGGCAACACTGCCCGGAACCCTTCACACGAACAACGGTAGCCATAGGTCCAAGTTTTGATATACCCCCATACAAAGGTCCCTCTAAATTTGACTTCCTAACGCCACAAAAACCACAAATTTCAACGAATCGGGATGAAATTTGGTAAGATGACTTTATTTGTGCCCGAAACCATTCACATGCTATCCATGGTGAAGGGTATACAATTAATAATATAATAATATATTGTTTTTGTTTAGTTTCTTTCAAAATGTCAATCACAAACAATTTTGCTTAGTTAAAATTTTTATCCTTAACAACTTTTTAGCCCCATTTTCATTACCTGGATAAGAAGGTTGTTTAAACGTATATAAGTCGGAACGTGGCCGACTATATAATAACCTACATCTTCCTAACAATGCAAAAAGGGGCATTGCGATAATAACTTGGAATAATTGGTTTCGTTTCAGTTAAATGCACATTCTTTCATAGATCAAGATATACAGTTTCTACAGCGCTTACATATCCAATCGGGGTAACGTATATAAGGGGGCGTAGATATAGCCGTACCGATTTTCCTCAAATTTAGTAATGTCTCTAAGTATATCAGGAGACTTCTCTCTGTCAATTTTTATACAGATCGGTTCAAAAATGTTGCTTATACAGTGCAAACATGCCAAATCGGAGGTGCATATATATGGGAGCTATATGTAAAACTGAACCGATATAAACTAAATTCAATAGGGATCGTCCTTGTGCAAGGTTTCGTTAAGATCGGACCATAATTGCGACCTGTACTTTGATTACAAGAATACATACACAGACGGATATACCTAGCAAAATAATAAACGATTGGTCTATCTCATCTCCTTTTGGGTGTTATAAACAAATGCACAACGTTATAATACCCTGTACCAAAGAGATTCAATTTATAAAGAGATACCACGGCGAAAATTCATGTGCAGAGGTGAGTTTTTCTATTGAAGTGGTGGCATAAAAGAAGATTTAAATTGATTAAAAAAAGAGTTTTTCTGCGTTTTCTTTGTTTCAACTAACGTATAAGAATTTTATTTTGTGTGTTTATTGACGTGCATGTGAAAAAGTGAAAGAAAAGCACACAAAATACACGATTTTTCAATAAATTTTTTCATGAACTCATCTTTGCTCACGAGTCGGAATTCACCTTTCGTTGAGGTGAATGAAATGGTATCTCTTCTTATATACAATCTCTTTTGTTCACATAATTTGTTGTTTGTTTCAAAAAATCTGTGGTGGTGGAAAAATACATTGATATTGATGACAAAGAGAGAGACTTTATTTTATACAATTGTGTTACCGTGTATCGGTGGTGTCAAAGAGATTGTATATAAAGAGTAACCACGGCGAAAATTCATGTGCAGAGGTGAGTTTTTCCATCAAAAGGATGGACAAAAAGGAAAATTAAATTGATTAAAAAAGAGATTTTTCTGCGTTTTCTTTGTTTCTGCTAACGTATAAGAAGTTTATTTTGTGTGTTTATTGACATGCATGTGAAAAAGTGCAAGAGAAACACATAAAATACACGATATTTAAATTACATTTTCATGAACTCATCTTTGCTCATGAGGTGGAATTCACATTTTCCGTGTGGTGAATGAAATGGTATCTCTTCTTATATTGAATCTCTTTGATAGTATGTGTGTATGGCAACACATCGTAAAAATATCGAAAAATTATCAAACGATAATTAACAATAAATACTAAAAACACATAACTATATTTGGTATTAAATAATTAAGTATAAAGTGGCAAGTACAAAATCTTACGTCGGTATTGTACGACTAATAATACATTTGATCAGTGCATACCGCCGAATATGGATATGGATTGTTGATATTTTTTTATTCCGTCACTGCATGTAATATATTTATATAACAAACGAAATTGTGTAGAACAATTAAACGCAAAATGCACCTTTACCACTTTTTTCATAAAAATTTAATTTTCTAAAAACAATTCTATTTCAAAACATTTTGCGGGAAAAAATATAGATGTCATCAAAATTTTCTGAAGTTTTGTACAAAAACGCTATTAACCATTTTTTTAGAGAATCTTTTTTAAGGAATGTAAATGTTTTGTGGAAAAATAAATTTAGATCAAATTTTCAAGAATAATGCAATTTTAACAATTTTTTTCGAAAAATTTAAATTTTTGTAATAAATTTTTTTTATAATATTTTCAATAAAAATGCTATATGATCTAATTTTTTTGTAATTTTTAAAAAAAAAGTAATTTTGTTAAAAGTTTCAAAAAATGCAATTTCGTCGAATTATTTTAGAGCAATCCAGTGAAAAATTGACCTTTAAAATAAGAACAATATTTTTTAGAAAAATTTACATTTTCATGAAAAATTATATATTAATAATTTTTCTAAAAAAATTTAAATTTTTGTAAAAAATAAAAAGTTTTTATTGCAATTTTTTTAAGAAATTTAAAAAATACAGTTTTAGAAATTTTGTAGAAAAATTCAATTTAACGAAGAATTTTTAGAATTGTAATTGTACAAGAAAAATTACATTTTACCCATTTTTCTATTAAAAAAATTAAAATTTTTGCAAAAGAATTGAATTTTTAGGAAATTTTCAAGAAAAATGTTTTTTGTACAAAAAGTCAGCATAACAAAATTTTATAGAAAAATATTTATTCTACGGGATTTTTAAGATGTAATCAATTTAAAAATAATTTTGCAAAAAACGTAGTTTCCGTGAAATTTTTTTGGTGAATTGTTAAAGATTTTTTTAAAAAAATTCTTTTCATTTTCTTTTAAATTAACCTTTTTAAATTTTATAGAAAAATAAAATTTCAATGACGTTTTGTAGAAAAAATGAGTTTTTGAAATTTTAAGAAAATGTTACATCGACAAAAACTAAAAAATGTAACATCTAGTTTTAAGACATTTTGTGAAAAATAGAAATTTTGTTGAAAAATTATCGATGAGATTAAAAACAAGTAAGAAAGTTCAGTCGGGTAGGGTAAACAGACTTAATTATCCCCTCACCTTTCAGTCCCAAAAAATCGTATGTAGACTGTATGTACTATAAAAACACTACACTGTACAAAATTAGGGAGTAATAAACTTATACTAATGTGGATTTTAAGAAAATTCGAGTAAGTAGTACAGAAGTTATTAAAGAATCTATACTTGGGGTCTTAGGTCATCCTTCGATGTGTTACACTTTTGGTTGAAAGGAAATATATATATTTTATATATGTGAATAGATACACCAATAATAGTTCACCCTACAAATTCAACATGATTAATATTATAATACAGAATGGATTTTGGTTTTATTATAATTCAAAAAAAATACAAAATGCGAGGCGGAATTAAAGTTTACCTCGAGACAATACCAAAAACATATTTGAATTTCCGTGTTCGTGGAATCGGCCAAAAATCGTTTTTTATCGTATTTTTTTGTTTGTACCTCAATGTTGTTCTCGAGTACCACATTTTTTCTACAAAATGCCTAATACTGAATGTTAATTTTTTTAAAAAAAATTCTTAGGTCTTTGATTTTTAATTTCATTAAATGATTAAAATATTTTTTTTTCATGAAAGCTGTTTCTAAATTTATTTTTCATAAATTTAACATTCCTTAAAAAATTAAAATTGTTCTATAAAAAAATTCTTAACAGCAATTTTGTAGAAAATTTCATTATAACTGAATCTTTCTACAAAACCTAAAATTATATGATTTAAAAAAATCCATTTATCCAGAAATGTTTGTTGTAATTTATTTTTTCCCGCAAAATTGTTTAAAGTTGTATTGTTTTTAAAAAAATAATTTTTTCTGGAACAAATTAGTAAATGTGCATTTCTGGTTTAATTGTTCTAAAAATTGCATTCCTCTTGAAAATATATATGCGGTATATATATACACACGTATTATTAATTATCCTTTCATAATTTTTCGATATTCGATATTTTTACGATTTATTCCCCTACATAGTTCACCTTTAGCAATTTATAAGAAATATATTGAATTCGGCTTGGCTCTTTTTAGACTTTTGCCCACAGTGCACCACCGATAAACGGCAACACAATTGTATAAAATATGGCCTTTGGCGTTATCATCAATATCAACGTATTCCACCCCCACAGTTTTTAGCTACAGACAAAAAATATCTGAACAGCAATATCAACGAATCACATTTCTGCAAAACAACAGTTACATATATGAGTCATTCCATGCCAAACGGGACGATTTTTGACATCACTCTTTGTGATTGCTTCGAAATTTTGTGTATGCATTATTTACGTAAAAATATCTTATAAGTAGTTCAAGAAAAAATTTTAAAAAAATTTCTTTAAGAGTTATGAGCAATTTAAAGTTGACGAAATTACGTTTTTTTCTAAAAGGTGTGTTCATTCTTTAGCGTGTATCTCCTGAAATACATGACCGATTTTTATGTTCTATACATTGTTTTGAAGGTAATTTCAACTACTACAACTAACTTAAAGTAAGCACTGCAACAAATATAAGATTTTTTTATGTTTTTGCCCTTTTATACTTACTATTGCGATTTTCAAAATGATTACACCCTTCGATTTTTTGGAAATTTTAATGTCGTGTTCTTAGATGTCTTTGTTAGCTACTGTATGAATTTGGAAGTGGTGAATTGATGGGAACTATTTTTTACGATTTTTTATAAAAAAAACAATTTGCATAATTTCTGTGAATGTGCTTTAAAAAATTAACAGAATGATAATTTTTAGTCATTAGTTTATTAAAACAGTAAGAACAATAAAACATTAAAGAATAGAATGACAATTATTAATAAACAGCATACTTATGTAAAAATAAGAACAATAAAAAATGTATGAGAAAGATTCGAATTAAGCTATGCTATTTACAGTAAAAAAGAAGAAAATGGGTATAAAAATATTAATCAATGTACATCGTCTTAACACAGCACTTTTCTGAACACACATTTTTTTATCGGACAATGGAATGTATACGTGAAAGTTGCTTTGCATTGTCGAATTGAATGTGAAAAACTGACTAACAAAGTTATTGTATTTTTTTCTACATCAAAACCTGAAATCCAGGTTGCTGTGATTTTAAAAAAATTTTCATCTCAGAGTATAGTTTAACAAGTACTTTCTTATCTTTTGACTCTTGCTATTGTTTAAGGAGTTTTGTTTTTTAAATATCAAGCCATCGCTGATTTTTGCGTTTTCGCTAAATTAATAATATTTATTGTTGTTATTGTATTACATTAATAAACTAACGGCTAAAAATTATCATTCTGTTAATTATTTAAAACACATTACCAGAAATTATGCAAATGTTTTTTTTATAAAAAATCGTAAAAAATAGTTCCCATCAATTCACCACTTCCAAATTCATACAGTAGCTAACAAAGACATCTAAGAGCACGACATTAAAATTTCAAAAAAATTGAAGGGTGTAATCATTTTGAAAATCGCAATAGTAAGTATAAATGGGCAAAAACATAAAAAATTCGTAGATTTGTTGCAGTGCATACTTTAAGTTAGTTGTAGTAGTTGAAATTACCTTCAAAACAAGGTATAGAACATTAAAATCGGTCATGTATTTCAGGAGATACACGCTAAAGAATGAACACACCTTTTAGAAAAAAACGTAATTTCGTCAACTTTAAATTGCTCATAACTCTTAAAGAATTTTTTTTTTAAATTTTTTCTTGAACTACTTTTAAGATATTTTTAGGTAAATAATACATAAACAAAATTTCGAAGCAATCAAAAATAGTGATGTCAAAAATCGTCCCGTTTGGCATGGAATGACTCATATGTAGGTATGTGTACTCAACATTTGTTTGTACTCCGTCACTTCTAGCAGTCTCAGGAAAAAACAAGGCATTTATTTGCTGCAACGGCATACGCGGTGGTCATGGTCGGTTGGTTAGAGCATCCGTCCAAGGAGCCAGTGTCCCGGGTTCAATCCCCGGTCGTCCCGTTTTTCTTACGTGTTTACTTTTTCGTATTTACTTATTATTTATATGTGAATTTCGTATTTTTAACTATTGTTAATACAATTTAACAATGTGTTAATACTATTTAAGTGGGTATTTGCAAAAGGCATCGGTATGGATGTGATCTCAGCTCTTTACAGAGCATGCCCAACACCGGTTCTTGGCAATTATACCCTCACTGATACGAGGGTATATATCATTTGCTACGGACCAAAAGTGTAACATCGAAAAAATGTGTTGGGACTTTTTTAACATTATATTTTGATGGAAAAACATGGGTTTTCTAGTTTAGAAAGCGCAAATATGTCTAAATAATAAGAAAATGAGTGAATGCTATGACATAACATGTATTACGAGTATTTATAAGGTAAATTGTCGTAAAAAGAATGAAATTAGTTAACTAAAGCTACAAAGCCTCCATCAGTCTCATCCCACACGTACTTTTCAGATTAATGAGTTATCATATTATATATGGTAAAATTATGAACCTTTAATTTCATTTTATAATATGTGGCGTTTGCATTTAATTGCGGTATTAGTTTCACCGCTTGCATATCTATGCAAAAAAACAGCACATAACCCTGTTCCAGCATGTAGCAAATAATTATGCTTCGCGCATCTTTTCTATTTCTATTCCGTGCTTCATATAGATTTCATTGATATATATTTTTGGTTTATATGATACACACATGTCACACTCATCTTTCCTAGGTTAAAATATTACGTAATTTGATTCCTTCATCACATTTGAAAAAATAGGATATGATAAATTTGTTAACACATTTACTTTTGATGATGCACATTCGTTCTCGTAAAGTTTGCAAATCTCTTGAATGGATGAAAACGGATGTTCAAAATACAATTTCTTGGTTTTCTTTCTGCAGTAATGTGACTCTAACTTTGGCAATTCGTCAACCCAACCTGTACCACACTGTGGTACAGGGTATTATAAGTTTGTTTCACGGCAGATGTTTGTAACACCTGAAAATAACACCGCTAGACCCACCTTAAAGTATACCGATCGACTCAGAATCACTAGCTGAGTCGATTTAACGATGTCCGTCCGTCCGTCTGTCCATGTAAAGTTGTTCGTCGACTACAGGTCGCAATTTCACTCCGATCGTTCTGAAATTTTGCAGTTTAGAGTATTTTGCGGCTGTTAAGATCGCTATTGAATTTGGTTAAAATCGGTTCAGATTTAGATATAGCTCCCATATATATCTTTCGTCCGATTTGGTCCTTTAGTCCTATAGAAGCTGTATTTTACATCCAATCGTTTTGAAATTTAGAATGGTAGAGTTTCTTGATCCATGAACCAACATTGCCGAATTTGAAGAAAATCGGTTAAGATTTAGCTATAGCTCCCATATATATGTTTCGTCCGATTTGGCCCTTTAGTCCTATAGAAGCTGTATTTTACATCCGATCGTTTTGAAATTTAGAACGGTAGAGTTTCTTGATCCATGAACCAACACTACCGAATTTGAAGAAAATCGGTTAAGATTTAGCTATAGCTCCCATATATATGTTTCGTCCGATGTTGCTCTTTAGTCCTGTAGAAGCTGTATTTTACATCCAATCATTTTGAAATTTAGAATGGTACAGTTTCTTGATCCATGAACCAACACTACCGAATTTGAAGAAAATCGGTTAAGATTTAGCTATAGCTCCCATATATATGTTTCGTCCGATTTGGCCATTTAGTCCTATAAAAGCTGTATTTTACATCCAATCGTTTTGAAATTTAGAACGGTAGAGTTTCTTGATCTATGAACCAACATTGCCGAATTTGAAGAAAATCGGTTAAGATTTAGCTATAGCTCCCATATATATGTTTCGTCCGATTTTGCTCTTTAGTCCTGAAGAAGCTGTATTTTACATCCAATCATTTTGAAATATAGAATGGTAGAGTTTCTTGATCCATGAACCAACACTACCGAATTTGAAGAAAATCGGTTAAGATTTAGCTATAGCTCCCATATATATGTTTCTTCCGATTTGGCCCTTTAGTTCTATAGAAGCTGTATTTTACATCCAATCGTTTTG
Source organism: Eudasyphora cyanicolor (assembly GCA_963930755.1). Lineage (NCBI taxonomy): Eukaryota > Metazoa > Arthropoda > Insecta > Diptera > Muscidae > Eudasyphora > Eudasyphora cyanicolor. The sequence goes on from OZ005734.1 coordinate 135,627,517, forward strand.
AAATTTAGAATGGTACAGTTTATTGATCCATGAACCAACACTACCGAATTTGAAGAAAATCGGTTAAGATTTAGCTATAGCTCCCATATACATGTTTCGTCCGATTTGGCCCTTTAGTCCTGTAGAAGCTGTATTTTACATCCAATCATTTTGAAATTAAGAATGGTAGAGTTTCTTGATCCATGAACCAACACTGCCGAATTTGAAGAAAATCGGTAAAGATTTAGCTATAGCTCCCATATATATGTTTCATCCGATTTGGCTCTTTAGATCCAATCGTTTATATACCCTACACCGCACTGTGCTACAGGGTATTATTTAAATATAAAATGTCCCAAAAGTAAATTTATGTAAACAATTTATACATGAATTACAAAATTTATATATCAGAGTTATTCAATATTACGAGAGTGGTGTAGGGTATTATATAGTCGGCCCGCCGACTTTAGCCTTTCCTTACTAGTTTTTAGTATTAAAATTATATTCGAAATGACAAAATATGAAAAATGCGCGAAAAATCAACAAATCAATCTGAGCACACTACTTGTGTGAACGAATGATTTAGGGCTTTTTCTTTTTTGAATATGAGTTGAGGACTTTCTGTTTTAATTTTTTCTGGGGTATGAGTTAGGATTAACATTGCGGGTTTTCATAAAATGTATCTGAATTTTCTCTGGGAGGTGTATTAATTACTGGTTCATTTGAATCAATAAAAAACGCGATTTCCAAAAATTGTTAGTTGGGGCCGTTCTATACTAAGGTAGCGATATATGGTATTTTTCCTATTTTTAATAATAAAAATTGTTTATCATACGTGATAAAGTATAGTTAAAAGTGTCTCTGCTAGTTAAATTCGGGGGATATAATCATATAATACCATTTTCCATCCGTTCAGCGGTTTCGACGATATACGAGTATTACAAAATATTGCAAAAAAATTTGATTTTTTGATAAAATTTTAATATTTTTAAAATAAAACTCCCATAAAACGATCTAAAAATGAACAAATGTTATATTTTTATGATTTTATCGTAAAGTTTGTTCGGTCATGAATTAAACTAGCCTATTCCGAAGAATCGATGCATAATTTAAAAAGTTATAGCTAATTTAGTAAGGTTTTAACTTTAAAACTTTCTTTTCGATGTAAAATTTACAAAAACAAACTTTAAAAGCTAAGATTGGAGATTTTGACGTTTTTTGACTTCTAGAATCAGAATCTAGGCATTAAAACAGAAACCCAAGAAAAAATGTTGTGTTTGTCGACCGGTGTAATTATTGGTTGGCTTTAAATTTATGATAACCAGATATGTCGAAACTTAAGTTAAAATTACATTTATGATTTCTGATCTATCTACCTTTTTAACATGTAGGTTGCAAACGATTAACCTAGATAAATAAAGGCTTACGAAATCATAAAATTGTCAACGACTAAATTAAGTGACATGCGTAGAAATTCAGATGCGGAGTTCGATAAACTGTTTGAAGAATCCACACAAATTGCAAGAAGTTTTGGAATAGCACTACCTTAAAGAGTAGGCACTCAAAAGTATAGGGCTAATATTCCTGGTTCAGATGCCAAGGCGTATTTTAGGACAACATTGTTCATACCATATCTGGACGAAGTAATATCACATTTAAATAATAGATTTTCCGAACATGAAGCTATAATTACAAGTCTGTTTAATATCGTTCCGATACGAGTTGTAAATCTAATAAAGGAAGATTTCGAAGAAGTCACACTTCTTTACAAAAACGATTTAAAAAATTCAGCAAAATCTGTTTTAACTGAAATAAGTATATGGATTGATTACACTAGCCAACAGTCGTTTTGTTATTTGGTTCTAGCATAGTTTTTCTCATTGATTTTGACCTACTGAACACGAAAATGAGTTTTAAAAATTTTTCTGTCGATTGGTTTTCGAGATACAAATTTTTGAACTTTTTTTTTTAAATTTTTGGAGGTACACCTACAATTTTGAGCATATCTTTCGTCTTCTTTGACGTATTTGATCCTACTACTACTCAAATTAAAGCAAATTGAGCCGTCTACAACTCATTCTCAGAAAATTTTCAAATCGGGTGAGTAGTTTTGATGTTGGCGGCTTAAAAAGGTTAAAAAACTGCGTTTTTTTAGTAAAAATGTGGCAGAAAAATTCATATAAAAATTCATATAAAATATAAAACGCGATGCTAACTGCGATTTTGGTTTTTTTACGTATAGCTGGCATTTTTCCAAAGAAAATAAGCACTTACTTAACAAAATCTGACAACAAATGGCGGACTTATAATGTTTTTGGTATAAGACCGAAATTCCGCTATTTCACGATATTTTGATTTTCATTATTTGCACAGCTTACCTACCCAACGCAAACGAATAAATACATTTGAACTTAATTTAAAATAAACAAATTAGTCTTAGTATATTATTTTTTAATTTATTTAGAGCACTACATACTCAATGTATGGCACAATTAGAAATGAATGTGCCAGGTTAGCTAAACTAACGAAATTAAACAAATCAACGCCCAAAAAAAATGAGTAGAAACAAAGATATAACTGTACATTTTATGCCATGTGGAAAAACAGCTGACTTCTTCTTTGTTTTTTGTATTCGCTGCAATTGGTCTCACGTATTAGGGTCTCACTGTTGACGCTTCCTGTACGCTGTTACTTTCACTTCTGAATCCGCAAATCCACACTGTACCATCCGAGACGCAAAAAGTTCGGATTTCTCCTTAGTGAGACCAAAATCGCGCACCCAATCGTTTAGTTCGGCCTGTGACAGTAATTTTCGCTTTCTGCACGCCCCAAATTCGCTTGCACTTGATTCGGAATTTTGATATGACGATTCTGCTTTTTGAAGAGATGCACCAGGGCACACTGGATATGGTACATCATTCGAATGTGGTACTGGAAGTGCAAACGATCCCACTTGAGCGTAGTTCCATTTTAAAAATCTCCCTACCCCACTGTTTGTGGTGAGGCAAAAATAACAGTCTGTGGAATGGCATAGCGGCTTTTTCCACATCATTGGTGTATCGAATTTCATATGGCGCCTAAAATTAAAATAAATTACTATATTTGTGGGGGGAATTTCTGTAAAAAAAAATCGATACAGGTAGCCATCGGGAAAACACACATCAATAAAAAAGTGTAATTCCCTTTTTTCCCTTTAATTGACTGTGAACGGAGTAGCAGTCATAAAGGAACACGAAGAGCGTCCACGCACATTCAGAAGCGTATATTACTCTGCAACCACAATCATAAAAATTAAATAACTATTTGTGTATTACTTATTTTTTTTAATTCTGAGAATCATAAAAATTACGTAAACGTTTTTTCCAAACAATTTTGTAAATGTAAAGTGGTTTTGCCAAAATTCGTATCGTAAAATGCACCTGTGTTTCTATGTTCTGCATTTTCATTATACCATTTTCGACGAAACGTCCCTACGGTATTGTAAATAGGTTTTTTACAACTATGAAATATTTGTGTTATTAATATTAATTTAAAAATTTTATCAAAACTGCAAAGTGCTGTGACATTTGAAAAAAATTTCCAAAAAAAATTGCTGATTTCACTAAATTTTTGAAATTTCACGTCCCTTGCCAGAACAGAAGACATTAACCCAGGGTGGTGAAATTTTTAACAGAAGTAACTTATGTATAGGAGCAACTGTTCCGTTCTATTCCAAAAGGATTATAAAAAACTTGCTTTTTCGATCCCTCCTAGTAGGTTAGCTGTGCAAATAATGAAAATCAAAATATCGTGAAATAGCGGAATTTCGGTCTTATACCAAAAAAATTATAAGTCCGCCATTTGTTGTCAGATTTTGTTAAGTAAGTGCTTATTTTCTTTGGAAAAATGCCAGCTATACGTAAAAAAACCAAAATCGCTGTTAGCATCGCGGTTTATATTTTATATGAATTTTTATATGAATTTTTCTGCCACATTTTTACTAAAAAAACGCAGTTTTTTAACCTTTTTAAGCCGCCAACATCAAAACTACTCACCCGATTTGAACATTTTCTGAAAATGAGTTGTAGACGGCTCAATTTGCTTTAATTTGAGTAGTAGTAGGATCAAATACGCCAAAGAAGACGAAAGATATGCTCAAAATTGTAAGTGTACCTCCAAAAATTTTAAAAAAAAAGTTCAAAAATTTTTATCTCGAAAACCAATCGACAGAAAAATTTTTAAAACTCATTTTCGTGTTTAGTAGGTCAAAATCAATGAGAAAAAGTATGCTAGAAACAAATAACAGAGAAAATTTTGTTATTTGTGACCTAGTGTTATTGGAAGCAGAAGAATGATAAGCCATCAAATGCATTAGATGCTATTTCAGTTTGTGATGAGGACATGTTCCCAAGCGTTTTAACCCTTTGCAGATACTGGCCACAATACCTGTGACAACGGCATCTGCTGAGCGAAGTTTCTAGACGTTAAGAAGAATAAAAATTTATCTCCGGAAGAGAATGGAAGGAGAAAGGCTATCTTATCTGGCTTTGATGTCTCTGTACAAAGACGAAGTCAAAATCGATGAAATAATTGATATATTTCTTTCAAAAAATCGAAGATTACATTTTTAACTCTTACGTATTTTATTATAAAAAGTTTTACTGATCTCGTACTAAAGTACACATTTATATTTAGGAATAAAATTCGAATAAAAAACTAAGGAACTTAACTTCCATTACCTACACAATAAACGCAATTTTTTAATTGTTTATCTTTGTTATGGAAAAAAAGTTGGGCCCCCCCGAACCAAAATCCTGGATACGTCCCTGCTTTCAATCTTTCATTTATCGCGAAATGAAATAAATAAAAAGTGTATTTGCTCTCCTGAAAGGTGGTCGGGTGGTTAGAACATCCGACTAAGGCTAGGGAGTCCCTGGTTCGATCCCTGGGCGCTGTGTTTGTTTACATATTAATTTTTTCATATTTATTTTTTATTTATATGTCAATTTATGTGTTTTTAAGTATGTAATTAGGAGTCATTTTTATTTATATTTTAAATTTGATGGACCTAGCTTTATTATTACGGACTGAATCGTGATTACAGCAGACGGACATGGCTTAATCGTCTTAGAATTTTACGACGATTAAGAATATGTATACTTTATGGGGTCTCAGATGACAAAAAATGAATATACCCGCAGTGACATAATGAATATACCCCCTATTATATGGTGGAGGGTACACAAATTTGGTTTTCTTCCAAAAAAAAGTTTTGTGTTGGTACGAAAAAAACGCAAAAATACCGATTTCAAAAAATCTTACAAACAAACATTAATTTAAATACGCATTGTATTCTTCGTTAGGATTCTTTAACGAATAAAACAATGCCTATTTGAAAAAAGTCTATGTATAAATGTATAAATTATGACCCAGATTGTAAAAATAGGGAAATTCACAAAATAAATGTTCATGGTTTTTTATTTTGGCAACTTTGTTTGGGAGGTACCAAAAGGGGTGAAATAACGCCCATTTTTAATATATTATCGGTACTTTAAAAAACATTACACTGCACAAAATTTCAAGTATTTGTATGGACTGGAGTTATAAAGTTATAAGCAGTTAAATGTTTGTGCAAAATGGTACATTTGTATGGGAAGAACCAAGAGGGCGTGGCATCTTCGCATTTTCAAGATTATAACGACCAGGAAACTACAACTATGTGATTCTGGGTAATTGTATAGAAGTTATGAGATTATCACAATTTCACTAAATGTTGACCCTTCGTGGGGGAGGTACTCGAAGCAGTGGACCAACATAGTTAATATTTTACCTTAGCCTGAGATGTAAAGAAATATTGGCAAATACCAAATTTGAAGTTAATCGGTTAATCCTGTCGAAAGATATCGTGCGCACCAACCAGACAGACGGACATTGCTGAGATGACTTAAAATGACCCAAAACGGATTTCCGCCAAATAGTCTCTTAGGCCAATCCATTGATGTGTTACCCTTTTAACCCGCATCATTTGATATATACCCTTTTTCATTTATACTAAAATACAAATAATTTCTACATTTATCCAACTAGGCATTGCCTTCTTCTTTAGGATGCTGGATTTCAAAAGTGGAACAAACTAATTTTTTGCATTTTTTCTATTTTTTATGGAAGCGTTTTAACGACTTTTACTAAAATTCTCTTTCCACGTGAAAGTGTCATTATCGGGCATATAATTCAAAAAATATGGTCCAAATAATAAAGGCACAATTCAAAAAATGTGAATTTGATAGAAAAATTACAAAAAAGTAAGTCTTTAATTGTTCATTTCTAATTAATTTATATTGTATTTAATTAAAAAATATTTATTCTTGAAAAAACAAGTAAATAAAATTTGTTTCTGCCCTAGCTGGGATCAGCTCTTTACACCTTTTTGCTTAATCCACAAATTATGAACGTTTGTGAATTTTGGATTTGTATGCCCAAAAAGTCATGGGTCGGAACTTTTCGTTTAAGCTTGGGGAGCACTAGAAATATATCGAAATAACCATCAACCACTAGTTTTTTAGAAAATGTAAATTTGCAAGAAAAATTATATATTATTATTTTTCTAAAAAAAATAATTTTTAAATTTTTTTTTAGAAAATTTACATTTTGATGACAAATTCAATTTAACCTAATTTTGTAGAAGAACGAATTTTTGATGATGAAATTATATACGGAAAAATTTAAAAAAAAAATATACAGTGTTATAAATTTTGTAAAAAAAATTAATTTATATTTAATTAATTTATTTTATTTTTTAATTTTATTTTAACGAAGAATTTTAGAATTGTAAATTTTCAAGAAAAATTACATTTTAACCATTTTTCAAAAAAAATTTAATTTTTTAAAGAATTGAATTTTTATGACAATTTAAAGAAAAATGTTATTTCAACAAAGTTTTGTAGAAAAATTCAGTTTAAAAAATTTAGTACAAAAATATTATTTCGACGAAATTTTTAAGATAAAATCAGTTTAAATGAAAAACGTAATTGCCAAAATTTTGTTTAGAAAATTTCCATTTAGTTAATTTTTAAATTAGCATTCTTAAATTTAAACAAGTAAGAAAGTTCTGTCGGGTAATTAAATTGCATTTAATAACTTCAAAGTATGTACTGGTATTAAGGTTATAAGCTAACTTTTGGTGCAAAATGGTCCATTTGTGTGGGAGGTACCAAAAGGGGCGTGTCAATAACGCCCACTTTTCTCTGGATTCTAGGTACTATAAAAGCATTACACTGTCCAAAATTGCAGCTATTTGTATGAAGTGATATTAAAGCTATAAACAGTTAACTTTTCGTGCAAAATGGTCAATTTGTGTGGGAGGTACCAAAAGGGGCTGACAACTTCACCCATTTTTCTTGAGGTGTTAGAGACTAATAAACTAATACTATGTGTGGAATTTCAGAAGATTCGAGTAAGTAGTATAGAAGTTATTAAAGAATCAATATTTCACAAAATATTAACCCTTTGTGGGAGAGGTACTACAAGGAGTGGACCAATATGGCCCATCTTCGAAGTTAGCCGGAGATAGAGAAAAATATTACCACATATCGAATTTGAGGTCAATCTGTTAATCCTTGCGAGAGTTATCGTGCGCACCAGCCAACAGACAGACACGCAGCCGGACGGACATTGCTCATTCGACTTAAAATGACCCAAAACGGATATCTGCCGAACATACTTAGGGTATTAGGCCACTCGTTCGGTGTGTTACACTTTTGGCTCGTAGGAAATGATATATAACCTCCTCTCTAAGGTGAGGGGATAAAAAGTTCATTCAGGTGGCACGTATCAAAAGGGGCGTGACAATAACGCCCACTTTTTAATGGATTGTAGGTCCTATAAAAACATTATACTGTACTAAAATGCAAGTGTTTGTATGCACTGGTATTAAAGTTATTATTAGTTAACTTTTTGTAAAAAATGGTCCCTTGTGTGAGAGGTACCAAAAGGGGCGGGGGCCACTTCCCATTTTTCTCCAGCTGACAGCGACAGATAAACTATTACTATGTTTGGAATTACATGAGGTTCGGATAAGTAGTATAGAAGTTATTAGCGAATCAATATTTCACTAAATTTCAACTCTTTGTGAGCGAGGTACTAAAGGGTCCGCCAAATAACTTTTTTTTTGAAAACATCGCGCAAAACGTCGGCTGTAGCTTCGCCTGTGTGGCACGTAGCGCCGTCCTGTTGAAACCAAATGTTGCCAATATCCTCCTCTTCAATTTTTGTGAACAAAAATTCGTTCAACATGGCCCGATAACGATCGGCATTGACTAAAACTGATTTCCGCCGAACATACTTGGGGTCTTAGGTCACTCTTTCAATGCGTGGCACTTTTGGATCGTAGAAAATGATATATAGACTCCTCTCTAAGGTGAGGGGATAATAAAATGTCAACGAAGTTTTGTAGAAAAAATGTTTTTTGATGGAATTTTAAGAAAATCTTACATCTACAAAAACTAAAAAAGGTAGCATCCAATTTTAAGAAATTTAAAAAATTAGTTTTAACGAATTTTTGTTTCAAAATATTGTTCAACCATTTTGAAATTTTAGTAAAAAATAAATGTTTATATAATTTGGAAGAAAAAGCTATTTCACCGAAATTCTGTTGAAAAATTATCGATGAGATTAAAATAATCTGTTCTATATGTTATACATGGGAATAGATATGTATGTCATCTATTTAGTTACTTCAATAATAGTTAACCTTTCAAATTCAACATGATTAATATTATGGTACAGAATGCACTTTGGTTTTATTATAATTTTTATGATTTTGTTTTTATGGGTTTGAAACACAAAAATTATCAAAAATCCATAGGACTTACCTAAAATATATACATACACTCTCTATTTGTAAAAAAAAAACAATTACAAACATAAAATAACTGCTGAACCTCAAAAGCTTTAAAAACGTTGAATTTGACAGCAAGATAAAAGTTCCTTAAATATAATTTTAAATCTTAATATATTTATTTCCTCTACTTTTTTTTTATTATACATTATAAATGCAAGTACCTTGTATCCTAATTTGAGCATAAACAAGAGACTACGATTATACACTAGACCGGGGTTTTATTTTAATTATACCCTCACTTTAGTTATACGAGGGTATATATCATTTGCTACGGGCCAAAAGTGTAACACATCGAAGGAGTGATCTAAGACCCTAAGTATGTTCGGCGGATATTCGTTTTGGGTCATTTTAAGTCGAATGAGCAATGTGCGCCCGTCTGTCTGACTGCTGGCTGGTGCGCACGATAACTCTCGAAAGGAGTCACCGATTGAAATGTTGAGTCCACTACATCTTTCCTGTAGAATTTTTGGCAATTTTATTTCACCATTTAGTAGCTCTCGAAGAGATTTCCACTGATATATAGGAATACATAACATATATATCTTCTATATCAACACACGGACCGACATGCAGTATAGGAAACTGCACTATAGGAAATTTGACTAGTTTTTTTTGGCCATATTTCAATATTTTAATTTAACCAAAATTATTTTGTTTGCTAATATGAAAAGAAATTAACACTGTAAACATCAACTTTTGAATTTTTTGCAACATTGATTTACAGCGACTTTATCAGCTGTTTTGTGTGCGATTTCTAAATGATTTATCAAATAACAATTAAGTACAGTGAATATTTAACCATATTTGCCCCAATGCACTATAGGAAATTAGGCTACTTTTTTTTGGCCAAAATTCAAAATTAAAATTTTACAAAAATTATTATTTTTTGCTTTAATATGAAAATATATTAACAATATAAACATATATTTTTGAATTTTTGATTTACCGCGACTTTATCAGCAGTTTTATGTGGGATTTCTAAATGAGTTATCACATAGCAATTAATAATTACAGTGAATTTTGTAGTATTTTCAAATTAAATTTTTCATATTAATAATGCACAGTTTTTAAAAAACGATTAAATTGCAAAAAAATTAAGTGACCTCAAGATGAGCTAATGGAATTATGAATTGGAATTTTATAGACTTACAGAAAAATTCTAGCACTTGCTAGACTCAACCCCATAACAGTTCCATAGGACAATCATTCCCCTTCCAATTCTAATATACTACAGCGGCGGATCTGTGCAAACTTTTTTAAAAAATGATTTTTTGCAGTTGTCAAATTTAGTATTATTAAAAGTACACAGAAGTAGAACTAGTAATATAGAAAATTGATGTCGACTCGAAAAAAAAATTTTAAAAATTTTTTCTTTGATTGTATGAAATAATTTTACTTTTACTTTCTCTTATCCAAAAAATCATTAAATCGGTACAGCCGTTTGGCTGTAAATAATTAAGACCAAAAAAAGGAGTAAAATTTCCTATATTGCACTGTACCACAGTATCCATTTTTATCCCCCTGCAACATATTTAACTATTTTTTCCCACTGTACATTATTTTGAAAATTTTTGAGCAACTGTTCTCCAAAAATGAAAGATACTTAATATCACAAGTTTATTTTCCAAAATTTTGCCACATTGTTCTATTTGTGCCCCAATGTACCATACATAATTTACCCAGTTTGGACCACTGTACCTCTTAAAGTGTGAATTAAAAAAACGTTTCTGATCTCTAGTTTATGTTCCAAGAGCACCACGGGATCATGTTTAACTAATTTTACCTGACTGTACCATATTTTGAACTTTTTTTCCCACTATTCTCCAAAAGGTACGAAATTCGAAGAATGGCATCCTATCCCGACAAATTACCCTAAGGACAATGCTCGCTGAAATTTTGCAAACTCTAGTAATAATTTGGCGTGGTATCATATTTTTTGGCTATCATCATATTTATTCCCTTTTGCCCCATTGTGCGCGTATATATTCAAATTTCGAAAAATCCCGTCTTATCCTGAGTCTACATTCTAATGGCTACCCTCACGAATATCGCGATTGTAGCTCTAACCGTTTGGATTTGGCTGTTGTACAATTTTTTTTCACCCACTGTGGTCGTGGGTTCGAATCCCGCATCAGGCAAATATTATTTTTTGTGCTTTTTGCTTTCCTCACTTATAGAAGCAAAACAGGCATTGCGTTCGCCAAAAAAAGTGTGCGTCAAAAAAACTTTCATGCGCGAGCCGTGGTTCGAACCAACGACCGCCTAATTCGCAGTCCAGCGTACTAGCACGATACCACCACCTCTTCCTAGTCACCAACGTCGTTTTGCATCTTATGAGCTAACACAGATGACGGTTTGCCGTTTATCAAAGCCGGCCAAGCGATATTAGGGCCTGTTTCTGTAACTTATTTTCGTTCGTCTACGGCAAACGATCAAAAATCACTCAATTATTCCGAGAAATCTATAAGTCACAGCAGTTTATAATTCGGTGTGTCTATAGAAAAGCACGTAAAAAGCTCGTACCTAAAATATTTTTAACCTGCGTTTTTATAGATTTCAAGTAATAGTTGAGAGATTTTTGATCGTTCTCCGTAAACGAACGAAAATAAGTTACAGAAACAGGCCCTTAGTGAACGCACCCAAAAATGAAAAAAATGTGGCAACAATAATTTTCACATACATAGTGTTTAATTTGGGTACATGGTTCCAAAATAAACTCTAAGTATATGACTGTCCCCAAAATAGACGTTGTATGCTAAAAGAGGTATATATACCGATATGTTCATATATATCCCGAGAAGTCGGTTGATATAGTTGAAATATGCTATGGAAAATATTATTAACCTATCAAAAAGTGTGTTTTTTCCTGTCCCCAAACTAAGCGCTTGTGAATATATATATATATATATATGTATGTGTATGTATTTTTTCCCATATAGTTGACTATTTATTGTTTAATTTCTCATAAACCATTGTTTTATTCCAATTTATTTCATAACGTATTTGCTTTGTGTAATTCCGAACGAATTTGAACTAATATTTTTTTTCGAGTGTATACGTGATCATTCACAATGAGTTTTCATATGCACATATGTTATTGTTCGCTTTTGACAATTCTTCTCCTTTTCTGTTTGAGCAGTGACGACATTGCAGCCAACGGCAGTGCTGTCGTGGATATCGTATACTGAGATGAATGTGTGTATATATGTGTATGTCTGTCTGGTTATGATGCCAGCTATTGACATTGATTTCGTCGTTCTCTTTATTTATTTGTTTTCCTTTTATTCACCGGCCGATTGTACACTCAAAAAGTTATGTTGATGCAATATTGTGAGTGATGGTGATTTGTTATATGGTTTAATGTGATGAGTATTGTTACTTTAGAGAAAAACAGAAAGAATTTACCTATATAGTTAATGTGCCAACTATTAACGTCCGATTTGATGTTCTCTATTTTGTTATGCACTGAGCCATGAGCATTTATTTAGCCTTTTATAGAGAGTATGTTAACTCATCTCTTTACTGTTTTACTTCACACTTTAGCTAACTAATTTTTATGTACGGAATATGTATATATAAATAAATATGTATATGCATATGTAACTATACATTATATATTTTCGTGTAAATTATGTATAAACAGACAGACAGGACCGTTACTTTGCACAATTTATGGAACTTTACGGAAATTTGCAAATTTTGTATTCTGCACAAATGGAACCAATTTTGTTTTTGGATTCTTCTTTTTATGGGCACTGTTGTTCTTTTGGCAGACGGACGTAATTTTGGAGGAAACCAACTTTTAATAGTTTTTTCTTTGAATTTTCTTTATGCCTTGGACGGACGCACTTGACACATTTCTTATTTTAGGTACTTTGATTTTTTCAGCTTTTCTCCTTTTTTACGTGGTTTTTATATATATGTAATAGTGTTTTAGTTTTTTTTTTATAAGAAATATCAACGCTGCAAACACAAATTTTATTGATTTTATCGCTTTGAATCATGAATTTGTTTACTTTTAGCAATTTTAATCCCACTTAAACCGAAAACCTTAATTTACCTCCAACTTTTTACTTTTTAACTTTTAGCTTTTACTCTTTATCTTTTAAATTTCAACTTTTAACCTTTAACTTTCAATCTTTAACCTCTTAATCTTAAACAATTTTTTACCGATTTTAACGTTTTTTATGCAACATTGATAACATTTTAATGCCATTTTTCTTTAATTTTTCTTACGTTTTTTACCACTTTTTTTTATTGAATTTTGCACTGTTCTCTTGTTTCACTTGTTACCTTCGCTCAAAAAATTTTTTACTTTGCCTTTTTTCTTTCGTTTGCCTTTGTGTTTGAGGCGTATTGGTTGAAGGACCATATTGGCTCGAAGGACCATGAATAGCTTCGGAGTAGAGGAGGGAATTAGAATGCTCTTGCAGAGAGTATTATGAACGGTTGGTTGTCGTTGGGATCGACCGATATTAGATACGGGAGGATTCTGAACGTAGTGGACTGTAATGATGTAGGACTTAGGTGAAATTATTCCTCCCGTCATGAGGAATAATTTCACATAAGACAGTAGCGAATGAGAAAGGAAATAAATAAGTATGGTTATATAGATCTGATTTCATCAGAAAGAAAAATTCTATACAAAAATTACGTTCTTTTCAAAATTACATAAAATATTTGTTTTCAGCAGCACACCACGCCCACAATAATAAATATTTTGATCTAATTTTTTTGCTACCCTAGTCTCAATATGTTTGCTATTGAATGGCATTAACATTTCAGAAATCGGCGATGACAAAGAAATTTACTTTTGGCCAGTAAAATTCAATTCTGAACCATAGTGAAACGATGTGGGCATGGTTAGGGTAGGTTAGGTTGAAGAGAGCAGACGTTTAAATGTCTCATGTCCATGGACATACACTTAAGCCAGTGGTTCGGCCTGTTGTGCGCTCCTTTTTATTATCTGTTTATACCTCACGAGTTACAGAAAATCGGTACTAGACACGAATTTTCTCAGTATCTGTCAGTCATACTCTCTGAGATGAGTCAAGTCTGGTAATATGTAGGACCCGAAATGTTGGGATCTTGGATGTGTGAAAGCCGGGCAGTGACACAGAAAATGTTCCATCGTTTCGATGTTTTCCATGCATGCCCTGCATTCGTTGTTTCCTGGTAGTCCTATGCGATGAAGATGGGCTTGTAAGCTTGAGTGTCCCGTTAGAACACTCATCATCTTACTAATACCGATCTTTTCTTTTCATTTGGGTCACCCCACAGTATCTTTGCAGTTTCTCCTACTGTTGCGCTATTCCGCACAGTTTTGTGAGCCATCACTGTCCAGTGCTTCAACTCATTTTTCGTGGCTTCGAAAGGTTTCCAATTATTCAAGTTTATTACTCGAAGTTCTCTGCCCTTTGAAGCCAAGCTGTTTGCCCGTTCATTTCCTATTACTCCGTTGTGTTCTGGTACCCAGCAAATACGCAATTGACCATGGGCTGAGTAATCATTTATCGCTCTTTTACACTCCAACACAGTTCTGGATTTGACCCTTTCCGATGTTATTGCTTTAATCGCCATTTGACTATCAGTGAAGATGTTGGCATATTTAGGCTCTGTGGTGTTATTGAGACAGTTCACACACTCCGTGATTGCGCGAACTTCTGCTTGAAATACCGTGTTATGGTCAGGGAGGCGGAAGTGAAGTTCGACCTCTTGTTCATCAATAAAAAGTCCCAGACCCGTCTTTCCTCCTCGCTTGGACCCATCCGTGTAGCAGCTGGTTCCCACTGGCACATGGGCCAAAGTTCCATTTTCCCAGGAGCGTCTGTCTGGTACAAACGTATCACAGGTAGCTGTAAGCCGCACTTCAGGAATGCAGTCGGAGATTTCTGGCGTTTGAATGTGACCAACTAGAGATTCTAAAATCTTCTAATGGTACGAGTTGTGGTCTCGATTTATCCATTCACCCATCACTTGTAGACGTCTTGCTGTCAGGGCTGCCTCATACTTTATACGGATGTCTATTGGTTGGATGTGCAGTATAGTCTCCAACGCTTTTGTTGGTGCAATTCTAAATGCCCGCTTATGCCTAGACAGCACATACGTTGAATTTTTTGCAAAGGTATTACGTTGCACTTCTTGTCCATTGATGTCCACCACACTACACAGGCGTAGGTGATTATTGGTCTAATCACCCTCATGTAAAGCCAGTGAGTCATATTTGGACGTAGTCCCCATTTTAAACCTATAGCTCTTCTGCACAACGACCAACATCTGTGGGCCTTTGTAACTCTTTCTTCAAGATAATCTTTCCAGTACAGTTTCTGGTCCAAGATTACTCCCAAGTATTTTACAAGAATCGAGGCTGGGTAAAACGTGGGATCTTCGTTTTCCTTGTAAATAGACATATTTCTGTTTTGTCTGGGTTAACATTTAATCCCCTTGGTTGTGCCCAGTTATATGCTATGTTAAGTGCCTCTTCAGCTCTTCTGCATAATAGATTTGGATGAAAGCCCCTTAGAAGTATTACAACGTCGTCTGCATAACAGACTGGTTTAAGTCCTTCATTGGTGAGGGCTTTTAGGAGACTGTGTATCGTCGTAACCCATAGAAGAGGCGATAAAATGCCCCCCTGAGGTATACCACGATTTACCTTGTCTCTAATTTTTACGTCATATGACCCACAAATAATCCACCTATTCCTTAGCATATTGTTTTCCTTTCCATAGCATCCAGTTTTTCAGCGCCCGGTCAACCTGAAACTCGTCTAAGGACTGGATAAGTGTATCGGTCTGTACATTGTTAAATGCGCCCTCAATGTCTATGCAAACAGCAAGTGTATACATTTCGTTACTGAAGGACTCCTCTATGTGGTGCACTACATAGAGGACTATGTAGTGCACCACATAGTCCAGGTGATTATTGGTCTAGGTGATTATTGGTCTAGGTGATTATTGGTCTAATCACCCTCATGTAAAGCCAGTGAGTCATATTTGGACCTTATATAACGGTGGTATGCCTAGGAGTGTTCATCCCAAACCCTCCACTCATTGATCTCATCAATAAGATTTTCTGAACATATCGTCATATCTAATACTTCTTCCCTAATTTTGTTAACAAAGGTTGCAGTGTTTCCTATGTTAAGAGTTATGAGGTCATTTGTATTCAAAAATTCTATAAGGGCGTGGCTGGGGTTGCTTAGAGCCCCAGCTGGGTTCTGCTTCATCTGTCTTATCATTTGTTCTGCCTGCGGCTGGATGTGCTCTTGTTTCATTTTCGGCTACGGGATCCAAGGCACCAAAGTTCGTAGAAGTTGCATGCTCATGATTGTTCGATAACGACGACACATGACTCGTGAGTGAATCAACGCTTGTCACCGGCACTGGCACCCAGCGCCGTAATCTCCTTCGTCTTTTTTGGTTTAATCATAAATTGGTTGGGGGAGACACCCCCATAGCCAGTATTAGCCCGTAATAGGTACGTCGATATATGCCTTCCAGTCTGAGCTCAGAAATTTCTGTCCAGAGACCGATGCATCCAATTCAACCTACGCTTTAAAATCAGGACACCCAACTTTAAACTGCTTGTGGGCAACTGTGAAGGCACTCCAAGAACCTGCATTTTGGCCAGGAAAGATCTAAGTATCTTTCTCCTGGCTAATTTAAGTGGTAAAGATCAAACATCTGCTAGTCTGGAGATCGGTAATCGCATATATTGGGTGGTCTCCAGTTACTTGCCTTATGAAGCTGTAGTACCGACTGCTCTATTCAGGGAAGTAGTAGAAGAAGCAACGTCTGACGAGGTCGAGCTGATTATTGGCGCAGACACGAACGCTCATAATACTATCTGGGGTAGTACGGATATAAACAATAGGGGTGATTCGCTTCTTGACTTTATTCTAACTACCAACCTCAGTATTTGTAACATAGGTAATAAACCGACCTTTGCAATTAAAGACAGACAAGAAGTACTCGATGTAACGTTTGCTACTGACCGGCTGTCAGACAAAATTATTGGGTGGAATGTACTGGACGAACACTCATTCTCTGATCTCCATTATATTGAGTTCATACTCGCTGAAAGAGCTCCTAAACCTGCCGTCCACAGAATTGTGAGAAAGACAAAGTGGCACCTGTATGAAAAGAATTTCAAGAAAGTCCTCAACTCCAAACTTCTGTACGAACCGAATGACAAAGCCGGTCTGGATAATCTGGTCGAGCATATCACCACATCATTCAATAGTTCCCTTGAAGAAGCCTGTCCAAAAACAAGGTACAAGTGTAAAACTAAACCCCAATGGTGGACTTCTGAGCTAACGGATATGAAAACGACCTGCAACAAGCTATTCAACAAGGCTAAATCTACTGGAGTCGCTAATGTTTGGGATGCCTATAAAGAGCAACTCAAGATCTATAAGAAGGAGCTTAGAAAGGCGCAAAGACGCTCTTGGTATACCTTCTGTGGCGAAGTGGAAAAGGTCTCCGACGCCGCAAGGATGAGGAAAATACTATCAGCTTCACCCTGTACTGTGGGTTACTTGCAGGATGAGGCAATAATTGGACCAAGAACAGCGAGCAGTCGGTCAATGTACTGCTCGACACACAATTCCCGGGGAACTCTCTAACAGAACCAGAGGATCAGTTGGACCAACAAGAGTGCGATTGGACTGCGAGCGTTGCTAGCTTGTTGACTGAGAGATCCAGAATAAGCTGGGCTATTAATAGCTTTGAGCCCTTCAAGTCACCTAGACCAGACGGCATCACTCCAGCAGAAATGCAGAAAATGTTGAAGTACATTATCCCCTGGCTGGAGAAAATTTATGTAGGCTGTATCAGGCTTTCATACATCCCGAATCGATGGAGGGATACCAAAGTGGTATTCATACCTAAAGCGGGGAAGATATCACACACTAGGCCAAAAGCCTTCAGACCAATTAGCCAATCCTCCTTCCTATTGAAAGGTCTGGAAAGACTTTAAATTATTTCATTAGGGAAAACCTGGATACAAAACTCCTGTCGGTGAACCAACATGCTTACAATAAGGGTAAGTCTACAGAATCAGCCCTGCACGAACTTGTGAGCACTATCGAATCGTCCCTGCATTTCAAAGAATTCACCATGGTGGCATTTCTTGACATTGAAGGGGTTTTTAACAACATTCACTCAGATGCAGTAATTGCGGCACTGTCACATCTAAAAGTTAACTCAACGGAAGACGCATAACAGCATGTCTAGGGTCCACAACTCTGACAAGGTTTGTAAACAGAGGGACCCCACAAGGAGGAGTACTGTCTCCACTAATTTGGAACCTAGCGGTGAATGAAATCCTGCTAGATTTAGAACGTTGTGGCTGCAAGGTCGTGGTATATGCGGACGACGTTGCAATCGCAGTGAGTGGCAATTCGAAAACGTCCTCCGATACATTCTACAGGTGGCTCTGAACAAATTGGCTAGATGGGCCAGAAGCAGCGGTTTGGGCGTAAACCAGGCCTGTCTTATCGCGTGCCCAGGGTACTGCCGCAGATCTCTGTCGTTTCCAGGTCTGGCCAATCACGTGCCCAGAATACTGCCGCAGGTCTCTGACGTTTCCGGGTCGGTCCAGGCAGGTCTCTGACGTTTCCAGGTGTGCCCAATCGCGTGCCCGGAGTACTCTCGTAGGTCTCTAATGTTTCCAGGTCTGGCCAATCGCGTACCCAGACCACTGCCGCAGGTCTCTGACGTTTCCACGTGTGCCCTATCGCGTGCCCGGAGTACTGTCGCAGGTCTCTGGCGTTACCAGGTCGGTCCCATCGTGCGCCCAGGGTACCGCCGCAGGCCTCTGACGGCACCGGATGTGTCCAATCGTGTGCCAGGAGTATTGACGTAGGTCTCTGCCACTATCCGCCCAGTCCAAGCGCGTTCCCACGAAGTCCGGCCCACCACGGAGTACTGTCCGCAGTCAGCATCGATAGTGTATTGGGAGTACTGAGCTAGGGTCTCCGAAGACGGCGAGAGCACCGTTCCAGGTCTCTCCGAACACGGCGAGAGTACTGCAACAAGTTTTTCCGGAGATAGCACCAGAAGCACTGTACCAGGTCTCCCCGCAGTGAGGGCCGTAACCGCCAGGGTAGCCGCCGGCTGCACTATTTACTATCTCGTTAGTGTAAGTTAGATTAAGGTCACCATATACCACGGATCCAGTCAATAAATTGAATTAATATTGAAAACATTAAACCAAACGTCTTCTCTTTTGAATCGCTGTCACTGTGAAATACAAATTTCTGTGACGTACCTTTCCCCCGTGAGCATTACCCCAGCAATCGGAGGAATCTCGTCGTTACAATATGTATCTGGTGGTAGTCTACGTGATTGCTCCAAAAATGGGCTTGCACATTCGTAAGCGAGAGTGCTGTAATTGTGCACATGTATTTGGTGGTAGTCAACGCGATTGGTCCAAAAATGGGCAGGATTGGACCAATGGGCGTGGCCCCGCCCATATATGCCAAATTTTTTAATTGATATATTTTGCACAGTTTGTTAATAAATTGCTATAATTTTGTGCATATTTATATGATGGCAGTCTACGTAATTGGTCCAAAAATGGGAGGGATTGGACCAATGGGCATGGCCCCGCCCATTTAAGCCAAATTTTGTAATTGATATATCTTGCACAGTTTGTTAAAAAAACTGCTATCATGTTGTGCATATGTATCTGGTAGTAGCCTACGTGATTGGTGCAAAATTGGGCTTGACCGGACCAATGGAAGTGGAACCGCCTATATAAGCCAACTTTTGAAATTAAGATATCTTGAGCAATTTGTTAGCTAGAGTACTGTAATTTTGTTAATATGTATCTGGTGGCAGTATAAGTGATGGGTCCAAAAATGGGCGGGATCGAATTAATGAGTGCGGCTCCGCCCATGTGAGCCAAGTTTAGAAATGGAGATATCTTGAACAGTTTGTTAGCGGGAGTGCTTTAGTTTTCTGTATATTTATCTAGTGGCAGTCAACGTTATAGATCCAAAAATGGGCAGGATCGGACCAAAAAGCGTGGCCCCGCCCATATAAGCCAAATTTTGAAACTGAGATATATTAAACAATTTGTTAGGAGAGTACTGTAATTTTGTGCATGTGTCTGGTGGCAGTCTACGTTATTGGTTCAAAAATGAGCGGGATCGGACTAATGGGCGTGGTCCGCCCATGTAAGCCAAATTTTTAAATTGAGATATCTTCAATGATTTGTTAGCGAGAGTGCTGTAATTTTGTGTATATGCATTTGATGGCAGTCTACGTCCAACAATTTATTGGATCGGAAATCTGATGCAACGAGTTAGACTGGGTCCAGCTAATTATTTATAAAAAATATTAGAAAGCGAATAAAAATAATAAAACATAAAAAACTTAAAACTCCTCAAATAAAAGACTCTTCGACTTTTGGCAAATATTTGCAACTTCTGCCGCTGCAATTTCGCGAGTTATGGCACAGGCTCAAAGTTGGAGCTCCCACTCCAATTTCAGACAATGAAGTTTGCTGTAGTAAACATCAACCTGCACACAGTGGGAGGAATTCCAAAAAAAAGGAACTAATTCTGCCGTTTCTTAACCAAACAACCGATTGCGAAAAAACTTGGCATGTTTGTAGTAGAGGTATAAGATAAGTTAAGTTTAGAGTTTGGGCCCCTGTGGTATACAGGGGCGGAGCTGCAGGGCCTCGAAATTGGCAACCTCGAGTAAACAAAATGTTGCAGCGCGTATAACTTTCGTCTTTTTCGTCCGATTCGTAAATCTTTTTTGTGTGTGTTCTTGTAACTGAGGTCTACAATTTTTTTTTGCTTTTATTGAACAGCATATTTAATTATATTTCTGTTATACATAATTCCCGCGAAACCATTAAAGGCTTGTTTGCAGGATGTGTAGGAAATTTTTACAATTCATTGCTTATATATATGTTCATATGTCAGCTCAGCTGTTATATATGAATTTATAATATTGGGAACATATTTTAATTTTATACTATTGAAGGAAAACATTTTTAAATGGTTTTTTGCACCTAACAGTTATCTTGAGCTAGCAGTTAGTTGAATTTTGAATTTTCCCCGTTCCTGTGCTAGTATTTGTAGATTTCGAAGCAGAATATGCACCATTTTATCCGCTTAAACACGTCTTGATTGGCAACAACATTTCGATTTTTTGTAACTTTTTTAGGAAAAAAGTATATGTATGTCGTATTTTCAAATTTTTGTAAGAAGTTAGTTAAAAAAGGTGTAACATGTTTACTATCATCTTTCCAGATAAAGTTAAACTTTCCAGATAAAGTTCTCAAAGAAAGAACGGGTTAAAACTGTTCACGGGTATTGTTCCCAAGCTTCACCAATTTACAGAATTTTTACACAAATTTCAAAAGTAAAGGGATTGGAGAAAATATGGCTTATTTCTGAAATTTGTTTAAAAAATGCTGTAAATTGGGGATGCTTGGTAACAATACCCGTGAAAATTGATGACCCTTTCTTTCTTTGAGTACATTCTCTAGAAAGTTTCCTTTAAGATTATAGTAAATATGTTATACCTTTTTTCACTAACTTCTTCTAAAACTCGAAAATACAAAAATCTAATTTTTTTGAAAATATAACTTTAAGTGGCCATAACTTTTGTCCTATTGGGTATATCGAACCACTTTTTCTTTCTTTTATTTATATAGGAAATTTTGTTGCCAATCTAGCCGTGTTTAAGCGGATAAAATATTCTGCTTCGAAATCTACAAAATACTAGCACAGGGTCGGAGAAAAAATTAAAAAATTCAATTTTCAAATGCAGATATCTCGGTAACTATACAATATAACTGTTAGGTTCAAAAAACCATTTGTAGACCTCAGTTAGTAGAATACACGCCAAAGATTTTATGAATCGGACGAAAAACAAGAAAGTTACACGCGCTTAAACATTTTGTTCACCCGAGGTTGCCAACTTTGAGACCCTGCAGCTCCGCCCTGTATACCACAGAACCAAAATTAAAACTGAACTTCTTCTAAACTGAAATAAATGTAGCGGTCTTTTATTCGTAGACGGAGGCCGCCTCCAGGATCAATTCGCCCACAAAACCTTAACCACGAAATTCAGGTTTTATTTATCGTGTTTTCTCTGTACAACAATTTAATGTTTCATTTATTTATACAAAATATTTCATGCGTCAATCTATGTATGGGAGTATGGGTACGAGTCCTCTAGTGCACTGATATTTGCTTGTCCCAGATGCCGATTGGTTGTCGATGAGGATTGCAGGGAAGGCTATCAATACTGCCTTCAATTTAAACGGTGGTATGCAAACTGACGTGACGCTTAACAGACGCCCCACACAGGCGCTTGACGGACGTCTCGCACAGGCGCTTGATGGACGCTTCACACAGGAGCTGAAGGACGCTTCACACAGGCGCTAGACGGACGCCTCACACAGGCGCTGCAGTACGCCACACAGGCGCTTGACGGATGACCCAGTTCTAACCCGCAGGAGGTCGGCGGATTCTGCGGCGTAAACTTGAATTTCGGTGGACACCTTGGTCCTTACACATGCAAGGTTGGCGGATGATTTGGCGTGGACCAGACTTTCGGTATAAGGGTGTGGTATTGAGCTTCGACGACAATCTGTGAATGAGACAGAGGCTTTTTATTTAGTAGCAAGTAGTAAAGGACATTTTTGCATGCGGGCGAACCGCGTATGCTAGCGAATCGCGTATGCGAGCGAACCGCGTATGCGAGCGAATCGCGTATGCGAGCTAATCGCTGTGATGGCTCAGCAGTGGCGATGGTGGATATTTGTGTTATTGGGTCAGATGACGTCAATGGGGAATCACAGTGGCTAGCGTAGAGAGAATTCCGATGCCCAGTGGTAAATATGATCGCGTATCCGGGCGAAACGCGTGTGCGGGTGAACTGCGTATGCGGGCGAACCGCGTATGCGAGCGAATTCGCTGTAATGGCTCAGCACAGTGGCGATGGTGGATGTTGTAGTTATTGCCTCAGATGACGTCAATTCCGATGACCAGTGGTAAATATGATCATTTGCGGCTCTGCATTTCTCAAAATTGGAATGGTGTTCCTTTAGAAGTAATTCCGATTTCTCCTTTTGCTCGGTAGTCAGGAAATCAAGCGATGTCATAGTGTAAAGAGGATGCGGAAATTTAATGAGATCTCTTTTTGTGGTTAGATATGTGTCGTCAATGTACAGTCTGATGTTTCGTTGACTTAAGAAATCCATGCCAAGAATCAGTGTATGTGCCAGTGATAGGATTACAGCTACTCTCAGCGGCGTTGATTTTCCGTTAAATTCCACATTTAAGTCATACATATCGGAGCATGAGGCTAGTCGGTGATCCGCCATTTGTACTTGCCGTTCCATGTCTTTTGCCTGCAGGCCACGCCTCCACAAATAATCCCCTAACGCACCACATATATAACTGGATGAGGCGCCTGTATCTACGAGTGCATCATTTTGACGATTGCAGATGGTAACTGTAATGAAATAGCGACTCTGGGGCACATCTTCACATTGGCTATTGGTAGTATCTCGACAGAAACACTGACATGTTAAAATACCTTCTTTTCCACAATATGAACAGAAAAGCATACCCACATTTGTGCATTGTGATCGCAAATGACCGGGGCCTTTACACCTCCAACAGTGGCTATGTCTCCTATACTCCCCTGGTTGCTCCGAGACCATATGTGATGTATGTGGCTGGCTTTGTTCAGATTCATCCATTTTTAAATGTTCGAAGTCATCAGTTAGACTAATTAGTTCGTCGAGGTTGTGAAAATCATGTCTTCGTATGTAGAGTCTGTAATCAGGCTTGAGACCTTCATATATTCTATCTAGATGGTTCATATCCCGGAGTTGAGGGTGCCGACGGGCAGTGGTGAGCATTTTTAGGGTGTACTATTTAGCACTTTTCCTGTTATACTGCCGACGGTTATACAACGACAGTTCCATTTGAGTTAAATGTCTTTTCGATAAAACGAATTTTTCAGCTTCCATGCGAAATTCGGCCCAGGTTGTGATGTCGGTTTTCTTGACTCGGAACCACATCAGTGCATTTCCTTGCAGAATGCCAAGAAGTGTGGGAACTAGACGATCCTTTGGAATACTGTAGCATTCAACAAACTCTTCCGAGGGTTCAAGAAACTCAAGCAGGTCGCCATCTCCTGAACTAAACACATAATCTCATGGTCCGGAATCTCATGTCGCTTCTGGGTACTTGTCGTGGTCTGGATAACCGTTTGTTCCTCTGCATTTATCTCTGCTTCTAAGTCTCGCAGCAAGTTCTCCCATGAAATCCGTAGTTTCTTTGGGCGAACATACTTGGCGTGTTCTTTTCGGAGATGTTCTATGGTATACCCTTCAGTCCGGATTCCAGCGGTATGACATTGATAAACCAGTTGATTTTTCTTTAATAGGTATATCCAACCCAGCCCCTCAGTACCCAGATGCGTGGAGTGACACATTTTTGTGTTATCATGTGTTGCAGTAGTCTTATCGTAGATTCTCCCTCGATGGCGGTTTTTTCAGTTTTTTCCGCAGTGCGATTGTGATCTGCCCCTGCATGGGCGCCATTTGTAACGGTTTTTATTCGTAGGCTGAGGTAGTTCAGCCGCCTCCAGGATCAATTAAAGGACCCACAAAACTTTAAATAAGAACACACTATTTTCTCTTTCCAGGGCTCGAAATTCAGGTTTTATTTATCGTGTTTTTACTGTACAACAATTTAATGTTTCATTTATTTAAAGAAAATATTTCATGAGTATGGTTACGAGTCCTCTAGTGCACTGATATTTGCTTGTCCCAGATGCTGATTGGTTATCGATGAGGATTGCAGGGAAGGCTATCAATACTGCCTTCAATTTAAACGGTGGTATGCAAACTGACGTGACGCTAAACAGTCGCCCCACACAAGCGCTTGACGGACGCCTCACACAGGCGCTGATGGACGCCTAAAAAGGACAGATCTACAGCTACTAGTACTGACTTTTCTATAATTACTAGTCCTGGAAAGGGCTATTCGGGGGATCCTTGTTTCTTCGGGTTAAGTATTCGGACTCCGGACTATGTCACATGTCGTTCAACTTGTTTGGTAGCTCCGCACACCATTGACTGAAAAACGTGGCTCAGCACAGTGGCGATGGTGGCTGTTGTTGTTATTGCGTCAGATGACGTCAATAGGGAATCACAGTGGCTAGCATAGAGAGAATTCCGATACACAGTGGTAAATATGATCATGTGCGGACAAAATGGGGTTTGTGCGTTACATTAATTGGTCGCAATCGGTTGTCTGGTTAAGAAACGTCAGAATTATTTCCCTTTTTTGGTATCCCTCCCACTGTGCTGCAGGAGCCCCAGCCGATATTTCTTCTCTCTACCCATAGTTTCACTTGGAAACTTGGTAGAGCTCTTCCTCTTCCCAGGGTTAGGAGTTGGGCGGGCTGGTGTTTCCTCTATCATCGATTCTCAGGAATCACACGCAGCTGATTTTATATGTTCTGAATTTCCAAAGCTTTCTGGCTTTCGCGGATGGGTATGTCAACTTCATCCATAATGTTGTCCTTACCACCTGCAGACCCAGTTTTTCGGGCGGTATTCCTTCTAACCAGAAATTTTACAAAATTAAATAAATAATTCTTCGATTATTTTCAAACTTAATAATATAGCAATGTTACATAGCGTTCGTATGTATGTATGCAATAAAGAAAAAATATTAGATATTAAAGTTATTAAAAGCAATGTTAGAATTATACATTGAAATCGTTACACCTTAAACCTTTAAACTCCTCAAATAAAAGACTCTCCGACGTTTGGGAAATATTTGCAGTTTCTGCCGCTGCAATTTCGTGAGTTATGACACAGGCTGAAAGTTGGAGCTCCCACTCCAATTTCAGACATTGAAGTTTTCTGTAGTAAACTTCAACCTGCACACAGTGGGAGGAATTCAAAACAAAAGGGAAGAAATTCTGCCGCTTCTTAACCAGACAACCGGTTGCGACCAAACTTGTCATGTTTGTAGTAGAGGTATGAGATAAGTGAAGTTTTGAGTTTGGTCCCCCTGGTACACAGGGGACCAAACTCAAAACGTCCGTTTTATAAAATGCGACGTGTTCTAGTAACTGAGGTCTACAAATGGTTTTTTGCACCTAACAGTTATGATGTATAGTTACCGAGATATCTGCAGATATCCTGAAGAAAATCACACCGAAAACACACAAAAAAATATGGTAGATGAGAACAGTAGGAACAACAAGTTGAATGCTATATATGGGAGCTATATCTAAATATGGACCGATATTGCCCATTTGCAATCCCAAGTTACTTATAAGAAGTATATATACCAAATTTCAGTCACCTAGCTCAAGTATTATAGATTGTAGCGTGATTACAACAGACGGACATGGCTAAATCGTCTTAGAATTTTACGGCGATTAAGAATATATATATTTTCACTGATAGAAAAAGCTTCGTCATGACGACGAATTTGTACATCATCACGATTATCTTTTCGTCAAAAGTCAGATAACGTTTCCAAAATCTTTCCTCCTCAGGGTGATCACATTTCACCCATACGATGAATCGAGTTCATTACCACGACGAACCCCATTCATCACCATGACGAGTCCCATTCATCACCACGATAAATCCCATATTACCACGACAAATCCCATTCATCACCACGACGAATTCATGCCCCTGACTATTAAAATTTTAAAAATCTTTACAAACGGTATGGAAAATAAAATTACTTGACTGCTTTGCCAGGTTCAGTTGTGATTATTCGGTTCGAAACGCAGTTCTTATCAGGAAAGGCTTAGAGCAAACGAACGACGAAAACGAACAATCTATAATACTTGCAGGTATGTTGGAATTGCAAATGGGCAATATCGGTCCAATTTTAGATATAGCCCCCATATATGGCTTCTCCCCGATTTGACTTCTTAACGTCATAGAGACCACAAATATCAACTGGTCGGGCTGAAAATTGGTAACTGGGGTTTATTTATAGTTTTGTTTAGTTTTGATATACATAGCCTCCATACAAAGGTCCCCTAGACTTGATTTCTTGACGCCACAAAAATTTCAAATTTCAACGAATTGGGCTGAAATTTGGTATAATGAGTTTATTAGTACCCGTAATCATTCACGTGCTATCCATGGTAGAGGGTATATAAGATTCGGAATAGCCGAACTTAAAGCTTTTACTTGTTAAAAATGAACATATTTCAATGAAATATTTTGTAGTTTGTAGGTCTTGATGTCACAAATCTAATGTAATTCGTGAATCATTATATTTATAAAAGGCAATCCCACAATTCCCAAAATAATTTTGAAAATCCCCAAAAATGGTATTTTTGGATTTTCCCCTATATCTACTATACTAAAAGCCGGGTTTCAGATTCCCTTTGCAGATCAACTTACAACAACTTAAATTGGAGAAGCTTGGTAACAATACCCTTGAAAATGTTTGACCCTTTCTTTCTTTGAGAACATTCTCTGGAAAGTTTCTTTAAGATTATAGTAAATATGTTATACCTTTTTTAACTAACTTCTTCTAAAACTCACAAATACGACACATACTTGTTTCATAAAAAAATTACAAAAAATCTAATTATTTGAAAATATAACTTCAAGTGGCCATAACTTTTGTCCTATTGAACCAATATATCGAACCAATTTTTTTTGTATAGGAAATTTTGTTGCCAGTCTAGACGTGTTTAAGCGGACAAATTGGTGCATTTTTCACTTCGAAATATAAAAAATAATAGCACAGGGTCGAGGAAAAAATTAAAAATTCAATTTTCAAATGCAGGTATCTCGGTAACTATACAAGATAGCTGTTAGGTGCAAAAAAAGATTTGCAGACCTCAGTTAGTAGAATACACGCAAAAGATTTTATAAATCGGACGAAAAAGACGAAAGTTACACCCGCTTAAACATTTTGTTTACCTGAGGTTGCCAACTTTGAGACCCTGCAACTCCGTCCCCGTATACCACAGGGGACCCAAACTCAAAACTTAACTTCTTCTAAACTCAAACTTAGGTTCAGGTTAGGTTAGGGTGGCAGCCGCATTTTTTTATACAAGCTCACTTAGACCAGTTTAGGTCCCTAGTGTTACCACGGGTTGAAATGCCCCTCATCGAAACCAACCTGTTTGATATACAAATTTATGTATAGTACGAATATCGGTACTGGAAAGATCTGTTAGGCAGCCTAGAAAGGCCGACCCCAGTATGTTCAGTCGTTGTTTACTCAGAGCGGGGCAGTCGCATAGCAAGTGCTCAATGCTCTCCACTTCTTCCTCATCTCCACAGCTGCTGCAGAAGTCTAGAGTCAATACCCAATCTTTTGGCGTGTTCACCGATCAAGCAGTGTCCCGTCAGAACTGATGCTAACGTAGACAATCTTTGCCTCTCTAGTGCGAGGAGATATTTTGATAATATAACAATGTTACATAGCTTTCGTATGTATGTATGCAATAAAGGAAAAAATATTTGATATTAAAGTTATTAAAAGCAATGTTAGAATAACACTTAAAATCGTTACATTCAAAATTTAATAAAGAAATTGATTTTTTTGCATTTGTTACACCAGCCTTTTCAATTGTTACAATTTACATACTGTACATTTTCGACTATACACATAGCAAATAATTACAAGGTATGGCAAAAGTAATCACCGTATTGGAAAACGCTATAATTTTTGCTAATGGCGCCAAATATCAATTCGCCTCACCCGTTATATTGTGCGTAAACCGGTTCTTTTAATCAGCATGAGTTCTTTAATAGAGTGCACCGTTAACTTACTACAACAATGCCTATGATGATGATATATGTTGTTGTATACAAGATGATTGTTATACCCTACACCACACTGTGGTACAGGGTATTATAAGTTTGTTTCACGGCAGATGTTTGTAACACCTGAAAATAACACAGCTAGACCCACCTTAAAGTATACCGATCGACTCAGAATCACTAGCTGAGTCGATTTAGATATAGCTCCCATATATATCTTTCGTCCGATTTGGTCCTTTAGTCCTATAGAAGCTGTATTTTACACCCGATCGTTTTGAAATTTAGAATGGTAGAGTTTCTTAATCCATGAACCAACATTGCCGAATTTGAAGAAAATCGGTTAAGATTTAGCTATAGCTCCCATATATATGTTTCGTCCGATTTGGCCCTTTAGTCCTATAGAAGCTGTATTTTACATCCGATCGTTTTGAAATTTAGAATGGTAGAGTTTCTTGATCCATAGACCAACATTGCCGAATTTGAAGAAAATCGGTTAAGATTTAGCTATAGCTCCCATATATATGTTTCGTCCGATTTCGCCCTTTAGTCCTATAGAAGCTGTATTTTACATCCGATCGTTTTGAAATTTAGAATGGTAGAGTTTCTTGATCCATAGACCAACATTGCCGAATTTGAAGAAAATCGGTTAAGATGTAGCTATAGCTCCCATATATATGTTTCGTCAGATTTGGCCCTTTAGTCCTTTAGAAGCTGTATTTTACATCCGATCGTTTTGAAATTTAGAATGGTAGAGTTTCTTGATCCATGAACCAACATTGCCGAATTTGAAGAAAATCGGTTTAGATTTAGATATAGCTCCCATATATATCTTTCGTCCGATTTGGTCCTTTAGTCCTATAGAAGCTGTATTTTACATCCGATCGTTTTGAGATTTAGAATGGTAGAGTTTCTTGATCCATGAACCAACATTGCCGAATTTGAAGAAAATCGGTTAAGATTTAGCTATAGCTCCCATATATATGTTTCGTCCGATTTGGCCCTTTAGATCCAATCGTTTTTATACCCTACACCACACTGTGGTACAGGGTATTATTTAAGTATAAAATGTCCCAAAAGTAAATTTATATAAACAATTTATACATGAATTACAAAATTTATATATCAGAGTTATTCAATATTACGAGAGTGGTGTAGGGTATTATATAGTCGGCACCGCCCGACTTTAGTCTTTCCTTACTGGTTAGCTATTAGCTTTGC
This sequence comes from Eudasyphora cyanicolor, assembly GCA_963930755.1. Lineage (NCBI taxonomy): Eukaryota > Metazoa > Arthropoda > Insecta > Diptera > Muscidae > Eudasyphora > Eudasyphora cyanicolor. The sequence continues at coordinate 135,657,401 of OZ005734.1, forward strand.
ACTTTATTACAAATAATAAAAATAAATAAATTATTTTACTTACCAATGTCCGACTCATCCAGAGCCCAAACAAACTAACAAACTTTCCCTCCGATCGTTTGAAATGTTGAACATTATGTAAGGCTACGAATTTTTTGGAACATGGCAATCATAAATTGTCCACACAATGATAGAATACGGTTGAGCAAGAGAGTGAGTCGTATAGTTGAAGTTGTAGCGAACGGACGCGTACGGATCATCCTGATTATTTATTTAACTTTAATCTTTTTATGTATTTTACCAATTAAGTGAACTAAATAAATATCTTAGTTTTTATTAAAATCAGACGTGAGAACGAAACAATTTATTCCTTATAGTTCAGAAGATGGGATTGAGAACCTCCCCTAACGACAAACGATAACGTGTGTGAAGTAATGTAATGTGTGTGTGTGATAATAAAAGAATTTTTGCTAGGCCAGTGTGTGTGTGTGTGTGCAAGCTCGAAGAAGAAAAGATTTGTTGAAATGAACGTTACAAAATTGTGTTAAGTAGCTACGCCTGCTCGCATAGACACAGCATCGAAGTGAACGTTTACGAACAGAAAGAAAATGCATACAAGCATAACGGGATCTAATAATCATTAACGAATCCAGATAATTGTATCGAACGTAGCAGCGAAGTGTGTGTGTTTTGAAACGTTGAAGAGATCAGAGTGCGTTTGGAAGAGTGTTTAAGAAATAACCACATGAGTGAGAGCGAGCGCGGTAAAGAAACAGAAGCAAACACAATCAATGAATGTGTACGAGTATGAAAAGTCATTGAGAGTGCGGTGTAAAAACAATACAAACAAGTAAGAAAGTTTCAGTCGGGTAAACCGACTAAGGTATACCCTCACTTTGTGAGTAATGTAATATTGAATATTACACAAATTATTCTGTCAATTTTTGTGGGTGGTACCAGAAGGGGTTTAAGAAATACACCTATATTTCGCTGAACAGTAGATACTTTAAATACATTGCACTGTGCCGAATTGTAACCGTTTATATGGACTGGTATTAACGTTGATATATTAAATTGTGGTATAATTTGGCCATTTTGTGTGGGAGGTACAAAAAGGGGCGTGGTGATAACGCTAATTTTTCACTGGACTATAGGCATTATAAAAGCATTACGCTGTACAAAATTTCAAGTATTTTTATACACTAGTATTAATGTTATAAGCTGTTAACTTTTGGTGCAAAATGGTGCATTTGTGCGGGAGGTACCAAAAGGGGAGCGGCAATAACGCCCATTTTTCACTGGACTGTAGGCACTATAAAAGCATTACACTGTACAAAATTTCAAGTATTTCTAAACACTGGTATTAATGTTATAAGATTTCAACTTTTAGTGCAAAATGGTGCATTTGTGTGGGAGATATCAAAAGGGGCGTGGCAATTTCGCCCATTTTCCTCGAGTTGATAGCGACTAACAAACTAATACTATGTATGGAATTTCAGAAGATTCGAATACGTATAATAGCAGTTATTAAAGAATCAATATTTCACAACATTTTAACCCTTTGTGGGGGAGGTACCAGAAGGAGTGGACCAATATGGCCCATCTTCGAACTTAGCCGGAGATAGACAAAAATATTACCACATACCAAATTTGAGGTTAATCGGTTACTCCTTTCGAGAGTTATCGTGCGCACCAGCCAGCAGACAGACAGACAGACAGACAGACAGACAGACAGACAGACAGACAGACGGACGGACATTGCTCATTCGACTTAAAATGACCCAAAACGGATTTCCGCCGAACATACTTGGGGTCTTAGGTCACTCCTTCGATGTGTTACACTTTTTTCCGTAGCAAATGATATATACCCTCGTCACACTAAAGTGAGGGTATAATGAAGGAAGATATACATACATATGTACGTGTAGTGACGTGTGGATATGGAGAATACAACGAGGCTCGAAAATACACACCCAAGGAAAAATTAACGGTCAAATGAAAACACTTAAATTCTAACGTGACGCGACTTAACGTATATTGATATATTAACGCAACGGCTAACAACATAACGTATATTAATATAAAACAACGTACCGAAAAACGAAATCTAACGAATATTGACGTAACCGATATTAATTGAACGATCAGAGGACTAAAGAAAAACCAGTAAGGAAAGGCAGAATGTCGGGCGGGGCCGACTATATAATACCCTACACCTCCCTAACAATGCGATAAGGGTAGAAACATCTAATTCTGATCGGACATAAAATAACATTTTTACAGCGTTTACATGTCAAATCGGGGATAACGTATATATGGGGGCTATGTCTAAATCTTGACTGATTTCTTCCAAATTTAAAAGTGTTCATTCATATAATAGGAAACCTCTTTGTGCCGAATTTCATACTGATCGGATATAAAATACAGTTTTTACAGCGCTTACATATCAAATCGGGGGTAACATATATATGGGGGCTATATCGAAATCTGAACCGATTTTCTCCGAATTTGGCAGTATTCCTTCATGTAATTAGAAACCTCTTACTGCCGAATTTCTCACTGATCGGATATAAAATAACATTTTTACAGAGCTTACATGTCAAATCGGGGGTAACGTATATATGGGGGATATATCCAAATCTGAACCGATTTCTTCCAAATTAAAAGCGTTCATTCATATAATAGGAAACCTCTTTCTGCCGAATTTCATACTGATCGGATATAAAATACAGTTTCTACAGCGGTTACATGTCAAATCGGGTGATACATATATATGGGGGCTATATCCAAATCTGATCCGATTTTCTCCGAATTTAGCAGTATTCCTTCATCTAATAAGATACCTCTATTTGCCGAATCGGATATAAAATAACATTTTTACAGCGCTTACATGTCAAATCGGGGGTAACTTATATATGGGGGCTATATCTAAATCTGAAACGATTTCTTGCAAATTTAACAGTGTTCATTCATATTATAAGAAACCTCTTTCTGCCGAATTTCATACTGATCGGTTATAAAATAAAGTTTTTACAGCGTTTACATGTCAAATCGGGGCTAACATATATATGGGGGATATATCTAAATCTGAACCGATTCTAACCAAGAGGGATCGTCCTTGGGCCAAACAAAAGATATGTGTAAATTTTTGTCGAGATCGGACCATAATTGCGACCTGTACTTTGATTACAAGAATACATGGACAGACAGACGGACATGGCTAAATCGACTCAAAAATTGATTCTATGACGATCGGTATAATAAACTATGTTTCTATTTCTTCTCTTTTTGGGCGTTACAAACAAATGCACAAAGTCATAATACCCTGCACGACAGTGTGGTGTAGGGTATAAAAATGCAATTTGACGGAAAAACGCGATCTAAAAAACAAAATAACGTATAACGGAATATAATTTTAGAAGAACGTAACGTAAACATTTTCAATATGCGGCGAATAGAATCATTGAAAGTAAACCAACTAAAATCATTGCTTAGTGCGCGTAAATTATCAATAAGTGGTAATAAGCCAGAATTGGTGAAACATATTATTGAAGCGACTAATAGCGAAGTTGCAACCAAAGCGGCAATAAGATTAAACTACCTATCAATATGGAGGTACAAGAACTATGTTCACATGAGGATATCAAAGTGTAGTGCTATGGTAACCGACCGAGTGGACAATATACCAACTGTGTACACCTTCGAGAGAAATTACATCACTATGATTCCCGCCAGAGATTAATGGGTCGGCAGAATACAAGGTAATAGAAACTATCTCCACTTTTACACGGATGGTTCGAAGCTTGATGAAAAGGATGGCTTCGGAGTACAATGTGAAGAACTTAGTCTGGATATAGCTCACAGACTACCAGATACCTTCAGTGTCTATCAAGCTGAAATAATGGCAATATGGGAAGTCGCCAAGTGGCTGAGTCGCAACATAGTAACCAACACTGGCGTTGTCATTTACTCGGACAGCCAGGCTGCCATCAATTCTCTGGAGGCAACATCCCTAAATTCACAAACAGCCCTCGACTGCCGCAGATCTCTTAACGAGATGGCTGAGCAGTTTAATATACACCTCATATGGGTGCATGGGCATAGGGATATCCCGGGGAACTGCAAAGCCGATGAACTTGCTGGGAAATGGGACGACATTACAAATTCTCGAAGAATTTGCATATATTGGTGCGCCACTATCCACGTGCAAGCTTTGGCTTAGGCAAGAGGCAATCAGGCAGTCCAACGAAAGATGGACAGAAATCGGCACCTGCAGGGTAGCTAGACAAATCTGGCCAAGCTATGACCTGAGAAAGTCAAAATATCTTCTCGCACTATAGAGGAAACGATTGTCTACGTTAGTACAGGTTCGGACGGGACACTGCTTGATCGGCGAACACGCCAAAATATTGGGTATTGACTCCAATGACTTCTGCCGAAGCTGCGGAGATGAGGAAGAAGTGGAGAGCATTGAGCACTTGCTTTGCGACTGTCCCGCTTTGAGTAATCGACGACTGGACATACTGGGGTCGGCCTTTCTAGGCAGCCTAACAGTTCTTTCCAGTACTGATATTCGTACTATCGATAAATTTATATATCAAACAGGTTGGTTTCGATGAGGGGCATTTCAGCCCGTGGTAACACTAATGACCTAAACTGGTCTGTGTGAGCTTGTAGAAAAATACGGCTGCCACCCTAACCTAAACCTAAAAAGGATTGTCAACGAGTTCATCCAAATAGTTCACCCGAAAACTGCTGCCAATAGCATCAAAGCCATATCGACTCCCAGAACCGATAAAATCTGCAGTGAGTAAAATGATTAACGAGTTACTAACAAACGGTATTATACAAAAGTCAACATCTGAAAATTCAAGTCATATAGTACTCGTTAAAAAGAAAGATGGCAATGACAGATTATGCGGATATATGGAATATCGACGTTTAAATCAGCACATGGTCAAAGAGATTTTTCCAACGCCTAACATAGTCGAACGACTTCAAGAAATTAAACAATTTACGTATTTCACGGTGTTAGACTTGAATAGCGAATACTACCAAATTCCAATTGAGGAAAATAGTAGACGATTTGCGGCATTTGTAACGCCTGACGGACTTTATGAGTTCAAACGCATGCCGTTTGGTCTCAAAAACGCACCATCGGGTTTTCAACGACTGATGGCACTACTACGTGAGAAAGCGCAGGATGGAGATTTGTTTCATTACATGGATGACATCGTAGTTGGTAGCAACAACGTCTGCGAAATGCTCCAGAAGTTACGACGAGTTTTTTTATAATCTCCGAACCGTTACGACTTCTACTGAGGAAGGAAAGCAAATTGCAGTGGAACAACGAGCAAAAAGAAGCGTTTCAGAAGCTAAAGACGTGCCTTACAACGAAACCGGCAATAGTGGGTTATCGAACTAACGCGTAACATCAGATTCATACTGACGCCAGCGCAATAGGTCTAGCAGGGGTGCTAGACCTATTTAATACGTGGAGACCAGTAGCATTCTACAGCCGATCAACAACCAACGACGAAAGAAACTATCATAGCTATGAATTGGAGGCGTTAGCTGTAGTAGAATCTTTAGAACGCTTCCGTTACTACGTTTACGGCAAACCAGTTACAATCGTCACAGATTGCAACGCTATCAGAACGACTATGCAAACAAAAGAATTAATACCGAGAATCGCAAGATGGTGGCTGAGGATCCAAGATTATGACGCTAAAATCGAACATCGATCAGGTCAGCGAATGCAAGATGTGGATGCATTAAGCCGAGCACCGTATGAATAAGCCCGAGAATTAGATACAGCGTCATTACGAATTGCAAAAACGGTCATACGCCAAGGCGACTGGTTGTTTTCGATGCAACTACAGGACGAAAACATCTGCGCGATTGTCGACAAATTTAAATTACGAGACAAAACGATTTGCAACGAATATGTAATTGATAACGGACGAATATTTCGGAAAGTCACAGATAAACTTTTTTGGGTGGTTCCAAAAGCCTTGCGACGCACAGTGGGCTAAAATGGACATAATTCTGCTATTTCAAAACCACTTATCGTATGGCGATGAAATTTTAGGTGTGTATAAAAGAGGTGTTAGAGAGTTTAAGTTCGGAACTTGGGCCCCCTATCTCATACAGGGGCGGAGCTGCAGGGCCCTAAAGTTGACCACCTCGGGTATACAAAATTTTCATCGGCTTCTAACTTTTGAATTAAGTGTTCGATATTCTGTGGATACTCCTATACCAGACCTACAATAAACATTTTATAGCTTGAAGATATCTTTAATAGTTTCCGAGGTATGTGGATTTTAAATTTGAATTTTTCATTTGTTCGCCGACTCTGCCCTGGAGTTTAGCTAATATCTCAGTCAACAGTTTACCGATTTTGTTCGCGTGTTTTTTATGGATTGCCAATAAAATTTACAATATCATGATAAGATATATCAAGAAATAACAAAGTTATGGCCCTGTAAAGTCAAATTTTTGAAAAAATTTAATTTTTGGAGATTTTTTGGCGAAAAAAAGTCCAATTCGAAAAGTTACACAAATTATATCAAATTTATACTCATTTTAAAGGAGACGTTTCACAGAATCTGTTAGAGAAAATCCGAAGCCAACATTTTAATTGGTGCGGTTGCCACCCTTCTCCGATTTGGACCTTTTTTTACATAAATTTGAAAAGTTTGATAGATTTTCCCCAATCGCAAAGCTAAATTGTTAATTTTTTTTATTTATTTGTATTAGGGTATAACGAAATCGAATACAGTGGGTTACTTGCAGGATGAGGCAAATAATTGGACCAAAAACAGCGAGCAGTCGCTCAATGTACTGCTCGACACACATTTCCCGGGGAACTCTCTAACAGAACCTGAGGATCAGGAGGACCAACAGGAGTGCGAGTGGACAGACGGCATCACTCCAGCAGAAAATGTTGAAGTACATTATCCCCTGGCTGGAGAAAATGTATGTAGGCTGTATCAGGCTTTCATACATCTCGAATCGATGGAGGGATACCAAAGTGGTATTCATACCTAAAGCGGGGAAGATATCACACACTAGGCCAAAAGACTTCAGACCAATTAGCCTATCCTCTTATTGAAAGGTATGGAAAGACTTTTAGATTATTTCATTAGGGAAAACCTGGATACAAAACTCCTGTCGGCGAACCAACATGCTTACAATAAGGGGAAGTCTACATAATCAGCCCTGCACGAACTTGTGAGCACTATCGAATCGTCCCTGCATTTCAAGGAATTCACCATGGGGGCATTTCTTGACATAGAAGGGGCTTTTAACAACATTCACTCAGATGCGGTAATTGCGGCACCTTTAGACTAATTCAAAGTCTGCTCAACGGAAGACGCATAACAGCATGTCTAGGGTCCACAACTCTGACAAGGTTTGTAAACAGAGGGACCCCACAAGGAGGAGTACTGTCTCCACTAATTTGGAACCTAGCGGTGAATGAAATCCTGCTAGATTTAGAACGTTGTGGCTGCACGGTCGTGGCATATGCGGACGACGTTGCAATCGCAGTGAGTGGCAATTCGAAAACGTCCTCCGATACATTCTACAGGTGGCTCTGAACAAATTGGCTAGATGGGCCAGAAGCAGCGGTTTGGGCGTACACCAGGCCTGTCTCGTCGTGTGCCCAGGGTACTGCCGCAGATCTCTGTCGTTTCCAGGTCTGGCCAATCACGTGCCCAGAATACTGCCGCAGGTCTCTGACGTCTCCGGGTCGGTCCAGGCAGGTCTCTGACGTTTCCAGGTGTGCCCAATCGCGTGCCCGGAGTACTCTCGTAGGTCTCTAATGTTTCCAGGTCTGGCCAATCGCGTACCCAGACTACTGCCGCAGGTCTCTGACGTTTCCACGTGTGCCCTATCGCGTGCCCGGAGTACTGTCGCAGCTCTCTGGCGTTACCAGGTCGGTCCCATCGTGCACCCAGGGTACTGCCGCAGGCCTCTCACGGCACCGGATGTGTCCAATCGTGTGCCAGGAGTATTGACGTAGGTCTCTGCCACTATCCGCCCAGTCCAAGCGCGTTCCCACGAAGTCCGGCCCACCAAGGAGTACTGTCCGCAGTCAGCATCGATTGGGAGTACTGAGCTAGGGTCTCCGAAGACGGCGAGAGCACCGTTCCAGGTCTCTCCGAACACGGCGAGAGTACTGCAACAAGTTTTTCCGGAGATAGCACCAGAAGCACTGTACCAGGTCTCCCCGCAGTGAGGGCCGTAACCGACAGGGTAGCCGCCGGCTGCACTATTTACTATCTCGTTAGTGTAAGTTAGATTAAGGTCACCATATACCACGGATCCAGTCAATAAATTGAATTAATATTGAAAACATTAAACCAAACGTCTTCTCTTTTGAATCTCTGTCACTGTGAAATAAAAATTTCTGTGACGTACCTTTCCCCCGTGAGCATTACCCCAGCAATCGGAGGAATCTCGTCGTTACAATATGTATCTGGTGGTAGTCTACGTGATTGCTCCAAAAATGGGCTTGCACATTCGTAAGCGAGAGTGCTGTAATTTTGTGCACATGTATTTGGTGGTAGTCAACGCGATTGGTCCAAAAATGGGCAGGATTGGACCAATGGGCGTGGCCTCGCCCATATATGCCAAATTTTTTAATTGATATATTTTGCACAGTTTGTTAATAAATTTCTATAATTTTGTGCATATTTATATGATGGCAGTCTACGTAATTGGTCCAAAAATGGGAGGGATTGGACCAATGGGCATGGCCCCGTCCATTTAAGCCAAATTTTGTAATTGATATATCTTGCACAGTTTGTTAAAAAAAACTGCTATCATGTTGTGCATATGTATCTGGTAGTAGCCTACGTGATTGGTGCGAAATTGGGCTTGACCGGACCAATGGAAGTGGAACCGCCTATATAAGCCAACTTTTGAAATTAAGATATCTTGAGCAATTTGTTAGCTAGAGTACTGTAATTTTGTTAATATGTATCTGGTGGCAGTATAAGTGATGGGTCCAAAAATGGGCGGGATCGAATTAATGAGTGCGGCTCCGCCCATGTGAGCCAAGTTTAGAAATGGAGATATCTTGAACAGTTTGTTAGCGGGAGTGCTTTAGTTTTCTGTATATTTATCTAGTGGCAGTCAACGTTATAGATCCAAAAATGGGCAGGATCGGACCAAAGGGCGTGGCCCCGCCCATATAAGCCAAATTTTGAAACTGAGATATATTAAACAATTTGTTAGGAGAGTACTGTAATTTTGTGCATGTGTCTGGTGGCAGTCTACGTTATTGGTTCAAAAATGGGCGGGATCGGACTAATGGGCGTGGCCCGCCCATGTAAGCCAAATTTTTAAATTGAGATATCTTCAATGATTTGTTAGCGAGAGTGCTGTAATTTTGTGTATATGCATTTGATGGCAGTCTACGTCCAACAATTTATTGGATCGGAAATCTGATGCAACGAGTTAGACTGGGTCCAGCTAATTATTTATAAAAAATATTAGAAAGCGAATAAAACTAATAAAACATAAAAAACTTAAAACTCTTCAAATAAAAGACTCTTCGACTTTTGGCAAATATTTGCAACTTCTGCCGCTGCAATTTCGCGAGTTATGGCACATGCTCAAAGTTGGAGCTCCCACTCCAATTTCAGACAATGAAGTTTGCTGTAGTAAACATCAACCTGCACACACTGGGAGGAATTCCAAAAAAAAGGAACTAATTCTGCCGTTTCTTAACCAAACAACCGATTGCGAAAAAACTTGGCATGTTTGTAAAGGGTGTCCCAAGAAGAGCGCAATTTTTTAATTTTAAATAAAACACAGATATTTAAGAAAAAATCGTGAAACTTTATTATATCGTAAAGTAGACAGAATGAGGTTATGTATGGAACAATATATCGTGCAGATGGCCGCCGCGGCTTTGCTGGCATGCACGCGATCTTTTAATGAAATTTTCAATGACCGTTTTGCATGAATGCTGCGGTATTTCATTAATGCAGCGTCCAATTTCGTCTTTTAAGGCTTGAGTCGTCGTCGTCGGCTTATTCGCGTAAACCATCGACTTCAAAAAACCCCAAAGAAAAAAATCTAATGGTGTTAAATCGCACGATCTAGGCGGCCAATTCTGATCTCCAAAACGCGAAATAACACGACCGGGAAATGACTGATGCAGCAATTGAATTGTTTCTCTGGCTGTATGACATGTGGCGCCGTCTTGTTGGAACCACATGCCCTCCACATTCATTTCTTCAATTCTAGGCAAGAAAAAACTGGTTATCATTTCACGATACCGAACACCATTGACTGTTTGCGCTTGACCTGCCTCATTTTCATAAAAAAAAGGTACAATGATTCCTCCAGCCCAAAAACCACCCAAAAACCGGTCGATCGACCTGGTCGATGGCGCGTTGTTGTCTTTACATCACTAACAGACCCAGTTTCGGCAAATTTATCCATTAATCTCTTTACAGTTGACTCTTTTGGAGCATTATTGTGACCCCAAATTGATCGCAATTTGCGAACTGTAGCCGCAAAACTTTCACCATTTTGGTAAAACAATTTCACAATGAGAATGCGTTGTTCATTCGTGTAGCGCTCCATTTTTACTAACCTCGTACCTTCTACTAACAAACAATAACAATTATTCAAATGTCAAACAATGACACTTCGAATGTTGCGAGATTTAAAAATTGCGCTCTTCTTGGGACACCCTTTAGTAGAGGTATAAGATAAGTTAAGTTTAGAGTTTGGGCCCCTGTGGTATACAGGGGCGGAGCTGCAGGGCCTCGAAATTGGCAACCTCGAGTAAACAAAATGTTTCAGCACGTATAACTTTCGTCTTTTTCGTCCGATTCGTAAATCTTTTTTGTGTGTGTTCTTGTAATTGAGGTCTACAATTTTTTTTTTTTTTAATTTCAATTTTGCTTTTATTGAACAACATATTTAATTATATTTCTGTTATACATACTTCCCGCGAATTATGTATAACAGATGTGTAGGAAATTTTTACAATTCATTGCTTATAAAGGGTGTCCCAAGAAGAACGCAATTTTTAAATCTCGCAACATTCGAAGTGTCATTGTTTGACATTTGAATAATTGTTATTGTTTGTTAGTAGAAGGTACGAGGTTAGTAAAAATGGAGAAGGACAACGAAGGGAGTTCGTTAATTGGGTATTGGAGAGACAACATGAAAATGCTGATTTTGCCGATAAAATCATCTTCAGTGACGAGGCCCATTTTCATCTTGATGGCTTCGTCAATAGGCAGAATTGTCGCATTTGGGGTGCGGAAAATCCTCGAGTGATTCACGAGAAGCAAATGCATCCTCAACGTGTCACTGTGTGGTGTGGTTTTTGGGCTGGAGGAATCATTGGACCTTTGAGGCAGGTCAAGCGCAAACAGTCAATGGTGTTCGGTATCGTGAAATGATAACCAGTTTTTTCTTGCCTAGAATTGAAGAAATGAATGTGGAGGGCATGTGGTTCCAACAAGACGGCGCCACATGTCATACAGCCAGAGAAACAATTCAATTGCTGCATCAGTAATTAAAAAATTGCGCTCTTCTTGGGACACCCTTTATATATGTTCATATGTCAGCTCAGCTGTTATATATGAATTTATAATATTGGGAACATATTTTAATTTTATACTATTGAAGGAAAACATTTTTAAATGTTTTTTTGCACCTAACAGTTATCTTGAGCTAGCAGTTAGTTGAATTTTGAATTTTCCCCGTTCCTGTGCTAGTATTTGTAGATTTCGAAGCAGAATATGCACCATTTTATCCGCTTAAACACGTCTTGATTGGCAACAACATTTCGATTTTTTGTAACTTTTTTAGGAAAAAAGTATATGTATGTCGTATTTTAAAATTTTTGTAAGAAGTTAGTTAAAAAAGGTGTAACATGTTTATTATCATCTTTCCAGATAAAGTTAAACTTTCCAGATAAAGTTCTCAAAGAAAGAACGGGTTAAAACTGTTCACGGGTATTGTTCCCAAGCTTCACCAATTTACAGAATTTTTACACAAATTTCAAAAGTAAAGCGATTGGAGAAAATATGGCTTATTTCTGAAATTTGTTTAAAAAATGCTGTAAATTGGGGATGCTTGGTAACAATACCCGTGAAAATTGTTGACCCTTTCTTTCTTTGAGTACATTCTCTAGAAAGTTTCCTTTAAGATTATAGTAAATATGTTATACCTTTTTTCACTAACTTCTTCTAAAACTCGAAAATACAAAAATCTAATTTTTTTGAAAATATAACTTTAAGTGGCCATAACTTTTGTCCTATTGGGTATATCGAACCACTTTTTCTTTCTTTTATTTATATAGGAAATTTTGTTGCCAATCTAGCCGCGTTTAAGCGGATAAAATATTCTGCTTCGAAATCTACAAAATACTAGCACAGGGTCGGAGAAAAAATTAAAAAATTCAATTTTCAAATGCAGATATCTCGGTAACTATACAATATAACTGTTAGGTTCAAAAAACCATTTGTAGACCTCAGTTAGTAGAATACACGCAAAAGATTTTATGAATCGGACGAAAAACAAGAAAGGTTGTCAACTTTGAGACCCTGCAGCTCCGCCCTGTATACCACAGGGAACCAAAATTAAAACTGAACTTCTTCTAAAATGAAATAAATGTAACGGGCTTTTATTCGTAGACGGAGGCCGCCTCCAGGATCAATTCACCCACAAAACCTTAACCACGAAATTCAGGTTTTATTTATCGTGTTTTCTCTGTACAACAATTTAATGTTTCATTTATTTATACAAAATATTTCATGCGTCAATCTATGTATGGGAGTATGGGTACGAGTCCTCTAGTGCACTGATATTTGCTTGTCCCAGATGCCGATTGGTTGTCGATGAGGATTGCAGGGAAGGCTATCAATACTGCCTTTAATTTAAACGGTGGTATGCAAACTGACGTGACGCTTAACAGACGCCCCACACAGGCGCTTGACGGACGTCTCGCACAGGCGCTTGATGGACGCTTCACACAGGAGCTGAAGGACGCTTCACACAGGCGCTAGACGGACGCCTCACACAGGCGCTGCAGTACGCCACACAGGCGCTTGACGGATGACCCAGTTCTAACCCGCAGGAGGTCGGCGGATTCTGCGGCGTAAACTTGCATTTCGGTGGACACCTTGGTCCTTACACATGCAAGGTTGGCGGATGATTTGGCGTGGACCAGACTTTCGGTATAAGGGTGTGGTATTGAGCTTCGACGACAATCTGTGAATGAGACAGAGGCTTTTTATTTAGTAGCAAGTAGTAAAGGACATTTTTGCATGCGGGCGAACCGCGTATGCTAGCGAATCGCGTATGCGAGCGAACCGCGTATGCGAGCGAATCGCGTATGCGAGCTAATCGCTGTGATGGCTCAGCAGTGGCGATGGTGGATATTGTTGTTATTGGGTCAGATGACGTCAATGGGGAATCACAGTGGCTAGCGTAGAGAGAATTCCGATGCCCAGTGGTAAATATGATCGCGTATCCGGGCGAAACGCGTGTGCGGGCGAACTGCGTATGCGGGCGAACCGCGTATGCGAGCGAATTCGCTGTAATGGCTCAGCACAGTGGCGATGGTGGATGTTGTAGTTATTGCCTCAGATGACGTCAATTCCGATGACCAGTGGTAAATATGATCATTTGCGGCTCTGCATTTCTCAAAATTGGAATGGTGTTCCTTTAGAAGTAATTCCGATTTCTCCTTTTGCTCGGTAGTCAGGAAATCAAGCGATGTCATAGTGTAAAGAGGATGCGGAAATTTAATGAGATCTCTTTTTGTGGTTAGATATGTGTCGTCAATGTACAGTCTGATGTTTCGTTGACTTAAGAAATCCATGCCAAGAATCAGTGTATGTGCCAGTGATAGGATTACAGCTACTCTCAGCGGCGTTGATTTTCCGTTAAATTCCACATTTAAGTCATACATATCGGAGCATGAGGCTAGTCGGTGATCCGCCATTTGTACTTGCCGTTCCATGTCTTTTGCCTGCAGGCCACGCCTCCACAAATAATCCCCTAACGCACCACATATATAACTGGATGAGGCGCCTGTATCTACGAGTGCATCATTTTGACGATTGCAGATGGTAACTGTAATGAAATAGCGACTCTGGGGCACATCTTCACATTGGCTATTGGTAGTATCTCGACAGAAACACTGACATGTTAAAATACCTTCTTTTCCACAATATGAACAGAAAAGCATACCCACATTTGTGCATTGTGATCGCAAATGACCGGGGCCTTTACACCTCCAACAGTGGCTATGTCTCCTATACTCCCCTGGTTGCTCCGAGACCATATGTGATGTATGTGGCTGGCTTTGTTCAGATTCATCCATTTTTAAATGTTCGAAGTCATCAGTTAGACTAATTAGTTCGTCGAGGTTGTGAAAATCATGTCTTCGTATGTAGAGTCTGTAATCAGGCTTGAGACCTTCATATATTCTATCTAGATGGTTCATATCCCGGAGTTGAGGGTGCCGACGGGCAGTGGTGAGCATTTTTAGGGTGTACTATTTAGCACTTTTCCTGTTATACTGCCGACGGTTATACAACGACAGTTCCATTTGAGTTAAATGTCTTTTCGATAAAACGAATTTTTCAGCTTCCATGCGAAATTCGGCCCAGGTTGTGATGTCGGTTTTCTTGACTCGGAACCACATCAGTGCATTTCCTTGCAGAATGCCAAGAAGTGTGGGAACTAGACGATCCTTTGGAATACTGTAGCATTCAACAAACTCTTCCGAGGGTTCAAGAAACTCAAGCAGGTCGCCATCTCCTGAACTAAACACATAATCTCATGGTCCGGAATCTCATGTCGCTTCTGGGTACTTGTCGTGGTCTGGATAACCGTTTGTTCCTCTGCATTTATCTCTGCTTCTAAGTCTCGCAGCAAGTTCTCCCATGAAATCCGTAGTTTCTTTGGGCGAACATACTTGGCGTGTTCTTTTCGGAGATGTTCTATGGTATACCCTTCAGTCCGGATTCCAGCGGTATGACATTGATAAACCAGTTGATTTTTCTTTAATAGGTATATCCAACCCAGCCCCTCAGTACCCAGATGCGTGGAGTGACACATTTTTGTGTTATCATGTGTTGCAGTAGTCTTATCGTAGATTCTCCCTCGATGGCGGGTTTTTCAGTTTTTTCCGCAGTGCGATTGTGATCTGCCCCTGCATGGGCGCCATTTGTAACGGTTTTTATTCGTAGGCTGAGGTAGTTCAGCCGCCTCCAGGATCAATTCAAGGACCCACAAAACTTTAAATAAGAACACACTATTTTCTCTTTCCAGGGCTCGAAATTCAGGTTTTATTTATCGTGTTTTTACTGTACAACAATTTAATGTTTCATTTATTTAAAGAAAATATTTCATGAGTATGGTTACGAGTCCTCTAGTGCACTGATATTTGCTTGTCCCAGATGCTGATTGGTTATCGATGAGGATTGCAGGGAAGGCTATCAATACTGCCTTCAATTTAAACGGTGGTATGCAAACTGACGTGACACTAAACAGTAGCCCCACACAAGCGCTTGACGGACGCCTCACACAGGCGCTGATGGACGCCTTACAGACGCTTGACGGATGACCCAGTTCTAACGCGCAGGCGGTCGGCGGATTCTGCGGCGTAAACTTGGATTTCTGTGGACACCTTGGTCCTTACACATGCACGGTTGGCGGATGATGTGGCGTGGACCAGACTTTCGGTATACCGGTGTGGTATTGGGCTTCGACGACAATCTGTGAATGAGACAGAAGCTTTTTATGTAGTGGCAAGTAGTAAAGGACATTTATGGATGCGGGCGAACCGCGTATGCGAGCGAATATCGTATGCCAGCGAATCGCGCATGCGAGCGAACCGTGTATGCGAGCGAACCGCGTATGCGAGCGTTAGTGTCCTAAAAAGGACAGATCTACAGCTACTAGTACTGACTTTTCTATAATTACTAGTCCTGGAAAGGGCTATTCGGGGGGATCCTTGTTTCTTCGGGTTAAGTATTCGGACTCCGGACTATGTCACATGTCGTTCAACTTGTTTGGTAGCTCCGCACACCATTGACTGAAAAACGTGGCTCAGCACAGTGGCGATGGTGGCTGTTGTTGTTATTGCGTCAGATGACGTCAATAGGGAATCACAGTGGCTAGCATAGAGAGAATTCCGATACACAGTGGTAAATATGATAATGTGCGGACAAAATGGGGTTTGTGCGTTACATTAATTGGTCGCAATCGGTTGTCTGGTTAAGAAACGTCAGAATTATTTCCCTTTTTTGGTATCCCTCCCACTGTGCTGCAGGAGCCTCAGCCGATATTTCTTCTCTCTACCCATAGTTTCACTTGGAAACTTGGTAGAGCTCTTCCTCTTCCCAGGGTTAGGAGTTGGGCGGGCTGGTGTTTCCTCTGTCATCGATTCTCAGGAATCACACGCAGCTGATTTAATATGTTCTGAATTTCCAAAGCTTTCTGGCTTTCGCGGATGGGTATGTCAACTTCATCCATAATGTTGTCCTTACCACCTGCAGACCCAGTTTTTCGGGCGGTATTCCTTCTAACCAGAAATTTTACAAAATTAAATAAATAATTCTTCGATTATTTTCAAACTTAATAATATAACAATGTTACATAGCGTTCGTATGTATGTATGCAATAAAGAAAAAATATTAGATATTAAAGTTATTAAAAGCAATGTTAGAATTACACATTGAAATCGTTACACCTTAAACCTTTAAACTCTTCAAATAAAAGACTCTCCGACGTTTGGGAAATATTTGCAGTTTCTGCCGCTGCAATTTCGTGAGTTATGACACAGGCTGAAAGTTGGAGCTCCCACTCCAATTTCAGACATTGAAGTTTTCTGTAGTAAACTTCAACCTGCACACAGTGGGAGGAATTCAAAACAAAAGCGAAGAAATTCTGCCGCTTCTTAACCAGACAACCGATTGCGACCAAACTTGTCATGTTTGTAGTAGAGGTATGAGATAAGTGAAGTTTTGAGTTTGGTCCCCCTGGTACACAGGGGACCAAACTCAAAACGTCCGTTTCATAAAATGCGACGTGTTCTAGTAACTGAGGTCTACAAATGGTTTTTTGCGCCTAACAGTTATGATGTATAGTTACCGAGATATCTGCAGATATCCTAAAGAAAATCACACCGAAAACACACAAAAAAATATGGTAGATGAGAACAGTAGGAACAACAAGTTGAATGCTATATATGGGAGCTATATCTAAATATGGACCGATATCGCCCATTTGCAATCCCAAGTTACTTATAAGAAGTATATATACCAAATTTCAGTCACCTAGCTCAAGTATTATAGATTGTAGCGTGATTACAACAGACGGACATGGCTAAATCGTCTTAGAATTTTACGGCGATTAAGAATATATATATTTTCACTGATAGAAAAAGCTTCGTCATGAGGACGAATTTGTACATAATCAAGATTATCTTTTCGTCAAAAGTCAGATAACGTTTCCAAAATCTTTCCTCCTCAGGGTGATCACATTTCACCCATACGATGAATCGAGTTCATTACCACGACGAACCCCATTCATCACCATGACGAGTCCCATTCATCACCACGATAAATCCCATATTACCACGACAAATCCCATTCATCACCACGACGAATTCATGCCCCTGACTATTAAAATTTTAAAAATCTTTACAAACGGTATGGAAAATAAAATTACTTGACTGCTTTGCCAGGTTCAGTTGTGATTATTCGGTTCGAAACGCAGTTCTTATCAGGAAAGGCTTAGAGCAAACGAACGACGAAAACGAACAATCTATAATACTTGCAGGTATGTTGGAATTGCAAATGGGCAATATCGGTCCAATTTTAGATATAGCCCCCATATATGGCTTCTCCCCGATTTGACTTCTTAACGTCATAGAGACCACAAATATCAACTGGTCGGGCTGAAAATTGGTAACTGGGGTTTATTTATAGTTTTGTTTAGTTTTGATATACATAGCCTCCATACAAAGGTCCCCTAGACTTCTTGACGCCACAAAAACTTCAAATTTCAACGAATTGGGCTGAAATTTGGTATAATGAGTTTATTAGTACCCGTAATCATTCACGTGCTCTCCATGGTAGAGGGTATATAAGATTCGGAATAGCCGAACTTAAAGCTTTTACTTGTTAAAAATGAACATATTTCAATGAAATATTTTGTAGTTTGTAGGTCTTGATGTCACAAATCTAATGTAATTCGTGAATCATTATATTTAAAAAAGGCAATCCCACAATTCCCAAAATAATTTTGAAAATCCCCAAAAATGGTATTTTTGGATTTTCCCCTATATCTACTATACTAAAAGCCGGGTTTCAGATTCCCTTTGCAGTTCAACTTACAACAACTTAAATTGGAGAAGCTTGGTAACAATACCCTTGAAAATTTTTGACCCTTTCTTTCTTTGAGAACATTCTCTGGAAAGTTTCTTTAAGATTATAGTAAATATGTTATACCTTTTTTAACTAACTTCTTCTAAAACTCACAAATACGACACATACTTGTTTCATAAAAAAATTACAAAAAATCTAATTATTTGAAAATATAACTTCAAGTGGCCATAACTTTTGTCCTATTGAACCAATATATCGAACCATTTTTTTTGTATAGGAAATTTTGTTGCCAGTCTAGACGTGTTTAAGCGGACAAATTGGTGCATTTTTCACTTCGAAATATAAAAAATAATAGCACAGGGTCGAGGAAAAAATTAAAAATTCAATTTTCAAATGCAGGTATCTCGGTAACTATACAAGATAGCTGTTAGGTGCAAAAAAAGATTTGCAGACCTCAGTTAGTAGAATACACGCAAAAGATTTTATAAATCGGACGAAAAAGACGAAAGTTACACCCGCTTAAACATTTTGTTTACCTGAGGTTGCCAACTTTGAGACCCTGCAACTCCGTCCCCGTATACCACAGGGGACCCAAACTCAAAACTTAACTTCTTCTAAACTCAAACTTAGGTTCAGGTTAGGTTAGGGTGGCAGCCGCATTTTTTTATACAAGCTCACATAGACCAGTTTAGGTCCCTAGTGTTACCACGGGTTGAAATGCCCCTCATCGAAACCAACCTGTTTGATATACAAATTTATGTATAGTACGAATATCGGTACTGGAAAGATCTGTTAGGCAGCCTAGAAAGGCCGACCCCAGTATGTTCAGTCGTTGTTTACTCAGAGCGGGGCAGTCGCATAGCAAGTGCTCAATGCTCTCCACTTCTTCCTCATCTCCACAGCTGCTGCAGAAGTCTAGAGTCAATACCCAATCTTTTGGCGTGTTCACCGATCAAGCAGTGTCCCGTCAGAACTGATGCTAACGTAGACAATCTTTGCCTCTCTAGTGCGAGGAGATATTTTGATAATATAACAATGTTACATAGCTTTCGTATGTAAGTATGCAATAAAGGAAAAAATATTTGATATTAATATATTAATATTAAAGTTATTAAAAGCAATGTTAGAATAACACTTAAAATCGTTACATTCAAAATTTAATAAAGAAATTGATTTTTTTGCATTTGTTACACCAGCCTTTTCAATTGTTACAATTAACATACTGTACATTTTCGACTATACACATAGCAAATAATTACAGGGTATGGCAAAGTAATCACCGTATTGCAAAACGCTATAATTTTTGCTAATGGCGCCAAATATCAATTCGCCTCACCCGTTATATTGTGCGTAAACCGGTTCTTTTAATCAGCATGAGTTCTTTAATAGAGTGCACCGTTAACTTACTACAACAATGCCTATGATGATGATATATGTTGTTGTATACAAGATGATTGTTATACCCTACACCACACTGTGGTACAGGGTATTATAAGTTTGTTTCACGGCAGATGTTTGTAACACCTGAAAATAACACAGCTAGACCCACCTTAAAGTATACCGATCGACTCAGAATCACTAGCTGAGTCGATTTAGATATAGCTCCCATATATATCTTTCGTCCGATTTGGTCCTTTAGTCCTATAGAAGCTGTATTGTACACCCGATCGTTTTGAAATTTAGAATGGTAGAGTTTCTTGATCCATGAACCAACATTGTCGAATTTGAAGAAAATCGGTTAAGATTTAGCTATAGCTCCCATATATATGTTTCGTCCGATTTGGCCCTTTAGTCCTATAGAAGCTGTATTTTACATCCGATCGTTTTGAAATTTAGAATGGTAGAGTTTCTTGATCCATGAACCAACATTGCCGAATTTGAAGAAAATCGGTTAAGATTTAGCTATAGCTCCCATATATATGTTTCGTCCGATTTGGCCCTTTAGTCCTATAGAAGTTGTATTTTACATCCGATCGTTTTGAAATTTAGAATGGTAGATTTTCTTGATCCATGAACCAACATTGCCGAATTTGAAGAAAATCGGTTAAGATGTAGCTATAGCTCCCATATATATGTTTCGTCAGATTTGGCCCTTTAGTCCTTTAGAAGCTGTATTTTACATCCGATCGTCTTGAAATTTAGAATGGTAGAGTTTCTTGATCCATGAACCAACATTGCCGAATTTGAAGAAAATCGGTTAAGATTTAGCTATAGCTCCCATATATATCTTTCGTCCGATTTGGCCCTTTAGTCCTATAGAAGCTGTATTTTACATCCGATCGTTTTGAGATTTAGAATGGTAGAGTTTCTTGATCCATGAACCAACATTGCCGAATTTGAAGAAAATCGGTTAAGATTTAGCTATAGCTCCCATATATATGTTTCGTCCGATTTGGCCCTTTAGATCCAATCGTTTTTATACCCTACACCACACTGTGGTACAGGGTATTATTTAAGTATAAAATGTCCCAAAAGTAAATTTATATAAACAATTTATACATGAATTACAAAATTTATATATCAGAGTTATTCAATATTACGAGAGTGGTGTAGGGTATTATATAGTCGGCACCGCCCGACTTTAGCCTTTCCTTACTGGTTAGCTATTAGCTTTGCACTTTATTACAAATAATAAAAATAAATAAATTATTTTACTTACCAATGTCCGACTCATCCAGAGCCCAAACAAACTAACAAACTGTCCCTCCGATCGTTTGAAATGTTGAACATTATGTAAGGCTATTTTTTGGAACATGGCAATCATAAATTGTCCACACAATGATAGACGAAGAATACGGTTGAGCAAGAGAGTGAGTCGTATAGTTGAAGTTGCGAACTTCAACGCGAACGGACGCGTACGGATCATCCTGATCATTTATTTAACTTTAATCTTTTTATGTATTTTACCAATTAAGTGAACTAAATAAATATCTTAGTTTTTATTAAAATCAGACGTGAGAACGAAACAATTTATTCCTTATAGTTCAGAAGATGGGATTGAGAACCTCCCCTAACGACAAACGATAACGTCCCAGTGGTATAGGGGACTAGTGCCGCACGTCTATATTCGCTAGGCCTTAAAGAACTACCGCTAGTCCCTCACAATATACTTGCCATGCTTTTACCTGGTGAATTTAACATGGGCATGTCCTACGAAGGGGGTTATTGACCCCTCGCTGCATAACCTTTCCACACCAAAAGCGATAGCACATTTTACCTAGAAACCACACCGCCTACATTGGACGGGTGGCAGTGCCTGTCCTCGTAGGTGGAACCATCTCCCCTAACGCCAATTAACCACCCAATTCGACACTCCTATCTTAGTGGTTATATGGCGAGCTCTTTGTGACATACCCTTTCAGTAAAAACAGTTTTATTTTTAGTCATATCTTAAATACATTTTAAAAATGGGTATGTAATATGATTCTTATAAAACAAAAACAAAAAATAGAAATATTACTTATCGTTTAAATCCAAAAATAAGAAGAGTAGTCAACTTTAGCCCAATTTCAAAAATATACCCGATAGCCCGATTTTCAATGTTAATATCTCAAAATAATCCTTGGGTCCTTGAACTCAAAAATGTTTACTAGAATAAAAGTTATTAAATTTTGGCCGATCGATTTTTATTCTAAATCATTCTGCGTCGGTTTGAATTCTGTGCAGGGCGTTTAGAAGCGCATTTTGTTTTGTTGTAGCTTCTGCCAGGAATTTCAGTTGATCTAAAAAATATAATTCAAAACAATTAAATTTGTTCCATTATAAAAATACTTTACCTTGAATAAGTTTATTCCGTTTTTTATGTTCATCTAAAATATAAGTAAATACTCATTATCACCTTATAATTTATTCTGTTCACCATGCCCAATAAGAAACAACTGAAGATCTGTTTTTTCTTTTTTAACAAGGAACTGCGAGTGGTGGTTGATTTGGTTTAACGGGATTTTTTTAATGACGATGAAAAATGTGTCGTAGAAAAAAAACCAGATATGTGCATTACATAGGGCTATGGAATACGGTGGGTAATAGTGGGCACCGCTTAGTATAAGAAACATAGGGTTTTAGTTCCTGGTGAAGGCGGTTTGTCTTTTTTACATGTCACATCCATAGCGATTTATAGAAGTAACAAATAAGAGCTAACCCTGCACCCGTCCTTTGTGGCGATGGCTTCATGTTATACCACTGGGGTGTGTGAAGTAATGTAATGTGTGTGTGTGATAATAAAAGAATTTTTGCTAGGCCAGTGTGTGTGTGCAAGCTCGAAGAAGAAAAGATTTGTTGAAATGAACGTTACAAAATTGTGTTAAGTAGCTACGCCTGCTCGCATAGACACAGAATCGAAGTGAACGTTTACGAACAGAAAGAAAATGCATACAAGCATAACGGGATCTAATAATCATTAACGAATCCAGATAATTGTATCGAACGTAGCAGCGAAGTGTGTGTGTTTTGAAACGTTGAAGAGAGCAGAGCAAAACTCCTGTCGGTGAACCAACATGCTTACAATAAGGGGAAGTCTACATAATCAGCCATGCACGAACTTGTGAGCACTATCGAATCGTCCCTGCATTTCAAGGAATTCACCATGGTGGCATTTCTGGACATAGAAGGGGCTTTTAACAACATTCACTCAGATGCAGTAATTGCGGCACTGTCACATCTAAAAATTAACTCTTGTTTGATTAGACTAATTCAAAGTCTGCTCAACAGAAGACGCATAACAGCATGTCTTGGGTCCACAACTCTAACAAAGTTTGTAAACAGAGGGACCCCACAAGGAGGAGTACTGTCTCCACTAATTTGGAACCTTGCGGTGAATGAAATCCTGCTAGATCTAGAACGTTGTGGCTGCAAGGTCGTGGCATATGCGGACGACGTTGCAATCGCAGTGAGTGGCAAATTCGAAAACGTCCTCCGCGACATTCTAAATAAATGGAATAGATCTAGTCTTTTCTGAGAGTGCAAAGTTTTTTGGAATAATTCTAGATAGAAAACTGTTATTTAGACTTAACGTATTGGAACGTGTAAGGAAGGCCAACGTCGCCGTTTATTCCTGCAAAAGGGTCGCGGTGGGGCCTCTCTCCTAAAATCGTCCACTGGATATATATAGCTGTAGTTCGTCCTATACTGCTATACAGCATTGTGGTATGGTGGACGGCAACTGACAAACTAACCATCACCAACCTACTAACAAAGGTTCAGAGAACAGCCTGCCTGAGCATAAGCGGAGCCTTAAGGACTACAGCGACCGAGTCTCTACAAGCCCTACTCCATATACTGCCGATTAATATTGTGGCGGGAGAAGTTGTAACCAAAGCGGCGATAAGATTAAACTGCCTATCAAAGTGGAGGTA
This sequence comes from Eudasyphora cyanicolor, assembly GCA_963930755.1. Lineage (NCBI taxonomy): Eukaryota > Metazoa > Arthropoda > Insecta > Diptera > Muscidae > Eudasyphora > Eudasyphora cyanicolor. Next base: position 135,681,114 of record OZ005734.1, read on the forward strand.
CAAAAACTACGGTCACATGAGGATATCAAAGTGTAGTGCTATGGTAACCGAAAGAGTGGACTATATACCAACTGTGTACATCTTCGAGAGAAATTACATCACTATTATTCCCGCCAGAGATGAATGGCTTGATGAAAAGGGTGGCTTCGGAGTACACTGTGCAGAGCTTAGATTGGATATAGCTCACAGACTATCAGATACCTGCAGTGTCTATCAAGCCGAAATAATGGCAATATGGGAAGTAGCCAAGTGGCTGAGTCGCAACATAGTAACCAACACTGGCGTTGTCATTTACTCGGACAGCCAGGCTGTCATCAATTCTCTGGAGGCTACATCCCTAAATTCACAAACAGCCCTCGACTGCCGCAAATCTCTGTGCCGCAAATCTCTCAATGCAATCATTATATCTCCATGACGCAATACAATATGTACTGTTGGGGTCATATCTTTCCATGGATACAGTTCTGTTAGATGTTTCGAAATACCTAGACAGTATTTTCTAAATTTTTCTGCATTCACTTTGTTCTGGCTGTTGATTTACCATTTTTCTCAGTAATTTCATATCAATTCCTGTGATCTTAGAAGATTTCATAATCCTTTAAGAAACTCCTTGCAGTGTTACCATCATTTGTATTTCCATATCCCACTAGTGGTTTGTCGACATTTAATCCAGTCTCTTTCCACAATTCCTCTTGAATTATTTTTTTCTGGAACTCTCTCGATGCTTTTAATTCCTTTTTGTTCGGTAATTTGTTCGCATTCTCTGGATTACTATAAAAATGCAAATCGTATGCTATGTGTAGGAAATGTTCTAAAAACCGTATGCGAGCATGTAATGGGGAAATTCCGAATTTTAGAGCATACGTATGTGTTAATAGTGTACATCTCCACGTAGATGATGTTCCCGTTACAGCATTGCAAACTTTCCCATCGACAATAGTGAAATTTAGGATGAAGGAGATTGTGAAGCTGTAGTCCAATATGTTGGTTGATATGGGTTCCAGCTCCTTAATTTCCTTCTCAATATGATCAACCAGGTTTTGTGTGTTGGTAGCCGACTCTTTTGTATACTCAAACCATATTGGTCTACAAAAGTTTTTTCATCCTGGAGTCGAATTTATCCAAATGTCATCAAAACTAGTTGAGGGAAAAACCGTGTCTTCTCTCTTTCTTAATCTGAGGGGAAATAATGATGCCGTGAACACACTTCTATAATCTGTGCCGCTCGGACTTGTTGATACTTGTTTATATTCAGGAAGGATAAGCCATCACATCCCTACTTTCACATAAGTTGCAAGTCACAATTATCCATTGTACTCAGCTGTTCTGTAGTAAGAGTGAAAACTATTCTCGATGCTGTGTTTTCCAGAAGGTTAGGAAGACCAATACTGACTCCACTTGGTGAAATTTGTAGCGGTGAAGGAATAATATACTTCTTTTTGTCCTTTATTTCGTTATATAAAGGTAAGACATCGACTCCTTTTTCGGACAATGCCTTCCTAAGTGTGTTGTAGTTGTCTTTGCTTGTAGCATAAGAGCAAGTGCTTCTTCATCCGTAAAAACTGACTTAGCTGATGGTGTCGGAATACTCTCAACAATTCTCCTTAGACGTTTCGTTGATGCTGTTTGAAGAACACCGGCAATTTTTAAAGCATCAGTTGGTTGTTTCTCTTTTTTCAACATTGCCTTAAAAGTATTCGTAACTTCTTCAGTAGTCATTGCCGAATGATTATTGGACAAACGCCTCTTCTTAGTTCTTGTCGATACATCTTCGTAAGGTTTATGGGGTGGACCAACAGACGTTAAATCTATGTTGTTCTCAAGCCAATCTGAATATTTTTCAAGAAATTTTGAACGCGATTTTGCTGTTGTCCACTTTACATCAAATGCTTTAACAATTTTTGTATTTTTGTGTTTTCCCTTTTTAATACTTTAATTTTATATGTAGGTTCCTTCGGTAAATTCTACTATTTGACGGACTTTTTCCTGAAAAGTGTGAAATTGGATTTCACCCAAAATAAAAAATAGAGTTCTTAAATTTTAACGCCATACTTGCAAAATTGGTAATGATACATTCTCGAAGATGCTGTATTTATATAAAAACAATAATGTACCTGACATTTCTACCTGATACATGTAATATGGGAAATTGCAAAAATCATATATGAATGAATATTATTAACTATATGAATAAACATTACAACAAATATTTTATACCTGTCAATGATTAAGGGTTTCCTAGAAATAGTGCCAATAAATACAAAAAATACATGAAAAATACCCAAAAATAGGATTTTTTACTTTTAGTCCTATATCTTCGATATGAAAAGCCGCGCTCGGGATTCCCTTTGCAGTTGATTTTCACACCCTACACCCTAATACAAATAAATAAAAACAGGTAAAAGCGTTAAGTTCGGCCTGGCCGAATGACCCTGACCCTCCACCATGGATAGCATGTGAATGGTTTCGGGCACAAATAAACTCATATTACAAACTTTCAGCCCGATTCGTTGAAATTTGTGGTTTTTGTTGCGTTAAGAAGGAAAATCTAGAGGGACCTTTGTATGGGGGCTATATCAAAACATGGACCTATGTCTACCGTTGTTCGTGTGAGGGTGCGGGTATAAATTAACCCTAGTTACCAATTTTCAGCGCGATCAGTTGACATTTGTTGTCTCTATGGCGTTAAGAAGTCAAATCGGACAGATGCTATACATAGGGCCATATCAAAATGTGAACCGATATAGCCCATTCTGAATCCCAAGTTAACTGCAGGTATAAGAAGTATCTATACCAAATTTCAGCCACCTAGCTCAAGTATTATAGATTGTAGCGTGATTACAACAGACGGTGGAATGGACGGACGGACATGACTAAATCGTCTTAGAATTTTAAGGCGATTAAGAATATATATACTTTATGGGGTCTCGGATCAATGTTTAGAGGTGTTACAAGCGTAGTGACAAAATGAATATACCCCCTCCATCCTATGGTGGAGGGTATAAAAATTAATATACCCCCATTCTATGGTGGAGGGTAAACAAGTAAAAGCGTTAAATTCGGCCATGGCGAATCTTATATAATGGAACGATCCTTTTTTTTAAGTATATTATTAAATAAACGAACGCTTCAATTTTTATGCCGCAAATTCTTCACCTGAAAAATGTGGTATTTATGGCTTATAATAGCTTTTTAAGAGCTACATCTACACGGGGACTACATCAAATTAAAATTTTATTTGTATACATTTTATTGAGATTAATTATTGCCAAAATAGGATATAAACTGCAAAGTTTCAGCTAAATTTCTTAGAAAATGTGGTGTTTATGACTTAAATAAGCCTTTTTAGGACCGACATATATAGGAGGACTATTTTAATACAAGCGAGTTCAGTTTTTCAATTGATGCTTTATTGATAAAATTTGATGGCTTATATACTAAAAGTTTTACAGTTACTTAACATAATTTTACAAACAAAGACTTCTAATTCTAGATTACATGTAAAGAAATGTTATTTTAACAGTACACTGTGGGCAGGGGGAGTGTGTTTGATTTCACTGGTGTTCGACTTACGAGATTTCCCTTCAACTCTTTCTTCAGCACTTCTCTGTTAACACTCACTTTCCGTTACAATTCATTCCAGTCGCAAACGGGAGGATTCAAATTACGTTTTGAAATTGGGAACGACCAAATGTCATTGTTCTACATTTGTCGCTATTCGTCACCAACCAAAAGTTATTGTTCTACATATGTTGCTACTCATCACCAGAGTCAAAGTACTTGGTGTGGATTTGTGATCATATTTCATCAATGGTCGCGAGCCAAGTCAATGTACGGGATCTGCTCTACTTATACCATTCGTTGTTCTACTTCTTGCGTTCGTCGTAAATGTGAGTGGTGCTACTCCAAACAATCGAAATATGCATACTCAGTGTATGTGTCCGTACATACACCACACCTCCGCCCTTAAGAAAATCATTCAACTTTTTTTGTGTTGTATGATTTTCATAATTACTTATGTGTGTAACCTTATACTCTATTTTACAATTAGTGTTTACAATTATTGTTCTGTTTTAAGTGTTTCTTTTTTTATACATAAAATTTCTTTCTTTGCAAAATACATTTTTGGTAAACGATATTTCTTTAAAGTGATTTGTATTTCTTTAATAAATTTTTATGAAAAATTTTTTCTTTAGAATTTATGATTACTGTTACGTTTGTGTCATCGACATGGACAACCTTGTACGGCCCCATGATATGGAGGTTCATGTTTTCTTCTATTCTCTGATCTAACTAGCACTAAATCGTTTACATCTATATCTATTCTATTGGTTTTGCAGTATGATTGTGTACTTCTTCTTCCCTTTGTCCTTTCTATGATTTTCCTTGCATTATCCAAGGAATACCTCAATCTTATTCTTAATTCGTTGGCATAATTATCTAAATCGTAGATCTTATTAGTGTGTTTCTGTACTTCTTCGCCTAGCATACTCGGAAGTTTTCCAAAAATTAGTTCAAATGGAGAGTATCCTGTGTCAACATGAGGTGTTATATTATACGCAAACGCGTAATATGGTACCCACTCCCAATCGCCATCACTCACGAATGACAAAAAAAATATTCATTCAAAACACGATGATTCCTCTCAACGGTGCCTACTGTCTCATGGTGATATGGCGTGGAGAATCTTTGGGTTACTCCTAATAGGTTACATATCTCCTTCATCAACTCAATTGTGAACTCAGTTCCTCCATCAGACTTCAATTCGTCTCCATAAGCGCTGCAATAACATATTTGGTCAACTCTCATTGCATTGTCCATATATATCTGTTGTTCATTGAGGGACGCGGTGGACCCACTGTATCAATCACAACGGTGCTGAAACCCTCCGTTGGTGTGTCAGTTATGCATAATGGTTCCTTCGTATATTGCACTTGTTTATTCCTTTGGCAAAGATCACATCGTGAAACGTATGCCTTTATCATCCTGGACATACCCTTCCATAAGTATTTCTGTCTTAATCTCATTAATGTCTTCCTTACCCCAAAATGTCCTCCACATGGTGTATCAATCTCAACTTCTCAATCTCAACTTCTCGTCGTCGTCCTCTATCCTCGTTGGTTCCTCATACAAGAGGATTGTTATATTACCTGGGCATTTCTCATTCACTTTCTTTCTCATGTCCTCATGGGATACTATATCAAATATGTTATCATATTTCTGTAGTGCATAACGTCTGTAATCCATCTTCTCCAATCCCAGAAATAGCTTCTCCACGATATTATCTAAATGATCAGGATTATCGCTACATCTGACTAATGTTCCCCCAAGACTTCTGTCGTCTTGGATGCGCATTTCCTTCGAATACGCTCTGTCTAGCATAAACGTCAACTGTTTTGCACGTGTTATGTCTTTCTTCGAGGTACATTCCCATATCCTGAGTTCACTCAGCTCAGTGGGAGATGTCCTTATCTCTTCTGTCTCCAGATCATTGCCCATCATCTTCCTGTCCATACTTCTTGTCACTACCAGTGTCCTCTTGACAGATTCGTCGGTGTCGGTTGAAATAATTTCTTCTAATGTATAAGAGTATATTCTAGTGCATCCGCATTCGCATTATCCTTACCTTTCTTACATATTATTTCGAAATCATAATCTGCTAGTTCCAGCCTAATTCCTGTTAATCCTGAAGTTGTGTTCTTGTGTGTAAATAAAGCTAGTAATGGTCTATGATCAGTCACAACGATGAATCTTCTGCCATAATCTCAAAATGCAACAAATCTTCCGTCATTATCTGAGTTTCCACAACTTTCTCGATGACACGTAACGTAACTTTACAATTATTTTTCTTTTCTCATTTTCTGTTTCTAGTGATAATTTTTTTTTTGAAAATCATCATTTTCTCCATAATAATAAAATCGAATAGATTTTCAGTGATAACTATAATAAGGCTTATAACTTATAACTACATGGTCAATATAGGGTGTCTACACAAATATTTCTTGCACTCAGTTAACATTATTAACGTTCTATATTCTAAAATTGGTTTCGCAACGAGCGGTGAACGCTTATTGGTCCTTGACGTGCACAAACGAGCGCACTGCGTATATTCTTTTTGGTATTTCTCCATCTTTCCTGGTCCTGCCTCATAATTAATCCTCTCTTCCCATAGCTCGCAGGATTTACGGTATGGTGTGTGCGAGGTGATCCCGTCTATCAACCGTTTTACGATGTCAATCTCCATCTTTAGTCTCTGTAATTGACCTCCCCTCCGTCTAGGTTTTCTTACTACCGGGACCTTGGCAGCCGGTTTGTCTTTTCTTTTTTGATTCTTTTACAGATACTCCTCGATTGTCAGCTTCTTTGGACCCTCGTCCATTGCCCGTGCGTTTCTTGAAGAAATTAGTTCTGTTGCAATCAAGCAACTTCTGTCGCAATTAAGCAACTTATTTCCGCACCAAAGCGGATTTTTTCTTTTAGGATAGAAGAAAAAGAGAAACTAGTCCTGTGGTTTGCAATGAAGCAACTTATTTCCGCACCAAAGCGGAGTTTGCAGGATCGCTATGTAATACAAGCGAGTTCAGTTTTTCAATTGATGCTTTATTGATAAAATTTGATGGCTTATATACTAAAAGTTTTACAGTTACTTAACATAATTTTACAAACAAAGACTTCTAATTCTAGATTACATGTAAGGAAATGTTATTCTAACAGTACTCTGTGGGCAAGGGGAGTGTGTTTGATTTCACTGGTGTTCGACTTACGAGATTTCCCTTCAACTCTTTCTTCAGCAATTCTCTGTTAACACTCACGTTCCGTTACAGTTAATTCCAGTCGCAAACGGGAGGATTCAAATTACGTTTTGAAATTGGGAACGATCAAATGTCATTGTTCTACATTTGTCGCTATTCGTCATCAACCAAAAGTTATTGTTCTACATATGTTGCGCTAGGCAGAGTCAAAGTACTTGGTGTGGATTTGTGATCATATTTCATCAATGGTCGCGAGCCAAGTCAATGTACGGGATCTGCTCTACTTATACCATTCGTTGTTCTACTTCTTGCGTTCGTCGTAAATGTGAGTGCTGCTACTCCAAACAATCGAAATATACATACTCAGTGTATGTGTCCGTACATACACCACACTATAACAAAATATGAACTGATTTAAAAAAAATTACTGCGATGAATTCTTGTCTTACTGCCAAGTTCAAGTTAAAATGCTTAGAAAATATGGTATTTATGGCTTAAATACGTATATTTTAGAGCGACCTCTATAGGGAGACTATAACAAAATATGAACCGATTTGTAAAATTGTTGCTGTGAAAAATTCTTGTCAAAATATAATACAAACTGCAAAGTTTATGGCTCAAAAACCGTATTTTGGAGCGACCTCTATAGGGTAGCTATATCAAAACATTGATCGATGTGGCCCATTTGCAATCCCAAACAACCTGCAACTATAAGAAATATTTTTACCAAGTTTGATCAACCCAGCTCTATTATGACGGACTGTAGCGTGATTACTACAGACGGACATGGCTAAATCGTCTTAGAATTTTACGACGATTAAGAATATATATACGTTATGGGGTCTTAGATCAATATTTAGAGGTGTTACAAACGGAGCGACAAAATTAACATACCCCCCATCCTATGGTGGAGGGTATAAAAAAATTAAAAAATTAGCTTTGCGATTGGAGAAAATCGATCAAACTTTGAAATTTATGTAAAAAAGGTCCAAAACGGAGACGGTGCGTATAACAAAGCACCTGGCGGAAAACACGAAGGCGAGTACCATTATGACAACGTTAACATGATATCCATATTGATCACTTAGGCCCTTTCCCGAAAAGCACCAAACATAACGAGCACCGTTTGGTCATTGTTGATGCTTTTACGAAGTACACGATAATTCGAGCGGTGAAAAGTACGGCGACAAAACTATTCTTAACGAATGCACCGAATATTTTGGAATACCAACACGAATAATTACCGATCGCGGAACTGCATTCACGTCCCACGAGTTTAAGCGATTCTGTCAGACGAACGACGTAAAACATGTCTTAAATGCTGTAAGAACTCCAAGGGTGAACGGCCATGCAGAACGAACGAACCGAACAATACTCAGTATGTTTCTACCGTTAACCAAAGAAGACATGCGATGGGACGATCAACTTCGGCGAGTACAGTGGTCAATGAGTACGATGAAAAATAAAACTACTGGTCGAACTCCACATGAACTCCTGTTTGATTTCATCCGAGAGATATTCTACAAAATAAACTTGTACTATCTTTACACAATAGCGAATCTATTGACAACGATAGATAGGTAGATTTTATTTTAATAATTCATTTACAAAACAAGTAAGAAAGTTTCAGTCGGGTAAACCGACTAAGGTATACCCTCACTTTGTGAGTGATGTAATATTGAATATTACTCGAATTATTCTGTCAATTTGTGTGGGAGGTACCAGAAGGGGTTTATCAAATACACCTTTTTTTCGCTGAACATTAGATACTTTAAATTCATTGCACTGTGTCGACTTATAAGCATTTATGTGCACTGGTATAAACGTTATGAGACATTAAATTGTGGTATGATTTGGGCATTTTGTGTGGGAGGTACCAAAAGGGGCGTAGCAACAACTCCCATTTTTCCCTGGACTGTAGGCAATATAAAAGCATAATACTGTACAAAATTTCAAGTATTTTTATACACTGTTATTAATGTTATAAGCTGTTAACTTTTGATGCAAAATGGTGCATTTGTGTGGGAGGTACCAAAAGGGACGTGGCGACTTCGCCCATTTTTCTCGAGTTGATAGCGACTAATAAGCTAATACTATGTGTGGAATTTCAAGAGATTCGAATAAGTATTATATCAGCTATTAAAGAATCAAACTAGAACGGGGTTCAACAGGCAACATTGTCGGACTCCCTGAGACACCCCGAAATGATCAGACAATATGTAGACTGCCGTCCCATACCTCACTGATGTTGTCCCGATAAATTAGGTGAAGTATACTTATCATTTTGACATGAATCGACAAAAAAATGCATATGTTTTCTCTTGTATACTGAATTTCATGTGTATTATATTAGTTAAAACAAAAAAGTTATCTACTGTGGAGTAACCTCTCCCAAAACACGGCCTGATATTCATTTATAACGCCATTATAGCTTATCCAACGATTAATTCTGCTTAGTAGAATACCTGTAAATTGTTTATATAGAGTATCCATAAGCGAAAGACCTCTATAGCTCGAAACATCATTATCGTCTCCTTTCTTGTGCAGTGGGATAATAATGGATTTACGGAAAGACAAAGGAATAGATTCACGTAGAAAAATTGAGTTGAAGAGTTGGCGAACCTCTTGCAGAAATATAGTCGGAGCATATTTATAGAACTTAAAGGGGATTTTATCAAAACCTGGAGCCTTGTTAAGTTTCGCGTCCTTCAGAATTATCAATAGTTCCCTCATTTCGAAAGGTGAATCCAAAAAAGGGTCAATACAGTTGGGCGTAGCCTCATCCAAAAGTGTACAGAAATGTTCCTGAAAAGAGCCTGCGTTTAAATTGCTGCCAATTCTATGTTCCTCAAAACGTTTGCTAGTTTCCACCAGTCTGACGAATTTCTTACATTATTCAATTTATCAATGTGGGAATTAATTAATAATATTTTCTTTTGCTCACATAGGTTTATGTAGGAGATTCTACTCTCTACAAATTGTTTCCGGAAAACTGGAAGATTGTATCTACGATAAAAATCAAGTTTCGTAAGCATTCGTTGCCTAACTGTTTCACACTGAGTGTCGAACCACCTGTTTTTTCGTTCAAAAAATCTCCTATTGGAGCATTCACCGGCTGATTTGTATACATATTTTGGCTAGCAGTAGCTTAACCTTATCATCTATATCAGTACCAGAAGACAAATATTCAACATCAGCCAGTTCACTATGCGATTTACAATATCTAGTTTCCTTATTAGTGTTCCATCTATGTTTCTGTGGTAACGAGCAGTGTTTGTCAAAAATGCTCACAGTGATTGATAATTTCAAGACAATTGGCATATGATCTGAGTAGGGTTTGCTAGGGACACAAAAGTCATCCAAAAGTTCTAAAAAATCAGCGGAACAAATGCAATAGTCGATTACCGAACTTCCCATCACGCCAGTAGTACGTGTACTCCCCATGACTATCACCACTAGTTCTACCATTTAAGACCACCCCACCTAAGTCACCAATTAAACCTCGATCTGCAGTAATTTTTGGGCAAAATATCCGCCGTTTGTCTATCTCCAATTCGTGCATTCAAATCTCCAATATTACAAAAAGTGGTTGGCTTCAAATCTGATAAAAAGTCGTCTAAGTTCGAAATGTTATCCTCCCAGTGGTTGCAATTCAAATAAAGCGGTATAAAAAGAGAGATATGTCACCAAATTTAGCTGATAAAAATATGTTGGGCGAATAGTTATGCAATTTTAGCGAATGTTGGTGCTGTATTGATTTTTTAAATCCATACAGAAAACCACCACTTGCTCGACCGGCATTGTGTACAGTGTTGCCTGAAATGACGATTTATCGTCATTTTGAGGATTTTTAGAGCGAAAAAATAGGACATGACGATTCGACGTTTTTTGCCCCGAAATAACGATTTTTAATCATATGAACAAAATGAGGGAAATTTAACAAATTATACTTATCCCAGCAAAATCTTGTTAAGTACCTGCCATTATTCCCTGCATTACCAAATAATTACATCTCATTATTTGGGTAAAATAAAAATAAAATACAAAATTTCGGAATTTTATCCCAATCGGTTGGTATTTATTATTTTTAAGGTGCTAAAAAGTCAAATCGCTTGAGGGCTATACCAAAATGTAGACCAATGAATGATTATATGAAGCATTACTGAGAAAATAACGAAACTTCAGCACAATCAGCTATGTTGTTTTCTTAGAGGTTACAATTGAATACAATCTAGTCACTAGAGGTTCCGCTAGATTCTAGGGGAACCTTTGTATTGTATTTACATAAAATCATGGATATACGTTGCATAGAGCCGTTGGTGTGAATGGATCTGTGCATTTTATAAATTTTTTCCCAATTGGTTGACGTTTGTGACTTACCTGACGTAAATAAAATCAATTGAGGAATATATCAATATATAGACCATCTTCAGTCCTAAGAAACTGAAATGTCTTTGAAACAAGCCCTTCGCCCGGAATCACAAAAAACTGTTTTGACGATTTCGAAAATGTATTTTGACGATTTGACGATTTTTTGCCAAATTCGTCTGGCAACACTGATTGTGTACCTTAATAGCATCAACCCAATAGAATACGTAATCATTAAAATACGGGCAATATTACATCGTTTATATACGGTAATATGGGTTTCGAATAAAAAGAATATTTCAAATTTGTTTATATATAAGAAAAAATTTACAAAATTAGTTTTACTATTTAAGTTAGCTACGTTATACGATACCATCTGACACACTTCTGATTGCTAGTTTACATGATTTGTGTTATTGTTGTTAAATGACGGTGTTCTAGTGTTGTTGTCGTAATTAGTTTTAAGGCGATTAAATTCCTTGTTTTTAACCAGAACAGAACAATCGAACTTCAATTTCTCAGTCAGGTTGCGTAGATAATCGGCATCAATTTCCTTCATGCAAACAAATTTTCAATGTTTCCATACAAAAGGCCTATCCTCTATATATATACGGTCGCGGCATGGCGAATTGCTAGAGCTGGAGTCACTGATTTTAGACTTTTTTCAAGTTGTCGAAGGAGGAATAGTTTATCACGTTCATCGGCAGTAGTATCCCTCTGTACATATATACCCGAACCCTTTAATTTATGCCTATTGGATAAAATAGCAGTTGCTTCCGTATTTGAGTTTAACATAAACACAAAACCTTTGTTGAAGGAAAGTTTCCGGGTGAATGTAACGTTTACTTTCGTGTTTAGTACACTTGAGCAAAGGCCTGAAAATTCACTATTTGCTTCGTTTATTGTGCTACTTTTCATCCCAGATACCACAACATTAGATCGTTTTGACAGCTTCTCTATGTTTTCCACTTTCTGTTTCATTTCATTTAGTTCGGACTATTTTGTTGTATTGTTTTCTTCTCGAAGCTGCTGAATCTCTAAGTGCAAAATGTTTGAATCTGCCTTTTTAGCAACATCATTGAGTTTTGCATCTAGTACGTTGTTTAGTTTTGTGTCAAAAACAGTCCAAGAAAAAGTATCGGCGACAATAACGGCTGAATGCTGAGTGCATGTTTGTAACGGCGACGACTGGCCGTTTGCTGCATCGAGGGCGCTGCCAGAAGAGCCTAGATTACTATTGACAACGATCGTTTAGAAGAAATACGCAACGAAGCTTCTGAAAGAATTGATGCACAATGTGAATATGCGAAACAGCGATACGACGCACATGATAGTCAACCGAAACGCTACAAAATCGGTGACTTGGTGTTAGTTGAGAATGAACCAACGGCGACGGGTACTTCAAGAAATTTGGAGCCACTCTACAAAGGCCCATTCATCATTACACAAGTCCTGGAAAAGGATAGATTTGCCAGGATCAACTAGAAAAAACGTCATTGTATATCAGTATATTCATCCGACAAAAGTAAACCGTTGTGTTCTCTGCCGCAGATAGAAGATGATGACGACAGCGAGGACGAATCTGAACAGAACCTACTTCCAATCGAGGTCGACTGTGTCGACAGGGTGGTCGACTGTAAGGCTACGAAGAAGACGGTTGAGCAAGAGAGTGAGTCGTTTAGTTGAAGTTGTAGCGAACGGACGCGTACGGATCATCCTGATCATTTATTTAACTTTAAACTTTTTATGTATTTTACCAATTAAATGAACTAAATAAATAAATAAGTTATTAAAATCAGAAGTGAGGACGAAACGATTTATTCCTTATAATTATTTCTATACATAATATACGAGGTAAGGCTGTCGAGCATTTTTCAATGTTAATATTTTCATTTTACAATAAGCAATTAGTCGATTTTTTTCTTTGAAGAATCTGACTTTTCACTTCAAAGTGTTCCTAAGATCTTATGAATCGGATGAAAAAGACGAAAGTTACACGCGCTTAAACATTTTGTTTACCCGAGCTTGCCACCTTTGCGACCCTGCAGCTCCGCCCCTGTATACCACAGGGGACCCAAACTCAAAACTTAACTTCTTCTAAACTCAAACTTAACTTGGTCGCAATCGGTTGTCTAGTTAAGAAAAGGCAGAATTTTTTCCCTTTTTTGGAATCCCTCTCACTGTGCTGCAGGAGCCCCAGCCGATAGTTCTTCTCTATATCCACAGTTTAACTTGGGAGCGCTCTTCCCTGTGTTAGGAGTTGGGCGGGCTAGTGTTTCCTCTGTCATCGATTCTCTGGAATCACACGCAGCTGATTTAATATTTTCAAAATTTCCATAGCTTTCTGGGTTTCGGGGATGGGTAGGTCAACTTCATCCATAATGATGTCCTTACCACCTGCGCCCGGAGTTTTAACCAATTAAATGGACTAAATAAATAAATAAGTTTTTATTAAAATCAGAAGTGAGGACGAAACGATTTATTCCTTATAATTATTTCTATACATAATATACGAGGTAACGCTGTCGAGCATTTTTCAATGTTAATATTTTCTATTTTACAATAAGCAATTAATCGATTTTTTCTTTGAAAAATCTGGCTTTTCACTTCAAAGTGTTCCTAAGATTTTATGAATCGGATGAAAAAGACGAAAGTTACACGCGCTTAAACATCTCGTTTACCCGAGGTTGCCACCTTTGAGACCCTGCAGCTCCGCCCCTGTATACTTAACTTCTTCTAAACTCAAACTTAACTTGGTCGCAATCGGTTGTCTGGTTAAGAAACGGCAGAATTATTTCCCTTTTTTGGAATCCCTCTCACTGTGCTGCAGGAGCCCCAGCCGATATTTCTTCTCTATATCCACAGTTTCACTTGGAAACTTAGTAGAGCTCTTCCTTGTGTTAGGAGTTGTTTCCCCTGTCATCGATTCTCTGGAATCACACGCAGCTGATTTAATATTTTCTGAATTTCCATAGCTTTCTGGGTTTCGGGGATGGGTAGGTCAACTTCATTCATAATGTTGTCCCTACCACCAGCGCCCGGAGTTTTTCGGGCGGTATCCCTTCTAACCAGAAATTTTACAAAATTAAATAAATAAATCTTAGATTATTTTTAAACTTTATAATGTAACAGTGTTACATTGCGTTCGTATGTATGTATGCAATAAAGGAAAAAATATTTTATATTAAATTTATTAAAGGCAATGTGATAATAATACATTGAAATCGTTACATTCAAAATTTAATAAAGAAATAGAATTTTTTTGCATTTGTTGGTGTAAGCCTTTTCAATTGTTACAATTAGCATACTGTACATTTTCGACTATACACATAGCAAATAATTACAGGGTAGGGCAAAAGTAATCACCGTATTTGAAATCGCTATAATTTTTGCTAATGGCGCCAAATATAAATTCGCCTTACTCGTTATGTTGTGCGTAAACCGGTTCTTTTAATCAGCGTGAGTTCTTTAATAGGGTGCGCCGATAACTTACAACAACAATGCCTATGATGATGATATGTGTTGTTGTTGTATACAAGATGCATGTTAGTTATTAGCTTTGCACTTTATTACAATTAATATAAATAAATAAATTATTTTACTTAGCAATGTCCGACTCCTCCAGAACCCAAACAAACTCCCTCCTATACACTGATAAAAAAAACAGTTCGTCACCATGACGAATCAGTTTCGTCAATATATCTTCGTACTGGTGACGAAAAGTTTCGTACATGCGATGTTCTTGTACATCAATAAAACGAACACGAACATCAACCCATGTTTTTGGTGATTTCTAAATTCGTCGAGATGACTATAAGGTTTCAATCCCACGACGAAAAGATTTATTTGATTATTTTGCTGAAAATATGATAAAACGAAGTAATCAATTTATATTTTGTGCTTAATTGTACTGTTCTATGTGCGTTCTGATTACTTTAGTTAAATAATTTGTTGTACAAGTTTAATTTAAAAAACCAAATAATCGCGATGAATGGAGTTCGTCGTGGTGATGAATGGGATTCGTCTGAACCTGGCAAAGCAGTCAAGTAATTTTATTTTCCATACTGTTTTTAATGGTCTAAAACCAGAAGAAAATTTATTGAAATTTTTAAAATTTTAATAGTCGATGGCATGTTTGGTCGTGGTGATGAATGGAGTTCGTCTGTTGGCAAATACATTGCTTGAGATTATGAGATTATTTTTGATTTTAAATATCAGAAGTAATGAATACTTCTCGTTCGTTCGCTTTAGGCCTTTCCTGATAAGAACTGCGTTTCGAACCGAATAATCACAACTGAACCGGGCAGAGCAGTCAAGTAATTTTGTTTACCATACCGTTTTTTAATGACCTAAAATCAAAAGAATATTTATTGAAATTTTTAAAATTTAAATAGTCGTGGGCATGAATTCTTCTTCAAAATAATCTCATGGAGTTCGTCGTGCTGATGAATGGGATTCTTCGTGATGATGAATGAGATTCGTCGTGGTGATGAATGGAATTCGTCGTGGTGATGAATGGGATTCGTCGTGGTAATGAATGGAGTTCGTTGTAGTGATGAATGGGATTCGTCGTCATGATGAATGGTTTTCGTCGTGGTGATGAATGGGATTCGTCGTGGTAATTAACTTGATTCATCGTAGGAATGAAATGTGATCATCATGAGGACGAAAGGGATTTGGCTTTTTTTAAAACTTCCTCCCAGGCAGCCTGTTTATCTAATTTATTAACCTTCAAAATGTAAATGTTTATGAAAAAAACTAACTTTATTGTTTTGAAAACTAGCAAATATATCCTTTTTTCTTTAATTACATGTAACACTGCAAGTTTTTTTTCTATTTGTATTTTGCGGATCATTTAGCAGTTATGTTTAGCAAAGCAAAGTGAAAAGTGATAAGACAGAAATGCAAAGATGAAAGCGCAAAGACTTTGCAAAGAGCGCAAAGTTTTTGCAGACTTTGAACTCTTGAGATTTGCAAATAATATTATGGAACAGATACACTTGCAAAGTGCAAAGTGAAAAGTTGATAAGATGTTTTGTGGAATAGGGCCCAGGTCATAATGATGGTGCGTTTGTGATGAAATCTGGCACAGCGCTGAACCATTTTCGCCAATCCCTATTGAAATTGGCGAAAATGGTTCAGATTTATATGTATACTAGCTGGACCCGGTCCACTTCGTTGTCCCGGATTTCAGATTCCGTCAATTTTGAAGCAATCACGAAGACTACCACAAGATACATATTCAGAAAATTACAGCACTCCAGCTAACAAATTGTGCAAGATATCTTAATATCAAAATTTTGCTTATATGGGCGTGGCCACTCCCATTGATCCGATCCCGTCCAATTTTGGACCAATTACGTAGACTACCACCAGATACATATGCACAATTACAGCACACTCGCTAACAAATTGTGCAAGATATGGCAATTTCAAAATTTGGCTTATACGGGCGGGGCCACGCCCATTGGTCAAATCCCGACCATTTTTGGACCAATCACGTAGACTACAACCAGATACTTATGCACAAAATTACAGCACTCTCGCTAACACATTTTGCAAGATATCTCAATTTCAAAATTTAGCTTATGTCGGCGCACAGTGCTCTGTCCCATTGACATAAATCGATAATGAATTGGCTCAAATAATGGTAAAATTGGTACTCATCATATCTTAAACCAATTAAGATAAATAATAACGATTGGTGTATACGCAAATCGACCAAAAAATAAACTACCATTAATGTACGTTGTAAAATAGCTGTATAAAATTCGTTTATTAGGGAAATTAAACCAAACTTTTTGTTAATCGAATTCCTTATAATACAAAAATGCCAAGTCGGCAGAAAATTGCATTTTTACTATTCAAAATTGCTTTGGAAAATTCGTATTTTTTGTTAAAGTGAAAAAATTTGCAAGTTTAATTGGAATGAGAAAAATAATTTGGAACATATCCCTAAAATCTTATTCTTCAAAAACAATACATGTACTGTTACTATTAAATAAAAAATATAAAAACGTAAAATAAAGCGCACAAATTAAAAAATATATATATATTTATGTCTAAAACCGTTATTTTCAAATATAATTTGAAAAGGTGTGCCAAAACCAGTCGCCAACGCTTAACGTGTAGACCAAACACATAATTTTTTTTGTGTCAGATAGCTGACAGAATTCTTAAAAAATGCAAACATTCACACTTATAAATTATTGTTGAGAAAAAAATAAAAAATCGCTTTTAATATGGTGCTTTTATGCCGAAAAATCAAAAAATATTAAATATTATATGGCATCGGAAAAATAATTCGTAAAGATCCCTAATTTTTTCGCCAAATATTATTAATGATATGCCCTCTTTAAACAAAAAATATGTTAAAATTATTCGCGCACAAAATTTTGAAAAAGTAATTTTGCTTTAAGTCTAAAATTTTTTTAGGTGGTATTCCAAAAATCATCTCCTTTAAGTTGTAGAACAAATCCAAAAAAATTTTTGAGCCCTATAGTTGATATAATTCTCAAAAATACAAAAAATAATTTTTATAAAATATTTTTGAGAACATTTTTGAAAAATTTCGTTTAATACGGTGTTTTTATGTCGAAAAACAAAAAAAGATCCCATTATTCGTGCAAAATATTACGAAAAAGTGGTTTTGTGACAAAAAATTAACAGCAATGCATTTAAGGAGTTCCCAATAGCAACAAGAATATTAATTTGATGCGCTTCCAATGATATTATATGCCAGTAGTGTACATAAACTACTAATTCATTAGTAACTTTAATTTGCCAGTAGGTATATACATTTTTACTTTTTCATTTCCGGAAACATTTATTTAATTTAAGATTGTTTATCTGAGGAAGCCAGTCACAAAATTACCCGAGAAGCTCGCGGTTTACATACCAGGAAAAAATTGTCCAAACAACAAAAACAAAGATTTAATGACGTACCTTACAATAAATTCGGTTCCTATTATAAGTTAAATACGGTTTAAAAATCTTCTATCAGGTATCGTTTAAACGAAGATATATCTATGCGATATTTTTGATGACATTTGTGACGAAGATGATAATATTATTTAGAAGTCAGCGAAGGAAACTCTTCTGACAAATACATGCATTAAACTTTTAAAACGAAACAATACAGTACAATACTACGAAACAATATGGTCCATATACCCGACGTTTGACATACAGAAATTTTCCTTATTGAGTCTTCAACTTTTTCGCACCATATTTGTAATCTACCCAAAATTCCCTTTAATTTGATGGGTCGCACGATATATGGACCAAAACCCCATTTTTCAAGATCTTCTGTTTTAAGGGATCTTTAAACAATTCCTCTTAAATTTGTGCACACATTTACTCACAGCAAGTCTATTACGCTTTAAAAACTTTGGTCGAAATCCAGAGCCACTCTTGAACGTTCTTTATGAATTAAAGTTTAAGTCATTTGAACCCTTTGTGTGGGAGGTACCAAAAGGACTCGTTATATCTCGTCGAAATTTTGCACCGCAACTGATATATATGAAATATTATGACATGTTAAATATCATAAATATACAATGCTCTAATTTAGTGTTATAGTCTGGTGAATTTTTTAGGACACGGAATAATTTGCATGGGGTTACGAGACCCGCGGTTTTGGGTCCAAATTAAAATTTTTTCCTAACTATGACCAAATACAACTTGGTCTCAAATTTCATAATTCTGCAATTACTCCTTCTATTTTGGTCATAGCGATACATGAAGATAAAGCACTGTGCGGGGGGCCAATGGGCATTGGTCTGATTCCGCCCATATTTGAAAAAAACCACGTAGACTAGCACCAGATACATATGGAAAAATATACATCATGATATGTCAATTTCAAACTTTGGTTTATATGGGCGGGGCCACGCCCATTGGTGGACCAATCACGAAGACTAACACCAGATACATATGCACAAAATTACAGTCTTTCCGCTAACAAATTGTGCAAGATATCTCAATTTCAAAATTTGGCATTTATGGGCGGGGCCACGCCCATGGTCCGATTCCGCCCATTTTTCATCAATCACGTAGACTGCAACCAGATACAGATGCACAAAATAACAGCCTTCTCGCTGACAAATTGTGCAAGATATCTCAATTTCAAAATTTGGCTTATATGGGTGGGTCCACGCCCACTTGATATGTCTACAATTCAAGTACCCTATTTTCACCACCCCAACACGTGGACATTCTGTGATAATTCCAAGAAGATCGTTCGTTTGGACGCCTATACGGTACAAACCAACAAACAAATAAACACACATTCTTCTTTATATATATAGACTAGCTGGACCCGGTCCACTTCGTTGCCCCGGCTTTTAGATTTCCGATCCCGTCCATTTATAGAAAAATCACGTGGACTGCCACCGAATACATATACACAAAATTACAGCACCCTCGCTAACAAATTGTTCAAGATATCTCAATATAAAAACTTGCCTCACGTGGGCAAGTCCACACACATCGGCATGATCCCGCACATTTTTGAACCAATCACGTAGTCTGCCACCAGATACATAAACACAAAATTATAGCAATCTCGCTAAAACATCGTGCAAGATATCTCAATTTAAAAATGTGGCTTATAAGGGCGGGGTCACACCCTTTGGTCTGATCCCGCTCATTTTTAGACCAATCACGTAGACTATCACTAGATACATTTGCACAAAACTACAGCATTCTCGACAATAAATTGTGCAAAATATCTCAATTTAAAAATTTGGCTTATATGGCCGGTGCCACGCCCATTGGTCCGATCCCTGCCATTTTTGGAACAATCACGTGGACCACCACCAGAGACATATGTACAAAATGACAGAACTCTCGCTAATAAATTGTGCAACTCAATTTCAAAATTTGGCTTATATGGGCGGGGCCACGCCCATTGGTCCGATCCCGCCCATTTTTGAAACAATAACGTAGGCTGCTACCAGATATATATGCGCATAATTACGGAACGCGCGCTAACAAATTGTGCAAAATATCTGAATTTTTCAAAATTCAAAATTCAAAATTTGGGCGGGGCCACGCCCATTGGTCCGATCCCGCCCATTTTTGGACCAATTACGTAAAATGCCACCAGATACATATACACAACATTGCAGCACTCTCGCTAGCAAATTGTGCAAGATATCTAAATTTCAAAATTTGATCTATGTGGGCGGGGCCAAGCCCATTGGCCCGCTCCCGCCCATTTTTGGACCAATCACGTAGACTGTCGCCAGATATATATACACTTAACTACAGCACTCTCGCTAATAAATTTTGGAAAATATTTCAATTTCAAAATTTGTCTTATATGGGCGGGGCCACAATCACGTAGGGTGGCACCAGATACGTATGCACATAATTACTGAACGCGCGCTAACACTTGTGCAAAATATCTCTATTTAAAAATTTGGCTTATATGGGCGGGGCCACGCCCTTTGGTCCGATTCCTGCCATTTTTGGAACAATCACGTGGACCACCACCAGATACATATGTACAAAATTTCATCACTCTCGCTAATAAATTGTGCAAAATATCTCAATTTCAAAATTTGGGCGGCCCATTGGTCCGATCCCGCCCATTTTTGGACCAATTACGTAAAATGCCACCAGATACATACGCACAACATTGCAGCACTTTCGCTAGCAAATTGTGCAAGATATCTAAATTTCAAAATTTGGTCAATGTGGGCGGGGCCACACCCATTGGCCCGATCCCGCCCTTTTTTGGACCAATCACGTAGACTGTCGCCAGATACATATACACTTAACTACAGCAGCCAATTGTTCCGATCCCGCACAATTTTGGAACATTCACATCTGGCTGCCACCAGATACATCTGTAAAAACTTTCATAACTCTCGCTAATAAACTGTGCAAGATATCTCACTTTCAAAATTTGACTTACAAGGGCGGGGCCACGCCCATTGGTCCGATCCCGCCCATTTTTGGAACAATCACGTAGGGCGGCACATTGGTCCGATCCCGCCCATTTTTTTACCAATTACATAAAATGCAACCAGATACATACACACAACATTGCAGCACTTTCGCTAGCAAATTGTGCAAGATATCTAAATTTCAAAATTTGGTCTATGTGGGCGGGGCCACACCCATTGGCCCGATCCCGCCCTTTTTTGGACCAATCACGTAGACTGTCGCCAGATACATATACACTTAACTACAGCAGCCAATTGTTCCGATCCCGCACAATTTTGGAACATTCACATCTGGCTGCCACCAGATACATCTGTAAAAACTTTCATAACTCTCGCTAATAAACTGTGCAAGATATCTCACTTTCAAAATTTGACTTACAAGGGCGGGGCCACGCCCATTGGTCCGATCCCGCCCATTTTTGGAACAATCACGTAGGCTGCCACCAGATGCATATGCACATAATTACTGAACGCGCGCTAACAAATTGTGCAAAATATCTCAATTTAAAAATTTGGCTTAAAAGGGCGGGGCCCCGCCCATATGTATCTTGTGGACCACCACCAGATACATATGTACACAATTTAATCACTCTCGCTAAGAAATTGTGCAAGATATCTCAATTTCAAAATCCACGCCCTTTTTTGGACCAATTACGTAAAATGCCACCAGATACATATACACCACATTGCAGCACTCTCGCTAGCAAATTGTGCAAGATATTTAAATTTCAAAATTTGGTCTATGTGGGCGGGGCCACGCCCGTTGGCCCGCTCCCGCCCGTTTTTGGACCAATCACGTAGACTGTCGCCAGATATATATACACTTAACTACAGCACTCTCGCTAATAAATTTTGGAAAATATTTAAATTTCAAAATTTGTAAAAATATGGGCGGGGCCACGCCCATTGATCCGATCCCGCTCATTTTTGAAACAATCACGTAGGGTGACACCAGATACGTATGCACATAATTACTGAACGCGCGCTAAAGAATTGTGCAAAATATCTCTATTTAAAAATTTGGCTTATATGGGCGGTGCCACGCCCATTGGTCCGATCCCGTCAATTTTTGGACCAATCACGTGCACCACCACCAGATACATATATACAAATTTAATCACTCTCGCTAATAAATTGTGCAGGATATCTCAATTTGGGCGGCACATTGGTCCGATCCCGCCCATTTTTTTACCAATTACATAAAATGCAACCAGATACATACACACAACATTGCAGCACTTTCGCTAGCAAATTGTGCAGGATATCTAAAATTCAAAATTTGGTCTATGTGGGCGGGGCCACGCCCATTGGCCCGATCCCGCCCATTTTTGGACCAATCACGTAGATTGTCTCCAGATACATATACACAAAATTACGGAGCTCTCGCTAATAAATTGCGGAGAATATTTCAATTTCAAAATTTGGCTTATATGGGCCATTTTTGGACCATTCACATGATCTACCACTAAATGCTTACACACAAAACTTCAGCACTCTACCTGAAAATTTTTCTCAATTTCAAAATTTGACTCATGTGGGCGGATCCACGCCCACTTCATAGATCGGAAATTCAAATTTTCACATGCACATTCTGTTAAAATTTCAAGAAGATCCGTCCATCCGTTTAGGCGTCTATACGGAACAAACAAACATACAAACAAACCCACAAACAGACACTCTCTTTTATATATATAGAAGACTAGCTGGACCCGGTCCACTTCGTTGCCCCAGACTCCAGACTCCAGATTTCCGATCCCGTTCATTTTTGGACTAATTATGTAGATATGTAGATACTAATTATGTAGATACACCAGATACATCGCAAAATTACAGCACTCTCGCTAATAAATTTTCAAAGATATCTCAATTTCAAAATTTGACTTATATGGGCGGGGCCACGCCCATTGGTCCGATCCCGCCACTTTTTAGACTATTCACGTAGGCTATCATCAGATACATATGCACAAAATTACAGAACTCTCGCTAAAAAATTGTGCAAGACATCTCAATTTCAAAATTTAGTTTATATGGGCGGGGCCACGGCCATTGATCCGATCCCGACCCTTTTTTGGACCAATAACGTAGACTACCACCAGACATCACTCTCGCTAAAAATTGTGCAATATATGTGTCTCAATTTCAAAATTTGGCTTATATAGGCGGAGCCACGCCCATTGGTCCGATCCCGTCAATTTTTGGACCAATCACGTGCACCACCACCAGATACATATATACAAATTTAATCACTCTCGCTAATAAATTGTGCAGGATATCTCAATTTGGGCGGCACATTGGTCCGATCCCGCCCATTTTTTTACCAATTACATAAAATGCAACCAGATACATACACACAACATTGCAGCACTTTCGCTAGCAAATTGTGCAGGATATCTAAAATTCAAAATTTGGTCTATGTGGGCGGGGCCACGCCCATTGGCCCGATCCCGCCCATTTTTGGACCAATCACGTAGATTGTCTCCAGATACATATACACAAAATTACGGAGCTCTCGCTAATAAATTGCGGAGAATATTTCAATTTCAAAATTTGGCTTATATGGGCCATTTTTGGACCATTCACATGATCTACCACTAAATGCTTACACACAAAACTTCAGCACTCTACCTGAAAATTTTTCTCAATTTCAAAATTTGACTCATGTGGGCGGATCCACGCCCACTTCATAGATCGGAAATTCAAATTTTCACATGTACATTCTGTTAAAATTTCAAGAAGATCCGTCCAGCCGTTTAGGCGTCTATACGGAACAAACAAACATACAAACAAACCCACAAACAGACACTCTCTTTTATATATATAGAAGACTAGCTGGACCCGGTCCACTTCGTTGCCCCAGACTCCAGACTCCAGATTTCCGATCCCGTTCATTTTTGGACTAATTATGTAGATATGTAGATACTAATTATGTAGACACACCAGATACATCGCAAAATTACAGCACTCTCGCTAATAAATTTTCAAAGATATCTCAATTTCAAAATTTGACTTATATGGGCGGGGCCACGCCCATTGGTCCGATCCCGCCACTTTTTAGACTATTCACGTAGGCTATCATCAGATACATATGCACAAAATTACAGAACTCTCGCTAAAAAATTGTGCAAGACATCTCAATTTCAAAATTTAGTTTATATGGGCGGGGCCACGGCCATTGATCCGATCCCGACCCTTTTTTGGACCAATAACGTAGACTACCACCAGACATCACTCTCGCTAAAAATTGTGCAATATATGTGTCTCAATTTCAAAATTTGGCTTATATAGGCGGAGCCACGTGCATTGGTCTGATCCCGGCCATTTTTAGGCGAATCGCGTAGGCTGTCATTAGATACATATGCCCAAAACTTGCGCACTCTCGATATTAAATTGTGCAAGATATTTCTATTTCAAAATTTGTGTTATACGGGCGGGCCGCGCCTATTGGTCCGAACCCGCCCATTTTTGGACCAATCACGTAGATCGCCAACGGATATATGTACACAAAATTCCAGGTCTCTCGCTAACAAATTGTGCAAGATATCACATTTTTAAAATTTGGCTTATATGGGCGGTGCCACGCCCATTGGTCCGATCCCGTAAATTTTTGGACCAATCACGTGGACTGTCACCAGACACATATGTACAACATTACAGCACTCTAGCTAGTAAATTGTGCAAGATATATCAATTTCAAAATTTGGCTTATATGGGCTGGGCCACGCCCATTGGTCCGATCCCGCCCATTTTTTACCAATTACGTAGAATGCCACCAGATACATATACACAACATTGCAGCACTCCCGATAGCAAATTGTGCAAGATATCGAAATTTCAAAATTTGGTCTATGTGGGCGGGGCCACGCCCATTGATCCGATCCCGCCCATTTTTGGACCAATCACGTAGACTGTCACCTGATACATATACACAAAACTACAGAACTCTCGCTAATAAATTGTGGAAAATTTCAAAATTTGGCTTGTATGGGCGGGGCCACGACCATTGGTCCGATTCCGCCCATTTTTTTGAAAATTCACATAATCTGACACTAAATGCATACACACAAAATTTCAGCACTCTAGCTAAAAATTTTTCTCAATACCAAAATTTAACCCAAATGGGCGGGTCCACGCCCACTTGATATATCGAAAATTCAAGTACCCTATTTTCAGCACCCCCTTCACATGTACATTCTGTGAAAATTTCAAGATGATCGCTCTAGCCGTTTAGACGTCTATACGGAACAAACAAACACACAAACACACAAACAAACCCACAAACACTCTCTTTTATATATATAGACTAGCTGAGCCTGGTGCGCTTCGCTGCCCATGTCAAAATTAGCGCTGTAGAAACTGTATTTTATATCCGATCAGTACGAAATTCGGCAGAAAGAGGTTTGTTATTACATGAAGGAATACTGCCAAATTCGGAGAAAATCGGAGAAAATCGGTTCAGATTTAGATATAGCCCCCATATATATGTTACCCCCGATTTGACATGTAAGCGCTGTAGAAACTGTATTCTATATCCTATCAGTACGAAATTCGGCAGATAGAGGTTTCTTATTACATTAAGGAATACTGCCAAATTCGGAGAAAATCGGTTCAGATTTAGATATAGTCCCCATATATATGTTACCCCCGATTTGAAATTCAAGCGCTGTAGAAACTGCATTTTATATCCGATCAGTAAGAAATTCGGCAGAAAGAGGTTTCTTATTACATGAAGGAATACCGCAAAATTCGGAAAAAAAACGGTTCAGATTTAGATATAGCCCCCATATATATGTTACCCCCAATTTGACATGTAAGCGCTGTAGAGACTGTGTTTTATATCCGATCAGCACGAAATTCGACAGATACAGGTTTCTATTTTACATGAATGAGTATTCAAGGAAAATCGATTCAGATTTATATATAACCTCCATATATATGTTCCTCCAGATTTGGTTACACAGCGCTATAGAAGTTGTAGTTTACTTCCGATCATTACAAAGTTCTCCAGAAAAATGTTTCTCAATTTAGGAACGAATATTGCTTAATTTAGCGATTATCGGTTCTAAATAAGATATACATACACACACACCACATTTACCAATTATTCCAAATTATTATCGCAATGACCCTTATCGCATTGTTAGGGAGGTGTAGGGTATTATATAGTCGGCCCCTCCCGACTTTCTGCCTTTCCTTACTGGTATTAGTAATAAATTCACTGAATGAAAAAATACCGAATTCAGTGGAAAGTCCAGAAAATAGAAATGTATACTTATAAAATTTCCAAATTCTTGTTTCATTGGTCATGCATCACATTATCATATTGCGATTGTATTGGAGTGAGCAGCTGTAATTATCGCATACCGAGCATTTTTGTTCATGTATTTCCTATATAATACTTGCAAGATATATCAAAATATGGGCTGGGCCACGCCCACTGGTCCTATTCCGCCCATTTGTAAGCCAATCACGTAGACTGCTACCAGATACATATACGCCAAATTTCAACACTCTCGCTAACAAAATGAGCAAGATAATTCAATTTCAAAATTTGGCTTATATGGGCGGTGGCACGCCCATTGGTCCAAAAATTTTTTGGACCAATCACGTGGACTGTCACCAGATACATATGTACAACATTACAGCACTCTAGATAAGAAATTGTCCAAGATATATCAATTTCGAAATTTGGCTTATAAGGGCGGGGCCACGCCCATTTGTCCGATCCCGCCCATTTTCTGACCAAATACGTAGAATGCCACCAGATACATATACACAACATTGCAGCACTCCCGCTAGCAAATTGTGCAAGATATCATAATTTGGTCTATGTGGGCGGGGCCACGCCCATTGGTCCGATCCCGCCACTTTTTAGACTATTCACGTAGGCTATCATCAGATACATATGCACAAAATTACAGAACTCTCGCTAAAAAATTGTGCAAGACATCTCAATTTCAAAATTTAGTTTATATGGGCGGGGCCACGGCCATTGATCCGATCCCGACCCTTTTTTGGACCAATAACGTAGACTACCACCAGACATCACTCTCGCTAAAAATTGTGCAATATATGTGTCTCAATTTCAAAATTTGGCTTATATAGGCGGAGCCACGCCCATTGGTCCGATCCCTTCAATTTTTGGACCAATCACGTGCACCACCACCAGATACATATATACAAATTTAATCACTCTCGCTAATAAATTGTGCAGGATATCTCAATTTGGGCGGCACATTGGTCCGATCCCGCCCATTTTTTTACCAATTACATAAAATGCAACCAGATACATACACACAACATTGCAGCACTTTCGCTAGCAAATTGTGCAGGATATCTAAAATTCAAAATTTGGTCTATGTGGGCGGGGCCCACATGGTCTATGTGGCATTGGCCCGATCCCGCCCATTTTTGGACCAATCACGTAGATTGTCTCCAGATACATATACACAAAATTACGGAGCTCTCGCTAATAAATTGCGGAGAATATTTCAATTTCAAAATTTGGCTTATATGGGCCATTTTTGGACCATTCACATGATCTACCACTAAATGCTTACACACAAAACTTCAGCACTCTACCTGAAAATTTTTCTCAATTTCAAAATTTGACTCATGTGGGCGGATCCACGCCCACTTCATAGATCGGAAATTCAAATTTTCACATGTACATTCTGTTAAAATTTCAAGAAGATCCGTCCAGCCGTTTAGGCGTCTATACGGAACAAACAAACATACAAACAAACCCACAAACAGACACTCTCTTTTATATATATAGAAGACTAGCTGGACCCGGTCCACTTCGTTGCCCCAGACTCCAGACTCCAGATTTCCGATCCCGTTCATTTTTGGACTAATTATGTAGATATGTAGATACTAATTATGTAGATACACCAGATACATCGCAAAATTACAGCACTCTCGCTAATAAATTTTCAAAGATATCTCAATTTCAAAATTTGACTTATATGGGCGGGGCCACGCCCATTGGTCCGATCCCGCCACTTTTTAGACTATTCACGTAGGCTATCATCAGATACATATGCACAAAATTACAGAACTCTCGCTAAAAAATTGTGCAAGACATCTCAATTTCAAAATTTAGTTTATATGGGCGGGGCCACGGCCATTGATCCGATCCCGACCCTTTTTTGGACCAATAACGTAGACTACCACCAGACATCACTCTCGCTAAAAATTGTGCAATATATGTGTCTCAATTTCAAAATTTGGCTTATATAGGCGGAGCCACGTGCATTGGTCTGATCCCGGCCATTTTTAGGCGAATCGCGTAGGCTGTCATTAGATACATATGCCCAAAACTTGCGCACTCTCGATATTAAATTGTGCAAGATATTTCTATTTCAAAATTTGGGTTATATGGGCGGGGCCACGCCTATTGGTCCGAACCCGCCCATTTTTGGACCAATCACGTAGATCGCCAACGGATATATGTACACAAAATTCCAGGTCTCTCGCTAACAAATTGTGCAAGATATCACATTTTTAAAATTTGGCTTATATGGGCGGTGCCACGCCCATTGGTCCGATCCCGTCAATTTTTGGACCAGTCACGTGGACTGTCACCAGATACATATGTACAACATTACAGCACTCTAGCTAGTAAATTGTGCAAGATATATCAATTTCAAAATTTGGCTTATATGGGCGGGGCCACGCCCATTGGTCCGATCCCGCCCATTTTTTTACCAATTACGTAGAATGCCACCAGATACATATACACAACATTGCAGCACTCCCGATAGCAAATTGTGCAAGATATCGAAATTTCAAAAATTGGTGTATCTAAGCGGGGCCACGCCCACTGGTCCGATCCCGCCCATTTTTGGACCAATCACGAAGACTGTCACCTGATCCATATACACAAAACTACAGAACTCTCGCTAATAAATTGTGGAAAATATTTCAATTTCAAAATTTTGCTTGTATGGGCGGGGCCACGACCATTGGTCCGATTCCGGTGGGGGGGGCACGCCCATTGGTCCCATCGCAACCCTTTTTGGACCATTCACGTAGACTATCACCAAATCCATATGCAAAAAATTACAGCACTCTCGCTAAAAAATTGTGCAAGATATGAGTCTCAATTTCAAAATTTGGCTTATATAGGCGGGAATCGCGTAGACTGTCATCAGATACATATACCCAAAACTGCAGCACTCTCGATATTAAATTGTGCAAGATATTGCTATTTCAAAATTTGGGTTATATGGGCGGGGCCACGCCTATTGGTCCGAACCCGCCCATTTTTGGACCAATCACGTAGATCGCAAACGGATATATGTACACAAAATTCCAGGTCTCTCGCTAACAAATTGTGCAAGATATCACATTTTTAAAATTTGGCTTATATGGGCGGTGCCACGCCCATTGGTCCGATCCCGTCAATTTTTGGACCAATCACGTGGACTGTCACCAGATACATATGTACAACATTACAGCACTCTAGCTAGTAAATTGTGCAAGATATATCAATTTCAAAATTTGGCTTACATGGGCGGGGCCACGCCCATTGGTCCGATCCCGCCAATTTTTTTACCAATTACGTAGACTGCCACCAGATACATATACACAACATTGCAGCACTCCCGATAGCAAATTGTGCATGATATCGAAATTTCAAAAATTGGTCTATCTAAGCGGGGCCACGCCCACTGGTCCGATCCCGCCCATTTTTGGACCAATCACGTAGACTGTCACCTGATACATATACACAAAACTACAGAACTCTCGCTAATAAATTGTGGAAAATATTTCAATTTCAAAATTTGGCTTGTATGGGCGGGGCCACGACCATTGGTCCGATTCCGCCCATTTTTTGAAAATTCACATAATCTGACACTAAATGCAAACACACAAAATTTCAGCACTCTAGCTAAAAATTTTTCTCAATACCAAAATTTAACCCAAATGGGCGGGTCCACGCCCACTTGATATATCGAAATTCAAGTACCCTATTTTCAGCACCCCCTTCACATGTACATTCTGTGAAAATTTCAAGAATGTACATGTGAAGGGTCCGATCCCGCCCATTTTTTTACCAATTACGTAGAATGCCACCAGATACATATACACAACATTGCAGCACTCCCGATAGCAAATTGTGCAAGATATCGAAATTTGAAAAATTGGTGTATCTAAGCGGGGCCACGCCCACTGGTCCGATCCCGCCCATTTTTGGACCAATCACGAAGACTGTCACCTGATACATATACACAAAACTACAGAACTCTCGCTAATAAATTGTGGAAAATATTTCAATTTCAAAATGTTGCTTGTATGGGCGGGGCCACGACCATTGGTCCGATTCCGGTGGGGGGGGCACGCCCATTGGTCCCATCGCAACCCTTTTTGGACCATTCACGTAGGCTATCACCAAATCCATATGCAAAAAATTACAGCACTCTCGCTAAAAAATTGTGCAAGATATGAGTCTCAATTTCAAAATTTGGCTTATATAGGCGGGAATCGCGTAGACTGTCATCAGATACATATACCCAAAACTGCAGCACTCTCGATATTAAATTGTGCAAGATATTGCTATTTCAAAATTTGGGTTATATGGGCGGGGCCACGCCTATTGGTCCGAACCCGCCCATTTTTGGACCAATCACGTAGATCGCAAACGGATATATGTACACAAAATTCCAGGTCTCTCGCTAACAAATTGTGCAAGATATCACATTTTTAAAATTTGGCTTATATGGGCGGTGCCACGCCCATTGGTCCGATCCCGTCAATTTTTGGACCAATCACGTGGACTGTCACCAGATACATATGTACAACATTACAGCACTCTAGCTAGTAAATTGTGCAAGATATATCAATTTCAAAATTTGGCTTACATGGGCGGGGCCACGCCCATTGGTCCGATCCCGCCAATTTTTTTACCAATTACGTAGAATGCCACCAGATACATATACACAACATTGCAGCACTCCCGATAGCAAATTGTGCAAGATATCGAAATTTCAAAAATTGGTCTATCTAAGCGGGGCCACGCCCACTGGTCCGATCCCGCCCATTTTTGGACCAATCACGTAGACTGTCACCTGATACATATACACAAAACTACAGAACTCTCGCTAATAAATTGTGGAAAATATTTCAATTTCAAAATTTGGCTTGTACGGGCGGGGCCACGACCATTGGTCCGATTCCGCCCATTTTTTGAAAATTCACATAATCTGACACTAAATGCAAACACACAAAATTTCAGCACTCTAGCTAAAAATTTTTCTCAATACCAAAATTTAACCCAAATGGGCGGGTCCACGCCCACTTGATATATCGAAATTCAAGTACCCTATTTTCAGCACCCCCTTCACATGTACATTCTGTGAAAATTTCAAGATGATCGGTCTAGCCGTTTAGACGTCTATACGGAACAAACAAACACACAAACAAACCCACAAACACTCTCTTTTATATATATAGACTAGCTGAGCCTGGTGCGCTTCGCTGCCCATGTCAAAATTAGCGCTGTAGAAACTGTATTTTATATCCGATCAGTACGAAATTCGGCAGAAAGAGGTTTGTTATTATATGAAGGAATACTGCCAAATTCGGAGAAAATCGGAGAAAATCGGTTCAGATTTAGATATAGCCCCCATATATATGTTACCCCCGATTTGACATGTAAGCGCTGTAGAAACTGTATTTTATATCCTATCAGTACGAAATTCGGCAGATAGAGGTTTCTTATTACATGAAGGAATACTGCCAAATTCGGAGAAAATCGGTTCAGATTTAGATATAGTCCCCATATATATGTTACCCCCGATTTGAAATTCAAGCGCTGTAGAAACTGCATTTTATATCCGATCAGTAAGAAATTCGGCAGAAAGAGGTTTCTTATTACATGAAGGAATACCGCAAAATTCGGAAAAAAAACGGTTCAGATTTAGATATAGCCCCCATATATATGTTACCCCCAATTTGACATGTAAGCGCTGTAGAGACTGTGTTTTATATCCGATCAGCACGAAATTCGACAGATACAGGTTTCTATTTTACATGAATGAGTATTCAAGGAAAATCGATTCAGATTTATATATAACCTCCATATATATGTTCCTCCAGATTTGGTTACACAGCGCTATAGAAGTTGTAGTTTACTTCCGATCATTACAAAGTTCTCCAGAAAAATGTTTCTCAATTTAGGAACGAATATTGCTTAATTTAGCGATTATCGGTTCAAAATAAGATATACATACACACACACCACATTTACCAATTATTCCAAATTATTATCGCAATGACCCTTATCGCATTGTTAGGGAGGTGTAGGGTATTATATAGTCGGCCCCTCCCGACTTTCTGCCTTTCCTTACTGGTATTAGTAATAAATTCACTGAATGAAAAAATACCGAATTCAGTGGAAAGTCCAGAAAATAGAAATGTATACTTATAAAATTTCTAAATTCTTGTTTCATTGGTCATGCATCACATTATCATATTGCGATTGTATTGGAGTGAGCAGCTGTAATTATCGCATACCGAGCATTTTTGTTCATGTATTTCCTATATAATACTTGCAAGATATATCAAAATATGGGCTGGGCCACGCCCACTGGTCCTATTCCGCCCATTTGTAAGCCAATCACGTAGACTGCTACCAGATACATATACGCCAAATTTCAACACTCTCGCTAACAAAATGAGCAAGATAATTCAATTTCAAAATTTGGCTTATATGGGCGGTGGCACGCCCATTGGTCCAAAAATTTTTTGGACCAATCACGTGGACTGTCACCAGATACATATGTACAACATTACAGCACTCTAGATAAAAAATTGTCCAAGATATATCAATTTCGAAATTTGGCTTATAAGGGCGGGGCCACGCCCATTGGTCCGATCCCGCCCATTTTCTGACCAAATACGTAGAATGCCACCAGATACATATACACAACATTGCAGCACTCCCGCTAGCAAATTGTGCAAGATATCATAATTTGGTCTATGTGGGCGGGGCCAGGCCCATTGTGCCGATCCTGCCCATTTTTGGACCAATCACGCAGACTGCCACCATATACATATACACAAAATTCCGGCACTCTCGCTAACATATTGTGCAAGATATCAACATTTCAAAATTTGGATTATATGGGCGGGGCCACGGCCATTGATCCGATCCCGCCCATTTTTGGACCAATCACGCAGACTGCCACCATATACATATACACAAAATTCCAGCACTCTAGCTAGCAAATTGTGCAAGATATCAAAATTTCAAAATTTGGTCTATGTGGGCATTTTTAGACCAATCACGCAGAATTTCACCATATACATATACACAAAATTCCAGCACTCTCGCTAACAAATTGTGCAAAATATCTCAATTTCAAAATTTGGATTATATGGGCGGGGCCACGCCCATTGGTCCGACTCCGCTCATTTTTGAAAAATTCACATAATCTGCCACTAAATACATACACAAAAAATTTCAGCACTCTAGCTAAAAAATTTTCTCAATATCAAAATTGGACCCATATGGGCGGGTCCACGCCCACTTGATATATCGAAAATTCAAGCACCCCCTTCACATGTACATTCTGTGAAAATTTCTAGATGATCGGTCTAGCCGTTTAGACGTCTATTCGGAACAAACAAACACACAAACAAACCCACAAACACTCTCTTTTATATATATATAGACTAGCTGGAACCGGTCCACTTCGTTGCCCCAGACTTCAGATTTCCGATTCCGTCCATTTTTTAACCAATTACGTAGACTATCATCAAATGCATATTCACAAAATTGCACTCTCGCTAACAAATTGTTCAATGTATTTCAATTTCAGAAATTTGCTTATAAGGGGGGGCGGGGGCACGCCGATTGGTCCCATCGCAACCCTTTTTGGACCATTCACGTAGACTATCACCAAATCCATATGCAAAATATTACAGCACTCTCGCTAAAAATTGTGCAAGATATGAGTCTCAATTTCAAAATTTGGCTTATATAGGCGGGGTCAGGTCCATTGATCTTATCCCGCCCTTTTTTGGGCGAATCGCGTAGACTGTCATCAGATACATATACCCAAAACTGCAGCACTCTCGATATTAAATTGTGCAAGATATTTCTATTTCAAAATTTGGGTTATATGGGCGGGGCCACGCCTATTGGTCCGAACCCGCCCATTTTTGGACCAATCACGTAGATCGCCAACGGATATATGTACACAAAATTCCAGGTCTCTCGCTAACAAATTGTGCAAGATATCACATTTTTAAAATTTGGCTTATATGGGCGGTGCCACGCCCATTGGTCCGATCCCGTCAATTTTTGGACCAGTCACGTGGACTGTCACCAGATACATATGTACAACATTACAGCACTCTAGCTAGTAAATTGTGCAAGATATATCAATTTCAAAATTTGGCTTATATGGGCGGGGCCACGCCCATTGGTCCGATCCCGCCCATTTTTTTACCAATTACGTAGAATGCCACCAGATACATATACACAACATTGCAGCACTCCCGATAGCAAATTGTGCAAGATATCGAAATTTCAAAAATTGGTGTATCTAAGCGGGGCCACGCCCACTGGTCCGATCCCGCCCATTTTTTGACCAATCACGAAGACTGTCACCTGATACATATACACAAAACTACAGAACTCTCGCTAATAAATTGTGGAAAATATTTCAATTTCAAAATTTTGCTTGTATGGGCGGGGCCACGACCATTGGTCCGATTCCGGTGGGGGGGGCACGCCCATTGGTCCCATCGCAACCCTTTTTGGACCATTCACGTAGACTATCACCAAATCCATATGCAAAAAATTACAGCACTCTCGCTAAAAAATTGTGCAAGATATGAGTCTCAATTTCAAAATTTGGCTTATATAGGCGGGAATCGCGTAGACTGTCATCAGATACATATACCCAAAACTGCAGCACTCTCGATATTAAATTGTGCAAGATATTGCTATTTCAAAATTTGGGTTATATGGGCGGGGCCACGCCTATTGGTCCGAACCCGCCCATTTTTGGACCAATCACGTAGATCGCAAACGGATATATGTACACAAAATTCCAGGTCTCTCGCTAACAAATTGTGCAAGATATCACATTTTTAAAATTTGGCTTATATGGGCGGTGCCACGCCCATTGGTCCGATCCCGTCAATTTTTGGACCAATCACGTGGACTGTCACCAGATACATATGTACAACATTACAGCACTCTAGCTAGTAAATTGTGCAAGATATATCAATTTCAAAATTTGGCTTACATGGGCGGGGCCACGCCCATTGGTCCGATCCCGCCAATTTTTTTACCAATTACGTAGACTGCCACCAGATACATATACACAACATTGCAGCACTCCCGATAGCAAATTGTGCATGATATCGAAATTTCAAAAATTGGTCTATCTAAGCGGGGCCACGCCCACTGGTCCGATCCCGCCCATTTTTGGACCAATCACGTAGACTGTCACCTGATACATATACACAAAACTACAGAACTCTCGCTAATAAATTGTGGAAAATATTTCAATTTCAAAATTTGGCTTGTATGGGCGGGGCCACGACCATTGGTCCGATTCCGCCCATTTTTTGAAAATTCACATAATCTGACACTAAATGCAAACACACAAAATTTCAGCACTCTAGCTAAAAATTTTTCTCAATACCAAAATTTAACCCAAATGGGCGGGTCCACGCCCACTTGATATATCGAAATTCAAGTACCCTATTTTCAGCACCCCCTTCACATGTACATTCTGTGAAAATTTCAAGAATGTACATGTGAAGGGTCCGATCCCGCCCATTTTTTTACCAATTACGTAGAATGCCACCAGATACATATACACAACATTGCAGCACTCCCGATAGCAAATTGTGCAAGATATCGAAATTTCAAAAATTGGTGTATCTAAGCGGGGCCACGCCCACTGGTCCGATCCCGCCCATTTTTGGACCAATCACGAAGACTGTCACCTGATACATATACACAAAACTACAGAACTCTCGCTAATAAATTGTGGAAAATATTTCAATTTCAAAATGTTGCTTGTATGGGCGGGGCCACGACCATTGGTCCGATTCCGGTGGGGGGGGCACGCCCATTGGTCCCATCGCAACCCTTTTTGGACCATTCACGTAGGCTATCACCAAATCCATATGCAAAAAATTACAGCACTCTCGCTAAAAAATTGTGCAAGATATGAGTCTCAATTTCAAAATTTGGCTTATATAGGCGGGGTCAGGTCCATTGATCTTATCCCGCCCTTTTTTGGGCGAATCGCGTAGACTGTCATCAGATACATATACCCAAAACTGCAGCACTCTCGATATTAAATTGTGCAAGATATTTCTATTTCAAAATTTGGGTTATATGGGCGGGGCCACGCCTATTGGTCCGAACCCGCCCATTTTTGGACCAATCACGTAGATCGCAAACGGATATATGTACACAAAATTCCAGGTCTCTCGCTAACAAATTGTGCAAGATATCACATTTTTAAAATTTGGCTTATATGGGCGGTGCCACGCCCATTGGTCCGATCCCGTCAATATTTGGACCAGTCACGTGGACTGTCACCAGATACATATGTACAACATTACAGCACTCTAGCTAGTAAATTGTGCAAGATATATCAATTTCAAAATTTGGCTTATATGGGCGGGGCCACGCCCATTGGTCCGATCCCGCCCATTTTTTTACCAATTACGTAGAATGCCACCAGATACATATACACAACATTGCAGCACTCCCGACAGCAAATTGTGCAAGATATCGAAATTTCAAAATTTGGTCTATGTGGGCGGGGCCACGCCCATTGGTCCGATCCCGCCCATTTTTGGACCAATCACGAAGACTGTCACCTGATACATATACACAAAACTACAGAACTCTCGCTAATAAATTGTGGAAAATATTTCAATTTCAAAATTTGGCTTGTATGGGCGGGGCCACGACCATTGGTCCGATTCCGGTGGGGGGGGCACGCCCATTGGTCCCATCGCAACCCTTTTTGGACCATTCACGTAGACTATCACCAAATCCATATGCAAAAAATTACAGCACTCTCGCTAAAAAATTGTGCAAGATATGAGTCTCAATTTCAAAATTTGGCTTATATAGGCGGGAATCGCGTAGACTGTCATCAGAGACATATACCCAAAACTGCAGCACTCTCGATATTAAATTGTGCAAGATATTGCTATTTCAAAATTTGGGTTATATGGGCGGGGCCACGCCTATTGGTCCGAACCCGCCCATTTTTGGACCAATCACGTAGATCGCAAACGGATATATGTACACAAAATTCCAGGTCTCTCGCTAACAAATTGTGCAAGATATCACATTTTTAAAATTTGGCTTATATGGGCGGTGCAACGCCCATTGCACAGTGGTTGGGCTTGTATGGAGCCGCGGCCATAAATACTTCTAGTTGTTATATCGTTATGAAATTTTCACCAAAAATTTAGAAAAATATTTTAAATTTATAATAAAAAAATTGGCCATATCGCACGACTATATCCTATAGCTTCCATAGCAAATATCGGACCAAATTTGAATAACTTTGTTTTTTCGGTTTGAAACTTTTTTGTTTCATAATTATCACATTTAAAATAATATTTTTAGGGAAATATAATTACAAAATATTTTAAATTTATGTCATGCAGTAGGTCATATCGCTCACTCACTTCAAGAGTGACATAACTCAAAATTGAAAACTGCCAAAATGTTTAACTTTAAGTCCGCATAAAAAGATAAGTAACATGAAATAAGATGTTAAAAAACTCTTCAATAATCCGAAATATGGTTGTTTACTTCTATACCAAATTTCGCTGAGATTACTTTGTGGACATTTGCAAAATTCGCATTTTTGTAAGGCAACCTCAAAGTGACCGATATGATAATGTTGATAATACTGACTTTTTTGAACGTGGGAGCTTTCTTTAGCCAGTAATAAATGGATATGAGCTCAAACACAATCTAGTTATCAAATCGGTATTTGTTGTAATCCGAGAGGTCTTTCGCTTGTTCTGCCTCCCAAACATTTTAATGCCCTTTTTTTAGACTTTAGACGGTTTTTGAAAGCTCTGCAATTCTTCGTCGCTTTATTCTCTTTAATAACCCATTAAAATCTACTTTCGGACGTCCATCTGCAGCACATTTAACTATTTCTGAACTGAAGCCTTCTTGCGTTTGAATCCACAATGCAGTAACTTTTTGCATATATAGTCAATACACAGCATTGATCGCCTTTTATAATTTTTCTGCATTGGTGCCGATTTCTGTACACCAACAATTGAATATGTACAAGCGAGTAAACACACACTGATAGAAGTCATCTACCAAAATTAAATTAAAAAAAAAACCCAATCAAAATTAAAATTTGAACTTATTAAGAACACAAAAACATAGCACAACACAATGCAAAACAGCTGCTTTGCAAGGCAAATTTGACTTTGAAGAAAAAAGATGGTCTTAGTATATCCTTGATTATTCACACATCTGCAAATATCTGCAGCTAACTTAAACTTTTTTATTACCTTAAGACATTCACAAATATACTGAAATAAAAAATAATCGGGGGATCTTGGGGGAAAGCAGCTAAAACTTTAAGTAAAGATAATAAAGACTCACACAAAATGTACAAAAAAACTGAATAAACTAAAGCATTAATTTCAAGATAACTACAACACAAGATAGTTTTTATTAATATTGCAACTTAAAATAAATACCTTTAACTTCAAAATCCATTTCAAATAATTTAAATTCGGAGACTTAATTAATTGACTGACCACTTTGAATTTCGCTTGTGTTGTGAAATATTCGTGATGCGTGCAGTTGCGCTTTGCAAATCAACTCGTGTTCACATCTTAAATTCTATTTTTAGAATGTCCAGTTAGATTTCCAAAAAAAAACGGTTTGCCATAAAAGAACTTGGACATTTTAGAGACAATTTGGTTACTTTTCGCAAATTTTTGTTGTTATGATTTTTTTGAATTTTGGCCTATGGGCGCAACCACTGTGCATTGGTCCGATCCCGTCAATTTTTGGACCAATCACGTGGACTGTCACCAGATACATATGTACAACATTACAGCACTCTAGCTAGTAAATTGTGCAAGATATATCAATTTCAAAATTTGGCTTACATGGGCGGGGCCACGCCCATTGGTCCGATCCCGCCAATTTTTTTACCAATTACGTAGAATGCCACCAGATACATATACACAACATTGCAGCACTCCCGATAGCAAATTGTGCAAGATATCGAAATTTCAAAAATTGGTCTATCTGGGTGGGGCCACGCCCACTGGTCCGATCCCGCCCATTTTTGGACCAATCACGTAGACTGTCACCTGATACATATACACAAAACTACAGAACTCTCGCTAATAAATTGTGGAAAATATTTCAATTTAAAAATTTGGCTTGTATGGGCGGGGCCACGACCATTGGTCCGATTCCGCCCATTTTTTGAAAATTCACATAATCTGACACTAAATGCATACACACAAAATTTCAGCACTCTAGCTAAAAAATTTTCTCAATACGAAAATTTGACCCATATGGGCGGGTCCACGCCCTGGTCTATGTGGGCGGGGCCACGCCCATTGGTCCGATCCCGCCCATTTTTGGACCAATCACGTAGACAGTCACCTGATACATATACACCAAACTACAGAACTCTCGCTAATAAATTGTGGAAAATATTTCAATT
Organism: Eudasyphora cyanicolor; assembly: GCA_963930755.1. Taxonomy (NCBI): domain Eukaryota; kingdom Metazoa; phylum Arthropoda; class Insecta; order Diptera; family Muscidae; genus Eudasyphora; species Eudasyphora cyanicolor. Next base: position 135,720,900 of record OZ005734.1, read on the forward strand.
TCAAAATTTGGCTTGTATGGGCGGGGCCACGACCATTGGTCCAATCCCGGGGGGGGGGGCACGCCCATTGGTCCCATCGCAACCCTTTTTGGACCATTCACGTAGACTATCACCAAATCCATATGCAAAAAATTACAGCACTCTCGCTAAAAAATTGTGCAAGATATGAGTCTCAATTTCAAAATTTGGCTTATATAGGCGGGGTCAGGTTCATTGGTCTGATCCCGCCCATTTTTGGGCGAATCGCGTAGACTGTCATCAGATACATATACCCAAAACTGCAGCACTCTCGATATTAAATTGTGCAAGATATTTCTATTTCAAAATTTGGGTTATATGGGCGGGGCCACGCCTATTGGTCCGAACCCGCCCATTTTTGGACCAATCACGTAGATCGCCAACGGATATATGTACACAAAATTCCAGGTCTCTCGCTAACAAATTGTGCAAGATATCACATTTTTAAATTTGGCTTATATGGGCGGTGCCACGCCCATTGGTCCGATCCCGTCAATTTTTGGACCAATCACGTGGACTGTCACCAGATACATATGTACAACATTACAGCACTCTAGCTAGTAAATTGTGCAAGATATCGAAATTTCAAAATCCCGCCCATTTTTGGACCAATCACGTAGACTGTCACCTGATACATATACACAAAACTACAGAACTCTCGCTAATAAATTGTGGAAAATATTTCAATTTCAAAATTTGGCTTGTATGGGCGGGGCCACGACCATTGGTCCGATTCCGCCCATTTTTTGAAAATTCACATAATCTGACACTAAATGCATACACACAAAATTTCAGCACTCTAGCTAAAAATTTTTCTCAATACCAAAATTTTACCCATATGGGCGGGTCCACTCCCACTTGATATATCGAAAATTCAAGTACCCTATTTTCAGCACCCCCTTCACATGTACATTCTGTGAAAATTTCAAGATTATCGGTCTAGCCGTTTAGACGTCTATACGGAACAAACAAACACACAAACAAACCCACAAACACTCTCTTTTATATATATAGATAGATAGATAGCGCCCATATATATGTTCCTCCGCTTTGGAATGCAATTCGGCGAAAGGATTAAAGAATATGAGTTCAGATGTAGAAATAGCCCCCATATACATATATGTTTCTTCCGATTTGGCATCTAACCGACATAGAAACTGCATTTTCATTCCGACTTGACATATATGTGCTATAGAAACTGTAATTTATGCCCGATCAATTGGCAGTGCAAAGTCTAAAAATTGGCAGTGCAAAGCCTCCTTGATAAATTTTAAAGTGCATATTGGAAATGGGATGTAGCTTGTCTGTAAAGGTTCATTTTCGGAATTCGCATTTGGACTTCTTTCGTGATAAAGTGGGCCAGTTTAGCGATGAATTTTAATATTTAGCGAACGTTTTCACCAATAAATGGAAAAATTATGCCGTCTATACTGGCATAATTTTACATAGGAATTTCAAAAGAGAATTCAAAAAAGTCGCAACTTTAATTTATGTCTTATTTGTCACAAAAAATATGTAAAAACATTAAAACATTAACTAAGTTAGAAAGTGGCGAAATCCTTTGAAAGATGTAGCATATAACGAATTAGATTGAGGCAAGATGGTATTATAAAGCATACTAGTGAATCCTAGCACGTAATAACTCCGGCCTTATTGCTCGTCGGAAGGATTGGTTCACGGCTCTAATGCCTCTTCTACATATAAATTATAAACTACATGCTGGATAAATGGAAGGAGTCCAAGATTTTAAATGCTAATGATCACTAGACCCCAAGATGATATTCGGCCTAACTTGCCCTCCCATCCATGACCGCACTTGATGTAACTGCCGCATAAATATACTCTTAAGTGTGATACCCATAACTAAAACAATCTAAATCTTTAAAGCTCACAAAATCAAACAGGAAATCTTTAAATGCATATGCACAAATCATTTCAAGTTTGCTATCAAGAAATTCAGGTTTCAGTTTCATAAAGGATTTAATATTCAATAGATATAATTCATAATAATTACTATAGTACCTAACAAAAATCCAAAATATTATTCTAAGATATAGCAAAAACAACATATGCAAGTACATAAAACAAGAACGCCCTATTTGAAATGTTTCGACTAACAGAATGGATATCTATTTTCTTACATATAAAAAAGAGATTGATAACAACAAAAATCTAGATTGACAAAACTAGGTGACCTTACCATCATTCGTATACTCACAAAGGGAAATAATTATATTTATAAGGTATACCGACTTAAACTATGGTCACCTAAACCTTTGCTCGCAACATTAACAAAAAATATATGAGCGAGCTCAGAGCTCCACTTTAAAAGAATAATAAAGAAAAAAGGAAATTTTTTCTATCTCCGGCTAAGTTCGAAGATGCGCCAATTGGTCCTCTCCTTCTAATACCTCCCCCACAGAGGGTTAAAATTCAATGAAATATTGATTACCTATAACTTCTATACTATTCGAATCTTCTAAAATTCCACACATAGTATTACTTCATTAGTCGCTAACACCACGAGAAAAATGGTCGAACTTGGCACGACCCTTTTGGTACCTCCCACACAAATGGAACAGTTTGAACCCAAAGTTAACATCTTATTACTTTAATACCACTGAACAAAAACACTTCAAATTTTGTACAGTGTAATGTTTTTATAGTACCTAAAGTCCAGTGAAAAATGGGGGTTATTGACACGCCCCTTTTGGTTCCTCCCAAATCCTGGACACCCAAGATATAGCTGATCGCTGCTTCTGGTGTTTGTGTTTGCATGTTCCGTAAGCTGGGTGAGTCAGTAAAGAAAATTTTCTCGCAGAAATAAGAATTTTTCTAATTTGTTTACACTGGAAATGAACACTTGCATACTACCACAAATAAATATTAATAACATATATCAGCTGGCCTGTTTCTTCAAACCTATTGCTGGCAAAATAGCGATAAAAAGTACGAAAATTATCGATAACAAATCGAATGTGTTGCCAACTATTGCATATACGATTTTTGCTATACCCAAATATAAATGCCTAAAAGTATGCCACATTCTTCGCCATCCACTCCTGCAGCTACCCAGCAAACAATTTCAACACAATCCACAAAACGCAATAGATCGGAACTATCACCAGGTAATGAAAGCCACACACACCCTTCAGAAATGTCTATATCACCAAATGATCTTGTAAACCACTATTAATTCAAATCTGGATGAAAAGTTGAAAACATTATCAACAAAAAAGGATGTAGAAGACTTAAAAGTTGAAATCGGCTCATTAAAATCAGAAATAAATAGCTTAAGAGAAGAAAATAAACAATTAAAAGAAGAACTTCACAAGGTAAAGAGAGATTGTGAAGATAATAAAAAAGATCTGTTATGGATGCAGCAACATGTCAGAAACAATAACATTTTTATTCGAGGTTTAAACATTTCTCGTGATCCTACATCTGAAGTATCAAATATGTTTAGAGATAATTTGAAATTAACGCCACAACTAAAATCGGTGCGCAAAATCTCTGATAGAAATGGTAAAATGAGTGTCATCGTGGTACTTGATGCAAATCAAACAGTGGAAAGTATACTCCATCGTACTAAAATGCTTTCTGGCACCTCCACATATATTGAACGTGATTTAATTCCAACAAAACAACAATTGAAAAGAGTTTCGCTGCACATCAAGTCAAAAATACTTGCTGTCAGCAAAGAGCATAAGATTGTGGTAAGAGAGGATAGGATCAAAATAAGCGATACCTGGTTTACTTGGAGTAAAGAACGCAAACTCCGGGCTGGAAAGAAAGAGGCTATCGATGAATTAATAAAACTCTATGGAGATGAGATGAAAGATATTAATATAAATTTTGAAACAATATTCGATGAACTATTTTCAAAAAACTAACCAAAGTCTGTCATAAGAATCAATGTACCCTGTCAATCCTTGCTTATAATATAAATTGTATCGAAAATAAATATCTCTATCCGTCGTTTTTTAACTTCATAAATAAAAATGATATCTTTGCCCTTTTTGAAACACATCTGTTAGAAGGTAAAATTGAAAATTTAAAGAAATACTTCCCAGGATTCGAAATATATAATGAACCCGCAAAAAGGCTATATCGTCACGGTCGAGGCATAGGGGGCTCTATATTTGCAGTAAATAGAAAATTAAGAGATATGGGTATAACATATAACTCCAAGAAGAATTCAGGCGTAACGTACCACGAGTTTGTCATAAAAAATAAAATAATTTTTACTATCATACCACTGTATTTGAGACTTGCATGTTGGTAAGATGAGTTTAAAAACCTTTAAAATTTGTTTGAAGAAAGAAATATCCGGAAACCCATAGTAATTGGAGACCTTAACTCAAGAATAGGAGAATCAAATCAAGAAACAAACGTCATATACAATGAATTATTTGAAGCTGGAACTGATGTTCGCAAATCCAGAGACAAGCATATTAAGAGAAGGGGCCGACAGATTCTAGAGCTATGCACCAACAACAACGTTTTGATTTTAAATGGTAGAACGAGTGGGGATAAAGAAGGTGCTTTTACATACTTAGGACCAAATGGCGAATCTGTAATAGATATATGTGCAGTATCTCAGGAACTACTAAACGAAATTAATGATTTCATAGTAGAAGATAAAACTTGGTCAGACCATCTTCCGATCAAACTTCGAATAAAAGTATCAGATGAGCAGGAGAATTCTAAATGCTTAAAGTTGTTACCAAAACTTTCATGGAGAGACGCCGATAAAGATAGATACCATATCAAACTAAACGAAACTATTTCCAAAGAATTTACGGAAATTGCTAATGTGGAGTTTACCCTAAACGATCTGGGACAAATAATAAAATCTTCCTGTATTACCAAAACAGTAAAATCCCCAATTTTCTGTCCAAAACAAAAATGGTATAATGTTAAATGCCATAACGCCAGAAACTAAATGTTTAAACTGCTGCGTAAACACAAAATAATGTGCACAGCTGAATCCAGAGACATATATCTAAAAGCCCAGAAACGTTATAAAGATATCTGTAAAAAAAGCAAGCGTGAACATTTAGAAAATATGTTACATAAAATAAATAATGTAAATGATTCCAAAGAATGGTGGAAAGTTGCCAAAGAAATAAGGAATCATACATTTCATATTTGTCCTAATATATCGGCAAATAATTTCAAAGATTATTTTGAAAATCTGTTGAACCCGATACAGAATGCCTTGGATATAAGCTATGCCCGAACTTCAATACTGACCTCTTACTAGATGGAGAAATCACCATGATTGAGTTGAAATCCGTTCTGAAAAATTTGAAAATAAACAAAGCCCCGGGAGAAGATCGTATACCTTACGAACACATAAAATACGCAACAGATAGCTTCCTAGAACAATTGTTGATAATATATAATCGCACTCTGAATAATGGAAATATAGATGGAACCTTCTCGAAAACCATTATATTCCCAGTACATAAAAAAGGAGATTTTTCTCAACCGCAAAATTATAGAGGAATTGCCTTTATGAACTGCTTGGCCAAAGTAATGATGGGAATTTTAAATGAAAGATTATCAAACTGGGTAGAAACTCACAAAATATTGTCTGAATATCAGGCTGGCTTTAGAAAAGGGTATTCTACGATAGACAACATTTATAATTTGGCATCAATTGCCAGTTTAAAACTTAAGGAAAAGAGAAAGTTATATGCATTCTTTGTGGATTTTAAGGCAGCTTTCGACAATGTTTACCGAAAATCTCTCGTATACAAATTGCATCAAATCGGAGTGTCATACAAATTCGTAAAGCTTATTGAAAATATATACAATAACACGGAATATGCTGTTTGGAATGGAGAAGAATTGTCAGATTACTTCGAAACTAATTCAGGGGTTAAGCAAGATTGCCTATTGTCGCCGATACTATTCGCGCTGTATATAAATGACTTACATGAGTACCTACAAGGAGGAATTAACTTGGAAAACCTGAATATTCGATTACTTTTATATGCTGACGATATTGTCATTCTAGCCGATGATATCACTACGATGCATTCCATGATTACAAACCTCGAACAATATTGTACTACATGGAATTTGGAAGTGAACATGGCAAAATCAGAAATGCTTATTTTTAGAAATGGGGGACGTCGGAGTAACTCAGAAAAGTGGCATTACAAGGGAAATTTAATCAAAATTTCAAATGAATATAAATACCTGGGTGTAACATTTACTCCTAAATTGAAATTCAACAAACACATCGAAAGAAGAACATCTCAATCTAAGGCAGCTATAAATACAACATGGGTAGACTTATTAGGAAAAAACGAAATAAATCTCCAAATGAAATGGAAGGTATACCTAGCAGTATGCAGAGCAATACAAGCATATTCAGCTCAGGATTGGGGTTTCGCGTATTACGAAGAAGTCGACAAATTAGAACGTTATTTTCTGAAAAAAATTATGAAATTACCAAATTTTACACCAAACTACGCATTAATGTTGGAAACAGCTGTGGAAAATAGTCATTTATATACTCTGAACTTACACCTAGAATATATAGAGAAAGTTATGCTTAAGTACAACGAAGACAGATTACCGAAAAAATTGACTACAATTCTTTCACAAAAAGAAGCTTTTTGGGTACCGAAAATAAAAACATTATCCAGAAATCTCAACGTAAATTGGCCAAATAGGGTAGTTGAGAATGAATGGGCGTTATTTAGAGAAACAATTTTAATCAGCAGGAAGGCACAAAACCTTAACGATAATCTACGGAAAAAGACGCAAAGTGTTTCTAGAGTGTACAAATTATTAGATTATACAAGAGCAGAAAATTACTTTACTGATTTCTTTACTAGTGAACAAATAATTTGGATCTTCAAGGCACGGTGTGGATTGATACACTTAAATTCAACGAAATTCAATTCAAATAGTGGAGACAAAAAATGTACTCTATGTAATTTGAATCAAGAAGAAACTCTATTACACTTCCTAGGAATTTGCCCTGTATTACGAGAGTTCAGAATAAAAATATTTCAATCTTCAGAACTGGTGGAAGAAGAGATGATTAACATTTTAAATGGGACGGATGTGATTTATTGGATCAAATTAGTTAAATATTTAAAATCTGCTCTTCAATACAGAACTTTTCTCATAAACGAATACAACTAAGCATAAGACCATAACATTTGTTCTCACAATAATTTTTATGACAGACGTTTTTAATCCAAAAACATTGTCAATACATAACATCTTTCTTTGCAATATGAAAATACTTTAAAAGTAATATGTTGATATAAGAAATTAATAATGTAAAATTTTTATTTTGTGAATAAAGAAAATTATTATTATTATTTTGGTTCCTCCCACACAAATGGGCTATTTTGCACCAAAATTTTACAGCTAAGAACTAACATTAATACCAGTACATACAAATACTTAGAATTGTGTACAGTGTAATAATTGTATAGTACCTACAGTTCAGTGAAAAATGGGCGTTATTGCCACGCCCCTTTTGGTACCTCCCAAATAAAGGTACAATTTTGTACAAAAAGTTAACAGATTATAGCGTGAGTACCATTCCAAGAAACTACTACAAAATTGTGCACAGTGTAACGCTTTTAAACTACCTAAAGCCATATGAAAAATGAGTGTTATCACCACGTCCCTTTTTGTATCTGCCACACAATTGGTCAAATCATACGAAAGTTGAATCTATATATATAAAGATTTGTTTGTACCGTATAGACGTCTAAACGGCTGGACCGATCTTCTTGAAATTTTCACAGAATGTAAATGTGTTGGGCGTGGTGAAAATATGGTACTTGAATTTTCGATATATCAAGTGGGCGTGGCCCCGTCCACATAAGACAAAATTTAAAATTGAGATATCTTGCAATTTGTTAGCGAGAGTGCTGTAATTTTGTACATATGTATCTGGTGGCAGCCTACGTGATTGATCCAAAAATGGGCGTGGCACCGCCCATATAAGCAAAATTTGAAAAATGATATATCTTGCACAATTTGTTAGCGAGAGTTCTGGAATTTTGTGTATATGTATCTGGTGGTAGTCTACGTGATTGGTTCAAAAATGGGCGGGATCGGACCAATGGTTGTGTCCCCGCCAATATAAGTCAAATTTTGAAATTGAGATATCTTGCACAATTTGTTAGCCATAGTAATGTAATTCTGTTTATATGTATCGGGTGGTAGTCTACGTGATTAGTCCAAAAATGGGCGGTGTTTGTAGAAATAAAAATGATGTGAGCCGCTAAAGTTCTATATAAGAACTAATTTTATTTACAATATTTTTTACTTAACTTAAGACTAACCAAATAATTCTTACCTATCTTATAAGTAAGACGAAAAGAGAAAAGACATTTTTATAGCACAACGACCTACGCAGTGCACATCTATGTTCACCGCTGGTCGCCAAAGATAACAATCAACATATAGACATTGTTGTTGTTACAAATAAAACTAGAAAATACGACAATTTATGACTTTTCCCTTATCGTCACTACAGAGTGTGTGATACCTATTTCAGCCATAACATAGGCATAACTTTCACCCACGTATTTGTATGTCTTATTATCATAACATATACCTCAAAATATCATCACAACTCTATAGCTACCTGCTCACGTTTTGTGAAACTCATATTTCCATATAGACTTAACACAATTCAGTTCAGAGAACTGAACATTCTGCCGGCCTTAAAAGATCCTAATCTTTTAATAAAATATATTTAATAAATTTTTAATTTAATATTTGATTAATAAATATAATAGGCCGCTGAGGGCGGCGAATCAGCTAGCACGAACACATCATTTATCCCATTGACTCCAGTCGCCTTCTGAACTTGCTGATATCTTTATCGGGCTCATTCGGCTTCTCATTTTGTTGTACTCCAGCAGCGAACATGTTGTCCCCTGACCATTCTTCTCCAATGGTCATCTTAACTCGGTTGAAATTATCTGTTATGATGGCTGCTTCATCTTCGGAATCTTCTTTGTTTTCTTCTACTGCGGAACGTTTAGACTCATCCGCCTTATCCATGGAAACACTTTTATCAGCAGCGGCATCATTTTCGGCACCATCAGGCTTTTGGCTTCTTCTTCTGCGGAACATTTAGAGCTATCCCCCTCATTCATGGAAGCGTATTTGTCAGCAGCATCCTTTTCTGCAGACATCTTCCCAAGTTCTTGGATTGTCTCTTCTTTCGATGGTGTTCGTTTGGTGGGTGTCTTATTTTTGTTATTATTTTTATTTTTTGTATATAAACCATCCGAATTCATTTTAATTCGGATGGACCTCCCCGCGTGCATCTGAACCTTGGACGGTCTTTATTCCTACTAAAATGTCTCTTTGAGGTATTTTTACCAACCCATTCGATTGTACTGATATTTCCTGCATCTTCCGACTTATTGGAAATATCATCCACCACTTTAGCCTTTTCGCTAACTTCCAAAGTGCTCTCAGACTTTTCTTCAAGCAACTTAGGAATTTCTTTTGCCTCAACAACAAAATTCTCAGCATTTTTGCTGGTCTCCAAAGTGTCGTCAGGATTTTCTTCAGACAACTTAGGTATTTCTATGAAACTTGGCAATCCTAATGCCTCGAAGTCTATCATATCATATATAGACTTCTTTTCAGTATCCTCAGCATTTTTGCTGATTTCCAAAATGTCTTCAGAATTCTCTTCAGACAACATTGGTATTTGAATATACCTAGGCAAGCCAAATGACTCAAAATTGAAATTTCCAATATTTTTGCTGGTTTCCAAACTGTTCTCGGAATTTTTCTCAAACAACTTTGGCTTGAAATCATTTCTGTGAAGCATTTGCTTCTAAAACTATTTCTGTGTTACCCATAGCGTCCCTATTCACTAATACCCCTTGGGAATATGGAATTTTTTCCATAGTTAGATAAAAAGGACGGAGTTCCCTATTTCTCTATTCTGCCCGCTACAACCTTTACACGCTGAGCAATTTTGCTCAGTTCACTATATAAATATTAGTGTGTTTTTATAATGTTGCATGCTCATTTCCGCCAATGAGTGTTCTAAATCTCTTACCGCTGGTGGGGGAACTTAGAATTCATTGATGTTTTTACTTGGGGTCACCATGTTTGTAGACGAGCAGAAGAAAAAAATGATGTGAGCCGCTTGAGTTCTAGATAGGAACTAATTTTATTTACAATATTTTTTACTTAATTTAAGACTAACCAAATTATTCTTAACCTATCTTATAAGAAAGACGAAAAGAGAAAAGACATTTTTATAGCACAAGGACCTACGCAGTGCACATCTATGTGCACCGCTGGTCGCCCAAGGTAACAATCAACATATAGACATTGTTGTTGTTACAAATAAAACTATAAAATACCACAATTTATGACTTGTCCCTTATCGTCACTACAGAGTGTGTGATACCTATTTCAGCCATATGCCTGGCATAACTTTCACCCATGTATTTGTATTTCTTATTATCATAACATATACCTCAAAATATCATCAGAACTCTATAGCTACCTGCTCACGTTTTGTAAAACTCATATTTCCATATAGCCGACTTAACACAATTCAGTTCAGAGAATTGAACAGGCGGGATCAGTCCAATGGACCAAAGCCAAATTTTGAAATTGAGATAGCTTCACAATTTCTTAGCGAGAGTGCTCTTATTTTACGGAGATGTTTTTGGTGGCAGTAATCGTGATTGGTTCAAAACTGGACGGGATGGGAAATCTAAATCTGGGGCAACGAAGGGGACCGGTCCAGCTATATATATATAAATGGATGTGTGTATGTTACGTATGGACTCCAAAACGGCTGGATCGGTTTTGATGACATTTTCAGGGAATGTTCAGATAAGTCTAGAGGGTGACATAGGCTTTATAAGTTCTTGATAGAGGGGGGCGTGGGTCCGCCCATATAAGCCAATTTTTTAAGAGATTCCTACTGTCCGTACCAACGAATAGATTTCGAGATTCCTACTGTCCCTACTACATGAGACATATCTTGATAAATGGACGGGATCGGAAATCTGGGGCAACGAAGTGGACCGGGTCCAGCTAGTCTATATATATTAAATAGAGTGTCTGTTTGTGGGTTTGTTTGTTTTTTTTTTTCAGAATGTACATGTGTGGGGGGGTGGTGAAAATAGGGTACTTGAATTTTCGATATATCAAGTGGGCGTGGACCCGCCCACATGGGTCAAATTTTGATATTGAGAAAAATTTTAGCTAGAGCGCTGAAATTTTGTGTGTATGCATTTAGTGTCAGATTATGTGAATTTTAAAAAAATGGGCGGAATCGGACCAATGGGCGTGGCCCCGCCCATATAAGCCAAATTTTGAAATTGAAATATTTTCCACAATTCATTAGCGAGAGTTCTGCAAGTTTGTGTATATGTTTCAGGTGGCAGTCTACGTGATTGGTCCAAAAATGGGCGGGATCAGCCCAATGGGCGTGGTCCCGCCCACATAGACCAAATTTTGAAATTTCGATATCTTGCACAATTTGCTAGCGGGAGTGCTGCAATGTTGTGTATATGTACCTGGTACGTAATTGGTCAAAAAATGGGCGGGATCGGACCAATGGGCGTGGACCCGCCCATATAAGCCAAATTTTGAAATTGATATATATTGCACAATTTGTTAGCTAGAGTGCTGTAATGTTGTACATATGTATCTGGTGACAGTACACGTTATTGGTCCAAAAATTAGGGGAATCGGACCAATGGGCGTGGCACCGCCCATATAAGCCAAATTTTAAAAATGTGATATCTTGCACAATTTGTTAGCGAGAGACCTGGAATTTTCTGTATATATATATCCGTTGGCGATCTAGATGATTGGTCCAAAAATGGGCGGGTTCGGACCAATAGGCGTGGCCCCGCACATATAAGCCAAATTTTGAAATTGATCTATTTTGCACAATTTGATAGCGAGAGTGCTGGAATTTTGTGTATATATATATGGTGGCAGTCTACGTGATTGGTCCAAAAATGGGCGGCATCGGAACAATGGACGTGGCCCCGCCCATATAAGCCAACTTTTGAAATTGAGATATATTGAACAATTTGTTACCGAGAGTGCTGTAATTTCGTGTATATATATCTGGACGTAGTCTACGTGATTCGTCCAAAAATTAGCGGCATCGAACCAATGGGCGTGGCCACTTCTATATAAGCCAAATTTTGAAATATAAATATCTTGCACAATTTATTATCGAGAGTTCTGCAGTTTTGGGCACATGTATCTGATGACAGTCTACGCGATTCGCCCAAAAATGGGCGGGATCAGACCAATCGACGTGGCCCCGCCTATAGAAGCCAAATTTTGAAATTGAGACACATATCGTGCACAATTTTTAGCGAAACTGATGTCTGGTGGTAGTCTACGTTATTGGTCTAAAAAGGGTCGGGATCGGATCAATGGCCGGGGCCCCGCTCATATAACCTAAATTTTAAAATTGAGATGTCTTACACATTTTTTAGCGACAGTTCTGTAATTTTGTGCATATGTATCTGATGATAGCCTACATGAATGGTCTAAAAAGTGGCCGGATCGGATCAATGGGCGTGACCCCGCCCATATAAACCAAATTTTAAAATTGAGATATCATGCACAATTTGTTAGCGATTTGATGTATGCATTTGATGGCAGTCTACGTAATTGGTTCAAAAATGGATGGAATCGTAAATCTGAAGTCTGGGGCAACGAAGTGGACCGGGTCCAGCTAGTCCATATATATAAAAGACGCCTAAACGGCTGGACGGATCTTCTTGAAATTTTCACAGAATGTACATGTGTAGGGGGTGGTGAAAATAGGGTACTTGAATTTCCGATATATGAAGTGGGCGTGGACCCGCCCACATGAGTCAAATTTTGAAATTGAGAAAAATTTTCAGCTTGATTGCTGAAATTTGGTGTGTAAGCATTTAGTGGTAGATTATGTGAATGGTCCGAAAATGGGCGGAATCGGACCAATGGGCGTAGCCCCGCCCATATAAGCCAAATTTTTAAATTGACATATTTTGTACAATTTGTTAGCGCGCGTTCAGTAATTATGTGCATATGTATCTGGTGGCGAGATCGAATCAATGAGCGTGGCCCCGCCCATAAAAGCCAAATTTTGAAATTGAAACATTTTCCACAATTTATTAGCGAGAGTGCTGTAGTTTAGTGTATACGTATCTGGCAACAGTCTACGTGATTGGTCCAAAAATGGGCGGGATCGGGTCAAGGGGCGTGGACCCTCCCACTTAGACCAAATTTTGAAATTTAGATATCTTGCGCAATTTGCTAGCGAGAGTGCTGCAATGTTGTGTATATGTATCTGGTGGCATTTTACGTAATTGGTCTAAAAATGGGCGGGATCGGTGTGGCCCCGCTCGAATTTTGAAATTGAGATATCTTGCACAATTTATTAACGAGAGTGATTAAATTTTGTATATATGTATCTGGTGGTGGTGCACGTGATTGTTCAAAAAATGGCTGAGATCGGACCAAAGGGCGTGACCCCGCCCATGTAAGCCAAATTTTTAAATTGAGATTTTTTGCACAATTTATTAGCGAGAGTGATGAAATTTTGTACGTATGTATCTGCTGATGGTCCACGTGATTGTTCCAAAAATGGCAGCGATCTGAACAAAGGGCGTGGCCCCGCCCATATAAGCCAAATTTTTCAATTGAGATATTTTGCACAATTTGTTAGCGCGCGTTCAGTAATTATGTGCATATGTATCTGGTGGTAGTCTACGTGATTGGTCCAAAAATGGGAGGAATCGGATCAATGTGCGTGGCCTCGCCCATATAAGCAACCTTTTGAAATTGAGGTATCTTGCACAATCTGTTTGCGAGAGTGCAGTAATTGTGTGTATATGTGTCTGGTGGCAGCCTGCGTGATTGGTCTAAAAATGAGCGGGATCAGACCAAAGCGCGTGGCTCCGCCCATATAACCCAAATTTGAGCTATCTTGCACAATTTAGTAGCGATAGTACTGTAATTCTGTTTATAAATGTATCTGGTGGCAGTCTACGTGATTAGTTCAAAAATTGGCCCCGCCCATGTAAGCCACATTTTGAAATTGAGATATCTTGCACAATTTGTTAGCGAGAGTGCTGTTATTTTATGTATATGTATTGGTGGCAGGATTCGTGATTGGTTCAAAAATGGACGAGATCGGAAATCTCAATCTGAGGCAACGAAGTGGACCGGGTCCAGCTAGTAGTTCATAAAGTTAACATACCATTGCAGATAAAAGCTTATAATTCGGCACAGTGCATTGTATTTAAAGTATCTAGCCCCAGCTGGTAACTCCCACACGAATTGACAGATTAATTCGTATAATATTCCATATTACATTACTTACAAAGTGAGGGTATACCTAAGTCGGTTTACCGACTAAAACTTTCTTACTTGTTTTTTATTCGATATTTTGGATTGAGAACCTTTTAAGAATGTTGTGCGAAAATTTGAGATGAATCGGAGCAATACTGATAGAGATACGGTGGTTTAAGAAACCACGCTTCATACGTGATTAAGTGTAACAGAAAAACTTTAAAGCGTTTTTTCCCACAACCCACGTTTTCAAAGTCGGCGCTCGTCGTAAAAACTACTGCACCGATCCTTTTGAAATTTTGAACATTATTTCAATACATAATATACGAGGTAACGCTGTCGAGCATATTTCAATGTTAATATTTTCTTATTTACAATAACCAATTAGTCGATTGTTCTCGCAAAAATCTGACTTTTCACTTCAAAGTGTTCCTAAAAATTTAAATTTGGAAGAAAACTAGACAGCGTTACTTGGGGATGAAGATTTTCAAACAAAATACATTTATATACGCGACACCACACTGTGGTACAGGGTATTATGACTTTGTGCAATCATAAAAACTACTGCACCGATCCTTTTGAAATTTTGAACATTATTTCAATACATAATATACGAGGTAACGCTGTCGAGCATATTTCAATGTTAATATTTTCTATTTTACAATAACCAATTAGTCGATTTTTCCTCGCAAAAATCTGACTTTTCAATTCAAAGTGTTGTAACGGACAAAATGTTATTTTGTGGATCAACGGAGCTACCAACCGAGTTGAACGACAAGTGGCATAGTCCGCTGTCCGAATACTTAACCCGAAGCAACAGAGATCCGCCCCAATAGTCCCCTTCAGGGCTAGTAGTAGTAGAACAGTCCTCTTCAGGACTAGTAGTTGTAGAACGGTCCTTTTCAGGGCTTTAACGCGGTTCGCTCGCTTACGACATCCGCCCTCTTACGCGGTAAGACTGCACACGTGGTCAGCCCGCTTACGCGATTAGCTCGCTTACGAGGTTCGCTCGCTTACGCGATTCGCCAGCTTACGCGATTTGCTCGCTTACGCGGTTCGCCCGCTTACGCGATTCGCTCGCCTACGCGGTTCGCCCGCTTCTCAATTAACTGTCTTTATACCACTTCTCACTAAATAAAATCGTCTGTTCCATTCGCAGGTTGCCGTCGAAGATCAATCCTACTCCACTACACCGAGGACCATTCTAGGCCGCATAATCCGCCTGTGCGTCAGAACTGGGTCATTTACCGAAATCCCAAACAACACGCCGCATATTCCGCCAACCGCCTGTGCGTCATAAAATCAACACACCGCATAATCCGATAACAGCCAGTACGTCGGGTCATCTACCGTCACCGAAACCCGCCATGCGCCTATGTGGGGCGTCCATCAAGCATCTGTATGAGGCGTCCGTCAAGCGCCACGATAATTTACATACCACCGTCTTATTGAAGGATAGCCTTCTCTACAATCTTCATCAACCATTATTCTGCAATCTACATCTGGAACAGGCAAAAACAACGCACTAGAGACGTGCAGATGTATCTGGTGGCAGCCAGATACAAATGGGCGTGGCCCCGCCCATACATGCTAAATTTTTAAATTGAGAGATCTTGCACAATTTATTAGCGGCAGTGCTATAATTTTGTGCATATGTTTCTGGTGGTAGTCTACGTGATATTTTTTAAAAAAAATTATAAGCCAAATTTTGAAATTGACATATCTTGCACAATTTGTTAGAGAGAGTGCTGTAATTTTGTGCATTTGTATCTGGTGGTAGTCTACGTGATTGGTCCAAAAATGGGAGGAATCGGATCAATGGGCGTGGCCTCGCCCATATAAGCAACCTTTTGAAATTGAGGTATCTACCACAATCTGTTTGCGAGAGTGCTGTAATTTTGTGTATATGTGTCTGGTGGAAGCCTGCGTGATTGGTCTAAAAATGAGCGTGATCAGACCAAAGCGCGTGGCTCCTCTCAAATTTGAGCTATCTTGCACAATTTAGTAGCGATAGTACTGTAATTCTATTTATATATATATCTGGTGGCAGTCTACGTGATTAGTTCAAAAATTGGCCCCGCCCATGTAAGCCACATTTTGAAATTGAGATATCTTGCACAATTTGTTAGAGAGAGTGCTGTTATTTTATGTATTGGTGGCAGGATTTATGATTGGTTCAAAAATGGACGAGATCGGAAATCTCAATCTGAGGCAACGAAGTGGACCGGGTCCAGCTAGTAGTTCATAAAGTCAACATACCATTGCAGATAAAAGCTTGTAATTCGGCACAGTGCATTGTATTTAAAGTATCTAGCCCCAGCTGGTAACTCCCACACAAATTGACAGATTAATTCGTATAATATTCCATATTACATTACTTACAAAGTGAGGGTATACCTTAGTCGGTTTACCCGACTAAAACTTTCTTACTTGTTTTTTATTCGATATTTTGGATTGAGAACCTTTTAAGAATGTTGTGCGAAAATTTGAGATGAATCGGAGCAATACTGATGGAGATACGGTGGTTTAAGAAACCACGCCTCATACGTGATTAAGTGTAACAGAAAAACTTTAAAGCGTTTTTTCCCACAACCCACGCTTTCAAAGTCGGCGCTCGTCGTAAAAACTACTGCACCGATCCTTTTGAAATTTTGAACATTATTTCAATACATAATATACGAGGTAACGCTGTCGAGCATATTTCAATGTTAATATTTTCTATTTTACAATAACCAATTAGTCGATTTTTCCTCGCAAAAATCTGACTTTTCAATTCAAAGTGTTGTAACGGACAAAATGTTATTTTATCCGCACATAGCCATTTATTGCCACTGTGCATTGGCATTCTCTCTAAGTTAGCCACTACGATCCCTCATTGACGTCATCAAACGCAAGAGCATCCACCAGCACCACTGTGCTAAGCCATCACAGCGAACACACACACGCACCCACATACAACCATTGACAGCCACAGCCACTGAGAATGAATATATGGATATGCTTATACTTTCATGTTCCGGGTGTAACATTAAAGTAAATTAAAATACACGCTGTGCATATAATTCTCGTTGACTTTGTATAGCCAGTGGTATAAGGTGTTGACGTTTTTCAGCCAATGGTGTGGATCAACGGAGCTACCAACCGAGTTGAAGTGGTATTGTCCGCAGTCCGAATACTTAACCCGAAGCAACAGAGATCCGCCCCAATAGTCCTCTTCAGGGCTAGTAGTAGTTGAACAGTCCTCTTCAGGACTAGTAGTTGTAGAACGGTACTTTTCAGGGCTTTAACGCGGTTCGCCCGCTTACGCGATTCGCTCGCTTACGAGGTCCGCCCTCTTACGCGGTAAGACTGCACACGTGGTCAGCCCGCTTACGCGATTAGCTCGCTTACGAGGTTCGCCCTCTTACGCGGTTCGACCGCTTCCGGGATTCTCTCGCTTACGAGGTTCGCCCTCTTACGCGGTTCGCCCGCTTACGCGATTTGCTCGCTTACGCGGTAAGACTGCACACGTGGTTAGCCCGCTTACGCGGTTCGCCCGCTTACGCGATTACCTCGCTTACGAGGTTCGCCCTCTTTCGCGGTTCGCCCGCTTACGCGATTCGCTCGCTTACGAGGTTCGCCCTTTTACGCAGTTCGCCCGCTTACGCGATTTGCTCGCTTACGCGGTTCGCCCGCTTACGCGATTCGCTCGCCTACGCGGTTCGCCCGCTTCTCAATTAACTGTATTTATGCCACTTCTCACTAAATAAAATCGTCTGTTCCATTCGCAGGTTGACGCAGGTTCCGAATCAAGAGAACTGACATTAAAACCTGGGCCGAATTTCGCTTGGAAGCTGAAAAATTCTTTATATCGAAAATACATTTAAGTCAAATGGAACAGTCGTTCTATAACCGTCGGCAGTATAACAGGGAAAGTACTAAAGATTACATCCTACAAATGCTCACCACTGCCCGTCAGCACCCACAACTCCGGGAGATGAATCATCTGGATAGAATATATGAAGGTCTCAAGCCTGATTACAGACACTACATAGGAAGACATGATTTTCACAATCTCGACGAACTAATTAGCCTAACTGATGACTTCGAACAGTTAAAAATGGATGAATCTAGACCAAGTCAGCCGCATACATCACATATGGTCTCGGAGCAACCAGAGGAGTATAGGAGACATAGCCACTGTTGGAGATGTAAAGGACCAGGACATTTTCGATCACAATGCCCAAATGTGGGTATGCTTTTCTGTTCATATTGTGGCAAAGAAGGTATATTAACACGTCAGTGTTCCTGTCGAGACACTTCCAATAGCCAACGTGAAGATGTGCCTCAGAGTCGCTATTTCATTACAGTTACAGTTATATATGTGGTACGTTGAGGGATTTTGTGTGCAGGCGTGGGCTGCAGGCCATAGACATGGAACGACAAGTACAAATGGCGGATCAGCGACTCGCCTCATGCTCCGATATGTATGACATTAATGTGTATTTTAATGAGAAATCAATACCGCTGAGAGTAGCTGTAGTTCCATCACTGGCGGAGACAATGATCCTTGGCATGGATTTCTTATGTCAAAGAAACATCACACTGTACATCGACGACACAGCCCTAGCCACAAAAAGAGTTTACAATACATTTGCACATCCTCTTAACACTATGACTTCGCGTGATTTCCTGGCTACCGAACAAAAGGGGAAATCGGAGGTACATCTACAGGAACACCATTCCCGATTTGAGAAATGCAGAGCCCTTAGACAAGCTGATGAACACCGCATTGAACACCGCATTGCACCCCGCAATAACAGACGGTCCGAACAAAAGCATTTTCCACGCAAGTCAACTACGATGACAGTAACTAACGTACAAAAAGATAAACTGCCCGCTGAAAGACCCACTGAACGATCTTTCATACGAAACAGTTTGTCAAAAGTCGTAACCGGACCAAAGGCACTGATTGTAGGCAACAAGTCTGTCGAAGGAAGAAGATTAAACTATCAATCGCAGGAAAAATTGGAGAACCACGCACCGTATCCCAGATCATAGATCCAAACATTGTCAAAGTGGATAATAGTTCAGGAAAAATAATTGACCCCAACGCATATGACCGAAAACCGAAGCCTGATAAGAGAGGAATTCTAAAATTTAAGTATAAACAATAAAATTAAAGTAAAATAAGAGAAAAAGAAGCTGTAGGACAGAAACAAAAAAAAGAAAAAAAACGATTACGAATATTTTTAAAGCCCGCTTACTAATATATACATTAGTACATAATTAATACATATAGTACTCTCCGGAGAGTAAATATATGGACGGTAGTGAGGGCCTCTAGGTCAAAACTCGCCCAAATAGACAAAGAAAAACCTGTTGTTTTTCTTTCGTTAAGTAGGGAGGGAATGTAACGGACAAAATGATATTTTATCCGCACATAGCCATTTATTACCACTGTGCATTGGCATTCTCTCTAAGTCAGCCACTACGATCCCCCATTGACGTCATCAAACGCAAGAGCATCCACCATCACCACTGTGCTAAGCCATCACAGCGAACACACCCACGCACCCACATACAACCATTGACAGCCACAGCCACTGAGAATGAATATATGGCTATGCTTATACTTTCATGTTCCAGGTGTAACATTAAAGTAAATTAAAATACACGCTGTGCATATAATTCTCGTTGACTTTGTATAGCCAGTGGTATAAGGTGTTGACGTTTTTCAGCCAATGGTGTGGATCAATGGAGCTACCAACCGAGTTGAACGACAAGTGGCATAGTCCGCAGTCCGAATACTTAACCCGAAACAACAGAGATCCGCCCCAATAGTCCTCTTCAGGGCTAGTAGTAGTAGAACAGTCCTCTTCAGGACTAGTAGTTGTAGAACGGTCCTTTTCAGGGCTTTAACGCGGTTCGTCCGCTTACGCGATTCGCTCGCTTACGAGGTCCGCCCTCTTACGCGGTAAGACTGCACACGAGGTCAGCCAGCTTACGCGATTCGCTCGCTTACGCGATTTGCTCGCTTACGCGGTTCGCCCGCTTACGCGATTCGCTCGCCTACGCGGTTCGCCCGCTTATCAATTAACTGTCTTTATGCCACTTCTCACTAAATAAAATCGTCTGTTCCATTCGCAGGTTGCCGTCGAAGATCAATCCTACTCCACTATACCGAGGACCAAGTCCAGGCCGCATAATCCGCCAACCGCCTGTGCGTCAGAACTGGGTCATTTACCGAAATCCAAAACAACACGCCGCATAATCCGCCAACCGCCTGTGCGTCATAAAATCAACACACCGCATAATCCGATAACAGCCAGTACGTCGGGTCATCTACCGGCACCGAAACCCGCCACGCACCTATGTGGGGCGTCCATCAAGCATCTGTATGAGGCGTCCGTCAAGCGCCACGATAATTTACGTGTAGACGTGTATCCATACTCCTGCGTATAGAGCGAAACTCCGTTCATGCAACGAACAATCCTATATAGAGGGACTCATTATTTGAATAAAATAAAATATTACAAAGAAACACGATAAATAAAACCTGAATTTCGTTGCCCTAAACTAAAAAGGGAAAATAGTGTGGTCTTATTTAAGGTTTTTGTGGGTCATTGAATTGATCCTGGAGGCGGCTGAACTACCTCAGCCTATGAATAAAACACCGTTACAGTGTTCCTAAAAATTTTAACATTTGAATTTGGAAGACAACTCGACAGCGTTACATGGGGATGACGATTTTCTAACGAAATACGTAGTTTATTATACCGATCGGCACAGAATCACCTTCTGAGTCGATTTAGCCATGTCCGTCTGTCTGTCTATGTATTCTGTAATCAAGGTAAAGGGAATTTCTTAGACTAGAGACCCCATATAAAGGTCCAGGATCTGGCTGAAATTTTATAATTTACCCTTAATATAGAACCTAATCGTCCCTGGTAAAAATGGGGCACATCGGTCCATGTTTTGGCATATCGCCCATATAAAGGTCCCCGCCGATGCCACTTCGTGACGCTCTAGAGAACGGATTCTTCAATTAATCTGGCTGAAATTTGATAATTCATACTTAATATTGGTCTTAATCGTCCCCAATAAAAATGGGAAACATTGGCCCATGTTTTGATATAGCCCCCATATAAAGGTCCCCTCCGATGCCACTTCTTGACGTTCTACAGAACGGATTCTTCAATTGATCTTGCTGAAATTTGAGAATTCATACTCGTACTTAATATTGGACCTAATCGTCCCTACTAGAAATGGGGAACATCGGTCCATGTTTTGATATAGCTCCCATATAAAGGTCCCAACCAATGCCACTTCTTGACGCTCTAGATTGTCCCTAGTAAAAATCGGGAACAGCGGCCCATGTTTAATATATAACTTCATATAAAGGTCCCCACCGATGCCACTTCTTGACGCTCTAAAGAACGGATTCTTCAATTGATCTGGTTGAAATTTGAGAATTCGTACTTAATATTGGACCTTATCGTTCCTATTGGAAATGGGAAACAATGGTCCATATTTTGATATTGCTCCCATATAAAGGTCCCTTCCGATTAGACTTCTTGGCGTTCTAGAGAACTCATTTTTTACCAATCATACGGGAATTTAAGCTTTTGTACTTCATAATGAATTAAATCGTCTCTAGTGAAAATGGAGTATATAGGTCCGTGTTTTGAAGTATAAGCCCCTCATGAAGGTCACGTTTTATAACATATGTGCCTGGAATTTAGATTTCGATTGTTATGACGGTCACTGCAATTCTTCTTTTTTCGAGACGCTTCCGAATAATTCCTGTAGTTGACAATATACATCGAAAGTTATAATTGGTTTTAGTTAAAAGATTTTAACTGTGTCGTCACAAAAAAAATCACAAAAAGTGCTGTTTGCACGAGTTAACGTAAAAAAGTAATTTAAATAAAAAATTAACAATAAATTTATCCATTAATAAACCTCTTGGTTATAATTTTATGGAACAGTTTGCCTAAATCTGTACAAGAAATTTTCAGGTCTCGGACAATTTTTTGTGCATAATGTACTAGTTTTTCTATCGTCAACACGTTGATTATTTACCTAAGGGAAATTGGACTGTACACCGACAGTCACCATTGGGTTCACTGCCAGATTGGATCAGATCAGTGTCGGGTTTTGATTTAAACAGTCCTGGAATCTCTAAACTCAGGGCAATTGGCTTCTTTTTCCCATAGGGGCTGTTCTTCTTCATCTCTTCAATTTACAGACTATAAAATGTGTAATTTTCCTTTGGGATTAAAAATGAGCCAAATCGATTTAAGTTTTGGTATACCTGCCGATTGAGGTTGCTTCGAAATATATAACTTATGTTGAAAAACTACTTTGTTCAAAATTAGGGTTGAGAAACTACCTTGTTCAAATACTTCAACATAATTATTCTATTTTCCGAGTTGACAAATTATACTGTCTTGGAATATTTGTCAGTCAATATTTTTCCTTTCTGCTGTTAAAAACGTTTTCTCTATTATACCTAAAATAAATATTTTATATAAAACAATTCTCTTTGCGTTAAAATATCTGCCCAATCAAGGAAATTTTCCATCAGGTTATGGGCGCATTGCGTATTGGGCATTTGTATCATCCATAGTGGTCATTGGAAAAAGGATGCAAATTCGACATCAGAAGAGAAACAAAAATGGGATGAAATTGATGAAAAGGCATTAGCATCATTGATGTTGAGTGTGAAAGCTTCACAGCTCAATTATATCAAGAATTGTGTTACCTCAAACTACCTTGTTGAGAAACTACCTTGTTCAAATACTTCAACATAATTATTCTATTTTCCGAGTTGACAAATTATACTGTCTTGGAATATTTGTCAGTCAATATTTTTCCGTTCTGCTGTTAAAAACGTTTTCTCTATTATACCTAAAATAAATATTTTATATAAAACAATTCTCTTTGCGTTAAAATATCTGCCCAATCAAGGAAATTTTCCATCAGGTTATGGGCCCATTGCGTATTGGGCATTTGTATCATCCATAGTGGGCATTGGAAAAAGGATGCAAATTTGACATCAGAAGAAGGCATTAGCATCATTGATGTTGAGTGTGAAAGCTTCACAGCTCAATTATATCAAGAATTGTGTTACCTCAAACGATGCATGGAAAAAGCTTAAGGATGAGTATATGACTAAAGGTCCTATGCAAAAGGTCTCTCTATAAGAAGCTACTGGGTTTAACCATGAAAGATAGCAAGAATATGACTGAATATCTGAATGTGTTTTCCGGGGTAACCGAAAAACTGGCTGAGGTTGGGATAGAACTTCAGGATGAACTAATAGTAATTATTCTACCATCAAATTTGGAAAATGAATATGAAAACTTTGCTGTAGCGATGGAGACCCGAGACTCATTGCCAACATTACCGGTACTCAAGCAAAAATTATTAGAAGAATGGGAACGTCGTGGTAAAGCCACAACGGAAAATACGTTATCAAAACAGCAAGCTTTTGGAGCAATGGCAACTAAACCTAAAATGACTCATGGAAAGAATAACAACCACCAGAAAGTAAAAGGTACGTGCTTTATTTGTGGAAAGGCAGGTCATTATGTCAATAAGTGTAAGTCAAAGCGTGAGGATCACAAATCTTACTCGCGGATAGCGATGGCTGCTCAAACAGGAAATAAGCGTAATTCGTCCGTATGGTATATTGATAGTGGAGCCACAAGTCATATGTGTTCATCACGAAATTATTTCCCAAACTTTCACAAGTCAATAAGGGCAGAAGGAAAAGGCACAGCTATTATACAATTAAATTACCCTGAAATTCGTTTGAAGAACGTGATACTCGTTTGAATGGCAACTTTATTTCGGTCAACAAAATGGTTGCGAATGGATGTGTGGCGAAGTGAATAACAAGCTATTTGGAATAACAAACATAACTAATTTGTGGCATCGAAGAAATGGCCATTTTAACTCTTCAAGCTTAAATGATCTTTGCTCAATGAATATGGTACAAGGTATGCATTTGGATTCAAAAAGCAATGATAAGTGCAAGGTATGCATGATTGGAAAAATTCATTCAGCCTCATTTCCAAAGCAATCTGAGTCGAAATCAAGTGAGCTGTTAGAGCTAATACATTCAGATGTATGTGGGCCTATGAATGTAGAATCAGTTGGTGGTTCCAAGTATTTTGTGACTTGACGACAAATCCCGTAGAAAGTTTATATATTTCATGAAACGAAAAAATGAAGTTTTTGATCAATTCAAGTTGTTCAAGAGCATAGTGGAGCTTCAGACAGGATGCAAAATCAAAATGCTTGGGCGACAATGGCGGGGAATATATAAATAAATATTTCTACCAATATCTGGAAAATAATGGTATCCAACGGTAACTTACAGTCCCTTACACACCTCAGCAAAATGGCGTAGCTGAGAGGGCTAATCGTACTCTAGTTAAAATGGCTCGCTGTCTGCTGATTGAATCAGGACTCAATCTAAATTTCTGACTTACATAAGAAATAGATGCCCAACAAAGAGTCTGAGCCAGATAACACCTTTTTGAGTATGGACAGGTCGTAAGCCGAATGTTAACCATTTAAAATTTTTTGGTTAACATGCTGTAAGCGCAACAGAAGCATGGGAAATTTGAACATAAATACGAAAGCATGCTATTGGTTTGTTATTCATTGGTATCAAAAGCTTACAGATTGTACGATATCAAGTCAAAGAAAGTTATTGAAAGACGAGATGTCATATTCGATGAAGACAATCTACGCGGTGGAGAATGTAGGAAGCCGAACACTGAGTTCATTTTGTTCGAAAGCATTCAGAGCCAAAATATTGTTGAAGAAAATCGAGATATGCAGGAACCTGAGCCAGAGGAAGAACAAGACAAACACCGGACAATCGTAAATAAAAGCAACGACCAAGAAAATGAAGTTGAAACTATTTCCGAGGATGATAGTTTCTATGAAATGGAAGATTTCTGTGGGTTTCCTTCATATGAGGATCTTGTACCTGTGAAACCCACTACGAGGGCCTGGCAGACCGAGAATTATTCGAGATGGAAACCCTGGTCGGCCAAAAAAGCTTCATAATTTACTGAATAATGAGGTGGAGATTAATGTGCCGTCCACAAATAAAGAAGCAATATCCAGTAAATCTACCTCCAAATGGAAAGAAGCTATGGAGAATGAAATATAGTCTTTACGCCAGAAGAAAACATGTTCATTGCAAGAACTTCCACCCGGTCATAAGGCAATTAAGTGCAAGTGGGTCTATGCGTTAAAGAACAACAAGGAAGGCCAAGTGGAACGCTAGACTAGTTGCGAAAGGCTGTAGTCAAAGATATGGCATTGACTATAAGGAAACGTTCTCGCTAGTCGTTAGATACGCAACGGTACGATTATTACTAGCTTTGACAGTCGAATATAAAATGCATTTGCCCCAGTTGGATGTAGTAACGGCCTATTTAAAAGGGGAACTGCATGACGAAATATATATGTGCCAACCTGAAGGTTTTGAAGATAAGCGAAATGTAAATAAGGTTCTACGACTGCATAAATCGCTATATGGTTTGAAGCAAGCCGGTCGGGAATGGAGTTCGAAATTAAATGATCTCTTGTGCAATATTGGATTTAAATCTTGTAAAAATGAGCCTTGTTTATATCAAGTGGTACGAAATGGAAGTCAAAATCTTATGTTGTTGTTGTTGTAGCAGCTTGGAGACGCTGAGTTGATAATCCTTATGTCTATTTCTATTACAGACTTCGTTCCGGCATATATCCGATTATCGCGGGAACCTTATGTTGTTTTCATCCACTCAATGTTGTCCGGTTGTAAATTAACATTCGTCTGTTAATATCAGGGAATGGATGTTATTTGAGTGTTGCCGTTCCTATTCTCCACTAGAAGCGCTGCATTTCTGTTAATAATCGTCATGCTGTTATGTCTATTTTTTAGCTTCCTTGTTGACTTGTGTGATCAGATGTTGTTGTAGTGGTAGTTCGCCCGGTGAGTTATTTTTATATACAGAAACTCGAATTATGATGAAAACATGAAATGATGATGTTAAATTTTTCCGGTGCCATGGCTGGGAGTTGAACCCAGCACCTTGGGGATCCAAGTCGAATGCACTAAGCTACCGAAGGCCACTCTTATAGCTGTTTATGTCGACGACCTCTCTTCATCCTAACCTAACCTAACTCTTCATGTCGACGACCATATAATTGGATGTCAAGATGAAAATGAAATCACAGAAGTTAAATCGGAAATAGCAAAAGTATTTGAAGTTACCGACAAAGTTCAATCGGAACATTTTCTTGGAATGGAAGTTAACCGCGAAGGATAAACTGGAAACATTGAGCTCAGTCAATCTGTCTACATAAATGAAATTCTAAAAGAATATGGTATGGAGAACTGTATCCAGAATCCAGTATCAGTTCCGTTAACTTCAGGCTTTCAAATTAAATGTGATGGAGACTGCAAGAAAGCCGACTCAACTGTTTATCAATTTCTAATAGGATCTTTGCTTTATTTGGCTTTAACGGCGCGCCCTGATGTACTTCATTCTCTTACAAAGTTATCGAAGAAGAATTTGGATCTTCATGCAGAGCATATGACGGCAGCAAAATATTTGTTATGTTACTTAAAAAGAATGCTAAGTCTGAAAATGAAATTCAGTTCTGGTGGAAATAAACTTATCGGTTATGTGGATGTGGATCTATATTTTTCATAGGCAATAGTGCAGTTTCTTGGGAGTCCAAAAAACAAAATGTTACAGCTTTAAGCAGCACCGAAGCTGAGTATGTTTCACTGTCGAAAGCATCAAAAGAAGTGGTATATTTAAGGGATTCTGCTACAAGAACTAGGATTCTGGAAAGAAGGAGGAGTCATCCTACATGTCGACAACCAAGGTGCACTGCAATTGGCTTCTAAGCCTTTGACCACAATCGAACTAAGCACATAGACATTAAATATCATGTCTAGACAATTAGAATATTGTCCTACCGAACAAATGATTGCTGGCATATTCACTAAAAATCTGTCGAAGACCAAGCACCTTTTTAAATATGGTTAATTTAAAGTAAAATTGATTGTAAAGAATATACATATATGTTGAGGTGGATTGTTGAAAAACTACTTTGTTCAAAATGAGGGTTGAGAAACTACTTTGTTCAAATACTTCAACATAATTATTCTATTTTCCGAGTTGACAAAGTATACTGTCTTGGAATATTTGTCAATATCTGCCCAATCAAGGACTTTTTCCTTATAAATATAGCCATGAAAATATTTTCTAAGCAATATAGATAAAACTCCGCAGTTCGTCTTTTTATACCCCATACTCATTTTGTCACTCCGTTTGTAATATATGAAAGTATTGATCTTAGACCCCATAAAGTATACACATTATTAATCGAAGTAAAATTCTAAGTCTGTTATCATCAGGCTACAATCTACAATAAATGAGTTAGATAACAGAAATTTTGTATTTAAGGCATGGTAGAACTTAACGACCCAGCAAAAAAAGAACATCCAAAGAACCAATAAAAATCCCCAACTAATGATCCGGAAGTTGTTCTTATTTGGATTTTAACCAATGAATTTAACAAAGGCTTGTCGCACATGGGAAGTACTTATTTGTCACCACTTTTGCACAACTCCTTTTAAAGAACTGTAAGACTTGCTTTTTGGTGTTGTATTTATTTGGTGAATGTATGTCGATCTTATTAACACATTTGGAGCCTTCCTAACATAGGGAAGGGAAGGTATAAATAATTTACTATTGTCCAAAGTGCTCAACGATCATATATATGTATGTTCAGGACATTTTAAGATGTTTGTAATCCGTATAGTATGCACGCTGAAAAAAAATCGCCTCTGTAGTATATTGTCCCAAACATATTCTGCTTGAAACATATATATTTTTAGGGTGCACTCCAAATATATAATATTTGACACATACAAATATTATATGTTTGGGAGGATGTTGTTCTTAACAAAACTATGTTTACATCCTAATATTTATACCCTACACCACACTGTGGTACAGGGTATTATAACTTTGTGCATTTGTTTGTAACACCCAAAAGGAGAAGAAATAGACCCATCGTTTATTATACCGATCGACTCAGAATCACTTTCTGAGTTGATTTAGCTATGTCCGTCTGTCTGTCTGTCCGTCTGTCTGTGCATGTAATCAAAGTACAGGTCGCAATTATGGTCCGATCTCGACGAAACTTTACACATATCTTTTTTTTGGCCCAAGGACGATCCCTATTGAATTTGGTTAAAATCGGTTCAGATTTAGATATAGCCCCCATATATATGTTAGCCCCGATTTGACATGTAAGCGCTGTAAAAACTTTATTTTATATCCGATCAGTATGAAATTCGGCAGAAAGAGGTTTGTTATTATATGAATGAACACTGTTAAATTTGGAAGAAATCGGTTCAGATTTAGATATAGCCCCATATATACGTTACCCCCGATATGACATGTAAGCGCTGTAAACATGTTATTTTATATCCGATCAGTGCGAAATTCGGCAAAGAGAGGTTTCTTATTACATGAAGGAATACTGCTAAGTTCGGAGAAAATCGGTTCAGATTTAGATATAGCCCTCATATATATGTTACCCCCGATTTGACATGTAAGCGCTGTAAAAACTGTATTTTATATCCGATCAGTGCGAAATTCGGCAGAAAGGGGTTTCTTATTACAGAAGGGAGTTTCTTATTACATGAAAGGGGTTTCTTATTACATGAAGGAATACTGCTAAATTCGGAGAAAATCGGTTCGGATTTAAATATAGCCCCCATATATATGTTACCCCCGATTAGACCTGTAAGCGCTGTAGAAATTGTATTTTATATCCGATCAGTGCAAAATTCGGCAGAAAGAGGTTTCTTATAACTCGAAGGAATACTGCCAAATTTGGAGAAAATCGGTTCAGATTTAGATATAACTCCCATATATATGTTACCCCCGATTTGAAATTCAAGCGCTGTAGAAACTGTATTTTATATCCGATCACAGCGAAATTCGGCAGAAAGAGGTTTCTTATTATATGAAGGAATACTGCCAAATTCGGAGAAAATCGGTTCAGATTTTGATATAGCCCCCATATATATGTTACCCCCGATTTGACATCTAAGCGCTGTAGAGACTGTATTTTATATCCGATCAGTACGAAATTCGACAGAAAGAGGTTTCTATTTTACATGAATGAGTATTCAGGGAAAATCGATTCAGATTTATATATAACCTCCATATATATGTTTCTCTGGATTTGGTTACAAAGCGCTATAGAAGTTGTACTTTACTTCCGATCATTACAAAAGTCTCCAGAAAGATGTTTCTCAATTTAAGAACGAATATTGATTAATTTAGCGATTATCGGTTCAGAATTAGGTATATGTTCTTACCCATTTACCAATTATTCCAAATTATTATCGCAATCACCCTTATGGCATTGTTAGGGAGGTGTAGGGTATTATATAGTCGGCCCCGCCCGACATTCTGCCTTTCCTTACTGGTTTTTATTTGGATATGTTATTTTTATACCCTCACTTTAGTGTGACGAGGGTATATATCATTTGCTACGGAAAAAAGTGTAACACATCGAAGGAGTGATCTAAGACCCTAAGTATGTTCGGAGGAAATCCGTTTTGGGTCATTTTAAGTCGAATGAGCAATGTCCGTCCGTATGTCTGTCTGTCTGTCTGTCTGTCTGTCTGTCTGTCTGTCTGCTGGCTGGTGCGCACGATAACTCTCGAAAGGATTAACCGATTGACTTCAAATTTGGTATGTGGTAATATTTTGATCTATCTCCGGATGAGTTCGAAGATGGGCCATATTGGTCTACTCCTTCTGGTACCTCCCACACAAAGGGTTAAAATTTAGTGAAATATTGATTCTATAATAACTTCTATACTACTTATTCGAATCTTTTGAAATTCTGCACATAATATTAGTATATTAGTCGCTATTAACTCGAGAAAAATGAGTGAAGTTGGCATGCCCCTTTTGGTACCTCCCACACAAATGGACCATTTTGCATCAAAATTTAACTGCTTATAACGTTAATACAAGTGCATAAAAATGCTTGAAATTTTCTACAGTATAATGTTTTTGTAGCGCCTATAGTCCGGTAAAAAATGGGCATTATTGTACAGCCCCTTTTGGTGCCTCCCACACAAATGGACCGTTTCGTACCAAAAGTAAACGGCTTGTAACTTTAATACCAGTGCATACAAATACTTGAAATTTTGTACAGTGTAATGCTGTTATAGTGCCTATAGTCCTGTAAAAAGTGGGCGTTATCACCCCGCCCCTTTTTGTACCTCCCACACAAAATGACCAAATCATACCAAAATTACATAGCTCGTAACTTTAATATACCAGTGCACATAAACGCTTATAGTTCAGCACAATGCAATGTATTTAAGAATGTACTGTTTACCGAAAAATATGTGTATTTGGAAAACCCCTTCTGGTACCTCCCACACAAATTGACAGATTTATTGGTGTAATGTTATATATTACATTACTCACAAAGTGAGGGTATACCTTAGTCGGTTTACCCGACTGAAACTTTCTTACTTGTCCAAACAAAGATCTATTTGCGTGAATATATATCTATTCTTTAATTGTTTTAAGTTTAAGGTAATTTTTAGAAATTTTTAATGTTAGTAAAATTTCTTTACAATTGAAAATAATGACTTGGAATAGTTAGAAAATAAAAATAAGTGCTTTCAAATAGAAGTTAATGCTAAGTATGCTATTTTTAATAGGAATGCATAATTCGAAAACACTGAAAAAATTAAAACTAAAATTCGAAAAATTCAGAAAAGTTTTGAAAACCTTTTTTTTGATAAAATATATTTGAAAATATTCATAAACAATAATTTTTTTGTATTTAAAGACATATTTTATTTGAGAAAATTAGTTCGCAAATATATTTTATTCTAATATATTAACATATGGGTTCTGAATACATTTTATTGGTTTTCAAATAAAATTTATTTGCTCGAAAATATATAATATTTAAAAAATTGTGTTCCAAGTACATTTTCTTTCGATTCAAACATATCAAAAAGGCGATTTTGCCCCGTGTGGCTGGCTCTTGAAAGGTGTGACCGAATGACCCTATAGTGTAACTTCTAGTAATATTTTCGTAAATAGTCAACATTCTCAGTAATAAAAAATCATTTTTTATTCTACACTGAAATACATAGCACATTGGAACGGCGCACTATGAACGGAAATGGGAAATTGTGGCCAAAATGCTGTAAAATCTACAAAAATGCTTTGATTTTCATGAAATTTCGCACCTAACAGTTATCTTGTATACTTACCGATTGTAAATTGATTTTTTTATTTTTTCCCCGACCTTGTGCTAGTATTTTGTAAATATCGAAGCAGAATATGCACCAATTTTATCCGCTTAAGCATGTCTGGATTGCCAACAAAATTTCCTATATGATGAAAAACAAATTGGTTCGATATAGCCTACAGGACAAAAGTTATGGCCCTTGAAATCATATTTAAAAAAAATCGATTTTTTGTCATTTTTTTAGGAAAATAAGTGTATTTCGTATTTTTGAGTTTTAGAAGAAGCTAGTTAAAAAATGTATAACATATTTACTATCATCTTAACGGAAACTTTCCAAAGTATGCTCTCAAAGAAAGAACGGGTCAAAAATATTTAATGGTTTTGTTACCAAGCTTCTCCAATTTACACAATTTTTTAGACAAATTTCAAAAGTAAGCCACATTTTCTCCAATCGCAAAGCTAAAATCTTAAAAATGTTAGCATATTTATGTGTGGTAAGTTGTTGTAAGTTAAACTGCAAAGGGAATCTGAAACCTCGCTTTTAGTATAGTAGATATAGGGGAAAATCCAAAAAATCCCATTTTTGGGGATTTTCGAAATTATTTTGGGAATTGTGGGACCGACTTTTGGAAATATAATGATTCGCGAATTACAATATTTCATTGAAAAATTTTAATTTTTAAAAATTTTATGTCGTTTTTACATTTCTGTCTGCATTTGAAAAGTGATTTTTTCACTTTTTTCCTGACCCTGTCGTGGCATTTGCTTAATATCAGTGCAGAATATGAACCGATTTCTCTCACATCAACTTCCTTAATTAACAACAAAATTTTCTGTGCGATGCAAAAAATTTCGGTAAAATGTGCCCACCTATACAAAAGTTATGGCCACATCAATTTACACTTTCAAAATATAGACAATTTTTGTATTTTATTGCGAAAAGGTATATGTAGTATTTTGGAGATACAGAAGAATTTATAAAAAGAAAGTATAACATATATATATTATATTATATTTGTCTTAAAGGAAACTTCCTGGAGAATATTTTCGAGAAAAGAACGAGAAAATTTTTTTTATTAATAGTGTTGCCACGCTTCGCCAAATTACACAATTTTTTACGAAAATTTCAAAGCTAGGTCACATTTTCGGCAATCGCAAAGCGGGGATATGAAAACCTTTACCATTTTTATATGTACTGCAAAAGTATTTTTGAGCCCGGCTTTTAGTATAACAGATTTTGGAAAAAACAAAAAATTCCCTTTGGTGGGGATTTTCGAATTTATTTTGGGAATTGTGGGATTTACGTCCACAAATATAATAATGTTAGAATTAGCCTCGATTTCTGGTGTCAAGGCGTACAAATTACAAAAAAATAATTGAGATATCTTAATTTTTAAAGATTTAATCGAAATATAAAATTTCCTTTGTTGTTTATATTTTCCTTTGCTGTTTATTTTTTCCCGATCCTTTCCTAATCTTTAAAAATTAAGATATCTCAATTATTTTTTTTTGTAATTTGTACGCCTTGACACCAGAAATCGAGGCTAATTCTAACATCATTATATTTGTGGACGTAAATCCCACAATTCCCGAAATAAATTCGAAAATCCCCACCAAAGGGAATTTTTTTCCAAAATCTGTAATACTAACAGCCGGGCTCAAAAATCCTTTTGCAGTTTATCGTATAACAGATTACTACATATAAAAATGGTAAAGGTTTTCGTATCCAAGCTTTGCGATTGCCGAAAATGTGGCCTAGGTTTGAAATTTTCGTAAAAAATGGTGTAATTTGGAGAAGCGTGGCAACACTATTAATACAAATTTTTGTCTCGTTCCTTTCTCGAAAATATTCTCCAGGAAGATTCCTTTAAGACAAATATAAATATGTTTTTTTATAAATTCCTCTGTATCTCCAAAATACTACATATACCTTTTCGCAATAAAATACAAAAATTGTCTATATTTTGAAAGTGTAAATTTATGTGGCCATAACTTTTGTATAGGTGGGCACATTTTACCCAAATTTTTTGCATTACACAGAAAATTTTGTTGTTAATTTAGAGAAGTTGATGTGAGAGTAATCGGTTCATATTCTGCACTGATATTAAGCAAATGCCACGACATGGTCAGGCAAAAGGTGAAAAAATCACTTTTCAAATGCAGACAGAAATGTAAAAACGACATAACATTTTTAAAAATTCAAATTTTTCAATGAAATATTTTGTAGTGTGTAGGTTCTGACATAACAAATCGAATGTAATTCGCGAATCATTATATTTCCAAAAGTCGGTCCCACAATTCCCAAAATAATTTAGAAAATCCCCAAAAATGGGATTTTTTTGGATTTTCCGCTATATCTACTATACTAAAAGCGAGGTTTCAGATTCCCTATGCTGTCCAACTTACAACACCTTACCACACATAAATATGCCAAACGTTTTAACATTTTGGCTTTGCGATTGGAGAAAATGTGGCTTACTTTTGAAATTTGTATAAGAAATTGTGTAAATTGGAGAAGCTTGGTAACAATACCAGTAAATATTTTTGACCCGTTCTTTCCTTGATAGCACACTCCGGAAAGTTTCCTTTAAGATGATAGTAAATATGTTATACATTTTTTAACTAACTTCTTCTAAAACTGAAAAATACGACATAAACTTTTTTCCTAAGAAAATGACAAAAAATCGATTTCAATGGGCCATAACTTTTGTCCTGTTGGTTATATCGAACCAATTTTTTTAATCATATAGGACATTTTATTGCCAATCCAGGGATGCTTAAGTGGATAAAATTGGTGCATATTCTGCTTCGATATTTACAAAATACTAGCACAAGGTCGGGGAAAAAATTAAAAATTCAATTTTCAAATGCAAAAATCTCGGTAAGTATACAAGATAAGTGTTAGGTGCAAAAAGCCTTTTGTAGACCTCGGTTATTAGAATACGCACAAAAAGATTTTATGAATCGGCGGGAAAATACGAAAGATACACGCGCTAAAACATTTTGTTCAACCGAGGTGGCCAATTTTGAGGCCCTGCAGCTCCGCCCCTGTATACCACGGGGGGCCCAAACCAAAACTTAACTTCTCTAATACCTCTTCTACAAACATGCCAAGTTTGGTCGCAATCGGGTGTCTGGTTAAGAAACGGCAGAATTATTTCCCATTTTTTTCGAATTCTTCCCACTGTGCGATGGCGCAGGTGAATTTTTTACATAATATTACAGAAGGTCTCAACGAAGAAATTTTTTACATAATGTAACAGAAGGTCTCAACAAAAGCGACGCATCGCGACGCTTTCTAGTTATACGAAACGTAATGTAAAAAAATAGATATTTGCTGTCAAAAAGGACCGCATTTCCATGTAAATTTTAATAGCGAAAACAAATAATCTAACGTCTATAAATGATTTCATACCTCATAAAGGATGGCTTAAGTTGATGTGTAGTTTGGTCCAATTAGATTATCATTTCTATCTTCTCAACAATTTAAATTTCAGCGAACTGTGCTCTAAATGCAGGTTCAAATATATACCTAACTTTGGACAAGCATTTGATCATTTAAATATTAATATACTTTGTTTTTATTTTGCAAACCGAATAATGGATATGTGCTTAAAAGATTGGCATAACCATTTCTTCAATATTACATGTGTCATAAAATTTGAATTTTGGCCGCATTTTTCGATTTTAGTCCTAGTGCGGCGTTACGTATTTTCCGTAGCCCCGGTTCAGAGAAAAATAAAAGATATTTTTCTTCGTACTTAGGTGAAACCTATACAAAATTTGAATATTTGTTTAGAACCAGATATCTTACCTTCGTACCTTCGATTTAGCCTATAAAATTGAATACCATTAAAATAAAGGCAAAATTTAAATACAGATCCCATATAGAATGTATATCTCAATTTTGTATCTAAAATAGCTTTCAAATACGATTGATAAAAATATTACTTTAAAACATCAACAAGAGAACGTCTTTGTTTGAAGAATAAAATTCTTTAAATTTATGAAAATTTACTTGATTTGAAAGAAATTGTTATTCGTTTAAAGCAAAATTCCTTACTTCTATGATAAGATGTCCATAACACTAGGCATGTTTTCGTTACAAGCTAGCACTTTTAGTTTAGCACTTTGCAACGAAAACAACTGACTTCCACTAACTGGCACATAAGCAATAAGTGGCGGATTTTCACTATCTGGTAGCAATGGTGTCATGAGTTGCGAAGAAAGAACAGTGCGAAACAGACAAAAAATTCGTGAAAAGTATTTATTAAACATATATTTACTATTCTATGTTCAATTGTTTACACTCTTTTGCAAATATTAAAATAATTTCCCATTTTTGTTCTTCTTCTTCCCGTTAATTCACAATAATTGATAAAATCTCTCCAAAAATGGGATGCCATATTGCTAAATATAGGGTGCCTAATCTGGCAACATCATACTCGATTAAGACATGAACACAAGCACCAAACTTCATCGGGAACTAATAGTGCTTAAAAGTGCTTAGCTCCCCATACAAATTAAGCACTTATGGTGTAACGAAAACACGCCTACTATGTCATGTTGACTTTAACGTTACGTAATAAAATTAAAGAAATAATAATTGATTGTAGTACAACTGTTATTAGCTCAAGTATAAATTTTAATAGTTTGTAAGATTTTTTCCTTAAAATTGTAGAAATTCCCATGTCATGTTTTTAAAGACAATATAACTTTAATTTTCTGTCATGTTTTTTGGTAACGTTGAATTAAGAATTAGTTATCTTTTAAGTTAAGAAATCATTTATAACTGCGAGAGTAAAATTTAGACTCTTTTTGTTCGCAAAATTGAGAATTATACTGAGAGTTACAGTGACTTTGCTTGGAATTTTTTGGAATCAGTTCTTGTGGAGCGGTTGAAGAGAAAGGTTGTGTGCGCTTGTGCGAGTGGACATTTTTAATTCTACAATAATAGCAACAATGTCGGCGGCTGTTTGTCTGTAGTGTGTGTGCCATCTAACAATATGTAAGCGGCGATGATATTTCACATGTAGTCTGGATATTTCGATTGGTGGCTCATACGACGATGAGACAAAAAGGGGTACATGTGTGCGTTGTAGTTACGCGAATTGATAACAAAAAGAGTCATAAAATCTGTCTCGGAAATTTAGAGTAGTGGAGTTCCTGTGCGTTTACGAATTTATTACTTTGACAGTTTCTGTGCGTTTACGAATTTATTACTTTGAAAAAAAAATGCAGAAATGTGTGCATGTAGTCTAATGTTGTTTTTCCGTAAAAAATAAATAAACAGTTATTTTGTGCATTAAATACAATATCGTTAGCTAACATGCCAATATGCTAAATTAAATTTTATAAAAATTGATATAAGGTATTATTTATTGTAGACCTGTAGAGTTTTATTTGATTTTCGGATAGTTCAATTCACGAAGGAAGAGGAACTTGACAATAAATTACCCTACTTGGACTCAGTGGTGATAAGACATGGAAACAATCTGATTACAAATTGGTATCAAAAATCAACGGCTACTGGACGACTTATTAATTATTACTCCAAACACTCTAGAGGGACAATTATTAACACAGCGAAAAATTTTATATCAAGAGTACTTATGATAAGCGATAAACAATTTCACGGTGACAATAAACAGAAAATAATAAATAATTTAAGTATGAATGACTTCCCGATGACAACGATAAAGGATCTAATAAACCGGATTATACACAAAAAAGATAAGGATAAAGCAGAATCAACCCAAGCAAAGATATAGAAACCTATGACATTCATTCCAGGACTATCGGAGAGATTTAAACATTCGGACGTATATAATAAGGATAAAATTGAACTTGCATTTAAGACGCATAATACAATTAATCAATTATTTAGTAGGACAAAATCTAAAGTGATGAAAGAGGACAAATCCAATATAGTATACCAAATAAAATGTAATGGGGACGACACCGACATATGACAAAAGGTATATGTCGGT
The DNA here is from genome assembly GCA_963930755.1 of Eudasyphora cyanicolor. NCBI lineage: Eukaryota > Metazoa > Arthropoda > Insecta > Diptera > Muscidae > Eudasyphora > Eudasyphora cyanicolor. Next base: position 135,758,558 of record OZ005734.1, read on the forward strand.
ACAACAAAGACTAAGTTAAAAACTAGACTTTCATCACATAAATCTGACCACAAAGCCATTGACAAACCTTTAGAACAAAAAACAGCACTCGCGGCCCACTGTACATTGATTGGACATATGTATTAGTGGAAGAGAGAAATCCTGTCAGGCGTTATACACTAGAGATGCTCTACATAACTGACGTTCCAGCAGATAAGAGACTAAATTACAAAACCGACACTGACAAATGTTCTCAAATGTATAGACATATAGTAAACAAGCACGGACAACATAAAGCTTAGTTGACGAATAACTTCCTAGAAGACAGTCGAGCTTTTTAATTTGTGATCATTTTTATATCAATGTTTTGTATTCGTGTTAACAACAAATGTAATTTGTGTGTATATTTTTAATAGATCCCTGAAGATGACTAAAGATTTTAGTCGAAATATTGGATAAAAATAAATAAATTAAAAATCGAAAATTAACGAGTTTTAATTTCCAACAAAGGAGCTTAAGCCGAACTATCCGAAAATCAAAAAAAAAAATTATATTTTTATAGAATGATAGAGCATTTAAAAATACATTATCTAGAAAAAGGAAACACCATTATGTTGTTTTCCCCCTTTGGCAGTGATACGTTCACACAAAAATGCAAAACACGTGACGTCTGTATACAAATTTATATTTATGATATTTATAATTAAAAATTATTTATATTTAAGCGGAACAAATAAAAGAACATTCACGTATTTGCAGAATGAAAATTATATAATTTAGAAACAGTTAGAAAGTTTTTTTTTTCTTCCCCCTGAATAATAAGATTAATAAATTTGCATTTTATGATCTCTGAGGAATAGATTGGTGTGAGCATTTCCGCAATAAACTTCCGGGATGATTAAATTTCGAACAAAAAACATTCAAGATTAGAATAATTCTAACCACATTTTTTTTGTTCCTAATTTTTTTGCCGCGCTGATTTTATCGCGGAAACGCTGATCTCAATCTATTCCTCAGAGATCATAGAATGCTAATATATTAATCTTATTAAATTCGGTATAATATTTTTGTAAACATTTGGCGGTGTAAATCTAATTTATTAATTACATAAAAATCGCAATATAAAAACATCTATAGGAGTTTTTGGTAATTTCGGAACCGGTGAAGATAGCACAAAATGCTTTGATGGGTAGTCGTATGACCGCTAGGACTTTCTAATTCGACATTTCATTTTATAAATATGCCTTTTGGTAAATATTATTACATTAACGGCCAATTCCACAATCTCCGGTTATCCTACAGTTAAAGCTAACCTACAGTTATAGGTTTCAAATTATATGCAATTTTTTCTTCATAGTTTTGTCTTTTGACTATTGAGTTCGAGATCGTTGTTTTTGTTTTCTGTTAAACAGAAAAACAAACCTTCTTTAAAAAAGAAGAATAAGAAATGTGTGAAATGTATTAAGGGTGGTCACTGGTTGGTGGACGATATCGTTTCGGAAGCTACCAAGCAACCTCATCGGCACCTTGGACAAAATACCCTGTCAATAATTGGCACAATATGAGAGCAGCTCAATATGAAATAATTGAGAACTGACTTCAAAGTCCCATATCTCCAAAACACTGCAGACAGTATTTCTCAACATTAATACATCCCCACACTTCTTGTTTGGTTTTTTGTGTGTCCCTGCAATTTGCGGGGAAGGCACACGATTTGTTGTTATTGTCGCTTCTTACAGCGACAACAAACTTTCGGCCGTACACTGCCTCATTCATCATTGTTTCTTGTTTTTGTTATTCGATCTGTTGTGACTTTTCATAGTTTTGTCTTTGACTATTGAGTTCGAGATCGTTGTTTTTGTTTTCTTTTATATGCAATTTTTATTTTTTAACTGTGAGTTAGCTCTAACCGGAGGTTCCGAAATTGGGGGTAAGATTGTTTTTTAAATTCTCTTGTTCATTACAACTTTGAAATAAATGCTAATCATTTTCAGATATTGCATTTTCAGAAATTTTACGGCATTACTAAAATTGTGAAGTTATATCGCAGTTATAATGGACAATACAAAAGTTTTTTAAAACATAAATTTATAGTTTCAGATTACTTATAGAATATTTCTCTCTATAATATCAGTACTACGATATCCATTGCAATCTATCACAGGAACAATGATTTCGACACCTGAGCGTCTTATTTCGAGCAATATTAAATACGTTTGGAAATATTGAATAATAAAATTATTAAAGGCTATAAATTTTAAATCATTCAAACTGCTGTATGGATTTCAAAAGAGGAAGGGCTAGGTTAAATGTTAAATTGCGAATTAAAATTTGATATTAATATATATTTTTAAATACCAGGTCCCGATTGTATATGATTATGCAAATTGGAGGAATAAAAATCATCTTCAGCAAACATTTTCCAACGAGGATTCTATTAACGAAGAGTTACACGCATTTCAACTAGGAACAATATTGCAAAATATCATTTGTTTGTTCATTAGAATAAATATTCCCTCTAATATGCAGAAAAGTAGACAAAACACAATGGCTAAGGGTATCGACAGGTATGTATGCTGTGCAGCATACTAAATACACTGTTTATGGAAATCAAATATTTTAATAAAGAAGCAAATAATAAAAATTACTATGAACGTGTAAACAAATATTTTACACTTAAGGAAGTACCTCATGCGCTTGGTTTAATTACATAATGTACTTAATCTAAAGTCATTTTATGTATTTAATGTAAGCACAAACGTAATTGATTTAAAAATGTGAAGTCTTTCATCGAAGTATATGCCGTATTTCTTTCAAAGACGTTTGCTCTTCTGATTTAAAGATGGTTAATGACTTTAATTGTCGTACAAGACGTACTTAGTTTAAAAGTCTTTGTCTTTGGACCCAATTCAAAGAAATAATCTTAAAAGTTAAGAAAATTTCAATGATTTTCAGTACACTTTTTTCAGTGCACTTAATGTTATTTTAAGCGATTATGAAAATGCCGACTTTTAGGTCTGATCAATCGACCTAGTCGACTGAAACGAAATTTGGTTGATGAAAAATTCGAAAGTCGACTAGCTTCCAGAACCATTCACTAAATCTGATATAGCCGCCATATAAATATATATTTCTTCCGATTTTGCCCTTTCGCACTATAGAGACAGTATTTCACATATATTTCATAGCCCCCATATAACTAACGGGTGATCCAAGTAGAGATACTTTTTTCAATAGCCTTTTTTTGACAGATCACGTGTGAGTCGTGTCATGCTGTCATGTTATTTTTGTTAAGTATTGTTTGGCATTTCATCATGGAAGGACTTACGCCTGAACAACGTTTACAAATCGTTCAACTTTATTACGAAAATTCAAGCTCTGTGAATCGGCCTACTGAGCGTAATATTCGCAACACCATCACCCATCTTGAGATCCAGCATTCATTATTGGATAATATTCGACCGAATAGACCACGTCCAGCACGCAGTGAAGAAAATGTAGCGGCCGTAGCTGAGAGTGTACACGAAGACCGTGGAGAGTCGATTCGGCGCCGTTCGCAGCAACTCGGACTGACGTATGGAATGACTTGGCGCATTTTACGTCGAGATCTTAAATTGAAAGCATACAAAATACAGCTTGTGCCAGAACTGAAGCCGCCCGACTTTTCCAAGCGACAAATTTTGTTCAGCGATGAGGCCCATTTCTGGCTCAATGGGTATGTAAGCAAGCAAAATTGCCGTATTTGGGACGAAGAGCAATCTGAAGAGATTCAATGGGTATGTAAACAAGCAAAATTGCCGTATTTGGGACGAAGAGCAACCTGAAGAGATTCACGAGCTGCCACTTCATCCAGAACAAACAACGGTTTGGTCTGGTTTGTGGGCCGGTGGAATCATCGGTCCATATTTCTTCAAAAATTATGCCGGTGAGAACATAACCGTCAATGGCGACCGTTATCGTGCCATGATAAACGACTATTTGATGCCTGAAAGTGAAGCTCGTGATTTGGTTTGGTTTCAACAAGACGACGCCACTTCCCACACATCGCATCAATCAATGGATTTATTGAGAGAACACTTTGGTTAGCAGATAATTTCACGTTTTGGGCAGGTCGATTAGCCACCAAGATCGTGTGATATCACACCGTTAGACTTTTTCCTGTGGGGATATGTAAAGTCTATTGTTGCTGATCAGTCGTAGTGAACGGACATTTAGAACAACAACATTAACATAATTCGATTTAAGCGAAGAAAATAAATAAAACAAAATTAAACGTACACGTGGGTGCGATGATGTTAACGCACAACGCGTTCCAAAGATGAAAAAGAAAAATATAAACAATACTCCGATTGCGAGTTCATCTAACAATTATTATTCTCCTCTGCAAACGATTGCTGATGAAAATATTAATAATGATAACAATGAAGTTATCGCTACAGCTCCTGTTAAGGTCCATATTCAACCAATCACTATTTTAAAGGTGAAAATAGAAGAAGTGCATGATACATATATGTAAAAGTGCAAAAGTTGACAAGTATTCTTTCCGAAAAATCTCGATTGGGATTAAACTTTTTTGCCAATCCAAGGCCGATTATGACACAATTACCAACGAGCTATTGGACAACTATGAGTTCTTCACGTACGCTACAAAAAGTGAGAAGCCATATAAAGCCCTCCTATTCGGTCTTGACAAACACGACCCTTAAATTGCTTGGACGTAAAGCTCGTTGCGAAAAAGGGAGCATACAAAACAATGCTCATAATATATGTTGTTTATTTTCAACGTCAAACTATAATAATGAGGGAACTCAGGCAAAATCACTCAGTAATTCAGTATATCAAGGTAAAATGGGAATTTCAAAGGGCGAATAAATCCCAAGTTACACAATGTCATAATTGCCAAATGTTTGGCCACGGCTCCAGCCGTTGTAGAGTCAAGACATTTTGTGCAAAATGTGCAGGTCAGCACAAAACTGTAGACTGCAGAGAATCAACAATTAAATGCGCCAATTGCAGCGGAGCGCATACAGCAAATTCAGAAGTATGTCCAAGTCGAGAAACCTACCTTAATATAAAGCAGAAATCACAGTTATCAACGAGACACAGACAAACTGCTGCTGCCAACAACAACATTATTGGTTCGTCAGACTACAGTAACAGATTTCCCAATACACTGCGACAGAATAGTGCTGCTCCGACAGGTATATGGAATATTCCCAGAACAGAGGGCCGATATCACTCATCCCACAATAATTGCTCTAATGATCTATTTTCCATGGAGGAAATTAGACAATTAACACTCGAATTAATTGATAATTTGAGGAAGTGTAAAAATAAGTCAGACCAATATGTGGTAATTACTAACTTAGCATGTACATTTTTATCGTAATGCATGATAATATTAAAATTATTTTATGGAATGCAAGAGGCATTAGAAACAAATACCAGGAACTTTTTCAATTCTTACTGAATAATAATGTACATATATGTTTGGTCTCAGAAACCTGGCTGAAATCACATTTATCCATAAGTAATAATGAATTTCGCGTTTATAGAAATGACAGAGAAACTGCCCGAGGAGGAGGCGTGGCAATAATTGTTAGGAAGAATGTAGCACATGAATTGCTGCCCATTATAAACACTGACTTAATTGAAAAGATAGGGATACAAATTTATACATATTTATTCATGCTACTTTCCGGGCGGACATGCCGGGACTAGCGAAAGCAGAAAATTTAATTACGCAGCTGATCTACATAGACTAACCAGAAACGAAAGATATATCTTAGGCGGCGATTTCAATTCAAGGCATCAAGAATGGGGAAGTATTAGAGGTAATTGTTGGGGTAATATCCTGTTGGAAAAACTTAACTCGTACGATATAAATATGATATACCCTGGGGTGAACACTTATTTACCATCCGATCACAATAGGCAAGGATCCATATTGGACTTTTTTTACAAATATCCCAGATTATTTATCACCGGCCTGCCTCTACGATTAATGACATAAGTTCTGATCATTTACGATTAATGACTTAAGTTCTGATCATTTACCGGTTGAGATCATTTTATCTCAAAATGCCGAATCATCTCAAATATCAAAATACGATTTCAAAAGGGCAAACTGGAATTCCTTTTCTAGCTATATTAACAGCAATTTGGTGCTGCCTGATGAAAACGATATCCATATTAGCGGTGACATTAACTCACTACTATCAATATTTAGGTGCTCTGTAAATCAGGCCATCGCATACAGTGTTCCAAAAAACCATTTCCCATTTTTCTGCAAAATATGATCCGATTAAGACATATTCATCGTAGAAATTGGCAACGATACAGAAACATCTTTGATTTTTATGAAATGAAGAAATATCATACAATGATACAGCGAGAGATCCTGGTAGTCAGAAACAAATCATGGGATCAATTGCTATCAGTCGTAGTGAACGGACGTGTTTAGCACAGAGCGGATAGTTAAAATCTATTACGCAGTACCTATTACGCAATCGCAAAAAAAATCTGTACGAAGTCTGGAAGTCCTACATCGTAGTACCTATTACGGGCTAATACAGAAATTAATAAATTCGTCGACGGGGATGCCTTCGCGTTCCGATGGAGCGGGGTTCCACAATCGTCCTACTGTCCGTCCGTTGGTCTTGGCCAAAGCCGACCACACCAAACATGGTGAAAGTTTCCCCCCAGTACTCACAACAGGTGGTACGGTGAAACGTCATGTCCGACCGTCAAAACGGAAGCACAATGAGCACCGGATAGCGCTCAGAGTTTTGACGAAGTTGGAGGCTGCTGAGGTTTCGGCTCTTACCGAAAAACAAAAAGAGTCACTTACCTGGGCCAAAGGCGTCATAGATGCTTCTCAGGCCAATCAACCGGCTAAAAGAGCCACAAATTCAGCTGTGTTAACGGCTAATAAAGTCAAAAGAATCAGATCACCTGATGAACCCCTGCCTTCGAAAAAGGCAAGAGGCCCTAATTGTTGGGGTAATATCCTGTTGGAAAAACTTAACTCGTACGATATAAATATGATATACCCTGGGGTGAACACTTATTTACCATCCGATCACAATAGGCAAGGATCCATATTGGACTTTTTTTTACAAATATCCCAGATTATTTATCACCGGCCTGCCTCTACGATTAATGACATAAGTTCTGATCATTTACGATTAATGACTTAAGTTCTGATCATTTACCGGTTGAGATCATTTTATCTCAAAATGCCGAATCATCTCAAATATCAAAATACGATTTCAAAAGGGCAAACTGGAATTCCTTTTCTAGCTATATTAACAGCAATTTGGTGCTGCCTGATGAAAACGATATCCATATTAGCGGTGACATTAACTCACTACTATCAATATTTAGGTGCTCTGTAAATCAGGCCATCGCATACAGTGTTCCAAAAAACCATTTCCCATTTTTCTGCAAAATATGATCCGATTAAGACATATTCATCGTAGAAATTGGCAACGATACAGAAACATCTTTGATTTTTATGAAATGAAGAAATATCATACAATGATACAGCGAGAGATCCTGGTAGTCAGAAACAAATCATGGGATCAATTGCTATCAGTCGTAGTGAACGGACGTGTTTAGCACAGAGCGGATAGTTAAAATCTATTACGCAGTACCTATTACGCAATCGCAAAAAAAAATCTGTACGAAGTCTGGAAGTCCTACATCGTAGTACCTATTACGGGCTAATACAGAAATTAATAAATTCGTCGACGGGGATGCCTTCGCGTTCCGATGGAGCGGGGTTCCACAATCGTCCTACTGTCCGTCCGTTGGTCTTGGCCAAAGCCGACCACACCAAACATGGTGAAAGTTTCCCCCCAGTACTCACAACAGGTGGTACGGTGAAACGTCATGTCCGACCGTCAAAACGGAAGCACAATGAGCACCGGATAGCGCTCAGAGTTTTGACGAAGTTGGAGGCTGCTGAGGTTTCGGCTCTTACCGAAAAACAAAAAGAGTCACTTACCTGGGCCAAAGGCGTCATAGATGCTTCTCAGGCCAATCAACCGGCTAAAAGAGCCACAAATTCAGCTGTGTTAACGGCTAATAAAGTCAAAAGATGATGATGAACCCCTGCCTTCGAAAAAGGCAAGAGGCCCTAATGTCACCATCAACAGGACACTCACCAAGCCCTCCAATGAACTGGCGAAGGAGAGTCTAGTGATGGCTGTTATAGACAGAAGTAGTGAGGATGGATCCATCCTCAAGGACAAATGGAGCCATGTGCAATCCGCCATAATGGCTCATTACCTCGATGTCCGAAGAGAAATGCCGGGCACACCACCAGTCTGCAACGATGCAGGATGGCATCAGGGGAAAGTAAAGCTCTTATATTTCGGTGATGCCAGATCAGTAGATCTGTATAAGGCTGCTCTGAGTCGAGCGGGTGAGGTGTGGCCGGGTGCCCAGTTGGATGTTGTCGAAAAAAACAACATCCCTTGTCACCCTAGAGCCATCACCTGGGTTACAGAAGAGCCCTCCAACCCGGCTGACATATTAGAGATAATAAAAGATTCCAATCCTGGTCTGCCGACCCATAATTGGAGAGTTAGCAAGGTGGGTGAGGCGGATTGTAAAAAGCGTCAGGTCAATTTGATCCTTAACGCTGAATCCACCTTTCATATACAAAGCAAGGTGTAACAACACTAACTTGGTACGTACGTTTCTGTGTGAGCTCCAGTGTAAAAATTGTTTTTCGGTGGCCAAACGACAAGTCCGTGTCCAAAAGTATCCCAAAAGATTGGTGAAAGTATTTCATTGTGCGGGCGCTGAAATTGATACTGTCGACATCGAATAAACACTCAATTTTCCCAGTAAAAATAAATAAATATTTAACATTTTCACAATTTTATTGGAAAACTCCATCAATGTTAACCGGTGAACGAAATAGATAAAAATAAAAACAACAAAACAATAGAAAACAGCTGACTGTGACCACAGATGTCTTTTTGAGGTGTAGGCCGTTTTTACACAGCTATCCGAAACAAATACGCATTCGCTGAAAAGACAATTCACAATAATCAAATTGGCCGTTACATTTAAATTTTACAGTGGCTCAAACTGAAAAAAACAACAGTTGTGCATAACACAATTTTGATTAAAACAAAACCCACACTCAACATTAAAACAAAAATATATCCACGAATATGAGTAATTTAAACACTAAGCAACAACACATAACTGAGTTCATGCAAACCAGTGACATTAACAATGCTGACATGGAAACGAGTACTTCAACGAGCAAAAGAGGACGAGAGAATCATCTGCAGCGATCTCTCATTGGAAATCTCTCCAAAACCTCGCGTCTCTCGGATTCTCCCTTAAGATTGATGCAAATATTGGATGAACGTTTCAAAAAGTTTAGCGATCGTTTAGAAGAGCTTTTAGAGGAGCGATTTAAGTCACTGTTAAAGGAATTTGATAATCGCATATTAAACGAGCTGGATAAAAGACTGTGTGACATAAGAACTGATCTGGTTGATATTAGTGATAGAGTGACCAAACTTAAGTCAGTGGATCAAATCGAAATTCTTAAGTCTGATATATAAGGATTAAAATTCCAAATTTACAGAGAATAGTACCGTGGTTCGGATTTAAGAATTAATGGTATTCCTTATGTGGAAAATGAAAATCTACCGAATTTATTCTCAAATATTTGCAATTCTTTTAACATTCCTATTCCTTCATTGAAATCTATTCATCGCCTGAAGAATAGGAACAATACTAAGAAACACAACTCTCCCGATGCTGTTATCATTGCTACCCTTACGTCCCCGTACGACAAGAATTTATTTCTCAAGTCTGTATCCAACTACAGAAAGAGCAATAACAACACTTTGTCACTAAATGCCATTGGATATGATTCAAATCGTCCTTTATATATTAATGAAAATCTATCTAACTCCAATTACTAAATTTTCCAATCCGTTATGGGTCTAAAGAAGGAAAAACTATTACAGTCCGTCTATACGTTTAAAGGACTTGTATATGTGAAGCAACAAATCAACGGCAATCCAATATGTATTGAACATGTAGATGTTTTGGAGGGATTTCGTTCGACTACTTCAGAATCTCTTCAACACAACGCTTCAACATGGAACATCAACTCATAAGTATTCCTCTCGTATTTACAATATTAAAAAAGCGTTAAAATTTATTTTTGAGTATTATTTTATTGCAATTATTACGTTAAAAATTAGTATTAATTTATTCTGCAATATATATTGACATTTTTACATTCATGTTCATTATTCGGCTTTTTTCTCGCATTGCTGATAACTTTTTCTCCATTAACCAATTTCAAATTAAATTGTAATGGATGATTTATATAATTATAATCCTAAAGACGTAACGGCTAGTATGATAAGGATTCTTACGAAACAAAAGGATGGTTTGAGAATCTGTCATATAAATGCCCAAAGCATAATTAACGAAATCGATGAATTGCGATTCATTTTTGAAAAATCTATGTTAGATGTCATCTGTATATCCGAAACATGGCTTAACACTGCTACTTCAGACTCTTTTATTCGACTGGATGAGTACAAGATTTTTAGAGCAGACAGGGGAAGTCGCGGTGGTGGCGCGGCCATATATGTCCGTAACAACTTAAGGACGAATTTAATTTGCCAATCTACCCCAGGTGATAGCATTGAATTTGTACTCGTTGAAATCATTTCTTTTGACATGAAAATGCTCATTGGGTGTGTTTACAGGGCCAATAACAACATTGATACTCAATATTTCATGAACGTCCTCGAAAATATATCGTTGGGCTTCAGTGATGTTATTATTTGCGGTGATTTCAACTCAAATATTTTAATCGAATCCAGCTTGACTGAATCTATGTTATCTCTTGGGTTATTTTCTCCTAATACTTCAATTCCTACACATCATTCCCAAACTTCTAGTACACTCCTTGATCTTTTATTCGTTAGTAGAAGACAGAGCATCCTTCTTTACGATCAAATTTCGGCTTCATGCTTTTCCAAACATGATCTAATTTTCTTATGTTATAATTTTGAAATAAGTAGAATGGAGCAGTCTTTCACTTACAATGATTTTCATAATCTTAATTACAATCTTTTGAATGACTCCTTCTGTACTATTGATTGGAATCTACTTTATAATATAACTGTAGACGAACAGCTAGATTTTCTTCAATTTAATATTCGAAATTTACAACAACTCACAGTTCCTGTCAAAACCAAGACAGTATCGTCCAAGTCTAAGCCCTGGTTTTGCGAATCAATCAAAGCCGCGATAAAGAGGAGAGATTTCGCTTATTCTAGATGGAAGAGGTTTAAAACGTCAGTTCTTTATGACATTTTCCGGTCAGCTAGAAAAGATGTAAATTCAAAGATACAATCGGCAAAAACGGCTTACTACCATCGTAGATTTGGCTCTGCTTTAGAATCCAAAAAAACTTGGAGAACTATACGAGATATAGGTATTGGTAAAACTATGCTAGGATGTGATGTCAATATTGATGTAGATGATCTCAACAAGGATTTCACTAATACCCCGACTATACCGATAAACACTAATTTTTACAACTTTGAGGTCTCGTCCACACTTTCCAACGATGAAGAAATAAAAAAAGAAAACGGCTGCCACCCTAACCTAAACCTAAACCTAAGGCTCTCCACCTTTTTGGAACCTTACAAAAATTATAAGGAAGAAGTCACGCAATATCCCTATTGTAAAGCAAAATGAAACTCGTTTTTCCACCAACTTGGAAAACTTTGATATTCTAGCCAGTACTTTTTCATCCAATTATTTAATTTCTACCAATTCTGGAGACCCTGACACTAAAAGAAAAGTAATGACAGGCTTGATCGGTTGCGTTCTTCTGTTTCCAACCCGTCTGAACAAATCAGATCCAGTTTTTCACAAATTTCAATTATAATTAGAAACTTGAAAAACAAGAAGTCGCCAGGAGTCGATGGTATAAGCTAGGATATTTTTCGTCGGAATTTAAGGTGGCTAAAATCATTCCCGTAGGAAATCCCAATAAACCACCCGACTCACCAACTTCCTATAGACCAATTAGTCTTCTATAGGAAGGATGATACCGAGGGTACTCTCCTCGTGTTAGGAATAGACCCAGAATCCAAGAACAATCTTGTCATGGCGAAGGGCATGGCGTACTTCTTGATCTGGACAGTCTTTTTCAAAATTGGAAAGGTCCCGATTGGCAGGACAAATGAATCGAGTCCAAATATACTGTCTGAAGAGGCAAACACTGGTATTGAACGGATGGAGACAAGTGAGACACTGCCAAAAACTGATGTGGAAGTAGTCAATAACACCACCAGTTCACCAATAGTACCACCACTTTTGCAGGAAGTTCCCAGCAAAGGTGGTGATCAAAATAAAAAGAGCCACAAAACGATTCAAACCAATGAGGGAGCGACAAAAAATAACACCGCCTCCCAAAATTGTCGACTGGAAGATGGTGTAATAGGTAGTGAACGAATGGAGGAGAATGACCCACTACCAAATAAAGAGGGGGTGCCACCAGATAGGATAGACTCCCAAAAGAAACTTTTACTGGAAGGACAATGATTGAGGTCATCCAGATAAACCTCCACCGGAGCGAGACAGCATCCAACGCTCTGATGGACATCATAAATACAGGCAGGGTTCATATTGCTTTGATCCAGGAACCATGGACAACTAGCAACAAGGTTACTGGATTAAACCATGTGAACTATAACCTTTTCTACGCTAACACAGGTACTCGTCCAAGGACTTGTATTCTGTGCCATAAAAACTTATGTTTTATTTTCTCTCCAGAGTTGTCAACATCGGACGCAACGGTGCTGAGGCAAGGTAATGGAAATATGTACCTGGCGTCAATATATCTGCCATTCGATGCGCCGACATTGCCACCTACGTCGGAATTACAACGTCTGGTGAGGGAATCCAAACACACAAGTAATGAGTTATTAGCTGGATGTGACGCCAACTCCCATCATATCGCTTGGGGTAGTACTAACACCAATAAAAGGGGACACACCCTTATCGAATTTTTGAATACAAATGACCTCATAACTCTTAACATAGGAAACACTGCAACCTTTGTTAACAAAATTAGGGAAGAAGTATTAGATATAACGATATGTTCAGAAAATCTTATTGATGAGATTCATGAGTGGAGGGTTTCGGATGAACACTCCTATTCAGACCACCGTTATATAAGGTTTAAAATTGCACGGTCACCGCCAAACCCCATAAGTTTCCGTAATAAGGCTAAGACCGACTGGACTAAATTCGGAAATCTACTTAGAAATCGATTGGGGCAGCCTACACGCGATTATCTATGTGCAGAAGACATTGATATCAATGTTAAGAAGATTACCGAGGCTCTTGTAAAATCATTCGAAGATAGTTGCCCACTTCGAGAAAGGAAATCTGCCTTTGAGAAACCCTGGATGACAGGACAAATTCGCTCGATTGGCAAAGATGTCCGGAGACTTTACAATAGAGCTCGACGTAAAAAACAATCAGTATATTGGGACGACTACCACAGAAGACTCAAAGAATATAATAAAATCGTTAGATCGGCGAAACGTAACTCCTGGAGGCTTTTCTGTGAACAGGTAGACAGCGTTAACAGCATGTCTAAAATGAAAAAGTTCCTCTCAAAAACTCATGTCCAAACCGAAACACTGGTGGATGAAACGGGTAAAAGGATGGAAACTATAGAGGATACCGTAAGGCTCTTGATGAAAACTCATTTTCCGACTGGTAATGCTGGACCAACAGAGGAACAGTTACAGAATGAAAATGTATTGCATCAAGTACCTATTACGGATATAACAGATGGTATGGTTAAAGAAGCGATAAAAAGTTTCTCTCCCTTTAAGGCTGCGGGACCGGATGGAATATTTCCAGCACTTCTGCAGAATGAGGTGGATCTGGTATCAACTCATCTGGCTGGAGTGTTCACTGCATGCCTAACCCATTCGTATACCCCAAAAAACTGGCAGGAATCAAGGGTGGTCTTTATACCAAAGCCTGGCAAGGCGAGTTACACGACCCCAAAGGCTTATCGACCCATTAGCCTTACTTCTTTCCTGTTAAAAACAATGGAGCGAATAATTGATGACATGGTCAAAGGTAAAATAGCGGATGACAGGCTAAAATTCAAACAACACGCCTATGTCAAAGGAAGATCAGTGGAAACAGCTCTGCATGAGGTAGTGCACCACATAGAAGAGTCCTTCAGTAAAGACATGTATACACTTGCTGTTTGCATAGACATTGAGGGCGCATTTAACAATGTACAGACCGATACACTTATCCAGTCCTTAGACGAGTTTCAGGTTGACCGGGCGCTGAAAAACTGGATCAACAATATGCTAAGGAATAGGTGGATTATTTGTGGGTCATATGACGTAAAAATTAGAGACAAGGTAAATCGTGGTATACCTCAGGGGGGCATTTTATCGCCTCTTCTATGGGTTACGACGATACACAGTCTCCTAAAAGCTCTCACCAATGAAGGACTTAAACCAGTCTGTTATGCAGACGACGTTGTAATACTTCTGAGGGGCTTTCATCCAAATCTATTATGCAGAAGAGCTGAAGAGGCACTTAACATAGCATATAACTGGGCACAACCAAGGGGATTAAATGTTAACCCAGACAAATCAGAAATATGTCTATTTACAAGGAAAACGAAGATCCCACGTTTTACCCCGACTCGATTCCTGAATAAGACAATTGCTATAACTAAAAAGGGAGTAATCTTGGATCAGAAACTGTACTGGAAAGATCATCTTGAAGAAAGAGTTACAAAGGCACACAGATGTTGGTCGTTGTGCAGAAGAGCTATAGGTTTAAAATGGGGACTACGTCCAAATATGACTCACTGGCTTTACATGAGCGTGATTAGACCAATAATCACCTACGCCTCTGTAGTGTGGTGGACATCAATGGACAAGAAGTGCAACGTAATACCTTTGCAAAAAAATCAACGTAAGTGCTGTCTAGGCATAAGCGGGGCATTTAGAACTGCACCAACAAAAGCGTTGGAGACTATACTGCACTTCCAACCAATAGACATCCGTATAAAGTATGAGGCAGCCCTCACAGAAAGACGTCTACAAGTGATGGGTGAATGGATAAATCGAGACCACAAGTCGTACCATCAGAAGATTTTAGAATATCTAGTTGGTCCCATTCAAACGCCAGAAATCTCGGACCGCATTCCTGAAGTGCGGCTTACAGCTAACTGTGATACGTTTGTGCCAGACAGACGCTCCTGGGAAAATGGAACTTTGGCCCATGTGCCAGTGGGAACCAGCTGCTACACGGATGGGTCCAAGCGAGGAGGAAGGACGGGTCTGGGACTTTTTATTGATGAACCAGAAGTCGAACTTCACTTCCGCCTCCCTGACCATAACACGGTATTTCAAGCAGAAGTTCGAGCAATCACGGAGTGTGTGAACTGGCTCAGTAACACGACAAAGCCTAAATATGCCAACATCTTCACAGATAGCCAAATGGCGATTAAAGCAATAACATCGGAAAGGGTCAAATCCAGAACTGTGTTGGAATGTAAAAGAACGATAAATGATTACTCAGCCCATGGTCAATTGCGTATTTGCTGGGTACCAGGACACAACGGAGTGATTGGAAATGAACGGGCAAACAACTTGGCTTCAAAGGGCAGAGAACTTCGAGTAATAAACTTGAAAAATTGGAAACCTTTCGAAGCCACGAAAAATGAGTTGAAGCACTGGGCAGTGATGGCTCATAAAACTATGTGGAATAGCGCAACAGTAGGAGCAACTGCAAAGATACTGTGGGGTGACCCAAATGAAAAGAAAACAAGAAGTCTTCTGAAACTAAACAAGATCGATATTAGTAAGATGATGAGTGTTCTAACGGGACACTCAAGCTTACAAGCACATCTTCATCGCATAGGACTAGCAGGAAACGACGAATGCAGGGCATGCAGAGAAAACATCGAAACGATGGAACATTTTCTGTGTCACTGCCCGGCTTTCACACATGCAAGATCCCAACATTTCGGGTCCGACATATTACCAGACTTGACTCATCTCAGAGAATATGACTGGAAGATACTGAGAAAATTCGTGTCTAGTACCGATTTTCTGTAACTCGTGAGGTATAAAAAGATCATAAATAAGGAGCGCACAACAGGCCGAACCACTGGCTTAAGTGTATGTCCATGGACATGAGACGTTTAAACGTCTCCTCTCTTCAACCTAACCTAACCTAACCTAATTAGTCTACTTTCATCTGTTGGAAAAATTCTAGAAAAGGTTATACGCGATAAACTAGTAAAGTTTATAGATGAAAATAATATTTTACCATCGCAGCAGTATGGATTCAGGAGACAACATAATACCGTCCACCCACTTGTAAGGATAAAGCAACTTGTTCAATCCAATTTCCATCAACAGAAATCCACTGGTTTTACTGGACATCAAGGCTGCATTTGACACTGTATGGCATGATGGCCTTATTTATAAAATGTCAAATTTCAATGTTCATGCGGAACTTATTAAAATAATACAGGACTACCTATCCTTCCGTACTTTTAGAGTTTTCGTAGGATCCCATTATTCTAACACTATCCCCATACCAGCCGGTTGCCCGCAAGGATCCTGTTTATCACCAATTCTTTATAATTTGTACACCGCTGGCATTCCTCAACTTAATCACTGTAAGATGTCCATATTTGCAGATGATACAGCAGTTTTATGCTCAGGAGTTATGGCATCGACGATAATGCAGAACTTAAAATCGGACATTGCGAAATTATTATCTTACTTCAAGAAATGGAAAATTATTATAAACTGTGAAAAAATTCGGGCAATTTATTTTTCGAGGAAA
The DNA here is from genome assembly GCA_963930755.1 of Eudasyphora cyanicolor. NCBI lineage: Eukaryota > Metazoa > Arthropoda > Insecta > Diptera > Muscidae > Eudasyphora > Eudasyphora cyanicolor. The sequence continues at coordinate 135,775,451 of OZ005734.1, forward strand.
CTGAAGCCTTGTTTTATCCCTCAAATTAGCTTAAATGTTAATAACTATGATATACAATGGGAGGGTAGTGTTAAATACTTGGGAGTAGTGCTCGATTGCAAGATGAAATTCAAAGATCACGTCTCTTATATAACGAACAAAATCAACATTCTGATTCGGATATTATACCCATTTATTAATAGAAAATCGTTGTTGTCCATTCAAAACAAGATGATTATATTTAAATCAATATTCCAAGCCGTTATCTTCTATGCGGCTCCTGTTGTTCATGCAAGTTACTTAAGATTATTTACAACCAGCCTTGGTTCTATTCAACCCGATTACTCCATTCCGTATAGGGTGTCCAAAACCGGGACTGGTTATCCGGTTAACCGGTTTTGCAACCCAAACCCGTAACCGGTTTCTTAAAAAATGTCATTTTCGGTTAACCGAGAAAGCCGGGTTTTACATGTCGGTTAACCGGTTTTTTATTTATTGTTTAAAACAAAAATTAAAGTATTGGTATATTTTTTCTACTTGTTGTAGATACCATTTTTACAAGATGCAACAAATAACAACGATGAGGTGGATAATTCTGACAGTTGTTCTGAATATTTTGAAAGTGAATATGAATTCACTGATCTTGAAAATGATTTTGGCTTTATTCCTGATATCATGATGTAATAAATAAAGTCAGGAAGTACGGCAAAGCACTTAATAAGTCGTCCATGAAGCACAGAACACTTCAAGCTTACGTTCAAGAACGGAAAGACAAATAGCTTCGACTTTTTTACGATGTCAAATCCCGACAGAACAGCCAGATACCTCTGATTCGGGTTGATATATAAGTTGTTATATTGATGAGTCAAATAATTTAAATTGGGATTATGTCAAACACAGAATCGGAAAACGAAATGCAAGCAATATTGTATGATGACTTTGCTTTTTTTGAAAGTTTAAGAAGAAAACGGAAGCTGTGTTACTTATACAATGCTTTAATGACTATCGGACTAATATTGACTACATCAACGTTTGTGAGCTTTTTCAACGTCGTTACATAAAAAATTAAAAGAAAAATCTATTAAAAATAGTCATTTAAATTGTATTCTATTTTTAAGATATTTGTTACGGGAATTGCCCGAGCGCAAAGTTTCCACGGAATTTTGAACACCAAATACAAAACTCAAGATTTCGAAGCAAATGTTCTATATTTAAGTATTAAAATTCCTATTAAAAGACAAAGAAGTTATACGTTTATAAAGGAATACACAATGTCTTATTATACTTACACTAACTTTTTGGTATGAAAACAAAGCGAAAATTATTTAAATATTCGAAATTAAAATTACAAGATCTTTATATGATTTTTTTGAAACAAAGATATAAAATTTGAAATAAAAATCAACTTTTCTTATTTCTGCAGAAAATGCGCTTGCATTCGCTTCAGTTTAATTTTATCTTTTGACATTACATTACTTGACGAAAAACAAAAAAAATACAACTAATCGATAAATACGACACAAAAAAAATCGATAACTTCATAAACGACAGTGGCGTTAATATTATTATAAAAAAACATTCTAAATGATTTATTATTTTTTTAAGGAAATTTCAGAAATATAATACTTTCTATTCAAAGTAAACAAAAAATTAAACCTGTACTAAACGAAATAATAATCTATTTTTATACCCTCACTTTAGTGTGACGAGGGTATATATCATTTGCTACGGAAAAAAGTGCAACACGTCGAAGGAGTGACCTAAGACCCCAAGTATGTTCGGAGGAAATCCGTTTTGGGTAATTTTAAGTCGAATGAGCAATGTCCGTCCGTCTGTCTGTCTGCTGGCTGGTGCACACTATAACTGCCTGTTTCTGTATTTCTAACAAAAGTCTCTGCGAACGAAAACCAGTCACTCACTAACGTTCCAGTCACTCACTAACGTTCTATCGTTCGTTCGCCTGGCCTTACGTCAATGACGTTAGCAATTTACCAATTGGAAAATAATGTAATTGCTAGATAAATAATTTCACAACTTCCGGTCTAAAAAAAGCACGCATTTTTGTACGGTCGACCTTAGCAAATACATCTCTGTACTATTTACACTAACGGTGGCCAAAAAAGCAACCCTGGGTGGTCAGCTAAGCTGCACCAAGACTCTCATTGATTAGACTAATTCAAAGTCTGCTCACCAGAAGACGCATAACAGCATGTCTAGGGTCCACAACTCTAACAAGGTTTGTAAACAGAGGGACCCCGCAAGGAGGAGTACTGTCTCCACTAATTTGGAACCTAGCTGTGAATGAAATCCTGCTAGATCTAGAACGTTGTGGCTGCAAGGTCGTGGCATATGCGGACGTGGCAATCGCAGTGAGTGGCAAATTCGTAAACGTCCTCAGAGACATCCTACAGGTGGCTCTGAACAAGTTGGCTAGATGGGCCAGAAGCAGCGGTTTGGGCGTTAACCCCAACAAGACAGAATTGGTTCTCTTTACTAGGATGAATAATGTCCCACATGTGGACCCTCCACCTCGGATAAATGGAACAGATCCAGTCTTTTCTGAAAGTGCAAAATTTTTAGGAATAATTCTAGATAGGAAAATGTTATTTAGACTTAACGTATTGGAACGTGTAAGGAAGGCCAACGTCGCCTTATATTCCTGCAAAAAGGCTGTAGGGTCGCGGTGGGGACTCTCTCCTAAAATCGTCCACTGGATATATATAGCAGAAGTTCGTCCAATACTGTTATACGGTATTGTGGTATGGTGGACGGCAACTGACAAACTGACCATTACCAACCTACTAACAAAGGTTCAGAGAATTGCCTGCCGAGCATAAGCGGAGCCTTAAGGACTACAGCGACCGAGTCTCTACAAGCCCTACTCCATATACTGCCGATTAATATTGTGGCGAGAGAAGTTGGTACAAGAACTATGGTCACATGAGCATATCAAAGTGTAGTGCTATGGTAACCGACCGAGTGGACTAAATACCAACTGTGTACACCTTCGAGAGAAAGTACATCACTATGATTCCCGCCAGAGATGGATGGGTCGGCAGAATAACAGGTAATAGAAACCATCTCCACTTTTACACGGATGGTTCGAAGCTTGATGAAAAGGTTGGCTTCGGAGTACACTGTGAAGAACTTAGTCTGGATATAGCTCACAGACTACCAGATACCTGCGGTGTCTATCAAGCCGAAATAATGGCAATATGGGAAGTCGCCAATGGCTGAGTCGCAACATAGTAACCAAAACTGGCGTTGTAATTTACTTGGACAGCCAGGCTGCCATCAATTCTCTGGAGGCAACATCCCTAAATTCACAAACAGCCCTCGACTGCCGCAGATCTCTTAACGAGATGGCTGAGCAGTTTAATATACACCTCATCTGGGTGCCTGGGCATAGGGATATCCCGGGGAACTGCAAAGCCGATGAACTTGCTAGGAAAGGGACGACATTACAAATTCTCGAAGAATTTGCATATATTGGTGCGCCACTATCCACGTGCAAGCCTTGGCTTAGGCAATCAGGCAGTCCAACGAAAGATGGACAGAAATCGGCACCTGCAGTGTAGCTAGACAAATCTGGCCAAGGTATGACCTGAGAAAGTCAAAATATCTCCTCGCACTAGAGAGGAAACGATTGTCTACGTTAGTACAGGTTCTGACGGGACACTGCTTGATCGGCGAAGACACCAAAAGATTGGGCATTGACTCCAATGACTTCTGCCGAAGCTGTGGAGATGGGGAAGAAGTGGAGAGTATTGATCACTTGCTTTGCGACTGTCCCGCTTTGAGTAAACGACGACTGGACATACTGGGGTCGGCCTTTTTAGGCAGCCTAACAGATCTTTCCAGTACTGATATTCGTACTATCAATAAATTTATATATCAAACAGGTTGGTTTCGACTAGGGACCTAAACTGGTCTATGTGAGCTTGTAAACAAATACGGCTGCCACCCTAACCTAAACCTAAAGACTCTCATTTCTTTCTCTCTCTCTCTCTCACGTCTCTCTCACTGTGCACTGATAATTTTTTTCAATCTTAGCGAGCAACCAATATTGACTTCTTTATGCCAAAATATGTACACAATTTTATTATTATTTAATTGTTTTTACCATAATTATATTAATATCTACTTATTTTTTGCTTTTAATAATGTTTATTTTTTCGTCATCCTATCAGTCGATAAATAAAATAATGTGACTCGATCTGACATTTGTGTTCACCGAGATGACAGCAAAGAGAGAGAGAAACCAAAATTTGCACTGAAATGATTACGTTTTCGTACGAGTTCATTATCGTACGACTTCTCGTTGTGATGGTAGTTAGTGAAACCCAAATCAGCTGATTGTCGTCTGGCAGGCGAACGAAAGCAAATTTTTAAATTACAGAAACAGGCTGTAACTCTCGAAAGGAGTAACCGATTGACCTCAAATTTGGTATGTGGTAATATTTTTTTCTAGCTCCGGCTAAGTTCGAATATGGGCCATATTGGTCCACTCCTTCTAGTACCTCCCCCACAAAGGGTTAAAATGTTGTGAAATATTGATTCTTTAATAATTCTTTGCTATACTACTTATTCGAATCTTTTGAAATTCCACACATAGTATTAGCTTATTAGTCGCTATCAACTCGAGAAAAATGGGCGAAGTCGCCACGTCCCTTTTGGTACCTCCCTCACAAATGCACCATTTTGCACCAAAAGTTAACAGCTTATAACATTAAAACCAGTGTATAAAAGTACTTGCAATTTTGTACAGTGTAATGTTTTTATAGAGTCTATGAAAATGGGCGTTATTGCCACGCCTCTTTTTGTACCTCCCACACAAAATGCCCAAAATATAGCACAATTTAATGTCTCATAACGTTTATACCAGTGGACATAAATGCTTATAAGTCGGCACAGTGCAATGAATTTAAAGTATCTAATGTTCAGCGAAAAAAAATGTGTATTTGATAAACCCCTTCTGGTACCTCCCACACAAATTGACAGAATAATTCGAGTAACATTCAATATTACATTACTCACAAAGTGAGGGTATACCTTAGTCGGTTTACCCGACTGAAACATTCTTACTTGTTGTTTACTAATTTTTACTACAAATGATTGTGTTGTTTTTTGTTTTACAATAAACATTTAATTAAATTTTAATCACATTCGTATATTATTTAAAAACCGGCCTTAAAACCGGTTAACCGGTTTCTACAAAAAATTATAACCGAAAACCGGGTTTTAAAAAAAGTAATATTTCGGTTAAACCGGAAACCGCTTTTTCGAAATAACCGGTTTTTTGGACACCCTAATTCCGTAGCTGATGTAGAACTTGTTTCCGATAGATTACGTAGACTTAATAATACGTTTTATGATAGGTGTTCGGGCTCCGATTACACACATATAAGCGAGCTTGTCCAACTATATCAAGCAGTTTAGGTTAGGTTAGTTTAGAGTTTTATATTAAAATTTCAAATAGGTTTTTGACATTTTTGCCTTCATTAATATTTTGTATATAAGTTCATCATTCAATAACATCATTAACCATTATTAATACTTAAGAAGAAAAAGAACTAATCTTGAACTCTTTATTATGTAGATTATAAGAAATCAATTGTAATATTAAGTATACCAATAAAATTGAATTGAATTGAAAAAAAAAACAAAAATCTGTACAAAGTCTGGAAGGCCTACATCGTAGTACCTATTACGGGCTAATACAGACAAAAAAATCATAGACGGGGATGCCTTCGCGTTCCGATGGAGCGGGGATCCCCAATCGTCCCGTTGGTCTTGGCCAAAGCCGACCACACCAAACATGGTGAAAATTTCCGCCCAGTACTCACAACAGGTGGTACGGTGAGGGGAAAACGTCATGTCCGACCGTCAAAACGGAAGCACAATGAGCACCGGATAGCGCTCACAGTTTTGACGAAGTTGGAGGCTGTTGAGGTTTCGGCTCTTACCGAAAAACAAAAAGAGTCACTTACCTGGGCTAAAGGCGTCATAGATGCCTCTAAGGCCAATCAGCCGGCTGAAAGAGCCACAAATTCAGCTGTGTTAACGGCTAATAAAGTCAAAAGAATCAGATCACCCGATGAACCCCTGCCTTCGAAACAGGCAAGAGACCCTAATGTCACCATCAACAGGACACTCACCAAGCCCTTCAATGAAGTGGCGAAGGAGAGTCTAGTGATGGCCGTTGTAGACAGAAGTAGTGAGGATGGATTCATCCTCAAGGACAAATGGAGCCATGTGCAATCAGCCATTATGGCTCATTACCTCGATGTCCGAAGAGAAATGCCGGGCACACCACCAATTTGCAACGATGAAGGATGGCATCAGGGGAGAGTAAAGCTCTTATATTTCGGTGATGCCAGATCAGTAGACCTGTATAAGGCTGCTCTGAGTCGAGCGGGTGAGGTGTGGCCGGGTGCCCAGTTGGATGTTGTCGAAAAAAAACAACATTCCTAGTCACCCTAGCGCCATCACCTGGGAAACAGAAGAGCCCTCCAACCCGGCTGACATCTTAGAAATAATAAAAGATTCCAATCCTGGTCTGTCCGCCCATAATTGGAGAATCAGCAAGGTGGGTGAGGCGGATGGTAAAAAGCGGCAGATCAATTTGATCCTTAACGCTGAATCCACCTCCTATATACAACGTGCAAGTGCAACCCTACAGTATGGCTTCGAGACTATAGTCTTGAAGGTATACAAGCAGGATATAGTTCCCACTGCGGAAGGTGAGTCGTCCACCGTGGTTGATACACATCTTTCTGGAAGTGCGGAGGTATCCACGAAAATTATTTCGGGTGACTCCAACTCTAACAGAAGATCTGTAACGTCCTACTCTGAGGACGAAAGCTCTACTTCTGACACAGAGGGGCTGAGGGGAGTCTCCGGACTCTTTGACGCATCTGGCGGGGACACGCTTCTCGATGATACGGACGAAGAGTTCGATAACACCCTTGTCGGGTTGGATGTTAATCTGTCAATTACCAATGATGGTAAGAATTTTACAGATTAACCTTCATCACGCTAAAGCAGCCTCAGCGGCTCTATTGCTGCGCATCGTCCTGATGCAGGAGCCCTACGCAGTGGGAGGAAGGGTGTGGGGTATCAGGACACCCGACTTCAGGGAAGTAGTAGAAGAAGCAACGTCTGACGAGGTCGAGCTGATTGTTGGCGCAGACACGAACGATCATCATACTATCTGGTGTAGTACGGATATAAACAATAGGGGTGATTCGCTTCTGGACTTTATTCTTACTACCAACCTAAGTATTTGTAACATAGGTAATAAACCGACCTTTACAATTAAATACAGACAAGAAGTGCTAGACGTAACGTTTGCTACTGATCGGTTGTCAGACAAAATTATTGGGTGGAATGTACTGGACGACCACTCATTCTCAGATCACCATTATATTGAGTTCAAACTCGCTGAAAAAGCGCCTGAACCTGCCGACCACAGAAATGTGAGAAAGACAAAGTGGCACCTGCATGAAAAGAATTTCAAGAAAGTCCTCAACTCCAAACTTCTGTACGAACCGAATGACAAAGCCGGTCTGGATAATCTGGTCGAGCATATCACCACATCATTCAATAGTTCCCTTGAAGAAGCCTGTCCAAAAACAAGGTACAAGGGTAAAACTAAACCCCAATGGTGGACTTCTGAGCTAACGGCTATGAAAAAGACCTGCAAAAAGCTATTCAACAAGGCTAAATCTACAGGGGTCGCTAATGTTTGGGATGCCTATAAAGAGCAACTCAAGATCTATAAGAAGGAGCTTAGAAAGGCGCAAAGACGTCTCCGACGCCGCAAGGCTGAGGAAAATATTATCAGCTTCACCCTGTACAGTGGGTTACTTCCAGGATGAGGCAAATAATTGGACCAAAAACAGCAAGCACTCGCTCAATGTACTGCTCGACACACATTTCCCGGGGAATCTCTAACAGAACCAGAGGATCAGCAGGACCAACAAGAGTGCGAGTGGACTGCGAGCGTCGCTAGCTTGAGACTGAGAGATCCAGAATAAGCTGGGCTATTAATTGCTTTGAACCCTTCAAGTCACCTGGACCAGACGGCATCATTCCAGCAGAAATGCAGAAAATTTTGAAATACATTATCCCCTGGCTGGAGAAAATTTATGTAGGCTGTATCAGGCTTTCATACATTTCTTGACATAGAAGGGGCTTTTAACAACATTCACTCAGATGCTGTAATTGCGGCTCTGTCACATCTAAAAGTTATCTGTAGTTTGATTAGACTAATTCAAAGTCTGCTCAACAGAAAACGCATAACAGCATGTCTTGGGTCCACAACTCTAACAAGGTTTGTAAACAGAGGGACAGGAGTACTGTCTCCACTAATTTGGAACCTAGCGGTGAATGAAATCCTGCTAGATCTAGAACGTTGTGGCTGCAAGGTCGTGGCATATGCGGACGACGCACGATGGGAAAATATGATGAAATATGCCCGCATAGGACTTTGAAAGAAACTACCAAAAATCAGTTTTTTGGGAATGCTGTTTTATTGTGGATAACATTTAATGAAAATACTTTTAAATTTTATGAAAATATGTCCAGGCGATTTCGAGTTATGACCATTCAAAGTTTGTCGTTTTTACTAATAAATGCAAATAACATTGCGATGATAAAATTTATATTGTAGTATAGAATTCGCTTGTAGAATTCGCGTTTGTTGGTGAAATTCGACTGGACTTTGTAACATATAATTAGGTTATATTCATCTTAATTTTTGTGTATAAGATGTATTTCTAACGTCTTTAAATAAAGAGATATTTCGAAGTAAAAACACATTTTTTTTAGTTTTTTTTTTTTTTAGTTATCCACAGTAAATAGAATACAACTTTTTTGGATCACGTGGGATCACTACCATATGACATAGAGAAGGTAGGTGACTTCGTTATGAATCCAACTGTTGTGGTACCTAGTTTATCTGCGACTTTTTGCGAATATGGCAGATTTTTGTAATTTACATATGTGCTTTTTTTACTTTAAATATAGAAAATATGTGTTGGAGCTACATCTATCTCTAAACCGACTTTCCCGAAACACATAGACCGATTTTCTTGGTCCCAAAAAATAACTTGTTGCGAAATTTCGGCACAATCGGATAATAAATACGTCCGATACAAGTCCGGCTGCAAGTTTGTAGTGTCCTACAATCAAAAATAGCGATCTTATTAATATTATTAAGATTATGTGTGTCATTTTTATAGTTTACTTCTTCTACAAAAACCATAGAAATATAGTTAAACTCTTCTGCAGTTAATGTATATTAGGGTGGACCGATTATTTTTTGTTTTTAATTTAACTTTTCTTGCATTAACAGTCGACGACCCATTGTATAAGTCCATTGTTGGAAAATTTCAGCTTTCAAAAATATTGCAGATTACGATTTTATTTTATTTAAGTTGTTTTGGTTTTAATTTCAAAAACATTGCCCGGTTTTGTAGACTTTTAACGCAATTTTGACTAAAATATTTTTCAACTTCAATGGGGTATATATTTAAAACGCAGCAACACACAATCAAGTAACCCAAATAGATTTTGAACTAAATTTTGTCAGCTTTAATTTAAAATCAAGATCACCGAAGTTGGTACGATATTATGGTTTTTACATTAATTTCCACAATGTCGCTTTTGTAAGCCCACCGTGCACTACACGGTAACAGCTAAATAAAATCTGGATGCACCAATTCTCCAAAGAATTCTCTTGAAGGTGGTCCAAACCGTAAGACTCTATCTCTAAGGGTATAGTCATGAGATAGACAATACTGTTATGCGCGCGTATTTACCACATTTTTCCCATTGTGCGACGTTGCAATCGCAGTGAGTGGCAAATTCGAAAACGTCCTCCGCGACATTCTACAGGTGGCACTGAACAAATTGGCTAGATGGGCCAGAAGCAGCGGTTTGGGCGTAAACCCAAATAAGACAGCATTGGTTCTCTTTACTAGGATGAATAAAGTCCCACATGTGGACCCTCCACCTCGGATAAATGGAATAGATCTAGTCTTTTCTGAGAGTGCAAAGTTTTTAGGAATAATTCTAGATAGAAAACTGTTATTTAGACTTAACGTATTGGAACGTGTAAGGAAGGCCAACGTCGCCTTATATTCCTGCAAAAAGGCGGTAAGTTCGCGGTGGGGCCTCTCTCCTAAAATCTTCCACTGGATATATATAGCAGTAGTTCTTCCTATACTGCTATACGGCATTGTGGTATGGTGGACGGCAACTAACAAAGTAACCATCACCAACCTACTAACAAAGGTTCAGAGAACAGCCTGCCTGAGCATAATCGGAGCCTTAAGGACTACAGTGACCGAGTCTCTACAAGCCCTACTCCATAAACTGCCGATTAATATTGTGGCGAGAGAAGTTGCAACCAAAGCGGCAATAAGATTAAACTGTCTATCAATGTGGAGGTACAAAAACTACGGTCACATGAGGATATCAAAGTGTAGTGCTATGGTAACCGACCGAGTGGACTATATACAAACGGTGTACACCTTCGAGAGAAATTACATCACTATGATTCCCGCCCGAGGTGAATGGGTTGGAAGAATACCAGGCAATATAAACCATCTCCACTTTTACACGGATGGTTCGAAGCTTGATGAAAAGGTTGGCTTCGGAGTACACTGTGCAGAGCTTAGATTGGATATAGCTCACAGACTACCAGATACCAAGCTGAAATAATGGCAATATGGGAAGTAGCCAAGTGGCTGAGTCGCAACATAGTAACCAACACTGGCGTTGTAATTTACTCGGACAGCCAGGCTGCCATCAATTCTCTGGAGGCAACATCCCTAAATTCACAAACAGCCCTCGACTGCCGCAGATCTCTTAACGAGATGGCTGAGCAGTTTAATATACACCTCGTATAGGGATATCCCGGGCATAGGGATATCCCGGGGAACTGCAAAGCCGATGAACTTGCTAGGAGAGGGACGACATTACAAATTCTCGAAGAATTTGCATATATTGGTGCGCCACTATCCACGTGCAAGCTTTGGCTTAAGCAAGAGGCAATCAGACACTCCAACGAAAGGTGACCAGAAATCGGTACCTGCAGAGTAGCTAGACAAATCTGGTCAAGGTATGCCCTGAGAAGATCAAAATATCTCCTCGCTCTAGAGAGGCAGAGATAGTCTACGTTAGTATCAGTTCTGACGGGACACTGCCTGATCGGCGAACACGCCAAAAGATTGGGTATTGACTCTAATGACTTCTTCAGAAGCTGTGGAGATGAGGAAGAAGTGGAGAGCATTGAGCACTTGCTATGCGACTGCCCCGCTCTGAGTAAACGACGACAGGACATACTGGGGTCGGCTTTTTAGGCAGCCTAACAGGTCTTTCCAGTACCGATATTCGTAATATCGACAAATTTGTATATCAAACAGGTTGGTTTCGATGAGGGGCATTTCAGCCCGTGGTAACACTAGGGACCTAAACTGGTCTATGTGAGCTTGTATAAAAAATACGGCTGCCACCCTAACCTAAACCAAACCTATGTAAAGTCTAAAGTTTATGTGGACAAACCTGCTTCGATTCAGGCCTTGAAGCAAAACATCACGCGTGTCATTCGCCAGTTACCAATCGAAATGCTCGAACGAGTCATCGAAAATTGAACTCAACGGATGGACCATCTAAGACGTAACCGCGGCCAACATTTGATAGACATAATCTTCAAAAAATAAATGCCAAAGAATGTTCTTTCAAATGATAATAAACATTCCCCATTCAATTTAAATTTTCTGTGTTTTTTCTTTAAAAAAGTAGGGAACCTCGAAATGGATCACGCTATATATACGGTTTTCCATATAGGGGTTCCCAATCGGAGATGTTTCGGCGTTTCAAATGATCAAGTGGCTATAGTTCTTGAGTCAGTTTGATCTTATAAGGATGAAGGCCAAGATGTTTTCGCAAAATACGCCACAGTGTGGTTTGAGAGGTGCTCTATTCCTGGAAACGATGTGGAATCGACTGATTTGGCTCATTTTGAACGGATACACTTACGGCTGCGATATTTTCGTCGCTTCGAGCGGTACGGCGTCTGCATTTGCACTCCACACGTATGCATGTGCGTTCCAATGCTTCCGTCATATTTATCGTCCTTTTTCTTTTGTGTCTTCATTTGCTTTTCGCTGCCTGCTGTCGGTCGGTGTAAGAGAGCTTACAACGAACATACGGTAGGCAGTTGGAATCATTGTTAATTCGACAGTAATTATATTCAAATCGTGCGCCTCCCCCGTGATTTTGTTTAAATATAAAGTTGTAGTGCTAAAAAGTGTAACTTAGTTTTTTATTTTTTCACAGAAAAAACGACACCAAAAGTGAAGTGAACCATTATTTAACGTAAACGCTTATTAAATGAAATAAACACATATTTTAGCAACAAACACTGAAATATATTGTTAAATAGAACATACACAAATTACCTACATAAGAAATCATTGAATTTATTACCATTATAAAACACTATTCACAGTTTCACATACTTGTATATAATCATCAACAAGTTACTAGAAAAAACAAGAATTTATTGAACCAATAAAATTGTGAAAATTAAATTTGAAAACTAATTATATTGCGATCTTTTTTGTTTGAAAGGCAAAAAAGCAAGGTTGGCCAATAAACAGTATGGTTAAAAATGTATACAGCGAAATTAAATTTTATTTTGTTTTCACATACAACAGGATGCTACGTTCCTATAAATTATAGTATGTGAATTAAAATTGTTACAGTATGATTTAATTTAACTTAATAACAATAATAGTAATGATTACAATAATAACAACAATTTACGGATAAAAACATTTAATGGAAAATAAAATAAATTACTGGAAATGTGCAAATAGTGCACGTTTAAAGGATGTTGCATTGCCTATAAGTTGTATGGGAAATGGAAGTGAGTTCCAAAGACGAATAGCATTTACTATAAAGTGGCGTTCGGATATTAATAATTTTATTTTGGTTAGTTATTTATAAGAACTTCATTAAAAGCCGAAGAAATGTTCACACTTATGATTTGAAAGTACTTGTAATGTTATTCTTTTGGAAGTACTTCTTTTATTTTTGGCTGGGGACATTTTTACTTGGATTTATTTATGACATATGCGCTACATTTTTAAAACTATGCAGTTTGAATTTTTTGACACGTATTCTACACAACCAAAGAGAGCCACATCCGGTTGTAGAATTTAATGCAATCTATTGTGGAGCGTATATAAGATTCGGTCCTGCCGTATATACTTGCTTGTTCTATATTCGCATCATGTTTTAAAACAATTAACACTTGCTTTTCTTGTTTACGCACATTTCATATTTCAGAATAGTTCAGGAGGAAATGAGAGTATTGTCACGTATGGCCGAGCAAATGACCCTTATGCGCTATAATACTTTGTCTCCCTCAATTAAGTGTGAGGACCCGGGAGATAACCTGAATTATGAAGCTGTGGATTTGGACAATTTATTTGCCTTTTTAAGTGACGTTACTTCCAGTAACTCCGACAATGCTATATCTGCTCCAATAACTACTAATAACGTTACTGAAGTAGAGGACTTAGAAACTGAGGTAAGATTATTTTGTATTTAAATAAAAACATTTATGAGGAGTTTACGATGCAAACCTTCTTAATTTGGATGAAGAATGTTCTCAAACTGATAAGAACATCAACGCCAATGAATTTGAACCGTTAGTTTAGTTGCGTCTTTCTCGAACTTGAACTTGAAAACCACCATCATCGTTGGTCAATGAGCCTTATTTTCCATGCACTGGTTCCGGTATTATATGCCAAGAATTATCAAAAAACAATAACAAACCAACAGAGTTAAGAAAACTTCTGCAGCCCAATACTTTGTCACACAACAAGAACGAAAAAATATTCAATTACATCAACAGCCAATGTTTTTATTCTCAACGTTCCACCTTCAATGTGATTCAATAACAGTAATTCGGTTCTTTTGCAACATGGTCGAAATAACAATCTTTTAGCTACCGTGCCACGTTCGAAGAAATGTCAAGCAGATGGTGACTATTTTCCAAAACTTGAGTATGAGGGTGCCCAATATTTTCTGGCATAATCTTTTTTCTATTGCAAAAGAAAAATATATTTTTGCATCAAATAAAAAACTTTTTATAATACAAAAAATTTAGGGTTCAGAAAAAATACAGCCATTAATATAAAAGTATAAAAGATCGTATATGTTTAACGAACAATAATAAGTATAACAGTAAGGTTGAACGTGGATGTTATCCTAAACTTTCTGTACGTGATCCAGCACTGAAGGAACATTTTCTACCAGATTGCAACAAAATTATGAAAATAATTTCTTTAAGTCAGAAAACCTCTTTCTAGCCAAATCTTTTTAAAATCAAACAAATGGCGACACATTACTAATTTTTTAAAGCATATTGCAGAAACCATACCATTTTTAGCTTCAGTTTAAAAATGAAAGTAGGCAACTCCAAGCGTTTGTTATGGAGTTGAGTAAAGTAGTACATTTATGTAAATAACTGACATCTTTTTTACATTTTGCAGCCTACTGCGACATTCGCCGTTGAGACACTTCACATCCTTTATGACACTCTTCAACCAGCGTTCCCAGATGATAAGTTTAAGCTTATTTTTCAAGTTTTTTCAAATGGAAAATACCACTTTTAAGTTTTTTCTTCCATAAATAAGTTTTTTTTAAGTTCTGTAAAAATTTAATATTATATTATTATCTCAGAAAAACACAAAACCTTCCCCAAACCATTTCATTTTAGGTTTAATTTTAAATTAATATTCGATTTTGGAAATAGGATTAATCACGTCCTTCAGAGTGGAAGCATACGAATAAATTTCTATAAATTTAATTAACATTTTTTTAATCCAACAAAAACTGGCGTAAATGGCGGAATGCACCATGGAGTTTTTTCTTCGGGAATAATTTATATTTTGTGTTGTCCATTTATTTTAGAAATTGTACAATAATTGTTTTCTATATTTATGATGATTCGATTACATTCCAATATGTGGGCCCTCGTGATTAGAGAAATATGGCCAATCGCCAATGATTTTACTATTTGAAACCTAAACTATATGAAGAGTTTAAAGAAAGAAGCATTTCAACTATTTAAGATCGAATTGCTACTATTTTTCAATTTTTGTATGAAATAGAAATAATAAGGTTTTTTGTTGCAAAATAAATTCTTTCTTTGAACATTTTAAGTATTTTTCAAAAAACATCTGGCAAAGCTTGCTTCAGCTCAAACGAAAACATGAGTCAGCTGCAAAAAAAGGAAAATTACATACGCTGAAATTTTTTGCCCGAAAAAATGTATATTTATATGAGAGATGTAGTTCTTTTTTATAAAACCACTGGATGATGTGCAGAACGAGGATCTGCCCTATTGCAAGAGTGTAACACAATGCTTACTAACGATGAGGAACACATGTTAACGACTTCAGGAAGAAGTATCGTAATTGTAATAAAAATATTTTGATTAAGATGATTGTATGATTAATTATATTGTGTACGACTGAAATTTTTCTTAATTTACATTTTACTGTAAGGATTATTTTTTACGTTTTCCTATCACATAAATAAACGAAATATGTAAAAATTAAACATAAACCTTTGTAAAAACATTGTTTTATGGTTACAAAAAGCAAAAACAAGAAGAAATGGTAGGGCACGACCAAATACGTTGTTGTTGCATAGTCAACTACAGCAAAACATTCGTGTGAATTCTTTACATTGTAAAGACTAACAAGAGTGGAAGTTGGTGCATGTACGTGGGATGATGATTACTGAATTGTCTTTTTTTGGAGATATGCGCTTTTAGCAAACATTTCTCGTTTAATGATACTTGGCTGTGCGTATATATTCTAACAATTTCGACTGAAGTAATTGTTGTAATAAGGATATTGATAATGGGAGTTTGGTGGCTCCCGAAACAGATCTGTCTATCCAACCATTACAACCACCCCCAATACATGTCACTTACTTCTTCTTTAATTTTTAACAAAGTTGTTTTCATATACTTGAAACAACAATAATGATCTTGAACCTGAGTGCAAAAACAAAATATGCACTATGAAAGCAGATCGAATAAAACAAAACAAGAAGAAATGGTAGGGCATGACCAAATACGTTGTTGTTGCATAGTCAACTACAGCAAAACATTCGTGTGAATTCTCTACATTGTAAAGACTCACGAGAGTGGAAGTTGGTGCATGTACGTGGGATGATGATTACTGAATTGTCTTTTTTTTTGGAGATATGCGCTTTTAGCAAACAGTTCTCGTTTAATGATACTTGGATGTGCGTATATATTCTAATAATTTCGACTGAAGTAATCGTTGTAATAAGGATATTGATAATCGGAGTTTGGTGGCTCCCGAAACAGATCTGTCTATCCCACCATTACAACCACCCCCAATACATGTCACTTACTTCTTCTTTAATTTTTAACAAAGTTGTTTTCATATACTGAAAACAACAATAACGATCTTGAGCCTGAGTGCAAAAACAAAATATGTACTATGAAAGCAGATCGAATAAAACAAAAAAAAACAAAAACAAGTTATTGAAAATATATTTTCTTGTTGCATAGTTTAATAAACGATTTGTTGTTATATTTTTTCATATTCATCTTAAAACAAATTTTATTTTAATATTTTCCGCAATCTTAATTAGATAATGTTTACGGGTTTGGGTTTAATACGAAATTTCGTTCGGGCACTTGTCTCTCAAAGTGCAGCAATGACGCACCTGAAGAAGCTTTTCCAAAACTAAGTGAAGCCAAGATTTACGCCGGGAAATATTGATTTATTTATATTTATATTGAAAGGTTTTGTTGATTATTTCATATTATTTTTTTTCAGGCGTATTCAATGGACTGTAATTATAAAAATGCAGGGAGTTTAAAAACGTATTAACGCCGCACAGTGGGCTAAAATGAAAAAAATTTACATAATTCTGCCATTTCAAAACCACTTATCGTATGGCGATGAAATTTTAGGTGTGTGTATACAAGAGGTGTTAGAGAGTTTAAGTTCGGTGTTAGAGAGTTTCTCATACAGGGGCGGAGCTACAGGGCCCTAAAGTTGACCACGTCGGGTATACAAAATTTTCATCGGCTTCTAACTTTTGAATAGAGTGTCCGATTTTTTCGCCGACTTTGCCTTGGAATTTAGCCAATATCTCAGTCAAAAGTTTACCGACTTTGTTCGCGTGTTTTTTTTATGCCAACAAAATTTACAATATCACGAAAAAAAGAATCGATAAGATATATTAAGAAATGAGAAAGTTAGGCCCTATAAAGTCAAATTTTTTAAAAAATGTAATTTTTGGAGATTTTTTGTCGAAAAAAGTCCAATTCGTATTTAGGTCTTGTAGAAAAAGTTTGTTACACAAAGTATATCATATTTATACTCATTTTAAAGGAGACGTTTCACAGAATCTGTTAGAGAAAATCCGAATTTTAATTGGTGTGGTTGCCACCCTTCTTCGATTTGGACCTTTTTTACATAAATTTCAAAAGTTTGGATCGATTTTCTCCAATCGCAAAGCTAAATTGTTAATTTTTTTTTATTTATTTGTATTAGGGTGTAACAAAATCCACTGCAAAGGAAATCCCGAGCGCGGCTTTTCATATCGAAGATATAGGACTGAAAGTAAAAAAATTAAATTTTTGGGGATTTTTGATGTATTTTTTGGGATTTGCCATTAGAAATTTCCCCATGTTGCCTTTGATTATTATTTCTAATATCAAAATAGAGAAAAAAATCATCGAGATGAATACAATTTTATGCCGTATTTACGTTTCTGTCTATGTATATGCAAAATATCTTTTTTATTTTTCCCTACCTTCTTGTACTTATTGGTTATTATATCAGTCAATATGCACTAATTTCTTGTAGATCACATGTTTTTATCAAACAATATTAAAATTTAGTAAGATGTACCTTTCAGCAAATATTGTTTTATGGCACTATTTCTTGGAAACCCCTAATCATTGATAGGTATAAAAATATTTGTTGTAATGTTCATTCATATAGTTAATAATATTCATTCATATATGATTTTTGTAATTTCCCATATTACAGGTAGAAATTTCAGTTATATTATTGTTTTTATATAAATATAGCATCTTCGAGAATGTATATCATTACCAATTTTGCAAGTATGGCGTTAACATTTAAGAACTCGTCACTATTTTTATCTTTTGTCTAATCCCATTTCACACTTTTGAGGAAAAAGTCCGTAGAATAGTAGAATTTATCGAAGCAACCTATAAAATTAAAGTATTAAAAAGGGAAAACACAAAAAATTGTTAAAACATTTGATGTAAAGTGGACAACATCAAAATCGTGTTCAAAATTTCTTGAAAAATATTCAGATTGCCTCTAGAACAACATAGATTTAGCAGTTTGTACTTCATCTGTTGGTCCACCCCATAAGCCTTACGAAGATATATCGAAAAGAACTAAGAAGAGGAGTTTGTCCAATAATCTTTCGACAATGACTACTGAAGAAGTTACGGATACTTTTAAGGCAATGTTGAAAAAAGAGAAACAACCAACTGATGCTTTAAAAATTGCCGGTGTTCTTCAAACAGCATCAACGAAACGTCTAAGGAGAAGTTTTGAGAGTATTCCGACACCATCAGCTAAGGCAGTTTTTACGGATGAAGAAGCACTTGCTCTTATGCTACAACTGGGACTCAGCAAAGACAACTACAACACACTTAGGAAGGCATTGTCCGAAAAAGGATTCGATTTCTTACCTTCATCGAAGGCATTGTCCAAAAGAATCGATAAGATATGTAAAGAAATGAGAAAGTTAGGCCCTATAAAGTCAAATTTTTTAAAAAATTTAATTTTTGGAGATTTTTTGGCGACAAAAATTCCAATTCGTATTTAGTTCTAGTAGAAATAGTTTGCTACACAAAGTATATTATATTTATACTCATTTTAAAGGCGACGTTTCACAGAATCTGTTAGAGAAAATTCGAATTTTAATTGGTGTGGTTACCACCCTACTCCGATTTGGACCTTTTTTACATAAATTTCAAAAGTTTGGATCGATTTTCTCCAATCGCAAAGCTAAATTGTTAAATTTTTTTTATTTATTTGTATTAGGGTGTAACAAAATCCACTGCAAAGGAAATCCCGAGCGCGGCTTTTCATATCGAAGATATAGGACTGAAAGTAAAAAATCCAATTTTTGGGGATTTTTGATGTATTTCTTGGGAATTTAGGGATTTTCCATTAGAAATTTCCCCATGTTGCGTTTGATTATTATATCTACTATCAAAATAAAGAAAAAAAAAATCATCGAAATGAATACAATTTTATGACGTATTTACGTTTCTGTCTATATGCAAAATATTTTTTTTTTATTTTTCCCTACCTTCTTGTACTTATTGGTTATTATATCAGTCAATATGGACTGATTTCTTGTAGATCACATGTTTTTATCACACAATATTAAAATTTAGTAAGATTTACCTTTCAGAAAATATTGTTTGATGGCACTATTTCTAAGAAACCCTTAATCATTGACAGGTATAAAAATATTTGTTGTAATGTTCATTCATATAGTTAATGATATTCATTCATATATGATTTTTGTAATTTCCCATATTACAGGTAGAAATTTCAGTTATATTATTGTTTTTATATAAAAATCTTCGATAATGTATATCATTACCAATTTTGCAAGTATGGCGTGAACTCGTCACTATTTTTTTTATTTTCTGTGTAATCCGATTTAACACTTTTGAGGAAAAAGTCCTTAGAATAGTAGAATTTATCGAAGGAACCTATAAAATTAAAGTATTAAAAAGCGAAATCAGAAGAATACAACTATCTGTTAAAACATTTGATGTAAAGTGGACAACAGCAAAATCGAGTTCAAAATTTCTAGAAAATATTCAGATTGGCTCGAGAACAACATAGATTTAATAGTTTGTACTTCATCTGTTTGTCCACCCCATAAACCTTACGAAGATGTATCGACAAGAACTAAGAAGAGGCGTTTGTCCAATAATCTTTCGGCAATGACTACTGAACAAGTAAGAAAATTTCAGTCGGGTAAACCGACTAAGGTATACCCTCACTTTGTGAGTAATGTAATATTGAATATTACACAAATTATTCTGTCAATTTTTGTGGGAGGTACAAGAAGGGGTTTAAGAAATACACCTATATTTCGCTGAACAGTAGATACTTTAAATACATTGCACTGTGCCGAATTGTAACCGTTTAAATGGACTGGTATATTAACGTTGAGATATTAAATTGTGGTATAATTTGGCCATTTTGTGTGGGAGGTACAAAAAGGGGCGTGGTGATAACGCTCATTTTTCACTGGACTATAGGCATTATAAAAGCATTACACTGTACAAAATTGCAAGTAATTGTATACACTGATATTAATGTTATAAACTTTTAACTTTTGGTGCAAAATGGTACCTTTGTGGGAGAGGTACCAAAAGGGGAGTGACAATAACGCCCATTTTTCAGTGGACTGTAGACACTATAAAAACATTACGCTGTACAAAATTTCAAGTATTTTTATACACTGGTATTAATGTTATAAGCTGTTAACTTTTGGTGCAAAATGGTGCATTTGTGTGGGAGGTACCAAAGGGGGCGCGGCAATAACGCCCATTTTTCACTGGACTGTAGGCACTATAAAAGCATTACACTGTACAAAATTTCAGGTATTTCTAAACACCGGTATTAATGTTATAAGCTTTTAACTTTTAGTGCAAAATGGTACATTTGTGTGGGAGGTACCAAAAGGGGCGTGGCAATTTCGCCCATTTTCCTCAATTTGATAGCGACTAACAAACTTATACTATGTGTGGAATTTCAGAAGATTCGAAGACGTATAATAGCAGTTATTAAAGAATCAATATTTCACAACATTTTAACCCTTTGTGGGGGAGGTACCAGAAGGAGTGGACCAATATGGCCCATCTCCGAACTTAGCCGGAGATAGAAAAAAATATTACCACATACCAAATTTGAAGCCAATCGGTTACTCTTTTCGAGAGTTATCGTGCGCACCAGCCAGCAGACAGACAGACAGACAGGCAGACAGACAGACAGACAGACAGACAGACAGACGGACGGACATTGCTCATTCGACTTAAAATGACCCAAAACGGATTTCCTCCGAACATACTTAGGGTCTTAGATCACTCCTTCGATGTGTTACACTTTTTTCCGTAGCAAATGATATATACCCTCGTCACACTAAAGTGAGGGTATAAAAAGTGACGGATACTTTTAAGGCAATGTTGAAAAAAGAGAAACAACCAACTGATGCTTTAAAAATTGCCGGTGTTCTTCAAACAGCATCAACGAAACGTCTAAGGAGAATTGTTGAGAGTATTCCGACACCATCAGCTACAACTGGGACTCAGCAAAGACAGCTACAACACACTTAGGAAGGCATTGTACGAAAAAGGAGTCGATGTCTTACCTTTATATAACGAAATAAAGGACAAAAAGACGTATATTATTCCTTCACCAAGTGGAGTCAGTAATGGTCTTCCTAACCTTCTGGAAAATACAGCATAGAGAATAGTTTCCACTCTTACTACAGAACAGCTGAGTACAATGAATAATTGTGACTTGCTACTTATGTGAAAGTGGGGATGTGATGGCTTATCAACCCTTCCTGAATACAAACAAGTATCAACAAGTCCGAGCGGGACAGATTATAGAAGTGTGTTCACGGCATCATTAGTTCCCCTCAGATTAAGAAAGAGAGAAGACACGGTTTGTCCCTCAACTAGTTTTGATGAAATTTGGATAAATTCAACACCAGGATCAAAAAACTTTTGTAGACTAATATGGTTTGAGTATACAAAAGAGTCGGCTACCAACACACAAAACTTGGTTGATCATATTGAGAAGCAAATTAAGGAGCTGGAACCCATATCAATCAAAATATTGGACTACAGCTTCACAATCTACTTCATCCTAAATTTCACCATGGTCGATGGGAAAGTTTGCAACGCTGTTACGGGAACATCACCTACGTGGAGATATACACTATGTGGAGGAAAAAAATGCATTTTCGGATTTATTGAAGAACCCAACAATTAACACATATGCTCTAAAATTTGGAATTTCCCCATTACATACTCGCATACGGGTTTTAGAACATTTCCTCCACATATCATACGATTTGCATTATTATATTAATCCAGAGAATGCAAACAAATTACCACATAAAAAGGAATTAAAAGCATCGAGAGTGTTCCAGAAAAAAAGAATTCAAGAGGAATTTTGGAAAGAGACAGCATTAAATGTCGACAAACAACTAGTGGGATATGGAAATACAAATAATGGCAACACTGCAAGGCGTTTCTTCAAGGATTATGATATCACGTCAAAGATCACAGGAATTGATATGGAATTACTGAGAAAAATCAACATAATTCTAATGGCAATCAACGGCAAGAACAAAGTGAATGCAGAAAAATTGGGAAAATACTGTCTAGGTATTTCGAAACATCTAATAGAACTGTATCCATGGAAAGATATGACCCCAACAGTACATAAAGTATTGCGTCATGGAGATGTAATTATTGCATTTCATATTCTCCCTTTGGGCGAACTTACGGAGGAAGCCCATGAGGCACGAAATCGCGATTTTCGCAATGTTCAGCAATTTCACTCCCGAAAAAGTAAATCTTCTCCAATCTTCCGATCCTGTTCTATCTCTAATAAGAAAAAGATGGATATGATATCGATCTTTGACAAGTGACAATACCGAGGAATACAAGGATTTGCTTTATCTCCTAGACATGGATTATTCAGATTATTTTACAGAAATAAATTAATAAAATATATATTACAGAAATAAAATAAGAAAATAAATTATTTTTCTCAAGAAGTGGGTCTTTCGCTTACAGAATGGGTGTACACAAATTTAAGGCAACAAGAGTCACACCAACACCCAACAAAAAATAAAAGAAGTACTTCCAAACGAATAACATTACAAGTACTTCCAAATCATAAGTATGAAATTTTTTTCTGCAATTAATGAAGTTCTTCTAAATAACTTACCAAAATTGAATTTTGGAGTATACATTATTAAACTTCAATGTATAATTCCAAAAATTATAAAAAAACTTTGAAGTTTTAAAATCACGGGTCGCTCACTTACTGCAAGAGTGACATAACTCAAAATTGAATATTGTCAAGATGTCTAACTTTAAGTCCATATAAAAAGATAAGTAACCTGAAATACGATATTTAAAAACGCTGGGATAATCCGAAATATGGTTGTTTACTTATAAACTAAATTTCGCTGTGATTAATTTATGGATATTTGCCAAATTCGCATTTCTTTAAGGCAACCTCAAAAATTTTAGATTTTGAGTTATGTCACTCTTGAAGTGAGTGAGCGATATGTATATATTAGGGCTATATGTAAATCTGAACCGATTTTCTTGAAACTCGGCAATGTAGGTCGTAGTACTAAGACACCCTACCCTGCTAAATTTAAAAATAATTGATTGTGAAATACAGATTCCATAGATTTAAAGGGCCAAATCAAATATTTTATTTCTCGTCATTAAGAAATTTTGCTGAGGGGAGTTCCATCATTATTTATTTTAGATTTAGAGCAACAATTTATATTTCTATTCTGTTCATTTAAAAGAAGAGAATAATTACTGCACCCAGATATGTTAATAAGAATGACATACTTTCATCAAATAATTACAACACCAAAAAAGGAAATCTTACAGTATTTTAAAAGGAGTGGTGCATAAGTGGTGACAAATAAGTACTTCACCGGCGCTACAAGCCCTTGTTAAATTCATTGATGAAAATCCAAATTAAAACAACTTCTGGATCATAAGTTGGGGATTTTTATCGCTTCTTTGGGTGCTCTTTTTTTTGCTGGGTGTTTAAGAGTCCAGGATTTGAGCTGGACTTGCCTTTCGAAAAAAGAGATCTTTGTTTAAAATTTTCAATTTCACAATCTTTATTATTTTCTTTCAATTCATTGGGTTTTTGGTAGGTTAGTGTGTACATATGTATGTGTGTGAAAATGAACAGTGTGTGTATAAATTCAGTGGTTTTTCGTTTATTTGTGTAACTTTGTATGTTAAATTTCAATGTTTTTTGTTTCAATTTGTGTTGTTCTTAATGTTAATTATTTGTTCTTATTGTAATTATTAAATGTTGGGTCGTTTGAGTTCACTCTGATGTCTTCTATGTACATCGTTATATATATAAAAAACTAACACTTTGAATTATTAAACTTATTTAAACACGGGAAAACTAATCACGGGGGAGAGGCGCACGAGTTTGGTTTAAGGATCGGTAAAAGACTGATTACTTGTGCTTGCCATCTATCTCATCTAAGCTCACTTAACGACTTTCGTTAAGCTACAGATGGCAAGCGACAAGTAAACAAACAAATAAGCAAAAGGGAAATTAGAGTAATGAGTGCATGTAATGAGTGCTTTAGAGTGATGAGTGCATAGGTTACGCATGTATGGGCATATAAATGCATTCGCATTTACACACCTACACATAATGCCGCACAGCAGTGGACGTTTCACACTGATGTTCAAAAGTGCGGTGTCACCTTTGACAACCCCGTGATATAGTGTAGAATATTATCTTAAACTAGCTTAATCTAGAACTGCAGCTCATGTGGCTCCCGTGGAAGAAAACCCCATCCAGTTTTGGGGCCTGTCACGGATCCAAGGCTTGAATAATAAATGTTGATGGAAATGCGATGGTGGGTCTAAGTAGGGTTAAAGTTGTAGGGTACTGGATACCACAGCATCTGTCTTCAGGGTATATGGGCTGTCATCGTGTCGTATAACGGTACTTCGTGAGTTGGATGAGTCAAGACTCGGAGTTGGGCTAGGCAACTGAGAAACCATATCTAGGATAGAAGAGATGTGAGTACCAAGTTCTTCTACGTTAAAATAAATTGTTAGTCAATCTGAAAATAGTTTGACGACTTTCGTGATCGGTCGACTAATCACACCGTTAGCTGTCCAAATGTCCACAACCCAAATGTTTTTGTCACATCCTACATACGTTTTTATTATACGGCCCAGTTTCCATTCAACAGGGGCTAATCTTTCATCTTTTATGCCAACCATAAATACTTCCACTTATATCGACGATGTAGCTCATTCAAATACTCAGTTTTCCATCTTTGGCAAAAATATTGAGATATAATTTTTAATCGTTTCCATCTATTGGCAAGGGTGATGTTTTCGTCTAAAACATCGGGTTCTGTTGGAGTCAAAATCGAAGTACCAATCAGAAAATGAGCTGGGGTGAGAGGATTTAAGGCGGAAGGGTCGTCGCTGGCTGGACTAGGGGTCGAGAATTAAGACAGGCTTCAATTCTCGCTAAAATGGTTCCGAATTCTTCAAAGGTAAAATTCATTTGGGGTATAAAATTTCGTAGATGGGGTTTGAATGAGTTAACCCCCGCCTCCCATAATCCTCCCATATGAGGGGCACCTGGAGGAATAAAACTCCACTCTAAATTTTGATAAACATTGTGCAGGGTGGCATCTTTTTGAAGATTCTTCATAAACTCTAGACTATCCTTCTTTATTAATTCTGCTGCTCCTACAAAGTTAGACCCATTATCTGAGTAGATCTTGGCTGGGCTTCCTCGTCGCCCAATAAAGCGGCTAAAAAAGACTGAGTTGATAGATCACTAGTGGGTTCTAGGTGTATTGCTTTTGTAGAAAAGCAAACGAAGACGCAAACATAACCCTTTGTTATTAAACAAGCTCTTCCTGTAAAATTCTTTATGTTGAAGGGTCCTGCAAAATCTACTCCAGTGTTGGTAAAAGGTCGAGTCAGCATAGTTCGCTGGGTCGGAAGAGAGGCCATAATTTGCGTTTGAGTTTGGTGTTTACATATACAAAACACAAGTTCGACAATTATGAATTACCTTCTTGATTAAGGGCTTCAATTTAAATATCCAGAATTCAGACCTGATTACGCGAGTCATGAGTTGATTTCCGCCGTGCATCGTAATTTTGTGAATAAATTCCACTAACAAAAGGGCTAATCTCGATTCGTATGGGATAAGAATGGGATGGCGCTCGTTATATGTAAGTGCTGGGGACTGAACAAGGCGGCCATTTGCCCTAATGCTTCCTTTTGAATCAATGAATGGATTGAGAGATAAAAGACTGCTACTAGATGAGAGTCTTTTCTTTTGGGTTAACGCTAAATACTCCTCTGCGAAATAATGTTTTTGTGTTAAAACAATAAGACGATCTTTGATATCTTGGATTTCACCGTGGGTTATCTCTGCTGAAGAAATTCTAAGTCGGGTCCGATTGACGCCGGTATTTCTCCAAAAACGAATTGCAAATGCTAAGACTTTATATGCTCCACAAAGAGAAGAGAATCTATTTAAGGGATCTTCAAATATCGTGGTCGAGAAAACTTTAACTGCTTTTGCTTTTAACTCTGTGTCGCTCATAATGGGCCTAGACACGGCCATCGGTCTTTTGGAAACTTCAGCCATTGGGGTCCAGTCCACCACAAATGATGTGACTGCAAATTATTTGGCGAACATCCTCGACTGGCTACATCAGCTGGGTTGCTTTCTGAATCTATATGCATCCAATTTTCATTTCATACATTATCTAAAATGTCTGAAATTCTATTTCCTACAAAGGCACTCCATGAA
Organism: Eudasyphora cyanicolor; assembly: GCA_963930755.1. Taxonomy (NCBI): domain Eukaryota; kingdom Metazoa; phylum Arthropoda; class Insecta; order Diptera; family Muscidae; genus Eudasyphora; species Eudasyphora cyanicolor. The sequence continues at coordinate 135,802,165 of OZ005734.1, forward strand.
CAAGGTGGTTTTTTGAGCCATGCTAGCACGATCGTTGAGTCGGTCCAAAAGTGAGTTGAAATATTTTCAATTTGTAAGTTGGGAACCACCGTTGTGGTTAATTTTGCTAAGAGAACGGCCCCGCATAATTCTAATCTAGGCAGAGATATTTTTTTGATGGGTGCTACTCGAGTTTTCGCTGCCAAAAGAAACGTGTCGACTGTTTGATCTAAATGTTCTACACTAACATAAAGAGTCGCGGCGTTAGCGCTTTCTGAAGCGTCACAAAAACCATGCACTTCAATTTTACTTGAGGGTTTGAATCTGATCCACCTAGGTACTGAAACTGAATCTATTGAAGGACAATTTTTAATGAAATTCTTCCAATTCATTCGAGTTATGGGCTTCAACGCGTCGTCCCAATCTACTTTATCCAGCCATACCTAGAGTCTTCGTTGAAGTTCCTTCCGAAATGTGGGGTCGTTTGAACTCCATTTCCTCAATTGAAAACCTGCTGAGTCCATGGCTGCTACTAACTCTTTCATAGACTTAATGGGTTCTTCTACAGTGTGACCTCCAGCTAAAACGTCGTCGACATATAAATTTTGTTTTATAACTTCCGAACCTAATGGGTATGTTTCTTTAACATCTTCTGGCAATTGAATTAGGGTCCTAAGAGCGAGAAATGGGGCGCAATTAATTCCGAAAGTGACTGTTGAAAGTTCAAAGTCTTCAACTGGGTCATTTGCTGATTTTCTAAAAAGAATTCATTGAAATGGGGCCTGACTTGGGTCGATTTGTATTTGACGATACCTTTTGGTAACGTCCGCGTTAAATACGTATCTAAAAAACCTCCATTTTAAAATCTGCAGCATTAAGTCCTGTTGAAGAATAGGCCCTGGATGTAAAATGTCATTAATACTTTTCTTGTTTGACGTGGGACTTGACGCATTGAAAACTACCCTAAGTTTAGTGGTAACCCTATCTGGTTTTATAACTGCATGGTGTGGCAAATAGTAGTGAGGGGTCTTCTCGATTTCCTGGGGTCTCAGTTTCCGCATGTGTCCAAGTTCCAAATATTCCATTATCGCTGCGTCGTATTGAGATTTGATTTCGGGCGTTTTTTGCAACTTTCTTTCCATTCGATAGAATTGCGCCATTGCGATATTTCGAGATGCTCCAAGTTCAGCACAAGATTTGAACGGCATCGTGACAATATATCGTCCATCTTCATTTCTTCGCGTTGTATTTTTGAAATATCTTTCGCAAAAGGTGTCTTCTGCTGACCTCAAAACTTTTTTTGTTGTCTCCTCCACCTCCCAAAAACGTGTGAGAATTTTCTCGATCGAAACTGTATTGTAAAGTGAAATTTTCCTATCACATGTGTTTGATTTTTCAAGGGGTCCGCCCACTATCCAGCCAAAAACTGTGCTTTGCGCTAGTAAAGATCCTATAGATTTCATGGGAGCTCCTACTGTGTAAATTAAGGGTCCTATGTCTAAACCTATCAGAAGATCTATGGGTCGGCTTTTGTAAAAACGAGGGTCTGCTAACTCGAGTTGAGTTGTTTCTCTATGTTGATTTTTATCTAGGGTGCGCGACGGCAAATTAGAAGGAAGGGACTTCAAAACGGGTGCCCAAACTTCTAATTCAAAACTAGGGTTTGTACGAGAACAAAGATTAAAAAGACAAGCTTTTGTTGAAGTTTCTGAAACGGTTTCACATAAACCGGTAACATGAACAAGATTCTTATTAGTTGGAAGCTTCACTTTGTTTGTAATGTTCTCCGAAATAAATGTTGATTGAGATCCAGGGTCGATAATCGCTCGAGCGTCATATCGCTGTCCTCTAGATTCAATTTGAACAATCGCTGTGAAGAGTAGTGTTTCTTTCGATTGTTGCTGGCTAAGTTGTGAATTTTCCTTGAGAGTTAGAGTCGTTATACTAGGAGTTTGAAAACTAGGTGTGGACTGTAAACTATGAGTGGATTGTACTAGGGTGGTTAGAGCTGCCGCACTGGTACTAGGTCGTACGTCATCTCTAACCGGTTGTGGATTTGTAGGTCGGGTCTCGTTACCCTTATGTAATAAAGTGTGATGTCTTTGATTACATTCCCTACACGTGAAAAGAATCTTACAACCGCTTACACCATGATCCAAAGTGATGCAGTTGTAACAAAGATTGTGAAGTTTTACTAAGTGAATGCGATCATTCACGTTCTTCTCAAGGAATTGTGGACAGTTTCGTAACAAATGGTTTGCCTTGCAAATTTGACAACTCGGTCCATTTGTACGACTAGTAGGTTGTGTAGATGTGTTAAATCTGTTGCTATTGTTGAATCTTCGTTGCGAACTTTGAATCTGTTGCGCAACATTTGTTTGAAATGACTTAACCCTATTTTCCTTCCTACTATAATCGGGTCTAGGCTGATTATTTTTGGAGAAATGGGGCTTAATATTTCCTACAGATTCTAAAGTTTTGAACTTGTGCGTTAAAAATTCATTCAAATCTTTCCAAGACGGTAGTATGGAACAGTCTTCTAAACCGTTTTCAAATTCTTCTAAAAAGTTTCTCGGCAGTTTCGTAGAAGTAAGGTAAACTAAAATTGGGTCCCACCCCTTTACATCTACCTTGAGTGTTTCTAGTGTCTGAACGCAACCGTCAATCGTGCGTTGAAGTTTTTGGATCGAAGATCCTGAATCTGCCGAAACTGGTGGTAAACTAAATAGAGTCTTTAGCTGTTCATTAACTTGCATTCGTTTTTTTTTCGTATCTGTTTTCTAAGAGTTTCCACGCTAGATCAAAACCTTCATTTGTTAGTGGTACGTTACTAAAGCTGAGTATAGACGATTGCCATATCGGCAAACGTTATCAACCCTGCTAAAGTGCTGCAAATATACGGACAATGACAAATTGTTAGGCAAAGGTGAATTGACAGTTCAGACGATTGCAAGAAAACATTACAATTTTATATATTTACAATATATTTTGTAAATATTTATATGCAGGATTGCCAATAAAAATACATTATAGGCAGTGTTGTAAATAAAATATAAAAATCTGCAAATTATCTCGCAATTACTTTTCTGCTAACGTTGCAAAACAAAAATTGTGTGTTCACACGGTTGTAAATTCACAGGGTTGCATTTTTCCGCCATTTTCTGGCAACGTTGTCCGATCTGCAAATCGTGTGTACCTACCTTAATAATTTCACGTGCCTCCCCCGCTGTTTTCTGTTTCAGATGGAAACGTTTTTCTACTTTACTAAGTCTAGAATTATTTGTGTACAAGGCTGAAAACAAATCCCGAAAAGTAGGCCAAGTGCTGTATCCTCCATGAAATGTGTCGGTGTCGCATGGTGGTAAACGTAACGATAGATGGTTGTTTGGCTCCACTGTTTCCGTTTTTCGGGTCTCCGATTCTCGTTCGAACTTTTCCTGCTGCCTTTCGTCGGTTAGTGCTAAAATTTCTCCATTTACTGCGCTTAAACATCGTTTGTATGTCTCTAATGCCTCTTTATAATGGGTCCTCAACTTTGATTTATCGATTGGGGTCTCATCTTTTTCGGGAACACGGTCTCTACAATCTACATAGGCCCTTTTAACCTGATCCCAAACAGAGTTCAATTCTACACGTGTCACTTCTAATGAGTGAATATTATCATCGGTGCTAGTAGCAGAGTAACCACTCTCAAAGTCTATCAGGTCATTTACGCAATTTACAAATTTATCACGTAAAACTTTATCCATATTTCCTCCTTCTTAAATATTTTCTTTGTCAAATTTTAAACTGGCTAAAATTTCAAGAAACTTTTAAAATTGAGATTTTCTTTTAACAATTTCTGTAAAAATTTACTTTGCCAATATTTGCAAAATAATTTCAGAAAAACGCTAAATATTTGTTGAATGGGACCAATCTTTTACAGTCCGACTTTGTTCTTTCACGAATAGATATAAATAATGGCAGTTTATTTTGAACTTGTGTCGTTTGTGCGAAAAGTAAGAAATTTTAGCGATAATAATTTTTATAGACTTGCGTCTTTAGCAGAAAAAAATTATATTAATACAATTTTGACGAAAGTAATTCTTTGTCGGCTAGTGTATTCTCAAAGAAAGTTATTGTTTAGGTGGGGCGACGAAAGCTCAGTTGATGCGATGTCCGAATCCACCTTTTTAGAGTAATTTGGTACGTGGTTTGCCGGCAAGGGACGGGGGGGGGGGGGTGGTAAACAAATCAACGAAGTCCCTTCTATGACAAACTCCGCACCAATTACAATAACAACGATAGCTCAGTAGTGGGGGGAACGATGTGTGTGTTCACGTATGTAGTGACCGATGTTGGCGATGCATTAATGCAAAGGGCGAAATATAATAAATAAAACACAAGACTTTAGTATTTTGGTTATGATAAAGGCAGAGCTTTATTTGTAGTAAGGTATATTACCGTGTATCACGGTTGGCGACTAGGTCAGTGCGAATAGTTCGATAGCAAAACCTGCAAGAAGTGCTCAGTAGTCGAGCCAAAGACAAGTAGATGTGCGCGAGAGTAGTGCAAAAACAACGACTAGTAGTAATGTGCGCGATAGTATCGCCGAACAAAGACTACAATTGACTACTTTCACGGAGAGTGCTCGACAACGACTGGTGAACGCAGAGGCTCGTTAGAAGAGTCAGACTCCTTAGAAAGTGCGAGGAAAGAGAGACCCGAGGATAATGCAAGGCAGCCACACAACAACCACCGCCCAGTGGCAATCTGCACTCTAACCAGCGTTGCCAGATATTTTTTGAAAAAAACTTAAAATTTTCAAAGAAAAAACTTATTTTGCAACAAAAAAACTTATTATATCTATTTTATTAAAAAAATTGAAAAATAGTAGCAATTCAATCTTAAATTAAATTGGAAGGCTTCTTTTTTTGAAACCCTTAATATACATACGAGTCTGTTCTGTAATCACGGCGATTTGATATCACGGTGATTTTAAAATCACCGGCGACCTAACATCACTTTTGGAGTTCAAAATCGTCCGAACATATTTTGAACAATCTTTTTTGGGAGGCTATGAGTAATAAACCGGGCGATTTCGAACTCCAACAGCGATTGTAAGTCGCCGGTGATTTTAAAATCACCGTGATTTCAAATCACCTTGCTACAGAACATACCCGATAGATTAGGTTTTAAATGGTACTTAGATAAATAGTACAAGAAATTTAAATGAAATAAAGGGATGATCCAAATCAGAAAATTTTTCTGCAACTTCATGGTGCATTTTGACCTTGGAAATGTTTTATGTTTTTCTAAGATAATAATATAATATTAAATATTTACAGAATTTAAAAAAACTTATTTTTGGAAGAAAAAACTTAAAAGTACTATTTTTCACTAGAAAAAACTTGAAAAATAAGTTTAAACTTATCATCTGGTAACGCTGACTCTAACACATCCGTACTAAGCGAATTAGGTCTCCGAAGAGAGGTGTAGAGGAGATTCCAGTGATGTCAATACGCGACCGGTATTGATCAGGCTCGGGAGTTGAGACAATGCTGCGTACGTGAACAGTTATCAATCAACTTTTCTTTAACAAAACAACAAATTTCGTAGGAAAGTGATTTTCTATCAAAAAAAAATTAATCAAATGAAAAAACAAATTTTGTACGAAAGATTTTTTTTGCAAAAATATAACAAAAAAAAGAAAATGTAGGAAATTTTTTTTTCCAAAAAAAAAAACAATGAAACAAAAACCCAAATTTTGTAGGAACGTGTTTTTTCCAAGAACCTATCACTTAATAAATTTTTCGAGCAAATGTATCTTTCGTAGTAAAGTGTAAGTTCCAAAAATTAGCACTTAATAAATTTCTGAGCAAATTTATTTTCGTAGTAAAGTGTAATTTCCAAAAATTAGCACTTAATAAATTTTTGTGCAAATTTATTTTTCGTAGTAAAGTGTAATTTCAGAAATTAGCACTTAATAAATTTTTGAGTCAATTTATTTTTCGTAGTAAAGTGTTATTTCCAAAAATTAGCACTTAATAAATTTCTCGAGCAAATCTATTTTTCGTAGTAATGTGTAATTTCCAAAAATTAGCACTTAATAAATTTCTGAGCAAATTTATTTTTCGTAGTAAAGTGTAATTTCCAAAAATTAGCACGTAATAAATTTTTGTGCAAATTTATTTTTCGTAGCAAAGTGTAATTTCCAAAAAATTACCACTTAATAAATGTTTGTGCAAATTTATTTTGCTATTAATGTGTAATTTCCAATAATAAAAATAAATTTCAATAAATGTAAATTATTGTGTTAGTTCTGTTTAACTTTTTCCGAAATGTTCGTCCGAAACCATCAAACCATATGTTCTTTCATTTCGTTCTTCAAACTGAAATTATGTTTTTCTACTTCTCCTTTTATTTTTGTGTTTTCTTTTCCTTTCCCACAAAAAAACTCCCTTGGTACATTAACCTTTTGACAGGTTCGCAAATCAGAAACGAAAAAGGATAAATAAACACCGAGAAACCAATGAGAAGAAAATCCGCTACTTATTGTCTCGTATGCATCGGTGTACATAGACTGCTCTTGTTGTTGTTTTAATGGGTACGAGGGGTCGGGTTGAAAGTGTCGACACAGGAACTTTTTTATAAAATATATTAAGATTTTCGCTTCAAATTGGTGGGAAACTACAATAATGCTGGTTTATAGCACAAACCACACATATTAATGCCAAAAGAAATTTAAAAATCGTAACTTTTTTGACATTTTTCAAAAGGTTTTTTCTATTGAATCTAAGGCAATACGAGGGTCGTTCAACAAGTTTGAACACATATTTTCGAAAGTTAAAAATATATTTTTTTTTCAATTTATTAATTTGGGTTGATTTGCGCTCTCCAACGCACAAAATAATATTCCGTAGTCGAAAAAAAAGAAAAATAATTTTTCCCAAAAAAAATATTAAAAAATTTCAAAAAAAAATTTAAATATTTTTTTCCAAGAATCACGAGAATCGTTTGTGCGAAAAGTATGCAATTTTAGCAATAATAATTTTTATAGACTTGCGTCTTTTGGAGAAAAAAATTATATAAATACAATTTTGACGAAAGTAATTCTTTGTAGGCTAGTGTATTCTCAAAAAAATTATCAATCAACTTTTCTTTAACAAAACAAAAAATTTCGTAGGAAAGTGATTTTCTATCAAAAAAAATCAATCAAATGAAAAAACAAATTTTGCAGGAAAAAGTTTTTTGCAAAAATATAACAAACTTTGTAGGAAATTGTTTTTTCCAAAAAAAAAAATCAAACAAAAACCCAAATTTTGTAGGAACGTGTTTTTTCCAAGAACATATTACTTAATAAATTTTTCGAGCAAATTTATCTTTCGTAGTAAAGTGTAACTTCCAAAAATTAGCACTTAATAAATTTTTGTGCAAATTTATTTTTCGTGGTAAAGTGTAATTTCAAAAATTAGCTCTTAATAAATTTTTGAGTCAATTTATTTTTCGTAGTAAAGTGTAATTTCCAAAAGTTAGCACTTAATAAATTTCTGAGCAAATTTATTTTTCGTAGTAAAGTGTAATTTCAAAAATTAGCACTTAATAAATTTTTGTGCAAATTTATTTTTCGTAGCAAAGTGTAATTTCAAAAATTAGCACTTAATAAATTTTTGTGCAAATTTATTTTTCGTAGCAAAGTGTAATTTCCAAAAATTAGCACTTAATAAATTTTTCGAGCAAATTTATTTTTCGTAGTAAAGTGTAATTTCCAAAAATTAGCACTTAATAAATTTTTGTGCAAATTTATTTTTCTTAGCAAAGTGTAATTTCCAAAAATGAGCACTTAATAAATTTTTCGAGCAAATTTATTCTTCGTAGTAAAGTGTAATTTCCAAAAATTAGCACTTAATAAATGTCTGAACAAATTTATTTTTCGTAGTATAGTGTAGTTTCCAAAAATTAGCACTTAATAAATTTTTGAGTCAATTTATTTTTCGTAGTAAAGTGTAATTTCCAAAAATGAGCACGTAATAAATTTTTGTGCAAATTTATTTTTCGTAGCAAAGTGTAATTTCCAAAAAATTACCACTTAATAAATGTTTGTGCAAATTTATTTTGCTATTAATGTGTAATTTCCAATAATAAAAATAAATTTCAATAAATGTAAATTATTGTGTTAGTTCTGTTTAACTTTTTCCGAAATGTTCGTCCGAAACCATCAAACCATATGTTCTTTCATTTCGTTCTTCAAACTGAAATTATGTTTTTCTACTTCTCCTTTTATTTTTGTGTTTTCTTTTCCTTTCCCACAAAAAAACTCCCTTGGTACATTAACCTTTTGACAGGTTCGCAAATCAGAAACGAAAAAGGATAAATAAACACCGAGAAACCAATGAGAAGAAAATCCGCTACTTATTGTCTCGTATGCATCGGTGTACATAGACTGCTGTTGTTGTTGTTTTAATGGGTACGAGGGGTCGGGTTGAAAGTGTCGACACAGGAACTTTTTTATAAAATATATTAAGATTTTCGCTTCAAATTGGTTGGAAACTACAATAATGCTGGTTTATAGCACAAACCACACATATTAATGCCAAAAGAAATTTAAAAATCGTAACTTTTTTGACATTTTTCAAAAGGGTTTTTCTATTGAATCTAAGGCAATACGAGGGTCGTTCAACAAGTTTGAACACATATTTTCGAAAGTTAAAAATATATTTTTTTTAATTTATTAATTTGGGTTGATTTGCGCTCTCCAACGCACAAAATAATATTCCGTAGTCGAAAAAAAAGAAAAAAAAATATTAAAAAATTCCAAAAAAAAATTTAAATATTTTTTTCCAAGAATCACGAGAATCGTTTGTGCGAAAAGTATGCAATTTTAGCGATAATAATTTTTATAGACTTGCGTCTTTTGGAGAAAAAAATTATATAAATACAATTTTGACGAAAGTAATTCTTTGTTTGCTAGTGTATTCTCAAAAAAAAAAACAATCAAACAAAAACCCAAATTTTGTAGGAACGTGTTTTTTCCAAGAACCTATTACTTAATAAATTTTTCGAGCAAATTTATCTTTCGTAGTAAAGTGTAACTTCCAAAAATTAGCACTTAATAAATTTCTGAGCAAATTTATTTTTCGTAGTAAAGTGTAATTTCCAAAAATTAGCACTTAATACATTTTTGTGCAAATTTATTTTTCGTAGTAAAGTGTAATTTCAAAAATTAGCTCTTAATAAATTTTTGAGTCAATTTATTTTTCGTAGTAAAGTGTAATTTCCAAAAGTTAGCACTTAATAAATTTCTGAGCAAATTTATTTTTCGTATTAAAGTGTAATTTCAAAAATTAGCACTTAATATATTTTTGTGCAAATTTATTTTTCGTAGCAAAGTGTAATTTCCAAAAATTAGCACTTAATAAATTTTTCGAGCAAATTTATTTTTCGTAGTAAAGTGTAATTTCCAATAATTTGCACTTAATAAATTTTTGAGTCAATTTTTTTTTTCGTAGTAAAGTGTAATTTCCAAAAATTAGCACTTAATAAATTTTTGTGCAAATTTATTTTTCTTAGCAAAGTGTAATTTCCAAAAATGAGCACTTAATAAATTTTTCGAGCAAATTTATTCTTCGTAGTAAAGTGTAATTTCCAAAAATTAGCACTTAATAAATGTCTGAACAAATTTATTTTTCGTAGTATAGTGTAGTTTCCAAAAATTAGCACTTAATAAATTTTTGAGTCAATTTATTTTTCGTAGTAAAGTGTAATTTCCAAAAATGAGCACGTAATAAATTTTTGTGCAAATTTATTTTTCGCACAAAGTGTAATTTCCAAAAAATTACCACTTAATAAATGTTTGTGCAAATTTATTTTGCTATTAATGTGTAATTTCCAATAATAAAAATAAATTGCAATAAATGTAAATTATTGTGTTAGTTCCGTTTAGCTTTTGCCGAAATGTCCGTCCGAAACCATCAAACCATATGTTCTTTCATTTCGTTCTTCAAACTGAAATTATGTTTTTCTACTTCTCCTTTTATTTTTGTGTTTTCTTTTCCTTTCCCACAAAAAAACTCCCTTGGTACATTAACCTTTTGACAGGTTCGCAAATCAGAAACGAAAAAGGAAAAAAAAGGAGAAACCAATGAGAAGAAAATCCGCTACTTATTGTCTCGTATGCATCGGTGTACATAGACTGCTGTTGTTGTTGTTTTAATGGGTACGAGGGGTCGGGTTGAATGTGTCGACACAGGAACTTTTTTTATAAAATATATTAAGATTTTCGCTTCAAATTGGTTAGGTTAGGTTGAGGTTAGGTTGAAGAGAGGAGACGTTTAAACGTCTCATGTCCATGGACATACACTTAAGCCAGTGGTTCGGCCTGTTGTGCGCTCCTTATTTATGATCTTTTTATACCTCACGAGTTACAGAAAATCGTTACTAGACACGAATTTTCTCAGTATCTTCCAGTCATATTCTCTGAGATGAGTCAAGTCTGGTAATATGTCGGACCCGAAATGTTGGGATCTTGCATGTGTGAAAGCCGGGCAGTGACACAGAAAATGTTCCATCGTTTCGATGTTTTCTCTGCATGCCCTGCATTCGTCGTTTCCTGCTAGTCCTATGCGATGAAGATGTGCTTGGTTGGAAACTACAATAATGCTGGTTTATAGCACAAACCACACATATTAATGCCAAAAGAAATTTTAAAACCGTAACTTTTTTGACGTTTTTCAAAAGGGTTTTTCTATTGAATCTAATGGTGATTTCGATTCTGAAAAAAATGTTGCCCCGTCGACCCGAAATTCTGAAAAATATTTGCCCTTTTTGGGTGGAACATACGCGGTCTCTCGAAATAAACTTAGCTCCTATTTCAAAATTCCAAAATGTGGTATAAAACTGAAAAATTCAAATTTAAAATCCACATATCTCGGAAACTATTCAAGATATCTTCAAGCTATAAAATGTTTATTGTAGGTCTGGTATAGGAGTATCCACAGAATATCGAACACTTTTTTCAAAAGTTAGTAGCCGATGAAAATTTTGTATACCCGAGGTGGTCAACTTTAGGGCCCTGCAGCTCCGCCCCTGTATGAGATAGGGGGCCCAAGTTCCGAACTTAAACTCTCTAACAGCTCTTGTATACACACCTAAAATTTCATCGCCATACGATAAGTGGTTTTGAAATAGCAGAATTATGTCCATTTTAGCCCACTGTGCATCGCAAGGCTTTCGGATGCACCCAAAGAAGTTTATCTGTGACTTTCCGAAATATTCGTCCGTTATCAATTACATATTCGTTGCAAATCGTTTTGTCTCGTAATTTAAATTTGTCGACAATCGCGCAGATGTTTTCGTCCTGTAGTTGCATCGAAAACAACCAGTCGCCTTGGCTTATGACCGTTTTTGCAATTCGTAATGACGCTGTATCTAATTCTCGGGCTTATTCATACGATGCTCGGCTTAATGCATCCACATCTTGCATTCGCTGACCTAATCGATGTTCGATTTTAGCGTCATAATCTTGGATCCTCAGCCACCATCTTGCGATTCTCGGTATTAATTCTTTTGTTTGCATAGTCGTTCTGATACCGTTGCAATCTGTGACGATTGTAACTGGTTTGCTGTAAACGTAGTAACAGAAGCGTTCTAAAGATTCTACCACAGCTAACGCCTCCAATTCATAGCTATGATAGTTTCTTTCGTCGTTGGTTGTTGATCGGCTGTAGAATGCTACTGGTCTCCACGTATTCAATAGGTCTAGCACCCCTGCTAGACTTCGGTCGTACTTCGGTCACGCTCGTAGGTTTTGGAAATTCCTGGATTGCAGCTGTTTTTATTTTACCTGGACTGATACCCGTTGGATGTAGTTGATGGCGCAAAAATTCAATAGTCTGTTTCATAAATTCGCACTTTTTGAAGTTAATCGTGAGGTTCAGTTCGCGCAAAACAGTAAAAACTCGTCGTAACTTCTTAAGCATTTCGCAGACGTTGTTGCTACCAACTGCGATGTCATCCATGTAATGAAACAAATCTCCATCCTGCGTTTTCTCACGTAGTAGGGCATCAGTCGTTGAAAAACCGATGGTGCGTTTTTGAGACCAAACGGCATGCGTTTGAACTCATAAAGTCCGTCAGGCGTTGCAAATGCCGTAAATCGTCTACTATTTTCCTCAATTGGAATTTGGTAGTATCCGTTATTCAAGTCTAACACCGTGAAATACGTAAATTGTTTAATTTCTTGAAGTCGTTCATCTATGTTAGGCGTTGGAAAAATCTCTTTGACCATGTGCTGATTTAAACGTCTATAATCCACGCAAAATCTGTCGTTGCCATCTTTCTTTTTAACGAGTACTATAGGACTTGCATATTCAGATGTTGACTTTTGTATAATACCGTTTGTTAGTAACTCGTTAATCATTTTACTCACTGCAGCTTTTATCGGTTCTGGGAGTCGATATGGCTTTGATGCTATTGGCCGCAGTTTTCGGGTGAACCATTTGGATGAACTCGTTGACAATCCTTACATCGCGCTCGTCGTTGTGGTTTTGGACATACACTTGACATGCGACCCGTTTCTGAACAGTTAAAACAAGCAATAGGTTGTCGTTGCGTTGACGTTTTGCGTATATTATCGTCTGAGATTTTTCTAGCGTTTTTGTTGTCGTTATCATTGTGAGTACGTTAAGTTGTCGTTGTCGACGTCGTTTTCCTACTAGCTTGTCATATTCACCTAATAATCCTCCAGAGTTTCACGCATCTCTTTCATAGTCTTGAAACGAAGTGCCGCGATTGCCATCTGTAAATCAGCATGTTTAAAACCCTCGCGAGTATATTTTATAATCACCGATTCGCTCAAGCTATAACGTCTACCCAAAGCTGTCATTCGGAAACTGTACTCGGTGATAGATTATCCATGTCGTCGTGTAGCGTCTGTCATTTTAAAGTGTACGTCAGCTTCGTCCGGTCTCGTACCAAACTCACCTCTTAAAGCCTCAGCCAACTCATGCCAAGTAATGAAAAATTCTGCCGACGCATCGAGCCACAATTTAGCTGGCCCTTTAAGCTTGCTATATAACAATATATGCTATATGCAATAACACGTACTTATCTTCCCATTCATACGCACGCATAGTCTTATCAACCCTGTCGATAAACTAATCCACACTAAATACCGAATCTTTCTTTGGATCGTATTCAGGAAGAGTATCGGCAATTTCTTTGACACTGTGTACATTACGATTTCGAATATCTTGATTTTGATCGTGCCGACTTGTGTTTGCTGTTTGTTGTATACTTTCCATCATACTATGTAGCTGATCAATTTGAGTCTGTACCGTGGACTCATCATCAGAATCGTTGTCACTTTCAAAGTCTATTTCTTCGCTATTAGTCGCTTTAATAATACGTTTCACCAATTCTGGCTTATTACCACTTATTGATAATTTACGCGCACTAAGCAATGATTTTAGTTGTTTTACTTTCAATGATTCTATTCGCCGCATATTGAAAATGTTTACGTTACGTTCTTCTAAAACTATATTCCGTTATACGTTATTTTGTTTTTTTTCATGAAAACAATTTCCATCGCGTTGACGTTATCATTCAATTAAAATTTAGCAATTACACTTTTGAAAAATAGTGTTGCATAAAAATCGCAATCCGTTGCGTATTAATTATTTGACGTTCAAGTAATACTCGTTACGTTAATGTATGTTAGATCGCGTTTTTCCGTCAAATTGCATTTGTTTTCTTTAGTTCTCTGATCGTTCAATTAATATCGGTTACGTCAATATTCGTTAGATTTCGTTTTTCGGTACGTTGTTTTATATTAATATACGTTATGTTGTTAGCCGTTGCGTTAATATATCAATATACGTTAAGTCGCTTCACGTTAGAATTTAAGTGTTTTTATTTGACCGTTAATTTTTCCTTGGGTGTGTATTTTCGAGCCTCGTTGTATTCTCCATAGCCACACGTCACTACACGTACATACGTATGTATATCTTCCTTCATTTGTATTGTTTTTACACCGCACTCTCAATGACTTTTCATACTCGTACACATTCATTGATTGTGTTTGCTTCTGTTTCTTTACCGCCCTCGCTCTCACTCATGTGGTTATTTCTTAAACACTCTTACAAACGCACTCTGCTCTCTTCAACGTTTCAAAACACACACACTTCGCTGCTACGCTCGATACAATTATCTGGATTCGTTAATGATCATTAGATCCCGTTATGCTTGTATGTATATGCATTATCTTTCTGTTTTGTTCCTAAACGTTCACTTCGATGCTGTGTCTATGCGAGCAGGCGTAGATACTTAACACAATTTTGTAACGTTCATTTCAACAAATCTTCTTCTTCGAGATTGCACAAACACACACACTGGTCTAGCAAAAAATTCTTTTGTTATCACACACACACATTACATTACTTCACACTAGGGTTGCCAGACACCATATTCGAAAAGTCGGGATAACCGAGACATAAAAGCGGGATTTGTCGGGACAAATGAAAAGATCATATTTTATTGGTTTTGGCATTTAAAAAAAACTCATTACAGTTCCAATAAAAGCCTAACATAAGAATATTCAAAATAACTTATATACACTATAGGTCAATATTATGTTTGCCACAAATACTTTCTTTGTGTTATTCTTCACGAAATTCGCTTTTACTTTAAAACGGTTGGATGTAAACTATACACGCTGAAAAAAATCGCTTCTGTAGTATATTGTCCCCAACATATTCGGCTTGAAACATATATATGTTTATGGTACACTCTAAACATATAATATTTGGTACACGCAAAAATTGTGTATTTGGGAAGATGTTATTCTAAACAAATATTTGTTTGCATCCCAATGTGACTGTTATTTCCGAAACAAATATTTATTTGCATTAAGTATTCATAAAATAAATAAATTGTCTTAAATTTTTCAGTAATTCAAAATAAAATTTTTAGAAATGTTAAATGTTCGTAAAAATAATAATTGAAATCGTAAAATCTTAGATCAATATAAAGTACTTAGAGGATTGACAACTAATGATGGCTTGGAATACTCAGAAATTTGAAATGATGGATTTAAAAAGGAGTTATTGCTGCATATGGTATCATAACTGGGAGGTACAATTCGAAACCAAGAAAAAATTAAATTCGAAAAAGGCAGCAAATGTTTTGGAATTTTTTTTTAAATAAAATATATTTGGAAAAATTCCTAAATAATAATTTTATTTGTACTTAAACACATATTTTATTTGAGAAATTTTGTTTGCAAATATTATTTGTTGAAAAATAATAATATATATTCGTTCCAAATATATTATATTGATTTTCAAATAAAATTTCTTTGCAAAGAAATATAAAATGTTTAAAAATTGGTGTTCCAAATATATTTTGGTTCGATTGAAACATATCAAAAAAGGCGATTTTGCCTCGTGTAGCTTCTATAGGGCTAAAGGGCCAATTAGGACGAAACATATATATGGGATATAAATCTAAATCTGAACCGATTTTCGTCAAATTGAGCAAAGTTGTTCTCTGGATAAAAAACTCTACCATGCTAAATTTCAAAACAATTGCACGTAAAATACAGCTTTTATAACTAATGAGCTATGTATAACTATATCTGATTCTTAGTCGATCGGTATACTTTAATGTGGGTCTAGCTGTAGCATTTCTATGTCTGACAAACATCTGCCATGAAACAAGGGTATAAATATCCGTGGCAATTCTTTACAAATAGCTCGAAGACTGCAGTAGTCGATGTACAACATTTCACATGACACTGCATCTAAAATTTGTATAACTTTTGAAATTTCTACCAAATTCGACCACGTTAATAGCTATTCTTTTAGATAAGTTGCTGAATTCGTTCAAAATTTACATTTCTTGAAAGATGAAATATTAGTGACGGAAAAATTACAAATGTACATAACAAGTACATATGAAAATAGCATTTTCTTGTATTTTCTTTATTATTTTTTTTACTGCGCTTTTATTTTACGTAGTGTAGAGAGTAAATTACTTCAATAATCGGGACTCTGTAAATACGCGAAAAGTCGGGAAAATCCCGACGAATCCCGGCCGTCTGGCAACCCTACTTCACACACGTTATCGTTTGTCGTTAGGGGAGGTTCTCAATCCCATCTTCTGAACTATAAGGAATAAATCGTTTCGTTCTCACTTCTGATTTTAATAAAAGCTTAGATATTTATTTAGTCCATTTAATTGGTAAAATACATAAAAAGATTAAAGTTAAATAAATGATCAGGATGATCCGTACGCGTCCGTTCGCTACAACTTCAACTATACGACTCACTCTCTTGCTCAACCGTATTCTTCGTCTATCATTGTGTGGACAATTTATGATTGCCATTTTGCAAAAAATTCGTAGCCTTACATAATGTTCAACAGTTCACACGATCGGAGGGACAGTTTGTTAGTTTGTTTGGGCTCTGGATGAGTCGGACATTGGTAAGTAAAATAATTTATTTATTTTTATTATTTGTAATAAAGTGCAAAGCTAATAGCTAACAAGCATCTTGTATACAACAACATATATCATCATCGTAGGCATTGTTGTAGTAAGTTAACGGTGCACTCTATTAAAGAACTCATGCTGATTAAAAGAAACGGTTTACGCACAATATAACGGGTGAGGCGAATTGATATTTGGCGCCATTAGCAAAAATTATAGCGTTTTCCAATACAGTGATTACTTTTGCCCTACCCTGTAATTATTTGCTATGTGTATAGTCGAAAATATACAGTATGTTAATTGTAACAATTGAAAAGGCTGGTGTAACAAATGCAAAAAAAAATCAATTTCTTTATTAAAATTTGAATGTAACGATTTTAAGTGTTATTCTGACATTGCTTTTAATAACTTTAATATCAAATGTTTTTCCTTTATTGCATACATACATACGAACGCTATGTAATATTGTTATATTATTAAGTTTGAAAATAATCGAAGATTTATTTATTTAATTTTGTAAAATTTCTGGTTAGAAGGAATACCGCCAGAAAAACTGGGTCCGCAGGTGGTAAGGACCAAAGAACTGCAAGAGTGTCACTTTTTGGCACTCTATTCACACTCATTGAAATTAGAGTGCCGGTGCTACTCATCACCCAAAAGCAAAGTAAAAATATCGCACACAAAAAATCATGCGAGTATTGCAAGAGGCCTGTATATCCCACACAATTCAAATTATTGAGTTTTTTTATGTTTGGACAGACACCCAGTTATTTTTCGTTGAAATGTACCGTTCGTACATGCACCCATACGATTCTGGGAATAGGAAACAAGTAGGTACAAAAAGCAATGTAGGCAAAGCACACATGTATTACTCGGGTGTTTTAAAGACACCGGAGTGTCTATGCACATATTGGCTGCTTTGTTTTTGATTTCTTTTGTTGTTAGCGTTGAAGTGATCAGTTATTATTTGGTGAAGTAGGAGTGCACGCAATAATGGCAGAAACGTCTAACGCAATTAAAAGTGAAATTGATGCTGGAAAATACACAGTTACCCAAAGACATAAAGGAAAAAGTCTAATTTGGAATATATTGTGTGAAATTTTAAGAGAAGACGGAACTGTTGTGGAAGTATGGATTTTCTGTACCACATGCCGAAAAGTTCTCAAATTTATTATCAATCAAACATCAAATTTGTCACGTCATAAATGTTGCATAACATTAAGAAAACCAAAAGAACTTAAAAAAGTTTCATAGAGTTACAAAAAAGAAGCCATTGAAAAATGCACACAATGGGTTGTGCAAGACTGTCGCCCGTTCGCGGCAGTAGCTGGTTCTGGTTTTATACAAATGGTTAAATTTTTTATAAAACTTGGTGCAACCTATGGGGTTAACGTTGATGTGGATGACTTATTACCCCATCCAACAACATTGAGTCGAAATGCGCAAAAAGAAGCTGAAGAAAAAAGGGCTCTAATCTCAAAACACATAAAACAAGCTGCGGATATCGGAGGACTCACTGCCACCATCGATATGTGGACTGACCAATACGTTAATCGAAATTTTTTGGGGGTCACTCTCCATTAGAAAAAAAACTACAAGCTACCTATGTATATGATCTTATTTTAGGATTAAAATCGATGGATTTTAAAAAATCGACTGGTGAAAACATAAAACTAAAAGTTAAAAGCTTGTTTTCACAATTTAATATTGAAAACATCGATGACATAAAGTTTGTTACAGTTAGAGGAGCAAATATTAAAAAAGTATTGCTGAACAATATTCGATTAAATTGTAGCAGCCGCTTATTTGCAAATGTTTTGCAAACATCATTCGAAGAAACAACCGAGCTTGACGAAACGATAATCGCATGCAAAAAGATCGTGAAATATTTTAAAAAGGCCAATTTGCAACATAAATTAAACACAACTTTAAAAAATGCATGTCCAACTCGATGGAATTCAAACCAAAATCCGTAGACAGCCTACTTTTTTACACTCTATTTACAAAAATTTTAATGTAACTGAATAAGTTTTTTTCCTTAATTATATTTTTTATTTTGAATTCCAACTCTTTTAATTTATTAAATAAATTGAAATGAATTGTTCCATTTAATGTGATATTATTTGTACGAGTATTATTTATTGTCCGTATCGTTCAAACGAAATTGAAGTCATGCTATTTATGTTTTTATTTATTTATATGAATTACAATACAAAGTAAATTTATATTCTAATTATAAGGTCCAGGGAAAGGCCGGGTTACAAAGACCATATGGCTAAATTTTTGCAGCGACAGACCAGAGCCTCTGGTGGGAATCGAACCCACGACCCCCAAACTCATAGGCGAGTACGCTACCAACTCACCTACTGGGGTATGTTTTTATTATTTCATTTAAAACATAACCAAATTCTTAAAAAAAGTCTGAAATTGAACTGAACCATTCCTTAAAATTTAAATATAGAAATATTTTCATTATTATTATTTTAACCTATATAACTTTGAAATCATATTCAATAAAACATGAACCAGTAAAAAAATAATTTTAATGTATGCATATCTGTCTATTTTATACTGTTACGCATTGGGATTTTGCCGCAACTACAAACTGGTACAGCAAAATGCAAATAAACTACAGACACACACAAGAAAAGACAACAACACCCATGTCACCAAAAACATTTTATGTCTCGAGTCTCGTGTTCCCTTTACCACTCTTCCTTTTACGTGAGTGTTTTTGTTTGCCCTAATAGAATGTACACATGCAAAAAATTAACTGCACCAGATTTACGCTTGTGCGTCTAAATACTCAAAAATGTTTATTTTTACACCCGGGTGTAAAAAACACCCGATATCTATCCGGTGCACTTGTAGTAGCGGTGGCTTGCTGCTATATGGATGGATGAATTTGGCCAACCCATCCCGAAAGCCAGAAAGCTATGGAAATTCAGAAAATATTAAATCAGCCGCATATTGTTCAACCGATTGCGACCAAGTTAAGTTTAAACCTCACATGGGTGCCTGGGGATAGGAATATCCCGGGGAACTGCAAAGCAGATGAACTTGCTGGGAAAGGGACGACATTACAAATTCTCGAAGAATTTGCATATGGACAGAAATCGGCACCTGCAGGGTAGCTAGACAAATCTGGTCAAGGTATGAACTGAGAAGGTCAAAATGTCTCCTCGCACTAGAGAGGCAAAGATTGTCTACGTTAGCATCAGTTCTGACGGGACACTGCTTGATCGGCGAACACGCCAAAAGATTGGGTATTGACTCTAATGACTTCTGCAGCAGCTGTGGAGATGAGGAAGAAGTGGAGAGCATTGAGCACTTGCTATGCGACTGCCCCGCTCTGAGTAAACGACGACTGGACATACTGGGACCGGCCTTTTTAGGCAGCCTAACAGATCTTTCCAGTATCGATATTCGTACTATCGATAAATTTGTATATCAAACAGGTTGGTTTCGATGAGGGACATTTCAGCCCTTGGTAACACTAGGGACCTAAACTGGTCTATGTGAGCTTGTATACAAAATACGGCTGCCACCCTAACCTAACCTGAACCTAAGCTTGAGTTTAGAAGAAGTTAAGTTTTGAGTTTGGGTCCCCTGTGGTATACAGGGGCGGAGCTGCAGGGTCTCAAAGTTGGCAACCTCAGGTAAACAAAATGTTTAAGCGCGTGTAACTTTCGTCTTTTTCGTCCGATTCATAAAATCTTTTGCGTGTATTCTACTAACTGAGGTCTTCAAATGGATTTTGGCACCTAACAGTTATCTTGTATAGTTATCGAGATATCTGCATTTGAAAATTGAATTTTTTATTTTTTCCCCGACCCTGTGCTATTATTTCGTTGATTTCGAAGTGAAAAATGCACCAATTTGTCCGCTTAAACACGTCTAGATTGGCAACAAAATTTCCTATACCAAAAAAAATTGGTTCGATGTATTGGTTCAATATGACAAAAGTTATGGCCACTTGAAGTTATATTTTCAAATAATTCGATTTTTGGTAATTTTTTTATGAAAAAAGTATATGTCGTATTTTCGAGTTATAGAAGAAGTTAGTTAAAAAAGGTATAACGTATTTACTATAATCTTAAAGGAAACTTTCCAGAGAATGTTCTCAAAGAAAGAAAGGGTCAGCAATTTTCAAGGGTATTGTCTAGGCAGCCTAACAGATCTTTCCAGTATCGATATTCGTACTATCGATAAATTTGTATATCAAACAGGTTGGTTTCGATGAGGGGCATTTCAGCCCTTGGTAACACTAGGGACCTAAACTGGTCTATGTGAGCTTGTATAAAAAATACGACTGCCACCCTAACCTAACCTGAACCTAAGTTTGAGTTTAGAAGAAGTTAAGTTTTGAGTTTGGGTCCCCTGTGGTATACAGGGGCGGAGCTGCAGGGTCTCAAAGTTGGCAACCTCAGGTAAACAAAATGTTTAAGCGCGTGTAACTTTCGTCTTTTTCGTCCGATTCATAAAATCTTTTGCGTGTATTCTACTAACTGAGGTCTACAAATGGATTTTTGCACCTAACAGTTATCTTGTATAGTAATCGAGATATCTGCATTTGAAAATTGAATTTTTAATTTTTCCCCCGACCCTGTGCTATTATTTTGTTGATTTCGAAGTGAAAAATGCACCAATTTGTCCGCTTAAACACGTCTAGATTGGCAACAAAATTGCCTATACAAAAAAAATTGGTTCGATATATTAGTTCAATAGGACAAAAGTTATGGCCACTTGAAGTTATATTTTCAAATAATTCGATTTTTGGTAATTTTTTTATGAAAAAAGTATATGTCGTATTTTCGAGTTTTAGAAGAAGTTAGTTAAAAAAGGTATAACGTATTTGCTATAATCTTAAAGGAAACTTTCCAGAGAATGTTCTCAAAGAAAGAAAGGGTCAACAATTTTCAAGGGTATTGTTACCAAGCTTCTCCAATTTACACCATTTTTTACACAAATTTCCAAAGTAAGCCACATTTTCTCCAATCGCAATGCTTAAATGTTACAATTTTTGGCATATTTATATGAAGCAAGGTGTTGTAATTTGAACTGCAAAGGAAATCTGAAACCCGGCTTTTAGTATAGTAGATATAGGGGAAAACAAAAAAATACCATTTTTGGGGATTTTCAAAATTATTTTGGGAATTGTGGGATTGACTTTTATAAATATAATGATTCACGTATTACATTAGATTTGTGACATCAAGACCTACAAACTACAAAATATTTCATTGAAATATGTTCATTTTTAACAAGTAAAAGCTTTAAGTTCGGCTATTCCGAATCTTATATACCCTCTACCATGGATCGCACGTGAATGATTACGGGTACTAATAAACTCATTATACCCAATTCGTTGCAATTTGAAGTTTTTGTGGCGTCAAGAAATCAAGTCTAGGGGACCGTTGCATGGGGGCTATGTATATCAAAACTAAACACAACTATAAATAAACCAATTTTCAGCCCGACCAGTTGACATTTGTGGTCTCTACGACGTTAAGAAGTCAAATCGGGGAGAAGATATATAATGGGGCTATATATAAAATTGGACCGATATTGCCCATTTGCAATCCCAACATACCTGCAGATATAAGAAGTATATGTACCAAATTTCATCCACCTAGCAAGTATTATCGTTTGTAGCGTGATTACCACAGAGGGATGGACGGAAGGACAGACGGACATGATTAAATCGTCTTAGAATTTTGCGACGTTTACCCTCCACCATAGGATGGGGAGTATATTCATGAGACCCCATAACACTGAAAGAAAAACCGTTCGTCACCATGACGAATCAGTTTCGTCAATATATCTTGGTACTGGTGACGATAAGTTTCGTACATGTGATGTTTTTGTGTGTCAATAGAACGAACACGATCATCAACCCATGTTTTTTGTGATTTAAAAATTCGTCGAGGGAACGATAAGGTTTCATTCCACGACGAAAAGATTTATTTGACCATTTTGCTGAAAATATGATAAAACGAAGCAATCAATTTATAGTTTGTGCTTAATTGTACTGTTCTATAAGCGTTCTGATTACCTTAGTTAAATAATTTGTTGTAAAAGTTTAATTTAAAAAATTAAGTAATGGTGATGAATGGAGTTCGTCGTGGTGATGAATGGGATTCGTCGTGGAGATGAATGGGATTCGTCTGTTCGCAAATACATTATTTGATGAGATTATTTTTGATTTAAAATATCAGAAGTAATGAATACTTCTCGTTCGTTTGCTCTAAGCCTTTCCTGATAAGAATTGCGTTTCGAACCGAATAATCACAACTGAACCTGACAAAGCAGTCAAGTAATTTTATTTTCCATACCGTTTGTAAAGGTCTAAAACCAGAAGAATATTTATTGAAATTTTTAAAATTTTAATAGTCAGGGGCATGAATTCGTCATGGTGATGAATGGAGTTCGTCATGGTGATGAATGGGATTTGTTGTGGTAATGAATGGGATTTATCGTGGTGATGAATGAGATTCGTCATGGTGATGAATGGTATTCATCGTGGTGATGAATGGTATTCATCGTGGTGATAAATGGTTCATCGTGGTGATGAATGGGGTTCGTCCTGGTAATGAACTTTCATCGTAGGGATGAAATGTGATCACCCTGAGGAGGAAAGATTTTGGAAACAGAGATTCATCATGGTGACGAACAAATTCATCAAGAGGATTATTCCGTACGTTAACTGACTATTGACGAAAAGATAATCGTGATGATGTACAAATTCGTCGTCATGACGACGCTTTTTCTATCAGTGAAAGTATATATATATATATATATTCTTAATCGTCGTAAAATTCTAAGACGATTTAGCCATGTCCGTCTGTCCGTCTGTTGTAATCACGCTGCAATCTATAATACTTGAGCTAGTTGACTGAAATTTGGTATATATACTTCTTATAGCTGCAGGTGAGTTGGGATGAATGGGATTTGTTGTGGTAATGAATGGGATTTATCGTGGTGATGAATGAGATTCGTCATGGTGATGAATGGTATTCATCGTGGTGATGAATGGTATTCATCGTGGTGATAAATGGTTCATCGTGGTGATGAATGGGGTTCGTCCTGGTAATGAACTCGATTCATCGTAGGGATGAAATGTGATCACCCTGAGGAGGAAAAATTTTGGAAACAGAGATTCGTCATGGTGACGAACAAATTCATCAAGAGGATTATTCCGTACGTTAGCTGACTATTGACGAAAAGATAATCGTGATGATGTACAAATTCGTCGTCATGACGACGTATATATATATATTCTTAATCGTCGTAAAATTCTAAGACATTTAGCCATGTCCGTCTGTTGTAATCACGCTGCAATCTATAATACTTGAGCTAGGTGACTGAAATTTGGTATATATACTTCTTATAGCTGCAGGTGAGTTGGGATTGAAAATGGTATATAAGATTCGGCATGGCCGAACTTAACGCTTTTAATTGTTTCACCTTTTTTCTGACCCAGTCCTAATAATTTTTGTATTTTATTGCGGAAAGGTATATGTAGTATTTTGGAGATACAGTGGAATTTAAACAAGTAAAAGCGTTAAGTTCGGCCATGCCGAATCTTATATACTCTCCACCATGGATAGCATGTGACCTCACAAAATAACTCAAACCTAAAGAAAATAACACCGAAAAACACAAAAAAAAAAGTAGATGAGAACAGTAGGAACAACAAGTTGGATGCTATATATGAGAACTATATCTAAATATGGGCCGATATCGCCCATTTCCAATCCCAAGTTACCTGCAGCTATAAGAAGTATCCATACCAAATTTCAGCCACCTAGCTCAAGTATTATAGTTGTAGCGTGATTCCAACAGACGGACATGGCTAAATCGTCTTAGAATTTTACGACGATTAAGAATATATATATATATACTTTATGGGGTCTCAGATCAATATTTAGAGGTGTTACAAACGGAGTGACAAAATGAATAAACCCCCCAGTCTATGGTGGAGGGTATACAAAAAAGTATAACATATTTATATTCATCTTAAAGGGCACTTCTTGGAGAATGCTTTCGAGAAAAGAACGAGTCAAAAATTTGTATTAATAGTGTTGCCACGCTTCTCCAAATTACACAATTTTTTACGAAAATGTCAAAAAATGGCTACATTTTCGACAATCGCAAAGCTTGGATATGAAAATCTTTACCATTTTTATGTGTAGTAATGTTAACGCGATAAACTGCAAAAGGAATTTTGAGCCCGGGTTTTAATATAACAGATTTTGGGGAAAAACCAACAAATTCCCTTTTGTGGGTAATTTTCGAATTTGTTTTCTGAATTGTGGGATTTATATATACAAATATAATAACACTATGTAAATAATAACTACAAATGCTCATAACTTTTGTCTCAGCCGGTATATCAAATTGCAATATTTTCCCATCAAATAGCAAATTTTGTTGTCTATTTAGAAAATAAAGGGTCCGCCAAATAACTTTTTTTTTTTGAAAATGCTATAAAAAAACTACTGAAACGCATTGGATTGTCAGTTGGCTTCAACTCCTGAACCAATTGGACTTTGTATGGCGTCATACCAAGGTCTTTATGCAAAATTCGCCTCAATGATGTCTCCGAAATGTTCAATTGTTGAGAACGACGGTGAATTGATGTTGATGGCGCTTCACGCATACTTTCTGCCACAGCAGCAATATTCTCGGGTGTACGCACTGTTTTTGGCTTTTCACGCTTTGGTATATCGATGAGGATGCCAGTTTCTTTCACTTTTTTCACAAGATAACGAACATACGGTGCTTCTCTTCTTCCAAAATCCGTACGCAATATTCGCACACATTCTGCAACATTACCATGATTTTCAAAGTACTCGTACATAATGTCGCAATATTCGCAATATACACATATTCGTTCAGCGGAAGGATAAAACTAATTATCTGTCAAATCAGACGTGAGCTAGGTGTTACCATTCACGAAATAAGCACTAGTTGGAAAAAAACCTTACATGGCGGACCCTTTATAATAGGAAAGGAATCGGTTTATAACCGACTCTAATATATACCAATTCGGAGGCAAGGATCGGGAAAAACAAACAACAATTTTTTCAAAGGAAATTTTTTAATTCCATAAAATCTTTAAAAATTAAAAGATCTCAATTATTTTTGGTAATTTGTACGTCTTGACACCAAAAATAGAGGCTAATTATAATATTATTATATTTGTAAATACAAATCCCATAATTCGCAAAATAAATTGGAAAGTCCCCCAAAAAAGGGGATTTCTTGTTTTTTCCCAAAATCTGTTATTCTAAAAGCCGGGCTCAAAATTCCTTTTGCTGTCTATCGTATAACACATTACTACACATAAAAATAACAAAGGTTTTCTGTACAAGCTTTGCGATTGTCGAAAATGTAGCCAATCTTTAAAATTTTCGTAAAAAATTGTGTAATTTGGAGAAGCGTTTCAACACTATTAATACATATTTATACCCTCCACCATAGGATGGGGGGTATATTCATTTTGTCACTCCGTTTGTAACACCTCTAAATATTGATCTGAGACCCCATAAAGTATATATATTCTTAATCGTCGTAAAATTCTAAGACGATTTAGCCATGTCCGTCCGTCCGTCTGTGGTAATCACGCTACAGTCCGCAATAATAGAGCTAGGTTGATCAAATTTGGTATAAATATTTCTTATAGTTGCAAGTTGTTTGGGATTGCAAATGGGCCATATCGGTCAATGTTTTGATATAGCCTCCATATATAGCATCTAACTTGCTGTGATTCCTACTGTTCTCATCTACTATATGTTTCCTACTGTTCTCATCTACTATATTTTTTTGTTTTTCGAAGTTATTTTCTTTAGGTTTGAGATATTTTGTGCGGTCACATGCTATCCATAGTGGAGGGTATATAAGATTCGGCATGGCCGAACTTAACGCTTTTACTTGTTTTGACCTCTGTATCTCCAAAATACATATACTTTCCGCAATAAAATACAAAAATTAACTATATTTTGAAAATATAAATTGATAAGGCCATAACTTTTGTATAAGTGGGCACATTTGACATTACATAGCAAATTTTGTTTTCAGCTTAGAAAAGCTGATGTGAGATAAATCGGTTTGTATTCTGCACTGATATAAAGCAAATGCTAGGACAGGGTCAGAAAGAAAAGGTCAAATGCAGACAGAAATGTAAAAACGACAACATTTTTAAAAATGGTAACAATACCCTTGACAATTTTTGCCGTTCTTTCTTTGAGAATATTCTATGGAAAGTTGCCTTTAAGATGATAGTAAATATGTTATACCTTTTGTAACTAACTTCTTCTAAAACTCGAAAATACGACACGTAATTTTTTCCTAAAAAAATACAAAAAAACGAAATTTTGTTGCCAATCGTGTTTAAGCGGATAAAATGGTGCATATTCTGCTTCGAAATCTACAAAATGCTGGCACAGGGTCGAGGAAAAAATTAAATTTTCAAATGCAGATATCTCGGTAACTATACATCATAACTGTCAGGTGCAAAAAACCATTTGTAGACCTCAGTTACTAGAAGACGGTGCTTCTCTTCTTCCAAAATCCGTACGCAATATTCGCACACATTCGTACATAATGTCGCAATATTCGCAATATACACATATTCGTTCAGCGGAAGGTTCGGCCTGTTGTGCGCTCCTTATTTATGATCTTTTTATACCTCACGAGTTACAGAAAATCGGTACTAGACACGAATTTTCTCAGTATCTTCCAGTCATATTCTCTGAGATGAGTCAAGTCTGGTAATATGTCGGACCCGAAATGTTGGGATCTTGCATGTGTGAAAGCCGGGCAGTGACACAGAAAATGTTCCATCGTTTCGATGTTTTCTCTGCATGCCCTGCATTCGTCGTTTCCTGCTAGTCCTATGCGATGAAGATGTGCTTGTAAGCTTGAGTGTCCCGTTAGAACACTCATAATCTTACTAATATCGATCTTGTTTAGTTTTAGAAGACTTCTTGTTTTCTTTTCATTTGGGTCACCCCACAGTATCTTTGCAGTTGCTCCTACTGTTGCGCCATTCCACACAGTTTTATGAGCCATCACTGCCCAGTGCTTCAACTCATTTTTCGTGGCTTCGAAAGGTTTCCAATTTTTCAAGTTTATTACTCGAAGTTCTCTGCCCTTTGAAGCCAAGTTGTTTGCCCGTTCATTTCCAATCACTCCGTTGTGTCCTGGTACCCAGCAAATACGCAATTGACCATGGGCTGAATAATCATTTATCGTTCTTTTACAGTCCAACACAGTTCTGGATTTGACCCTTTCCGATGTTATTGCTTGAATCGCCATTTTACTATCTGTGAAGATGTTGGCATATTTAGGCTTTGTCGTGTTACTGAGCCAGTTCACACACTCCGTGATTGCTCGAACTTCTGCTTGAAATACCGTGTTATGGTCAGGGAGGCGGAAGTGAAGTTCGACTTCTGGTTCATCAATAAAAAGTCCCACACCCGTCCTTCCTCCTCGCTTGGACCCATCCGTGTAGCAGCTGGTTCCCACTGGCACATGGGCCAAAGTTCCATTTTCCCAGGAGCGTCTGTCTGGCACAAACGTATCACAGGTAGCTGTAAGCTACCTGCGGTCCGAGATTTCTGGCGTTTGAATGTGACCAACTAGATATTCTAAAATCTTCTGATGGTACGACTTGTGGTCTCGATTTATCCATTCACCCCATCACTTGTAGACGTCTTGCTGTGAGGGCTGCCTCATACTTTATACGGATGTCTATTGGTTGGATGTGCAGTATAGTCTCCAACGCTTTTGTTGGTGCAGTTCTAAATGCCCCGCTTATGCCTAGACAGCACATACGTTGTTTTTTTTGCAAAGGTATTACGTTGCACTTCTTGTCCATTGATGTCCACCACACTACAGAGGCGTAGGTGATTATTGGTCTAATCACGCTCATGTAAAGCCAGTGAGTCATATTTGGACGTAGTCCCCATTTTAAACCTATAGCTCTTCTGCACAACGACCAACATCTGTGTGCCTTTGTAACTCTTTCTTCAAGATGATCTTTCCAGTACAGTTTCTGATCCAAGATTACTCCCAAGTATTTTACCTTTTTAGTTATAGCAATTGTCTTATTCAGGAATCGAGGCGGGGTAAAACGTGGGATCTTCGTTTTCCTTGTAAATAGACATATTTCTGTTTTGTCTGGGTTAACATTTAATCCCCTTGGTTGTGCCCAGTTATATGCTATGTTAAGTGCCTCTTCAGCTCTTCTGCATAATAGATTTGGATGAAAGCCCCTTAGAAGTATTACAACGTCGTCTGCATAACAGACTGGTTTAAGTCCTTCATTGGTGAGGGCTTTTAGGAGACTGTGTATCGTCGTAACCCATAGAAGAGGCGATAAAATGCCCCCCTGAGGTATACCACGATTTACCTTGTCTCTAATTTTTACGTCATATGACCCACAAATAATCCACCTATTCCTTAGCATATTGTTGATCCAGTTTTTCAGCGCCCGGTCAACCTTGTTAAATGCGCCCTCAATGTCTATGCAAACAGCAAGTGTATACATTTCTTTACTGAAGGACTCTTCTATGTGGTGCACTACCTCATGCAGAGCTGTTTCCACTGATCTTCCTTTGACATAGGCGTGTTGTTTGAATTTTAGCCTGTTATCCGCTATTTTACCTTTGACCATGTCATCAATTATTCGCTCCATTGTTTTTAACAGGAAAGAAGTAAGGCTAATGGGTCGATAAGCCATTGGAGTCGTGTAACTCGCCTTGCCAGGCTTTGGTATGAAGACCACCCTTGATTCCTGCCAGTTTTTTTGGGTATACGAATGGGTTAGGCATGCAGTGAACACTCCTGCCAGATGAGTTGATACTAGATCCACCTCATTCTGCAGAAGTGCTGGAAATATTCCATCCGGTCCCGCAGCCTTAAAGGGAGAGAAACTTTTTATCGCTTCTTTAACCATACCATCTGTTATATCCGTAATAGGTACTTGAAGCAATACATTTTCATTCTGTAACTGTTCCTCTGTTGGTCCAGCATTACCAGTCGGAAAATGAGTTTTCATCAAGAGCCTTAAGGTATCCTCTATAGTTTCCATCCTTTTACCCGTTTCATCCACCAGTGTTTCGGTTTGGACATGAGTTTTTGAGAGGAACTTTTTCATTTTAGACATGCTGTTAACGCTGTCTACCTGTTCACAGAAAAGCCTCCAGGAGTTACGTTTCGCCGATCTAACGATATTATTGTATTCTTTGAGTCTTCTGTGGTAGTCGTCCCAATATACTGATTGTTTTTTACGTCGAGCTCTATTGTAAAGTCTGCGGAAATCTTTGCCAATCGAGCGAATATGTCCTGTCATCCAGGGTTTCTCAAAGGCAGATTTCCTTTCTCGAAGTGGGCAACTATCTTCGAATAATTTTACAAGAGCCTCGGTAATCTTCTTAACATAGATATCAATGTCTTCTGCACATAGATAATCGCGTGTAGGCTGCCCCAATCGATTTCTAAGTAGATTTCCGAATTTAGTCCAGTCGGTCTTAGCCTTATTACGGAAACTTATGGGGTTTGGCGTTGGCCGTGCAATTTTAAACCTTATATAACGGTTGTCTGAATAGGAGTGTTCATCCGAAACCCTCCACTCATGAATCTCATCAATAAGATTTTCTGAACATATCGTTATATCTAATACTTCTTCCCTAATTTTGTTAACAAAGGTTGCAGTGTTTCCTATGTTAAGAGTTATGAGGTCATTTGTATTCAAAAATTCGATAAGGGCGTGTCCCCTTTTATTGGTGTTAGTACTACCCCAAGCGATATGATGGGAGTTGGCGTCACATCCAGCTAATAACTCATTACTTGTGTGTTTGGATTCCCTCACCAGACGTTGTAATTCCGACGTAGGTGGCAATGTCGGCGCATCGAATGGCAGATATATTGACGCCAGGTACATATTTCCATTACCTTGCCTCAGCACCGTTGCGTCCGATGTTGACAACTCTGGAGAGAAAATAAAACATACGTTTTTATGGCACAGAATACAAGTCCTTGGACGAGTACCTGTGTTAGCGTAGAAAAGGTTATAGTTCACATGGCTTAATCCAGCAATATGAACCCTGCCTTTATTTATGATGTCCATCAGAGCGTTGGATGCTGTCTCGCTCCGGTGGAGGTTTATCTGGATGACCTCAATCATTGTCCTTCCAGTAAAAGTTTCTTTTGGGAGTCTATCCTATCTGGTGGCACCCCCTCTTTATTTGGTAGTGGGTCATTCTCCTCCTTTCGTTCACTACCTATTACACCATCTTCCAGTCGACAATTTTGGGAGGCGGTGTTATTTTTTGTCGCTCCCTCATTGGTTTGAATCGCTTTGTGGCTCTTTTTATTTTGATCACCACCTTTGCTGGGAACTTCCTGCAAAAGTGGCGGTACTATTGGTGAACTGGTGGTGTTATTGACTACTTCCACATCAGTTTTTGGCAGTGTCTCACTTGTCTCCATGCGTTCAATACCAGTGTTTGCCTCTTTAGACAGTATATTTGGACTCGATTCATTTGTCCTGCCAATCGGGACCTTTCCAATTTTGAAAAAGACTGTCCAGACCAAGAAGTACGACATGCCCTTCGCCATGACAAGATTGTTCTTGGATTCTGGGTCTATGCCTAACACGAGGAGAGTACCCTCGGTATCATCCTTCCTATAGAAGACTTCCCACTTTCGCACGGAAAGTTTTGAATTCTGTTTGCCAATGATGTCGAGTATGTACTCTGATGAGAACTTACTGGGACATCCCTTAACATATAGGGTCGTTTTTATGAGTTCAGGAATGTCGCTTTTCCTTACAAATTTTAGCTTTGCGCCGTCCGAAGGTGAGAGGAAGCTATCCAAAATTTTAACGAGGACACCAGCGCAGCGTTGTGATGCCAGCCTTAGCATCAAAACACCCCTCTCAAACTTGCAACTCATTACTTCGATTGGTGGTTCATCCTTAGATTCGAGGACGTATTCCGCTACCCTCGTATAGACCAAATCTTCGATGTTACTCTTTTGGTCTTCGGGGATTCTGCCAGATGCACTACTGCTATCAATTATGGCGTAGCATAGATCGTCTCGAAAATGTTGTTTAGCTATATTAGAATAAGACGGTGGCTTCTTACCCTTCTTTATGGCCAATTGATTTTTCCGTGTCTGTAGAGTCTTTTTGGTTGAAGCCTCATCCTTAACGGATGATTTGGTTGACTTGAACTGCGTTATTGGGTCAACTTTACCGCCCACAATCGAAGGACCCAGACTAGAGACCTCCTTTTGTGTGGTTACGTTATGCTTATCCGAATTACTGGAAGACGGTGAGCCCTTTTTCTTCTTAGTCACTTTCACAGCGCTATGTTCTTCGGGAGACCTGACTCTTTTAGCGGCCTCCATGTTTGTATTGGAGGTAGAATTGTCAGGTTCATCCCGTAATAGGATCTGTCGGTTCAACTTATTCAGTTTCCTTCTTTGTGCCCCTGACAGTCTCTTTGAGTTAGCAACAATAGTGATATTGTTTTCATTTGATGATTCAGAGTCAGAGTCCCCAATGGCTTTTAAAGGCTGGGGTTGCTTAAAGCCCCGGCTGGGTTCTGCTTCATCTGTCTTATCATTTGTTTTGCCTTCGGCTGTATGTGCTCTTGTTTCATTTTCGACTACGGGATCCAAGGCACCAAAGCTCGTAGAAGTTGCTTGCTCACGATTGTTCGATAACGACGACACATGACTCGTGAGTGAATCAACGCTTGTCGCCGGCACTGGGTTTTCCCTCCGCTGCGCCGTAATCTCCTTCGTCTTTTTTGGTTTAATCATAAATTGGTTGGGGGAGACACCCCCATAGCCAGTATTAGCCCGTAATAGGTACGTCGGTAGGCCTTCCAGACTGAGCTCAGAAATATCTGTCCAGAGACCGATGCATCCAATTCAACCTACGCTTTATAAACAACACACCTCCTGGTTGCGTAGTAGGTAGGTGAATAGGTATTGCGTAATAGGTTAGAAACTATCCGCTCTGCGATAACACGTCCGTTCGCTACGACAGGCGGCGACTGACTAAGTGTTACCATTCACGAAATAAGCACTAGTTGGAAAAAAACGTTACATGGCGGACCCTTTATAATAGGAAAGGAATCGGTTTATAACCGACTCTAATATATACCAATTCGGAGGCAAGGATCGGGAAAAACAAACAACAATTTTTTCAAAGGAAATTTTATAATTCCATAAAATCTTTAAAAATTAATAGATCTCAATTATTTTTTTGTAATTTGTACGTCTTGACATCAAAAATAGAGGCTAATTATAATATTATTATATTTGTAAATACAAATCCCATAATTCGGAAAATAAATTGGAAAGTCCCCCAAAAAAGGGAATTTTTTGGTTTTTCCCCAAAATCTGTTATTCTAAAAGCCGGGCTCAAAATTCCTTTTGCTGTCTATCGTATAACACATGACTACACATAAAAATGACAAAGGTTTTCTGTACAAGCTTTGCGATTGTCGAAAATGTAGCCAATCTTTAAAATTTTCGTAAAAAATTGTGTAATTTGGGGAAGCGTTTCAACACTATTAATACATATTTATATTTCTTATAGTTGCAAGTTGTTTGGGATTGCAAATGGGCCATATCGGTCAATGTTTTGATATAGCCCCCATATATAGCACCTAACTTGCTATGATTCCTACTGTTCTCATCTACTATATGTTTCCTACTGTTCTCATCTACTATATTTTTTTGTTTTTCGGTGTTATTTTCTTTAGGTTTGAGATATTTTGTGCGGTCACATGCTATCCATGGTGGAGGGTATATAAGATTCGGCATGGCCGAACTTAACGCTTTTACTTGTTTTGACCTCTGTATCTCCAAAATACATATACTTTCCGCAATAAAATACAAAAATTACCTATATTTTGAAAATATAAATTGATAAGGCCATAACTTTTGTATAAGTGGGCACATTTGACATTACATAGCAAATTTTGTTTTCAGCTTAGAAAAGCTGATGTGAGAGAAATCGGTTTGTATTCTGCACTGATATAAAGCAAATGCTAGGACAGGGTCAGAAAGAAAAGGTCAAAAGCAGACAGAAATGTAAAAACGACAACATTTTTAAAAATGGTAACAATACCCTTGACAATTTTTGCCGTTCTTTCTTTGAGAATATTCTATGGAAATTTGCCTTTAAGATGATAGTAAATATGTTATATCTTTTGTAACTAACTTCTTCTAAAACTCGAAAATACGACACGTAATTTTTTCCTAAAAAAATACAAAAAACCGAAATTTTGTTGCCAATCGTGTTTAAGCGGATAAAATGGTGCATATTCTGCTTCGAAATCTACAAACTACTGGCACAGGGTCGAGGAAAAAATTAAATTTTCAAATGCAGATATCTCGGTAACTATACATCATAACTGTCAGGTGCAAAAAACCATTTGTAGACCTCAGTTACTAGAACACACACAAAAAGATTTTATGAATCGGACGAAATAGACGAAAGTTACACGCGCTTAAACATTTTGTTTACTCGAGGTTGCCAATTTTGAGGCCCTGCAGCTCCGCCCCTGTGTACCAGGGGGACCAAACTCAAAACTTAACTTATCTTATACCACTACTACAAACATGACATGTTTGGTCGCAATCGGTTGTCTGGTTAAGAAACGGCAGAATTATTTCCCTTTTGTTTTGGAATTCCTCCCACTGTGTGCAGGTTGACGTTTACTATAGAAAACTTCAATATCTGAAATTGGAGTGGGAGCTCCAACTTTCAGCCTGTGCCATAACTCACGAAATTGCAGCGGCAAAAATTGCAAATATTTCCCAAACGTCGAAGAGTTTTATGTTTGTTACGTTTTATTAGTTTTCTATTATTTTTTTATAAATAAATAGCTGGATCCGATCGATCCACTTCGTTGCACCAGATTTCCGATCCGATAAATTGTTGAACGTAGACTGCCATCAAATGCATATACATAAATTACAGCACTCTCGCTAACAAATCATTGAAGATATATCAATTTAAAAATTTGGCTTATAGGGGCGGGGCCACGCCCATTGGTCATACCCTGCCATTTTTGGACCTATAACGTAGACTAGACCAGATAAATATACACAAAACTAAAGCACTCTCGCTAACAAATTGTTCAAGATATCTCAATTTCTAACCTTGGCTCACATGGGCGGAGCCGCACCCACTAATCCGAATGAGCCCATTTTTGGACCAATCACTTATACTGCCACCAGATACATATAGACAAAATTACAGTAGTCTAGCTAACAAATTGTTCAAGATATATCAATTTCAAAAGTTAACTTATATAGGCGGTTCCACTTTCATTGGTCCGATCAAGCCCATTTTTGGACCAAGCACGTAGACTACCACATGTTCACAAAATTACAGCACTCTCACTTACGAATTGTGCAAGATATATTAATTTCAAAATTTGGCTTATATAGCCGGTTCCACGTCCATTGGTACGATCACCAGATACATATGCACAAAATTACATCACTCTCGCTGACAAATTGTGCAAGATATTTTATTTTAAATAACTGACTTATATGGACGGGCCCACGCCCACTTGACATATCGATACAGGGATGCAAAATTTGGTACAACTGTACTTTTTTGGTACATTCTAATCGTCAAAATGTACATTATGTTAATTGTAACAATTGAAAAGGCTTACACCAACAAATCCGAAAAAATCAATTTCTTTATTAAATTTTGAATGCAACGATTTCAATGTATAATTCTAACATTGCTACTAACGCTATGTAACATTGTTATATTATTAAGTTTGCAAATAATCGAAGATTTATTTATTTAATTTTGCAACATTTCTGGTTAGAATGGATACCGCCCGAAAAACTGGGATCGCAGGTGGTAGGGACAACATTATGGATGAGTTGACCTACCCATCCCCGAAAGCCAGAAAGCTATGGAAATTCAGAAAATATTAAATCAGCTGCGTGTGATTCCAGAGAATCGATGACAGAGGAAACACCAGCCCGCCCAACTCCTACCCAGGGAAGAGGAAGAGCTCTACCAAGTTTCCAAGTGAAACTGTGGATAGAGAGAATAAATATCGGCTGAGGTTCCTGCAGCACAGTGGGAGGGATTCCAAAACAAGGGAAATAATTCTGCCGCTTCTTAATCAGACAACCGATTGCGACCAATTAATGTAACGGACAAAACCCATTTGGTCCGCACATGATCATATTTACCACTGTTCATCGGAATTCTCTCTATGCTAGCCACTGTGATTCCCTAATGACGTCATATGACGCAATAACAACAACATCCACCATCGCCATTGTGCTGAGCAACATACGATCATTGACAGCCACAGCCAGAGAATAAATATAACTAGGCTTATGCTTTCATCTTCGGTGTGTAACATGAATGCACATAAAAACACATGCAGTGAATATTATTCTCATTCACTTTGTGTTTCCAGTAATATAAGGTGTCGACGTTTTTCAGTCAATGGTGTGGATCAACGGAGCTACCAACCAAGTTTAACGGCATGTGGCATATTCCGAATACTTAACCCGAAGAAACAAGGATCCGCCCCAATAGTACTTTCCAGTCAATGGTGTGGATCAACGGAGCTACCAACCAAGTTGAACACATGTGGCATTGTCCGCAGTCCGAATACTTAACCCGAAGCAACAAGGATCCGCCCCAATAGTCCTCTCCAGGACTAGTAGTTGTAGAAAAGTCCTCTTCAGGACTAGTAGCTGTAGATCCTGCCCATTTTTGGACCTATAACGTAGACTACCACCAGATAAATACACACAAAACAAAAGCACTCACGCTAACAAATTGTTCAAGATATATCAATACTTCGTTGCTGATCATTCGCAGTGAACGGACGTGTTTATCACATAGCGGATAGTTACCAGTACCTATTACGCAATAGAAAAAATCTGTACAAAATCCGTAAGGCCTACATCGTAGTACCTATTACGGTCTAATACAGGCAAAATAAAAATAAATATTCCATCCGGTCCCGCAGCCTTAAAGGGAGAGAAACTTTTTATCGCTTCTTTAACCATACCATCTGTTATATCCGTAATAGGTACTTGAAGCAATACATTTTCATTCTGTAACTGTTCCTCTGTTGGTCCAGCATTACCAGTCAATGAGTTTTCATCAAGAGCCTTACGGTATCCTCTATAGTTTCCATCCTTTTACCCGTTTCATCCACCAGTGTTTCGGTTTGGACATGAGTTTTTGAGAGGAACTTTTTCATTTTAGACATGCTGTTAACGCTGTCTACCTGTTCACAGAAAAGCCTCCAGGAGTTACGTTTCGCCGATCTAACGATATTATTGTATTCTTTGAGTCTTCTGTGGTAGTCGTCCCAATATACTGATTGTTTTTTACGTCGAGCTCTATTGTAAAGTCTGCGGAAATCTTTGCCAATCGAGCGAATATGTCCTGTCATCCAGGGTTTCTCAAAGGCAGATTTCCTTTCTCGAAGTGGGCAACTATCTTCGAATAATTTTACAAGAGCCTCGGTAATCTTCTTAACATAGATATCAATGTCTTCTGCACATAGATAATCGCGTGTAGGCTGCCCCAATCGATTTCTAAGTAGATTTCCGAATTTAGACCAGTCGGTCTTAGCCTTATTACGGAAACTTATGGGGTTTGGCGTTGGCCGTGCAATTTTAAACCTTATATAACGGTTGTCTGAATAGGAGTGTTCATCCGAAACCCTCCACTCATGAATCTCATCAATAAGATTTTCTGAACATATCGTTATATCTAATACTTCTTCCCTAATTTTGTTAACAAAGGTTGCAGTGTTTCCTATGTTAAGAGTTATGAGGTCATTTGTATTCAAAAATTCGATAAGGGCGTGTCCCCTTTTATTGGTGTTAGTACTACCCCAAGCGATATGATGGGAGTTGGCGTCACATCCAGCTAATAACTCATTACTTGTGTGTTTGGATTCCCTCACCAGACGTTGTAATTCCGACGTAGGTGGCAATGTCGGCGCATCGAATGGCAGATATATTGACGCCAGGTACATATTTCCATTAACTTGCCTCAGCACCGTTGCGTCCGATGTTGACAACTCTGGAGAGAAAATAAAACATACGTTTTTATGGCACAGAATACAAGTCCTTGGACGAGTACCTGTGTTAGCGTAGAAAAGGTTATAGTTCACATGGCTTAATCCAGCAATATGAACCCTGCCTTTATTTATGATGTCCATCAGAGCGTTGGATGCTGTCTCGCTCCGGTGGAGGTTTATCTGGATGACCTCAATCATTGTCCTTCCAGTAAAAGTTTCTTTTGGGAGTCTATCCTATCTGGTGGCACCCCCTCTTTATTTGGTAGTGGGTCATTCTCCTCCTTTCGTTCACTACCTATTACACCATCTTCCAGTCGACAATTTTGGGAGGCGGTGTTATTTTTTGTCGCTCCCTCATTGGTTTGAATCGCTTTGTGGCTCTTTTTTTTTGATCACCACCTTTGCTGGGAACTTCCTGCAAAAGTGGCGGTACTATTGGTGAACTGGTGGTGTTATTGACTACTTCCACATCAGTTTTTGGCAGTGTCTCACTTGTCTCCATGCGTTCAATACCAGTGTTTGCCTCTTTAGACAGTATATTTGGACTCGATTCATTTGTCCTGCCAATCGGGACCTTTCCAATTTTGAAAAAGACTGTCCAGACCAAGAAGTACGACATGCCCTTCGCCATGACAAGATTGTTCTTGGATTCTGGGTCTATGCCTAACACGAGGAGAGTACCCTCGGTATCATCCTTCCTATAGAAGACTTCCCACTTTCGCACGGAAAGTTTTGAATTCTGTTTGCCAATGATGTCGAGTATGTACTCTGATGAGAACTTACTGGGACATCCCTTAACATATAGGGTCGTTTTTATGAGTTCAGGAATGTCGCTTTTCCTTACAAATTTTAGCTTTGCGCCGTCCGAAGGTGAGAGGAAGCTATCCAAAATTTTAACGAGGACACCAGCGCAGCGTTGTGATGCCAGCCTTAGCATCAAAACACCCCTCTCAAACTTGCAACTCATTACTTCGATTGGTGGTTCATCCTTAGATTCGAGGACGTATTCCGCTACCCTCGTATAGACCAAATCTTCGATGTTACTCTTTTGGTCTTCGGGGATTCTGCCAGATGCACTACTGCTATCAATTATGGCGTAGCATAGATCGTCTCGAAAATGTTGTTTAGCTATATTAGAATAAGACGGTGGCTTCTTACCCTTCTTTATGGCCAATTGATTTTTCCGTGTCTGTAGAGTCTTTTTGGTTGAAGCCTCATCCTTAACGGATGATTTGGTTGACTTGAACTGCGTTATTGGGTCAACTTTACCGCCCACAATCGAAGGACCCAGACTAGAGACCTCCTTTTGTGTGGTTACGTTATGCTTATCCGAATTACTGGAAGACGGTGAGCCCTTTTTCTTCTTAGTCACTTTCACAGCGCTATGTTCTTCGGGAGACCTGACTCTTTTAGCGGCCTCCATGTTTGTATTGGAGGTAGAATTGTCAGGTTCATCCCGTAATAGGTTCTGTCGGTTCAACTTATTCAGTTTCCTTCTTTGTGCCCCTGACAGTCTCTTTGAGTTAGCAACAATAGTGATATTGTTTTCATTTGATGATTCAGAGTCAGAGTCCCCAATGGCTTTTAAAGGCTGGGGTTGCTTAAAGCCCCGGCTGGGTTCTGCTTCATCTGTCTTATCATTTGTTTTGCCTTCGGCTGTATGTGCTCTTGTTTCATTTTCGACTACGGGATCCAAGGCACCAAAGCTCGTAGAAGTTGCTTGCTCACGATTGTTCGATAACGACGACACATGACTCGTGAGTGAATCAACGCTTGTCGCCGGCACTGGGTTTTCCCTCCCCTGCGCCGTAATCTCCTTCGTCTTTTTTGGTTTAATCATAAATTGGTTGGGGGAGACACCCCCATAGCCAGTATTAGCCCGTAATAGGTACGTCGGTAGGCCTTCCAGACTGAGCTCAGAAATATCTGTCCAGAGACCGATGCATCCAATTCAACCTACGCTTTATAAACAACACACCTCCTGGTTGCGTAGTAGGTAGGTGAATAGATATTGCGTAATAGGTTAGAAACTATCCGCTCTGCGATAACACGTCCGTTCGCTACGACAGGCGGCGACTGACTAAGTGTTACCATTCACGAAATAAGCACTAGTTGGAAAAAAACGTTACATGGCGGACCCTTTATAATAGGAAAGGAATCGGTTTATAACCGACTCTAATATATACCAATTCGGAGGCAAGGATCGGGAAAAACAAACAACAATTTTTTCAAAGGAAATTTTATAATTCCATAAAATCTTTAAAAATTAATAGATCTCAATTATTTTTTGTAATTTGTACGTCTTGACATCAAAAATAGAGGCTAATTATAATATTATTATATTTGTAAATACAAATCCCATAATTCGGAAAATAAATTGGAAAGTCCCCCAAAAAAGGGAATTTTTTGGTTTTTCCCCAAAATCTGTTATTCTAAAAGCCGGGCTCAAAATTCCTTTTGCTGTCTATCGTATAACACATGACTACACATAAAAATGACAAAGGTTTTCTGTACAAGCTTTGCGATTGTCGAAAATGTAGCCAATCTTTAAAATTTTCGTAAAAAATTGTGTAATTTGGAGAAGCGTTTCAACACTATTAATACATATTTATACCCTCCACCATAGGATGGGGGGTATATTCATTTTGTCACTCCGTTTGTAACACCTCTAAATATTGATCTGAGACCCCATAAAGTATATATATTCTTAATCGTCGTAAAATTCTAAGACGATTTAGCCATGTCCGTCCGTCCGTCTGTGGTAATCACGCTACAGTCCGCAATAATAGAGCTAGGTTGATCAAATTTGGTATAAATATTTCTTATAGTTGCAAGTTGTTTGGGATTGCAAATGGGCCATATCGGTCAATGTTTTGATATAGCCCCCATATATAGCACCTAACTTGCTATGATTCCTACTGTTCTCATCTACTATATGTTTCCTACTGTTCTCATCTACTATATTTTTTTGTTTTTCGGTGTTATTTTCTTTAGGTTTGAGATATTTTGTGCGGTCACATGCTATCCATGGTGGAGGGTATATAAGATTCGGCATGGCCGAACTTAACGCTTTTACTTGTTTTGACCTCTGTATCTCCAAAATACATATACTTTCCGCAATAAAATACAAAAATTACCTATATTTTGAAAATATAAATTGATAAGGCCATAACTTTTGTATAAGTGGGCACATTTGACATTACATAGCAAATTTTGTTTTCAGCTTAGAAAAGCTGATGTGAGAGAAATCGGTTTGTATTCTGCACTGATATAAAGCAAATGCTAGGACAGGGTCAGAAAGAAAAGGTCAAAAGCAGACAGAAATGTAAAAACGACATTTTTAAAAATGGTAACAATACCCTTGACAATTTTTGCCGTTCTTTCTTTGAGAATATTCTATGGAAATTTGCCTTTAAGATGATAGTAAATATGTTATATCTTTTGTAACTAACTTCTTCTAAAACTCGAAAATACGACACGTAATTTTTTCCTAAAAAAATACAAAAAACCGAAATTTTGTTGCCAATCGTGTTTAAGCGGATAAAATGGTGCATATTCTGCTTCGAAATCTACAAACTACTGGCACAGGGTCGAGGAAAAAATTAAATTTTCAAATGCAGATATCTCGGTAACTATACATCATAACTGTCAGGTGCAAAAAACCATTTGTAGACCTCAGTTACTAGAACACACACAAAAAGATTTTATGAATCGGACGAAATAGACGAAAGTTACACGCGCTTAAACATTTTGTTTACTCGAGGTTGCCAATTTTGAGGCCCTGCAGCTCCGCCCCTGTGTACCAGGGGGACCAAACTCAAAACTTAACTTATCTTATACCACTACTACAAACATGACATGTTTGGTCGCAATCGGTTGTCTGGTTAAGAAACGGCAGAATTATTTCCCTTTTGTTTTGGAATTCCTCCCACTGTGTGCAGGTTGACGTTTACTATAGAAAACTTCAATATCTGAAATTGGAGTGGGAGCTCCAACTTTCAGCCTGTGCCATAACTCACGAAATTGCAGCGGCAAAAATTGCAAATATTTCCCAAACGTCGAAGAGTTTTATGTTTGTTACGTTTTATTAGTTTTCTATTATTTTTTTATAAATAAATAGCTGGATCCGATCGATCCACTTCGTTGCACCAGATTTCCGATCCGATAAATTGTTGAACGTAGACTGCCATCAAATGCATATACATAAATTACAGCACTCTCGCTAACAAATCATTGAAGATATATCAATTTAAAAATTTGGCTTATAGGGGCGGGGCCACGCCCATTGGTCATACCCTGCCATTTTTGGACCTATAACGTAGACTAGACCAGATAAATATACACAAAACTAAAGCACTCTCGCTAACAAATTGTTCAAGATATCTCAATTTCTAACCTTGGCTCACATGGGCGGAGCCGCACCCACTAATCCGAATGAGCCCATTTTTGGACCAATCACTTATACTGCCACCAGATACATATAGACAAAATTACAGTAGTCTAGCTAACAAATTGTTCAAGATATATCAATTTCAAAAGTTAACTTATATAGGCGGTTCCACTTTCATTGGTCCGATCAAGCCCATTTTTGGACCAAGCACGTAGACTACCACATGTTCACAAAATTACAGCACTCTCGCTTACGAATTGTGCAAGATATATTAATTTCAAAATTTGGCTTATATAGCCGGTTCCACGTCCATTGGTACGATCACCAGATACATATGCACAAAATTACATCACTCTCGCTGACAAATTGTGCAAGATATTTTATTTTAAATAACTGACTTATATGGACGGGGCCACGCCCACTTGACATATCGATACAGGGATGCAAAATTTGGTACAACTGTACTTTTTTGGTACATTCTAATCGTCAAAATGTACATTATGTTAATTGTAACAATTGAAAAGGCTTACACCAACAAATCCGAAAAAATCAATTTCTTTATTAAATTTTGAATGCAACGATTTCAATGTATAATTCTAACATTGCTACTAACGCTATGTAACATTGTTATATTATTAAGTTTGCAAATAATCGAAGATTTATTTATTTAATTTTGCAACATTTCTGGTTAGAATGGATACCGCCCGAAAAACTGGGATCGCAGGTGGTAGGGACAACATTATGGATGAAGTTGACCTACCCATCCCCGAAAGCCAGAAAGCTATGGAAATTCAGAAAATATTAAATCAGCTGCGTGTGATTCCAGAGAATCGATGACAGAGGAAACACCAGCCCGCCCAACTCCTACCCAGGGAAGAGGAAGAGCTCTACCAAGTTTCCAAGTGAAACTGTGGATAGAGAGAATAAATATCGGCTGAGGTTCCTGCAGCACAGTGGGAGGGATTCCAAAACAAGGGAAATAATTCTGCCGCTTCTTAATCAGACAACCGATTGCGACCAATTAATGTAACGGACAAAACCCATTTTGTCCGCACATGATCATATTTACCACTGTTCATCGGAATTCTCCCTATGCTAGCCACTGTGATTCCCTAATGACGTCATATGACGCAATAACAACAACATCCACCATCGCCATTGTGCTGAGCAACATACGATCATTGACAGCCACAGCCAGAGAATAAATATAACTAGGCTTATGCTTTCATCTTCGGTGTGTAACATGAATGCACATAAAAACACATGCAGTGAATATTATTCTCATTCACTTTGTGTTTCCAGTAATATAAGGTGTCGACGTTTTTCAGTCAATGGTGTGGATCAACGGAGCTACCAACCAAGTTTAACGGCATGTGGCATGTTCCGAATAGTTAACCCGAAGAAACAAGGATCCGCCCCAATAGTACTTTCCAGTCAATGGTGTGGATCAACGGAGCTACCAACCAAGTTGAACACATGTGGCATTGTCCGCAGTCCGAATACTTAACCCGAAGCAACAAGGATCCGCCCCAATAGTCCTCTCCAGGACTAGTAGTTGTAGAAAAGTCCTCTTCAGGACTAGTAGCTGTAGATCCTGCCCATTTTTGGACCTATAACGTAGACTACCACCAGATAAATACACACAAAACAAAAGCACTCACGCTAACAAATTGTTCAAGATATATCAATACTTCGTTGCTGATCATTCGCAGTGAACGGACGTGTTTATCAC
This sequence comes from Eudasyphora cyanicolor, assembly GCA_963930755.1. Taxonomy (NCBI): domain Eukaryota; kingdom Metazoa; phylum Arthropoda; class Insecta; order Diptera; family Muscidae; genus Eudasyphora; species Eudasyphora cyanicolor. Next base: position 135,845,844 of record OZ005734.1, read on the forward strand.
ATAGCGGATAGTTACCAGTACCTATTACGCAATAGAAAAAATCTGTACAAAATCCGTAAGGCCTACATCGTAGTACCTATTACGGTCTAATACAGGCAAAATAAAAATAAATTCTCTTGACGGGGATGCCTTCGTGTTCCGATGGAGCGCGGTTCCCCAATCGTCCGACTGTCCGTCCGTTGGTCTTGGCCAAAGCCGACCACACCAAAAATGGTGAAAATCTCCCCCCAAGTACTCACAACAGGTGGTGCGGTGAGGGGAAAACGTCATGTTCGACCGTCAAAACGGAAGCACAATGAGCATCGTGTAGCGCTCAGAGTTTTGACGAAGTTGGAGGCTGTTGAGGTTTCGGCTCTTACCGAAAAACAAAACGAGTCACTTACCTGGGATAAAGGCGTCATAGATGCTTCTAAGGCCAATGAGTCGGCTGAAAGAGCCACAAATTCAGCTGTGTTAACGGCTAATAAAGTAAAACGAATCAGATCACCTGATGAACCCCTGCATTAGAAAAAGGCAAGAGGCCCTAATGTCACCATCAACAGGACACTCACCAAGCCCTTCAATGAAGTGGCGAAGGATAGTCTAGTGATGGCGTTATAGACAGAAGTAGTGAGGATGGATCCATCCTCAAGGACAAATGGAGCCATGTGCAATCAGCCATTATGGCTCATTACCTCGATGTCCGTAGAGAAATGCCGGGCAAACCACCAATCTGCAACCCTACACTATGGCTTCGAGACTATAGTCTTGAAGATATACAAGCAGGATATAGCTGCAGAAGGTGAGTCGTCCTCCGTGGCACTTTCTGGAAGTGCGGAGGTACCCACTCCTATTATTTCTGGTGACTCCAACTCTAACAGAAGATCTGTAACGTCCTTATCTGAGAACAAAAGCTCTACTTCGGACACAGAGAGGCTGAGGGGAGTCTCCGGACTCTTTGACGCATCTGGCGGGGACATGCTACTCGACGATACGGACGAAGAGTTCGATAACACCCTTGTCGGGATGGCTGTTAATCTGTCAATTACCAATGATGGTAAGAATTCTACAGATTAACCTCCATCACGCTAAAGCAGCCTCAGCGGCTCTATTGCTGCGCCTGTCCACAGGCGCATTAGACATCGTCCTGATACAGGAGCCCTACGTAGTGGGAGGAAGGGTGTTCGGTATTAGGACACCCAACTTTAAACTGCTTGTGGCCAACTGTGAAGACACACCAAGAACCTGCATTTTGAAAAAGACCTGCAACAAGCTATTCAATAAGGCTAAATCTACTGGCTAAAGAAGGAGCTTAGAAAGGCGCAAAGGCGCTCTTGGTATACCTTCTGTGGTGAAGTGGAAAAGGTCTCCGACGCCGCTAGGCTGAGGAAGATATTATCTGCTTCACCCTATACAGTGGGATATTTACAGGATGAGGCAAATAACTGGACCAAAAACAGCGAGCAGTCGCTCAATGTACTGCTCGACACACATTTCCCGGGAACTCTGTAACAGAACCCGAGGATCAGCAGGACCAACAAGAGTGCGAGTGGACTGCGAGCGTCGCTAGCTTCTTGACTGAGAGATCCAGAATAAGCTGGGCTATTAATAGCTTTGAGCCCTTCAAGTCACCTGGACCAGATGGCATCACTCCAGCAGAAAATGTTAAAGTACATTATCCCCTGGCTGGAGAAAATTTATGTAGGCTGTATCAGGCTTTCATACGTCCCGAATCGATGGAGGGATACCAAAGTGGTATTCATACCTAAAGCGGGAAAGATATCACACATTAGGCCAAAAGACTTCAGACCAATTAGCCTATCCTCCTTCCTATTGAAAGGTCTGGAAAGACTTTTAGCTCATTTCATTAGGGAAAACCTGGACACAAAACTCCTGTCGGGGAACCAACATGCTTATAATAAGGGCAAGTCTACAGAATCAGCCCTGCACGAACTTGTGAGCACTATCGAATCGTCCCTGCATTTCAAGGAATTCACCATGGTGGCATTTCTTGACATAGTTTGTAAACAGAGGGACCCCGAAAGGAGGAGTACAGTCTCCACTAATTTGGAACCTAGCGGTGAATGAAATCTTGCTAGATCTAGAACGTTGTGGCTGCAAGGTCGTGGCATATGCGGAGGACGTGGCAATCGCAGTGAGTGGAAAATTCGTAAACGTCCTCAGAGACATCCTACAGGTGGCTCTGAACAAGTTGGCGTTAACCCCAACAAGACAGAATTGGTTCTCTTTACTAGGATGAATAATGTCCCACATGTGGACCCTCCACCTCGGATAAATGGAACAGATCTAGTCTTTTCTGAAAGTGCAAAATTTTTAGGAATAATTCTAGATAGGAAAATGTTATTTAGACTTAACGTATTGGAACGTGTAAGGAAGGCCAACGTCGCCTTATATTCCTTCAAAAAGACTGTAAAATCGTCATTTTTTCGCTGACTTTGCCTTGGAGTTTAGCCAATATCTCAGTCAAAAGTTTACCGATATTGTTCGCGTGTTTTTTATGGATTGTCAATAAAGTTCATGAAATATCAATATCATGAAACAAGGAATCGATAAGATATGTTAAGAAATAAGAAAGTTATGGCCCTATAAAGTCAAATTTTTGAAAAATTTAATTTTTGGAGATTTTTTGGCGAAAAAAGTTCAATTCGTATTTAGGTCTTGTAGAAAAAGTTTGTTATACAAAGTGTATAAATTTTAAAGGAGACGTTTCACAGAATCTGTTAGAGAAAATCCGAAGCCAAAATTTTAATTGGTGTGGTTGCCACCCTTCTCCGTTTCAGACTTTTTTTTCCATAAATTTCAAAAGTTTGATCGATTTTCTCCAATCGCGAAGCTAAATTGTTAAATTTTTTTTTATTTATTAGTATTAGGTTGTAACAAAATCGACTGCAAAGGGAATCCCGAGCGTGGCTTTTCATATCGATGATATAGGACTAAAAGTAAAAAATGAAATTTTTGGCGATTTTTAATGTATTTTTTGGGAATTGAGGGATTTTTTTTTTTAGAAATTTCCACATGTTGCGTTTGATTATTATTTCTACTATCAAAATAAATAACTTTAAAAAAATGCATCGAAATATAAACATTTTTAAGAATTTTATGCCGTATTTACGTTTTTGTCTATATGCAAAATATTTTTTTTTAATTTTTCCCTACCTTCTTGTAGATCACATGTTTTTATCAAACAATAATAAAATTTAGTAAGAAAAACAATCATAAAATTGAGTAAGAAGGATAAAAGATGTCGGCCTTTATAATATGTTGCTGTGACTCTTGTTGCCTTAAATTTGTGTATACCCATTTTGTAAGTGAAAGTCCTACTTCTTGAGAAAAATAATATAGTTTCTTATTTTATTTCTGTAAAATAATGTGAATAATCCATGTCTAGGAGATAAAGCAAATCCTTGTATTATTCAGGATTGTCACATATCAAAGATCGGTAACATATCCACCTTTTTCTTATTAATGATAGAAGAGGATCGGAAGATAGGAGAAGATTTACAAATATATCTTCATTTTGAAATTCTCTTGAACTTTTTCGGGAGTGAAATTGCTGAACATTGCGAAAATCGCGATTTTGTGCCTCCTGGGCTTCTTCCGTAAGCTCGCCCAAAGGGAGAATATGAAATGCATGAATGTCATATCTATGAATGTCATATCTTTCCATGGATACAGTTCTATTAGATGTTTCGATAGACAGTATTTTCCAAATTGTTCTGCATTCACTTTGTTCTTGGTGGTTCCACTTCCATTGGTCCGATCAAGCCCATTTTAGGACCAATCACGTAGACTACCAGATACATATGTACAAAATGATTGTTGAGATTCCAAGGCGACAAAGAAAACCCCGTTGCGGCAGGCAGCCGCAAGTCTTTGTCCAGCTTCTTTGTGTTTCTTTGTGCTGCGGGTATGGCATCCGCCGTGTGTACGTATTTATGTTTTCTTTGGTGCTTTCTTTTTTTTTAAATTGTTGCGTGATTAGATTGGAATCTTCTTTTGTCGCCAACTTCGTTGTATATTTCTCGTAGTACAACAGAGTTGTATTCAATTATATGATTCAACGATGCTCCAACATCCCCCCCCCTTCGTGAATCCTTTCTATGAGGAGGATTCGACAAAATCCAATACGGCTAGCTTGATGGCAGCCTAACTTCGGCCGAACGTACCTGACCATCTTGACCGACGACAACTTGGGTCACCCTTCCCGTCTTCCACTGACTTCTCGGTTGGTTGGAATCCAAAACAATGACAAGATTTCCAGGTTGTAATGCTGGTACCTCATCTCTCCATTTTGTACGTCTCAGTAGTTGAGGCAAATATTCCACAACCCATCTCTTCCAAATTCTGTCCTTTATTTTCTGGGCAATCCTCCACTGTTTGCGAAGGCAGATCTTCTCATCAGAAGGTCCAGGCAAATCCGTCAAAGGCCTGTTATTGATTATACATTCAGCATCTATCATGGCACTTCGAAATGTCTCGAGACGTGGAGCCTCCTCTTTAAAAACCTTATATAACAAACGCTTCACGCATCGAACAAGCATCTCCCAACAACCACCTGCATGAGGATTAGCCAGGCGGTTGAAGATCCACTCTATATTATCCTTTGAAAGGCTTCTTTGAATTTCGTTGAAATCAAAGAAACGATTTTCGGCTATAATCTCCTTCTGTGCTCCGATAAAATTTGTCCCGTTATCGTTTCGGATCCTCTATGGTTGACTAAGTTACATAGGCAAATCAGAAATGCATCCGTGGATAGATCAACTGAAATTTCAAGGTGTAGAACTCTAGGGTCCACAGTAAAAGGGTCCACAGTAATCCAACCCGACGTAGCTAAATTGGCGGACATAAGGCGTCAGACGGTCGAACGGCAATTGTCCCATTAAAGGTTGAACAGGTTTTGCGGAATCGCGAATACAGATAGGGCATCCTCGTTTAAATGTTTTCAATACTGAGCGAATATGTGGCATCCAGAATTTCTATCTTACTTCAATAATAACCAGATGGTCATTCTAATGATGTCTTATTTGTTGATAGTAAGCAACAATCAATCTGGAAACTGAATGTTTGGTCGGCATGACAATAGGGCGGCGAGCCGTTCCAGGCAAGCAATAGGCGTTGTCGATTCTGCCATTGACTCTAAGCAGCATGTCATCATCTATGTAGGGTGTTAGTTGATGAATAGCGCTGGACTTGGACAAAACCTTTCCCGAGATGAGACATAATCTTTCGGTTCCAAAAACTTCCATTTGAACCAAACGATATATCAATTTCTCTCCCGCTTCAATTTCGGCAGATGTAAGTTCGGTCGTAGCAATCTCCGATTTTGCTAAATAGATCTTAATAAATCTTAAGACCCAAGCAGCATAACGTTTCATTTTCAAAAAACTTGAGAATCGTTCCAAATTCAAAATTGACCTGCGGGGCAGGGTGTAAAATAAAAACCGTGTCGACTCTTTCCTCTTCATGGCACTGATTGTCTTCAGAATCATGTGGATCGGATGGCCAAAATTCTTCTCTCCGTTTTAAAAAGTCAGGACCAGTTAACCGTCTTGAGTTAAAATCAAACGCAAAAGACAATCTGGGTCTGGTGGCTTCATCGGCGACATTTAAATCAGTAGGCAACCACCTCCATTGATCCGAAACCGACGTGGACAAAATTTCAGCAATTCGACAGGCAACGAACTGTTTGTATTCCCTTTCCTTAGATCGAATCCAGAGTACAACAGTTTTTGAATCGCACCAAAATATTGTGCGATTTATTTTAAATTGGTGACTTTCTTCTATACATGTCTTAAGGCGACAACCAAGGACGGCAGCTTGTAGTTCATGTCGTGGTATGGTCATTCCCCTTTGTGGAGCACAACGAGATTTCGCAACTACAAACGAAATGTGAATATCATTCTTGTACCTCACACAGAGATATTCCACGGCTGCATAAGCACTGGAACTAGCATCAACAAATATGTGTAGTTGGATCTCGTCTGCATACGGCAATAACGTGGAGTAACAACGGGGAACAGAGAATTGTTTGACTTTATCAAATTCTCTCCACCAGACATTCCATTGGGATAAAATTGGTTGAGGCAACTGTTCATCCCACTGTAGACATAGCTTCCATGTTGTTTGTATTAGCAATTTTGAAAATATGGTGAAATTGGCTAAAAATCCGAATGGATCAAATATCGCCATAACTATCCCCAAGTCTTCTCTCTTAGTGGGCGATCGTCTTCCATCCAACACATCATGACTTATTTTGTGAAATTTGACATGGAACTCAAAGTTGTCATTAATTTTGTTCCAGTATAGTCCAAGGATTTTATCCGTCTGATTTTGCTTCTCCATATTAAGTGTAGTGGACTTACCATCGATACCCTCGTTCAATCTAGCCTCCAATTCCGAGCAGTTAGATGCAAAATTCCTCAATTTGAAACCTGCGGCAGCATTAATATCTATTGCCTCAGAGGTAACTTCCATAGCTTCCTTTCGAGTGTTGAAACTAATCACCAGATCATCCACATACATCTGGTTGATTACGGCGTTTGCACCGTTCGGCATAGTTGACTCAAACTGGCTGGCATTAAAATTCTTGACATATTCAGCGCAGCATGGTGAACAGATCGCCCCAAAAATCATGGACTGCATAACGTATACTTCAACCTCACGATCCTTACCTCAATCTCGCCACAAAAAGCGCTGGGAATCCTGATCCGTTCCAAGGATAGACATCTGGGAAAACATTTCCTGGATATCACCGGCGACAGCTATTTCTCCTTGACGAAACTGATACAAAATAGTCTGAAGAGATTTTGCATGTTCAGGTCCCTTTAACAAAGCCGAATTCAGGGAAACGTTTGACGACATAGCGGCGGCATCAAAAACTATACGCAACTTGTCTGGCTTGTGTAGATTAGTTACGCCAAAATGAGGCAAATACCATAATTTATCATTCATGTTGTCTTCAGACCGTAACGGCGGCAGTAACTTGGCATAACCCCTTTTGATGTATTTATTTATTTCCCGTTTGTAATTGGCAGCATAGGTCGGATTAGTTGACATCTTATTCTCGACTCTATACAAACGTTGTCTGGCCATCTCAAAACTACTCGGCAGCGTAGTATCTTCTCTCTTCCAAAGTAGACCCGTCTCATAGTGGCCTTCAATTTTTCTATGTAGTAGTCTTTTCCAAAATATTTCTGGCGCGTTTATTGTCATCTGATTCCAAAACTAAATCAGTTGCCTTGACTCCAAAATTTTCAATCGTAAAATATTCCTCCACCAATTTATGTAACTCAGCCAATGTCCTATATGCTCTAATATGGCAGACCCTGGCAATATCGTTAACTGAATTTGTGGTAGGACCATAGGCGACCCAACCCAGCATGGTTGAAGAAGCGACAGGCAGATTTGCACCGGCTTCGACGACTTGATCGGCAATACCCAGGAAGCAGTGATCCAAACCGATAAGCATCGACGGTTTTCTATCGCTATAGTCCTGTATCGGCAGGTGTCCCAGATATTCGAAATCGGATTTGTGAAAACTTTGAACTGGCAGGCTTAGCTCCTTCACGGAATGTAAATTTACAATTCCATATTTCTGTCCGTCCCCATTGACGGAACAAATTTCAACATTCACTCTCATAGAGTTTTCTGTTTAACGCATATTGTCGTACCATTGAAGGGTAATTGGCGACGTCTGTCCCTTAAGACCCAGAGACTTGGCGACACTATCCTCCAGCAAAGAGACAGACGATCCCTCATCTAGCAAGGCATAAATGGTCAGACTCCCTCTAGGACCGTGAAGCATAACTGGCAAAATTTTAAACATTTGGCAAGTACTGTCATCTTGATGACACTGTAAAAGGTGTTCAGGTTTCTCCAATGGTTTAGGAGCGCTGGCTGTTGGCACGGATGACATATCTTGATGTAGTATCGTATGGTGGTATGGACCACTCCCGTTCGTGGCACATATCTTCTTCTTCCGACATTGTGTCAAATTATGACCCCTTTGAAGACAACCAAAACACACACGAAATCGTTTAACTTGCTCCCATTTAACATTCGTAGGAAGTTCTTTAAATTTCTGGCAATCTATCAGATCATGGTCTTGTTTACATTGAAGACATTCTCTACGAGTAGGCTGGTCCTCCTTGCTGTGGAGGAGCCTACTGGAGTCGACAACTGTTGACGATCACTCGTTGCCACTGTATTACGTTGTGGCATCAAACTACAAAAACGAGCAAGATCGCCCATCCAGATGGCAAAGTCTTCCACAGCTGGATACGGCAAAATGGAAACTGAGTACCTCGCCCACTCATACTGTTTTGACAGGGGCAATTTTAAAATGAGTTGCTCCAGCAAAGTGGGATTCATCAAATGATTTTCACATTTGGCAGACTTAAAAAAGGCGACAACATTCTTGGCGCAATTGGCCAGGCCTAAAACACTATCAAGACGACCCTCAGATATGGCAGGATAGACTCCTATCTTCTCCTACTGTCATTTTATGAGCAGCTCCGGACGACCAAAATTAAATTTCAATTCATCCACGATTTGTGGCACGTTCTCTGGATGAATGAGCATTGATAAAACACAATCTTCGGCCGGGCCCTGCAGAGCCTTCTGCAATCTCATTAAATTTTGTCCGTTGGAATATGCAAATTCCAACGTTGTATCGTGATAAGTAGCCAGGAACAATGGCCAATCCTCGGGCTTCACATCAAAGTGTGGCAAGTGGTATAATTTCGTCAAAATTTCACTATTTCTCATACGATTGTTAGTTGCCGCAGTATCATTGGAATAAAACCCTCAGTCGACAAATGGTTCGATGACGGCGTCGGCATATGAACATTCGTAAACATTGAATTTGTCAAATACGGCATCTGTTGTTGTGGAGCAGCAAACAAATCTGACACAACCAACGTTGACAAATAATCCCCTGGCGGCGGCAAACAGTCAGCCGAATACAAAACATTCGGTGGCGTTTGTATTTGTTGCCTAGACGGTACGACGTTCGTTGACTGATCTGACATTCTATTTGTTGTCAAATAAATCGTTGACTGTGGCAAGTTAGTACTTGATACCGACGGCAAATATGACATAGTTGGCGGTTATAATGGTATTGCTTGCGATGGCATAAAGTGTTGCATATTTTTAGGCAGCACTGGTTGCAATGACGGCAATGATTTATATGGCTTTTCAACTATTTGTGAACGAAGGCTGGCTAACTCATTATTGTTATGAACTGTATCTTGTCTAAGTTCATGTATGGCGAGCTTCAAGGAAGACATTTTACTTATCAAAGTATTCAAAACCTTTTCTCCTGCAAGTGTCCGTGGTGGCAGAGAAGTTGACGGCATAGTGTTCAGCACAGCTGAAGGCAGAGCTTGTGGCTGAACGGCAGTTGATGGTGGTGGCGGAGCAGAAGTCGTGGCAGAAGAAAATGCTGACGACACTGACGTAGTTGAGGCGGGTGTATTACACAGCTCCTCGATAGTATTGACGGCATCAGTTTTGGATTCCAAGGCGACCAGTGTGTTATCCAAACTGTCACTATCAGTTGAGCTGTCCAGAATATCTTCTTGCTCCATACTGGATCTGCTCTTTTGCGATCTAGTCTCCCGTCGATCCATTGCACACATCACTTACATTTTGTCAAGCTTCGCGGACAAAATGTAAGTGATATCTCCTCTCCTTGTGTCTTCTTTGATATGTCTGTGTTTCTTTGTGCGGCGGGTATGGCATCCGCCGTATGTACGTATTTATGTTTTCTTTGGTGCTTTCTTTGCGAGTATCGCCCAACGACTGATTTTTAAAATTGCTGCGTGATTAGTTTGGAATCTTCATGTGTCGTCAACTTCGTTGTATATTTCTCGTAGTACAACAGAGTTGTATTCAATTATATGATTCAGCGATGCTCCAACAATGATCGCAGTTTTTTTTACAAACTGTGCAAAATATATCAATTACAAAATTTGGCTTATATGGGCGGGGCCCATTGGTCCAATCCTGCCCATTTTTGCACCAATCACGAAGACTACCACATGTTCACAAAATTACAGCACTCTCGCTTACGAATTGTGCAAGATATATCAATTTCAAAATTTGGCTTATATGGGCGGTCCATTGGTACGATCACCAGATACATATGCACAAAATTACATCACTCTCGCTGACAAATTGTGCAAGATATTTCCTTTTCAATAACTGACTTATATGGACGGGGCCACGCCCACTTGACATATCGATACAGGGATGCAAAACTTGGTACAACTGTACTTTTTTGGTACATTCTAATCGTCAAAATGTACAGTATATTATTTATAACAATTGAAAAGGCTTACACCAACAAATGCGAAAAAAATCAATTTCTTTATTAAATTTTGAATGTAACGATTTCAATGTATAATTCTAACATTGCTTTTAATAACTTTAATAGCAACTTTTTTTTCTTTATTGCATACATACATACGAACGCTATGTAAAATTGTTATATTATTAAGTTTGCAAACAATCGAAGATTTAGTTATTTACTTTCTGGTTAGAAGGGATACCGCCCGAAAAACTGGTTGCGCAGGTGGTAGGGACAACATTATGGATGAAGTTGAACTGCCCATCCCCGAAAGCCAAAAAGCTATGGACATTCAGAAAATATTAAATCAGCTGCATATGATTCCAGAGAATCGGTGGCAGAGGAAACACCAGCCCGCCCAACTCCTACCCAGGGAAGAGGAAGAGCTCTACCAAGTTTCCAAGTGAAACTGTGGATAGAGAGAAGAAATATCGACTGGGGCTCCTGCAGCACAGTGGGAGGGATTCCAAAAAAGGGAAATAATTCTGCCGCTTCTTAACCAGACAACCGATTGCGACCAATTAATGTAACGGACAAAACCCATTTTGTCCGCACATGATCATATTTACCACTGTGCATCGGAATTCTCTCTATGCTAGCCACTGTGATTCTCTATTGACGTCATCTGACGCAATAACAACAACATCCACCAACGCCATTGTGCTGAGCAACATACGATCATTGACAGCCACAGCCAGAGAATAAATATAACTAGGCTTATGCTTTCATGTTCGGGGTGTAACATGATTCTCGTTCACTTTGTGTTGCCAGTAATATAAGGTGTCGACGTTTTTCAGTCAATGGTGTGGATCAACGGAGCTACCAACCAAGTTGAACGACATGTGGCATAGTCCACAGTCCGAATACTTAACCCAAAGAAACAAGGATCCGCCCCAATAGTCCTTTCCAGTCAATGGTGTGGATCAACGAAGCTACCAACCAAGTTGAACGACATGTGACATTGTCCGCAGTCCGACTACTTAACCCGAAGCAACAAGGATCCGCCCCAATAGTCCTTTCTAGGACTAGTAGTTGTAGAAAAGTCCTCTTCAGGACTAGTAGCTGTAGATCTGTCCTTTTTAGGACACTAACGCTCGCATTCGCGGTTCGCTCGCATACGCGGTTCGCCCGCATACGCGATTAGCTCGCATACACGGTTCGCTCGCATACGCGATTCGCTCGCATACGTGGTTCGGGAAAATAGTGTGTTCTTATTTAAGGTTTTGTGGGTCCTTGAATTGATCCTGGAGGCGGCTGAACTACCTCAGCCTGCGAATAAAACCCCGTTACAAATGGCGCCCCAGTAGGGGCAGATTCCAAATCGCACTGCGGAAAAAACTGAAAAACCCGCCATCGAGGGAGAATCTACTCCAACACACGATAAGACTACTACAACACATGATAACACAAAAATGAGTCACTCCACGCATCTGGGTACTGAGTGGCTGGGTTGGATTTACCTATTAAAGAAACTGGGGATTTCATGGGAGAACTTGCTGCGAGACTTAGAAGCAGAGATAAATGCAGAGGAACACATGATCATATTTACCACTGGGCATCGGAATTCTCTCTACGCTAGCCACTGTGATTCCCCATTGACGTCATCTGACGCAATAACAACAACATCCACCTTCGCCACTGTGCTGAGCCATCACAGCGAACACACGCAGGCACCCACATACGATCATTGACAGCCACAGCCAGAGAATAAATATGCTTAAATAGGATTATGCTTTCATGTTCTGGGTGTAACATGAAGGCACATAAAAACACATGCTATGAATATGATTCTCGTTCACTTTGTGTTGCCAGTAATATAAGGTGTCGACGTTTTGTAGTCAATGGTGTGGATGAACGGAGCTACCAACCAAGTTGAAGACAAGTGGCATAATCCGCAGTCCGAATGCTTAACCCGAAGCAAGAAGGATCCGCCCCAAAAGTCCTTTCCAGGACTAGTAGTTGTAGAAAATTCCTCTTCAGGACTAGTAGCTATAGATCTGTCCTTTTTAGGACACTAGCGCTGTTCGCCGGCATACGCGGTTCGCCCGCATCCAAAAATGTCTTTTACTACTTGCCACTAACTAAAAAGCCTCTGTCTCATTCACAGATTGTCGTCGAAGCCCAATACCACACCGTTATACCGAATGTCTGGTCCACGCCACATCATCCGCCAACCGTGCATGTCTAAGGACCAAGGTGTCCACCGAAATTAAAGTTTACGCCGCAGAATCCGCCGACCGCCTGCGCATTAGAACTGGGTCATCCGTAAATCCGTCAAGCGCCTGTGTGAGGCGTCCGTCAGCGCCTGTGTGAGGCGTCCGTCAAGCGCATGTGTGAGGCGTCCGTCAGCTCCTGTGTGCGTCCTTCAAGCGCCTGTGCGAGACGTCCGTCAAGCGCCTGTGTGGGGCGTCCGTCAAGCGCCTGTGTCGGGCGTCTGTTAAGCGTCACGTCAGTTTGCATACCACTGTTTAAGTTGGAGGCAGTATTGATAGCCTTCCCTGCAATCCTCATCGACAACCAATCGGCAACTGAGGTCTACAAATGGTTTTTTGCACCTAACAGTTATATTTTATAGTTACCGAGATATCTGCATTTGAAAATTTAATTTTTTCTCCGAGCCTGTGCTAATATTTTGTAGATTTCGAAGCAGAATATTTTATCCGCTTAAACACGTCTAGATTGGCAACAAATTTTCCTATATAAAGAAAGAAAAATGTATTCGATATACCCAATAGGACAAAAGTTATGGCCACTTGAACATAAATTTTTAAAAAAATTATTTTTTTTTAATTTTTTTAAGGAGTTTTCTATTTTCGAGTTTTAGAAGAAGTTAGTGATACAAGGTATAACATATTTACTATAATCCTAAAGGAAACTTTCTAGAAAATGTTCTCACAGAAAGAAAGGGCTACAAATTTTCACGGGTATTGTTACCAAGCTTCTCCAATTTACACCATTTTTTACACAAATTTCAGAAGTAAGCCACATTTTCTCCAATCGCAAAGCTAAAATGTTAAAACTATTGGCATATTTATATGTAGTAAGGTGTTATAAGTTGAAAGGAAATGTGAAACCCGGCTTTTAGAATAGTAGATATAGGGGAAAATCCAAAAATCCCATTTTTGGGATTTTCAAAATTATTTTGGGAATTGTAAGATTGACTTCTAGAAATATAATGATTCACGAATTACATTCGATTTGTGACATCAAGACCTACAAACTACAAAATATTTCATTGAAATATGTTCATTTTTAAAAATCTTATGTTGATTTTACATTTCTGTCTGCATTTGAAAAGTGATTTTTTCACCTGTTTTCTGACCCTGTTCTAGCATTTTGAAATTTCAGTAAAAAAATTTGTAATTTTGATGTGAGAGAAATCGGCTTATATTCTGCAATGATGTTAAACAAATGCTAGGGTCAGGAAAAAGGTGAAAAAATCACTTTTCAAATGCAGACATAAATGTAAAAACGACATAAAATATGTAGTATTTTGGGGATACTGAGGAATTTATAAAAATAAAGTATAACATATTTATCTTAAGGGACACTTCCTGTAGAATATTTTCGAGAAAAGAACGAGTCAAAAATTTGTAGTAATAGTGTTGCCCAGCTTATACATGTTTTGAAATTTCCGTAAAAAAATTTGTAATTTTGATGTGAGAGAAATCGGTTTATATTCTGCACTGCTATTAAGCAAATGCTAGGGTCAGGAAAAAGGTGAAAAAATCACTTTTGAAATGCAGACATAAATGTAAAAACGACATAAAATTTTCAAAAATTAAAATATTTCTATGAAATATTTTGTAGTTTGTAGGTCTTGATATCAAAAATCGAATGTAATTCGCGAATCATTATATTTTGAAAAGTCAATCCCACAATTCCGAAAATAATTTTAAAAATCCCCAAAAATTTGATTTTTTGGATTTTCCCCTATATCTACTATACTAAAAGCCGGGTTTCAGATTCCCTTTGCAGTTTAACTTACAACACCTAACCACATATAAATATGTCAAAAGTTTTAACGTGTTAGCTTTGCGATTGGAGAAAATGTGGCTTGCTTTTGAAATTTGTGTAAAAAATAGTGTAAATTCGAGAAGCTTGGTGATAATACCAGTGAATAGTTTTTACCCGTTCTTTCTTTGAGATCATTCTCTGGAAAGTTTCCTTTAAGATGATAGTAAAATATGTTACACCTTTTTCCACTAACTTCTTCTAAAGGGTCCGCCATCTAACGTTTTTCAACTAGTGCTTATTTCTTGAATGGTAACATTTAGTTCATGTCTGATTTGACAGATAATTAGTTTTATCCTTCCGATGAACAAATATGGTTGTGTATACGCTTGAACAACGCTGGGAAATATTGCGACATTACTTTGAAAATCATGGTAATGTTGCAGAATGTGTGCGAAAATTGCGTACGGATTTTGGAAGAAGAGAAGCACCGTCAGCTCCGTATGTTCGTTATCTTGTGAAAAAAGTGAAAGAAACTGGCATCCTCATCTATAAACCAAAGCGTGAAAAGCCAAAAACAGTGCGTGCACCCGAGAATATTGCTGCTGTGGCAGAAAGTGTGCGTGAAGCGCCATCAACATCAATTCACCGTCGTTCTCAACAATTGAACATTTCGGAGACATCATTGAGACTAATTTTGCATAAAGACCTTGGTATGACGCCATACAAAGTCCAATTGGTTCAGGAGTTGAAGCCAACTGACCATCCAATGCGATTTTGCCAAAAAAAATCATTTTTTCAGATGATTGGCGGGTAAGTAAACAAGCAAAATTGTCGCATTTGCGGCACAGAAAACCCGCATACGTTGAAAAGCCGATACACCCAAAACGAGTCACTGTTTGGTGCGGATTTTGGTCCAGAGGCATAATTGGGCCATTTTTCTTCGAAAATGATCAAGGAGTGGCCGTTACGGTCAATGGCGATCGTTATCGGGCCATGTTGAACGAATTTTTGTTCACAAAAATTGAAGAGGAGGATATTGGCAACATTTGGTTTCAACAGGACGGCGCTACGTGCCACACAGCCGAAGCTACACTCGATGTTTTGCGCCCTGTTTTGTCGTTTGGCCACCTCGGAGCTGCGATTTGACACAGTTGGACTATTATTTGTGGGGTGCCCTCAAAGATAAGTGTTACGCCGACAAGCCAGAGACAATTGACGCTTTAAGGGACTATATTCGGGAAGCGATTGGTGAAATACAGCTGCACACAATCGATAATAAGCTTAAAAATTGGACCGATCGTGTTGGCTACTGCATGGCCAGCCGAGGCAGCCATTTGAATGAAATTATTTTCCATTATTAACCGGAAGGATTGTACTTTCAAATAAAAAAAGAAATTTGAGAAAATATTCAGTAGTTTTTTTTATACCATTTTCCAAAAAAAAATTATTAGGCGGACCCTTTATAACTCGAAAATACGACATATAATTTTTTTCCAAAAAAATGATAAAAAAAATCGAATTTTTTTGAAAATATAACTTCAAGTGGACATAACTTTTGTCCTATTGGGTATATCAAAACAAAACTATGTCAAAACAAATATATATATAGGAAAGTTTATTGCCAATCTAGACGTTTTTAATTAGATAAATCGGTGCACATTCCGCTTCGGTATTTACAAAATACTAGCACAGGGTCGTGGACTAATTCAATTTTCAAATGCAAATATCTCGGAAACTTTACACGATAACTGTTAGGTGCCTTTGGTAGACCCCAGTTACTAGAATACACACAAAAAAATTTTATGAATCGGATGTAAATGGCGAAAGTTACACGCGCTTAAACATTTTGTTTACCCGAGGTTGCCATCTTTGAGGCCCTGCATCTCCGCCCTTGTATACCACAGGGGGCCCAAACTCAAAACTTAACTTCTCTAATACCTCTTCTACGAACGTACCTAGTTTGGTCGCAATCGGTTGTCTGGTTAAGAAACGGCAGAATTATTTCCCTTTTTTTAAATTCCTCCCTCTGTGGATCGCTGGCCTCCTTCATATTCTGCTGATGCTGCACTTGAATCACTCTGACGCCGCTTGTCGGTGAACAAAAGACTCGTTCATACCAGTATTCACATAGAACATTAAACCGTAGATATGTATGCAAATGTATGTGTGTGCGTTGGGTTCTATGCGAGTACGTAACTCCGAGTATTTATGCTATTCTTTAACACATATGTATGTAACATTGTGTACAGGGTGGCGCAGAATGAGCTATATGCTTTAGTAGAGGGGAACTGCATCTTTTGAATAATTTATGACTGACACCTGTCAGAGAGGTGTGAATTATTGGCATGTCAGATATTTAATAGCCCATTTGTGTTTACAGGTTTACCATACTTGTGTGAGGTGTGAATAAATAGTATGTCTCAGATTTTTATTGTCATCAGGTGTGCATTGAGATCCCGCCCCCATCCTAAGGGATCGCATATTTGTTGCCGTGTGTTTTGTGTATGTTACTTTATTTATCTAAAGCTGTTTGAAAATAGAATAATTTTGGAGACGAATGTAAACATTTTTCTAATTTTGTTTTATTTTGTAACGATTTACTATCGCCAGGCATTGGTTTTTTCTGTTTGCTCTTCATGTTTGAGATAAAGTTAGTCCTGTATTTTATACGTGTTTTTGGAAAAAAGAATTATTTTGGAGACGAATGTAAACATTTTTCTAATTTTGTTACGATTATTATCGCCAGGCATTGGTTGTTTTCTGTATGCTTTTTATGTTGGGATGGAATTAGTCCTGTGTCTAACACATGTTTATTGATCCTGCGTTGTGTGTTGGTTTGGTTTGCCATTGTAGTTATAGAATTTAAATCTATTAGTGTATAAGGGTTGTTTGCAAAGAAAAACATTTTGTGTCGGGATGTAATTTTTTGTTTATGCATTTTAATTGTAAACATTTTTCGATTGAGTTCTATTGAATAATATTTTGTCGCTATTTATTCAAATTGTGGCTTTAGCATACACATTATACCTATTTAAGCGTTTTCTAATTAGTCGATCTACTTGATATTTTGTCTCCTTTTGTCTGATCCTCTAATTAAGCAATATATAATTCCAGACTTAACATATGGGTAGTAATGGTGCCATGTCTGTTACTTCAGGCTTCTTTATTGAACAATTTTGAATTGCTTGACCTCCCGGAAATCTTTCAAAGGTTTGACTTATATGTACATGATTACAAATGATTGGAGGTAGCTACATAGATGCATACTTCCTTTTTTGAAATTTTCAAATTAAAGCAAGTAAAGGCGTTAAGTTCGGGCAGGCCGAATCTGATATACCCTCCACCATGGATAGCATGTGACCTCACAAAGTAACTCAAACCTAAAGAAAATAACACCGAAAAACACAAAAAAATATAGTAGATGAGAACAGTAGGAATCACAACAAGTTAGATGCTATATATGGTGGCCAGGGACGTATCCAGGGGGTGGGCCCGGGCCCCCCCGAAATTTCTTAAACATAGGCATAAGCTATTTAAAATTTTCAAACTCACTCAAAAAAAAAAGTAAAACAGTTAAAAAAAATCGATATAAAAGCGAAAAAAATGGTAACAGTAAAAGTAATAACAACTAAAAATAAGAAAAGTGCATGTTTTACGATTTTTTGATTGGTTCTAGCCAGACAATTTGGCGTTTAGGAGTCTGAAAAACAGAAAGTTAATGCCAAAAGCACTTACATGGTAGCACTGGCCTACGCTCTGTTGCTCAGTAACATTTATTTTACTCTGGCTCTCTCTTGTAGTCACTGTTTTGATGATTCACTGGACTGACCAAACAGCCACACATTTCTGCTGAGAGTAATTGATATATTTCTTTCAAAAAATCGAAGATTAAATTTTTAACTCTTACGTATTTTATTATAAAAAGTTTTAATGATCTCGTACTAAAGTCCATATTTATATTTAGGAATAAAATTCGAATAAAAAACTAAGGAATTTAACTTCCCTTACATACACAATAAACACGATTTTTTAATTGTTTATCTTTGTTATGAAAAAAGGGTGGCCACCCCGAACAAAATCCTGGATACGTCCCTGATGGGGGCTATATCAAAACATTGACCGATATGGCCCATTTGCAATCCCAAACAACCTGCAACTATAAGAAATATTTACACCAAATTTGATCAACCTAGCTCTATTATTACGGACTGCAGCGTGATTACAACAGACGGACGGACGGACATGACTAAATCGTCTTAGAATTTTACGACGATTAAGAATATATATACTTTATGGGGTCTCAGATCATTATTTAGAGGTGTTACAAACGGAGTGACAAAATTAATATACCCCCATCCTATGGTGGAGGGTATAAAAATGTAGTATATGTATAGTAGATGAGAATAGAAGGAATCACAATAAGTAAGATGCTATATATGGGAGCTATATCTAAACATTGACCGATATGGCCCATTTGCAATCCCAAACAACCTGAAACTATAACAAATATTTCTACCAAATTTGATCATCCTAGCTCTATTATAACGGAGTGTAGCGTGATTACAACAGACGGACGGAATCAAAAACAAGTAAAAGCGTTAAGTTCGGCCTGGCCGAATCTTATATACCCTCCACCATGGATAGCATGTGAATGGTTTCGGGCACTAATAAAGTCATATTACCAAATTTCAGCCCGATTCGTTGAAATTTGTGGTTTTTGTTGCGTTAAGAAGTAAAATCTAGAGGAACCTTTATATGGGGGCTATATCAAACCATGGACCTATGTCTACCGTTGTTCGTTTGAGGGTGCGGGTGCGGGTATAAATTAACCCCAGTTACCAAATTTCAGCCCGATCAGTTCACATTTGTGGTCTCTATGGCGTTAAGAAGTCAAATCGGACAGATGCTATACATGGGGGCTATATCAAAATGTAGACCGATATTGCCCATTTTCAATCCCAAGTAACCTGCAGCTATAGGAAGTATTAAAGATTGTAGTGTGATTACAACAGACGGACGGACAGACGGACTTGGCTAAATCGTCTTAGAATTTTACGACGATTAAGAATATATATACTTTATGGGGTCTCAGATCAATATTTAGAGGTGTGACAAACGGAGTGATAAAATTAATATACCCCCCATCCTATGGTGGAGGGTATAAAAATGTAGTATATGTATAGTAGAGAACAGTAGGAATCACAGCGAGTTAGATGCTATATATGGGGGCTATATCAAAACATTGACCGATATGGCCCATTTGCAATCCCAAACAACTTGCAACTATAAGAAATATTTATACCAAATTTGATCAACCTAGCTCTATTATTGCGGACTGTAGCGTGATTACCACAGACGGACGGACGGACATGGCTAAATCGTCTTAGAATTTTACGACGATTAAGAATATATATACTTTATGGGGTCTCAGATCAATATTTAGAGGTGTTACAAACGAAGTGACAAAATGAATACACCCCCCATCCTATGGTGGAGGGTATAAAAAATACATATATAAGCAAAATTTTGTTTTTAAATCAGTGTGTTTTGAGTCCTCCTCTGAAAATATAAAAAAATAAAAAATAAAAATGAACAACTTAAATAATTTGTCATTTGTATTAGAATGGGATGATATGAATATAGAGGATTTTTCACCTTCGAAGAATCTCACCGAAGTGGGAAATGTATCACCCGTGGAGATAAATTCAGATTTTAATCCTGAGATTGCTGCTAATCCTGAGGGTATGTCACCTTCTTATCCTGAGGATTACCTGTCATCCCTTTTGGTGAACAATAGGAGGAGAAAGTTTTTGCCAGTAAAGAGGGTGAAAACTCACGAAAAAAAAGAAATCACCAACTTCTAAAGGATATTAGAAGTATTATAAAGGATGAGCTACAGAAGCTGATGGAAAAAAAGTTGAATGCTTTGCGAGCCGAAGAAAATGGCAATTATCCTGAGGAACCTTAGAGGATCTTACAGGATCTAACACTTTTTTAATTTGTTATGAACAATAAAGATTTATGTAAATCCGAAATATTTTGTTTTCTTATTTATTTGGGAGGAGGGGAGGATTTCTTAGTAAAAGAATTACATGGTTTTTCCTTAAAGGAAAACGTTTTAACTTGTCTTATATATTTTGGTTATTTTTTTGTCGCAGCATTTAAAATTTCAGACACAATTCATCGAATGTTACATACGCTTGAGCTCAAAGACATACAAGTAAATTTGTTTTGAGTAACATAGCTGTAATAACATACATTGCCCCTACTCATTGTTTATGAATAGGAATGACGGGTTCTATTTATCCTTAAGATCATTGACCTGTCATATGAAATTTAGTTTAACATGTCCCCTTTCTTGGTATAGTATCGTCAATCGATGTTTTATTTTCTAGTATTTGTTATAATACTCTTTTTCGTCTAGATGTAAGTAATTATAAAGAAAAGTATTGTTGGATTTAGTGTGTCTTAAACCACAGACGGATAAACATCACACCTCAACCAACTAGACAATTTACTTCAATTAATTATAATTGATTTATATAATTGATAGATTTGAATCATCCACAAAAACAACACCACATGCAAGGAAAAAATTCGTTACTCCCAAACGAAAAATTAGACAAACGAATTTCGTTTGTGGTGTATGGTTGTCTGGTTAAGAAACGGCAGAATTATTTCCCTTTTTTTAAATTCCTCCCTCTGTGGATCGCTGGCCTCCTTCATATTCTGCTGATGCTGCACTTGAATCACTCTGACGCCGCTTGTCGGTGAACAAAAGACTCGTTCATACCAGTATTCACATAGAACATTAAACCGTAGATATGTATGCAAATGTATGTGTGTGCGTTGGGTTCTATGCGAGTACGTAACTCCGAGTATTTATGCTATTCTTTAACACATATGTATGTAACATTGTGTACAGGGTGGCGCAGAATGAGCTATATGCTTTAGTAGAGGGGAACTGCATCTTTTGAATAATTTATGACTGACACCTGTCAGAGAGGTGTGAATTATTGGCATGTCAGATATTTAATAGCCCATTTGTGTTTACAGGTTTACCATACTTGTGTGAGGTGTGAATAAATAGTATGTCTCAGATTTTTATTGTCATCAGGTGTGCATTGAGATCCCGCCCCCATCCTAAGGGATCGCATATTTGTTGCCGTGTGTTTTGTGTATGTTACTTTATTTATCTAAAGCTGTTTGAAAATAGAATAATTTTGGAGACGAATGTAAACATTTTTCTAATTTTGTTTTATTTTGTAACGATTTACTATCGCCAGGCATTGGTTTTTTCTGTTTGCTCTTCATGTTTGAGATAAAGTTAGTCCTGTATTTTATACGTGAAACGTTTGGTGCAAACGGTTATTGTGTTTGTCGCAAGCAACGCCTGTTTATCCCAAACCCTGTAAAACGTTTGTTGCAAACGGTCATTGCGTTTGTCACAAAGAATAATTTGATTGAATTGTGATATTTATCATGTTTTATTAAATTATGTTTTTAATCAGAAATATCACAATTTTTAGTAAAACGTACCCGGGAGCTCCCCTACGAAAACCTGTGCTATTATTTGGCTGCCATCTTCTAATTGAGTTGTAGACAAACATTAAATAAGAAAGCATTTATGTTAGAAAATATTAATCTTGATCATTGCATGGATCAAAGCGAGATGTTATCTAACCATATATCAAAATTTTTAGTCAAAAGTGAATATAAAATTCATAAGGTCAATATTCTGGCCCAAATGCTGACAATTCAAAAGTTTCCACGTCCATGAATAGAATACTTAACTACATCAGAAAATAACATGAAAAACTTCTGGTGAAAAATCGTGTTGCATAGTGTCATTAAGAAACAAAGTTAACTGTTTAGTGGTGAAAATATCAGTAGTTTCAAGAAGTATCCAGTTGTATTGTGCCTGAATAAATTTATTTCACAATTACCATTAGCAGCTTCAGTACCTAAACGTGTGATTATTGATTGTTAATGATTTTAATTTGCTTATTCACAATTTAAGGCGTGTGGAAAAATAACCATTTAGTCGTTAACAAAAGCAATAGATGGTCACAGTTTCTGTTAAAATCTATTGTTTTTGTTATTCCGGCTATCCACAAAATATTCAATATTTTCATGCAGTGCTCGATCCATTTTTTTGCTATTAACTATTTGGTTATTTTCCCACATGTCTTCATTTCATTTACCTATAACATTAAATTGGAGTCCGCAGTATATTTGCGAGATATCGCACCTCCATTAATTTAGATTCTTTGGTTTAATTAATTCTTTGAATGAAATAATTTTGAGTTCCCTGATAAAAATATTTTTAATTTTGCCACACACGCGCACATATGCCGAACACCACAAGCGCCAGTACATAACTAAAGGCCCACTAGCATACGACTCTACGCATGCTGAGTACGATTGCAAATGTTATGAAATTGTATAACAGTGCGGAGAGAGGGATGCAGATAAATAAATTTCCACCACAGTCTGTTAACCAAGCAACGCGGACAAACATATATGCAACGTTTCTTCTTGTGTTTTGTACACACACATATCCATATTTTGCAGAAACGTTGCAACGTCGCTTTTTGTGTTGTATACACACACATCTGCATCTTTTGAGTTCTGTACACATGCATTTGCACATATTATTCCTTCATGTCGGTTACCCGTTATTATTTCGGTCTGTAATCGTTATGATTTAAACTGAGATACTCTCTCGGCTATAGACCAACCTGCTTCTATACAGTGATAGAAACCAAGTATTTTACATGGCAAAATATATTGCAAGTATTTCATTGCGTGCCCACAGACTATATCATGATTTCTGGGGCGTGACCCCCGTCATCAGTAGTCTACATGGCAGGCTTTTCAAAAAAGCCTTTGATTGATGATTCGATAACCAAACTCTCAAAGCCTATCACGGGGCGACTCACACGAGCAAATGAGAATTGCACCCAAAGACTCACATTTCGGCTATCGATCAAACAATCAAACACAATGAAATACTAGCATTTTGCCATGTCCACAAGAAATTCAATTAGAATTTACTTGTAGAAATCACTCACACATTAAGCGTAAAGCTTTATAGTAAAAAGCTTTTTTCTTATTGCTTTAAGTGTTTTGTTGTAATATTTATTTTACAACAAGTCAGCTGTGCCGTGCTTTTGTCCATGTCGGTTACCCGTTATTATTTCGGTCTGTAATCGTTATGATTTAAACTGAGATACTCTCTCGGCTAGATACTCTCTCTTCTATCACTGTATAGAAGCAGGTTGGTCTATAGCCGAGAGAGTATCTCAGTTTAAATCATAACGATTCTTGTGGACATGGCAAAATGCTAGTATTTCATTGTGTTTGATTGTTTGATCGATAGCCGAAATGTGAGTCTTTGGGTGTAATTCTCATTTGCTCGTGTGAGTCGCCCCGTGATAGGCTTTGAGAGTTTGGTTATCGAATCATCAATCAAAGGCTTTTTTGAAAAGCCTGCCATGTAGACTACTGATGACGGGGGTCACGCCCCAGAAATCATGATATAGTCTGTGGGCACGCAATGAAATACTTGCAATATATTTTGCCATGTAAAATACTTGGTTTCTATCACTGTATAGAAGCAGGTTGGTCTATAGCCGAGAGAGTATCTCAGTTTAAGTCATAACGATTACAGACCGAAATAATAACGGGTAACCGACATGGACAAAAGCACGGCACAGCTGACTTGTTGTAAAATAAATATTACAACAAAACACTTAAAGCAATAAGAAAAAAGCTTTTTACTATAAAGCTTTACGCTTAATGTGTGAGTGATTTCTACAAGTAAATTCTAATTGAATTTCTTGTGGACATGGCAAAATGCTAGTATTTCATTGTGTTTGATTGTTTGATCGATAGCCGAAATGTGAGTCTTTGGGTGCAATTCTCATTTGCTCGTGTGAGTCGCCCCGTGATAGGCTTTGAGAGTTTGGTTATCGAATCATCAATCAAAGGCTTTTTTGAAAAGCCTGCCATGTAGACTACTGATGACGGGGGTCACGCCCCAGAAATCATGATATAGTCTGTGGGCACGCAATGAAATACTTGCAATATATTTTGCCATGTAAAATACTTGGTTTCTATCACTGTATAGAAGCAGGTTGGTCTATAGCCGAGAGAGTATCTCAGTTTAAATCATTCCTTCATATAAATAATAAAAAAGTTATAAAACCGCACTCTCACAAAATGAAAACAAGTTTAGCTCTTTGTTCTCTCAGCACTCTTTAATATATTCAATCATAACCATAAAAGTAAATTACGAAAATTTTGGAATGAAAGAATGTTCGTTTACAGCAAGAGAAACTACGTTTACGATAAACTCTTGAAGTCACCTCAAATATTTCAACAATTACGGGAAAAGTAGAGCGTTTGAGACAAGGGAAAATGTTTGCGATAAACGACGCCCAAACGTTTTTTTTTTCTTTGCGTGCAGCAACAAAACTATTATCAGTACGCGCAACCTAATGCAATTATTTAGCAAAATTCATATGAAGTACCAAATCAACAACAACAGCAGGTTGATTACCAGAATGTGCAGCCTCAGCCAAAATTTTCAAAATAATCACGAATATTTTCATCAGCGACCATCTGTTCAATCCCATCAAGCCGTGCTTCAACAACATTAACCACAAGCATGTACCGCCCTGCAGAATAACGACCAAAGGCAACATATGACAACTTCTAACACGAGTCATTTAGATCAAAGCCATAATCTGTCGCTACATGAGCAACCAACATACTCTGGTCATTCTCTTGTCAATTAAAATGGAAAACCATATGACTTTTGTGAAGACTGCAATAGACCTGTTCAAGTGAAGCATATTCATGAGCGTACACAAGAGCATAAGACGATAGTCAAGAGGAAACTAAGCGAGCATATCATAGTAATAAAAAGCTTATTCGATAAACGTATTGCCATATATGAATAGGTTAATTCGAAAAATATTCTTCGTCCGGAAGATTTTTTACTGGAGGCGAAGCAGTCTTTAATAAAGCTGTTGAAATTAAAATTGGATGAATATTGGATGAAAATGACTGTTAAATTCAATATGCAACTCGTGGGAGAATATAAACAACAAACTATGAAAACAACCACAGATTCGCAATATAACGCACAATCATCAATGCCATGTATGATAGGTCACATACAAAACTACCTTATTGGCAAAGTCTGATGACATAGAATCGATATACACAGACCAAATCGATGAAATATTAACTTAAATGCCGGATTTCCAGGAGAGAGACCAGAGAGACAGAAAATTGACTCACTGGAAATAAATATTAATAAATCAAAACTCACAAAAGGAGCTAACTTTATTAGGACACCTATATCCTTGTTGAATAAAAAAACCTGCCTCAATATTCAAAATGCTTCAAATGGTGTTTCGTAGCAGCGTTGGACATCAAGCCCCTTATAACCATGGTTTAACATCATCATACAAGGTGGATATTAATAGCGATATAATTTTGCTTCAAAGCGGTTTAACATTAAATATAAATATTTAATCAATATAAAATATAAAAATGTTTGAATCTAATAATCCACATATTAGCGTAAATGTCTTTGGTTATGAGGGGGATCAAATAGTTGGACCATACTATCTCACGAAGAAAGAGAAGGACACCCGTATAGATGTAATGCTGCTTCAGGAAGATCAACATTTCCACTACATTTTAATAAAAGATATGACCAGGTACTACAAGTAATTCTTTTAGTATATACATGAAAACTAATGTTTTTTTTCTTTCTTTTCAGACACCCATATAAATTTAATGCTGCTTCAGGAAGATCAACATTTCCACTACATTTTAATAAAAGATATGACCAGGCACTAAAAGTTATTTTATTAGTATATACATGTAAATACACTATGGGTTTTTTTCTTTCTTTTCAGACTTCTAAGAAGACAATTAAATAAAAATCATCTGTTTGTATGTAATGGGTGTATACAACATTTCACTTCTGCAACAACATATTCGCAACACAAAGGAAAATGTGGAGGCATTGTGACTAATTTACCTACACTGAAAAAAGTGTACTAAAAATCATTGAGATTTTCTTAACTTTTAAAAATGTTTCTTTCATTTGGCTCCAAAGACTTTTAAACTAAGTACGTCTTGCACGACAGTTAAAGTAATTAATCATCTTTAAATCATCAATTAATAAATCAACAGCAAACGTCTTTGAAAGAATTACGCCTTATACTTCGATGAAAGACTTGACATTTTTAAATCAATTACGCCTTGTGCTTAACTTAATACATAGAATGAATTTAGATTAAGTAAATTCTGTAATTAAACCAAGCACAAGAAGTACTTTCCTTAAGCATAAAATATTTTTTATTATTATCTGTATCTTTATTAAAATATTTGATTTCGATAATCAGTTTATTCAGTATGCTGCACAGCATACATTCCTGACGATAACCATAGCCATTGTGTTTAGACTACTTTTCTTCATATTAGAGGGTATATTTCTTCTAATGAACAAATAAATGATATTTTGCAAAATTGTTCCTAGTTGAAATGCGTGTAAATGTAACTCTTCGTCAATAACATCCTAAAAATGAAAATCATCTGTTTGTATGTAATGGGTGTATACAACATTTCACTTCTGCAACAACATATTCGCAACACAAAGGAAAATGTGGAGGCATTGTGACTAATTTACCTACTCTGAAAAAAGTGTACTAAAAATCATTGAGATTTTCTTAACTTTTAAAAATGGTTCTTTCATTTGGCTCCAAAGACTTTTAAACTAAGTACGTCTTGTACGACAGTTAAAGTAATTAATCATCTTTAAATCAGAAAAGCAAACGTCTTTGAAAGAATTACGCCTTATACTTCGATGAAAGACTTGACATTTTTAAATCAATTACGCCTTGTGCTTACATTAATACATAAAATGAATTTAGA
The DNA here is from genome assembly GCA_963930755.1 of Eudasyphora cyanicolor. NCBI lineage: Eukaryota > Metazoa > Arthropoda > Insecta > Diptera > Muscidae > Eudasyphora > Eudasyphora cyanicolor. The sequence goes on from OZ005734.1 coordinate 135,873,106, forward strand.
TTAAGTAAATTCTGTAATTAAACCAAGCACAAGAAGTACTTTCCTTAAGCATAAAATATTTTTTATTATTATCTGTATCTTTATTAAAATATTTGATTTCGATAATCAGTTTATTCAGTATGCTGCACAGCATACATTCCTGACGATACCCATAACCATTGTGTTTAGACTACTTTTCTTCTTATTAGAGGGTATATTTCTTCTAATGAACAAATAAATGATATTTTGCAATATTGTTCCTAGTTGAAATGCGTGTAAGTGTAACTCTTCGTCAATAACATCCTAGTTCGAACATTTTTGCTGAAGATGATTTACTATGACATATCGTAGCGGAATATAAAATTATGCTAAGTCCAGTTTCAAAAAATTTTCAGGGGGAAGAAAAAACTTTTTAACTGTTTCTAGTCGTTGCTGATCAGTCGTAGTGAACGGACGTGTTTAGTACAGAGCACGGATAGTTAAAATCTATTACGCAGTACCTATTACGCAATTGCAAAAAAATATCTGTACAAAGTCTGGAAGGCCTACATCGTAGTACATATTACGGGCTAATACAGACAAAAAAATAATAAATTCGTTGACGGGGATGCCTTTGCGTTCTGATGGAGCGGGGTTCCCCAATCGCCCTACTGTCCGTCCGTTGGTCTTGGCCAAAGCCGACCACACCAAACATGGTGAACATTTCCCCCCAGCACTCACAACAGGTGGTACGGTGATGGGAAAACGTCATGTCCGACCGTCAAAACGGAAGCACAATGAGCACCGGATAGCGCTCAGAGTTTTGACGAAGTTGGAGGCTGCTGAGGTTTTGGCTCTTACCGAAAAACAAAAAGAGTCACTTTCCTGGACTAAAGGCGTCATAGATGCTTCTAAGGCCAATCACCCGGCTGAAAGAGCCACAAATTCAGCTGTGTTAACGGCTAATAAAATCGAAAGAAGCAGATCACCTGATGAACCCCTGCCTTCGAAAAAGGCAAAGAGGCCCTAATGTCACCATCAACAGGACACTCACCAAGCCCTTCAATGAAGTGGCGAAAGAGAGTCGAGTGGCCGTTATAGACAGAAGTAGTGAGGATGGATCCATCCTCAAGGATAAATGGAGCCAGGTGCAATCAGCCATTATGGCTCATTACCTCGATGTGCGTAGAGAAATGCTGGGCAAACCACCAATTTGCAAAGATGCCAGATCAGTAGACCTGTATAAGGCTGCTCTGAGTCGAGCGGGTGAGGTGTGACCGGGTGCCCAGTTGGATGTTGTCGAAAAAAACAACATCCCTAGTCACCCTAGAGCCATCACCTGGGTTACAGAAGAGCCCTCCAACCCGGCTGACATATTAAAAATAATAAAAGATTCCAATCCTGGTCTGCCCGCCAATAATTGAAGAATCAGCAAGGTGGGTGAGGCGTATGGTAAAAAGCGGCAGGTCAATTTGATCCTTAACGCTGAATCCACCTCCCATATACAACGTGCAAGTACAACCCTACAATATGGCTTCGAGACTATAGTCTTGAAGGTATACAAGCAGGATATAGCTCCCACTGCGGAAGGTGAGTCGTCCACCGTGGTTGATACACGGCTTCCTGGAAGTGTGGAGGTACCCACGCCCATTATTTCTGGTGACTCCAACTCTAACAGAAGATCTGTAACGTCCTTCTCTGAGGACGAAAGCTCTACTTCTGACACAGACGAGCTGAGGGGAGTCTTCGGACTCTTTGACGCATCTGGCGGGGACACGCTTCTCGATGATACGGACGAAGCGTTCGATAACACCCTGTCGGGGTGGATGTTAATCTGTCAATTACCAATGATAATAATAATTATACAGATTAACCTCCATCACGCTAAAGCAGCCTCAGCGGCACTATTGCTGCGCCTGTCCACAGGTGCAGTAGACATCGCCCTGATACAGGAGCCCTACGCAGTGGGAGGAAGGGTGTGCGGTATCAGGACACCCAACTTTAATCTGCTTGTGGCCAACTGTGAAGGCACTCCAAGAACCTGCATTTTGGCCGGGAAAGATCTAAGTATCTTTCTTCTGGCTAATTTAAGTGGTAAAGACCAAACATCTGCTAGTCTGGAGATCGGTAATCGCATATATTGGGTGGTCTCCAGTTACTTGCCTTATGAAGCTGTAGTACCGACTGCTCTATTCAGGGAAGTAGTAGAAGAAGCAACGTCTGACGAGGTCGAGCTGATTATTGGCGCAGACACGAACGCTCATCACACTATCTGGGGTAGTACGGATATAAACAATAGGGGTGATTCGCTTCTTGACTTTATTCTAACTGCCAACCTAAGTACTTGTAACATTGGTAACAAACCGATCTTTACAATTAATGACAGACAAGAAGTACTAGACGTAACGTTTGCTACTGACCGTCTGTCAGTAGCAAACGTTACATTCCAATTACGAGTATTAGGTGGAATGTACTGGACGACCACTCATTCTCAGATTACCATTATATTGAGTTCAAACTTGCTGAAAAAGCTCCTGAACATGCCGTCCACAGAAATGTGAGAAAGACAAAGTGGCTGTATGGGAAGAATTTCAAGAAAATCCTCAACTCCAAACTTCTGTACGAACTGAATGACAAAGCCGGTCTGGATAACCTGGTCGACCATACCATTCAATAGTTCCCTTGGAGAAGCCTGTCCAAAAACAAGGTACAAGGGTAAAACTAAATGCCAATGGTGGACTTCTGAGCTAACGGCTATGAAAAACACCTGCAACAAGCTATTCAACAAGACTAAATCTACTGGGGTCGCTAATGTTTGGGATGCCTATAAAGAGCAACTCAAGATCTATAAGAAGGAGCTTAGAAAGGCGCAAAGACGCTCTTGGTATACCTTCTGTGGCGATGTGGAAAAGGTCTCCGACGCGTCGCGACGCCGCAAGGCTGAGGAAAATACTACCAGCTTCACCCTGTACAGTGGGCTACTTGGACCAAAAACAGCGAGCAGTCGCTCAATATACTGCTCGACACACATTTCTCGGGGAACTCTCTAACAGAACCAGAGGATCGGCAGGACCAACAAGAGGGCGAGTGGACTTCGAGCGTCGCTAGCTTGTTGACTGAGAGATCCAGAATAAGCTGGGCTATTAATAGCTTTGAGCCCTTCAAGTCACCTGGACCAGACGACATCACTCTAGCAGAAATGCAGAAGTACATTATGCCCTGGCTGGAGAAAATTTATGTAGGCTGTATCAGGCTTTCATACATCCCAAATCGATGGAGGGATACCAAAGTGGTATGCATACCTAAAGCGGGGAAGATATCACACACTAGGCCAAAAGACTTCAGACCAATTAGCCTATCCTCCTTCCTATTGTAAGGTCTGGAAAGACTTTTAGATTATTTCATTAGGGAAAACCTGGATACAAAACTCCTGTCGGTGAACCAACATGCTTACAATAAGGGAAAGTCTACAGAGTCAGCCCTGCACGAACTTGTGAGCACTATCGAATCGTCCCTGCATTTCAAGGAATTCACCATTGTGGCATTTCTTGACATAGAAGGGGCTTTTAACAACATTCACTCAGATGCGGTAATTGCGGCACCCTCACATCTAAAAGTTAACACTAGTTTGATTGAACTAATTCAAAGTCTGCTCACCAGAAGACGCATAACAGCATGTCTAGGGTCCACAACTCTAACAAGGTTTGTAAACAGAGGGACCCCACAAGGAGGAGTACTGTCTCCACTAATTGGAACCTAGCGGTGAATGAAATCCTGCTAGATCTAGAACGTTGTGGCTGCAAGGTCGTGGCATACGCGGACGACGTGGCAATCGCAGTTAGTGGCAAATTCGTAAACGTCCTCAGAGACATCCTACAGGTGGCTCTGAACAAGTTGGCTAGATGGGCCAGAAGCAGCGGTTTGGGCGTTAACCCCAACAAGACAGAATTGGTTCTCTTTACTAGGATGAATAATGTCCCACATGTGGACCCTCCACCTCGGATAAATGGAACAGATCTAGTCTTTTCTGAAAGTGCAAAATTTTTAGGAATAATTCTAGATAGAAAACTGTTATTTAGACTTAACGTATTGGAAGGTGTAAGGAAGGCCAACGTCGCCTTATATTCCTGCAAAAAGGCAGTAGGGTCGCGGTGGGGCCTCTCCCCTAAAATCGTCCACTGGATATATATAGCAGTAGTTCGTCCTATACTGTTATACGGCATTGTGGTATGGTGGACGGCAACTGACAAACTAACCATCACCAACCTACTAACAAAGGTTCAGAGAACAGCCTGCCTGAGCATAAGCGGAGCCTTAAGGACTACAGCGACCGAGTCTCTACAAGCCCTACTCCATACACTGCCGATTAATATTGTGGCGAGAGAAATTGCAACCATAGCGGCAATAAGATTAAACTGTCTATCAATGTGGAGGTACAAAAACTACGGTCACATGAGGATATCAAAGAGTAGTGCAATGTTAACCGACCGAGTGGACTATATACCAACTGTGTACACCTTCGAGAGAAACTACATCACTATGATTCCCGCCAGAGATGAATGGGTTGGAAGAATACCAGGTAATAGAAACCATCTCCACTTTTACGCGGATGGTTCGAAGCTTGATGAAAAGGTTGGCTCGGAGTACACTGTAAAGAGCTTAGTTTGGATATAGCTCACAGACTACTAGATACCTGCAGTGTCTATCAAGCCGAAATAATGGCAATATGGGAAGTAGCCAAGTGGCTGAATTGCAATATAGTAACCAACATTGGCGTTGTCATTTACTCGGACAGCCAGGCTGCCATCAATTCTCTGGAGGCAACATCCCTAAATTCACAAACAGACATCGACTACCGCAGATCTCTTAACGAGATGGTTGAGCAGTTTAATATACACCTCATAGGGATATCCCGGGGAACTGCAAAGCCGATGAACTTGCTAGGAAAGGGACGACATTACAAATTCTCGAAGAATTTGCATATATTGGTGCGCCACTATCCACGTGCAAGCTTTGGCTTAGGCAAGAGGCAATCAGGCAGTCCAACGAAAGATGGACAGAAATCGGCACCTGCAGTGTAGCAAGACAAATCTGGCCAAGGTATGACCTGAGAAGATCAAAATATCTCCTCATCCTAGAGAGGCAAAGATTGTCTACGTTAGTATCAGTTCTGATGGGACACTGCTTAATCGGCGAACACGCCAAAAGATTGGGTATTGACTCTAAAGACTTCTGCAGAAGCTGAGTAATCGACGACTGGACATATTTTCTTTCAATTCAGACATATCAAGACTGGCGGTAGATGTTCGTGTAAAAAAAAGCTTTCCATCATAATGTAGAAATTTAATTTTTTGATCTTTTAGATATTTCTTTAAATATTTTGATACTAGCTGTGTCCCCCATCATTGCGCAAAATATTTAGGGCCTACCTAAGATAAGTAATCGTTTTCGTAGTGTATTTGCTGGAAATAGATTATTTTTATGAAAATTAATATTTCTTCCCCTGTAAGTCTTCTCCATTTTTTAAGATAATCTGCATCGAGGTCCAAATAAATAATGTTTTTTTAACAGCTAACCAACAGCAGTTAACAGCTAACATATATCAGTTAACAACCAACAAATATCAGTTAACAGCTAACTAATAGCAGTTAACAGGTAACTACTAGTAGTTAACACATAACTAATAGCTGTTAAAGCGATAACTGTTAACTTATTTTAAAAAGATCTCGAAACAGTGCAACTCTTTTTTAGGGATATTGCATTTTTATATTCTAAATATTCCAAAGTATATTCAGTAAATATGTTGTAGTTAGACGTCAGCCCAATGAAAAGTTATACGCAAAAATATAAAGGTCAGACGATTTGCAATATAAAAGTATTCCATACAAATTAAAAATAAAAATCGTACAACTTGAACTGCCTCTCCTGCAAACTACATGTTTCGACTGGAATGAAGATATCGACATGTGTCTCTCAGCTGAATAAATTATACTTGTCATACGTGTAGCATACACGAATTTATTACTGGGTTGGTCTAATACAATTACTTTGAAACTTATGTGTCGCGTGTGCTCAGAACGTTGTACTCCTAAGAAAATTTGACAGTGAAAACTTTGTTCTCTAAAGGATTGGAGTGATCTCCTGAACGTTTCTGTGAGTGAAACTGTGGTTTTGGATTGGAGTTATCTTCTGAAAGACATAATCGCAACATCATATTTTAATAATTGAGTCAAATAATATGTAGAATCATCATAACTGTGATTTTTTAGCTCGAAAATCAAGAAGGTCATCGCTACTGTTCAACATAAAATTTTGTTGATCACTACATCGAATACATTGCGAGAACTTACAAAAAAGCAGCTATGACAGATTACTGCATTTCAGACAATTTGGAAAGTGGTCTTTGTGTAACAAAAATATTCTTGGGGTAAAAACATGGAGATTAATAAAATACGAGTATATCTGATTAAAAAAGCCTGTAGGGCAACCTATAAGTAGGGAATCTGCATCATATTACAAATAGATAATGGAATTCGCAATCTTCCGCATGGATATAACTTATTGATTGCTGTCATGGTTGAATGTTTGGTATGTGGTATGGTATGTGTTTATATATTAAAGAATAATGCCTATAAATTAGAGTTAGAAATATATTAAAATCAAGAAACATGTAATATTTCTTAAAATATTTGAATTATTTTATATTTAGATGTACTTTCATACAAAGCAATACACAATTTGAAATATATCAACTTCTCAGTTGGGTAAAATTTTTTGAAAAAAGCCTAAAAACAACTTTTGTCGAATTTTGTGATGAAAATTGGTATGCGTGGTCCGGAGGGCAAATAAAAAATACAATTTGAGTAGTTTTGCAGAATTTTCATTTTCGCAGAAGTTATGACCTAAAATGTCCGCTCATGCCACATTTTTGTTTTTTAATTTTCTTGAGATCTACTGTACGGATTACGCTGAATTTTTGCATATACATAAAGCGTAGATGCTACATATAACTAGTAATTTATATCTTGCAAAACGATTTCGGATGCTGCAAAAATTTGAAATTTTCACAGAGATTTGCATTTTTTGCAACTTTCTCTAGCTGCGTTTTGAAATATTTTGTATCTTAAATATTGCACATTTTGTTGTTATATATATTCAAGAATAAAAAGTTTGTACTCTTGATACGGACATTTAGATTTCCGTGTTTTTCTAATAACACTTCATACCACATTTTACTTTATCGGCAGCATTATACTTAGTAAACGTCTATTATGATTGAATACATTTGTTAGATTTGATGTAAAAATGCACCCAAATTATAAGGACTAGCTTTAACAAAAACGGCCGTTAAAATTTCTAAAGAATGGACTTTAAATGACCGCTGGCTAAAATTTATCTTACTCAATATATTTGGAAATATTATTTTTAGTAACAGTTACTAATGTTTGGCTATTGATTCAAAAAATATCTTGCAGTTAAGGGTCAATTCAGAACATATCTTGCAGTTGCAGCGGCGCAGTAAAAATTTATTTTGATTATTCGACGACGGATGTTCACATTAAATGTAAAGGAAGTTTGGAATTGCGCTATAAAGATGTGAAAGCAATTAAAAACACTCGTCAATATCACGCTTTTTATCCAAAAATACCCTTAACTGCAAGATATTTTTGAATCAATAGCCAAATATTAGTAACTGTTGTATCAAGACTGGCGGTAGATGTTCGTGTAAAAAAAAGCTTTCCATCATAATGTAGAAATTTAATTTTTTGATCTTTTAGATATTTCTTTAAATATTTTGATACTAGCTGTGTCCCCCATCATTGCGCAAAATATTCAGGGCCTACCTAAGATAAGTAATCGTTTTCGTAGTGTATTTGCTGGAAATAGATTATTTTTATGAAAATTAATATTTCTTCCCCTGTAAGTCTTCTCCATTTTTTAAGATAATCTGCATCGAGGTCCAAATAAATAATGTTTTTTTAACAGCTAACCAACAGCAGTTAACAGCTAACATATATCAGTTAACAACCAACAAATATCAGTTAACAGCTAACTAATAGCAGTTAACAGGTAACTACTAGTAGTTAACACATAACTAATAGCTGTTAAAGCGATAACTGTTAACTTATTTTAAAAAGATCTCGAAACAGTGCAACTCTTTTTTAGGGATATTGCATTTTTATATTCTAAATATTCCAAAGTATATTCAGTAAATATGTTGTAGTTAGACGTCAGCCCAATGAAAAGTTATACGCAAAAATATAAAGGTCAGACGATTTGCAATATAAAAGTATTCCATACAAATTAAAAATAAAAATCGTACAACTTTAACTGCCTCTCCTGCAAACTACATGTTTCGACTGGAATGAAGATATCGACATGTGTCTCTCAGCTGAATAAATTATACTTGTCATACGTGTAGCATACACGAATTGCAAGATATTTTTGAATCAATAGCCAAATATTAGTAACTGTTACTAAAAATAATATTTCCAAATAAAACTAAACCTACCGAACTAAAGTTCCACAATTATTTCTTTTTTAATGAACTACGTTCTTAGTTATAATCTGGATCTATATAACTCCCGAACGCGAAATTTTTTAGCAATATAGAGGTGAGATTCGACTTCAGAGTACCGAATTCAGTTGAAATTGAGTCTAATATATATTGAGTAAGATAAATTTTAGCCAGCGGTAATTTAAAGTCCATTCTTTAGAAATTTTAACGGCCGTTTTTGTTAAAGCTAGTCCTTATAATTTGGGTGCATTTTTACATCAAATCTAACAAATGTATTCAATCATAATAGACGTTTACTACGTATAATGCTGCCGATAAAGTAAAATGTGGTATGAAGTGTTATTAGAAAAACACGGAAATCTAAATGTCCGTATCAAGAGTACAAACTTTTTATTCTTGAATATATATAACAACAAAATGTGCAATATTTAAGATACAAAATATTTCAAAACGCAGCTAGAGAAAGTTGCAAAAAATGCAAATCTCTGTGAAAATTTCAAATTTTTGCAGCCTCCGAAATCGTTTTGCAAAATATAAATTACTAGTTATATGTAGCATCTACGCTTTATGTATATGCAAAAATTTAGCGTAATCCGTACAGTAGATCTCAAGAAAATTAAAAAACAAAAATGTGGCATGAGCGGACATTTTAGGTCATAACTTCTGCGAAAATGAAAATTCTGCAAAACTACTCAAATTGTATTTTTTATTTGCCCTCCGGACCACGCATACCAATTTTCATCACAAAATTCGACAAAAGTTTTTTTTAGGCTTTTTTCAAAAAATTTTACCCATATATCGAGTGTTCCCTAAACATATGATTGATTTTTGTAGAACATGTTTAATATGTTTGCTTTAGTGTTTATAATTTAAAATATTTTTTTTTATTATTATTATATTAAAAACAGTTGTAAAGTCTTTTATTCGTTATATAAACCACAAAACATAATAATAATAATAATAGTAATAATAATTGCAATAGAATAGTATAATAATCCTGATAATAATAAAGTGTCGGTTGCCCGTTTTATTAGGTCTGTAAACGTTATGATTTAGCCGAGAGAGTCTTGAACTGAGAGAGAATCTCAGTTTAACTAATAATACTAATTCGATTTAAATATGTACTTCATTTTTGAATTGTATATTTTTCATTCAAAACCAGGGCATATTAATTTGGTACAGAGAGGTTAAGTCTAAGCCGTGCCACAATCTGTAGAACATCACTTATCTAATTCAAAACTAACAATTCGCAATCACACAGATCTTATGTATGAATACCAAATTATATATAACTATAAAAATTCGGACGTGTAAAATGTTGGTACAGATGAAAGATCTATAACTGGTTACTGGAGGAATCAGTTAACAAGATAACATAATAGAAAATTCATTTTTTCTTCGGATATTGTAATGTGTGCTTTATGGAACAGAAATGTGGAAAACCCAATACATACAATGATAAAGAACACATATCACCACTAAGAATGGTTGTCGTTATTTCTGTTACGTCTGACTATCTATCTATCTACGAGTATATAGTAATAGCCACTTACAACTTCAAAAATCTTGAACCGAACACAGTGTACGTGTGAAAAAAGCTTTATTAGAAAAAACGACGTTAAACTAGGAGCCTATAAGCTAGGCAATGACTTTAAATCAGAATACGATACAAATTATTGTTATCGCTATAATATAATAATGAAATTTTACTGTTAATCGGTGTACGCTATTCCTTATATATATTGATTTAATGGTACACATATTTGCGAAAATATCAGCTATGATCTCCAAGCAAATAAATCTAACAACTTCAATGAACCGTCATGTACACCATGCTACATACGACTCAATTATATACATTCAATTTCTCCATATAACCTCACATCCTCCACATCTCACATATCACCTCCCCAGGCATAAGAACCGTATCTCCTACGGAAAATGCTAGTTCTAGCGACCCAAACGTAAACCGAATCCCAAAGAATACAATTCATCCTAATATGTCATACGCCCGTATGACAAGAAATTGTAATTCGTTACCCCCTCAATTTCCCCTCGAAAACTCAATAGAAAAATTAATAGAAACTATGAACTCATTCATGTTGAATATGCAAAGCATGATGCAAGAAATTATGAGAAATCAAAGTATGCTTATGCAACTCGTGTTAAATCAAAAATAAATCCAATGAGAATTTGTTATTGGAATGCAAACGGCCTGAGCCAACACAGAAATGAGGTAGAAAATTTTCTCCGAAACCACTGTATAGATATTTTATTAGTCTCTGAGACACATTTTTTAACCAGAAATTGTTTTAGGATACGTGGTTATTCCACATACGATACTAAACACCCTAGCGGGAGAGCCTGTGGTGGTACAGCTCTTATTGTCCAAAATAAAATCAAACATTATCCTATGCCCGAATATAGGACTGAGCACATACAAGCAACTTCTATCGCTATCACAGGCACAAATCTGGTGATATCGTCGATATATTGTCCCCCTAGGCACAATATTAACAAAGATCAATTCATGGAGTTCTTCTCCACTCTTGGCACAACGTTTTTGGTAGCAGGTGACTACAATGCCAAGCACACATTTTGGGGCTCTCGCCTCACTACTCCAAAAGGTAGACATCTACTTAAAGCCATAACATATGCTAAACTAGATGTAGCTTCGAGCGGTCACCCAACATATTGGCCCTCAGATCTGAATAAAACGCCCGAACTTATTGATTTCGCTATAATAAAAAATATAAGGCGTGAACAATTATCTCTATGGCCATCACTTGATCTATCATCGGATCATTCGCCTACCATTTTGACACTGCTTTACAACAATCATGAAAATGGGTGTGACAGTTTGCCCAATAAGTATACCAACTGGCTAAAATATAAAAAATACGTTAGCTCACACCTATCCGATGGTGTATCGTTACGTACAACGGATGAAATTGAAGCCGCGGTAAACCTATTCACAGACGTTGTAAACAGTGCTGTTAAGGTGGCTACTCGAAAAAGCGCATTCAAAAGAGATAACTCCAATAACCCAACAGGCATCCAAGCGTTAATCAATGACAAAAGAAGCGTAAGAAGAGAGTGGCAACAATATCGCTCCCCAGCACTGAGAAAAAAACTAAAAAAATGCCAGAAGAGATTGAAATCAGCCGAGGAAAGTGATCTAAAAATATATTTGCAATCTCTGGATCCAACCCAGAAAACAGATTATAGTCACTGGAAGGCCACAAAAAATATGCGAGGCCCTGTTGCACATGAATCCCCAATTCGCCTTGAAAATGGGAACTGGGCAAAAAGCACAGAAGAGAAAGTAAATGCATTCGCAAACTACCTCGAGTCCGTTTTTACACCCAACAGTGATACACCTGAAATCTATCCGCCCGTGATAGATATAATTCCTCGCCCACACTATCCGCCCGTGATAAACGACATAATTCCTCGCACAATCTATCCGCCCGTGATAGACGATATAATTTCTCACACAATCTATCCGCCCGGGATAAATGATTCAATTCCTCTCCAAATCTATCAGCCCGTCATAGATGACATAACTTCCCGCCCAATCTATCCGCCCGTGATAGACGATATAACTCCACGCCCAATCTATCCGCCCGTGATAGATGATTTAATTCCTCGCAATATCTATCAGCCCGTGATAGGTGATATAATTCCTGGCCCAATCAAGCTTAGAATAAAGGATGTTGAAAAATCTGTCAAAGAACTAAAATTAAAGAAATCGCCCGGAGGAGATGGTATAACAGCGAAAATGATTAAAGAACTTCCCTTTTCAGCCTTGAAAATTGTGTTATTTTTATTCAATGCAATTCTCCGTGTAGGTTACTTCCCCCTATCTTGGAAGAGGTCAGAAATCGTGATGATACCGAAACCAGGCAAAGATCCAACTCAAGTCAAATCCTATCGCCCTATAAGCTTACTATCGATACTTTCAAAAATATACTTTCAAATGGCATTTTTTCTAGCCCTAAGAAAATAAATGCCGGTGTCCCACAGGGGAGCATTCTTGGCCCTATACTGTACGCTTTTTTTACGGCAGATATGCCCATAACCGACTTTACGCACACGTCTACTTTTGCGGACGATACTGCTTTCGTCAGTACTCACAAAAACCCTTCAGTTGCGTCCGATCAACTGCAGTCTCATGTCCGAATCCTAGAAGAATGGTTAAAAAATGGAGAATAATGGTGAATGCCTCAAAGTGTACTCATGTTACTTTTACCCTGCGAAGGGATGCAAGTCCTCCAATTTCTATTTCCAATTCACAGATTCCCCAAAAGGATCATGTAAAATACCTTGGAATCCATTTAGATCGTTTAATTACAGGTGCACCATGGTATATAAGAAACGCTAACATCCATAAGGATCTCAACATGCCAACAGTAAACGAGGAAATTGAAAAATATTGCCGGTGTTACGTGGGTAAACTATTCAATCATCCAAACATCCTGGCTCGAGAACTACTAAATTTTGAAGGTCATAACCGCCTTAGAAGAAGAGATACGCTGGACATGATTTAAATTAAAACTAATCAATCAAAAACAAAAAATGAAACGAAATTATGAATTCTTCAATTTGAAATGTTAACCTTTTTGTTTAAGTAAAAAATCGTGTAAAGTCTCAATGGTTTATTCGCAATGGCAATAACCCAGAGAATAGTATTTTAGGTTATGATTTGTCCACTTATTGTTATTTTCATTGTATAATAATGAAAGATTCAATAAAAAATTTAATGAATTGGAAAAAAAATATATATATATATCACCTTCACCAACATCTAGTATTGTCAAACGTTATGATTATTGCTTGTATGAGTATACCACAATGACTAGAAATACACATATAACTATAAAAACTGCCTTACCACCACTACTCTCTGATAAATTGAAGAATTTTACTAACTTCAAGCTGCATACGACCCAATTATGTTCATTTTATTTCCCTAAACTGAACTCCTCGCAATTATAAATCTTCAACATACTCCAAGTGAAATCCAACCAGAAAATTTCTGAGTGGAGCGAGCAAATATTCTCGCTCCGACTTTCGCTTTTCCCATAGAAGGTTTTGTGTTCCTGAGCAACTGAAAAATATGCTCGCTAAAGTTTCGATCGATCGAGATTTTTTCTATAAACTAGTATACGACAATGACTAGAAATACATATAGAACTAAAGCAAGTACCTTTCCCCACTAACATACACATTGACTTGAAACTGTTTCACCACCCTTCCAGATGCTAGTAACACGTCGGTATAAATTTCGAGGAAACATATAAGTATACAACACGCATCAATGATACATACCTCTAGTAGTCAATGTACGAATATATCTCAAGGCAAGAAATACATACTATAGCTCTGAATAGAAATAATATGATGCATATGACCCAATAATGTCCGTTCCATTTTCCCACACAGAACTGCTAGCAATTACATGAACCAAAATATCTTCGCACTACACACCAAGTGCAACTCCACCATTTCACGTTTTTAAAAATGTTATTTGAAAGAACTTTTATTGCAGTTTGATCCATGTGGGGCACGTGACATAGGCTTTTTTATTGATCATTGAAAGTTTTTTAACTCATTCACACCACATTTACTGAAAATGTACGATGAATGACTTGTAGTGATACATAAAATGTACACCATCCAGTGGTCTCACACATTATGATTATCCAATGTACGAGTATACCACCATAACCAGAAATATATACAGAACTAAAGCAAATGACATTTGATGCATATGACACAATTATGCCCACTTCATTTCTCGAAAACGAACTCCTCACAATTATATGAACCAAAAATCTTCACCGTACACCATGTTCTGGTTGGACATTTCTGAGCAACTGACTACAATGACTAGAAATACAGATCGAACTATAACAACTGCCTTACCACCACATGTTACTAACTTCAGACTGCATAGGACAAATTTATGTCAGTTTCATTTCTCCAAACCGAACCCCTTGTAATTATATGAACCAAATAAAACTATACCATACACCAAGTGAAACACAATCAGAAAATTTCTGAGCAATTGAAAAATACGCTCGATCCAACCCGCCAAAGCTTGGATTGGCGCACATTTTTTTTCCTCTTCCGCTTTTCCTTTCTACAGGCCTTCGCTTTTCCCTTGTAAGGGTTTTTTTATGACTTTCTGTGTTTTTTCAACTAGGTCAAACAGAAAACCGAAGTCGCCAAAGCTTGGATTGACACACATTTTTTTCCTCTTCCGCTTTTCCTTCCTACAGACCTTCGCTTTTCCCTTATAAGGGCTTTTTTTATGACTTTCTGTGTTTTTTCAACTAGGTCAAATAGAAAAGCGAAGTCGCCAAAGCTTCGATTAACGCAAATTTTTTTTCCTCTTCCGCTTTTCCTTCCTACATACCTTCGCTTTTCCCTTATAAGGGCTTTTTATGACTTTCTGTGTTTTTTCAACTAGGTCAATGCGTAAGTGCCAATATACAGAATCTCTAATTATACTCTACTTAGCATTATCGCGAATCAAGTGTTTTGGTATGCTGGTGTAGGTTTGACACAGGTAGAATGAGACGACATTTCTATGTCTACCCATACAAAAACACGTTCGAATATTGTTTTGTTTGTCGCATGCAACATAGTCAAAAATCATGATCAAATTCGGCCTTATATTTTTAGGTTGAATGACATCAGCATTTTCAGAGAAGGTGAAGAAATCCACACCCTTTACCTATTTAACAAGCTTGTTTAGATATTCATATTTTGGTTGATAAAGCGACTTTCAATAAATGTATATGTTTTCAAATTTTAAACCATTGGGACTCTCGATAAGACTGAGCATGACATTTGTCTTTGCAATTTGCAATTTGCAATTTGACGGACCCACCATTAAAGCTCGAATATAATTAGGTAAGAAAGAAATGCACATCACTTATAATAAATTATAATTTTAGCAAGAAAAATCTATAAAAAATAAACTTAAATCTAAATGAACCGTCGAAGGAAAAGGATTGTTGAATAACTTAATAAATTCGTTGCCTGTTGAGCTACATATCTCCGGATACCAATTTTGTGGTCCTGGTACAAAGTTGAGAAAACGATTGGAAAGAGGTGACAAGGGTATAAATCCATTGGATGCTGCCTGTCGAGTGCGCGACATGGCATATTTACAAAGCAATGATATTGAGCTTCGCCATCAAGCTGAAAATTGCTAACAGAAAGAGCGTGGGAAAGAGTAAAAGTCACAGATAGTAGTATTGGATAGAAAATCAGCGCATACTTTGTCACTAACGCTATGAAAGCTAAAACAAAGTTGGGGATGGGTATAAAGAGACAAGTAAAGAAGAAAACTCATAAATTTTGTGGCAAAAAGATTTTCATTGCTATTAAGAAAGCCAACATGCTTCTAAAGAAGGAAACACCTGAAAATATTCATAGCGCCCTAAAAATCACTATGAAAGTAATTCCAAAATCGTTTCGTGGGAAAAAAGCTAGAATTGTTATTTTAAGAGTAATCAACTTTCCCAAAACTGGTGGGTTACTTCCTCTTATACCCATTGTAACTAGACTTGGAGCATTGGTGCTTTGGCTTCTGGAAGTGCATCCATTGTAAAGGCTGTCAATTCTGTAAACACCGCTAGACAGCAGCTCGAAGAAGATAGACGACATAATAAGGCTATGGAGACCATTTCTATTGGAAAATGATTTTTCTAAAGCCATATAGAAAAGGAATGGGTATTGCATACAGGGAAAAAATCGTTTCCAAAAAACTAATATATTCCTAACTAGTATAAACTAGTATATTCCTCATTTTAGAGGTGTTTCATGCGCGATAAACTCCCAAGAAAACCACGCACAATAGAGTCTGGGGTAGTCAATCTTGACTCATATAAGGGGAGAGGGTAGCATACTATAAACATAAAAAGCAAAATGAGAACATCGACAGTTTTGGAAATCTTCAACCGCCTTTCGAATTAATAAATTATTTGGGGGCGAACATAAATTAGAACTATAAGAGAAGGCAACAATTTGATACTGTAAATTGTGGTCATTTATGTCTATGATTTTTATTACACTTTAAATAAATACATAAATAACAAAACACAACTTATTTTGTTTAGATAAATTTATTTTTTTGAAGCTTATTTTTAGAATATAATTTTTAATGTCTTGTTTAATAATATTTTCCATTCTTTTACCAAACTAGAAGTATAGACGAGTTAAGTCAATTTCAACATCTCTCTCATAGCAGTCCTTTATATCAGCTACTTGAATGTAGTTTTCACTTATATTCTTACAAGTGTGTATATAAAAATTATATATATGTTATGGAAAGCCATATTTCAGCATCTATTTTGTTTTGTTTTAGCACAAGAAAACTCCTGCCACATTTTTTGCTTGAATTTAAAACAAACTGCTTCTTCTGGAGGGTCATTTAAAAAATTTAATGCATCAAAAAATTCATGCTGATGAAGTCGCACTTGAATATAATGCTTAAAGAACATGATATGTAGCCAGATATCGCGAGTAAGTCTAATGAAGTATTTAGATTTATTTTGGAACCATATTATAGGTTCAAATCTCCAAGTTGTCGAAAATCCGCATTTTACTTTTAAATTTAAATGAATAAAATATTCAAATTCGAATACATCGTCATGATTTTTAAATTTGTTGTTCTCATGTTGCACTCCGTTGAACATATGGCTTGCTACTAATGAGTCTAAGAATCTGCTATATAAATCCATTGACTACTGCAGTATGGGAGATATTCCTACACCCCTAAATAATATTAAGTACGTTTTTGTTGTTGGGCAGACAAAAAAAGATTTCTTAACAAAATATGTAAAAACGAGTAAACGACGAGTTAATGTTTACGGCGCGAGTGCATATAGAAAGAGAGTTAGAGAAATAGAAATAAAAAACGATGTTTTGTTTCTATATATTAATAGGCAAGGTGCCTGAGGGTTATTGTTGTCTTTGCTACTAAGTGTGGTAACGAAGTTTACCTTAAATATATTTGTACAGCAAGATGTACTTATTCGAGCGACGGTCCAAGATGGAGAGAGGTGGCGGAGCAAGTGTCAAGAACAAGAAAACGAATCGTTACTCGTTAAAATCTGCAAAGCTGATATGACAAGGATGTAGTAATGATGAGTAGGCAGATTTTTACGAGTATGTATACCCGATAAGTTGGCCAATATATGCCTCGAAAGGAATCAATGACATACATTTTATTCTAACTTAAACATTCCGGCCAAACCTTGCAACATCGAGGGGATGCTGCAACTAAGTATAATTAATAAATTTTTGTTTGTTTTTTTTTTTCAAATAGTTTTTTTCGATATGTATATATATGTGTGTATGTCTATATAGTATATATATGGGCCCCGCGAATGGAATGGTCATTATGGACCGCAACCGGATGGGTCATTAGGGACCCCGCGAAAAGGAAAGGTCATTAGGGACCGCAAGCGGGTGGGCCAACAAATATATATACCACGCGAAATTAATGGTCATGAGGGACCGCAAACGAACAGGCCATTGTGGACGCCGGGAAATTAATGGTCATTAGGGACTGCAAACGAATGTGCCATTATTGACCCCACGATAGGACAGGGCCATTAAGGACCCTGTGACGGAGCCATTAGAGACTCCGAGTGAAGGCCACAAAAACTCCCACAAAAGGACAGGGCCATTGAGGAGCCTGTGACGAGTCATTAGAGACCACGAGTGAGGGCCACAAGTACTCCCACAAGAGGACATGACCATTAAGGTGCCTGTGACGGGTCATTAGAGACCATGCGTGAGGGCTACAAGGACTGCCACAAAGGACAGGACCATTAAGGAGCCTGTGACGGGTCATTAGAGACCACGCGTGAGGGCCACAAAAGGACAGGACCGTTAAGGTGGCTGTGACGGGTCATTGGAGACCTCGAGCTATGCTAATTTTTTATGACAATGTACGTGCTTGTTAGGTAGGAAGAGCCAAACCAACCAAATACTGTATTTTGAGCGAGCAACGATCCCGACGAATTTCGAAGAAAACCTTCTAGAATAATTTTAGGATATATATCAGCTCCTATCAAAATGTCTACCGGACGAGAATTCGAGTCAGCCAAACGAATATTGGGTAACTGAGCTTTGAGGTCCGAAGTGACCGCATAGGAAGGTAGGATTCCCGAAATGGTAGGAAGGACTATGGCAGTCGTCTCTAGTAGGATAGAGGAATAAATAGAAGAGCCTATATTCAATTGAAAACTTTTTCCAGGAGTGGCCGAAACTACATCGTTTATTCCAGAAATATTATTAATGATGGTACGATTTTGCGGAAGCTTCAACCGATTTTGAGGACTGTCCGATATAAAAGAGCCCTCCGAAGCTGGGTCAATCAACGCCTTAGCAGTTTGAAACACCGTGATGAACGATATTCACCATGGCTGTTCCCAATACGACAGATTTATTCTGCGCGACATGAAAAGATTGACGAGATGCAAACCCAGCCGATGTGGATGGTTAAAAATGTTAAACTGGAGGAGCAGAAGGCACATTCGCGTTTCCTGTGCTTGCCAGTCAAGTCGAATTACTCGGAGTGGTTTCGTCGCGATGCAACACAGTATGATGATTCCTATTGTATTTCAAACAACGACGTTTGCTATCACAATTCTTGACTTCGTGGCCTTTACGCAGGCAATTTACAAATAAACGGTGGCGTTTGGTTTTAGCGAATCGATCCGAAGGCGTAGAACTTAAAAAACGTGGGCACCCGCTGGAGAAGAACGACAAGATCCCGAAGACGCTGGATTAGTACGAGCATGGACCTTCTTCCCATTTGAGTGCTTTGGGGATTCATCTCCCCTCATACCATGAAGGCACATAAGTGTGCGAATTCTCTCATTCAAGAAGGCATCCAACTCTTTCCACGATGAAAGAGACGATTTATCCTTCACACTTTGTTCCCATAACGTTAGGATAAGTTGAGGCAACCGCTGTAGGCAAATAAATACTACTATCGGATCCCAATTATCAGTCGAAATATCATAAATAGACATCGCCGATAGACATCCATTTATGCCGCGCTGGATAGATTTCAATCCCGAACTAGTTTCGATTACGAGGACCGGAAGCGAAAGCTGAATTTTCAATTGATTGTGGACGAGAAGCCGAAAACGAAACTACGATTTAGTAGTGGAAATTTAGAGACAATCTCGCGAGCTTCCCACTTGTTTTGGCAACAAAATGACACAAGCGCTCGATGTCACTTAAACGAGTGTTATTTATGTAGACTGCGGTGAACAAGTCTCGAAAGGAGGGCCATGATAAGAAATCGCCCTCAAAAACGTCTATGTCACATGGCGGGAGCGAAAGAATATGTACGCTGTCGCTAGTTATTTGTTCACTTCTCATGCGCGAGTTCCTATTACAATTTTCAAAACTTAATGCAGTCGGAGAATCGACTTGAATACCGATTTCACAAGAAGTGTGTGTCGACGTACTCATATTGTTCAACAAGTCTGCATTATGTGAGTCCACGAAAGTTTGTTGTACCAATGAATCAACCCAGCTACGATCAGCCAAATTGAGGGACATTCTACGAGATTTATTTTTAAACTGGACACATCATATTTACTGTCCACCAGTCAATGTCCGCTTTTCCCGCGTCTTTGGAAGGGGACAAGTAATAAATACACTTTTCGAACATTTCCTGGGTGTAATTCCACAGTTTGTTCAACTCGGAACTGCGAACCTCAAGACCATATACATCTAAATCCTCGTCTTTAAGAAGACGGAAATAGGTGCAAATTTTACTAGAGCATCCGAAGCTCTTACGAAAAAGTCATCGGGAGTTGGAGACATTTTTATAGGTATATGTAGAAAATTGAATTAAAAAAACAGCAAAGGCTTTGCGAACAATTGCAAATCAGATCCCAAATTATAAATAAACGACCAAAAAAACGAATAAATCGTCAAACAAATACAAAGATAATTTCAAAAATTACGAAAATCAACAAAGATGTTGCAAAAAGTCGAAAAATATTCAATAAATTTCTCGCAGTGTACCGAAATATCAATAATTTAAATGCCGGTTATAGGTTTAGTTCACCGACTGTAGGGCGCACGTTGATCATGTGCCGAAACCCCACCGAAAAAGACAAACAACCGAATCGAAAACGAAAAAGATCAAAAATCACACTATTATAAGTCGAATTGACCGAATGTAGGGTACGGTGTCGTATAAGACCGAAAATAATTTATGTGTAGTGTACCTCTATTTTAAAAAATACCACGATAAAAATATTTAATGTATTTTTCACTAAAAGGACGTTTTCCTAGAACCCACTGTAGGAATGAGATCGAACAAGCTCGATGCAACCTCGTATGTAGTAGTTATGTTCGATAAGGTTCGAAGCACCACATTCGAGGAATGTTGATTGAATGTATGTTTGTTGGTTAAACCGAGCCAAGCAATGGCGACATTAACAATGTACATATATACAATGTATGAACCAAACAACGAGAGAAGGGAGAAGCAAGAGGAGAGGTGGTCTATCGGATTAGTTGTTGTTACACTAAATAGACTCGCATACAGCCAGCCGAAGGCAATGGAGTTGAAAACCAAAACAAACAATCGAATGTATAAACGAGCGACACTAAGCACTACACTATGCACGACCGAAATGATTTGGAATTATTTTAACAATTTAAAGTGAACAAATCAAACAGAAGCGAAATATTAATGTTTTGTATATGGAATAGAATTATTCCCGATTGATTTTTAGCGTAATTTAGCTACGGAATGAAGATGATGTGGACGGTATATTTTAGCAAAAACGCGATAGGGTTTTTGAAAGCCGACCAAAATTGTTTTATTATTTTAAATAAATAGAAACACTCGCGACACTAACTAGTCTACTGAATGTCCGTACCAATGTTTTTGTTGTAAAATGATGGTTTGTTGATGACTGAGGGAGTTTTTCCTTGACGAAAAGCAGCAAAAACCAATTCCACGACGACGTAGGGCAGCTCAAATCCGGTTCGATTGGATCAATGTTTACGCCGGCGGGGGCGTAGGGGAACAAACGAGTTTACGTTTATTCCGAGACTATATAATACCCTACACCACTCCCGTAATATTGAATAACTCTGAAATATAAATTTTGTAATTCATGTATAAATTGTTTACATAAATTTACTTTTGGGACATTTTATACTTAAATAATACCATGTACCAAAGTGTGGTTTAGGGTATAAAAACGATTGGATATAAAATACACCTTCTACAGGACTAAAGAACCAAATCGGATGAAACATATATATGGGAGCTACAGCTAAATCTTAACCGATTTTCTTCAAATTTGGCAATGTTAGTCCATGGATCAAGAAACTCTACCATTCTAAATATCAAAACGATTGGATGTAAACTACAACATCTATAGGACTAAAGGGTCAAATCGGACGAAAGATATATGTGGGAGCTATATCTAAATCTGAACCGATTTCAACCAAATTCAATAGGGATCTTAACAGCTGCGAAATACTCTAAACTGCAAAATTTCAGAACGATCGGAGTGAAATTGCGACCTGTAGTCGACGAACAACTTTACATGGACAGACGGACGGACGGACAGACATTGTTAAATCGACCCAGCTAGTGATTCTGAGTCGATCGGTGTATACTTTAAGGTGGGTCTAGCTGTGTTATTTTCAGGTGTTACAAACATCTGTCGTG
Source organism: Eudasyphora cyanicolor (assembly GCA_963930755.1). NCBI lineage: Eukaryota > Metazoa > Arthropoda > Insecta > Diptera > Muscidae > Eudasyphora > Eudasyphora cyanicolor. The sequence goes on from OZ005734.1 coordinate 135,895,320, forward strand.
AAACAATTTTATAATACCCTGTACCACAGTGTGGTGTAGGGTATAAACACGATTAGTTTTAATGTAATAATAATAGGCAAGCTGCCTGAGGTTTATTGTTGTTTTTGCTGCTAAGTGTGGTAACGATGTTTACCTTAAATATATTTGTACAGCAAGATGTACTTATTCGAGCGACGGTCCAAGGTGGAGAGAGGTGGCGGAGCAAGTGTCAAGAACATGAAAACGAATCGTTACTCGTTAAAATCTGCAAAGCTTATACTACAAGGATGTAGGATGTAGTGTAATGAGGAGAAGCAGATTTTAACGAGAATGTATGCCCGATAAATTGGCTTATATATGCACCGAAAGAAATCAATGGCATAAGCGAAATTCAAAGGAACATTCTAACTTAAACACCACTGTTATTAATTTAGAGAACAAAATTAATATAAAAAATTAAAAATTAAAAACATATTATCCTATTCATTCAAGTACTAAATTTAAGTGTGCACTAAATAATTTATTTTAGCTATTTGTATTTATGGAGAAAATTATTGTCAAATTCATGTTATTACACAGTGCGACAGTTCAAAAACCGCGATACTATTTTTCGGGTTTGTCTTGGCGAGTAGAACAACGTTTGTTCTACAAAATTTGCCCCCAAAATCCAGATTTACGGGTAAAAAACCGTTTATTATTAACCGATTTTCAATCTCTTAATTTGGAAAGAAAAGGATGAGACCTTTCGAACGATGTATACTTTGTTTATTTGAAGCTGTAGGAGTATAGGTTTATTTATCCTACAAACACATTTTTTACATTTTCTTCCGTCATTTTCAAGATTAGGCAATGTTTTTATCAATTATATTGTGAGATAACCGAACGATTAATTAATTTGCATATATAGTATATTTTATAAGGAAAAAAATGCAACCAGTCTCTTAAAAATTCGTTTGCAATTGACGGAATTATTAAAGTTTGATTAAAACTAAATCGGTATATAAACACTAGTTTTGGCCATTCAACTCAATAATGTCTGCTTGAGCGTTTCTTTGATTACTCGTCATCATCGTCAAAACTAGTATTTAGTTTTAAGGAAACATATTTAGTTTTAAGGAAACTGTAATGACTCAGTCGATTGCAAACGGATTTTTAAGAGACTGGTTGCATTTTTTTCCTTATAAAATATACTATATATTTAAGTTAATTAATCTTACGGTTATCTCACAATATAATTGGTAAAAACATTGCCTAAACTAGAAAATTACGGACAAAAATGAAAAAATGTGTTTGTATGACAAATAAACCTATACTCTTACAGCTTCAAATAAACAAAATATACATCGTTCGAAATGTCTACTTCTCTGTTTTCCAAGTTCTTTTAGAGATTGAAAATCGGTTAATAACTAACAAAGTTATAGGAGTTCAAGTGAAAAAAGGCAACAAAATCGGTTTTTTGCCCGTAAATCCGGATTTTGGGGGTGTCCGGGCAATTCCAAAAAAAGATTCTTGTTTTACTCGACAAGATCTACAGGAAAAATAGTATCGCGTCATTTGCTTCTCAAGTTGAGTTTATTTTGTCGCACTGTGTTATTATTGACACAATAAATTATTAATAAAACAAAACAATTTCGTATAATTTGGATAAAAATATATCTTTATATTACCTTTGTTTATAATCTTTAACACCACATACTCGTACATGAAAACTTATTTCTGGAAGGATACGATGTAATACTGCGGTTAATAATCAAAAATTCTTCGACCATCGCAAATGTTTAGAAAGTGGTGTATCGTTATATTCCCACGCCCATATTTTCACTCCAAAGAAAGAACATTTAGCTTTATCCATTTCACCAGTGTAAAACATCATGCTTCTTTTTAGATCTTCTAAATGTGACTTCTTCAAGGAAAAGCAGTGCCATTCTTTTATTAAGAAAACTAGCCTAAACCTATTGATAAAACTAGCCTAAACCTCCCCTTCCACCCAAATGAATAAGAAATTGTGAATGCATATTAACACAAATGCAAAAGTACTTGTGGGTCATCGAGTTCAAGCATATCGATACCTAAATTCTACAACATGCTAAGTCAACTTATTATCTGGTGTCAGTCTACGTGAGTGGTCCAAAAATGGCCGGAATCGGTCCAATGGGCGTGGCACCACCCATATAAGGCAAAATTGAGATATCTTGCACACCTTATTATTAGCGAGAGACCTGGGATTTTGTGTATATATATCTGGTGTCAGTCTACGTGAGTGGGTCAAAAATGGGCGGGATCGGACCAATTGGCGTAGGCCCGCCCAAACAAGTCAAATTTTGAATTTCAGATATCTTGCACAATTTGTTAGCGAGAGTGTTGGAATTTTGTGTATATGTATCTGGTGGCAGTCTACGTGATTGGTCCAAAAATGGGCGGAATCGGGCTAATGGGCGTGGCACCACCCATATAAGCCAAAATTTAAATATCTTGAATTTTGTGTATATATATCTGTTCGCGATCTACGTGATTGATCCAAAAATGGGCGGGGTCGGACTAATGGGCGTGGCCCCGCTCCTTTAAGCCAAATTTTGAAATCGAGATATATTGCACAGTTTGTTACCGAGAAATCTGTAATTTTGTGTATATGTATTTGTTGGTGATTTACGTGATTGGTCCAAAAATGGACGGGATCGGACCAATGGGCGTGGCCTCGCCCATATAAGCCAAATTTTGAATTTAAGATATCTTGCACAATCTGTTAGCGGGAGAGCTGGAACTTTGTATATATATATCTGGAGGCGGTCTACGTGATTGGTCCAGAAATAGTTGGGATCGTACCAATGGGTGTTGCCCCTCCCATATAAGACAAATTTTGAAATCGAGATATCTTGCACAATTTGTTAGCGAGAGAGCTGTAATTTTGTGTATATATATCTGGTGTCAGTCTACGTGAGTGGTCTAAAAATGGGCGGGGTCGAGCAAATGGGCGTGGCCCCGCCCTTTAAGGCAAATTTTAAAATCGGGATATCTTGAACAATTTGTTAGCGGGGGAGCTGTTATTTTGTGTATATATATCTGTTGGCGATCTACGTTGTTGGTCCAAAAATGGGCGGGATCGGACAAATGGGCGTGGCCTGCCCATATAAGCCAAATTTTGGAAGTGGAGTGCTGGAATTTTGTGTATATGTATCGGACGGCATTCTACGTGATTGGCCCAAAAATTATCCAGATTGGATTGGAATTTTGTGTATATATATCGTCACGTAGACTACCAACAGATACATATGCACAAAATTATAGAACTCTCGCTAACAAATTGTGCAAGATATATCATTTTTAAAATTTGGCTTATATGGCCACGCCCATTGGTCCGATCCCGCCCATTTTTGGAGGCTGCCACCAGATACATATACACAAAATTACAGCACTCTCGCTAACAAATTGTTAAAGATATATAATTTTAAAAATTTGGCTTATTTGGGCGGCACTCTTTAACAATTTGTTAGCGAGAGTGCTGTAATTTTGTGTATATGTATCTGGTGGCAGCCTACGTGATTGGTCCAAAATGGGCGCGATCGGACCAATGGGCGTGGCCCATATAAGCCAAACTGTGCAATATATCTCGATTTCAAAATTTGGCTTAAAGGGGCGGGGCCACGCCCATTAGTCCGACCCCGCCCATTTTTGGACCAATCACGTAGATCGCAAACAGATATATATATACACAAAATTCAAGATATCTCAATGTTGGCTTAAATGGGTGGTGCCACGCCCATTGGCCCGATTCCGCCCATTTTTGGACCAATCACGTATGCTGCCACCAGATACATATACACAAAATGCAGTTTGAAGCTGAATGTCCTGATACCGCACAACTTTCCTCCTACTACGTAGGGCTTCTACTCGTATATTAGGACAGAATAACATCCAACCCGACAAGGGTGTTATCGAGCTCTTCGTCGTTAAGGAGCATGTACCCGCTAGATGCGTCAAAGAGTCTGGAGACACCTCCAGTGTCCGAAGTAGTGCTTTCGTCCTCCGAGAAAGACGTTGCAGATCTTCTGTAGGAGTTTGAGTCACCAGTAATAATGGGGGTGAGTACCTCCAGAAAGCCGTGTATCATCCATGATGGACGAGTCGCCCTTCGCAGTGGGAAGACTAGTGTCTCGAAACCATATACTTCCACGCTGTAGGTATATGGGAAGTGGATTCAGCATTAAGGATCAAATTGACCTGAAGCTTTTTAGAATCCGCCTCACCCACCTTGCTTTTCCAATTATGGGTCGGCAGAACAGGATTGGAATCGTTTAATATCTCTAATATGTTAGCCTAGTTGGAGGGCTCTTCTGTAATCCAGGGGATGGCTCTAGGGTGACTAGGGATGTTGTTTTTTCGACGATATCCAACTAGGCGCCGGACCACACCTCACCCGCTCGACTCAGAGCAGCCTTATACAGGTTTACTGATCTAGCTCAGGTATAATAGGCGTGTTTTCGTTACACCATAAGTGCTTAATTTGTATGGGGAGCTAAGCACTTTTAAGCACTATTAGTTCCCGATGAAGTTTGGTGCTTGTGTTCAGGTCTTAATTGAGTATGATGTTGCCAGATTGGGCACCCTATATTTCGCAATATGGCATCCCATTTTTGGAGAGATTTTATCAATTATTGTGAATTAACGGGAAGAAGAAGAACAAAAATGGGAAATTATTTTAATATTTGCAAAAGAGTGTAAGCAATTGAATATAGAATAGTAAATATATGTTTTATAAATACTTTTCACGAATTTTTTGTCTGTTTCGCACTGTTCTTTCTTCGCAACTCATGACACCATTGCTACCAGATAGTGAAAATCCGCCACTTATTGCTTATGTGCCAGTTAGTGGAAGTCAGTTGTTTTCGTTGCAAAGTGCTAAACTAAAAGTGCTAGCTTGTAACGAAAACATGCCTAATATTGTTAGAGATTATATGAGGTGTGATTTTCTTCAGAAGAATAGACTAAAATATTTTTGATAATATCGATAGTAGGCTTTTGGGCGATAGGATTTAACTTAAGTTGGATCTTTTCCTGGTTTCGCTATCATCACAATTTCTGCGGATATATTTCAGAATGGGCGAGGAATTATATCATCTATCACTAGCGGATATATTTCAGATGTACCACTGCTGTGTGTAAAAACGGACTCGAGGTAGTTTGCGAATGCATTTACTTCTCGTATGTGCTTTTTCGACAGTTCCCGTTTTGAAGGCAAATTGGGGATTCATGCGCCTTCCAGAGACTAAAATCCGTTTTCTGGGTTGGATCCATAGGTTTCAAATATTTTTTATCTTACTTTCCTCGGCTGATTTCAAACACTTCTGGCAAACTTGTAGTCTTTTTCCCAGTGATGGGACGGATATTGCTACCACTCTCTTCTAACTCCTCTTTTTTCACCGCTCGCTTGGATGCTTGTTGGGTTATTTGATTTATCTCTTTAACCACTTTAACCGTTTAGGGTTTACCGCGACTTCAATTTCATCCGTTGTTCGTAACGATACACCATCAGATAGGTGTGAACTAATTTTTTATTGCTGTAAAGCAGTGTCATTCGCCTGATCCGATGATAAATCAAATGATGGACATGGAGATATTTTTTCACGTCGTATGTGTTTTATTATAGCGAAATCAACTAGGTCTGGCGTTTTATTCAGTTCTGAGGGCCAACATCTACTTCAGCAGATGTTATGGCTCTTAGAAGTTGTCTACCCTTTGGAGTAATTAGGCGAGAGTCCCAAAGTGTGTGCTTGGCATTATAGTCACCTGCTGCCAAGAACTTTGTGCCAAGATGGTGAAAAACTGCATGAATTGGTCTTTGTTAATATTGTGTCTAGGTGGACAATATATGGACGATATCACCAGATTTGTGCCTGTGATAGTTAAGAAGTAGCTTGTATATGCTCAGTCCTATATTCGGGCATAGGATTAATTTTATTTTGGACAATAAGAGCTGTACCACCGCTAGGTTGTTTAGTGTCGTATGTGGAATAACCACGTATCCTAAAACAATGTCTTGTTGAAAAATGTGTCTCAGAGACTAATAAAATATTTATACAGTTGTTTCGGAGACAATTGTCTACCTCTTTTCTTTATTGGCTCAGGCCGGTTGCATTCCAATAACAAACTCACAGTGGATTTATGTAAATTGTAAATTAAAATAGGTATTTTAAAGTCGTTGATAAAATGGAATCTATATAAGAGAGTGTCTGTTTGAGGGTTTGTTTGTTTCTGGTGGCAGTCTACGTGTATGGTCCAAAAATGGACGTGATAGGACCAATGGGCGTGGCCCCGCCCACACAAGCCAAATTTTGAAATTGAGATATGGTGCAAAATTTTTTAGCGAGAGTTCAGTAATTTTGGGTTATATGCATCTGGTAGCAGTCTACGTAAATGGTCCAAAAATGGGCGAAATCGAAATAAGGGGCGTGGCCCCACCCATATAAGCTAAATTTTAAATTGCACAGTTGTTTAGAGACAGTGCTGTAATTGTGTTTATATGTACCTGGTGACAGTCTGCGTGATTGGTCCAAAAATGGTCGGACTCGGACAAATGGTTGTGGCCCCGCCCATTAATGGCAAATTTTGAAATTGAAAGAGTTTGCACAATTTATTAGAGAGAGTTCTGTAATTTTGTGCATATGTATCTGGTGGCATTCTACGTAATTGGTCCAAAAATGGGCGGGATCGGACTAATGGTTGTGACTCCGCCCATATGAGACATGTTTTATTATTGATATATCTTGAGCAATTTTTAGAGAGATTGTTTTAATTTTGTGCATATGTACGAGGGCGGTTCGGAAACTTCTTAGCCTATCAATGAAAGAGAATAGTTAGTTTTTCAGAAATATTTTTATTTTTCAATATAATCTCCTGAAACTTCAATACACTTAGTCAAACGCTTATCTAGCAATTCTATCCCTTGATTAAAATAGTTTTCCTCAAGGTCTTCAAAATAGTGGTTTACAACTGTAATTGCATCTTCATTTGAGGTAAAACGCTTGCCAGCAAGGATTTTTTTTAGATTTGGGAACAGGTAAAAGTCACTGGGAGCTAAATCAGGAGAATAAGGTGGGTGGTCAAGCAACTCGTACTTTAATTCGTTGATTTTAGCCATTGTTAAAACACTCTTGTGAGCTGGTGCGTTGTCTTGATGAAAAGTGATTTTGTTGTGTTGTAAGCCAGGACGTTTTTCTCGAATTTGTACATTTAATTGATCCAAAAGGTTGCAATAGTACTCTGAATTTATTGTTTTACCCTTTTGCAGATAGTCAATCAATAAAATACCTTTGAAGTCCCAAAAAACCGTTGCCATAACCTTACCAGCCGATTGAATTGTCTTTGCCTTCTTTGGGGCACTTCCTCCAGCTTCAGTCCATTGTTTGGATTGTTCTTTTGTCTCTGGAGTATAGTGGTGGATCCATGTCTCATCAGTTATGAAACGACGCTTAAAATCCATTTTATTTCGCTTAAAACGATCCAAACAAGCTTGAGAAATATTCATTCTTATGCGTTTTTGGTCGACTGTTAACAAGTGCGTCACCCAACTTGCAGAAAGCTTTTTCATCTGTAGTTCTTCATGCAAAATTAAATGGACTCGATCATTTGAGATGCCCATGATATTAGCTATTTCACGCACTTTTATTCGTCGATCATTTAATACCATATCATGCACTTTGGCTACAATTTCTGTTGTTGTTGCTGTTTTTGGACGTCCACTACGTGGTTCATCTTCAATGCTTGTACGACCACGTTTAAATTCAGCAACCCAATTTTTTACTGTTGCATATGAAGGAGCACTTTCACCTAACACATTCACCATATCATTATGAATTTCTTGTCCCGATAAACCTTTTTTATGTAAATATTTAATGACACCACGCATTTCTAATTTTTCCATTGTAAAAAAATCGCGGATGCGTCTTTTGTGAACACCTGTTTCTATATGAAGGAGTTGCCAGATCGAAACAAAATTTAACATGTGTTCATAGCAGAGATGGAAGTTCCCAAAACACTTAACTTTTTTCTGTTTATACCGCGCTTTTTGTGCTAGGCTAAGAAGTTTCCGAACCGCCCTCGTATATCTGGTTGTCTACGTGACTGGTCCAAAAATGAGCGGGATCGGACCAATGGGCGTATCCCCGCCCAAATGGACCAACTTCTGAAATTGAGATATCTTGCACAACTTGTTAGCGAGAGTGCTGGTATTTTATGTATATGTATTTGGTGGCAGTATTCGTGATTGGTTCAAAATGGACGGGATCTCAAATCTAAATCTGGGGCAATGCAGTGGACCGGGTCCAGCTAGTCTATATATATATAAAAGAGAGTGTGTGTTTGGTTGTATATTTGTTTCTTTGTTCCGTCTAGACGTCTAAACGGCTGGACCGATCTTCTTGAATCACAGAATATCACAGAATGTAAATGAGTAGGGGGTGCTGCAAATAGCGTACTTAAATTTTCGATATATCAAGTGGGCGTGGACCCGTGGAATTTTCCAAAAATGGGCGGAATCGGACAAATGGGTGTGGCCCCGCCCATATGCGCCAAATTTTGACATTGAGATATCTTACACAATTTGGTACAGATAGTGCTGCAATTTTGCGTATATGTATTTGGTAGCAGTCTGCGGACCAAAGGCCGTGTCTCCACCCATACACATTTTTTTTAAATTGTGATATCTTGAACAATGTAAGCGAGAGTGTTCGACAACACACTGTTCGTGACTCAACGCCCATGCGACTACATTATTGAAAACGAAGTATCTGGAAAACCATTACACCAATCGTCTTAGATGTTTACACGAGAATATTTCACAGCAATATTGGGCACATGACTCCATAATTGAAAGCGATATTTTCAGAACCATTTGGTTTGAACAGAAATATTCAGCACCCAAACAATAAATGGGCAATAGTAGAACATTAGACGTGCTTCCGCCATTGCCACAATTGCATTTAAATGTGCTATGTATTAATTTGACAGAAATATCGATACCTCCATTCTAAACTATGCTAAGTGCAAAAATTTATGTGGAATTCCTGTATAATGAAAATCGAATGACCTGTACTGTTTTGTGAATAACTTTTGATTGGGTTGACGGATAAACACCAGATTTTGACTGAATATAATTTCGAATATTTAGATATTAAAAATTTAGAATGGATGTATCGATAGTTAAGACCCTATAGAAAATTGGCGATATCGGAAAGGCATAGCCCACATGACACCCAAATTTAAAACGAAATATCTGTAGAACCATTGAACCACTCGTCATGGTATTTGGTATGGGTATATTAGACAGGACTACATATGCGTGGCTCAACACAAAACTTGGCGATATTAGTAATTTAGATAAACTATTTGGGCAAGACTATCAAATTTTTATCTGTGTTTATGGAGAGTCCTATACGAAAGACATGATATCTTCCTATTGCACTAAAATGAATTTTGGGGCGACAAAGTGGACCGGGTCCAGCTAGTTTCCATTTAACAATATCTGATAGGATGAGAAACCCCAATATTCTGTTTCAGACACAGTATGCACAAAAAATATTCACTGAAATTAGCAGGTACCTCTTAAAAAATTACTTTGGCGTACAATTAGTCACGCATCTATTCACACAACACTATTGATTTATTGTACCTAAGGTAGGCACAAATCTTATTCGGACATGTGTATAATATATAATTCAACCGAAATCCATATGTATGTAGGTAACGGGTACTTTTTAGGCATGGTAGCATAACCCTCTTTATATACCCTTAATCCTAAGATTACATTAGACTAAATATTGCAAAATAAGCATAATCCCTGGATTAGGCTATCCTGAAGTCTATGACTGAAAGTTGGCGCAACAAATAATGAAACTTGACGTTGAACAATTTAAAATTGTTGTTAAACTTAAGCCAGTGGTTCGGCCTGTTGTGCGCTCCTTATTTATGATTTTTATACCTCACGGGTTACAGAAAATCGGTACTAGACACGTATTATCTCAGTATCTTCCAGTCATATCCTCTGATATGAGTCAAGTCTGGCTATATGTCGGAACCGAAATATCGGGATCTTGCATGTGTGGTACCCAGAAAATATGCAGTTGACCATGGACTGAGTAATTATTTATCGTTCTTTCACAGTCTAACACTGTTCTGGATTTGACCTTTTCCGATGTTATTGCTTTGATCGTCATTTGGCTATCTGTGAATATGTTGGCATATTTAAGCTTTGTGGTATTACTGAGCCAGTTAACACACTCCGTGATGGCTCGAACTTGTCTTGAAATACTGTGTTATGGTCTGGGAGGCGGAAGTAAAGTTCTACTTCTGGTTCATCAATAATAGGTCCCAGACCCGTCCTTCCTCCTAGCCTGGACCCATCAGTGTAGCAGCTGGTTCCCACTGGCGCATGAGCTAGTGTTCCGTTTTCCCAGGATCGTCTGTCACAGGTAGCTGTAAGCCGCACTTCAGGAATGCTGTCAGAGATTTCCGTTGTTTGAATATGACCGACCAGTGATTGTAATATCTTCTGATGGTACGACTTGTGGTCTCGATTTATCCATTCACCCATCACTTGTAGACGTCTTGCTGTGAGGGCTGCCTCACACTTTATATGGATATCTATTGGTTGGATGTGCAGTATAGTCTCCAACGCTCTTGTTGGTGCGGTTCTAATTGCCCCACTTATGCCTAGACAGCACATTCGTTGCACTTTTTGCAATGGTATTACGTTGTACTTTTTGCCCATTGATGTCCACCACACTACAGAGGCGTAAGTTATAATTTGTTTAATCACGGTTATGTATAGCCAACGACCAACATTTGTGGGCCTTTGTAACTCTTTCTTCAATATGATCTTTCCAGTACAATTTCTGATCCAAGATTACTCCCAAGTATTTTACCTTTTTAGATATGGCAATATTCTTATCCATGAATCGAGACACGGTAAAAGGATGAATCTTCCTTTTCCTTGTAAATAGGAAAGGAAATTTGTTGACATTTAATCCCCTTGGTTGTGCCCAGTTATATGCTATGTTAAGTGCCTCCTCAGCTCTTCTCCATAGTTGGTTTGGATGTGTGCACCTTAGAAGTATTATAACGTCGTCTGCATAAAAGACTGGTTTAAGTCCTTCATTGGTGAGGGCTTTAAGGAGACTGTGTATCGTCGTAACCCATAGGAGAGGCGATGAAATGCCCCCCTGAGGTATACCACAATTTACATTGTCTCTGATTTTTACGTCATATGACCCACAAATAATCCACCTATTCCTTAGCATATTGTTGATCCAGTTTATCAACGCCCGGTCAACCTGAAACTCGTCTAAGGACTGGATAAGTGTATCGGTCTGAACGTTGTTAAAAGCGCCCTCAATGTCTATACAAACGGCAAGTGTGTACATTTCTTCACTGAAGGACTGTTCTATGTGGTGTACTACCTCATGTAGAGCTGTTTCCACTGATATTCCTTTAACATATGCGTGTTGCTTGAATTTTAGCTTGTCATCGGCTATCTTACTTTTGATCATGTCGTCAATTATTCTCTCCATTGTTTTTAACAGGAAAGAAGTTAGGCTAATAGGTCGATATGCCTTTGGGATCGAATAACTCGCCTTGCCAGGCTTGGGTATGAAGACCACCCTTGATTCCTGCCAATTTTGTTGGGGTATATGCATGAGTTAGGCATGCAGTGAAAACTCCAACCAGATGAGTTGATACCAAATCCACCTGATTCTGAAGAAGCGCTGGAAATATTCCGTCCGGTCCCGCAGCCTTGAATGTAGAGAAGCTTTTTATTGCTTCTTTAACCATAGCATCCGTAATAGGTACTTGGTGCATCACTTTTTCGGTCTGTATCTGTTCCACTGTTGGGCCAGCATTACCACTCGGAAAATAAGTTTTCATCGGCATCATCTACAGTTTCCATCCTTTTACCCGTTTCATCCACCAGTGTTTCGGTTTGGATATGAATTTTTGAGAGGAACTTTTTTAACGCTGTCTACCTGCTCACAGAAAAGCCCCCAGGAGTTACGTTTCGCCAGTACAATGATTTTATTGTATTCTTTGAGTCTTCTGTGGTAGTCATCCCAATATACTGATAGCTTTTTACGTCGAGCTCTGTTGTAAAGTCTGCGGACATCCTTGCCAATCGAGCGAATTTGCCCTGGTTGCAGGGTTTCTCATAGGCAGATTTCTTTTCTCGAAGGGGGCAACTATCTTCGAATGATTTTACAAGAGCCTCCGTAATCCTCCTCTCATTGATATCAATGTCTTCTGTACTTGGATAATCGTGTTTAGGCTGGCCCAAGTAGATTTCCGAATTTGGTCCAGTCGGTTTTAGCCTTATTTCGGAACCTTATTGGGTCAAGCGGTGGCCGTGCAATTTAAAACCTTATATAACGGTGGTCCGAATAGGAGTGTTCATCCGAAACCCTCCACTCATGGATCTCATCAATGAGGTTTTCTGAGCACATCATTATATCTAATACTTCTTCCCTAATTTTGTTAACAAAGGTCGCCTTGTTCCCTATGTTGAGAATTAGGAGTTCGTTAGTATTCAAAAATTCTATAAGGGCTTGTCCCTCATTTATTGGTGTCAGTACTACCCCAAGCAATATGGTGTGAGTTGGCATCACAACCAGCTAGTAACAAATTTTTTTTTTTTTGATTCCCTTACCAGACATTGTAATTCCGACGTAGGTGGCAATGTCGGCGCATCGAATGGCAGGTATACTGACGCTAGGTACATACTTCCATTACCTTGCGTCAGCACAGTTGCGTCCGATGTTGACAACTCTGGAGAGAAGAGATAGCATACGTCCTTGGACGAGTACCTGTGTTAGCGTAGAAAAGATTGTAGTTCATATGGTGTAATCCAGTAACATTGTTACTAGTAGTCCACGGTTCCTGGACCAAAGCAACATTAACCCTGCCTTTATTTATTATGTCCATCAGAGCAATGGATGCCGTTTCGCTCCGGTGGAGGTTTATCTGGATGACCTCAATCATTGTCTTTCCAGGGAAAGTTTCCTTTGGGAGTCGTCTATTCTATCTGGTTACACTCCTTATTTGGTAGTGAGTTTTTCTCCTCCTTTCGTTTACCTATTACACACTCGTCAGTAGACCTCTTTGGGAGGCGGTGTTACTTTTTGTCGTTCCCTTTCTTTATGTACCTATTCCTATCACCACTATTGCTGGGAATATTCTTCAAAATTGGTGATATTATCGGCAATTTGGTAATGTTATCGACCACTTCTTGGAAGGCGGTGTTGTTTTTTGTCGCTCCCTCTTTGTTTTGACTTTTTGTGCCCCTCCCCATATCCTTATCACCACCTTTGCTCGGAACATTCTGCAAAATTGATGGTGTTATCGTCAATTTGGCGATGTTATCGACAACTTCCACCTCACTTTTTGGAATTGTCTCACTCGCTTCTTTCTGTTCACTATTTTCGTTTGCCACTGCAGGCGGTACGTTCGTGTTTGGGCTCGATTTACTTGTCCTGCCAATGGGGGTTTTACCAATCTTAAAGAAGATTTTCCAAATACCGAAAAATGCCATGCCTTTTGTCTTGACAAGGCTATCCCTGAAATACGGGTCTATGCCTACCACCAGGAGAGAACCATCGGGATCATTTTTCCTGTGGAAGACTTCCCACTTCCCCACTTTACGGTTCGAATCTTGTTTGCCAATGACGCTGAGTATGCGCTCTGATGGTACCTTACTTGCCCATCCTCTGACATAGAAAGATGTTTTTATGAGTACAGGGATATCGCTTTTCCTTACCAGACGACACTATCCTGGATACATTGGTAGAAGATAAACCCACCACATAAACTTAAGCCAGTGGTTCGGCCTGTTGTGCGCTCCTTATTTATGATTTTTATACCCTACGGGTTACAGAAAATCGGTACTAGACACGTATTTTCTCAGTATCTTCCAGTCATATCCTCTGATATGAGTCAAGTCTGGCAATATGTCGGAACCGAAATATCGGGATCTTGCATGTGTGGAAGCTGGGCAGTGACTCAGAAAATGTTCCATCGTTTCGATGTTTCCCTGCATGCCCTGCACTCGTCGTTTTCTGCTAGTCCAATGCGATGAAGATGTGACTGTAATCTTAAGTGTCCCGTTAGAACACTCATCATCTTACTAATCTTGATCTTGTTTAGTTTCAGACAACTACTTGTTTTCTTCTCATTTGGGCCACCCCACAGTATCTTTGCAGTTGCTGATGATTTTATTGCTGAGCCATCACTGCCCAGTGCTTCAACTTATCCTTCGTGGCTTCGAAAGGTTTCCAATTTTCCAAGTTTATTATTCGAAGTTCTCTGCCCTTTGAAGCCAAGCTGTTTGCTCGTTCATTTCCAATCGCTCCGTTGTGCCCCGGTACCCAGAAAATACGCAGTTGACCATGGACTGAGAAATTATTTATCGTTCTTTTACAGTCTGACACTGTTCTGGATTTGACCTTTTCCGATGTTATTGCTTTGATCGCCATTTGGCTACCTATGAATATGTTGGCATATTTAGGCTTTGTGGTATTACTGAGCCAGTTAACACACTCCGTGACTGTGTTATGGTCTGGGAGGCGGAAGTAAAGTTCTACTTCGGGTTCATCAATAAAAAGGCCCAGACCCGTCCTTCCTCCTAGCCTGGACCCATCAGTGTAGCAGCTGGTTCCCACTGGCGCATGAGCTAGTGTTCCGTTTTCCCATGATCGTCTGTCTGGCACGAACGAATCACAGGTAGCTGTACGCCGCACTTCAGGAATGCGGTCGGAGATTTCCGTTGTTTGATTATGACCGACCAATGATTGTAATATCTTCTGATGGTACGACTTGTGGTCTCGATTTATCCATTCACCCATCACTTGTAGACGTCTTGCTGTGAGGGCTGCCTCATACTTTATATGGATATTTTTGGTTGGATGTGCAGTATAGTCTCCAACGCTCTTGTTGGTGCGGTTCTAATTGCCCCATGCCTAGACAGCACATATCTTGCACTTTTTGCAATGGTATTACGTTGTACTTTTTGTCCATAGATGTTCACCACACTACAGAGGTGGTGCCCATAACCAGTACGCCCATATGCGCCAAATTTTGACATTGAGATATCTTACACAATTTGGTACAGAGAGTGCTGCAATTTTGCGTATATGTATTTGGTAGCAGTCTGCGGACCAAAGGCCGTGTCTCCACCCATACAAATTTTTTTTAAATTGTGATATCTTGAACAATGTAAGCGAGAGTGTTCGACAACACACTGTTCGTGACTCAACGCCCATGCGACTACATTATTGAAAACGAAGTATCTGGAAAACCATTACACCAATCGTCTTAGATGTTTACACGAGAATATTTCACAGCAATATTGGGCACATGACTCCATAATTGAAAGCGATATTTTCAGCACCATTTGGTTTGAACAGAAATATTCAGCACCCAAACAATAAATGGGCAATAGTAGAACATTAGACGTGCTTCCGCCATTGCCACAATTGCATTTAAATGTGCTATGTATTAATTTGACAGAAATATCGATACCTCCATTCTAAACTATGCTAAGTGCAAAAATTTATGTGGAATTCCTGTATAATGAAAATCGAATGACCTGTACTGTGTTGTGAATAACTTTTGATTGGGTTGACGGATAAAAACCAGATTTTGACTGAATATAATTTCGAATATTTAGATATTAAAAATTTAGAATGGATGTATTGATAGTTAAGACCCTATAGAAAATTGGCGATATCGGTAAGGCATAGCCCACATGACACCCAAATTTAAAACGAAATATCTGTAGAACCATTGAACCACTCGTCATGGTATTTGGTATGGGTATATTAGACAGGACTACATATGCGTGGCTCAACACAAAACTTGGCGATATTAGTAATTGAGATAAACTATTTGGGCAAGACTATCAAATTTTTATCTGTGTTTATGGAGAGTCCTATACGAAAGACATGATATCTTCCTATTGCACTAAAATGAATTTTGGGGCGACAAAGTGGACCGGGTCCAGCTAGTTTCCATATAACATTATCTGATAG
Organism: Eudasyphora cyanicolor; assembly: GCA_963930755.1. Classification (NCBI taxonomy): domain Eukaryota; kingdom Metazoa; phylum Arthropoda; class Insecta; order Diptera; family Muscidae; genus Eudasyphora; species Eudasyphora cyanicolor. The sequence continues at coordinate 135,911,363 of OZ005734.1, forward strand.
GATGAGAAACCCCAATATTCTGTTTCAGACACAGTATGCACAAAAAATATTCACTGAAATTAGCAGGTACCTCTTAAAAAATTACTTTGGCGTACAATTAGTCACGCATCTATTCACACAACACTATTGATTTATTGTACCTAAGGTAGGTACAAATCTTATTCGGACATGTGTATAATATATAATTCAACCGAAATCCATATGTATGTAGGTAACGGGTACTTTTTAGGCATGGTAACATAACCCTCTTTATATACCCTTAATCCAAAGGGTACCTATCAGATTACATTAGACTAAATATTGCAAAATAAGCATAATCCCTGGATTAGGCTATCCTGAAGTCTATGACTGAAAGTTGGCGCAACAAATAATGAAACTTGACGTTGAACAATTTAAAATTGTTGTTAAACTTAAGCCAGTGGTTCGGCCTGTTGTGCGCTCCTTATTTATGATTTTTATACCTCACGGGTTACAGAAAATCGGTACTAGACACGTATTATCTCAGTATCTTCCAGTCATATCCTCTGATATGAGTCAAGTCTGGCTATATGTCGGAACCGAAATATCGGGATCTTGTATGTGTGGAAGCTGGGAAGTGACACAGAAAATGTTCCATCGTTTCGATGTTTTCCCTGCATGCCCTGCACTCGTCGTTTTCTGCTAGTCCAATGCGATGAAGATGTGCCTGTAAGCTTGAGTGTCCCGTTAGAACACTCATCATCTTACTAATCTCGATCTTGTTTAGTTTCAGAAAACTACTTGTTCTCTTCTCATTTGGGTCACCCCACAGTATCTTTGCAGTTGCTCCTACACTTGCTCTATTCCACACAGTTTTGTGAACCATCACTGCTCAGTGCTTCAACTCACCCCTCGTGGCTTCGAAAGGTTTCCAATTTTCCAAGTTTATTACTCGAAGTTCTCTGCCATTTGAAGCCAAGCTGTTTGCTAATTCATTTCCAATCACTCCGTTGTGTCCCGGTACCCAGAAAATACGCAGTTGACCATGGACTGAGTAATTATTTATCGTTCTTTTACAGTCTAACACTGTTCTGGATTTGACCTTTTCCGATGTTATTGCTTTGATCGCCATTTGGCTATCTGTGAATATGTTGGCACATTTAGGCTTTGTTGTATTACTGAGCCAGTTAACACACTCCGTGATGGCTCGAACTTGTGCTTGAAATACTGTGTTATGGTCTGGGAGGCGGAAGTAAAGTTCTACTTCTGGTTCATCAATAATAGGTCCCAGACCCGTCCTTCCTCCTAGCCTGGACCCATCAGTGTAGCAGCTGGTTCCCACTGGCGCATGAGCTAGTGTTCCGTTTTCCCAGGATCGTCTGTCTGGCACGAACGAATCACAGGTAGCTGTAAGCCGCACTTCAGGAATGCGGTCAGCGATTTCCGTTGTTTGAATATGACCGACCAGTGATTGTAATATCTTCTGATGGTACGACTTGTGGTCTCGATTTATCCATTCACCCATCACTTGTAGACGTCTTGCTGTGAGGGCTGCCTCACACTTTATATGGATATATATTGGTTGGATGTGCAGTATAGTCTCCAACGCTCTTGTTGGTGCGGTTCTAATTGCCCCACTTATGCCTAGACAGCACATACGTTGCACTTTTTGCAATGGTATTACGTTGTACTTTTTGCCCATTGATGTCCACCACACTACAGAGGCGTAAGTTATAATTTGTTTAATCACGGTTATGTATAGCCAACGACCAACATTTGTGGGCCTTTGTAACTCTTTCTTCAATATGATCTTTCCAGTACAGTTTCTGATCCAAGATTACTCCCAAGTATTTTACCTTTTTAGATATGGCAATATTCTTATCCATGAATCGAGACACGGTAAAAGGATGAATCTTCCTTTTCCTTGTAAATAGACATATTTCTGTTTTGTCTGGGTTGACATTTAATCCCCTTGGTTGTGCCCAGTTATATGCTATGTTAAGTGCCTCCTCAGCTCTTCTCCATAGTTGGTTTGGATGTGTGCACCTTAGAAGTATTATAACGTCGTCTGCATAAAAGACTGGTTTAAGTCCTTCATTGGTGAGGGCTTTAAGGAGACTGTGTATCGTCGTAACCCATAGGAGAGGCGATAAAATGCCCCCTGAGGTATACCACGATTTAAATTGTCTCTGATTTTTACGTCATATGACCCACAAATAATCCACCTATTCCTTAGCATATTGTTGATCCAGTTTATCAACGCCCGGTCAACCTGAAACTCGTCTAAGGACTGGATAAGTGTATCGGTCTGAACGTTGTTAAAAGCGCCCTCAATGTCTATACAAACGGCAAGTGTGTACATTTCTTCACTGAAGGACTGTTCTATGTGGTGTACTACCTCATGTAGAGCTGTTTCCACTGATATTCCTTTAACATATGCGTGTTGCTTGAATTTTAGCTTGTCATCGGCTATCTTACTTTTGATCATGTCGTCAATTATTCGCTCCATTGTTTTTAACAGGAAAGAAGTTAGGCTAATAGGTCGATAAGCCTTTGGGATCGAATAACTCGCCTTGCCAGGCTTGGGTATGAAGACCACCCTTGATTCCTGCCAATTTTGTTGGGGTATATGCATGAGTTAGGCATGCAGTGAAAACTCCAACCAGATGAGTTGATACCAAATCCACCTGATTCTGAAGAAGCGCTGGAAATATTCCGTCCGGTCCCGCAGCCTTGAATGGAGAGAAGCTTTTTATTGCTTCTTTAACCATAGCATCCGTAATAGGTACTTTGTGCATCACTTTTTCGGTCTGTATCTGTTCCACTGTTGGCCCAGCATTACCACTCGGAAAATAAGTTTTCATCGGCATCATCTACAGTTTCCATCCTTTTACCCGTTTCATCCACCAGTGTTTCGGTTTGGATATGAATTTTTGAGAGGAACTTTTTTAACGCTGTCTACCTGCTCACAGAAAAGCCCCCAGGAGTTACGTTTCGCCAGTACAATGATTTTATTGTATTCTTTGAGTCTTCTGTGGTAGTCATCCCAATATACTGATAGCTTTTTACGTCGAGCTCTGTTGTAAAGTCTGCGGACATCCTTGCCAATCGAGCGAATTTGCCCTGGTTGCAGGGTTTCTCATAGGCAGATTTCTTTTCTCGAAGGGGGCAACTATCTTCGAATGATTTTACAAGAGCCTCCGTAATCCTCCTCTCATTGATATCAATGTCTTCTGTACTTGGATAATCGTGTTTAGGCTGGCCCAATCTATTTCCAAGTAGATTGCCGAATTTGGTCCAGTCGGTTTTAGCCTTATTTCGGAACCTTATTGGGTCAAGCGGTGGCCGTGCAATTTAAAACCTTTAACGGTAGGTGGCAATGTCGGCGCATCGAATGGCAGGTATACTGACGCTAGGTACATACTTCCATTACCTTGCGTCAGCACAGTTGCGTCCGATGTTGACAACTCTGGAGAGAAGAGATAGCATACGTCCTTGGACGAGTACCTGTGTTAGCGTAGAAAAGATTGTAGTTCATATGGTGTAATCCAGTAACATTGTTACTAGTAGTCCACGGTTCCTGGACCAAAGCAACATTAACCCTGCCTTTATTTATTATGTCCATCAGAGCAATGGATGCCGTTTCGCTCCGGTGGAGGTTTATCTGGATGACCTCAATCATTGTCTTTCCAGTAAAAGTTTCCTTTGGGAGTCGTCTATCCTATCTGGTTACACTCCTTATTTGGTAGTGAGTTTTTCTCCTCCTTTCGTTTACCTATTACACACTCGTCAGTAGACCTCTTTAGGAGGCGGTGTTACTTTTTGTCGTTCCCTTTCTTTATGTACCTATTCCTATCACCACTATTGCTGGGAATATTCTTCAAAATTGGTGATATTATCGGCAATTTGGTAATGTTATCGACCACTTCTTGGAAGGCGGTGTTGTTTTTTGTCGCTCCCTCTTTGTTTTGACTTTTTGTGCCCCTCCCCATATCCTTATCACCACCTTTGCTCGGAACATTCTGCAAAATTGATGGTGTTATCGTCAATTTGGCGATGTTATCGACAACTTCCACCTCACTTTTTGGAATTGTCTCACTCGCTTCTTTCTGTTCACTATTTTCGTTTGCCACTGCAGGCGGTACGTTCGTGTTTGGGCTCGATTTACTTGTCCTGCCAATGGGGGTTTTACCAATCTTAAAGAAGATTTTCCAAATACCGAAAAATGCCATGCCTTTTGTCTTGACAAAGCTATCCCTGAAATACGGGTCTATGCCTACCACCAGGAGAGAACCATCGGGATCATTTTTCCTGTGGAAGACTTCCCACTTCCCCACTTTACGGTTCGAATCTTGTTTGCCAATGACGCTGAGTATGCGCTCTGACGGTACCTTACTTGCCCATCCTCTGACATAGAAAGATGTTTTTATGAGTACAGGGATATCGCTTTTCCTTACCAGACGACACTATCCTGGATACATTGGTAGAAGATAAACCCACCACATAAACTTAAGCCAGTGGTTCGGCCTGTTGTGCGCTCCTTATTTATGATTTTTATACCCTACGGGTTACAGAAAATCGGTACTAGACACGTATTTTCTCAGTATCTTCCAGTCATATCCTCTGATATGAGTCAAGTCTGGCAATATGTCGGAACCGAAATATCGGGATCTTGCATGTGTGGAAGCTGGGCAGTGACTCAGAAAATGTTCCATCGTTTCGATGTTTCCCTGCATGCCCTGCACTCGTCGTTTTCTGCTAGTCCAATGCGATGAAGATGTGACTGTAATCTTAAGTGTCCCGTTAGAACACTCATCATCTTACTAATCTTGATCTTGTTTAGTTTCAGACAACTACTTGTTTTCTTCTCATTTGGGCCACCCCACAGTATCTTTGCAGTTGCTGATGATTTTATTGCTGAGCCATCACTGCCCAGTGCTTCAACTTATCCTTCGTGGCTTCGAAAGGTTTCCAATTTTCCAAGTTTATTATTCGAAGTTCTCTGCCCTTTGAAGCCAAGCTGTTTGCTCGTTCATTTCCAATCGCTCCGTTGTGCCCCGGTACCCAGAAAATACGCAGTTGACCATGGACTGAGAAATTATTTATCGTTCTTTTACAGTCTGACACTGTTCTGGATTTGACCTTTTCCGATGTTATTGCTTTGATCGCCATTTGGCTACCTATGAATATGTTGGCATATTTAGGCTTTGTGGTATTACTGAGCCAGTTAACACACTCCGTGACTGTGTTATGGTCTGGGAGGCGGAAGTAAAGTTCTACTTCGGGTTCATCAATAAAAAGGCCCAGACCCGTCCTTCCTCCTAGCCTGGACCCATCAGTGTAGCAGCTGGTTCCCACTGGCGCATGAGCTAGTGTTCCGTTTTCCCATGATCGTCTGTCTGGCACGAACGAATCACAGGTAGCTGTACGCCGCACTTCAGGAATGCGGTCGGAGATTTCCGTTGTTTGATTATGACCGACCAATGATTGTAATATCTTCTGATGGTACGACTTGTGGTCTCGATTTATCCATTCACCCATCACTTGTAGACGTCTTGCTGTGAGGGCTGCCTCATACTTTATATGGATATTTTTGGTTGGATGTGCAGTATAGTCTCCAACGCTCTTGTTGGTGCGGTTCTAATTGCCCCATGCCTAGACAGCACATATCTTGCACTTTTTGCAATGGTATTACGTTGTACTTTTTGTCCATAGATGTTCACCACACTACAGAGGTGGTGCCCATAACCAGTACGCCCATATGCGCCAAATTTTGACATTGAGATATCTTACACAATTTGGTACAGAGAGTGCTGCAATTTTGCGTATATGTATTTGGTAGCAGTCTGCGGACCAAAGGCCGTGTCTCCACCCATACAAATTTTTTTTAAATTGTGATATCTTGAACAATGTAAGCGAGAGTGTTCGACAACACACTGTTCGTGACTCAACGCCCATGCGACTACATTATTGAAAACGAAGTATCTGGAAAACCATTACACCAATCGTCTTAGATGTTTACACGAGAATATTTCACAGCAATATTGGGCACATGACTCCATAATTGAAAGCGATATTTTCAGCACCATTTGGTTTGAACAGAAATATTCAGCACCCAAACAATAAATGGGCAATAGTAGAACATTAGACGTGCTTCCGCCATTGCCACAATTGCATTTAAATGTGCTATGTATTAATTTGACAGAAATATCGATACCTCCATTCTAAACTATGCTAAGTGCAAAAATTTATGTGGAATTCCTGTATAATGAAAATCGAATGACCTGTACTGTGTTGTGAATAACTTTTGATTGGGTTGACGGATAAAAACCAGATTTTGACTGAATATAATTTCGAATATTTAGATATTAAAAATTTAGAATGGATGTATTGATAGTTAAGACCCTATAGAAAATTGGCGATATCGGTAAGGCATAGCCCACATGACACCCAAATTTAAAACGAAATATCTGTAGAACCATTGAACCACTCGTCATGGTATTTGGTATGGGTATATTAGACAGGACTACATATGCGTGGCTCAACACAAAACTTGGCGATATTAGTAATTGAGATAAACTATTTGGGCAAGACTATCAAATTTTTATCTGTGTTTATGGAGAGTCCTATACGAAAGACATGATATCTTCCTATTGCACTAAAATGAATTTTGGGGCGACAAAGTGGACCGGGTCCAGCTAGTTTCCATATAACATTATCTGATAGGATGAGAAACCCCAATATTCTGTTTCAGACACAGTATGCACAAAAAATATTCACTGAAATTAGCAGGTACCTCTTAAAAAATTACTTTGGCGTACAATTAGTCACGCATCTATTCACACAACACTATTGATTTATTGTACCTAAGGTAGGTACAAATCTTATTCGGACATGTGTATAATATATAATTCAACCGAAATCCATATGTATGTAGGTAACGGGTACTTTTTAGGCATGGTAACATAACCCTCTTTATATACCCTTAATCCAAAGGGTACCTATCAGATTACATTAGACTAAATATTGCAAAATAAGCATAATCCCTGGATTAGGCTATCCTGAAGTCTATGACTGAAAGTTGGCGCAACAAATAATGAAACTTGACGTTGAACAATTTAAAATTGTTGTTAAACTTAAGCCAGTGGTTCGGCCTGTTGTGCGCTCCTTATTTATGATTTTTATACCTCACGGGTTACAGAAAATCGGTACTAGACACGTATTATCTCAGTATCTTCCAGTCATATCCTCTGATATGAGTCAAGTCTGGCTATATGTCGGAACCGAAATATCGGGATCTTGTATGTGTGGAAGCTGGGAAGTGACACAGAAAATGTTCCATCGTTTCGATGTTTTCCCTGCATGCCCTGCACTCGTCGTTTTCTGCTAGTCCAATGCGATGAAGATGTGCCTGTAAGCTTGAGTGTCCCGTTAGAACACTCATCATCTTACTAATCTCGATCTTGTTTAGTTTCAGAAAACTACTTGTTCTCTTCTCATTTGGGTCACCCCACAGTATCTTTGCAGTTGCTCCTACACTTGCTCTATTCCACACAGTTTTGTGAACCATCACTGCTCAGTGCTTCAACTCACCCCTCGTGGCTTCGAAAGGTTTCCAATTTTCCAAGTTTATTACTCGAAGTTCTCTGCCATTTGAAGCCAAGCTGTTTGCTAATTCATTTCCAATCACTCCGTTGTGTCCCGGTACCCAGAAAATACGCAGTTGACCATGGACTGAGTAATTATTTATCGTTCTTTTACAGTCTAACACTGTTCTGGATTTGACCTTTTCCGATGTTATTGCTTTGATCGCCATTTGGCTATCTGTGAATATGTTGGCACATTTAGGCTTTGTTGTATTACTGAGCCAGTTAACACACTCCGTGATGGCTCGAACTTGTGCTTGAAATACTGTGTTATGGTCTGGGAGGCGGAAGTAAAGTTCTACTTCTGGTTCATCAATAATAGGTCCCAGACCCGTCCTTCCTCCTAGCCTGGACCCATCAGTGTAGCAGCTGGTTCCCACTGGCGCATGAGCTAGTGTTCCGTTTTCCCAGGATCGTCTGTCTGGCACGAACGAATCACAGGTAGCTGTAAGCCGCACTTCAGGAATGCGGTCAGAGATTTCCGTTGTTTGAATATGACCGACCAGTGATTGTAATATCTTCTGATGGTACGACTTGTGGTCTCGATTTATCCATTCACCCATCACTTGTAGACGTCTTGCTGTGAGGGCTGCCTCACACTTTATATGGATATATATTGGTTGGATGTGCAGTATAGTCTCCAACGCTCTTGTTGGTGCGGTTCTAATTGCCCCACTTATGCCTAGACAGCACATACGTTGCACTTTTTGCAATGGTATTACGTTGTACTTTTTGCCCATTGATGTCCACCACACTACAGAGGCGTAAGTTATAATTTGTTTAATCACGGTTATGTATAGCCAACGACCAACATTTGTGGGCCTTTGTAACTCTTTCTTCAATATGATCTTTCCAGTACAGTTTCTGATCCAAGATTACTCCCAAGTATTTTACCTTTTTAGATATGGCAATATTCTTATCCATGAATCGAGACACGGTAAAAGGATGAATCTTCCTTTTCCTTGTAAATAGACATATTTCTGTTTTGTCTGGGTTGACATTTAATCCCCTTGGTTGTGCCCAGTTATATGCTATGTTAAGTGCCTCCTCAGCTCTTCTCCATAGTTGGTTTGGATGTGTGCACCTTAGAAGTATGTATTATAACGTCGTCTGCATAAAAGACTGGTTTAAGTCCTTCATTGGTGAGGGCTTTAAGGAGACTGTGTATCGTCGTAACCCATAGGAGAGGCGATAAAATGCCCCCTGAGGTATACCACGATTTAAATTGTCTCTGATTTTTACGTCATATGACCCACAAATAATCCACCTATTCCTTAGCATATTGTTGATCCAGTTTATCAACGCCCGGTCAACCTGAAACTCGTCTAAGGACTGGATAAGTGTATCGGTCTGAACGTTGTTAAAAGCGCCCTCAATGTCTATACAAACGGCAAGTGTGTACATTTCTTCACTGAAGGACTGTTCTATGTGGTGTACTACCTCATGTAGAGCTGTTTCCACTGATATTCCTTTAACATATGCGTGTTGCTTGAATTTTAGCTTGTCATCGGCTATCTTACTTTTGATCATGTCGTCAATTATTCGCTCCATTGTTTTTAACAGGAAAGAAGTTAGGCTAATAGGTCGATAAGCCTTTGGGATCGAATAACTCGCCTTGCCAGGCTTGGGTATGAAGACCACCCTTGATTCCTGCCAATTTTGTTGGGGTATATGCATGAGTTAGGCATGCAGTGAAAACTCCAACCAGATGAGTTGATACCAAATCCACCTGATTCTGAAGAAGCGCTGGAAATATTCCGTCCGGTCCCGCAGCCTTGAATGGAGAGAAGCTTTTTATTGCTTCTTTAACCATAGCATCCGTAATAGGTACTTTGTGCATCACTTTTTCGGTCTGTATCTGTTCCACTGTTGGCCCAGCATTACCACTCGGAAAATAAGTTTTCATCGGCATCATCTACAGTTTCCATCCTTTTACCCGTTTCATCCACCAGTGTTTCGGTTTGGATATGAATTTTTGAGAGGAACTTTTTTAACGCTGTCTACCTGCTCACAGAAAAGCCCCCAGGAGTTACGTTTCGCCAGTACAATGATTTTATTGTATTCTTTGAGTCTTCTGTGGTAGTCATCCCAATATACTGATAGCTTTTTACGTCGAGCTCTGTTGTAAAGTCTGCGGACATCCTTGCCAATCGAGCGAATTTGCCCTGGTTGCAGGGTTTCTCATAGGCAGATTTCTTTTCTCGAAGGGGGCAACTATCTTCGAATGATTTTACAAGAGCCTCCGTAATCCTCCTCTCATTGATATCAATGTCTTCTGTACTTGGATAATCGTGTTTAGGCTGGCCCAATCTATTTCCAAGTAGATTGCCGAATTTGGTCCAGTCGGTTTTAGCCTTATTTCGGAACCTTATTGGGTCAAGCGGTGGCCGTGCAATTTAAAACCTTTAACGGTGGTCCGAATAGGAGTGTTCATCCGAAACCCTCCACTCATGGATCTCATCAATGAGGTTTTCTGAGCACATCATTATATCTAATACTTCTTCCCTAATTTTGTTAACAAAGGTCGCCTTGTTCCCTATGTTGAGAATTAGGAGTTCGTTAGTATTCAAAAATTCTATAAGGGCTTGTCCCTCATTTATTGGTGTCAGTACTACCCCAAGCATTATGGTGTGAGTTGGCATCACAACCAGCTAGTTACAATTTTTTTTTTTTTTGATTCCCTTACCAGACATTGTAATTCCGACGTAGGTGGCAATGTCGGCGCATCGAATGGCAGGTATACTGACGCTAGGTACATACTTCCATTACCTTGCGTCAGCACAGTTGCGTCCGATGTTGACAACTCTGGAGAGAAGAGATAGCATACGTCCTTGGACGAGTACCTGTGTTAGCGTAGAAAAGATTGTAGTTCATATAATGTAATCCAGTAACATTGTTACTAGTAGTCCACGGTTCCTGGACCAAAGCAACATTAACCCTGCCTTTATTTATTATGTCCATCAGAGCAATGGATGCCGTTTCGCTCCGGTGGAGGTTTATCTGGATGACCTCAATCATTGTCTTTCCAGTAAAAGTTTCCTTTGGGAGTCGTCTATCCTATCTGGTTACACTCCTTATTTGGTAGTGAGTTTTTCTCCTCCTTTCGTTTACCTATTACACACTCGTCAGTAGACCTCTTTAGGAGGCGGTGTTACTTTTTGTCGTTCCCTTTCTTTATGTACCTATTCCTATCACCACTATTGCTGGGAATATTCTTCAAAATTGGTGATATTATCGGCAATTTGGTAATGTTATCGACCACTTCTTGGAAGGCGGTGTTGTTTTTTGTCGCTCCCTCTTTGTTTTGACTTTTTGTGCCCCTCCCCATATCCTTATCACCACCTTTGCTCGGAACATTCTGCAAAATTGATGGTGTTATCGTCAATTTGGCGATGTTATCGACAACTTCCACCTCACTTTTTGGAATTGTCTCACTCGCTTCTTTCTGTTCACTATTTTCGTTTGCCACTGCAGGCGGTACGTTCGTGTTTGGGCTCGATTTACTTGTCCTGCCAATGGGGGTTTTACCAATCTTAAAGAAGATTTTCCAAATACCGAAAAATGCCATGCCTTTTGTCTTGACAAAGCTATCCCTGAAATACGGGTCTATGCCTACCACCAGGAGAGAACCATCGGGATCATTTTTCCTGTGGAAGACTTCCCACTTCCCCACTTTACGGTTCGAATCTTGTTTGCCAATGACGCTGAGTATGCGCTCTGACGGTACCTTACTTGCCCATCCTCTGACATAGAAAGATGTTTTTATGAGTACAGGGATATCGCTTTTCCTTACCAGACGACACTATCCTGGATACATTGGTAGAAGATAAACCCACCACATAAACTTAAGCCAGTGGTTCGGCCTGTTGTGCGCTCCTTATTTATGATTTTTATACCCTACGGGTTACAGAAAATCGGTACTAGACACGTATTTTCTCAGTATCTTCCAGTCATATCCTCTGATATGAGTCAAGTCTGGCAATATGTCGGAACCGAAATATCGGGATCTTGCATGTGTGGAAGCTGGGCAGTGACTCAGAAAATGTTCCATCGTTTCGATGTTTCCCTGCATGCCCTGCAATGCCCTGCACTCGTCGTTTTCTGCTAGTCCAATGCGATGAAGATGTGACTGTAATCTTAAGTGTCCCGTTAGAACACTCATCATCTTACTAATCTCGATCTTGTTTAGTTTCAGACAACTACTTGTTTTCTTCTCATTTGGGCCACCCCACAGTATCTTTGCAGTTGCTGATGATTTTATTGCTGAGCCATCACTGCCCAGTGCTTCAACTCATCCTTCGTGGCTTCGAAAGGTTTCCAATTTTCCAAGTTTATTATTCGAAGTTCTCTGCCCTTTGAAGCCAAGCTGTTTGCTCGTTCATTTCCAATCGCTCCGTTGTGCCCCGGTACCCAGAAAATACGCAGTTGACCATGGACTGAGAAATTATTTATCGTTCTTTTACAGTCTGACACTGTTCTGGATTTGACCTTTTCCGATGTTATTGCTTTGATCGCCATTTGGCTACCTATGAATATGTTGGCATATTTAGGCTTTGTGGTATTACTGAGCCAGTTAACACACTCCGTGACTGTGTTATGGTCTGGGAGGCGGAAGTAAAGTTATACTTCTGGTTCATCAATAAAAAGTCCCAGACCCGTCCTTCCTCCTAGCCTGGACCCATCAGTGTAGCAGCTGGTTCCCACTGGCGCATGAGCTAGTGTTCCGTTTTCCCAGGATCGTCTGTCTGGCACGAACGAATCACAGGTAGCTGTACGCCGCACTTCAGGAATGCGGTCGGAGATTTCCGTTGTTTGAATATGACCGACCAATGATTGTAATATCTTCTGATGGTACGACTTGTGGTCTCGATTTATCCATTCACCCATCACTTATAGACGTCTTGCTGTGAGGGCTGCCTCATACTTTATATGGATATTTTTTGGTTGGATGTGCAGTATAGTCTCCAACGCTCTTGTTGGTGCGGTTCTAATTGCCCCATGCCTAGACAGCACATATCTTGCACTTTTTGCAATGGTATTACGTTGTACTTTTTGTCCATAGATGTTCACCAGACTACAGAGGTGGTGCCCATAACCAGTACGCCCATATGCGCCAAATTTTGACATTGAGATATCTTACACAATTTGGTACAGAGAGTGCTGCAATTTTGCGTATATGTATTTGGTAGCAGTCTGCGGACCAAAGGTCGTGTCTCCACCCATACAAATTTTTTTTAAATTGTGATATCTTGAACAATGTAAGTGAGAGTGTTCGACAACACACTGTTCGTGACTCAACGCCCATGCGACTACATTATTGAAAACGAAGTATCTGGAAAACCATTACACCAATCGTCTTAGATGTTTACACGAGAATATTTCACAGCAATATTGGGCACATGACTCCATAATTGAAAGCGATATTTTCAGAACCATTTGGTTTGAACAGAAATATTCAGCACCCAAACAATAAATGGGCAATAGTAGAACATTAGACGTGCTTCCGCCATTGCCACAATTGCATTTAAATGTGCTATGTATTAATTTGACAGAAATATCGATACCTCCATTCTAAACTATGCTAAGTGCAAAAATTTATGTGGAATTCCTGTATAATGAAAATCGAATGACCTGTACTGTTTTGTGAATAACTTTTGATTGGGTTGACGGATAAACACCAGATTTTGACTGAATATAATTTCGAATATTTAGATATTAAAAATTTAGAATGGATGTATTGATAGTTAAGACCCTATAGAAAATTGGCGATATCGGTAAGGCATAGCCCACATGACACCCAAATTTAAAACGAAATATCTGTAGAACCATTGAACCACTCGTCATGGTATTTGGTATGGGTATATTAGACAGGACTACATATGCGTGGCTCAACACAAAACTTGGCGATATTAGTAATTGAGATAAACTATTTGGGCAAGACTATCAACTATACTGGATACATTGGTAGAAGATAAACCCACCACATAAACTTAAGCCAGTGGTTCGGCCTGTTGTGCGCTCCTTATTTATGATTTTTATACCCTACGGGTTACAGAAAATCGGTACTAGACACGTATTTTCTCAGTATCTTCCAGTCATATCCTCTGATATGAGTCAAGTCTGGCAATATGTCGGAACCGAAATATCGGGATCTTGCATGTGTGGAAGCTGGGCAGTGACTCAGAAAATGTTCCATCGTTTCGATGTTTCCCTGCATGCCCTGCACTCGTCGTTTTCTGCTAGTCCAATGCGATGAAGATGTGACTGTAATCTTAAGTGTCCCGTTAGAACACTCATCATCTTACTAATCTCGATCTTGTTTAGTTTCAGACAACTACTTGTTTTCTTCTCATTTGGGCCACCCCACAGTATCTTTGCAGTTGCTGATGATTTTATTGCTGAGCCATCACTGCCCAGTGCTTCAACTCATCCTTCGTGGCTTCGAAAGGTTTCCAATTTTCCAAGTTTATTATTCGAAGTTCTCTGCCCTTTGAAGCCAAGCTGTTTGCTCGTTCATTTCCAATCGCTCCGTTGTGCCCCGGTACCCAGAAAATACGCAGTTGACCATGGACTGAGAAATTATTTATCGTTCTTTTACAGTCTGACACTGTTCTGGATTTGACCTTTTCCGATGTTATTGCTTTGATCGCCATTTGGCTACCTATGAATATGTTGGCATATTTAGGCTTTGTGGTATTACTGAGCCAGTTAACACACTCCGTGACTGTGTTATGGTCTGGGAGGCGGAAGTAAAGTTATACTTCTGGTTCATCAATAAAAAGTCCCAGACCCGTCCTTCCTCCTAGCCTGGACCCATCAGTGTAGCAGCTGGTTCCCACTGGCGCATGAGCTAGTGTTCCGTTTTCCCAGGATCGTCTGTCTGGCACGAACGAATCACAGGTAGCTGTACGCCGCACTTCAGGAATGCGGTCGGAGATTTCCGTTGTTTGAATATGACCGACCAATGATTGTAATATCTTCTGATGGTACGACTTGTGGTCTCGATTTATCCATTCACCCATCACTTATAGACGTCTTGCTGTGAGGGCTGCCTCATACTTTATATGGATATTTTTTGGTTGGATGTGCAGTATAGTCTCCAACGCTCTTGTTGGTGCGGTTCTAATTGCCCCATGCCTAGACAGCACATATCTTGCACTTTTTGCAATGGTATTACGTTGTACTTTTTGTCCATAGATGTTCACCACACTACAGAGGTGGTGCCCATAACCAGTACGCCCATATGCGCCAAATTTTGACATTGAGATATCTTACACAATTTGGTACAGAGAGTGCTGCAATTTTGCGTATATGTATTTGGTAGCAGTCTGCGGACCAAAGGCCGTGTCTCCACCCATACAATTTTTTTTTTTAAATTGTGATATCTTGAACAATGTAAGCGAGAGTGTTCGACAACACACTGTTCGTGACTCAACGCCCATGCGACTACATTATTGAAAACGAAGTATCTGGAAAACCATTACACCAATCGTCTTAGATGTTTACACGAGAATATTTCACAGCAATATTGGGCACATGACTCCATAATTGAAAGCGATATTTTCAGAACCATTTGGTTTGAACAGAAATATTCAGCACCCAAACAATAAATGGGCAATAGTAGAACATTAGACGTGCTTCCGCCATTGCCACAATTGCATTTAAATGTGCTATGTATTAATTTGACAGAAATATCGATACCTCCATTCTAAACTATGCTAAGTGCAAAAATTTATGTGGAATTCCTGTATAATGAAAATCGAATGACCTGTGTTGTGAATAACTTTTGATTGGGTTGACGGATAAACACCAGATTTTGACCGAATATAATTTCGAATATTTAGATATTAAAAATTTAGAATGGATGTATTGATAGTTAAGACCCCATAGAAAATTGGCGATATCGGTAAGGCATAGCCCACATGACACCCAAATTTAAAACGAAATATCTGTAGAACCATTGAACCACTCGTCATGGTATTTGGTATGGGTATATTAGACAGGACTACATATGCGTGGCTCAACACAAAACTTGGCGATATTAGTAATTGAGATAAACTATTTGGGCAAGACTATCAAATTTTTATCTGTGTTTATGGAGAGTCCTATACGAAAGACATTGCACTAAAATGAATTTTGGGGCGACAAAGTGGACCGGGTCCAGCTAGTTTCCATATAACATTATCTGATAGGATGAGAAACCCCAATATTCTGTTTCAGACACAGTATGCACAAAAAATATTCACTGAAATTAGCAGGTACCTCTTAAAAAATTACTTTGGCGTACAATTAGTCACGCATCTATTCACACAACACTATTGATTTATTGTACCTAAGGTAGGCACAAATCTTATTCGGACATGTGTATAATATATAATTCAACCGAAATCCATATGTATGTAGGTAACGGGTACTTTTTAGGCATGGTAACATAACCCTCTTTATATACCCTTAATCCAAAGGGTACCTATCAGATTACATTAGACTAAATATTGCAAAATAAGCATAATCCCTGGATTAGGCTATCCTGAAGTCTATGACTGAAAGTTGGCGCAACAAATAATGAAACTTGACGTTGAACAATTTAAAATTGTTGTTAAACTTAAGCCAGTGGTTCGGCCTGTTGTGCGCTCCTTATTTATGATTTTTATACCTCACGGGTTACAGAAAATCGGTACTAGACACGTATTATCTCAGTATCTTCCAGTCATATCCTCTGATATGAGTCAAGTCTGGCTATATGTCGGAACCGAAATATCGGGATCTTGCATGTGTGGAAGCTGGGAAGTGACACAGAAAATGTTCCATCGTTTCGATGTTTTCCCTGCATGCCCTGCACTCGTCGTTTTCTGCTAGTCCAATGCGATGAAGATGTGCCTGTAAGCTTGAGTGTCCCGTTAGAACACTCATCATCTTACTAATCTCGATCTTGTTTAGTTTCAGAAAACTACTTGTTCTCTTCTCATTTGGGTCACCCCACAGTATCTTTGCAGTTGCTCCTACACTTGCTCTATTCCACACAGTTTTGTGAACCATCACTGCTCAGTGCTTCAACTCACCCCTCGTGGCTTCGAAAGGTTTCCAATTTTCCAAGTTTATTACTCGAAGTTCTCTGCCATTTGAGGCCAAGCTGTTTGCTAATTCATTTCCAATCACTCCGTTGTGTCCCGGTACCCAGAAAATACGCAGTTGACTGAGTAATTATTTATCGTTCTTTTACAGTCTAACACTGTTCTGGATTTGACCTTTTCCGATGTTATTGCTTTGATCGCCATTTGGCTATCTGTGAATATGTTGGCATATTTAGGCTTTGTGGTATTACTGAGCCAGTTAACACACTCCGTGATGGCTCGAACTTGTGCTTGAAATACTGTGTTATGGTCTGGGAGGCGGAAGTAAAGTTCTACTTCTGGTTCATCAATAATAGGTCCCAGACCCGTCCTTCCTCCTAGCCTGGACCCATCAGTGTAGCAGCTGGTTCCCACTGGCGCATGAGCTAGTGTTCCGTTTTCCCAGGATCGTCTGTCACAGGTAGCTGTAAGCCGCACTTCAGGAATGCTGTCAGAGATTTCCGTTGTTTGAATATGACCGACCAGTGATTGTAATATCTTCTGATGGTACGACTTGTGGTCTCGATTTATCCATTCACCCATCACTTGTAGACGCCTTGCTGTGAGGGCTGCCTCACACTTTATATGGATATCTATTGGTTGGATGTGCAGTATAGTCTCCAACGCTCTTGTTGGTGCGGTTCTAATTGCCCCGTGCCTAGACAGCACATATCTTGCACTTTTTGCAATGGTATTACGTTGTACTTTTT
The DNA here is from genome assembly GCA_963930755.1 of Eudasyphora cyanicolor. NCBI lineage: Eukaryota > Metazoa > Arthropoda > Insecta > Diptera > Muscidae > Eudasyphora > Eudasyphora cyanicolor. The sequence continues at coordinate 135,928,787 of OZ005734.1, forward strand.
GTCCATAGATGTTCACCACACTACAGAGGCGTAGGTTAGTATTGGTCTAATCACGCTCATGTATAGCCAACGACCAACCTCTGTGGGCCTACGTAACTCTTTCTTCAATATGATCTTTCCAGTACAGTTTCTGATCCAAGATTACTCCCAAGTATTTTACCTTTTCAGATATGGCAATATTCTTTTCCATGAATCGAGGACTGGGTTTAATGGACGGGATAAGTGTATCGGTCTGAACGTTGTTAAAAGCGCCCTCAATGTCTATACAAACGGCAAGTGTGTACATTTCTTCACTGAAGGACTGTTCTATGTGGTGTACTACCTCATGTAGAGCTGTTTCCACTGATATTCCTTTAACATATGCGTGTTGCTTGAATTTTAGCTTGTCATTGGCTATCTTACTTTTGATCATGTCGTCAATTATTCGCTCCATTGTTTTTAACAGGAAAGAAGTTAGGCTAATAGGTCGATTAGCCTTTGGGATCGAATAACTCGCCTTGCCAGGCTTGGGTATGAAGATCACCCATGAGTTAGGCATGCACTGAAAACTCCAACCAGATGAGTTGATACCAGACTCACCTCATTCTGAAGAAGCGCTGGAAATATTCCGTCCGGTCCCGCAGCCTTGAATGGAGAGAAGCTTTTTATTGCTTCTTTAACCATAGCATCCGTAATAGGTACTTGGTGCATCACTTTTTCGGTCTGTATCTGTTCCTCTGTTGGCCCAGCATTACCACTCGGAAAATAAGTTTTCATCAAAAGCCTTACGGTATCATCTACAGTTTCCATCCTTTTACCCGTTTCATCCACCAGTGTTTCGGTTTGGATATGAGTTTTTGAGAGGAACTTTTTTATTTTGGACATGCTGTTAACGCTGTCTACCTGCTCACAGAAAAGCTTCCAGGAGTTACGTTTCGTCCGTCTAATGATTTTAATGTATTCTTTGAGTCTTCTGTGGTAGTCGAGCTCTGTTGTAAAGTCTGCGGACATCCTTGTCAATCGAGCGAATTTGCCCTGTCATCCAGGGTTTCTCATAGGCAGATTTCCTTTCTCGAAGGGGGCAACTATCTTCGAATGATTTTACAAGAGCCTCCGTAATCCTCCTCTCATTGATATCAATGTCTTCTGTACTTGGATAATCGTGTTTAGGCTGGCCCAATCTATTTCTAAGTAGATTGCCGAATTTGGTCCAGTCGGTTTTAGCCTTATTACGGAGACTTATTGGGTTAGGCGGTGGCCGTGCAATTTTAAACCTTATATAACGGTGGTCCGAATAGGAGTGTTCATGCGAAACCCTCCACTCATGGATCTTATCAATGAGGTTTTCGGAGCATATCATTATATCTAATACTTCTTCCCTAATTTTGTTAACAAAGAGCGCCTTGTTCCCTATGTTGAGAGTTAGGAGATCGTTAGTATTCAAAAATTCTATAAGGGCTTGTCCACTTTTATTGGTGTCAGTACTACCCCAAGCATTATGGTGTGAGTTGGCATCACAACCAGCTAGTAACACATTACTTGTATTTTTGGATTCCCTTACCAGACGTTGTAATTCCGACGTAGGCGGCAATGTCGGCACATCGAACGGCAGGTATACTGACGCCAGGTACATACATCCATTACCTTGCATCAGCACAGTTGCGTACGATGTTGACAACTCTGGAGAGAAAAGATAGCATACGTTTTTATAGCACAGAATACAAGTCCTTGGACGAGTACCTGTGTTAGCGTAGAAAAGATTATAGTTCATATGGTGTAATCCAGTAACTTTTTTGTTTGTCTCACTCGCTTCTTTCTGTTCACTATTTTCGTTTGCCACTGCAGGCTGTACGTTCTTGTTTGGACTCGATTTAACTGTCCTGCCAATGGGGGTTTTTCCAATCTTAAAGAAGATTTTCCAAATCCCGAAAAATGCCATGCCTTTTGTCTTGACAAGGCTATGCCTGGAATACGGGTCTATGCCTACCACCAGGAGAGAAACATCGGGATCATTTTTCCTGTGGAAGACTTCCCACTTTCAGGTTCGAATCTTGTTCGCCAATGACGCTGAGTATGCGCTCTGACGGTACCTTACTTGCCCATCCTCTGACATAGAAAGATGTTTTTATGAGTACAGGGATGTCGCTTTTCCTTACCAGTTCCAGCTTTGCGCCGTCCCAAGGTGAGGGGATGCTCTCCACTAGTTTTTCGAGGACATCGACACAGCATTGTGATGACAGTTTCAGCATCAAAACGCCCCTCTCAAACGTGCAACTCATTACTTGGATTGTTGGTGCATCATTAGATTCGAGAATGTGGTCCAACACATTTGTGTAGAACAAATCTTCGAAAATATTGTTTTGCTCTTCGGGAATTCTGCCAGACGCACTACTGCTATCAATTATGGCATAGTGTAGTTCGTCCTGGATATGTTTTATGGCTATTTGGGAATAAGATGGTGCTTCCTTACACTTTTTTATAGCCACCTTGCTTTTTCCTTTAGAATGGGTTTTTCTGTTTGAGGCCCCCTCCTTTATGGATGGTTTGGTGGACTTGCTCACCTTCTCAACAACAGGATTTCGTATCGCTATCCTCTTCGGGAGATCTGACTCTTTTAGTAGATGTAGAAGAGTCAGATTCATCCTGTAATATCTTCTGCCGGTTCATCTTATTCAGTTTCCTTCTTTGTGCCCCTTACAGTCTTTTCCGATTTTCAACAATTGTAATATTGTTATCACTTGATGACTCAGAGTCTGAGTTCCCACTAGCTTTTAAAAGCTGGTTTTGCTTAGAGCTCCCCTTTGGTTTTCTTTATCTTCCTCATCGTTTCTTTTGCACAGGCTAGATGTGCTCTTGTATCTGTTTCGACTACGGGAACCGAGGCACACAACCCCGTATAAGTTACTTACTCACGATTGTTTGATAACGACGGCAAGTGACTCGCTAGTAAATCAACGCTTTCCGCCGGTACTGGGTTTATTTTTCCCTGCACCGTAATATCATTTACTTCATCAGGGTTAATCATACATTTTTGAGAGAGACCCCCATAGCCAGTATTTGCCCATAATAGGTATGTCGATGTTGGCCTTCCAGTCTACTTCCAAAATGTCTGTCCTGAGACCGATTCAACAAATTCAACCCCCACTTTAAGAACAACACACCTTGTGGTTGCGTAGTAGGTAGGTGAATAGGTACTGCGTAATAGGTCAAAAAAACTATCCGCTCTGCAAAAACACGTCCGTTCGCTACAACTGGCGGCGACTGAAAGGCCAAAAAAAGTATGAAGTAGTGTTAAATTTTCAAAAGGAAACTTGGCGATGCCACCAATGACTTGACAACGAAGCAATTATCGGAAGCGCTGTCCATTAAATATACAAAGGATAATGAAAAAGTTAGGTCGCACATTACAAAATCTTTTGCTGATGCAAGCCCACTGCGCCTATAAAGATTAAAGAAAGCATTCCCACGCCACGAAAAGGATATTTTCGAAGAAGCCTTGGACTTGGGTCTTCCTGAAAATGAGGTGGAAATTCATCCTAAGAAACTGACATTGATCAGTAAATGGTGCTGCGATGGATCATCCGGACAAAGTGTTTAAAAGCTTAGGACCACAGAGTTGAAAATTGGAGAAGGAAAATATATTGAATGTATTTACGAGTTCCATCTGACCATTTATGACGGAAAAGTCGTAAACGAACTGACAGAAACAACCCCATCATTGTCATGTCCGATTTGCAAAAAGAGGCAGAAGAACTTCTGTAATTTGAACGATTCTACAAACGAATATGAAATGTCGCCATTGCACGCAAGGATAGGGAGTATGGAGTTCTTGCTAAACTAAAAATATGTTGGCAGCTTCCGATCCACTTATTTCTTCCATGCCGCATGTGAAGTCGCGAAAAGCGTTAGGAAATAATTATAGTTTAGAAATGATTAGTATAATTTTAGATATAACTTCCCTTTCGAATTGTGATGAATTTTACAGGAAATTGAAAAAATTAATTTAAAAGAAAAAAATCTTTGTTGCGTAATAAGTTTTACACATAAAAACCTTACAAAAGAACTAAAAAAACCTAAAGAAATTTTTTGTTGGGTGATAATTTAAAAAAAAGGTCTAAAATTGTTAAAAATATTTTTTTGGTGACCACCTATAAGGCGTAACACCCTTTCCAAACACTCATTTTATAGACTGAACAATTATCTATCATATGCCATTTAAATTATTCGCTTATTTTATTCGGTTCAAAGGATAAGATTTTTGCAAACTCAAATGGCGCCACTGTGCGACAGAGGAACACTTACAGAAGAAAAGTGTGATGCATCAAGTAGGAGGTGGATCCGCATGCCTTAATCATGCATATATCCCAAAAATAGATGGAATAATAACCAAGCCAGGCGAGACGAGTTATACGACCCCAAAGGCTTATCGATCAAGTAGCCTAACTTCTGTCTTGTTAAAAACAATGGAGGGAATCAAAAGTACATAAAATAGTGGATGACGGGCTAAAATTCAAACAACACGCCTATGTCAAAGGAAGATCAGTGGAAACAGCTCTACATGAGTTAGCGCAGTACTTAGAGGAGACCTTCAGTAAAGAAATGAATACGCTTGCAAAGGCATTGAAGGCGCAAGGAATAGGTGGGTTATTTGTGGGTCATACGACGTAAAAATTAGAGACTAAATCGTGGTATACCTCAGGGGGCATTTTATCTCCTCTACTATGAGTTACGACGATACACAGTTTCCTAAAAGCCCTCAGCAATAATGGACTTAAACCATTCTGTTATGCAGACGACGTTGTAATACTTCTAGGGGCATACATCCAAACTAATTATGGACACAACCAAGGGAATTAAATGTTATCTCAGCCAAACTGTAATATTGTAGCGTAAATATGATTCAGTAATGCCAACAAGAATATGATTGCTTGACATATATAAAAGAATGTCAAATTACACGAGCAATCGTCACCACTTGTGACTTCACAAAGCTCGCCGCAAGGTTTCTACAATTGTGTGGACTGCCCCGCTGATTCATAATTTGAATTCACTCACATTTAAAAAAATTTTTAACTAAAATTTTAAGAAAATTGTCCGGAATGGGGGGACAGCAGTCGAGATTGGTGAAACCAAACGCCAATGTGATAAACGAAGTTAAGGTTGTAAAAAAGGAACTAAATTTGTTCCAAATACAGATCTGTCTCATCCTAATAACAGTCTTTGCAGGTCTAAAGTTCGCTTTAAAAATGTACTCTATGCACAATAAAGCCCTTAAGAAAATGTATATAGATAGAGCAAATATGGACAAAATATAATAGATGATGGAATCGGAATTGATACCCTATTAGATACAGAGAAGGATAATTTCAGGAAATCTTATAAATGTATTATTAAAAACATTTTTATACGTACCGAGACAGTTAGGAAGCATTTAGGAACATTAGTGAGTTCATTGGAGAAGATTAGAGCAAATATGGACAAAATATAATAGATGATGGAATGGGAATTGATACCATATTAGATACAGAGAAGGATAACTTCAAGAAATCTTATAAATGTATTATTAAAAACATTTTTATACGTACCGAGACGGTTAGGAAGCATTTAGGAATATTAGTGAGTTCATTGGAGAATATTAGAGCACTTATATCCAAGCATCAGACTCGACTAACAGTAGAATATAGGAAACAGAGTTTAGACATATATTGGGTCTTGAGGGACCAATAAGTAAGAATCTTGTCCAAATATAGCATAAAACAGAAAGTTCCACACTCGATAGATGAATGTATTGGTACCATCTGCGGAAATTGGAAAGATCACATTGATTTCAGAAGAGCATGAAACCGAAGATAGTAGTGACGGCACAGCCAACAGTTTTTGAACGCAGCCTCCAGGCTGATTCCCGAGTTCGACGGAAAACCTGAGAACTTAACGACATTTTTAGACGCATTGAGTTGGCAGCCAAATGCTCAACTCAGGCCGCTGTCAAGGCTATGATAAAGAACTGCACCATTGACAATTTGGCAGCACAAACGATGCAATTGGCAAGTTCGTGAGCAGAACGCGGTTCTGTATTTAGGTCAGATGTCCCGCGGCAACCGCGGTGGCAGAGGTAAGCATCGTGGTCGCGGTGGCTACTATTACAATAATAAGAATAATAATAATGGTCACAATATTCGGGGTAACGGCAACGGTTACAATAAACGTGGTGGCCGTGGTGGTCGCGGCGGTAATGCTGGCCAGAGCCAGCACCGACAGAACAATCAGGGATATGGCAATAACGTTAAGAGCAAAAGTTAAGGGTTAAATATACACAACCGGTATATATTAGGAACTATCGTATATATATAAGGATAAAATTGAGAAACAGGTAAAGAAACTCATAGATGATAATGTAGTAGAACCATCACAATCGGAATATAATAGTCCTATTTTTTGGTTCCAAAGAAATCCCTTCCTTATTCGAAGGAGAAGAGATGGAGATTTGTCATAAATTATAGACAGATAAATAACACTATGTGTTTAGGTGGGCACCCTGTTAGTTTTAAGTTGAAATGAATTGTTAAAAACAACCCTATGTATTATAACGAAGAATTAGAAAAGAAATAATGTAGAATATGTTTACGTTTGTGACGGGAACGAAGTTGCCGCTCCCCTCTCTTCTGTTTTACGATTAACTCTCTAAAATAAACAAACGAACCCGAAGTTACGACTACCCCCAAATTTTATTTTAATGTTAAAAACCATAATTTACCCCGAATACATTATTGCCATTAAATACCCAAATATCCCCACAAACCAACATAAGGTAAGGTTTCGATTTTGTGATTTTCAGTGTCAAAAATAAATAAACAAAGCATAGTGTAAGAGTGCATAACAAAAAGAAATAATAAACAATAAAAGAACCACCACTGCTGTGTCTGATTTGTTGTTGTTGTCATCGTTGATGCTGTGGTTAACGATAGCCAACGACGATCCACTGCACAGTGGGAGGAATTCCAAAAAAAAGGAAATAATTCTGCCGTTTCTTAACCAGACAACCGATTGCGACCAAACTTGGCATGTTTGTAGAAGAGGTATTAGAGAAGTTAAGTTTTGAGTTTGGGCACCCCTGTGGTATACACGGGCGGAGCTGCAGGGCTTCTAAGTTGGCCACCTCGGTTGAACAAAATGTTTAGGCGCGTGTAACTTTCGTATTTTCCGATTCATAAAATCTTTTTTTGTGTATATTCTAATAACCGAGTTCTACAAAAGGCTTTTTGCAACTAACAGTTATCTTGTATACTTACCGAGATATCTGTATTTGATAATTGAATTTTTAATTTTTTCCCCGACCTTGTGCTAGTATTTTGTAAATGTCGAAGCAGAATATGCACCAATTTTATCCACTTAAGCATGCCTGGATCGGCAATAACATTTCCTATATGATGAAAAAATTGGTTCGATTTAACCAACAGGACAAAAGTTATGGCCCCTTGAAGTCATATTTTCAAAAAATCGATTTTTTTCATTTTTTTAGGAAAAAAGTTTATGTCGTATTTTTGAGTTTTAGAAGAAGTTAGCTAAAAAATTTATAACATATTTACCATCATCTTAAAGGAAACTTTCCAAAGTATGCTCTCACAGAAAGAACCAGTCTAAAATATTTACTGGTATTGTTACCAAGCTTCTCCAATTTACACAATTTTTTAGACAAATTTCAAAAGTAAGCCACATTTTCTCCAATCGCAAAGCTTAAATGTTAAAACTTTTGGCATATTTATGTGTGGTAAGGTGTTGTACGTTGAACTGCAAAGGGAATCTGAAACCTCGCTTTTAGTATAGTAGATATAGGGGAAAATCCAAAAATCCCATTTTTGGGCATTTTCAAAATTATTTTGGGAATTGTGGGATCGACTTTTGGAAATATAATAATCGCGAATTACATTCGATTTGTTATGTCAGAATCTACAAACTACAAAATATTTCATTGAAAAATTTTCATTTTTAAAAATTTTATGTCGATTTTACATTTCTGTCTGCATTTGAAAAGTCTTTTTTTTCCTTTTTTCCTGACCCTGTCGTAGCATTTGCTTAATATCAGTGCAGAATATAAACCGATTTCTCTCACATCAACTTCTCTAAATTGACAAAAAAAATTTCTGTGTGATGCAAAAAATTTCGGTAAATTGTGTCCACCTATACAAAAGTTATGGCCACATCAATTTACACTTTCAAAATATAGACAATTTTTGTATTTTATTGCGAAAAGGTGTATGTAGTATTTTCCTGGAGAATATTTACGAGAAAAGAACGAGACAAAAATTTTTATTAATAGTCTTGCTACGCTTCTCCAAATGACACCATTTTTTACGAAAATTTCAAAACTAGGCCACATTTTCGGCAATCGCAAAGCTTGGATATGAAATCCTTTACCATTTTTATATGTAGTAATCTGTTATACGATAAACTGCAAAAGGATTTTTGCGCCCGGCTTATAACAGATTTGGGGAAAAAACAAAAAAATCTCTTTTGTGGGGATATTCAAATTTATTTTGGGAATTTTCAAATGCAGATATCTCGGCAAGTATACAAGATAACTGCCTTTTGTAGACCTCGGTTATTAGAATACACACAAAAAAAGATTTTATGAATCGGACGGAAAATACGAAAGTTACACGCGCTTAAACATTTTGTTCAACCGAGGTGGCCAACTTTGAGGCCCTGCAGCTCCGCCCCAGTAACCCAAAACTTAACTTCTCTAATACCTCTTCTACAAATATGCCAAGTTTGGTCGCAATCTGTTGTCTGGTTAAGAAACGGCAGAAATATTTCCTCCCACTGTGCGCTGGCTTGTTACCCCCCACTCCCATCCCTCGACAAAAGACCGGTCAAACGTCAATTTGAGTGTGCGTGTGTGTCTGCGTGTTGTATTGGTTGCAATACAAGTTTGGTGAAACCACATTTTTCTACAATATTCTTTTTTATCAAACCGCACAGTGGACCCGAAGTGAAAAAAAGTGAATGCACTTTTATTTCAAAAATTGTTGTGAAAAATAAAAATAATAAAAATTGTGGTAACAAGCAATAATAATTATTGAATTTTTATTGTTATATTCACAGTGTTTCGAAACTAATTTGTAGTTGCCCCCTATAAATAAATACAGCATCTTACACATTGTTTATTATATTAATACGTAGTTTAGGAGTCAGTCGCCGCCAGTTGTAGCGAACGGACGTGTTTTTGCAGAGCGGATAGTTTTTTTAACCTATTACGCAGTACCTATTCACCTACCTACTACGCAACCACAAGCTGTGTTGTTCTTAAAGTGGGGGTTGAATTTGTTGCATCGGTCTCAGGACAGACATTTTGGAAGTAGACTGGAAGGCCAACATCGACATACCTATTAGGGGCAAATACTGGCTATGGGGTCTCTCTCAAAAATGTATGATTAACCCTGATGAAGTAAATAATATTACGGTGCAGGGAAAAATAAACCCAGTACCGGCGGAAAGCGTTGATTTACTAGCGAGTCACTTGCCGTCGTTATCAAATAGTGAGTAAGTAACTTCTACGGGGTTGGGTGCCTCGGATCCCGTAGTCGAAACAGACACAAGAGCACATCTAGCCTGTGCAAAAGAAACGATGAGGAAGATAAAGAAAACCCAAGGGGAGCTCTAAGCAAAACCAGCTTTTAAAAGCTAGTGGGAACTCAGACTCTGAGTCATCAAGTGATAACAATATTACAATTGTTGAAAATCGGAAAAGACTGTAAGGGGCACAAAAAAGGAAACTGAATAAGATGAACCGGCAGAAGATATTACAGGATGAATCTGACTCTTCTACATCTACTAAAAGAGTCAGATATCCCGAAGAGCATAGCGATGCGAAATCAATTAAGAAGAAAAAAAGCTCACCGACACCCAGCATTTCGGAGAAACCTATTCAATCTACCAAAAAAGGAGCTTCTAGTCAGAATCCGTTAATGGTGGGAGGTGAAGTTGATCCTGTTGTTGAGAAGGTGAGTAAGTCCACCAAACCATCCATAAAAGAGGGGGCCTCAAACAAAAAGACCCATTCTAAAGGAAAAAGCAAGGTGGCTATAAGAAAGGGTAAGGAAGCACCATCTTATTCCCAAATAGCCAAAAAACATATTCAGGACGAACTACACTATGCCATAATTGATAGCAGTAGTGCGTCTGGCAGAATTCCCGAAGAGCAAAAGAGCATCTTCGAAGATTTGTTCTACACAAAGGTGTTGGACCACATTCCCGAATCTAATGATGGACCAACAATCCAAGTAATGAGTTGCACGTTTGAGAGGGGCGTTTTGATGCTGAAACTGGTATCACAATGCTGTGTCGATGTCCTCGGAAAACTAGTGGAGAGCATCCCCTCACCTAGGGACGGCGCAAATCTGAAACTGGTAAGGAAAAGCGACATCCGTGTACTCATAAAAACATCTATCTATGTCAGAGGATGGGCAAGTAAGGTACCGTCAGAGCGCATACTCAGCGTCATTGGCAAACAAGATTCGAATCTTAAAGTGGGGAAGTGGGAAGTCTTCCACAGGAAAAATGATCACGATGGTTCTCTCCTGGTGGTAGGCATAGACCCGTATTCCAGGCATAGCATTGTCAAGACAAAAGGCATGGCATTTTTCGGGATTTGGAAAATCTCATTTAAGATTGGAAAAACCCCCATTGGCAGGACAGTTAAGTCGAGCCCAAACACGAACGTACCGCCTGCAGTGGTGTGTGTGTGCGTGTTGTATTGGTTGCAATACAAGTTTGGTGAAACCACATTTTTCTACAATATTCTTTTTTATCAAACCGCACAGTGGACCCGAAGTGAAAAAAGTGAATGCACTTTTATTTTAAAAATTGTTGTGAAAATTAAAAATAATAAAAATTGTGGTAACAAGCAATAATAATTATTGAATTTTTATTGTTATATTCACAGTGTTTCGAAACTAATTTGTAGTTGCCCCCTATAAATAAATACAGCATCTTACACATTGTTTATTATATTAATACGTAGTTTAGGAGTCAGTCGCCGCCAGTGGTAGCGAACGGACGTGTTATTGCAGAGCGGATAGTTTTTTCAACCTATTACGCAATACTTATTCACCTACCTACTACGCAACCACAAGGTGTTGTTCTTAAAGTGGGGGTTAAATTTGTTGAATCGGTCTCAGGACAGACATTTTGGAAGTAGTCTGGAAGGCCAACATCGACGTACCTATTACCGGCAAATACTTGCTATGGGGGTATCTCCCAAAAATTTTTGATTAACCCTGATGAAGTAAATTATTTTACGGTGCAGGGAAAAATAAACCCAGTATCGGCGGAAAGCGTTGATTTACTCGCGAGTCACGAGTCGTCGTTATCAAACAATCGTGAGCCAGTAACTTCTACGGGTTTGGGTGCCTCGGATTTCGTAGTCGTAGATACAAGAGCACATCTAGCCTTTGGCAAAATAAACGATGAGGAAGATAAGGAAAACCCAAGGGGGGGCTCTAAGCAACCCCAGCTTTTAAAAGCTAGTGGGAACTCGAACTCTGAGTCATCAAGTGATAACAATATTACTATTGTTGAAAATCGGAAAAGACTGTCAGGGACACAACGAAGGAAACTGAATAAGATGAACCGGCAGAAGATATTACAGGATGAATCTGACTCTTCTACATCTACTAAAAGAGTCAGATCTCCCGAAGAGCATAGCGATGCGAAATCAATTAAGAAAAAGAAAAGCTCACCGACACCCAGCATTTCGGAGAAACCTATTCAATCTACCAAAACAGGAGCTTCTAGTCAGAATCCGTTAATGGTGGGAGGTGAAGTTGATCCTGTTGTTGAGAAGGTGAGTAAGTCCACCAAACCATCCATAAAAGAGGGGGCCTCAAACAAAAAGACCCATTTTAAAGGAAAAAGCAAGGTGGCAATAAGAAAGGGTAAGGAAGCACCATCTTATTCCCAAATAGCCAAAAAACATATTCAGGACGAACTACACTATGCCATAATTAATAGCAGTAGTGCGTCTGGCAGAATTCCCGAAGAGCAAAAGAGCATCTTCGAAGATTTGTTCTACACAAAGGTGTTGGACCACATTCCCGAATCTAATGATGGACCAACAATCCAAGTAATGAGTTGCACGTTTGAGAGGGGCGTTTTGATGCTGAAACTGGTATCACAATGCTGTGTCGATGTCCTCGGAAAACTAGTGGAGAGCATCCCCTCACCTTGGGATGGCGCAAATCTGAAACTGGTAAGGAAAAGCGACATCCGTGTACTCATAAAAACATCTATCTATGTCAGAGGATGGGCAAGTAAGGTACCGTCAGAGCGCATACTCAGCGTCATTGGCAAACAAGATTCGAACCTTAAAGTGGGGAAGTGGGAAGTCTTCCACAGGAAAAATGATCCCGATGGTTCTCTCCTGGTGGTAGGCATAGACCCGTATTCCAGGCATAGCATTGTCAAGACAAAAGGCATGGCATTTTTCGGGATTTGGAAAATCTCATTTAAGATTGGAAAAACCCCCATTGGCAGGACAGTTAAGTCGAGCCCAAACACGAACGTACCGCCTGCAGTGGTGTGTGTGTGCGTGTTGTATTGGTTGCAATACAAGTTTGGTGAAACCACATTTTTCTACAATATTATTTTTTATCAAACCGCACAGTGGACCCGAAGTGAAAAAAGTGAATGCACTTTTATTTTAAAAATTGTTGTGAAAATTAAAAATAATAAAAATTGTGGTAACAAGCAATAATAATTATTGAATTTTTATTGTTATATTCACAATGTTTCGAAACTAATTTGTAGTTGCCCCCTATAAATAAATACAGCATTTTACACATTGTTTATTATATTAATACGTAGTTTAGGAGTCAGTCGCCGCCAGTGGTAGCGAACGGACGTGTTATTGCAGAGCGGATAGTTTTTTCAACCTATTAAGCAATACTTATTCACCTACCTACTACGCAACCACAAGGTGTTGTTCTTAAAGTGGGGGTTAAATTTGTTGAATCGGTCTCAGGACAGACATTTTGGAAGTAGTCTGGAAGGCCAACATCGACGTACATATTACCGGCAAATACTGGCTATGGGGGTATCTCCCAAAAATTTTTGATTAACCCTGATGAAGTAAATGATATTACGGTGCAGGGAAAAATAAACCCAGTACCGGCGGAAAGCGTTGATTTACTCGCGAGTCACTTGCCGTCGTTATCAAATAGTGAGTAAGTAACTTCTACGGGGTTGGGTGCCTCGGATCCCGTAGTCGAAACAGATACAAGAGCACATCTAGCCTATGCAAAAGAAACGATGAGGAAGATAAAGAAAACCCAAGGGGAGCTCTAAGCAAAACCAGCTTTTAAAAGCTAGTGGGAACTCAGACTCTTAGTCATCAAGTGATAACAATATTACAATTGTTGAAAATCGGAAAATACTGTAAGGGGCACAAAGAAGGAAACTGAATAAGATGAACCGGCAGAAGATATTACAGGATGAATCTGACTCTTCTACATCTACTAAAAGAGTCAGATATCCCGAAGAGCATAGCGATGCGAAATCAATTAAGAAGAAAAAAAGCTCACCGACACCCAGCATTTCGGAGAAACCTATTCAATCTACCAAAAAAGGAGCTTCTAGTCAGAATCCGTTAATGGTGGGAGGTGAAGTTGATCCTGTTGTTGAGAAGGTGAGTAAGTCCACCAAACCATCCATAAAAGAGGGGGCCTCAAACAAAAAGACACATTCTAAAGGAAAAAGCAAGGTGGCTATAAGAAAGGGTAAGGAAGCACCATCTTATTCCCAAATAGCCAAAAAACATATTCAGGACGAACTACACTATGCCATAATTGATAGCAGTAGTGCGTCTGGCAGAATTCCCGAAAAGCAAAAGAGCATCTTCGAAGATTTGTTCTACACAAAGGTGTTGGACCACATTCCCGAATCTAATGCTGGACCAACAATCCAAGTAATGAGTTGCACGTTTGAGAGGGGCGTTTTGATGCTGAAACTGGTATCACAATGCTGTGTCGATGTCCTCGGAAAACTAGTGGAGAGCATCCCCTCACCTTGGGACGGCGCAAATCTGAAACTGGTAAGGAAAAGCGACATCCGTGGACTCATAAAAACATCTATCTATGTCAGAGGATGGGCAAGTAAGGTACCGTCAGAGCGCATACTCAGCGTCATTGGCAAACAAGATTCGAACCTTAAAGTGGGGAAGTGGGAAGTCTTCCACAGGAAAAATGATCCCGATGGTTCTCTCCTGGTGGTAGGCATAGACCCGTATTCCAGGCATAGCATTGTCAAGACAAAAGGCATGGCATTTTTCGGGATTTGGAAAATCTCATTTAAGATTGGAAAAACCCCCATTGGCAGGACAGTTAAGTCGAGCCCAAACACGAACGTACCGCCTGCAGTGGTGTGTGTGTGTGTGCGTGTTGTATTGGTTACAATACAAGTTTGGTGAAACCACATTTTTCTACAATATTCTTTTTTATCAAACCGCACAGTGGACCCGAAGTGAAAAAAGTGAATGCACTTTTATTTTAAAAATTGTTGTGAAAATTAAAAATAATAAAAATGGTGGTAACAAGCAATAATAATTATTGAATTTTTATTGTTATATTCACAGTGTTTCGAAACTAATTTGTAGTTGCCCCCTATAAATAAATACAGCATCTTACACATTGTTTATTATATTAATACGTAGTTTAGGAGTCAGTCGCCGCCAGTGGTAGCGAACGGACGTGTTATTGCAGAGCGGATAGTTTTTTCAACCTATTACGCAATACTTATTCACCTACCTACTACGCAACCACAAGGTGTTGTTCTTAAAGTGGGGGTTTAATTTGTTGAATCGGTCTCAGGACAGACATTTTGGAAGTAGTCTGGAAGGCCAACATCGACGTACCTATTACCGGCAAATACTGGCTATGGGGGTATCTCCCAAAAATTTTTGATTAACCCTGATGAAGTAAATGATATTACGGTGCAGGGAAAAATAAACCCAGTACCGACGGAAAGCGTTGATTTTCTCGCGAGTCACTTGCCGTCGTTATCAAATAGTGAGTAAGTAACTTCTACGGGGTTGGGTGCCTCGGATCCCGTAGTCGAAACAGATACAAGAGCACATCTAGCCTATGCAAAAGAAACGATGAGGAAGATAAAGAAAACCCAAGGGGAGCTCTAAGCAAAACCAGCTTTTAAAAGCTAGTGGGAACTCAGACTCTTAGTCATCAAGTGATAACAATATTACAATTGTTGAAAATCGGAAAAGACTGTAAGGGGCACAAAGAAGGAAACTGAATAAGATGAACCGGCAGAAGATATTACAGGATGAATCTGACTCTTCTACATCTACTAAAAGAGTCAGATATCCCGAAGAGCATAGCGATGCGAAATCAATTAAGAAGAAAAAAAGCTCACCGACACCCAGCATTTCGAAGAAACCTATTCAATCTACCAAAAAAGGAGCTTCTAGTCAGAATCCGTTAATGATGGGAGGTGAAGTTGATCCTGTTGTTGAGAAGGTGAGTAAGTCCACCAAACCATCCATAAAAGAGGGGGCCTCAAATAAAAAGACCCATTCTAAAGGAAAAAGCAAGGTGGCTATAAGAAAGGGTAAGGAAGCACCATCTTATTCCCAAATAGCCAAAAAACATATTCAGTACGAACTACACTATGCCATAATTGATAGCAGTAGTGCGTCTGGCAGAATTCCCGAAGAGCAAAAGAGCATCTTCGAAGATTTGTTCTACACAAAGTTGTTGGACCACATTCCCGAATCTAATGATGGACCAACAATCCAAGTAATGAGTTGCACGTTTGAGAGGGGCGTTTTGATGCTGAAACTGGTATCACAATGCTGTGTCGATGTCCTCGGAAAACTAGTGGAGAGCATCCCCTCACCTTGGGACGGCGCAAATCTGAAACTGGTAAGGAAAAGCGACATCCGTGTACTCATAAAAACATCTATCTATGTCAGAGAATGGGCAAGTAAGGTACCGTCAGAGCGCATACTCAGCGTCATTGGCAAACAAGATTCGAACCTTAAACTGGGGAAGTGGGAAGTCTTCCACAGGAAAAATGATCCCGATGGTTCTCTCCTGGTGGTAGGCATAGACCCGTATTCCAGGCATAGCATTGTCAAGACAAAAGGCATGGCATTTTTCGGGATTTGGAAAATCTCATTTAAGATTGGAAAAACCCCCATTGGCAGGACAGTTAAGTCGAGCCCAAACACGAACGTACCGCCTGCAGTGGTGTGTGTGTGCGTGTTGTATTGGTTGCAATACAAGTTTGGTGAAACCACATTTTTCTACAATATTCTTTTTTATCAAACCGCACAGTGGACCCGAAGTGAAAAAAGTGAATGCACTTTTATTTTAAAAATTGTTGTGAAAATTAAAAATAATAAAAATTGTGGTAACAAGCAATAATAATTATTGAATTTTTATTGTTATATTCACAGTGTTCCGAAACTAATTTGTAGTTGCCCCCTATAAATAAATACAGCATCTTACACATTGTTTATTATATTAATACGTAGTTTAGGAGTCAGTCGCCGCCAGTGGTAGCGAACGGACGTGTTATTGCAGAGCGGATAGTTTTTTCAACCTATTACGCAATACTTATTCACCTACCTACTACGCAACCACAAGGTGTTGTTCTTAAAGTGGGGGTTAAATTTGTTGAATCGGTCTCAGGACAGACATTTTGGAAGTAGTCTGGAAGGCCAACATCGACGTACCTATTACCGGCAAATACTGGCTATGGGGGTATCTCCCAAAAATTTTTGATTAACCCTGATGAAGTAAATGATATTACGGTGCAGGGAAAAATAAACCCAGTACCGGCGGAAAGCGTTGATTTACTCGCGAGTCACGAGTCGTCGTTATCAAACAATCGTGAGCAAGTAACTTCTACGGGTTTGGGTGCCTCGGATTTCGTAGTCGTAGATACAAGAGCACATCTAGCCTTTGGCAAAATAAACGATGAGGAAGATAAAGAAAACCCAAGGGGGGGCTCTAAGCAACCCCAGCTTTTAAAAGCTAGTGGGAACTCGAACTCTGAGTCATCAAGTGATAACAATATTACTATTGTTGAAAATCGGAAAAGACTGTCTGGGGCACAACGGAGGAAACTGAATAAGATGAACCGGCAGAAGATATTACAGGATGAATCTGACTCTTCTACATCTACTAAAAGAGTCAGATCTCCCGAAGAGCATAGCGATGCGAAATCAATTAAGAAGAAAAAAAGCTCACCGACACCCAGCACTTCGGAGAAACCTATTCAATCTACCAAAAAAGAAGCTTCTAGTCAGAATCCGTTAATGGTGGGAGGTGAAGTTGATCCTGTGGTTGAGAAGGTGAGTAAGTCCACCAAACCATCTATAAAAGAGGGGGCCTCAAATAAAAAGACCCATTCTAAAGGAAAAAGCAAGGTGGCTATAAGAAAGGGTAAGGAAGCACCATCTTATTCCCAAATAGCCAAAAAACATATTCAGGACGAACTACACTATGCCATAATTGATAGCAGTAGTGCGTCTGGCAGAATTCCCGAAGAGCAAAGGAGCATCTTCGAAGATTTGTTCTACACAAAGGTGTTGGACCACATTCCCGAATCTAATGATGGACCAACAATCCAAGTAATGAGTTGCACGTTTGAGAGGGGCGTTTTGATGCTGAAACTGGTATCACAATGCTGTGTCGATGTCCTCGGAAAACTAGTGGAGAGCATCCCCTCACCTTGGGACGGCGCAAATCTGAAACTGGTAAGGAAAAGCGACATCCCTGTACTCATAAAAACATCTTTCTATGTCAGAGGATGGGCAAGTAAGGTACTGTCAGAGCGCATACTCAGCGTCATTGGCAAACAAGATTCGAACCGTAAAGTGGGGAAGTGGGAAGTCTTCCACAGGAAAAATGATCCCGATGGTTCTCTCCTGGTGGTAGGCATAGACCCGTATTTCAGGGATAGCCTTGTCAAGACAAAAGGCATGGCATTTTTCGGTATTTTTAACATCTTCTTTAAGATTGGTAAAACCCCCATTGGCAGGACAAGTAAATCGAGCCCACACACGAACGTACCGCCTGCAGTGGCAAACGAAAATAGTGAACAGAAAGAAGCGAGTGAGACAATTCCAAAAAGTGAGGTGGAAGTTGTCGATAACATCGCCAAATTGACGATAACACCATCAATGTTGCAGAATGTTCCGAGCAAAGGTGGTGATAAGGATATGGGGAGGGGCACAAAAAGTCAAAACAAAGAGGGAGCGACAAAAAACAACACCGCCTTCCAAGAAGTGGTCGATAACATTACCAAATTGCCGATAATATCACCAATTTTGCAGAATATTCCCAGCAATAGTGGTGATAGGAATAGGTACATAAAGAAAGGGAACGACAAAAAGTAACACCGCCTCCCAAAGAGGTCTACTTGACGAGTGTGTAATAGGTAAACGAAAGGAGGAGAAAAACTCACTACCAAATAAGGAGTGTAACCAGATAGGATAGACGACTCCCAAAGGAAACTTTTACTGGAAAGACAATGATTGAGATCAGCCAGATAAACCTCCACCGGAGCGAAACGGCATCCATTGCCCTGATGGACATAATAAATAAAGGCAGGGTTAATGTTGCTTTGGTCCAGGAACCGTGGACTACTAGTAACAAAGTTACTGGATTACACCATATGAACTACAATCTTTTCTACGCTAACACAGGTACTCGTCCAAGGACGTATGCTATATTTTCTCTCCAGAGTTGTCAACATCGGACGCAACTGTGCTGACGCAAGGTAATGGAAGTATGTACCTGGCGTCAGTATACCTGCCATTCGATGCGCCGACATTGCCACCTACGTCGGAATTACAACGTCTGGTAAGGGAATCCAAAAATACAAGTAATGTGTTACTAGTTGGATGTGATGCCAACTCACACCATATTGCTTGGGGTAGTACTGACACCAATAAAAGGGGACAAGCCCTTATACAATTTTTGAATACTAACAATCTCCTAACTCTCAACATAGGGAACAAGGGGCCCTTTGTTAACAAAATTAGGGAAGAAGTATTAGATATAACGATATGCTCGGAAAACCTCATTGATAAGATCCATGAGTGGAGGGTTTCGGATGAACACTCCTATTCGGACCACCGTTATATAAGGTTTAAAATTGCACGGCCACCGCCTAACCCAATAAGTCTCCGTAATAAGGCTAAAACCGACTGGACCAAATTCGGCAATCTACTTAGAAATAGATTGGGCCAGCCTAAATACGATTATCCAAGTACAGAAGACATTGATACCAATGTGAGGAGGATTACGGAGGCTCTTGTAAAATCATTCGAAGATAGTTGCCCGCTTCGAGAAAGGAAATCTGCCTATGAGAAACCCTGGATGGCAGGGCAAATTCGCTCGATTGGCAAGGATGTCCGCAGACTTTACAACAGAGCTCGACGTAAAAAGCTATCAGTATATTGGGATGAGTACCACAGAAGGCTCAAAGAATACAATAAAATCATTAGACTGGCGAAACGTAACTCCTGGAGGCTTTTCTGTGAGCAGGTAGACAGCGTTAACAGCATGTCCAAAATAAAAAAGTTCCTCTCAAAAACTCATATCCAAACCGAAACACGGGTGGATGAAACGGGTAAAAGGATGGAAACTATAGATGATACCGTAAGGCTTTTGATGAAAACTCATTTTCCGAGTGGTAATGCTGGGCCAACAGGAACAGTTACAGACCGAAAATGTAATGCATCAAGTACCTATTGCGGATGCTATGGTTAAAGAAGCAATAAAACGCTCTCTCCTTTAAGGCTGCGGGACCGGACGGAATATTTCCAGCGCTTCTTCAGAATGAGGTGGATCTGGTATCAACTCATCTGGTTGGAGTTTTCACTGCATGCCTAACTCATGCATATACCCCAAAAATTGTCAGGAATCAAGGGTGGTCTTCATACCTAAGCCTGGCAAGGCGAGTTATACGATCCCAAAGGCTTATCGACCTATTAGCCTAACTTCTTTCCTGTTAAAAACAATGGAGCGAATAATTGACGACATGATCAAAAGTACGATAGCCGATGACAAGCTAAAATTCAAGCAACACGCATATGTTAAAGGAAGATCAGTGGAAACAGCTCTACATGAGGTAGTACACCACATAGAACAGTCCTTCAGTGAAAAATTGTACACACTTGCCGTTTGTATAGACATTGAGGGCGCTTTTAACAACGTTCAGACCGATACACTTATCCAGTCCTTAGACGAGTTTCAGGTTGACCGGGCGTTGATAAACTGGATCAACAATATGCTAAGGAATAGGTGGATTATTTGTGGGTCATATGACGTAAAAATCAGAGACAAGGTAAATCGTGGTATACCTCAGGGGGCATTTTATCGCCTCTCCTATGGGTTACGACGATACACAGTCTCCTTAAAGCCCTCACCAATGAAGGACTTAAACCAGTCTGTTATGCAAACGACGTTATAATACTTCTAAGGGGCACACAACCAAACCAACTTTGAAGAAGAGCTGAGGAGGAACTTAACATAGCATATAACTGGGCACAACCAAGGGGACTAAATGTCAACCCAGACAAAACAGAAATATGTCTATTTACAAGGAAAAGGAAGATTCATCTTTTTACCGTGCCTCGTTTCCTGGATAAGAATATTGCCATATCTAAAAAGATAAAATGCTTGGGAGTAATCTTGGATCAGAAACTGTACTGGAAAGATCATATTGAAGAAAGAGTTACAAAGGCCCACAGATGTTGGTCGTTGTGCAGAAGAGCTATAGGTTCAAAATGGGGACTACGTCCAAATATGACACACTGGCTTTACATGAGCGTGATTAGACCAATAATAACCTACGCCTCTGTAGTGTGGTGGACATCAATGGACAAAAAGTACAACGTAATACCATTGCAAAAAGTGCAACGTATGTGCTGTCTAGGCATAAGCGGAGCAATTAGAACCGCACCAACAAGAGCGTTGGAGACTATACTGCACATCCAACCAATAGATATCCGTATAAAGTATGAGGCAGCCCTCACGGCAAGACGTCTACAAGTGATGGGTGAATGGATAAATCGAGACCACAAGTCGTACCATCAGAAGATATTACAATCACTGGTCGGTCATATTTAAACAACGGAAATCTCCGACCGCCTTCCTGAAGTGCGGCTTACAGCTACCTGTGATTCGTTCGTGCCAGACAGACGCTCCTGGGAAAACGGAACACTAGCTCATGCGCCAGTGGGAACCAGCTGCTACACTGATGGGTCCAGGCTAGGAGGAAGGACGGGTCTGGGACTTTTTACTGATGAACCAGTAGTCGAACTTTACTTCCGCCTCCCAGACCATAACAAAGTATTTCAAGCAGAATTTCGAGCCATCACGGAGTGTGTTAAATGGCTCAGTAATACCACAAAGCCTAAATATGCCAACATATTCACAGATAACCAAATGGCGATCGGAAAAGGTCAAATCCAGAACAGTGTTAGACTGTAAAAGAACGATAAATAATTACTCATTCCATGGTCAACGGAGTGATTGGAAATGAACGAGCAAACAGCTTGGCTTCAAAGGGCAGAGAACTTCGAGTAATAAACTTGGAAAATTGGAAACCTTTCGAAGCCACGAAGGATGAGTTGATGCACTCAAGCTTACAGGAACATGTTCATCGCATAGGACTAGCAGAAAGCGACGAGTGCAGGGCATGCAGGGAAAACATCGAAACGACGGAACATTTTCGGTGTCACTGCCCAGCTTTCACACATGCAAGATCCCGATATTCTGGTTCCGACATATTGCCAGACTTGACTCATCTCAGAGGATATGACTGGAAGATACTGAGAAAATACGTGTCTAGTACCGATTTTCTGTAATCCGTGGGGTATGAAAATCATAAATAAGGAGGGCACAACAGGCCGAACCACTGGCTTAAGTGTATGTCCATGGACATGAGACATTTAAAACGTCTCCTCTATTCAACCTATCCTATCCTAACCTAATACGTAGTTTAGGTTTAACAGTGGTGTTGGTTAGACAAATAGTAGTGTATTTTTTGTCAAAATATATATAAATAATTTTTGTTGTTAGATATTCAAGCTCAAGGTCATAGGTTTTTTTGTTGATCTTTATTTATTCATCTTTTCAAAAACTCAATATTTCGTTCTTAATTTAAGAACATCATCAGGAGATACTGAAATATAAACACATATATACACATAAATATTACTTTGAACATAGTTATTGTTGTTGTCGTAAGACTTACAAAAGGTTACAAATAAAAACAAACGAACAAGAAAACAATTATAACCGCGTACCAGCAGCCTCTTATCGTCGTCATCTTCTTCTATACTGCTCTTATTTTGTTGGATTCTCATTTCACTTTGTTGATTTTTCTAATGAGAAATTTGTAGCTTTGTCCGATGTTGTCTGTGTCTGTCTTGTAGTTTATGCGTTTTGTTGTTGTTGTATTGAGTATGTGTAATGTTTCTAATGTTAGTCTCTTGTTGTAGTTATTCTCGCATTGTAGCACATGTACTCTCTCCAAGTCCGGTTGATGTTTCTCTCTCACACAGTGGTTTGTGAGGGCCGTTTTTTGGGTCGTTCTGTTATCCCTTAGTTTTAAATCTGATTTGTGGCCTGATAGTCTGGTCTTTAACTTATTTTTTGTTGTTCCAATATAGGATTTGTCACATTTTGATTCTCCATTGCCGGTGCAATCAATTTTATATATGAGATTGGATTTGTCCATATCGTCAATTTTTGATTTTAAATTTGAAAAAAGTGTTTGTAGAGTGCAATTTGTTTTTGGGGCTATTGTGTTGCTCATATAGTCAGATTTTTCAAATCTTTCCGAAAGTTTTGGTACATATATTACTGATTTGAATATTTTTGGGTCCTCTTTGTTTTGAGGGGAAGTATTGACATTATTTTTTGATATTAAATTTCTTATGTAACTTTTTGGAAAGCTATTTTGTCGTAAAATATTTTGGATTTTCCCAATGTTTTTCTTTCGATATTCTTCATCACTTATAGTTAACACCCTATTGATGAAGTTTTTGGCTGTGTTAAGAATGATTCGTTTTGGATGTTTGGAATGAAAGTTAAGTAGTCTTCCGGAAGCCGTGGGTTTTTGGTACCAATCCATCGATATGTGTGTACCCTTTCTGACTAAAAGTGTATCCAAGTATGGTAGTTTACCATCTTCTTCTTGTTCCAAAGTGAATTGTATTTGTCGGTTAAAACTATTGAATTTCATCAGTAAGTTAGGTATTGCACTTGTTTTCACTATCCCAAAAAGGTCGTCCACATATTTAGTCAGGATCTTAGGTCTAATATCACAGTTGTTAATGCATCCATCCAATAGTTCCTCCATAACAATATCGGCTATAATTGGAGATGCTGGAGATCCCATGGGGAGTCTTTTCTTTTGTTGAAATAGTTTGTCTTTATATTTAAAGTATCAGTTGTCTTGTATGCAAAATTTAACTATTTTAATGAATAAAGCCTTCGTCATATTTGTGTATTTTTCGATATTGCACCACTTATTCTCTATAATTTGTATTGCCAAATCCACCGGTATATTTGGGAATAAGGACACCACGTCGAAAGATACCATGGTTTCGTCCTCATCTATCACAGTATTTTTAATGGTTTCTTTGAACATTATGGAGTTTTTTACATTGTACTTCGAGTTCTCTGTAAGGTTTCTTAATATGTTTGATAAAAATTTACTAAGTTCACTGCAAGGTGCATTTATTGAAGAGCATATAGGTCTTAAGGGGTAATCTTCCTTGTGTATTTTTGGAAGACCATAGATTCTGGGTG
The DNA here is from genome assembly GCA_963930755.1 of Eudasyphora cyanicolor. Classification (NCBI taxonomy): domain Eukaryota; kingdom Metazoa; phylum Arthropoda; class Insecta; order Diptera; family Muscidae; genus Eudasyphora; species Eudasyphora cyanicolor. The sequence goes on from OZ005734.1 coordinate 135,952,609, forward strand.
GGACCGCAATTTCCGTTTTTAGTCGTCGTCTTTCATACTCGTTAATCGCATTTTGCTTGAATAATTCTTCGACGAGATCGTTGTTTCGTTTTTGCAATGTATTTGTTGGGTCTTTCTGGAGTCTCTTGTATGTCATTATGTCATTTACTATTTTTCCCATTCTTTCTTCATACTCACATTTCTTCATTGCTACTGTTACATTCCCTTTGTCGGCGTCTAAAATGATAATATCTTTCTTTCTGTTGAGAAATTTCTTCGTATTTTCCAGTGTTTTTAGTATGTATTTTTCCCTATTTGTTAGATGTAATTTGTTGATGTGATTGTCTATCATATTTGAGAATTTACTTCTCGCAATCTCTTGTACTTCTTTCCCTTCTAATGTCCGTATGCATTCTTCGCCATCCGCAATATATTTTAGTAACGGGAATTGTTCTTTCGTGTATGGTAGTCCAAACTTCTTGCCGTGCGATAGTAGCCATGTCACATCTTTAGGAATTTGTTCGTCTTTCATACTCTTGCGATTAACGAGTATGAAAGACGACGACTAAAAACGGAAATTGCGGTCCCACCCAGAATCTATGGTCTTCCAAAAATACACAAGGAAGATTACCCTTAAGACCTATATGCTCTTCAATAAATGCACCTTGCAGTGAACATAGTAAATTTTTATCAAACATATTAAGAAACCTTACAGAGAACTCGAATTACAATGTAAAAAACTCCATAATGTTCAAAGAAACCATTAAAAATACTGTGATAGATGAGGACGAAACCATGGTATCTTTCGATGTGGTGTCCTTATTCCCAAATATACCGGTGGATTTGGCAATACAAATTATAAATTATAGAGAATAAATGGTGCAATATCGAAAAATACACAAATATGACGAAGGCTTTATTCATTAAAATAGTTAAATTTTGCATACAAGACAACCGATACTTTAAATATAAAGACAAACTATTTCAACAAAAGAAAGGACTCCCCATGGGATCTCCAGCATCTCCAATTATAGCCGATATTGTTATGAAGGAACTATTGGATGGATGCATTAACAACTGTGATATTAGACCTAAGATCCTGACTAAATATGTGGACGACCTTTTTGGGATAGTGAAAACAAGTGCAATACCTAACTTACTGACGAAATTCAATAGTTTTAACCGACAAATACAATTCACTTTGGAACAAGAAGAAGATCGTAAACTACCATACTTGGATACACTTTTAGTCAGAAAGGGTACACACATATCGATGGATTGGTACCAAAAACCCACGGCTTCCGGAAGACTACTTAACTTTCATTCCAAACATCCAAAACGAATCATTCTTAACACAGCCAAAAACTTCATCAATAGGGTGTTAACTATAAGTGATGAAGAATATCGAAAGAAAAACATTGGGAAAATCCAAAATATTTTACGACAAAATAGCTTTCCAAAAAGTTACATAAGAAATTTAATATCAAAAAATAATGTCAATACTTCCCCTCAAAACAAAGAGGACCCAAAAATATTCAAATCAGTAATATATGTACCAAAACTTTCGGAAAGATTTGAAAAATCTGACTATATGAGCAACACAAAAATCACAATAGCCCCAAAAACCAATTGCACTCTACAAACACTTTTTTCAAATTTAAAATCAAAAATTGACGATATGGACAAATCCAATCTCATATATAAAATTGATTGCACCGGCAATGGAGAATCAAAATGTGACAAATCCTATATTGGAACAACAAAAAATAAGTTAAAGACCAGACTATCAGGCCACAAATCAGATTTAAAACTAAGGGATAACAGAACGACCCAAAAAACGGCCCTCACAAACCACTGTGTGACAGAGAAACATCAACCGGACTTGGAGAGAGTACATGTGCTACAATGCGAGAGTAACTACAACAAGAGACTAACATTAGAAACATTACACATACTCAATACAGCAACAACAAAACGCATAAACTACAAGACAGACACAGACAACATCGGACAAAGCTACAAATTTCTCATTAGAAAAATCAACAAAGTGAAATGAGAATCCAACAAAATAAGAGCAGTATAGAAGAAGATGACGACGATAAGAGGCTGCTGGTACGCGGTTATAATTGTTTTCTTGTTCGTTTGTTTTTATTTGTAACCTTTTGTAAGTCTTACGACAACAACAATAACTATGTTCAAAGTAATATTTATGTGTATATATGTGTTTATATTTCAGTATCTCCTAATGATGTTCTTAAATTAAGAACGAAATATTGAGTTTTTGAAAAGATGAATAAATAAAGATCAACAAAAAAACCTATGACCTTGAGCTTGAATATCTAACAACAAAAATTATAGTGTAAAATTAAGGTCGATTGACAAAAATAGAAGTAAAAATTTATATATAAATAATATAAATAAATATTTATCTTGACCTTAGAGTCACACAATCCAACAGTCAAATTTGATTAGGTGACCCCGTTTATCAAAGTTAGATAGGAAGTTAGTTATTTTTGAGAAATATTTTATTTTTGTCAATTTCCTTGTTTTGGGTTAATTAATTAAATAAATATGAGTGATCTCACCAATCTTATTAGAAGCGGTGATCGCGTGACGGATTTGGAGTTCTTCGTAACTTCTATAGGTTCTGACGAAAACTCAATACACAGCCTCAATATATATAAACTAGAAATGTCTCGTTTATGGTATGCTTTCCTTGCATATTATGAGGAATTGTGTAACACGATGGGCCCTAAAGATAATATAGGGTGATCTAAGTAGAGATACTTTTTCAATAGCCTGTTTTTGACAGATCACGTGTGCGTCGTGTCATGCTTTCATGTTATTTTTGTTAAGTATTGTTTGGTATTTCATCATGGAAAGACTTACGCCTTGTAGTGAACACTGTTCATGTTATCTATGTTTTTGAACAATCTGCAGCATTAGGTTCTTTGTAGAAAATATATTGCGATTAAAGCTACCTCTGCTTACAATCTTAAAATTCCCCTCATAAATCAATGCATAAGCATCTCCAACAAACTCATAAATAGCGTTGGTTCATCCAGGCCTGACGTGGTACGGTGGAAGCACGTCCGCTTCGCAGTCCGGTAAACCCAGGTTCGAATTCTTGTTCGGGTAAAAAATTTTTTTCCAGTTCTCTTCCTTTTTTGGTTGTTTTAATAAATCTTTAGATTTAAAGAAAATGAATTATTTTAGTGATTTTCTCCTTAAGGGCCATTACCAAAAACTACGTTTTAAAGTTAATTATGGGTTATAGCTGTCAACTTCTATACAATTTTTTTAGCTCTAACGCTCGTTTATTTAGCTTTGCCTTAATGGGGGCAAATGCATTTACCGAAGAGAAAATAGTATTGCCAACTAGTGCAACCTCTTTTTGGGTTGTCCAAGAACTAAAGCTTCATATGATTCAACCAGCTACCTCCCTTTGTATTATACTATAACTGACGTGATGCCACTGACCAATCAGCATCCAGGCTTATTCTTTGACTCTCCCACGCATCGGCTTTCGTCAAATCTTTTCCAATGCCCAATGCTAGTGGTGAGAAACGACGCTTTGGTTGACAACAGCTTAGCTGCTGTTACTTCAACCACTGGTCTTCCTTTTGCTGCTGATACCCAGAGACAATCACATCCGCACACGGTAAAGGAACAAGTGAAGTTTTGTTAATTCAATAAAATTATACCGCGGAACGTTCACTCGATTTCTGAATGATAAAAATCCCACAATATCGTATTCATCATTTAATATAAGTGAAACAAATTGGGTTAATGGCCCTGAAGAGTTTTATAAATACAGCTTCCTAAAGCCATTTTTGAGTTTATTCCAAAAAAAAATACCTAAAGTAAATTTATCAAAAATTGTGCAACAATCGTGGTAGTGGTATCGACAATCCTTTTGGTTTAAAGTCTCAATTAAACTACACCAGCTTTTGGAAGGTAAGATCTTGTGGTAATATAAGTTATAACACCTTGTGAACACCCCATTCTTCCTCACATAGATTTTTCCGTGTAAAAAGTGGTATCAAAAGCTCCAAAATCGATGTTTCCTCATTTACGGGAAGAACTACCCGTGAATGAGGAGTATTTTTTTTCTGCCCGTGCATTATTAAATTTTGTTACCAGCGGAAGACATTTCCCCTTGTCAGAACAAAAGAGAGTAGATATCTTGGTGCTTCTCGGTCCTAAACATCTCGGTGTACCTAAACAACTTCATTGGAGTGTGCGAATTAGGCTGCCAATGAGTAGTGCGGCTATCAACCACTACTCAGCATTCGAATAATCCATACATGGGTAATAGACTCGAGCCAGACTCGCAAATCTATTAATAGCACAACGCATAACTACACATTACCTCGAGCCAGCCAGACGAATCTATTCATAGTAGGTCTAAGCTATGATTACAGGCCCAGCATTAACCTCCACACAACACACCCTTACAATATACCATCTCCATTAGTCTCTGTCTGACCAAGAACGGCCGTGGCCCAGCGAGTAAGGCGGTCTCTATCGCATATACCAGAAGTATCTTCGACGACACAAGTTCGAATCCTCGCCTCGGCAAAATCTAGAATTTTTAAGATAGTATAGTTTAAAGCAAGCCTAAAGGCCCAGTTAGGCAAACTTAACCGTAACGCCCCCGTAGCGTAACGAATCAGCTGATTCAATCTGTCATATGGAAATCAGTGTAAACGATTAGCCAACGGAAACGAAACGTAAACGGACGGCTGAATCTGTTGAAATCAGAATTGGACGTTCCGTTTACGTACAATTTGACAACAGCTGATACTACATGTTGTTTACAATTACAATTGTATGTTCACCGAGAAAAGTAAAGAAAATAATTTATTAATTATTTGTTGTTTAAAAGTGCAAATAAATATGAAAGGCGAATATTTGATTTCATTGGTGCAGTCGCACGAGTATTTATACAATAAATATAATCCAGCATATACGATATCTGAAAAAAGCGAGAAGCTTGGAAGCAAATTGGCAAGGAGCTGGGCGTTACAGGTGAGTTTTATGAAGATCGCGGCTGACTCCATAAAAATTTAATTTATAATCTGCTTCAGGATTCTTTTGACGACAGTACGAGACAATCATTGGGCCAATCTTCTTCATTGTGGGTTAATTTGACAGAAATATAAGCGTCTCTACAAACGTGGACTTATTTATAGAAAAAGATTGGATTGGATTTGGCTGAGTCCCTCTTCAATGGAAATAGACATAAGTATAGGGTTTTCCATTAAGGACATAAAAATTGTATATATTAATAAAACACATAGGCCCTTATTCATAAACATTTAGTGAAGGTTTGAAGAACGCTTTAACACTGCTAAAGCGTTCCTCAAACCTTCTTTAACTTTTTATGAATAAGGCCCAGAATATTTAAGATATAGAGTTCAAATTTATTCCAGGTGTAGTGCAAATGTTACATTTTACGAATGAAATTCAATTTCGGTCATATGACCACCACGAGCCCGTCAACAGCGATTTATTCTTTGGACCCAATTTTCCACCACTCTTGGACACATTTCGACCGGAACGTTGGCAATTTCGCGTTGGATGTTGTCTCTTAGCTCGTCTAAAGTTGTTGACTTAGACCAAGGATATTCCTCAGGGGAAACGCCGCATCGCCAATAAAAAATGAGGAAAGGCTTCAGAGGATGCTGACGATAATGGTTCACTAGGAGGTACAGGTGTTGTACCTAAAATAACTGATTGGCCAAACGGAGAGTACAGGAATATACCTGTATTTAATTTAAATTAAGAAATGGAAATTGTTTGTACTAAAATAGATTATAAATAAATTGAAGTTTAATGGACATACCCCCATCGTGTTGGCTGCCATAACTTCCAACAGTTAATGTTGAAATGTATAGTTAGCATCGCAGATTCCCACACAATTCGGCATATCCCACATTCGTTGAAAATCATTGGCAATGTGTTTATACTGCTGTGTAGTTTGTTCACTTAAATAAATCGGCGAAAGCAAGCGGCACAAAACTTCACTGCATTCTACAATAATATTTCGAATTGTTGTTTTCCCCAGCTTGTGACTCCATGCAATCGATTGTATGGAACAACCGTGACCCAAATATCTACAATTTTAAAGAATAGAATGTTAATATTTCCCAACTTGGAATCATAGGACAAAGCAATATTTGACATACAGTGGTGTTATTACTAGTCTCTCTTCCGGTCTAATCCGTTGCTTTGGCGTGGTTAACTCATATTTTATTAATGTTAATAACAAATTAAAAACTGCCATAGGCATTCTAGTGTCCGGCTTTCGCCCAGTCATTGTTTATAGGACGTCCACCCCATCTTCTTATCCGACGATATTTTCTTGATTACTTTTATTGTAAATTCTGCACAGATTTAAAAAACACAAATTTATAAACATTCTTTTTAACTTCATTTTTAATAAACCTAAACAAAAAGAAATCGCGGCTTTTTTGTTTATTTATGTGTTGTTGTTGTCAGAACATATGACTCGTTTTCTCAACGTTGGCTAATCGCTCAAACGGGCAACGGTAAAGATAAATTACGGTTACGTATGCCTAACCCGGCCTTAAGTATCGCTCATATTTAACATTTAAATTTTTCCAATTACCATATGCAAAATTTTTAATTATTTCGTTCTTTCACCATATAGTAGGAACTTACCAAACAACAGGAAAAGTAAAAGCATGTTCATCGAGGCCTCGACACGTTCATCATCCAACGCATGTTCATCGAGGCCTCGACACGTTCATCATCCAACTAACCTGGTCAAGAGCAATTTGGCTCTAACAAATGTAAGTGGTAAGAGTAAAGAGAGTATAAAATATAATTCCAATTTTGGTAGTAACCTAAAAATTTTGCATATGAGAACTTTTGACCCAAAAATTCCGTAGTTTTCCATTCTCGTTATTTTGAGTATCCTTAAATTTAACTTTTCATTTAATATTAAACCAGTAACAATGAACGTTCAATCATAATTTTGTTTAAGTCTGAGATTTCAAAATTATTTAACATCTTTGTTGTTTTTTTTAACAAAATTGAACTTTCAATGTTTGCTCTAATTAGTAACCTAAGTTATTTTTATTTCCTTGTGTTACATAATGGATTGAAGATCCACTCTAGTATATCTGTTCATAAGGCTTAGAAAATGAATTTCCTTAATTATAAACCTTCCTTTGAAAACATTAATCTTTAAATTATTAGCTTTTTCTGGCGATGGTTATGTAAAGATAGGGTAAGTGATCTGCTATCGGGGTATTAGTAACGTAAGGCCACTACTACCAAGGTTGGGAAGGGTTCAGAGGCCTAGGGTCCAATAACAGCAGGAACCTCCTCAATAATTTGACGACAAATACCGTTCGCACTTTCCGTAAATATATATGATTTCGTAAGAAATCTCTAGCCATCATAAGGCATTGTTTTTTTTGTACGGTTAGTCAGGCCCATATAGAATTTTAGAGTTTAACCTTTTATGCATATTATGTCATTATAGGGAGTCTATAACAATTTTTATTTATGTCCAGGATTGTGGGAATTATAGTTTCAGGTAGAACCGAACCCCCCGCCCGACTGTTAGCTAGTATTCAATGGCTCCCTGTCTCCCTGGTTCTCTATAAAATAACTTTATGTCATCTTTCCACACATCCTCCGTTCCATTACTGGTTACAACAGCTGATGAGGATAATGTCTGTCCCTGAAGATTTATCGAAAATCAAGAAATAGATCGCTTTTAACATTATATAAAAATAAATGGTGTTTTGGTCGTTTCTTAAATGTATGGCGATTTTGTCATCACACAAATAAATCCCTTATTGCTCATTGCATAGAATTAAATTGGGACTCTGTCAGTAAATAAATAAATCACCTTTGGACCTTACATAAATAAAATGACGCCCAATGTGGGGTCGAGAGTAAATCCATTTGGAATTGCTTTCGCCCCAAATTTAAGATAGTTACATTTTTGTTAGAGTTCACCTTGAAAGGGAATACTTAAGGGGCCTCTCAGGATTTTCATTTAACTGATAGTGTCGGATAACATGAAAACTATTTCTATGAAAGTTATTGTATCATCTCAAATGTCTTCTCGACGAAATGTAGCTGAGGTTCATTGCGAAAAAGAAGATATTACTGGTGACGGCCCTGCCTATGTCGATGCAATTCATCAAAATTCCCATATATATAAATGCTGGAATTGTGATGAAACTGGGCATTTCTGGGATGATTGTGTTCGCGAAAGACAAATTTTCTGTTACGGTTGTGGCACTAAAAATATTTACAAGCCTCAGTGCGTAAACTGTTCAACCAGGAAATTGTCGAATACAAAAAACTTCCAGGACCTGAAACCACCATTTCATCTTCCGTAATAAATCCCTCCCAAATTTCCACAAATTCCTACCCAATAAAAGACGTTCCGATTTCCATTTTAAAACGAGACGATTTTGTCATCGAACCAGTAAAGAAAAATGTATACCCTATTCGACCATGTCATCAGAGATATCTTGAGTATATTGAGAAACGAAATCAAATATTCTCTGTTAATATAATTACCAATACTAATACCAAAAAGCCGAAAAATGTTTCATGTATTGGATCCACTTTGGCAACTCATGATTTTTCTATCTTGAGTCAGTTTATACCTGGCAAAAATTTTGTCCGAACTGCGGATGGGACATTTCAACGTACTTTGGGATATTTAGAAGTGGATGTACCGTTTCGTTGACAGATTAGACCCTTGAATATACTGATACCCTTCTATTACCCAAAAGCTTATATTGGGCCTTGATTTCTGGCAGGCTTTTAATTTAGCTTCGGATATTTTCGAATCAGCAACCATTTCATATCCTTTTGTGGAATTAAACCCTAGTGGTCCAGTAACAATTTCTACCTTGGAGGATATATCTCCGAAATTAGAAACCATATCAGTACGGACATCGGAGGACAAATATCCACTTAGCTTAATTCAATCACAGCAATTTCAGACAATCATAGATTTGTTTCCAAACTTTAATGAACAAGGGCTAGGAAGGACGAGCTTGATATCCCTTGACATCGATTTAGGTTCTTCTAGGCCAATAAAACAGCGGTATTACCCAGTTTCCCCCGCTGTTGCCTTTTGGACTGTGCAACGCGCCACAGACCTTATGGACCAACTAATTCCCCCAGATTTGAGACACAGTATCTTCGGATACTTAGATGATTTGATAATTATCTCCGAAGATTTTAAAAGCCACTTATATGTATTAGTCCGAATAGCAGAATAGTTTAGGAAGGCAAACTTAACCTTGAATATTGAAAAGAGTCATTTCTGCGTGACCCAAGTTAAGTATCTAGGGTATATCATCGGGCATGGTGGCATCAAAACCGATCCCGAAAAGATAGAGGCAATATAGGCCAATACCAAAGACAATCAAACAAGTTCGAGGTTTCTTAGGACTTGCCGGATGGTACAGACCAATGAGGCTTTCAACTTGGTCAAAAATCGTCTTACCACTGCACCAGTCCTTATCAAACCCCGACTTCGACAAAAAGTTCTTTGTCCATTGTGATGCCTCCGACTACGGCATAGGGGCAGTTTTAGTTCAGTTAGATCACAATGGAGATGAGCGACCAATAGCTTACATGTCGAAAAAACTAAATACTGCCCAACGGAACTATAGCGTTACCGAGAAGGAATGCTTGGCCGCAGTAGAATCTGTGAAACGACTTCGATGCTACCTGGAAATGCAAGAGTTTGAAATCATCACAGATCACTCTTCATTGCTTTGGTTAATGAATCAGTCTGATTTATCTGGAAGATTAGCCCGATGGGTATTTCAACTACAATCGTTCAAATTCACAATCAGTCATCGCAAGGAAAATATCTTGTAGTACCAGACGCATTATCCAGGACAAATACCGATGAATTATCAGGTATTGAACTTTCAGATCCTGAAAGAGACCTAAACTCCCCTTGCTTTGATGACTGTGAATATGAAGAATTACGATCTAGAGTACAAAATGATGCGTCAAAGTATCCAGCTCTTAAAATTTTAGATAAATTTGTTTATATTCGGACCGAATTTTATCGCGGTGATGAGGACCAACAGAATAACTCATGGAGATTGTGGATTCCTAAAGGTTTGAGACCCTCAGTTATATCCAGATTTCACGACAATGCTATAACTGCCCATGGTGGCATGTTCAAAACTTTAGAACTTATTCGGCGAAATTTTTATTGGCCAGGAATGGTTACAGATGTGAGGAACTATGTTCGAGATTGTCAGGTCTGCAAAGGTACAAAGTACCCCAATGTAATACGTAGGCCGGAAATGGGAAAGCCGATAACAACGATACGTCCCTTCCAACGGCTATATACAGATATTTGAGGTCCGTACCCACGTTCAAAAAATGGATATATTGGGATTTTAATTGTTCTTGACCATCTCACAAAGTTCCACTGGCTCTGTCTCTAAAAGAAGTTTACTTCCAGAGTTATACAGGAATTCCTTCTAAAACAAATATTCCATACCTACGGGGTGCCCGAGTTTATTGTAAGTGATAATGGATCCCAGTTTAAGGCAAACGAGTTTAATGCTTTTCTGACTAAATTCGGTGTTAAACACATTTATACGGCCTTATACTCCCCTCAAGCAAACGCTTCTGAAAGAGTGAACCGCTCCATTATCGCTGGTATCCGCGCTTATTTAAAAGACGATCAGCGTATGTGGGATGAACATCTCAGTTCAATAAGCTGTGCGTTAAGGAACTCGTTCCACCAAGCGATAAAGTGTTCCCCATACTTCGCCACTTTCGGGTTCAATATGATTACCCATGGAAATTCATTTGAGTTGCTAGAAAAAACAAACATGTTGGACGAATCAAATTCTCCATTGAATCGAGGAGATCAACTTGCTTTTTTACGCCGAGAATTACGCAAGAACATAGCTGAAGCCCATGTAACCAATCGCGACCAATATAATCTACGAACACGACCCATTTCGTATAACGTAGGGCAAATCGTATACCGGAGAAACTTTTCCCAGAGCAATGCTGAGAAACGTTTCAATGCCAAATTGGCACCTGTTTTTCTTAAAGCTATTGTAAAATCAAAGATTGGATCTAATGGTGTTTTCTTTTCTAAAAAAAGATGTTGCCCTGTCAGAGAGCTGCATTTTAATAATGTCGCCTACACCCTCTTGTACTGCTGCATTTTTTATGGTCAGAATCGATAACAAAAATGTAAAAAACTAGCCTTTTAACTCACTAAAAGTAGACTAAAAAAAAAGAATACTCCACGGCGCCGCCTAAATAAAGCATCTGACCAAACTTCATTATAAAAAAGCACGCACGGACACACGCGGGTATTTAGGCTATTCGCTCGACGCCGAAAAACATCTGTTTTGTAGGGCAGCGTCCACCCCTTCGATTAAATACAGGGCTGAAATTTTGCATTTTTGCCCCGTGCAAGTGCGACATTTTTCACAAAAGAAAACGAAACCCTTTCACAGTGCAGCATTTATTTTACAATCGAAGACAAAAAGGCATTTTTGGGGCGAAAGGCATAAAAAATGTTGCATTTTTTGGAACAAAAGAAAACACCATAACTATTACGTCTTAGAGGACGCTGAGAGGAAATCTGTTGGGACATACCACCAGATATGCGCCCATAGAAATATTTCCGGTTAATTTCCTGATCAATTGATCGATATTACCCGGTTTGTTGTGAATACTGTTCATGTTATCTATGTTTTTGAACAATCTGCAGCATTAGGTTCTTTGTAGAAAATATATTGCGATTGAAGCTACCTCTGCTTACAATCTTAAAATTCCCTTCATAAATCAATGCATAAGCATCTCCAACAAACTCATAAATAGCGTTGGTTCATCCAGGCCTGACGTGGTATGGTGGAAGCACGTCCGCTTCGCAGTCCGGTAAACCCAGGTTCGAATTCTTGTCCGGGTAAACAATTTTTTTACAGTTTTCTTCCTTTTTTTGGTTGTTTTAGGGCTTTTCTCTTTAAGGGCCATTACCAAAAACTATTTTTTTAAATAAAAAAAAACACTTTCCAGTCGACCCACGACCTTGACATCCATGAGTAACATTTTAGCTCTCGTTAAGAGCTATTTTTTTGCCATTTACCGATTCCCGATCCGACGTACCGGAATCATCGGTCCATATTTCTTCAAAAATGATGCCGGTGAGAACGTAACCGTCAATGGCGACCGTTATCGGGCCATGATAACCGACTATTTGATGCCTGAAATTGAAGCTCGTGATCTCGGCGACAAGTTTATGCAGACAAACCCGCGTCGGTTCAGGCCTTGGAGCAAATTGTACTCAATGGATGGACCATCTGAGACGTAGCCGCGGCCAACATTTGATAGACATAATCTCCAAAAAATTAATGCCAAAGAATGTTCTTTCAAATGATAATAAACATTCGCCATTCAATTTGAAGAATAAGTCCACTAGTTCCTCTCTCCCAATTCACCTTCCCCCTTGTGATGCTGATATTTTTTTCTGGTGATTATAAATCTTTGCCCACGTTCAGAGATATGTTCTCTGCCCTTTATAAAGATAATGAACACATCAGCAATATCCAAAAAATGCATTATCTGATGCAAAGGGCGGAAGGTGAAGCCCGCGATATAATAAAGACTTGTCCCATAACTAATGAGGATTTTAGCCAGGCTTGGCAAAATTTAGTCAATCGTTACGAGAACAAAAGACTTCTCGTAAACGCCCAACATAAAATACTATTCAATCTTGCCCCCGTAAGTAAGGAATATGAACCCTCAACTAAACATTTACAGCGTACAATGAGCGACTTCATAACTAATTTATCAGTATTGGGTAGTCTAGTTCCAATTTACCGAAATGGGAAACACTGGATAAGTTCTTGACCGCCAGGTATCAGACCCTTGAGTCTGCCTTTGACGTAAAAGGCCCCCATAATTCTTCCGCCTCATCTGGTCAAGAAAAGTATTAGCCCGAAAAGTAAACCTAACATCAGTAAACGGTATGCAAGTTTCGCAACAACAGTTCCTTCCGCTTCTGTACAGCAGAAATGCCCCTTATGTTCTGATTCACATCCCCTTAGATTATGCGAAGACTTCCTTCGAATGTCAGTGAGTAATAGGATTGAAACTGTTAAGATACTCATATGTTGCACCAATTGTTTGGCTTCTTCGCACACATTTTCCAACTGCAAGAGCTCGAATAGTTGCTTCTTCTGTAAGCAGAAGCACCATACGCACCTTCACAGGAAGGAATCATCGGTACAAGTAGTCCGTGCTTCGAGCTCGCGTTCTGGATATTCCCAAGGTACAGGAAATCCAACCCGATCAGATGCTGAGGACGGTCCGTCGACCTCGGCAGCTGCCCAATCTTTACAGACATTTGCAACCGCGTTGCAATCTAATCGGTTCTCCACAGTTCTTCTGGGAACAACTATTGTGGATGTATGTAGTCATTGTGTTAAATGTGCAGCGAGGGCTTTAATAGATCCCGCATCTCAGGCCACTTTTATTTCTAGAAAGTTGCAAAGGAAGCTCTATTTGCCGATGGCTCTCTGAATGGCGCTGTTTCAGCCAAGACGACCAGAACATGTAGAATATCGCTGAGTTCTCCTATTGATCCAACGTTTGAGCTCACTACTGATGCATATGTAGTTGATAAATTGACCGGTCGCCTTCCCACCTATTCATTGTCCCGATTGGTTGATACCGATTTGCGAGAACTTACAATGAACGATTTGAAATGTTCCCATATGGATCTTTTGTTAGGTGGTGACATATTTTCCCGCATAATGCATACAGAAGTCCATAAGCACACTAATGGTAATCTGATTGCCCAAAGATCTGTGTTTGGGTGGATAGCGACTGGTAAAGTCCCCGAAACCAAGCTTCTACAATCAGTGGTGTCGTTTTATAACCACATGGAGTTGAATGATCAACTTGCTCGGTTCTGGGATATTGAAGATGTACCAAGGGTATGAACTATGTGGGAAGTAGATAAATTGTATGAGGATTTGTATCGTCGTTCTACTTATCGAAATGAAGACCGTCGATATGTTGTTTCATTGCCTTTCAAGCGTTAATACCCCATAGATTTACAGCTAGGGCTGTACCGAAATGCAGCCGTGTCGCAATTTAAACAAAATGAGTATCGATTGTTGAAAAAACCCCGAACTTAAAACGCAATATGGTGGCGTATTGCAAGAATACTCAGAATTAAGTCATATGACAAAAGTATTGTCATATGACTTCAGAGCTTTGGGGTGCAACTCTATTGTTAGAAATGGTTGAGACTCTTCGTGTTGAATTTAGACTTCCTACAATTGAGAAATTCTATTGGACTGATTCCACAATAGTTTTGTCGTGGCTTCAGAAGCCCCCGTGCCACTGGCCTACGTTCGTCGCTAATAGAGTCTCGAAAATATCTAATAAAGTTGGTACTGAAAATTGGCACCATGTTGTATCGCATGACAACCCTGCCGATGTAGCTTCTCGAGGTATTCTAGCCCGTGATCTTATATCACTTGACCTTTGGTGGAAAGGTCCTGCTTGGTTATGTCGCCCTCGTTCAGAGTGGCGGAAATCCACATTTAAAATTATGACAAACCTCGAAACTCGCCCAGTTCGATTAAATTTGATCCAAGTATCTGTATTAGAAGATATGTTGGCCCGTTTCTCAGATTTGTCTGGAGCTATGAGAGTATATTTCGAATTTATAATCGTATACACCCGAAACAGAAGCCTACACAGACGCATTCTTCCCTTGAACTGCAACAAGGTGAAATCAACTTTGTGAAAGGTCGTCTGGTGATTCTTTGTGAAACAGACATTTATTAAACTTTAACCCCTTCATAGATTTTAGTGGATTTATAAGGATGAATGGTCGACTAGGGTTTTCTCCCACTCTCACTTATAATGAAAGATTCCCCAAAGTTCTACCCTATAATGGTCGTTTCACCAAGTTGTACTTGGAATATATTCACAAGTATTCGGTACACGGTGAGAACTCCTTAATGCTAAGATTGATGAGATTAGAATTTTGGGTTTCTAAATTAAAGAATCTTTTAAAAGGCGTTATCCATAATTATCGTGAATGCGTATTGTATCGGAAGAAAATCTCGGTAAAATTATGCCGCACTTCCCCCTGAAAGAACTGCACTTTCACGTCCATTTACATGCACAGAAGTCTATTTTAGGCAACGATGAAAAGGTACGAGTGGTTGATGTACGAACGGCTAGTGGCGTTCTTACGAGACCAGTCTCGTACTTCTTCCCAATAATGAGCAGAACTAATTCGTGTCTTTTTCTGCATGTGTGTTGTCCAAGTTTTTCTCTCCAGAAAAATGTCTGGCCCCATCCTCAACAACATGCACCCCAAAATCGCCCAAAAACAATGGTCGTGTGGATCTGGAGCTACAGGCAACAATTGCAGCCTAAATATGCATCACCCGTGGACAAAATGCTTCCAGTCCCGTGGACGATTCGAGCCCTGACAGTGGACCCACCACCATTCTAAGACAATCTATATGTAATTTGTACATGTCCTTTACTATTGAATTGTATGATGTCCAGTCTAGTCCTGCTTGCCTCTATGTTGCACTTCTGCAAGGGGGGCGGGATGTCTAGGTGGGTACCCTGTTAGTTTTAAGTTGAAATGAATTGTTAAATACAACCCTAAGTATTATAACGAAGAATTAGAAAATAAAGAAAGTAGAATAAGTTTACGTTTGTGACGGGAACGAAGTTGGCGCTCCCCTCTCTTCAGTTTTACGATTAACTCTCTAAATTAAACAAACGAACTCGAAGGTACGACTACTACTTTAATATTAAAACCCATAATTTATTTGTGTTTTTATTTCCCCCAATCACCCGGGTAAAATGATTTTGTAAATGCCGAGATATTTACTATGCAACAAAAATTTTTTTTTTGTTTCTCTGACCTAAAAATTATTTTTTTGTGTAGATTGTGGCACAAAACAAAATATTTTATTTTATTTTTTAAAAGCTTGCAGAAGAAAGAAAATAATGCCTATTTGAAAAAAAATCTATGGATAAATGTAGAAATTATAGCCCTTTGGGCTATCATTTCAGAGCGGGGCACTCGCCTAGCAAGTGCTCAATGCTCTCCACTTCTTCCTCATCTCCACAGCTTCTGCAGAAGTCATTAGAGTCAATACCCAATCTTTTGGCGTATTCGCCGATCAAGCAGTGTCCCGTCAGAACTGATACTAACGTAGACAATCTTTGCCTCTCTAGTGCGAGGAGATATTTTGATCTTCTCAGATCATACCTTGGCCAGATTTGTCTACCTACCCTGCAGGTGCCGATTTCTGTCGATCTTTCGTTGGACTGCCTGTTTGCCTCTTGCCTAAGCCAAAGCTTGCACGTGGATAGGGCGCACCAATATATGCAAATTCTTCGAGAATTTGTAATATCGTCCCTTTCCTAGCAAGTTCATCGGCTTTGCAGTTCCCCGGGATAACCCTATGACCAGGCACCCATATGAGGTGTATATTAAACTGCTCAGCCATCTCGATAAGAGATCTGCGGTAGTCGAGGGGTAACGGCCATCACTAGACTCTCCTTCGCCACTTCATTGGAGGGCTTGGTGAGTGTCCTGTTGATGGTGACATTAGGGCCTCTTGCCTTTTTCGAAGGCAAGGGTTCATCAGGTGATCTGATTCTTTTGACTTTATTCGCTGTAAACACAGCTGAATTTGTGGCTCTTTCAGCTGGCTCATTGGCCTTAGAAGCATCTATGACGCCTTTAGCCCAGGTAAGTGACTCTTTTTGTTTTTCGGTACGAGCCGGAACCTCAACATCCTCCAACTTCGTCAAAACTCTAAGCGCTATCCGGTGCTCATTGTGCTTCCGCTTTGACGGTCGGACATGACGTTTTCCCCTCAACGTACCACCGCACATAGGAGTATTTTGCTGATCTAGCCGGACAAAACTTTTTTCGAGTGTTATTCAATTCTGATAGTGTTAAAAGTAATTTTTATAGCATTCAGACTGTTGTTAGGGGCTAATTACATACCAAGCACATAAATACATACATACCAAGCAATAATCGAGGCACGGTCGTCGGAATTGTTATTCTTTTCAGTATAATTATATATTTTTTCATGTTTTTACAGAACTTTAAAATTAATTTTTTTTGTAGTTCTTTTGGTGCAGATTCACAAAACTTTCAACGCTAAGTTCTTACTTGGACTTCAATCTTCAGCAGATGAAAAGTCGTGCTTGGCTATGTCAGGAGATTTCAGCATTGAAATGGTCTCTCTCATGAAGGGTTGGGATTTTTTCCTGCTTAGTGTCCTCATTCCTGTCATGAGGGGATCTGATGTCAGTAGTAATCTGTGGAATAAAATATATTATACAGGTTTATACAGTTAATACATGGGGCAATTTTTTGAAAGTTTAAATATCCCCGACAAGACACGATGACTTGGTATTTCATTGAGATTGTACAATATTTGTAGCAGTAGTTTTCTAAGTAGGTATTTATCTTAAATAATTGTTTCTCTCACACACAGTTTTATGCCTATTGGAGTAAATTACATGTAAGTCAAACTGGTTAATATTAAACTTACCTATTTAATACGTCCATGTTGCAAGTTTCACGGGAGAATTTTCTTGCGAAATTCAAGCGGTATGAACGAATAAATTTATTTCTTGTTTCTGCTGCTTCTTCAGATAATTGTCCTATTGGAAGCAAAGCTTTTTCGACCACCTCAGATCCATGAATCAAAATTTTGTGTAGTGTAGGGGTCATAGGATACCACTGGAAATTACCTCTAGAATAATTTTCTGGCGGTAAATAAGGTCAATGTTGATTCCCGTGATCTCTGAAGAGAGCTGATGATCATTGAAAAATCGCCTGCTCGTATTTCCGTCATTGGTATTGCCAAAGTTAGCCTTAGGTACATCCACAATGAGACCCATCTTGGTTTTAAATTCTTCTTGGATCACTTGCTTTCTTTGTTTTGCAACTTCTTTTGCAGATTGATCTCTGAGTTGCCACTTTTTTAGTGGTAATTTATATGCTAAATGTATCATTGACTCAAAAAACGAATCCTTGCATGCAGTGTTGAGAGACCAAAATTTAATGCTTCAGAGTTAACTGTGCCCTTTTTTTGAAGAGAATTAAAGTCTTTAGATGTTAAGCCACAAATGTAACATCTCATTGTTGATTTAGTATCAGTAGCAGCATTACACACTTTCCCGTCTATCATTGTTAGCATCATACAGTGTGATACGGCACAAGTTTTATTGCCTAGTTGTACTTCTGTTTTTTCCAATTTCTTAGCAGCATTTTCAATGTAATTAATTTCTTCTTTTGTTACATCTGAAGTTTCTTTGATGAATCTGAGTCTGATTGGACGGCAATACCTTGATGATGAGGGTGTTGGATTATGCCACACAACTTTATCATTGGTAGAAGAAATGAGGCGAAGAGGCACAAATGAACTTTGAAATAAGTTTGCGTCAGAGTCTGTTTTGCAATCAAATTTTTGTTTGTATTCCGTTTGTTGTGCACCATCGCAGCCCCATTTGCACAAAAGCACTAAATTCCTTCTCTCTTCTTCCTGAAGTGTGTCCACGACCTCCTGAAGACCCGCCAACAGTCTCGAAACTGTGTGATTCATCAAATTTTGGAGTTTGACTTCGGCTACTGTTTCTGTTACGTAAAAAGCCTCTTTTTCTGGGTAGCAATCTTCTTTAGCTTGTTGTACTCTAGTGTAACATGGATATATGTTTGGACTATAGCTCCTTATGGTTTCGTACTGTTTCTTAGATAGATCAGCTTCTATTAACATGGATAAAGCTTCTTGCGGTGTTAGTTGTTCTTTCTCATTCGAATGACTACTGGAATATGCCTTTTTATATTCTGTAGCTCGTTTTGGGGTAGAAACGATTTCCTTGAGGACAAGTGAAGCATCTCGTTTTCCTTGCTGAGCTGAAAAGTAAATTATAATTGAATTTTATTATAGTTATTATTGTAAGTGCTACCGTTGAAAACCGTTTCAAATTTTTGCCAATGCAGCACTGGACACTACACATAACAAACTAAGTACTCATTGTCCTCATGAAACTGTATGTCCAAACTAGGATTTCTGGGGTTCAAGTTTAGTGTCATACCCAAGAGACTACAGAAGCAGATTTTCTTACTCACCTAGCTTGGTTTGAGTTGCAAATGTAAGCATTTCTAAGTCAGCTTCTTTTCTTAAAGTTTCCGTTTTCCTCCTCTTGCTTCTCTCGCAAGATTCAGAAAACAATTTCTGTGGCCGCCCACCTGACACTATTTTCATTTTATTCGGTATCGTAAATGCCATGTTCAACCAAGATTCATTTTGTTTCAGAAAGCGATTTTTCTTATAGGAGGCTGAGATCCATCGCGTTTTCAAATCAGATTTGAGGTGTTTAAAATCATTCTTGAATTTACGGGAATCCTCTTCTGAAAAAGGCCCAAAAGTAAGGAGATATTCTTCCAATTTCTTCATTTTTCCATCAAAATTGGTTGCCTCTGATTCAATCAAGTACGTAAATAACTCTTTACGTGTCTTTACAAGACATCTGGACGAACCTAAAGACCGATTAAATCACAATATATAAGAAAAATAAAGAATTAATATTTAAGTCAGTACTATTTAACTTTCCTAAAATGTTTTTTTTTTTAAAAAGCGGAAAGAGGCGGAACAAATTCTTTTTGTTCCTATTACAGGACAGTATTGGCTATATAACAACACAAAAATAAGCACGGGACCGCATCGGACTATATAACAAAATCACATTTGAACATGAAAAACTAGGTTTTAAAAAATGACTTTTTTTAATTGTGAATAAAATACACATACCTTCCTTCTTTAAGCACTGAAATATGAGTTTGATGTTCACACTTACTTGCTGCACCAGAATCCATCGCTTTGTCTTCCAAAAATTGCACCAAAAACTTTAAAATTAAGAGTCAATTGGATAAATGTCCAGTCATTGAACTACGCACTTTGTACATGGTCAACTTTACACTGCTGGAAATGAGTCGCATATTTGTCTCGAAGGTTAATGTCTTATTGATAATAATGAAATGTAGTCTTGGTAACATAAAACAAAAAAGTATTCGTACCCAGGGTCGATTTTAGAAAATGGGGTTTTGTCCAGCTAGATTAGCCAAATACTCCTATGTGCGTCGTCCGCATACGCCACGACCTTGCAGCCACAACGTTCTAGATTAGCAGGATTTCATTCACCGCTAGGTTCCAAATTAGTGGAGAGAGTACTCCTCCTAGTGGGGTCCCTCTGTTTACAAACCTTGTTAGAGTTGTGGACCCAAGACATGCTGTTATGCGTCTTCTTTTGAGCAGACTTTGAATTAGTCTAATCAAACTAGAGTTAACTTTCAGATGTGACAGTGCCGCAATTACTGCATCTGAGTGAATGTTGTTAAAAGCCCCTTCTATGTCAAGAAATGCCACCATGGTGAATTCCTTGAAATGCAGGGACTATTCGATAGTGCTCACAATTTCGTGCTTCTGAGCACTATTGTAAGCATGATGGTTCACCGACAGGAGTTTTGTATCCAGGTTTTCCCTAATGAAATAATCTAAAAGTCATTCCAGACCTTTCAATAGGAAGGAGGATAGGCTAATTGGTCTGAAGTCTTTTGGCCTATTGTGTGATATCTTCCCCGCTTTAGGTATGAATACCACTTTGGTATCCCTCCATCGATTCGGGATGTATTAAAGCCTGATACAGCCTACATAAATTGTATCCAGCCAGGGGATAATGTACTTCAACATTTTCTGCATTTTTGCTGGAGTGATGCCGTCTGGTCCAGGTGACTTGAAGGGCTCAAAGCTATTAATAGCCCAGGTTATTCTGGATCTCTCAGCCAACAAGCGAGCGACGCTCGCAGTCCACTCGGACTCTTGTTGGTCCTGCTGATCCTCTGGTTCTGTTAGAGAGTTCCCTGGGAAATGTGTGTCGAACAGTGCATTGAGCGACTGCTCGCTGTTTTTGGTCCAATTATTTGCCTCATCCTGCAAGTATCCCACGGTACAGGGTGAAGCTGATAGTATTTTCCTCAGCCTTGCGGCGTCGGAGACCTTTTCCACTTCGCCACAGAAGGTATACCAAGAGCGTCTTTGCGCCTTTCTAAGCTCCTTCTTATTGATCTTGAGTTGCTCTTTATAGGCATCCCAAACATTAGCTTATTAGTATTAGCTTGTTGCAGGTTTTTTTCATAGCCGTTAGCTCAGAAGTCCACCATTGGGGTTTAGTTTTACCCTTGTACCTTGTTTTTGGACAGGCTTCTTCAAGGGAACTATTGAATGATGTGGTGGTATGCTCGACCAGATTATCCAGACCGGCTTTGTCATTCGGTTCGTACAGATGTTTGGAGTTGAGGACTTTCTCGAAATTCTTCTCATACAGGTGCCACTTTGTCTTCGTCACATTTCTGTGAACGGCAAGTTCAGGCGCTTTTTCAGCGAGTTTGAAATCAATATAATTGTGATCTGAGAATGAGTGGTCGTCCAGTACATTCCACCCAATAATTTTGTCTGACAGCCGGTCAGTAGCAAACGTTACGTCTAGTACTTCTTGTCTGTCATTAATTGTAAAGGTCGGTTTATTACCTATGTTACAAATACATAGGTTGTTAGTTAAAATAAAGTCAAGAAGCGAATCACCCTTATTGTTTATATCCGTACTACCCCAGATAGTATGATGAGCGTTCGTGTCTGCGCCAATAATTAGCTCGACCTCGTCAGACGTTGCTTCTTCCACTACTTCCTTGAATAGAACAGTCGGTACTACAGCTTCATAAGGCAAGTAACTGGAGAGCACCCAATATATGCGATTACCGATCCCCGGACTAGCAGATGTTTGGTCTTTACCACTTAAATTAGCCAAGAGAAAGATACTTAGATCTTCTCTGGCCAAAATGCAGGTTCTTTGAGTGCCTTCACAGTTGGCCACAAGCAGTTTAAAGTTGGGTGTCCTGATACCGCACATCCTTCCTCCCACTGCGTAGGACTCTTGTATCAGGACGATGTCTACTGCACCTGTGGACAGGCGCAGCAATAGAGCCGCTGAGGCTGCTTTAGCGTGAAATATAATTTATTAAGTGGTAATTTTTGGAAATTACACTTTACTACGAAAAATAAATTAGCACAAAAATGTATTAAGTGGTAATTTTTGGAAATTACACTTTACTACAAAAAATAAATTTGCTCAAAAATTTATTAAGTGGTAATTTTTGGAAATTACACTACTACGAGAATTAAATTTGTTCAAAAATTTATTAAGTGATTTTTTTTTGGTAAAAACACTCCCTCCAAGTTTTTTTATTTGTTATTTATTTGGAAAAAAAAATTTGATGTTTTTTTTTTTGCTAACCAGTTGATTGTTATTTTTTTGGAAAATACTAGTCTACCGAAAATTACTTTCGTCAAGATTTTTTTTCTCCAAAAGACCCAATTATTTCGCTAAAATTTCTTAATTTTCATACAAACGACACAAGTTTACAAACAAAACTTCCTTATTTATATCTATTCGTGAAAAACAATATCGGGGTGTAACAGATTGGCCTAATTGTGCCCCATTCAAAATCTATTTAGCGTTTTTCTGAAATTATTTTACAAATTTTGGAAAAGTAAATTCTCACAGAAATTGTTAAAAGAAAATCTCAACTTTTAAAGTTTCTTGAAATTTTAGCTAGTTTAAAATTTGGCAAAGAAAATATTTAAGAAGGAGAAAATATGGATAAAGTTTTACGTGATAAATTTGTAAATTGCGTAAATGACCTGATAGACTTTAGGAGTGGTTATTAACTCATTAGAAGTGACGCGAGTAGAATTGAACCCTGTTTGGGATCAGGTGAAAAGGTCCTATTTAGATTTTGGAGACCGTGTTCCCGAAAAAGATGAAACCCCAATCGATAAATCAAAGTTGAGGACCCATTATAAAGAGGCATTAGAAGCATTAAAAGTTCGAACGGGAATCGGAGACCCAAAAAAAAGGAAATAGTGGAGCCAAACAACCATCTATCGTTACGTTTACCACCATGCGACACCGACACATTTCATGGAGGATACAGTGCTGGGCCTACTTTTCGGGATTTGTTTTCAGCCTTGTACAAAAATAATTCTAGACTTAGTAAAGTAGAAAAACTTTTCCATCTGAAACAGAAAACCGAGAAATTATTAGTAACGTTCCATTAACCATAATTGTACCATAACTTTTTTTGTTCGGAGTTTACATTTTTGTCACATAAATGGAATCTGTAGAGTGTACATATTAGAAATATATATGTTTCCCGACAATCTGATGTGTAGTTTAGGAGAAAATAGGTGTGTCCATATGGCTACACGGGTACAAACACTGGCACTTAAAAAAATATTCATTTTATGATAAATGAACGATGTTATTTGTTATTCAGTAAATTTTTATGATTTTATGTTAATTTATTGCTTACTATACGCATATTTCTAATTTGCTGTGTGATAGGATACAAAGCATTTGACACATACACCAGCGTTGTATTTAACGCAAGCAGTTCGGCCAACCGATTTGCAATATTCCCAGGCACATCACCGTTTCTTGTCTATTGGATCAACATAATGGCCATATCCATCATAACTTTACACTGCTGGAAATGAGTCGCATATTTGTCTCGAAGGTTAATGTCTTATTGATAATAATGAAATGTAGTCTTGGTAACATAAAACAAAAAAGTATTCGTACCCAGGGTCGATTTTAGAAAATGGGGTTTTGTCCAGCTAGATTAGCCAAATACTCCTATGTGCGTCGTCCGCATACGCCACGACCTTGCAGCCACAACGTTCTAGATTAGCAGGATTTCATTCACCGCTAGGTTCCAAATTAGTGGAGAGAGTACTCCTCCTAGTGGGGTCCCTCTGTTTACAAACCTTGTTAGAGTTGTGGACCCAAGACATGCTGTTATGCGTCTTCTTTTGAGCAGACTTTGAATTAGTCTAATCAAACTAGAGTTAACTTTCAGATGTGACAGTGCCGCAATTACTGCATCTGAGTGAATGTTGTTAAAAGCCCCTTCTATGTCAAGAAATGCCACCATGGTGAATTCCTTGAAATGCAGGGACTATTCGATAGTGCTCACAATTTCGTGCTTCTGAGCACTATTGTAAGCATGATGGTTCACCGACAGGAGTTTTGTATCCAGGTTTTCCCTAATGAAATAATCTAAAAGTCATTCCAGACCTTTCAATAGGAAGGAGGATAGGCTAATTGGTCTGAAGTCTTTTGGCCTATTGTGTGATATCTTCCCCGCTTTAGGTATGAATACCACTTTGGTATCCCTCCATCGATTCGGGATGTATTAAAGCCTGATACAGCCTACATAAATTGTATCCAGCCAGGGGATAATGTACTTCAACATTTTCTGCATTTTTGCTGGAGTGATGCCGTCTGGTCCAGGTGACTTGAAGGGCTCAAAGCTATTAATAGCCCAGGTTATTCTGGATCTCTCAGCCAACAAGCGAGCGACGCTCGCAGTCCACTCGGACTCTTGTTGGTCCTGCTGATCCTCTGGTTCTGTTAGAGAGTTCCCTGGGAAATGTGTGTCGAACAGTGCATTGAGCGACTGCTCGCTGTTTTTGGTCCAATTATTTGCCTCATCCTGCAAGTATCCCACGGTACAGGGTGAAGCTGATAGTATTTTCCTCAGCCTTGCGGCGTCGGAGACCTTTTCCACTTCGCCACAGAAGGTATACCAAGAGCGTCTTTGCGCCTTTCTAAGCTCCTTCTTATTGATCTTGAGTTGCTCTTTATAGGCATCCCAAACATTAGCTTATTAGTATTAGCTTGTTGCAGGTTTTTTTCATAGCCGTTAGCTCAGAAGTCCACCATTGGGGTTTAGTTTTACCCTTGTACCTTGTTTTTGGACAGGCTTCTTCAAGGGAACTATTGAATGATGTGGTGGTATGCTCGACCAGATTATCCAGACCGGCTTTGTCATTCGGTTCGTACAGATGTTTGGAGTTGAGGACTTTCTCGAAATTCTTCTCATACAGGTGCCACTTTGTCTTCGTCACATTTCTGTGAACGGCAAGTTCAGGCGCTTTTTCAGCGAGTTTGAAATCAATATAATTGTGATCTGAGAATGAGTGGTCGTCCAGTACATTCCACCCAATAATTTTGTCTGACAGCCGGTCAGTAGCAAACGTTACGTCTAGTACTTCTTGTCTGTCATTAATTGTAAAGGTCGGTTTATTACCTATGTTACAAATACATAGGTTGTTAGTTAAAATAAAGTCAAGAAGCGAATCACCCTTATTGTTTATATCCGTACTACCCCAGATAGTATGATGAGCGTTCGTGTCTGCGCCAATAATTAGCTCGACCTCGTCAGACGTTGCTTCTTCCACTACTTCCTTGAATAGAACAGTCGGTACTACAGCTTCATAAGGCAAGTAACTGGAGAGCACCCAATATATGCGATTACCGATCCCCGGACTAGCAGATGTTTGGTCTTTACCACTTAAATTAGCCAAGAGAAAGATACTTAGATCTTCTCTGGCCAAAATGCAGGTTCTTTGAGTGCCTTCACAGTTGGCCACAAGCAGTTTAAAGTTGGGTGTCCTGATACCGCACATCCTTCCTCCCACTGCGTAGGACTCTTGTATCAGGACGATGTCTACTGCACCTGTGGACAGGCGCAGCAATAGAGCCGCTGAGGCTGCTTTAGCGTGAAATATAATTTATTAAGTGGTAATTTTTGGAAATTACACTTTACTACGAAAAATAAATTAGCACAAAAATGTATTAAGTGGTAATTTTTGGAAATTACACTTTACTACAAAAAATAAATTTGCTCAAAAATGTATTAAGTGGTAATTTTTGGAAATTACACTACTACGAGAATTAAATTTGTTCAAAAATTTATTAAGTGATTTTTTTTTGGTAAAAACACTCCCTCCAAGTTTTTTTATTTGTTATTTATTTGGAAAAAAAAATTTGATGTTTTTTTTTTTTGCTAACCAGTTGATTGTTATTTTTTTGGAAAATACTAGTCTACCGAAAATTACTTTCGTCAAGATTTTTTTTCTCCAAAAGACCCAATTATTTCGCTAAAATTTCTTAATTTTCATACAAACGACACAAGTTTACAAACAAAACTTCCTTATTTATATCTATTCGTGAAAAACAATATCGGGGTGTAACAGATTGGCCTAATTGTGCCCCATTCAAAATCTATTTAGCGTTTTTCTGAAATTATTTTACAAATTTTGGAAAAGTAAATTCTCACAGAAATTGTTAAAAGAAAATCTCAACTTTTAAAGTTTCTTGAAATTTTAGCTAGTTTAAAATTTGGCAAAGAAAATATTTAAGAAGGAGAAAATATGGATAAAGTTTTACGTGATAAATTTGTAAATTGCGTAAATGACCTGATAGACTTTAGGAGTGGTTATTAACTCATTAGAAGTGACGCGAGTAGAATTGAACCCTGTTTGGGATCAGGTGAAAAGGTCCTATTTAGATTTTGGAGACCGTGTTCCCGAAAAAGATGAAACCCCAATCGATAAATCAAAGTTGAGGACCCATTATAAAGAGGCATTAGAAGCATTAAAAGTTCGAACGGGAATCGGAGACCCAAAAAAAAGGAAATAGTGGAGCCAAACAACCATCTATCGTTACGTTTACCACCATGCGACACCGACACATTTCATGGAGGATACAGTGCTGGGCCTACTTTTCGGGATTTGTTTTCAGCCTTGTACAAAAATAATTCTAGACTTAGTAAAGTAGAAAAACTTTTCCATCTGAAACAGAAAACCGAGAAATTATTAGTAACGTTCCATTAACCATAATTGTACCATAACTTTTTTTGTTCGGAGTTTACATTTTTGTCACATAAATGGAATCTGTAGAGTGTACATATTAGAAATATATATGTTTCCCGACAATCTGATGTGTAGTTTAGGAGAAAATAGGTGTGTCCATATGGCTACACGGGTACAAACACTGGCACTTAAAAAAATATTCATTTTATGATAAATGAACGATGTTATTTGTTATTCAGTAAATTTTTATGATTTTATGTTAATTTATTGCTTACTATACGCATATTTCTAATTTGCTGTGTGATAGGATACAAAGCATTTGACACATACACCAGCGTTGTATTTAACGCAAGCAGTTCGGCCAACCGATTTGCAATATTCCCAGGCACATCACCGTTTCTTGTCTATTGGATCAACATAATGGCCATATCCATCATAACGGAAAGTGTCCGCAATTATATTGGAGTTGTCTTTCCTTTGATTTACTGATGGGCCTGGACATTGAGCTTTCCCGCTATAACGCTTACAGTAGCAAACCGCATGTTGTCTTCTGAACTCGAGTTGTGACTTGCTTGGGTGTTCTTTTCTAAAAAGTTGAAAACTTTCTGAACGCAAACATCACCAGCCACGTGAAAATTGATAGCCACCGTTTTTTTCTTTATATGCAATCCGATAAAGAAACACATTTTGGTACATTCGATCAACACCACACATAAATTAGTTGTAGTTTGTAATGGCAAAAGGATGAGAAATTCTGACTTTCATTCTACTTTCGCAGCAATAACGGAATGCATTTGTCGTAGGGTGCTTGCCAAATTAGTTGGAAGCAACGCTCACTTCAAAAGACGTATATCACTATTTTCTTCAGTTGCAGCTATACAAAACCCGCATTCCTCTTTTTCCAGTTCCTTCTTTGTTGCTCATGTCGAATCGCGTGTAATACGGTATCTCGTATGTTTCCGGTTCAACTATAATCACGCGACTTCAGGTGAATGGTAGTCGCTTAGTTGCTTCAAAAAAATCCTCGATCATACTAAGAGGTGCTGCATATTTACCATATACATATATTCATTTTCTTAAACAGATTACGAGCGTTGGGTTTTCACCTGATATATTTCGAAATTTATCAAGTAACCTGATGGAGTGCATAAACACCAAACCTTGTATCCAAATCGTAGTAGCTTTTGAGTTAAACCATGTGTGTGCAATTTTCAGCAAAATGTAAGCACTTCAATATTTCCATAAAACTGTTTTTTCGCAAACTGTCACAGACTAAACTGTTTTGCAAATATTCATCATTCGATCACATGTTTCGCAATAATTATATCCGCTTATCAGGATAAACCCGATAAATGTTCACATCTTCGCCATTGCAATAGCCCGATTTGTTTCGTATCGAAAAACTCCATATTAGTGTGGGACCCAAGTTTAGTTTACCTTACTTCTACGAAACTGCCGAGAAATTTCTTAGAAGAATTTGAAAACGATTTGGAAGATTGTTCCATAGTAGGCTTAGGTTTAGGTTAGGGTGGCAGCCGTATTTTTTGTTATACAAGCTCACATAGACCAGTTTAGGTCCCTAGAGTTACCACGGGCTGAAATGCCCCTCATCGAAACCAAACTGTTTGATATACAAATTTATCGATAGAAAAAGGCCGACCCCAGTATGTCCAGTCGTCGTTTACTCAGAGCGGAGCAGTCGCATAGCAAGTGCTCAATGCTCTCCACTTCTTCCTCATCTCCACAGCAACTGCTGAAGTTATTAGAGTCAATACCCAATCTTTTGGCGTGTTCGCCGATCAAGCAGTGTCCCGTCAGAACTGATACTAACGTAGACAATATTTGCCTCTCTAGTGCGAGGAGATATTTTGATCTTCTCAGGTCATACCTTGGCCAGATTTGTCTAGCTACTTGCAGGTGCCGATTTCTGTCCATCTTTCGTTGGACTGCCTGATTGCCTCTTGCCTAAGCCAAAGCTTGCACGCGGATTGTGGCGCACCAATATATGCAAATTCTTCGAGAATTTGTAATGTCCCTTTCCTAGCAAGTTCATCGGCTTTGCAGTTCCCCGGGATATCCCTATGCCCAGGCACCCATATGAGGTGTATATTAAACTGCTCAGCCATCTCGTTAAGAGATCTGCGGCAGTCGAGGGCTGTTTGTGAATTTAGGGATGTTGCCTCCAGAGAATTGATGGCAGTAGGAGAAAAAGTTTTCAAACTGCTAGTATAATGACTCTAACTCTCAAGGAAAATTCACAAGTTAGCCAACATCAATCGAAAGAAACACTACTGTTCACAGCGATTGTTCAAATTGAATCTAGAGGACAGCGAGTCAGTCGCCGCCAGTTGTAGCGAACGGACGTGGTATTGCAGAGCGGATAGTTTGTTCAACCTATTACGCAGCTTTTAAAAGCTAGTGGGAACTCGGACTCTGAGTCATCAAGTGATAACAATATTACTATTGTTGAAAATCGGAAAAGACTGTCAGGGGCACAAAGAAGGAAACTGAATAAGATGAACCGGCAGAAGATATTACAGGATGAATCTGACTCTTCTACATCTACTAAAAGAGTCAGATCTCCCGAAGAGCATAGCCATGCGAAATCAACTAAGAAAAAAAAAGGTCACCGACACCCAGCACTTCGAAGAAACCTATTCAATCTACCAAAAAAGGAGTTTCTAGTCAGAATCCGTTAATGGTGGGAGGAGAAGTTGATCTTGTTGTTGAGAAGGTGAGTAAGTCCACTAAACCATCCATAAAAGAGGGGGCCTCAAACAAAAAGACCCATTCTAAAGGAAAAAGCAAGGTGGCTATAAGAAAGGGTAAGGAAACACAATGTTATTCCCAAATAGCCAAAAAACATATTCAGGACGAACTACACTATGTCATAATTGATAGCAGTAGTGCGTCTGGCAGAATTCCCGAAGAGCAAAAGAGCATCTTCGAAAATTTGTTCTACACAAAGGTATTGGACCACATTCTCGAATCTAATGATGGACCAACAATCCAAGTAATGAGTTGCACGTTTGAGAGGGGCGTTTTGATGCTGAAACTGGCATCACAATGCTGTGTCGATGTCCTCGGAAAACTAGTGGAGAGCATCCCCTCACCTTGGGACGGCGCAAAGCTGAAACTGGTGAGGAAAAGCGATATCCCTGTACTCATAAAAACATCTTTCTATGTCAGAGGATGGGCTAGTAAGGTACCGTCAGAGCGCATACTCAGCGTCATTGGCAAACAAGATTCGAACCTTAAAGTGGGGAAGTGAGAAGTCTTCCACAGGAAAAATGATCCCGATGGTTCTCTCCTGGTGGTAGGCATAGACCCGTATTCCAGCGATAGCCTTGTCAAGACAAAAGGCATGGCATTTTTCGGGATTTGGAAAATCTTCTTTAAGATTGGAAAAACCCCCATTGGCAGGACAGTTAAGTCGAGCCCAAACACGAACGTACCGCCTGCAGTGGCAAACGAAAATAGTGAACAGAATGAAGCGAGTGAGACAATTCCAAAAATTGAGGTGGAAGTGGTCGATAACATCGCCAATTTGCCGATAACATCATCAATTTTGCAGAAAGTTCCCAGCAAAGGTGGTGATAAGGATATGAAGAGGAGCACAAAAACTCAAAACAAAGAGGGAGCGACAAAAAACAACACCACCTTCCAAAAAGAGGTCGATAACATTTCAAATTGCCGATAATATCACCAATTTTGCAGAATGTTCCCAGCAATAGTGGTGATAGGAATTGGTACATAAAGAATCAAAACAAAGATGGAACGACAAAAAGTAACACCGCCTCCCAAAGAGGTCTACTTGAAGAGTGTGTAATAGGTAGTAAACGAAAGGAGGAGAAAGACTCACTACCAAATAAAGAGGGAGTGCAACCAAATAGGATAGACGACTCCCAAATGAAATTTTTACTGGAAAGACAATGATTGAGCTCATCCAGATAAACCTCCACCGGAGCGAAATGGCATCCATTGCTCTGATGGACATAATAAATAAAGGCAGGGTTCATGTTGCTTTGGTCCAGGAACCGTGGACTACTAGTAACAAAGTTACTGGATTAAACCATATGAACTACAATCTTTTCTACGCTAACACAGGTACTTGTCCAAGGACTTGTATTCTGTGCCATAAAAACTTATGCTATCTATTCTCTCCAGAGCTGTCAACATCGGACGCAACTGTGCTGATACAAGGTAATGGAAGTATGTATCTGGCATCAGTATACCTGCCATTCGATGCGCCGACATTGCCACCTACGTCGGAATTACAACGTCTGGTAAGGGAATCCAAAAATACAAGTAATGTGTTACTAGCTGGTTGTGATGCCAACTCACACCATATTGCTTGGGGTAGTAGTGACAACAATAAAAGGGGACAAGCCCTTATAGAATTTTTGAATACTAACGATCTCCTAACTCTCAACATAGGGAACAAGGCGACCTTTGTTAACAAAATTAGGGCAGAAGTATTAGATATAACGATATGCTCGGAAAACCTCATTGATGAGATCCATGAGTGGAGGGTTTCGGATGAACACTCCTATTCGGACCACCGTTATATAAGGTTTAAAATTGCACGGCCACCGCCTAGCTCAATAAGTTTCCGTAATAAGGCTAAAACCGACTGGACCAAATTCGGCAATCTACTTAGAAATCGATTGGGCCAGCCTAAACACGATTATCCAAGTACAGAAGACATTGATATCAATGTGAGGAGGATTACGGAGGCTCTTGTAAAATCATTCGAAGATAGTTGCCCGCTTCGAGAAAGGAAATCTGCCTATGAGAAACCCTGGATGACAGGGCAAATTCGCTCGATTGGCAAGGATGTCCGCAGACTTTACAACAGAGCTCGACGTAAAAAGCTATCAGTATATTGGGATGACTACCACAGAAGACTCAAAGAATACAATAAAATCATTGTACTGGCGAAACGTAACTCCTGGGGGCTTTTCTGTGAGCAGGTAGACAGCGTTAAAAAAGTTCCTCTCAAAAATTCATATCCAAACCGAAACACTGGTGGATGAAACGGGTAAAAGGATGGAAACTGTAGATGATGCCGATGAAAACTTATTTTCCGAGTGGTAATGCTGGGCCAACAGTGGAACAGATACAGACCGAAAAAGTGATGCACCAAGTACCTATTACGGATGCTATGGTTAAAGAAGCAATAAAAGGCTTCTCTCCATTCAAGGCTGCGGGACCGGACGGAATATTTCCAGCGCTTCTTCAGAATCAGGTGGATTTGGTATCAACTCATCTGGTTGGAGTTTTCACTGCATGCCTAACTCATGCATATACCCCAACAAAATTGGCAGGAATCAAGGGTGGTCTTCATACCCAAGCCTGGCAAGGCGAGTTATTCGATCCCAAAGGCATATCGACCTATTAGCCTAACTTCTTTCCTGTTAAAAACAATGGAGCGAATAATTGACGACATGATCAAAAGTAAGATAGCCGATGACAAGCTAAAATTCAAGCAACACGCATATGTTAAAGGAATATCAGTGGAAACAGCTCTACATGAGGTAGTACACCACATAGAACAGTCCTTCAGTGAAGAAATGTACACACTTGCCGTTTGTATAGACATTGAGGGCGCTTTTAACAACGTTCAGACCGATACACTTATCCAGTCCTTGGACGAGTTTCAGGTTGACCGGGCGTTGATAAACTGGATCAACAATATGCTAAGGAATAGGTGGATTATTTGTGGGTCATATGACGTAAAAATCAGAGACAAGGTAAATCGTGGTATACCTCAGGGGGGCATTATATCGCCTCTGCTATGGGTTACGACGATACACAGTCTCCTTAAAGCCCTCACTAATGAAGGACTTAAACCAGTCTGTCTGCAGACGACGTTATAATACTTCTAAGGGGCACACATCCAAACCAGCTATGCAGAAGAGCTGAAGAGGCACTTAATATAGCATATAACTGGGCACAACCAAGGGGACTAAATGTCAATCCAGACAAAACAGAAATATGTCTATTTACAAGGAAAAGGAAGATTCATCCATTTACCGTGCCTCGTTTCCTGGAAGAATATTGCCATATCTAAAAAGATAAAATACTTGGGAGTAATCTTGGATCAGAAACTGTACTGGAAAGATCATATTGAAGAAAGAGTTACAAAGGCCCCATGTTGGTCGTTGTGCAGAAGAGCTATATGTTCAAAATGGGGACTACGTCCAAATATGACACACTGGCTTTACATGAGCGTGATTAGACCAATAATTGTAATGTGCCCTTAAACTCGAGGATAAATTTAATTATCTTGCTTTACTTGCATTTAAAATATAAAACCGAATACAGGATAGGCCATTACAACGGCATCTGGATGTGGAATTTCACTTTCCCCTTGAGTATTTACAGCCTTCTTGACGTTTTCCTTTTTACACTGTGTAACATCATCATTTTCTCAATTGGAATAAAAATGTTAGCTTTTGGCTTTACCGAGTTTTCTTGGTGCCAAAATCGTCAATCTTCGGCCATTTGATTGTTCAAGGCATCGAAGCGAATACTTTTTCTGACGGTTGTGAATTTATATCATTCCTAAACAAAAGTTTTGTAGTTCAAACTACCGAAAAGAGCATAATTTTTATTCCAATCTTTCATTTTGTATATACAATTAAATGAAGTAAGTGAAAGTGATATAAAATACAAGTTCAATAATTATCCAGGTGGCTCTATTTGTGATTTTTTTTTGATTTGGATTTTTGTCGATGCGTTTATGCTGGCCATATTCATATTTATCTTATTTAATCTATCTCAATGCATCCTTGGTGCCACCTCTAAATCGGGTAATTAATTTAATTATGCGATCTCCATTCTGTTGTTGTAATTCACATTCTCCCCATTAGATTTGGCACCGTACATTTATTGTGAGCATTGAAAAATACACGGAGAGCGAGCTAGGAACAGATTGGGATAAAACACACAAATTAATTCTCCTCTTCTTTACCTCTGACTGAATGTGAGGTAACTCAGTGCAGAAATACCCCTCAACTGTATATGAGGTATATGGAGTGTTTCGTTCATTTGGTATTAGAGGAGTTAAAATCTTAAGTTTTAAAAGTGTTAAAATCCACGAACATCCAAGTAAGCCTTTCGCTCAGCTACGGTGGATGTGCCCTACCAATGCTAATTCCTTGAGAAAGCTCACTGACCGAGTGATTGATGTGGCCAGAGAGCTTATATTTAAAGACGAAACATTGATCGAAGATACATACCTCCGGACTATCTTTTACTCCCCTTCATCAATTGACTTCAAGGAACAACAATTACTCTCGGAGAAACCATAATTGAGCTAAGAATCATACATATAAATCGGATGTAATCTAATTAGACAATAAGGTAACCATTAATGCGTTCGTTTGCTAATTTCGCTTGGTGTTACAAATTCTAAGATCAGTTTATTTAGCATTCAATCGCAATTGCAAACAAAACCCCGTTTCAGTGAATAGCATATCCCATTTCACACACAATTAACATATGGATGTAACGTGATTAATGACATATTTACAATTGATGTAATTCTGCAAATTACATCTCTGTTAATGGGCTCTGCTATTCACTAAAACCAGTCGCACGTACCTGTATATAACATTACGCTGTAAGATCAATGGTGTAAGTAAGTGTGTTTACATCGTAATATAAAAGCTAACGTCATACCTCTGTCCCAACTTTAGCAGCAGCAAGAGAGAATTATCAACGGTTGCAGAACTCTACAGCCGCCAACTCATCGAGAGATCTTTCGACGACGGAGCAGCAGACTGCGTTGATGTAAGTGGTTCTTTTATCTTGACTATTCTCTTTGTTCCATATGTCTGCACTGTACGAATAAATGTATGGATGTATTGCGACAGATTTGTATCTAAATATTATGGATAGATTTTTGTTGTTCGAGTGACCATATGTGCAAAATTCTCAGTAAATTTACAAACACACTTGCTTAGCACAACTTCTTGAATAGGTTATTATCTTCGCATAACGTAAAAAGATTACAGTAGAAACTGATTATTTTTCTCTTGAATTTTTGTAGTAAAGAAAAGTTAATCAAAATTTGGTTTTTCTTATTTGCATTTATCAAGATTACATATATTCAACGATCCAATGAAGTTTTCCCAAATTTTATATACCACTAACTCCGTTTTGATATTTATACCGTAATTATTTCCTTCTTTTGATACTACTCGTAATAAATTAGCTTTGAACAGAATAAGATCAACATTATTTAAGTCTGAATTTTAAGGGTCCCAATGTATTTACCAGGGGTTTCTAGTTGTAATTTGAAATTTAGTTTTAAATGAATTATCGCTTTTGTAATAAAACCAGTATGATTGCTTAAATCTGAACTATTGTTTGAATCCATGAGCAGTTGAGGCTGTGGTTAGTGCTAACGTAGGGTGTCACAATGACCAATTTTCTAATCGGGCTATCCAGGCCATTTAACATCTTTTGGTCTATATTATATTGAACAAATCGCTTCCCTTTCCCTTATTTTTACAACTTTTCCATTTCTGTAGTATATGCAACCTCAGCTATGTCCCTTTTCTTCCATATATTCTGTCTTAAATCTTCATTCTTATTTAGAATTTGTATCAGTTTGCAC
The DNA here is from genome assembly GCA_963930755.1 of Eudasyphora cyanicolor. Lineage (NCBI taxonomy): Eukaryota > Metazoa > Arthropoda > Insecta > Diptera > Muscidae > Eudasyphora > Eudasyphora cyanicolor. Next base: position 135,988,054 of record OZ005734.1, read on the forward strand.
GCATAATTAATAATTTTATAGTGTGGCAGTTTGGCATCGAGTATCCTAAGAAACTGAACCCCCCCCATTACGACGAGCAATAAGGTCGGTGGAAGTGCGTGCAACAACTTGTAGGCTTACTCGTGATACCATCAGCCAATTGTAGTTCTTGATCGTTATATGCTACATTATAATAAATGGCGTGGGGCCCGAGCAATGAAACCTTCAATCTTTACCACCTCAGCTACCTTTCCTGGTATGCAGGACATTTTTGCTCGGTTCTCCAATAAAAACAAAGTTTTTCTTGTTTTCATTTCTACTATCGATCCCTTAAATTTTCAATGAAGTATATCACATTGATCAGGAATTTGCTTTGCTCACGACCTTAAGTCATTCATTGCAACCGTCTTTATGGATATATCTTCCCTCATACTTAATTATGACTCCATTAGCATTCATCTTAGGCCGATTGGATTTCAGTTTCTGGATTATTGTCTGGGTCTGACCACGGTTATTGAGTTGTTATGGATTTCAGCCTACCCTTAGATACCTGTGATTATGGAAAATAGTACTTTTCTTTCCGGTACCTTCTCATTCTGTTGCTTTCTTTCCTATTTAGCTTATTTGCTCAATTTATTCGTTCAATTAACCACCTTCAATAGCGAATGGATTCAAACATATATCTATCTATATATTTTCTTTTTCGAAAAATACCTAAATTTAAAAGATATTAAATATTCTTTCAAAGTTGGAAAATTTTCAACACTCATACTTTGGTTTCTCAATTCGTGATCTTAAGGACGTATTGAGTTATTTACTCCGTAATCAGTTTATTCCATACTATAAGTAAGAGCTGTACTTAGCTTTGTCTCTCTTCTTATATAATGTCTCAATTAGAAAATGGTAGTAAATCCGCTTCTGCGGCTGATTATAATGATCCGATTATCTGTGACGCGTGCGCCAGCCCAATAACTTTGAATTCACTTTTGCAGAAAACTGGTTGCGGCCACGCTTTTCATAAGGATTGTTTGTCAAAGTGTTTGAAAATCAGGCCCTTCTGTCCGGTGTGTAATGCTCGAGTTAATGCGGAACCTCAGACTCCTAGCACATCAGGTATGACCACTAGGTCTCAGGGTAGACAGTTTAATCAGCCAGCTAACGTACGAAATTCCACAATACCACCGAATGGATCACAATCTTTAGATGGTAATTCCACTGAATCTGCAGCTGGTTCATTAGATGTTCCAACTGGCAATATTCATGAAATAGTATCAAATATTGTTGCGACTCAGAATGAGCAGATGTTCTCAGCTTTGAGCGATCAAATATCTCGTCTTGTCCAGACTAGCTTAGAGGCAAGCCTTTCACGCCTAAATCTGAGTAGCCAAGGTATTTCAAATACACATCAACCTACACATCGTACCACACCAAATCAAATGCCTACCCTCCCCGATGTGGAGCGGCAAACTTTGAGGGAAATATTTGGTATTCAAGCCGATAAAGATAATCCCAATCGTCCCATACATCCTGGAATAACTCCACAGGTGTTACACCGAAATAATTCGTTCTTTTCCGGGGTTTCTGATCTGAGTACTCGGCCAGACAAAGTCTTACAGATTATTTCCAATTGGAAAATCAAATTTAATGGTGGTCAGAGTGGCTTATCCATTGAAAATTTTATTTATAGAGTAGAGGCACTAACGGCTCAAACCTTGCAGGGAGACTACAATCTACTTTGCAGTCATGTTAAGGTCTTGTTCGACGGTAAAGCCAATGACTGGTACTGGCGTTACCATCGTTCTGTGTCCGCTATTTCCTGGCCTATCTTGTGCCAAGCCTTACGTCGACAATTCAAGGATTCCAGAACGGATATAGATATACGTGAGTTGATAAGGGACAGAAAACAAAAGGCCAATGAGTCCTTTGATATCTTTTATGATTCAATTGTTGATTTAACCGATCGTTTAAATGATCCAATTCAGAGAGGACTTTGGTTGAGATTTTGCGAAGAAATCTGCTGCCAGAGATTCAACACGAAATTTTAAATATTGAATTTTCTTCTCTTCAACACCTAAGAGACACTTGTAGAAAACGAGAGTTTTTTATGCAAGACATTCGTCGTAAGCACGGTGTCTCTTTCGCGAAAACAACCGCTTTTCCCAAACGTGTTTCGGAAGTTGGGCCAAATGGATCTACTCATGACCATATCCATGAATTCCATGACAATGCAGATGGTGAAGTTTCAGCCATTAGATTTACTTGCTGGAATTGCAATAAGTCTGGTCATCGGTACCAAGATTGTTTGTCAGATAGAACAATATTTTGTTATGGCTGTGGAGCACCGGACGTTTACAAACCGAATTGCAATAAATGTCAGCCAAAAAATGGAATAGTGAGTGCACCAAACCCACAAAAACCCCGGGAGCTTCCAAGCCAATAACAATTTTGAAAAAGGAGTTCAGTAGCACGGCTGACTCCGTTTCTATTCACAGTAATCCAGACACTTTAGAGATGAAATGGAAACCTTTTCATGAACGTTTGAAAGAATATTATCGGGTTCGTTCGAGAATCTTCGGAACCGACATAAAATCTTCCCGTTCAGCTCAACGGATTAAAAAGTTCTGGAAAAGAGTACGTAATTTAAATAAAAAAATAATTTCCTCAATATTGAATACGTCTACGGATATCAGGCCCTATGCCGAGGTTATCCTTTTTGGGAAGAAAATTTTAGGTCTCCTTGACACCGGGGCTTCTATAAGCTGTATAGGGTCCACTACCGCAAGGGAGTATTTAGCTTCTGGCTCTCATTTCAAAACATTGAAATCATCCGTTAAAACAGCTGACGGAAATAAACAAATAATAGTCGGTTTTGTAGACACCACTGTAAAATTTAAAGATATGGAGAAATCCATAAAAATATTCATAATTCCAAGTTTAGACCGCGATTTATTTTTGGGAATCGATTTCTGGGAACTTTCCGAACTCCTTCCTTCTGGTATGAGTTTTACTAACAAAGTTTTTTGTGACCCTTCGAGAATTTCCGAACTGGGGGACCAAATGCTTCTTACTTCCATGCAAAAACAACGCTTGAACCATCATATTTTATTATTTCCATCTTTTGCTGAAAATGGTTTGGGGCGTACGAATTTGTTGCACCATTCAATCGATACAGGTAATGCCAAGCCCATTAAACAACGTCACTTCCCCGTGTCGCCCGCGATAGAAAAACTCATTTATGAGGAATTAGATAGGATGTTGGCTCTAGGGGTGATTGAAGAATCTAGTAGCGCATGGTCTTCGCCAGTGGTTCTTCACTGTAAACCTGGGAAGAATAGGCTTTGTTTAGATAGTCGAAAGATTAACTCCGTAACAATAGGTGATGCCTACCCTCTACCACATATTGATGGAATCCTCAGTAAGCTACCCAAAGCAGAGTATATAACCAGCCTAGACCTCAAAGATGCCTTTTGGCAAATTCCGTTAGATCAGGGGTCGAAGGAGAAAACCGCATTTACCGTTCCTGGGAGGCCTCTATACCATTTCACGGTAATGCCTTTTGGGCTTTGTAATGCCCCGCAAACGATGTCTCGTCTTATGGATAGAGTCATTCCACCGGCCCTCAGAACGGAGGTTTTCGTTTATCTCGACGATCTTTTGATCATTTCGGACACATTCGATAGGCATCTTGAGGTCCTAGGTTGTGTAGCACAGAGGATTCGTGATTCAGGTCTGACTATTAATATAGACAAAAGCCACTTTTGTGTCCCAGGTTGGGAGGGGAGTAATTCGTATGGATCCCGAGAAAGTGTCCGCAATCACAGATTTCCCTACTCCGAGATCCATTAAACAACTACAACGATTTTTGGGAATGACTGGATGGTACAGGAAATTTATCAGGAATTGTGCGTCTGTCTCCTCGCCTTTGACTGATTTGTTGCAGGCCAAACGAAACTTTGTTTGGACCGAAGAGGCCCGACAGGCTTTTGAAGTTTTGAAGTCTAAACTGAGCACCGCTCCTGTTTTGCATAGTCCAGATTTTTCGCAACCGTTTTTTATACATTGCGACGCTAGTAAGACAGGAATAGGAAGCGTATTGGTTCAGAAGAATGCGGAGGGTGAAGAAGTTCCTATCGCCTTTATGTCGAAGAAACTCAACAAAGCCCAACGCAATTATTCAGTGACCGAACAGGAATGCTTAGCAGCAATGCTAAGTATTAAGAAATTTCGAGCTTACGTAGAAGGACAAGAGTTCACTGTTATCACCGACCATGCGTCGCTGAAGTGGCTAATGTCCCAGACGGATATCAGCACGCGGTTAGCTCGATGGGCTTTAAAACTTCAAGCATACAAATTCAAGATTCAGCATAGGCGTGGTTGCCTAAACATAGTTCCTGATACTCTTTCCCGTACTCATACTGACGACATGTCCGCTATTGGTCTTGAAAGTCTGTCCGATTTTGAAAATGACTCTGGGTTTTTCGTAGATCTAACATCTACCTGTTTCCAGTCGGAAGAATACCGAATGCTATTGGACTCAATTGGGAAAAATATTAATAATATGCCTGACCTTAGGATTTCGGATGGATTTTTATACAGACGGACCGAACATGCCACGGGTGAACAGCTGCAGGATGATCTAGCATGGAAGCTTTGGATCCCACGCGACTTGGTTCCAGAGGTTCTCAAAAAAGCACACGACATCCCTTCCTCGTCACATGGCGGTATTAACAAGACTTTGGATAGAATACGAAAATTTTATTTTTGGCCGAACCTAGTAGTTGATGTTCGGAATTATGTTAATCAGTGCGAAATTTGTAAATCCACTAAACACCCTAATAGAGTTCAGAGACCACCTATGGGTCGTATGCCAGAATCACAAAGGTTCTTTCAGAAATTGTATGTTGATTTTTTGGGGCCATATCCCCGTTCACGTTCTGGCAATATAGGAATATTTGTGATTCTAGACCATTTTAGTAAATTTCCCTTCATAAAGCCTGTTAAAAAATTCACTACTGAGATTATAGTGAAATACTTGGAATGTGAAATATTCCACACTTTCGGTGTACCCGAGACAATTGTGTCTGACAATGGTTCACAATTTAGGTCCAAACAGTTTGATCAGTTGTTAAGACGTTACAATATCACACATATGTTTACAGCAGTTCATTCCCCACAAGCTAATGCCTCTGAACGTGTCAATAGGTCCATTTTGTCTGCTATAAAATCATATGTTAAAAACGATCAAAAGAACTGGGATGAGCTCTTGAGTGGAATTGGATGCGCACTTAGATCTGCGGTTCATTCAGCAATCGGCACTTCACCATATTACTTAACATTCGGTCAACATATGATCACAAACGGGTCAACGTATCCACTGTTGCGCCAGCTTGAGATGCTTGAGGATCGATCCGTGCGGTTTGATAGGAATGACTCTCTAAAAATCATGTCTAACCGAGCATCTGATCTCATGAAGAAGCAATTTGAACGAAATGAAAAGACATATAATCTTCGCTCTCGGGAAGTGTCTTATAGTGTAGGTCAGGAAGTTTTCCGCCGAAACTTCAAACAAAGCAACTTCGAGCAAGGATATAATGCAAAGTTGGCACCAACTTTCCTGAAAGCTCGTGTAAGGAAAAAGATAGGCAATTCATGCTATGAATTGGAGGATTTAAATGGCAATTTGATAGGCACTTATCACGCTAAGGATATAAGGCAGTAGAATATTATCCATCTTTGTCACGATGTGGATCAGCTTTGGTGTTTCCTTCGTACTCCCAAAGTCTGATTTTTTGGTGGGGGAATTTGTAATGTGCCCTTAAACTCGAGGATAAATTTAATTATCTTGCTTTACTTGCATTTAAAATATAAAACCGAATACAGGATAGGCCATTACAACGGCATCTGGATGTGGAATATCTCTTTCCCCTTGAGTATTTACAGCCTTCTTGACGTTTTCCTTTTTACACTGTGTAACATCATCATTTTCTCAATTGGAATAAAAACGTTAGCTTTTGGCTTTACCGAGTTTTCTTGGTGCCAAAATCGTCAATCCTCGGCCATTTGATTGTTCAAGGCATCAAAGCGAATACTTTTTCTGACGGTTGTGAATTTATATCATTCCTAAACAAAAGTTTTGTAGTTCAAACTACCTAAAAGAGCATAATTTTTATTCCAATCTTTCATTTTGTAAGTACAATTAAATGAAGTAAGTGAAAGTGATATAAAATACAAGTTCAATATTTATCCAGGTGGCTCTATTTGTGATTTTTTTTGATTTGGATTTTTGTCGATGCGTTTATGCTGGCCATATTCATATTTATCTTATTTAATCTATCTCAATGCATCCTTGGTGCCACCTCTAAATCGGGTAATTAATTTAATTATGCGATCTCCATTCTGTTGTTGTAATTCACATTCTCCCCATTAGATTTGGCACCGTACATTTATTGTGAGCATTGAAAAATACACGGAGAGCGAGCTAGGAACAGATTGGGATAAAACACACAAATTAATTCTCCTCTTCTTTACCTCTGACTGAATGTGAGGTAACTCAGTGCAGAAATACCCCTCAACTGTATATGAGGTATATGGAGTGTTTCGTTCATTTGGTATTAGAGGAGTTAAAATCTTAAGTTTTAAAAGTGTTAAAATCCACGAACATCCAAGTAAGCCTTTCGCTCAGCTACGGTGGATGTGCCTTACCAATGCTAATTCCTTGAGAAAGCTCACTGACCGAGTGATTGATGTGGCCAGAGAGCTTATATTTAAAGACGAAACATTGATCGAAGATACATACCTCCGGACTATCTTTTACTCCCCTTCATCAATTGACTTCAAGGAACAACAATTACTCTCGGAGCTAAGAATCATACATATATAATGTAAAGGTTGTAATCTAATTAGACAATAAGGTAACCATTAATGCGTTCGTTTGCTAATTTCGGTTGGTGTTACAAATTCTAAGATCAGTTTATTTAGCATTCAATCGCAATTGCAAACAAAAACCCGTTTCAGTGAATAGCATATCCCATTTCACACACAATTAACATATGGATGTAACGTGATTAATGACATATTTACAATTGATGTAATTCTGCAAATTACATCTCTGTTAATGGGCTCTGCTATTCACTAAAACCAGTCGCACGTACCTGTATATAACATTACGCTGTAAGATCAATGGTGTAAGTAAGTGTGTTTACATCGTAATATAAAAGCTAACGTCATACCTCTGTCCCAACTTTAGCAGCAGCAAGAGAGAATTATCAACGGTTGCAGAACTCTACAGCCGCCAACTCATCGAGAGATCTTTCGACGACGGAGCAGCAGACTGCGTTGATGTAAGTGGTTCTTTTATCTTGACTATTCTCTTTGTTCCATATGTCTGCACTGTACGAATAAATGTACGGATGTATTGCGACAGATTTGTATCTAAATATTATTGATAGATTTTTGTTGTTCGAGTGACCATATGTGCAAAATTCTCAGTAAATTTACAAACACACTTGCTTAGCACAACTTCTTGAATAGGTTATTATCTTCGCATAACGTAAAAAGATTACAGTAGAAACTGATTATTTTTCTCTTGAATTTTTGTAGTAAAGAAAAGGTAATCAAAATTTGGTTTTTCTTAGTTGCATTTATCAAGATTACATATATTCAACGATCCAATGAAGTTTTCCCAAATTTTATATACCACTAACTCCGTTTTGATATTTATACCGTAATTATTTCCTTCTTTTGATACTACTCGTAATAAATTAGCTTTGAACAGAATAAGATCAACATTATTTAAGTCTGAATTTTAAGGGTCCCAATGTATTTACCAGGGGTTTCTAGTTGTAATTTGAAATTTAGTTTTAAATGAATTATCGCTTTTGTAATAAAACCAGTATGATTGCTTAAATCTGAACTATTGTTTGAATCCATGAGCAGTTGAGGCTGTGGTTAGTGCTAACGTAGGGTGTCACAATGACCAATTTTCTAATCGGGTATACCATACTATTTGTGATACTGGTGGGTGGGCTATCCAGGCCATTTAACATCTTTTGGTCTATATTATATTGAACAAATCGCTTCCCTTTCCCTTATTTTTACAACTTTTCCATTTCTGTAGTATATGCAACCTCAGCTATGTCCCTTTTCTACCATCTATTCTGTCTTAAATCTTCATTCTTATTTAGAATTTGTATCAGTTTGCACGCATAATTAATAATTTTATAGTGTGGCAGTTTGGCATCGAGTATCCTAAGAAACTGAACCCCCCCATTACGACGAGCAATAAGGTCGGTGGAAGTGCGTCCAACAACTTGTAGGCTTACTCGTGATACCATCAGCCAATTTAGTTCTTGATCGTTATATGCTACATAATCACCTACGCCTCTGTAGTGTGGTGGACATCAATGGACAAAAAGTACAACGTAATACCATTGCAAAAAGTGCAACGTATGTGCTGTCTAGGCATAAACGGAGCAATTAGAACCGCACCAACAAGAGCGTTGGAGACTATACTGCACATCCAACCAATAGATATCCGTATAAAGTATGAGGCAGCCTCACAGCAAGACGTCTACAAGTGATGGGTGAATGGATAAATCGAGACCACAAGTCGTACCATCAGAAGATATTACAATCACTGGTCGGTCATATTCAAACAACGGAAATCTCCGTACGCATTCCTGAAGTGCGGCTTACAGCTACCTGTGAATCGTTCGTGCCAGACAGACGCTCCTGGGAAAACGGAACACTTGCTCATGCGCCAGTGGGAACCAGCTGCTACACTGATGGGTCCAGGCTAGGAGGAAGGACGGGTCTGGGACTTTTTATTGATGAACCAGAAATCGAACTTTACTTCCGCCTCCCAGACCATAACACAGTATTTCAAACAGAAGTTCGAGCAATCACGGAGTGTGTTAACTGGCTCAGTAATACCACAAAGCCTAAATATGCCAACATATTCACAGATAGCCAAATGGCGATCAAAGCAATAACATCGGAAAAGGTCAAATCCAGAACCGTGTTAGACTGTAAAAGAACGATAAATAATTACTCAGTCCATGGTCAACTGCGTATTTTCTGGGTACCGGGACACAACGGAGTGATTGTAAATGAACGAACAAACTGCTTGGCTTCAAAGGGCAGAGAACTTCGAGTACTAAACTTGGAAAATTGGAAACCTTTCGAAGCCACGATGGATGAGTTGAAGCAGTGATGGCTCACAAAACTCTGTGGAATAGAGCAACAGTAGGAGCAACTGCAAAGATACTGTGGGGTGACCCAAATGAGAAGAAAACCAGTAGTTTTCTGAAACTAAACAAGATCGAGATTAGTAAGATGATAAGTGTTCTAACGGGACACTCAAGCTTACAGGCACATCTTCATCGCATAGGACTAGCAGAAAACGACGAGTGCAGGGCATGCAGGGAAAACATCGAAACGATAGAACATTTTCTGTGTCACTGCCCAGCTTTCACACAGGCAAGATCCCGATATTTCGGTTCCGACATATTGCCAGGCTTGACTCATCTCAGAGGATATGACTGGAAGATACTGAGAAAATACGTGTCTAGTACCGATTTTCTGTAATCCGTGGGGTATGAAAATCATAAATAAGGAGCGCACAACAGGCCGAACCACTGGCTTAAGTGTATGTCCATGGACATGAGACGTTTTAAACGTCTCCTCTATTCAACCTAACCTAACCTAACCTAAGGTACCGTCAGAGCGCATACTCAGCGTCATTGGCAAACAAGATTCGAACCTTAAAGTGGGGAAGTGGGAGGTCTTCCACAGGAAAAATGATCCAGATGGTTCTCTCCTGGTGGTAGGCATAGACCCGTATTCCAGGGATAGCCTTGTCAAGACAAAGGGCATGGCATTTTTCGGGATTTGGAAAATCTTCTTTAAGATTGGAAAAAACCCCCATTGGCAGGACAGTTAAATCGAGCCCAAACACGAACGTACCGCCTGCAGTGGCAAACGAAAATAGTGAACAGAAAGAAGCGAGTGAGACAATTCCAAAAAGTGAGGTGGAAGTGGTCGATAACATCGCCAAAGTGCCGATAACATCATCAATTTTGCAGAAAGTTCCCAGCAAAGGTTGTGATAAGGATATGAAGAGGGGCACACAAACTCAAAATAAAGAGGGAGCGACAAAAAACAACACCGCCTTCCAAGAAGTGGTCGATAACATTCCCAAATTGCCCATAATATCACCAATTTTGCAGAATGTTCCCAGCAATAGTGGTGATAGGAATAGGTACATAAAGAATCAAAACAAAGAGGGAACGACAAAAAGTAACACCGCCTCCCAAAGAGTAATAAATAAAGGCAGGGTTCATGTTGCTTTGGTCCAGGAACCGTGGACTACTAGTAACAAAGTTACTGGATTAAACCATATGAACTACAATCTTTTCTACGCTAACATAGGTACTCGTCCAAGGACTTGTATTCTGTGCCATAAAAACTTATGCTATCTTTTCTCTCCAGAGTTGTCAACATCGGACGCAACTGTGCTGATGCAAGGTAAAGGAAGTATGTGCCTGGCGTCAGTATACCTGCCATTCGATGCGCCGACATTGCCACCTTCGTCGGAATTACAACGTCTGGTAAGGGAATCCAAACATACAAGTAATGTGTTACTAGCTGGTTGTGGTGCCAACTCACACCATATTGCTTGGGGTAGTACTGACACCAAAAAAAGGGGACAAGCCCTTATAGAATTTTTGAATACTAACGATCTCCTAACTCTCAACATAGGGAACAAGGCGACCTTTGTTAACAAAATTTGAGAAGAAGTATTAGATATAACGATATGCTCAGAAAACCTCATTGATGAGTTCCATGAGTGGAGAGTTTCGGATGAACACTCCTATTCGAACCACAGAATAGGAGTGTTCATTTAAAATTGCACGGCCACCGCCTGTGCCCAATGAGTTTCCTTAATAAGGCTAAAACCGATTGGACCAAATTCGGCAATCTACTTAGGAATCGATTGGGCCAGCCTAAACACGATTATCCAAGTACAGAAGACATTGATATTAATTTGAGGAGGATTACGGAGGCTCTTGTTAAATCATTCGAAGATGGTTGCCCACTTCGAGAAAGGAAATCTGCTATGAGAAACACTGGATGACAGGGCAAATTCGCTCGATTGGCAAGGATGTCCGCAGACTTTACAACAGAGCTCGATGTAGAAAGCTATCAGTATATTGGGGATGACTACCACAGAAAACTCATAGAATACAATAAAATCATTGGACTGGCGAAACGTAACTCCTGGAGGCTTTTCTGTGAACAGGTAGACAGCGTTAACAGCATGTATAAAATAAAAAAGTTCCTCTCAAAAACTCATATCCAAACCGAAACACTGGTGGAAACGGGTGAAAGGATGGAAACTATAGATGATACCGCAAGGCTTTTGATGAAAACGCATTTTCCGAGTGGTAATGCTGGGCCAACAGAGGAACTGTTACAGACCGAAAATGTGATGCACCAAGTACCTATTACGGATGCTATGGTTAAAGAAGCAATAAACAGCTTCTCTCCATTCAAGGCTGCGGGACCGGACGGAATTTTTCCAGCGCTTCTTCAGAATGAGTTGGATTTGGTATCAACTCATCTGGTTGGAGTTTTCACTGCATGCCTAACTCATGCATATACCCCAACAAAATTGGCAGGAATCAAGGGTGGTCTTCATACCCAAGCCTGGCAAGGCGAGTTATTCGATCCCAAAGGCTTATCGACCTATTAGCCTAACTTCTTTCCTGTTAAAAGCAATGGAGCGAATAATTGACGACATGATCAAAAGTAAGATAGTCGATGACAAGCTAAAATTTAAGCAACACGCATATGTTAAAGGAAGATCAGTGGAAACAGCTCTACATGAGGTAGTGCACCACATAGAACAGTCCTTCAGTGAAGATATGTACACACTTGCCGTTTGTATAGACATTGAGGGCGCTTTTAACAACGTTCAGACCGATACACTTATCCAGTCCTTAGACGAGTTTCAGGTTGATCGGGCGTTGATAAACTGGATCAACAATATGCTAAGGAATAGGTGGATTATTTGTGGGTCATATGACGTAAAAATCAGAGACAAAGTAAATCGTGGTATACCTCTGGGGGGCATTTTATCGCCTCTCCTATGGGTTACGACGATACACAGTCTCCTTAAAGCCCTCACCAATGAAGGACTTAAACCAGTTTGTTATGCAGACGACGTTATAAGACTTCTAAGGGGCACACATCCAAACAAACTATGGAGAAGAGCTGAGGAGGCACTTAACATAGCATATAACTGGGCACAACCAAGGGGATTAAATGTCAACCCAGACAAAACAGAAATATGTCTATTTACAAGGAAAAGGAAGATTCATCCTTTTACCGTGCCTCGATTCATGGATAAGAATATTGCCATATCTAAAAAGGTAAAATACTTGGGAGTAATCTTGGATCAGAAACTTTACTGGAAAGATCATATTGAAGAATGAGTTACAAAGGCCCACATATGTTTGTCGTTGTGCATCAGAGCTATAGGTTCAAATTTGGGACTACGTCCAAATATTATCATATTTGGCTTTACATGAGCGTGATTAGACCAATAATAACCTACGCCTCTGTAGTGTGGTGGACATCAATGGACAAAAAATACAACGTAATACCATTGCAAAAAGTGCAACGTATGTGCTGTCTAGGCATAAGCGGGGCAATTAGAACCGCACCAACAAGAGCGTTGGGGACTATATTGCACATCCAACCAATATGAGGCAGCCCTCACAGCAAGACGTCTACAAGTGATGGGTGAATGGATAAATCAAGACCAGAAGTTGTACCATCAGAAGATATTACAATCACTGGTCGGTCATATTCAAATAACGGAAATCAGCTACCTGTGATTCGTTCGTGCCAGACAGACGCTCCTGGGAAAACGAAACACTAGCTCATGCGCCAGTGGGAACCAGCTGCTACACTGATAGGTCCAGGCTAGGAGGAAGGACGGGTCTGGGACTTTTTATTGATGAACATTAAGCCGAACTTTACTTCCGCCTCCCAGACCATAACACAGTATTTCAAGCAGAAGTTCGAGCAATCACGGAGTGTGTTAACTGGCTCAGTAATACCACAAAGCCTAAATATGCCAACATATTCACAGACAGCCAAATGGCGATCAAAGCAATAACATAGAAAAAGGTCAAATCCAGAGCAGTGTTAGACTGTAAAAGAACGATAAATAATTACTCAGTCCATGGTCAACTGCGTATTTGCTGGGTACCAGGACACAACGTAGTGATTGGAAATGAACGGGCAAACAGCTTGGCTTCAAAAGGCAGAGAACTTCGAGTAGTAAACTTGGAAAATTGGAAAACTTTCGAAGCCACGAAAAATGAGTTGAAGCACTGGGCAGTGATGGCTCATAAAACTGTGTGGAATAGCGCGACAGTAGGAGCAACTGCAAAGATACTGTGGGGCGACCCTGGGTACCGGGACACAACTGAGTGATTGGAAATGAACGAGCGAACTTGGCTTCAAAGAGCAGAAAACTTCAAGTAATAAAATTGGAAACAGCGCTGCCAGTTTAGGGGATTTATCCCCAATTTGGGGATTTTTCTTCGCGAATGGGGATATATTTTTTGGTTTGGGGATCCGGGGATTTGGCGGGGATTGCAATTTTTTATAATTACATGTCTTTATTTGTGTTAAATTGGTGTTTTCTGTTATATCTATATTTTTTCTTTTTTGGTTTGGGGATCCGGGGATTTGGCGGGAATTGCAATTTTTTATAATTACATGTCTTTATTTGTGTTAAATTGGTGTTTTCTGTTATATCTTTTTTTTTTAGAAAATGTTCCTACAAAATGTAGATTGACTCGCAGTGTATTAGAGTACGACGTAAATAGACAACCTGTAGTAATTGCCAATACGTATTTTTATAGATATTTATAAATCATTTTTTTTTTCATTTCATTTCATTTTATTAATGTAATTTAAAGCCAGTAGGCCAATTAAAAGTAAATTACAAAATTCTTCAATAATAACTGGTTTACGTAAATAATTTGACAGTAGGTTTGATAATTAAAGCTTCTACTACAGTGTAGAAAAAAATCTAATTCTAGACAAGGGACTTAATAACTATTTAAGTAATAATAGCAATCGCAGATTGCTACTTTATAATTGTTACTACAATTTAAATTGAAGCCAAATGCGGTTTATAAAATGCTTCCCAGACGACATTACGAACAATTTAAGCTAATTTTTGAGTAAATTTTACTAGTAACATGATTCTGCTGGTCCAATTCGATTATAAAGAACTGGAATCGCTGGTATTAAGTCGTTGATGTACTTTATCAATTATTTAGTCCATTGGCAGAAATGATCAAACTTTTAATACCAAAAACGTGTACAAAAAAAATTGGATGATGTGATGAGATGGAAGATTTTTAATCAGATATATTTGATAATTTGACAACGTACATTTTGTACAAACAAAATGAATTTTAGTACAAAGTCCATTGAATTGTAAAATACAACATTCACAAGTTAAAAACAAGTTAAAATATTTTCTGGGGATTTTTTTGGGGATGAGAAATCTTTTTTTGGGGATTTAGGGGATAAAAAATAAAAATTTGGGGATTCGGCACCACAAAAAACTGGCAAGCCTGATTGGAAATCTTTCCCTTGATAAAAATCAACATAGGGAAACAACTCAATTCTGATAGGTTCAGACATAGGACCCTTAATTTACACAGTAGGAGCTCCCATGAAAGCTATATGATCTTTGCTAGCGCAAAGCACAGTTTTTGGCTGGATGCATCGGTCTCTGGACAGAAATGTTTGAGCTCAGTCTGGAAGACCTATATCGACGTACCTATAACGGGCTAATACTGGCTATGGGGGTGTCTCCCCCAACCAATTTATGATTTAACCAAAAAAGACGAAGGAGATTACGTTAAGGGGCGGGCAAACCCAGTCCCGGCGACAAGCGTTGATTCATTCACGAGTCATGTGTCGTCGTTATCGAACAATCGTGATCATGCAACTTCTACGAGCTTTGGTGCCTTGGATCCCGTAGTCGAAAATGAAACAAGAGCACATCCAGCCGCAGGCAAAACAAATGATAAGACAGATGAAGCAGAACCCAGCCGGGGCTTTGAGCAACCCCAGCCTTTAAAAGCCATTGGGGACTCTGACTCTGAATCATCAAATGAAAACAATATCACTATTGTTGTTAACTCAAAGAGACTGTCAGGCGCACAAAGAAGGAAACTGAATAAGTTGAGCCGACAGAACTTATTACGGGATGAATCTGACAATTCTACCTCCAACACAAGCATGGAGGCCGCTAAAAGAGTCAGGTCTCCCGAAGAACATAGCGCTGGGAAAGTGACTAAGAAGAAAAAGGGCTCGCCGTCTTCCAGAAATTCGGAGGAGCCTAACGTAGCCACACAAAAGGAAGTCTCTAGTCTGGGTCCTTCGATTGTGGGCGGTAAAGTTGATCAAGTACAGGGTTACCATAACGTTTTTTCGGAAATGATGACTTTTGTGCCAGAAAAGGAGGACATTTGTAACATTTACAAAGAGAGTTTGGAACTTTCGGAGGACATTTAAAAAATACAGTAATTGCAGAGAATGAGCATTTTACTATGATCAACAATAAAACTCCAAAACCGTAAGAAATATCTGAAGTCGGGCAGAGTCGACGATGTGATACCGTACACCACCCTATCGGAGCAGAATCAGAAGAAATATAATCATGTTCTATAAATATTATTTTTCTAATTTGTTAAGGCTTAAATGAATAAATTTTCCGCAAAATGTTGCAAGGTTTATATATGGGTGCTACATTAAAATCTGAACCGATTTACACCAAATTCGACAATTTGGTTTCTTGGATCAAGAAAGCCCAGTCTGCTTAATTTCAAAGTTATTGGATATAGAAGAACAGCTTCTGTAGAGCTAAAAGGCAATTCAGAACTAAAATATATATGGGACCTATATCTAAATCTTTACTGATTTTGACAAATTTCTTCCCAGCAAGATCGGAGTGAAAATGCGATCTGTACTAAACGAACAACTTTAAATGGACGGACGTACTGACATGGTTAAATAGACTAATCTAGCGATACTGGGTACACTGAAAAAAAATTGTCATAAAATTAAAGAAATGCTCCAAAGACGTCCTTAGTCTTCAAAAGAAGTAAATTTTGTACTTAACATTAAGAATACATATGTACTTAAAATTAAGTAAATTACTTAATATTATTGAAATTATCTATATTTTAAGTACAAAATTTACTTATTTTAAAAACTAATGACGTCTTTGGTGCATTTCTGTAATTGTATGAAAAATTTTTTTTCAGTGTAGATCGGTTTACTGTAAAGTGGGTCTAGCTCCAGTATTTGTAGGTGTTAATTATAATAAACAAGTGAAAGCGGCGTTATGTTCGGCAATGCCGAATCTTATATACCCTGAAACATGGATAGCACGTCAACTGATTTGGGTGCAAATAAACTCATATTACAAAATTTCAACCCGATTCGTTGGAATTTGTTGTGTTTGATGCGTTAAAGAGTAAATTCGTGAAGTACCTTTGTATGGAGCTACATCAATACATGGAGCGATAATGGCCGTTGTTCGTGTGAAGGGTTTTGCCAAAATACCAATTTTCACCCCGATCAGTCGAAATTTTGCAGTCTCTATTGCGTTAATAAGTCACCCATATGTAGCATCTGTCCGCTAGATATGGGGGCTGTACAAAAAATTTATTTACTCATAGATATTACTCATTTATAATAACAAGTTACGCAGCAGTGGAGGTTTAATGTTTGTGAAAACTTGAATTTGTAAAAAAGGAAGACAAATCCAACATTTTTGAAAAAGGAGGGAGGACGGGAGGACATTTGTTAAAAAGGAGGACATGTCCGAAAGGAGGACGTATGGTAACCCTGATCAAGTCCACCAAATCGAAGTAATGATTTGCAAGTTTGAGAGGGGTGTTTTGATGCTAAGGTTGGCATCACAACGCTGCGCTGGTGTCCTCGTAAAACTTGTGGATAGCTTCCCCTCAGTATGGAACGGCGCAAAGCTAAAATTGGTAAGGAAAAGCGACATTCCTGAACTCATAAAAACGACCCTATATGTTAAGGGATGTCCCAGTAAGTTCTCATCAGAGTACATACTCGACATCATTGGCAAACATAATTCAAAAGCTTCCGTGAGAATGTGGGAAGTCTTCTATAGGAATATTGATACCGAGGGTACCCTCCTCGTGTTTGGCATAGACCCAGAATCCAAGAACAATATTGTCATGGCGAAGGGCATGGCGTACTTCTTGATCTGGACAGTCTTCTTCAAAATTGGAAAGGTCACGATTGGCATGACAGATGAATCGAGTCCAAATATATTGTCTGAAGAGGCAAATACTGGTGGTGAACGGATGGAGACAAGTGAGACACTCCCAAGAACTGATGTGGAAGTAGTCAATAACACCACCAGTTCACCAATAGTACCGGCACTTTTGCAGGAAGTTCCCAGCAAAGGTGGTGATAAAAAAAGAGCCACAAAACGATTCAAAACAATGAGGGAGCGACAACAAATAACACTGCCTCCCAAAGTTGTGGACTGGAAGATGGAGTAATAGGTAGTGAACGAAAGGAGGAGAATGACCCACTACCAAATACTGAGGGAGTGCCACCAGATAGGATAGACTCCCAAAATAAACTTTTAATGGAAAGACAATGATTGAAGTCATCCAGATAAACCTCCTCCGGAGCGAGACAGCATCCAACGCTCTGATGGACATCATAAATAAAGGCAGGGTTCATGTTGCTTTGATCCAGGAACCATGGACAACTAGCAACAAGGTTACTGGATTAAACCATGTGAACTATAACCTTTTCTACGCTAACACAGGTACTCGTCCAAGGACTTGTATTTTGTGCGGACGCAACGGTGCTGAAGCAAGGTACTGGCAATATGTACCTGGCGTCAATATATCTGCCATTCGATGCGCCGACATTGCCACCTACGTCGTAAGGCTCTTGATGAAAACTCATTTTCCGACTGGTAATGCTTGACCATCAGAGGATCAGTTACAGAATGAAAATGTATTGCATGAAGTACCTATTACGGATATAACAGATGGTATGGTTAAAGAAGCGATAAAAAGTTTCTGTCCCTTTAAGGCTGCGGGACCGGATGGAATATTTCCAGCACTTCTGCAGAATGAGGTGGATCTGGTATCAACTCGTTTGGCTGAAGTGTTCACTGCATGCCTAACCCATTCTTATACCCCAAAAAACTAGCAGGAATCAAGGGTGGTCTTCATATCAAAGCCTGGTAAGGCGAGTTATACGACCCCAAAGGCTTATCGACCCTTTAGCAGAGAATGAAGCCGAGCCAAAATTGGCGGCGGCTGCCATTGAAAATTATAGATCGGCGGCGGCGGCTAGGCGGCTAAGCCGACATAAAATTGACATAGGGTGGCTCTATGATAGACATTTTAACATTTAAAATAATAGTTGGAAAATTAATCTCTGTTATTTATTCTTAAATAATAGATGCTTTAAAGTTAATTGTAAGATATTGTGAGGTAGAAAAATCATCGATTCCATGCCGCTAGGCGGCTCTATGATATACTCTATTTTCAAATTACGCTAAAGCTATGTATAGACGATTGTCAGATCGGACAACTTTATCAACCCTGTTAAAGTGCCGCAAACGGACAATGATAGATTGTTGGGCAAAGGTGAAGACGATTGCAAGAAACCCTTACAATTTCATATATTTAAAATATATTTTGTAAATATTTATATGCAGGATTGCCAATAAAAATATTTTATAGACAGTGGCCAATAAAATGTTTTTCCGACAATGGCGCGGTTGTCACATGCATAAACTTCGCACATATTACAATCTGCAAATTATCTCACAATGACTTTTCTGCCAACGTTGCAAGACAAAAAAATTATATTCACACGGTAGTACGTTCACAGCGTTGCATTTCCCCATTCGTCTATACATAGCTGAAGTCAAAACAGGTTGTTTCCAAGCGAGTCGAATCGACGTTTTATTGAAAACGGTTTAAATAGAATGACATCTGCTGTTTTGAGCTTAACTTGATTAATATATACTCCATGAATACTATTCTTTAATACTCCATTGATTTTTTTCCGAAAATATTTTTATCTCTATATGTACATAATCAAATAATAAATAAACAAGTAAGAAAGTTCAGTCGGGTAAACCGACTTATGAATCCCCTCACCTTGAGTCCCAAAAAAATTTTAGTAAAAGAATTTTATGTTTTGTTACGAAATTTCAAGTATTTGTATGCACTGGTATTAAAGTAAAAGCTGTTAACTTTTGGTACAAAAATGTCCATTTGTGTGGGAGGTACCAGAAGGGGCGTGCCAATAACGCCCATTTTTTCTGGGCTCTTGGTACTATAAACACATTAAACTGTACAAAATTTCAAGTATTTGTATGCACTGGTATTAAAGTTATAAGCTGCTAACTTTTGGTACAAAAAGGTCCTTTTGTGTGGGAGGTACCAAAAGGGGCGGGCCAATAACGCCCATTTTTCCCTGGACACTAGGTACATAATCAAATAATAAATAAACAAGTAAGAAAGTTCAGTCGGGTAAACCAACTTATGAACCCCTACTCTTGAGTCCCAAAAAAAATTTTAGTAAAAGAATTTTATGTTTTGTTACGAAATTTCAAGTATTTGTATGCACTGGTATTAAAGTAAAAGCTGTTAACTTTTGGTACAAAATTGTCCATTTGTGTGGGAGGTACCAGAAGGGGCGTGCCAATAACGCCCATTTTTTCTGGGCTCTTGGTACTATAAACACATTAAACTGTACAACATTTCAAGTATTTGTATGCACTGGTATTATAGTTATAAGCTGGTAACTTTTGGTACAAAATGGTCCATTTGTGTGGGAGGTACCAAAAGCAGCGTGGCAATAATGCCCATTTTTCACTGTATTGTAGGTACTATAAAACCATTACACTGTACAAAATTTCAAGTCTTTATCTGTACTGGTACTAAAGTTATAAGCTATTAACTTTTGGTTCAAATTTGTCCATTTGTGTGGGAGGTACCAAAAGGGGCGTGGCAACTTCGCCCATTTTTCCCGAGGTAATAGTGACTAATAAACTAATACTATGAGTAGAATTTCAGAGAATTCAAATAAGTAATATAGAAGTTATTAAATAATCAATATTTCACTAGGTTAGGTTAGGTTGAATAGAGGAGACGTTTAAAACGTCTCATGTCCATGGACATACACTTAAGCCAGTGGTTCGGCCTGTTGTGCGCTCCTTATTTATGATTTTCATACCCCACGGATTACAGAAAATCGGTACTAGACACGTATTTTCTCAGTATCTTCCAGTCATATCCTCTGACATGAGTCAAGTCTGGCAATATGTCGGAGCCGAAATATCGGGATCTTGCATGTGTGAAAGCTGGGCAGTGACACAGAAAATGTTCTATCGTTTCGATGTTTTCCCTGCATGCCCTGCACTCGTCGTTTTCTGCTAGTCCTATGCGATGATGTGCCTGTAAGCTTGAGTGTCCCGTTAGAACACTTATCATCTTACTAATCTCGATCTTGTTTAGTTTCAGAAAACTACTGGTTTTCTTCTCATTTGGGTCACCCCACAGTATCTTTGCAGTTGCTCCTACAGTTTCTCTATTCCACACAGTTTTGTGAGCCATCACTGCCCAATGCTTCAACTCATCCTTCGTGGCTTCGAAAGGTTTCCAATTTTCCAAGTTTATTACTCGAAGTTCTCTGCCCTTTGAAGCCAAGCTGTTTGCTCGTTCATTTCCAATCACTCCGTTGTGTCCCGGTACCCAGAAAATACGCAGTTGACCATGGACTGAGTAATTATTTATCGTTCTTTTACAGTCTAACACGGTTCTGGATTTGACCTTTTCCGATGTTATTGCTTTGATCGCCATTTGGCTATCTGTGAATATGTTGGCATATTTAGGCTTTGTGGTATTACTGAGCCAGTTAACACACTCCGTGATTGCTCGAACTTCTGCTTGAAATACTGTGTTATGGTCTGGGAGGCGGAAGTAAAGTTCGACTTCTGGTTCATCAATAAAAAGTCCCAGACCCGTACTTCCTCCTAGCCTGGACCCATCAGTGTAGCAGCTGGTTCCCACTGGCGCATGAGCAAGTGTTCCGTTTTCCCAGGAGCGTCTGTCTGGCACGAACGATTCACAGGTAGCTGTAAGCCGCACTTCAGGAATGCGGTCGGAGATTTCCGTTGTTTGAATATGACCGACCAGTGATTGTAATATCTTCTGATGGTACGACTTGTGGTCTCGATTTATCCATTCACCCATCACTTGTAGACGTCTTGCTGTGAGGGCTGCCTCATACTTTATACGGATATCTATTGGTTGGATGTATACTGCACATCCATCTCCAACGCTCTTGTTGGTGCGGTTCTAATTGCTCCGCTTATGCCTAGGCAGCACATACGTTGCACTTTTTGCAATGGTATTACGTTGTACTCTTTGTCCATTGATGTCCACCACACTACAGAGGCGTAGGTGATTATTGGTCTAATCACGCTCATGTAAAGCCAGTGTGTCATATTTGGACGTAGTCCCCTTTTGAACCTATAGCTCTTCTGCACAACGACCAACATCTGTGGGCCTTTGTAACTCTTTCTTCAATATGATCTTTCCAGTACAGTTTCTGATCCAAGATTACTCCCAAGTATTTTATATTTTTAGATATGGCAATATTCTTATCCAGGAAACGAGGCACGGTAAAAGGATGAATCTTCCTTTTCCTTGTAAATAGACATATTTCTGTTTTGTCTGGATTGACATTTAGTCCCCTTGCTTGTGCCCAGTTATATGCTATGTTAAGTGCCTATTCAGCTCTTCTGCATAGCTGGTTTGGATGTGTGCCCCTTAGAAGTATTATAACGTCGTCTGCATAACAGACTGGTTTAAGTCCTTCATTGGTGAGGGCTTTAAGGAGACTGTGTATCGTCGTAACCCATAGGAGAGGCGATAAAATGCCCCCCTGAGGTATACCACGATTTACCTTGTCTCTGATTTTTACGTCATATGACCCACAAATAATCCACCTATTCCTTAGCATATTGTTGATCCAGTTTATCAACGCCCGGTCAACCTGAAACTCGTCTAAGGACTGGATAAGTGTATCGGTCTGAACGTTGTTAAAAGCGCCCTCAATGTCTATACAAACGGCAAGTGCGTACAATTTTTCACTGAAGGACTTTTCTATGTGGTGTACTACCTCATGTAGAGCTGTTTCCACTGATCTTCCTTTAACATATGCGTGTTGCTTGAATTTTAGCTTGTCATCGGCTATCTTACTTTTGATCATGTCGTCAATTATTCGCTCCATTGTTTTTAAGAGGAAAGAAGTTAGGCTAATAGGTCGATAAGCCTTTGGGATCGTATAACTCGCCTTGCCAGGCTTAGGTATGAAGACCACCCTTGATTCCTGCCAATTTTTTGGGGTATATGCATGAGTTAGGCAAGCAGTTAAAACTCCAACAAGATGAGTTGATACCAGATCCACCTCATTCTGAAGAAGCGCTGGAAATATTCCGTCCGGTCCCGCAGCCTTATAAGGAGAGAAGCTTTTTATTGCTTCTTTAACCATAGCATCCGTAATAGGTACTTGGTGCATTACATTTTCGGTCTGTAACTGTTCCTCTATTGGCCCAGCATTACCACTCGGAAAATGAGTTTTCATCAAAAGCCTTACGGTATCATCTATAGTTTCCATCTTTTTACCCGTTTCATCCACCAGTGTTTCGGTTTGGATATGAGTTTTTGAGAGGAACTTTTTTATTTTGGACATGCTGTTAACGCTGTCTACCTGCTCACAGAAAAGTCTCCAGGAGTTACGTTTCGCCAGTCTAATGATTTTATTGTATTCTTTGAGCTTTCTGTGGCAGTCATCCCAATATACTGATAGCTTTTTACGTCGAGCTCTGTTGTAAAGTCTGCGGACATCCTTGCCAATCGAGCGAATTTGCCCTGTCATCCAGGGTTTCTCATAGGCAGATTTCCTTTCTCGTAGCGGGCAACTATCTTCGAATGATTTTACAAGAGCCTCCGTAATCCTCCTCACATTGATATCAATGTCTTCTGTACTTGGATAATTGTGTTTAGGCTGGCCCAATCGATTTCTAAGTAGATTGCCGAATTTGGTCCAGTCGGTTTTAGCCTTATTACGGAAACTTATTGGGCTAGGCGGTGGCCGTGCAATTTTAAACCTTATATAACGGTGGTCCGAATAGGAGTGTTCATCCGAAACCCTCCACTCATGGATCTCATCAATGAGGTTTTCCGAGCATATCGTTATATCTAATACTTCTGCCCTAATTTTGTTAACAAAGGTCGCCTTGTTCCCTATGTTGAGAGTTAGGAGATCGTTAGTATTCAAAAATTCTATAAGGGCTTGTCCCCTTTTATTGGTGTCACTACTACCCCAAGCAATATGCAGTTGGCATCACAACCAGCTAGTAACACATTACTTGTATTTTTGGATTCCCTTACCAGACGTTGTATTTCACTAAATGTTAACCCTTTGTGGGGGAGGTACTAGAAGGAGTGGACCAATATGGCCCATGCTCTAACTTAGCAGGAGATAGAAGAAAATATTACCACATACCAAATTTCAAGTCAATCGGTTACTCCTTTCGAGAGTTATCGTGCGCACCAGCCAGCAGACAGACAGACGGACGGACATTGCTCATTCGACTTAAAATGGCTCAAAACGGATATCCGCCGAACATACTTAGGGTCTTTGGTCACTCATTCGATGTGTTACACTTTTGACTCGTAGCAAATGATATACATATACCCTCCTCTCTAAGGTGAGGGGATAAAAATCTTATGATTTCCTTTAAAAGAGAATTTTTATAATTATTTTCTATTGCTATCAATATTATGATTTTTAAGACATGTTATCTCCCGCTTGTCACAATAAACGAATTAAAACGAAAATCCCTCACTTCCATATCGTCCACCCAATAAATGAATAGTGTATAATTTATTTGTGGTTTCGAGAAACTCATATTTGAAGTTTTTGTGAAATTGAAACTCGATATTATTATTTATTAATGAACAATTTCAAACACCCAATAATCCAATTTGTGGAAGTAGAGTTTCACCAGACATAGAACCAATTGCGTAGATTCTTAGAATGTGTATATGCGTATACATTATTCTTCTATTAAGGGGACGATATATCTGCTATATAGCTATTTGCTTATCAAAAATGTAAATTGTATATATCCATATTTTAAAGTTTTTCTATGGAACAGCGGCTGTGTTTCAGCCGATTTTAGCCGCAATGATCGGCGGCGGCTGCGGCTGGTGAAAAAGATCGGCGGCGGCAAAAATCGGCCATTAGCCTAACTTCTTTCCTGTTAAAAACAATGGAGCGAATAATTGATAACATGGTCAAAAGTAAAATAGCGGATGACAGGATAAAATTCAAACAACACGCCTATGTCAAAGGAAGATCAGTGGAAACAGCTCTGAGGTAGTGCACCACTTGCTGTTTGCATAGACATTGAGGGCGCATTTAACAATGTACAGACCGATACACTTATCCAGTCCTTAGACGAGTTTCAGGTTGAAAACTGAATCAACAATATGCTAAGGAATAGGTGGATTATTTGTGGGTCATATGACGTAAAAATTAGAGACAAGGTAAATCGTGGTATACCTCAGGGGGGCATTTTATCGCCTCTTCTTTGGGTTACGACGATACACAGTCTCCTAAAAGCCCTCACCAATGCAGGACTTAAACCAGTCTGTTATGCAGACGACGTTGTAATACTTCTAAGGGGCTTTCATCCAAATATATTATGGGGCTTTCATCCAAATATATTATGTAGAAGAGCTGAAGAGGCACTTAACATAGCATATAACTGGGCATAATCAAGGGGATTAAATGTTAACCCATACAAAACAGAAATATGTCTATTTACAAGGAAAACGAAGATCCTACGTTTTACCCGGCCTCGATTCCTGAATAAGACAACTGCTATAACTAAAAAGGTAAAATACGTGGGAGTAACCTTGGATCAGAAACTGTACTGGAAAGATCATCTTAAAGAAAGAGTTACAAAGTCCCACAGATGTTGGTCGTTGTGCAGAAGAGCTATAGGTTTAAAATGGGGACTACGTCCAAATATGACTCACTGGCTTTACATGAGCGTGATTACACCAATAATCACCTACGCCTGTGTAGTGTGGTGGACATCAATGGACAAGAAGTGCAACGTAATACCTTTGCAAAAAATTCAACGTATGTGCCGTCTAGGCATAAGCGGGGCATTTAGAACTGCACCAACAAAAGCGTTGGAGACTATACTGCACATCCAACCTATAGACATCTGTATAAAGTATGAGGCAGCCCTCAAAGCAAGACGTCTACAAGTGATGTGTGAATGGATAAAGTTGGTCACATTCAAACGCCAGAAATCTCCGACCGCATTCCTGAAGTGCGGCGTACAGCTACTTGTGATACGTTTGTGCCAGACAGACGCTCCTGGGAAATTGGAACTTTTGCCCATGTGACAGTGGGAACCAGCTGCTACACGGATGGGTCCAAGCGAGGAGGAAGGAGGGATCTGGGACTCCCTGACCATAACACGGTATTTCAAGCAGAAGTTCGAGCAATCACGGAGTGTGTGAACTGGCTCAGTAACACCACAAACCTAAATATGCCAACATCTTCACAGATAGCCAAATGGCGATTAAAGCAATAACATCGGAAAGGGTCAAATCCAGAACTCTGTTGGACTGTAAAAGGACCATAAATGATTATTCAGTACTCGTACTTGCTGGGTACCAGGACACAACGGAGTGATTGGAAATGAACGGGCAAACAGCTTGGCTTCAAAGGGCAGAGAACTTCGAGTAATAAACCTAGAAACCTTTCGGAGCCACGAAAAATGAATTGAAGCACTGGGCGATGGCTCACAAAATTGTGTGGAATAGCGAAACAGTAGGAGCAACTGCAAAGATACTGTGGGGTGACCCAAATGAAAAGAAAACAAGAAGTCTTCTGAAACTAAACAAGATCGATATTAGTAAGATCATGAGTGTTCTAACGGGGCACTCAAGCTTACAAGCACATCTTCATCGCATAGGACTAGCAGGAAACGACGAATGCAGGGCATGCAGGGAAAACATCGAAGCGATGGAACATTTCTGTGTCACTGCCCGGCTTTCACACATGCAAGATCCCAACATTTCGGGTCCGACATATTACCAGACTTGACTCATCTCAGAGAATATGACCGGAAGATACTGTCTAGTACCAATTTTCTGTAAATTTGTTTCTGTAACTCGTGAGGTATAAAAAGATCATAAATAAGGAGTGCACAACAGGCCGAACCACTGGCTTAAGTGTATATCCATGGACATGAGACGTTTAAACGTCTCCTCTCTTCAACCTAACCTAACCTAACCTAAATCTCAATACGACGCGGCGATAATGGAATATTTGGAACTTGGACACATGTGGAAATTGGGACCCCAGGAAATCGAGAATACCCCTAACTACTATTTGCCACATCATGCAGTTATTAAACCAGATAGGGTTACCACTAAACTTAGGCTAGTTTTCAATGCGTCAAGTCCCACATCAAACAAGAAAAGTTTTAATGACATTCTACTTCCAGGGCCTATTCTTCAACAGGACTTTGTGCTGCAGATTTCAAAATGGAGGTTTTTTAGATACGTATTCAACGCGCACGTTACTAAAATGTATCGTCAAATATAAATCGACACAAGTCAGGCCCCATTTCAAAGAATTCTTTTTAGAAAATCAGCAAATGACCCAGTTGAAGACTTTTAACTTTCAGCAGTAACTTTCGGAATTAATTGCGCCCCATTTCTCGCTTTTAGGACCCTAATTCAATTGGCAGAAGATGTTAAAGAAACGTACCCTTAGGCTCAAAAATTATCGAACAAAATTTATATGTCGACGACATTTTAGCTGGAGGTCACACTGTCGAAGAATCCATTAAGTCTATGAAAGAATTAGTAGCAGCCATGGACTCAGCAGGTTTTGAATTGAGTAAATGGAGTTCAAACGACCCCAATCTACTTAGCGATCTGCCACCTGACTCACTCTTTCCGGTCAACTGGTTGGACATTTCGGAAGGTACTTCAACGAAGACTCTAGGTATCCGATGGAACATTTCGGCTGATTACTTTAAGTTCACATCGCCACCCCACGGAAGAAAGGGAATTGTGCACCAAAAGAGAAGTCCTTTCAACAACTGCCAAATTTTTCGACCCATGTGGATGGCTAGCTCCAGTAATCGTCGTAGCGAAACTTATCATGCAACAAGTCTGGCTGGATAAAGTAGATTGGGACGACGCGTTGAAGCCCATAACTCGAATTAATTGGAAGAATTTCATTAAAAATTGTCCTTCAATAGATTCAGTTTCAGTACCTAGGTGGATCAGATTCAAACACTCAAGTAAAATTGAAGTGCTTGGTTTCTGTGACGCTTCAGAAAGCGCTTACGCCGCGACTCTTTATGTTACAGTAGAACATTAAGACAAACCGTCGACACGTTTCTTTTAGCAGCGAAAACTCGAGTAGCATCAATCAAAAAATATCTCTGCCTAGATTAGAATTATGCGGGGCCGTTCTCGTAGCAAAATTAACCACAACGGTGGTTCCCAACTTACAAATTGAAAATATTTCAACTCACTTTTGGACCGACTCAACGATCGTGCTAGCATGGCTCAAAAAACCACCTTGTTCATGGAGTGCCTTTGTAGGAAATAGAATTTCAGACATTTTAGATAATGTATGAAATGTAAATTGGATGCATATAGATGCAGAAAGCAACCCTGCTGATGTAGTCAGTCGAGGATGTTCGCCAAATGATTTGCAGTCACATCATTTGTGGTGGACTGGACCCCAATTGCTAAAGTTTCCAAAAGACCGATATCCTAGACACGAAATTATGAGCGACACAGTGTTAGAAGCAAATGCAGTTAAAGTTTTTACGACCACATCAGCTGAAGATCCTTTGGATAGATTCTCTTCTCTATCTAGGGCATATAAAGTTTTAGCATTTGCGATTCGGTTTTGGAGAAATACCGGCGTCAATCGGACCCGACTTAGAATTTCTTCAGCGGAAATCACCCATGGTGAAATCCAAGATATCAAAGATCGTCTTATTGTTTTAACACAAAAACATTATTTCGCAGAGGAGTATTTAGCTTTAACCCAAAGGAAAAGACTCTCACCTAGTAGCAGTCTTTTATCCCTTAATTCATTTATTGATTCAAAAGGAATCACCAGAGCAAATGACCGCCTTGTTCAGTCCCCAGCACTTACATATAACGAGCGCCACCCAATTCGTATCCCATACGAATCGAGATTAACCCTTTTGTTAGTAGAATTTATTCACAAAATTACTATGCATGGCGGAAATCAACTCATGACTCGCGTAATCAGGTCTGAATTCGGGATATTAAAATTAAGGCCCTTAATAAAGAAGGTAATTCATAATTGTCTAACTTGTGTTTTGTATAAACACCAGACTCAAACGCAAATTATGGCCTCACTTCGGCCCCAGCGAACTATGCTGACTCGACCTTTTACCAACACTGGAGTAGATTTTGCAGGACCCTTCAACATAAAGAATTTTACAGGAAGAGCTTGTTTAATAACAAAGGGTTATGTTTCCATCTTCGTTTGCTTTTTAAAAAATCAATACACCTAGAACCCACTACTGATTTATCAACTCAGTCGTTTTTAGCCGCTTCATCTCGCTTTATTGGGCGACGAGGAAGCTTAACCAAGATCTACTCAGATAATGGGACTTACTTTGTAGGAGCAGCAGAATTAATAAAGAAGGATAGGCTAGAGTTTATGAAGAATCTTCAAAAAGATGCCACCCAGAACAATATTTACCAAAATTTAGAGTTGAGTTTTATTTCACCAGGTGCCCCTCATATGGGAGGATTATGGAAGGCAGGCAGTCATTCAAAACCCATCTACGAAAATGTATACCCCAAATGAATTTTACCTTTGAAGAATTCGCAACTATTTTAGCGAGAATTGAAGCCTGTCTTAATTCCCGACCTTTAAGTCCAGCCAGTGACGACTCTTCTGATTTAAATCCTCTTACGCCAGCTCATTTTCTAATTGGTACTTCGACCCCAACTGAACCCGATGTTTCAGACGGAAACATCACTCTTGCCAATAGATGGAAACGATTGAAGATTATCTCTCAATATTTTTGCCAAAGATGGAAAACTGAGTATTTAAATGAGCTACATCGTCGATATAAGTGGAAATATCAGACAGAAAACGTAAAAGAAAATGGCCCCAGTTGAATGGAAACTGGGACGTATCACAAGAACTTATCTAGGGAATGATCAAAACATTAGGGTCGTTGACATTCGGACAGTTAACGGTGTTATTAGTAGAACAATTACGAATGTCGTCAAACTATTTTCAGATTGACTAACAATTTATTTTTATTTAAAAGAACTTGGTACTCACATCTCTTCTATCCTAGATATGGCTGCTCAATTGCCTACCCCGGCGCTGAGTCGTGACCCATCCACGTCGAGAAGACTCGTACACCGCGGACCAGCCCAGAACTGAAGCAGACCATTGAGCCTCAACAATCGCCAACCATCCACATGGCTATTCTATTGCGGCCTATGCCAAGAAGACCACGCAATACGCTCATGCCTGCGGTTTCGCCGACTTACCCCGTACCAGAGGTACGAAACAGTCGAAAGGCAGGGGTACTGTCGAAGCTGTCTGGCCAGGAGTCACTTGGTACCAGATTGTCCCGCACTCACAGCATGTCGGCAATGTGACTACCGACATCACGCAATGCTGCACGGGGCACCACAGCTTGACGATTCACTTGGCAGAGTGACCCCCATACCTGAATTGCCATACTTATTTATTCCGACACTGACACCAAATATTCTGACGGAATCTTCTTCAACTGGCTGGAAAATTTTGCGGGTACTATTGTGTGAGTCTAAGATGATCTCAAAAATCGCCTCTTCGACTGTTACCACGCTTGGACTGTCGACATATCAATGAGGTAACCACAGACTCACTAAATTCCAACTGAGATCCAGACACGAGAGGAATAAATTTACCATCAGGATTGAAGCTTTGGTGACCAACACGCTTCCCCGTCGACCATATGCCTACCCAATTATAGATGACCCTACAGCAGATTTCGCCAGACACACAACAGCAGCAATGACCCTATCGATATCGAGCTTGGAGGAGACGTATATGCATACCTGCGGAGAGATGAAGCGCGGAGTACACGACTAAGGTCCGTGACAGCCCATCACGGACCCTGTGTTTACTGGTCCTGTCAGAAGTCCGATTGCTCGCGAAGACTGAGTAAAAATAACATAAGTAAATATAAATATGTAAATTTTACACACAAATCACGTGGGGGCGGAATGTTTAAAGGTTGCATCAAGCCTTTAAACTTTTGTAAGCTGTGCTATATTTTCGGGCAGTAATGTATATGCATGCGTGTGAGTGTTAATATGAGTGCAAATGCATTTGCACTCCACACGTATGCATATGCGTTCCAATGCTGCCGGCATATTTATTGTCCTTTTTCTTTAGTGTCGTCATTTGTTTTTCGCTGCCTGCTGTCGGTCGGTGTGAGGGAGCTTACAACGAACATACGGTAGGCAGTTGGAATCTTTGTTAATTCGACAGTAATTACAGGGTGGCTGATATGTATCGCAACCAACTTCAGGTTGCTATCATTTCTAAACCGCTAGTCTGATAGCTGACAGATTTATTTCAGTGACAGTTCATTTTATTGTTTACAAGCTCACAAAAGCATTTTGATCTATTGCATTCAGAAAAAAGTGATGGAATTCAAGCGTGGTAGTGTGATTGCTTTATATTTGGGTGGAAAAACACAAGTGGCTATCGTTAGAGCCCTCCAGCATTTAAATGTGAATAAATCTTTTGTTTCTCGTACCATTGCACGTTACCGTGATACTGGCAGTGTTGGATCGCGTCCAAAAAGTGGACGAAAAAAAAACGGTAACAACACCAGAAATGATCCGAAAAGTGAAGGCCAGATTTGATCGAAATCGAAAAGTGGTAGAAAAATTGCTCGTGAGCTGAACATATCGCGAGAACGGATACAACACATATTAAAAAATGAGCTTGGACTAAAGCCATTGAAGTTCCAAAAAGTGTAAGAGCTCACCGATGCACAAAAAAAAGTTAGACTGGAAAGAGCCAAGGAGTTGCTTCGCTTGCACGAAAGTGGCCAGTTACCGAATTTGGTTTTCTCCGATGAGAAGCCATTCCAAATTGAGCAGTTTGTGAACAAACAAAATGTAGGTTTACTTGGCATAGAGGTCAGCTGAAAATGTACACCTTCGATTGGCCACCAGAACTCAAGCGCCGCCGATGGTAATGGTGTGGGCCGCCGTAACGGCCGATGGTCGCTCCCCGCTCGTATTCATCGACCATGGGGTCAAAATAAATGCCGAATATTATCGGGAAAATGTCCTAAAGACAGTATTGAAGCCCTGGGCAGACAAACATTTCGGCCGCAGACCATGGACATTCCAACAGGACTCAGCACGCGTCAACCAAGAATGGCTTAAAAAGGAGGTTCCTCGCTTCATTTCTAACGCACAATGGCCACCAAGATCTCCGGATCTCAATCCGTTGGACTTTTGCGCCTGGGGCATTTTAGAGAGTAAGGTTCGCACTAAAAAATACCAAAGTATCGATCATCTCAAGACGGCTCTTCGCCGGGAATGGGCCAAAATACCGCAGAGCCACTTTCGTGCAGCGTGTGATGGCTTTGTCGGCCGTTTGAAGGCCATAATTCGTGCCAAAGGTGGCCAATTCGAACAAATCTAAACTGTTTCTAAAATTTTATGTTATTTCCGACATTTTTTGCTTTTGAACAATAAAATTTAAAAAAAAAATTAAAAAAATATAGCGCTTTACTTTGTTGCATTACATATCAGCCACCCTGTATATTCAAATCGTGAGCCTCCCCCGTGATTTTGTTTAAATATAAAGTTGTAGTGCTAAAACTGTAGTGCTAAAACGGGAAATATATTGTTAAATAGAACATACACAAATTACCTACATAAGAAAACATTGAATTTATTACCATTACAATACACTATTCACAGTTTCACATACTTGTACATAAACATCAACATAAAGTTACTAGAAAAAACAAAGAATTTATTGAACCAATAAAATTGTGAAAATTAAATTTGAAAACTAATTATATAGCGTTCTTTTTTGTTCGAAAGGCAAAAACAAGGTTGGCCAATAAACAAGAACACAAATTGAAATTAAACAAGAAATAAAAACTTTGAAATTGTTAACACGATTCTTGTACTTTTACACACACATACGAGGTATGTTCAAGAAATATAGCGAATTTTGTATTTTTTCAAAAAGTATTTATTTATTCATGAATATCTATTTTGTCCCCATCAAAGTAATTCCCCTCGGATATAATACACTTCTGCCAAAAGTTTTTTCCAATCCTCGAAGCACTTCAAATAACCATTTTTTATCTCCTCAATCGTGGCGTAGCGTCGTCTTTTCATGGGCCTTTTCAGTTTTGGGAACAAAAAATGGTCACAGGGGGCTAGGTCAGGAGAATACGGTGGCTGCGGCACCATTACTGTGTTGTTTTAGGCCAAAAATTCGCGCACAAGCAACGATGGGTGTGCAGGGGCGTTAGCATGGTGCAAAAGCGACCCGACTCATGCCCAAATCATTGGTTAAAATCGAATGGCACGAGCCAATCGATATGTTTAGATCCTCAGCAACTTCTCTAATGGTAATTCGTCGATTGGCCAATATTATTTTATTCACTTTATCAATGTTTTCGTCTGTTGTTGACGTGCTCGGCACGCTTTTCGTCCTTCGCATCTTCTCGGCCCTCCAAGAACATTTTGTACCATTGATAAACGTTGCTTTGGTCCAAGGTAGCTTCGCATGTTGACTTATAACATATTACATAGAGTTAAAAACCATTAAAAAGATAAAATTGCTTACATTTTTACGCGAATACTCAGTAAAGCACAAATACAAGATCGCAATCAATGCGTTTGAACAGTTATATTGGACTAAATTGAGCACGTTTTCGGAAGTATTTTTACGGCTTCGGGCTTGTGTTCGAGTGTACGCATCACTCTGTTTACATAACTAAATACAAGATAACTGAAATTTTTGTTGTTGCAATCGATGCATTCTCATCTCTTCTTTCGTTATTAAACAAAAAATGCATTTTGATAAAAAGAGGACTAAGCGTCTTTACACTATAATGTAGCGATATGAGACTTATTTCCAAAATTAATGTATCTCTATCTCCCAACAGCTTGTACACAATGCCTCCAAAGGGTTTCCGTCGCTACCAGAGCCAAATGTCCCTCCACCACCGCCTCCTGTTACAAAGGACCAATATAATACAAAACAAGAAAACCCGGAACAAGAACCAATATACCAAGCTGTTATAATTACCAGTGGCCCTGATAATGCAAGCAATGAACATAGCATCATTAAAATGCCCTTCTTTAAGGATAGCAATTCAGACAATGATACCCCTTTAACAACGACAATTTCAGATGTTCAAATTTATGTACCAAAACATGGAACGCATAATAAAAATATATTTAACGAGCGAGAGCAGAGACGAAAATATCGGGTTGAAAAGAAAATATTGGAAATGACGCAGCGTAACATGGAAGCGCAGAAGGATTTACATAAAAAGGCTGTTTATTATGATATGAGAGAGTTTGCATGTAATTATTTTAATATTCATGAACAAGCACCGGATGGGACATTAATTGCAACGTTAACAAGGAACTCACAAAAGAACGTTAATCAACTACGAGTGAATGATATGGTTACGTTTCTATGTGATGACAGAATACCATCATCCCATATACATCTATATGACCCAGAAAATGCTATTCTTGCCTGTTCCATCTTTCGCGTAAGTATATTTCAAGCGACACTTCGGACTTGGGGGCAGTTTATTCAAAGTATAGTCACTATTCCAAGATCATTAAACTTTCCCATGTTATACTGCGAGGTAGTGGTCTGCCGTTTTGTTTTTATATTTTCTTATTTTCTTGGACATTAAACTTCACAAAAAATTTTCTTTATATAAATCGTCTTTTCTTACAGATATAGTACTACAAATGTTGACCTTGACCATACGAATTTAGCTCAAAACAACATAAATTTTCGAAGTATAAAAAAATAGAATTTAGAATGATATATTAATGCGAAACCCTATTGCCTCAAGTTTTGTGGAAATATTTCCTATATCATGTTTTCTGGATTAACAACCTATGTCTGAAACTATGCTCAACTATGCACATTTGGTATCAAATGTACAGGGTTTTCCAACAAGAGGTGTTATTTTGAATCACCCGGTATTTCGGTAGCTGCCACTTTTGAAGCTTTTATTCATTGACATTTGACAAGTACTACGCCATTACTAAAAATGGAACGATACACGATCATCGAACGATACAAAACGATCAAAAAACCGATATGAACAATACAAAATCATCTTGACTGATGAGGCCCATTTCCACCTCGGTGGCTAAGTCAACAAGCTAAATTGTCGCATCTGGGGCTCGGAAAACCCAAGAGAAGCCTCTCCATCCTCAACGTGTGACACTTTAGTGCGGTTAATGGTCCGGCGGGGTCATAGGACCTTACTTTGGAAAATGAGGTTGGATCAACAGTTACTATGAAGGGATTGCGCTATCGAGAGATGAATAATGATTTTTTAAGGTCGGATGTGGATGGTATTGATCAGGACAACGTTTATAACTTTAATACCAGTGCATACAAATACCTGAAATTTTTTACAGTGTAGGTTAGGGTGGCAGCCGTATTTTTTTTTACAAGCTCACATAGACCAGTTTAGGTTCCTAGTGTTACCACGGGCTGAAATGCCCCTTATCGATATCAACCTGTTTGATATACAAATTTATCGATAGTACGAATACCGGTACTGGAAAGATCTATTAGGCTGCCTAGAAAGGCCGACCCCAGTAGGCCCAGTCGTCGTTTACTCAGAGCGGGGCACTCGCAAAGCAAGTGCTCAATGCTCTCCACTTCTTGCCCGTCTCCACAGCATCTGCAGATGTCATTGGAGTCAATACCCAATCTTTTGGCGTGTTCGCCGATCAAGCAGTGTCCCATCAGAACTGATACTAACGTAGACAATCTTTGCCTCTCGAGTGCGAGGAGATATTTTGATCTTCCCAGGTCATACCTTGGCCAGATTTGTCTAGCTACCCTGCAGGTGCCGATTTCGTTGGACTGCGTGATTGCCTCTTGCCTAAGCCAAAGCTTGCACGTGGATAGTGGCGCACCAATATATACAATTCTTCGAGAATTTGTAATGTCGTCCCTTTCCTAGCAAGCTCTTCGGCTTTGCAGTTCCCCCGGGATATCCCTATGCCCAGGCACCCATACGAGGTGTATATGTACTGTGTAATGCTGTTATAGTGCCTACAGTTCATTGAAAAATTGGCGTTTATTCCCCGCCCCATTTGGTACACAAATGGACCGTTTGGTTTAAAAGTTAACGGCTTATATCTTTAATATCAGTACATACAAATACTTGAAATTGTGTACAGTGTAATGCTGTTAAAGGGTCTACAGTCCTGTGAAAAATGGGAGTTATTGTCACGGCCCCTTTTGGAACATCTTTTAGCGTGAGTACCAATGCACGAAAATACTACGAAATGTTGCAAAGTGTAACGCTTTTAAAGTACCTATAGCCCTGTGAAAATTGGGCGTTATCACCACGCCTCTTTTTGTACGTCCCACTCAAAATGATCTAATAATACAAAAATCGAATAGCTCATAACGTTAATATACCAGTTCATATAAACGCTTATAATGCGGCACTGTGCATTGTATTTAAAGAATCTAGTGTTTAGAGAAAAATAGGTGTATTTGTTAAACCCCTCCCACACATTACTCACAAAGAGAGGGTATACCTACGTAGATTTACCCGACTGAAACTTTCTTACTTGTTAAACCATTCGTTGCCATATCGCTCACTTACTTCAAGACTGTCCTAACTCAAAATTTAAAATTGTTGTGATGTGTAACTTTAAGTCGGTATAAAAATATAAATAAGATGAAACAGGAAGTATACAAAAGATGGTATAATCGAAATATGATTGTTTATTTAAAAATAAATTTAGTTAAATTATTTATTTAATTTATGGATATTTACAAAATTCGCATTTCTGTAAGACAACCACAAAAATTTTCAATTTTGAGTTAGGACAGTCTTGAAGTTAGTGAGCGATATATCAATAACATTCATTTTCAAATGCAACATTTTCGTTGCCCTTTTACCGATAACTGGTCTTTTATACCACATTTTTTGAATTTTGAAATAGGAGCTAAGATTAAATCGAGGGACACATTAGTTCCAACTAAAAAGGGCAAATATTTTTCAGAATTTGGAGTCGACCGGGAAACTTTTATTAGAATCGAAATCACTATATAATTGGAATATTTAATCTATTTCTGAAAAGAAATCGAAGAGAATGATTTATATACGAAAAATCATAAATTGCATCATTGCACAATAAGAAAACGTTCAAGACTACAAAACCTGTTACTAGTATTTCTATCGTTCAGTCCCATTTGTACGACTCACATAAATCATGGCCAATACTCTTCAAAGGACTTAAGCTATGTATAGATTGCCAGATCGGACCTTATTGTAAGAAAAATGGTGGAAAAATGCAACCCTGTGAATGTACAACCATGTGAACATAAAATTTTTGTCGTGCAACTTTGGCAGAAAAGTCAATGTGAGATAATTTGGAGATTGTTAGATGTGCGAAGTTTATGCAGGCGTCATTTTCATTGTCAAAACTGACTATAAATTATTTTTATTGGCAATCCTGCATATATGTATTTACAAAATATATTGTAAATATATGAAATTGTAAGGATTTCTTGCAATCGTCTGAACTGTCAATTCACAATCTGTCATTGTATGTCAATGTATGTGCATCTTGTAGTTTGTTGCATATAGCATCGGTTACCTTCCAGGTTTCATATCCATATAGCAGTACTGGCTTAACACTGGTGTTGCAAATTCGAATTTTTGTTTGCTAAGAGATATTTCTAGGTGACCAAACTTTTTGAAGTTTGTGGTATGCACTACGTGCTTTATTTACACACAAATTAGCATCCTTATCGGTTCCGCCGTCTTTCGATTCTACACTACCAAGATATATGAATTCTTCAACATCCTCAATAGAAATTTCTTTGTTATCCATGGTTATACTGAGAGGTGTTTGATTGGGAGTTTCGATTCGCATTATCTTTGTTCTTCTGAAGTTTACACGTAAGCCGACCTTTCCGGCGTTTTCAATTAGCAATTCCAGTTTGCGCCTTATTCCATTATGTGTATGTGAAATAAAGCATATATAATCTGCATAATCCAAGTCCCCCATTTGTTGATGAGGGCGCCACTGTATGCCGTCCGAGAAATCAGCGTCCGTGTTTGTTAGAATGCTATCCATCACCACAACGAACAGTAGGGGTGACAGGACGCATCCTTGTCTTACGCCTCTATGAATAGCGAATTTATTGTTGTCTTTTCCTCTAGATAGCACTGTGCACTTAGTATTAGAATACAGCTCACATATCATCATGATTACCTTTTCCGGTATGCCTTTCTCTCACAAGGAGGACCAAATTGCTTCTCTGTTGATTATGTCAAACGCTCGCTCGAAATTCACAAACAGGAGGTACTGGGGAGAGCGTCACTCCGCTGATTGTTCTATGATAATACAGAGGGTATTTATATGATCAACGTGATATAAAGCCATTCTGCTCTTGTCGCACTGATGCGTTTATTGTTGTTGATATACGATCAATTATTATAAAAGCTAGTAATTTGATGACAGTATTTAGAAGAGTGATACCTCTCCAGTTTCTGCAATCGCTCAACTTCCCTTTCTTGGATATTGTAATAATAACACCGTCTTTCCATTCCGTGGGTATAAAGCGGGTATTGAAGCATGTATCTCAGATCTGTGCTTGTCAATTCTACTGCTATGTTATCAATTCCAGCACTTTTATGGTTATTTAACTTTTGTATAGCAATCTCGATTTTAACCAGAGATGGTGGGTCAATAGAAATATTACTGTTTGTTGCAGATCGTGTGGAGCTCACGGAGCTATACGTTTAGATTGAAGGTGGTACGGCAGAGTTCTCAAAGGATTTCTGTCAATGATTCAGCTGATCTTCATCTGATGCAATAATGTTGCCATCATAGTCTTTCATAGGGGGATGTGAGGTTTTACGTTTACTAATTTGTTTATTGATTGATAGACACCCCGTAGATCATTTTGATATGTAGATCTTTCAGTGTGTGTTGCCATGTTATTGTAATAATATGTGAAAATGCCAAGGAAGTGAATTTCTGGAGCGAAACGGTTTTTGTTATTTTCTGCTGTGAGCCAAAAATATTGCCTGAATTTAGGAATATTTTTCCTCACAAAGGTTCACCGAAAAGGACTAGCAGTGTTTCCTTTATTGAATTTGAAACAATTGGAGGAAGATTATTACCAAGGAGAATAGGTTGATTTTAAGCTTGAACAACAAGTGAAGTTTATTAGATTTTTTGAAAAAAGAAAAGGCAGGCCAGAACATACGATGAAAGAACAGCCATATTTAGTACAAGAAAGGACACAGACACCATCAAAGCAATGAGAGCATGTGTCGTTGTATTTGTGACGCAAATCAAAACCGCGGAACTTAGAAGGGGCATTAAGGGTGACCAGCTAAGAAAACTTTTGACGTTAACATTGCCGCCCCTTGCAGTACTGCTGCAATGAAAACTGAAACGAAAATAAGGTCGTATATACCCTTGTTTTCTTACAATGAATTGAATAACACGACCTGAATATCCGAATTGTATGATCGAATGAAAAATAAATGAAGAATGACTAAAATTATGAATCCAATAATGAATAAAGGATTAATAAAATATTTTGAAAAATAGATCATCCGTTAAGGCCCCAAGGTTTCCGGCTCCGTTGTACGGTGTAGCTGACGGGCACTCGAAAGTAAAATTCAATAGTGCAGTCTTAAGGAATTGATTTTTTTAAATAAGTGGAATGAAATACAAAAAAAAGAAAACAAAATGTTTAGGTGGAGCAAAGACCATATATCGTCCATCCGAATATGGTACTTTGAGCAGTCGGGAGAGCTTGGCGGGAATGTATGACCCTCGGATATATATCAACCCCAAACACAATGTCGATACCGAGAGCCTCGTAAAATTTAAAGTCAGCAAGAAATAAGTGTGGGAAGATCCTTTTAAATGTTTCGGGTAGATTCAACGATTCCACCCGAAACGCACCGTCAACCTTCACACTGGCATCAGATGGTCTCCTTCTGCAATGTCAAGGTTTCCAAATCAAGCTTTTCAACAAACTTCCGGGAAACACGGCTTACCGACAACCCAGAATCCAAAAGACAGCGTGCCACGATCTTCTCTGGTTTGCCGTCGAACTTCACCAGCACCGTCGGTAGCAGGATAAATCGATTCTGCTATCAGCGCCGATAAGGAGACCTTTTCCTTGACCATGGGTGAGGTAAATTCGGGCTTAGATGTCCGGAATTGTGATGTCTTGGATGTTGAAGAACAGGTTGATGGGGATCGTGCAAGGGAAATAAGTGTGGGAAGATCCTTTTAAATGTTTCGGGTAGCGATTCTACGATTCCACCCGAAACGCTCCGTCAACCTTCACACTGGCATCAGATGGTCTCCTTCTGCAATGTCAAGGTTTCCAAATCAAGCTTTTCAACAAACTTCCGGGAAACACGGCTTACCGACAACCCAGAATCCAAAAGACAGCGTGCCACGATCTTCTCTGGTTTGCCGTCGAACTTCACCAGCACCGTCGGTAGCAGGATAAATCGGTTCTGCTATCAGCGCCGATAAGGAGACCTTTTCCTTGACCATGGGTGAGGTGAATTCGGGCTTAGGTGTCCGGAATTGTGATGTCTTGGATGTTGAAGGACAGGTTGATAGGGATCGTGCAAGGGAACGAGACAGGGAACGTGGACGAGACTGGAAACTAGTAGGGTCGCCTTTATTTAAAAATAGGTCGCCCAGCTTCGGGTTAATAGGGAGGAGGGTATAATGAAACTTGTTACAATAATGACAACCCCGCTCGCTGAAGCAATACCCATGCGAATGGTCATGGGCCAGGCGTTTCTGTTCGGTCTGATATGTTCATATCCAGAAATTTCTGGCAGTGCCGTAACGGACGCGACGCCGACGGACTTGGCTTTGGCGGTTGGAGTTGTTTCTCGATGAAGGCATATTTTTCTATGGATCAGGAAAGAGAAGGATACGAAGTAGGATGGATAAGAATGGAATTTCTTTATCGGACGAAATGACAACTTACTTTGTTATGGGACGCGTAATAGTGTCTTCCTGTGTCACTATATCAGCGACGCGAACGCGACGGTCAGAACCGAAATATGTTTTTGAAACTCTACCAACACGCCACGAATTTGGTGGAATATTTTCGTCCTGAATAACTACTAGTGTGTTTTCTGAAATTTTGATGTACCGCCTTTCGCCTCTGCCACCTGTTTAGAATAGATGCAGGGCTTTCTTCGATGTTTGGTTCAGCAGGAGCAAGAATAGGCGTACCAATCAAAAAGTGTCCCGGAGTCAACGCGGAGGAATCGCAAGTTAATTCTGATATTGGACATAGCGGACGAGAATTTAGACATGCTTCGCCCTGGACAAAAGCGTGGAAAACTCTTCGAATGTAAATTTAAAAGAACCAGCGAACTTACGGAAGTGGAATTTAGAGCTTTTCACCCCAGCTTCCCAGATGCCACCCATATTCTGATGTGCGTAGTTAGAAGCACTGGACGAATGGGAAGCTTTGAGGAATTCTTTCGCTAAAACCTTGGATGCCACGAGGAACGTGGTACCATTATCAGAATATAAATGCAGTGGACAACTACGTCGGGAAACAAAGCGATTGAACGAGTATGAGGTGTACTGATTTGGTTGAAAAGCGTACGGAAACGCCGACGTAACCTTTTGTGATGATATAAAGCGATGTTTTGTGTTTCTGTTCAGCCAGAAGACCGACTATATTCTGGCAATGTTTCTCCTTATATATCTAACATAAGAATCTTACGATCTAGCTTACGATCTATGTAAAGCCTGGATGGGGTAGAGTCACCCACACCAGCCATTCTCATTGGTTGGTATTTGTTTGGGGCTTTACCCCTTAATCGATCTTGTGCCAACATTCACTAGCTGAGTTCTTTGTTGTGGTATTCTTTCATACATATCGCACAATGAACAACCAACCTAACCAATGCATGCATAGAGAAGAGTGTTTGTTTGTGCTCGCCAATAGTTCATGGTTACTCTACAATATGCATGCACTACACCTCTACCCCAAGAAAATAGTACAAGTGTCTTTATACATTTGTATGATTTTCTGAAGTGTACTCTTATATTCTACCAGTACTACAACATGTAATCTTATACTCTATTTGCTACATGCATATTTTGTCTGTACTTAAATACTTATTGGTCATAAATGTTTTGGTAATTATATGTCTTATATATCTAATTACATAATAAAAATATTTGATTTTAGTTTTTTTCAGTTTTATTATAGTGACGTACTTAAAATTAATTGTGTCATTTTTTACGTATCGTATTTTCTATGTATTTCTTAAGTGTATTTTGTGAACAACTTTTTCTTTTGAATTTAATTTAATGGTAACATTTACATTGTCAATGCTGAATACCTCATAGGGACCCCTATACGGAGGTTCGTGTTTTTTTCTATTCTCTGATCTCAATAATAATAAATATCCTATCTGTAAGTATTACGTTTGATTCCTTATGTGACTCTAGTTGTCTTTTCTCTTTTGTATCAACTTCCTAGCATTTTCCAATGAGTGTTTCAATCTAATCTTCATCTCGTTCGCATAATTGTCTCACCAGGCATACTCGGCAATTTCCCGAAAATTAATTCGAATGGGGAGTACTCAGTGTCAACGTGCGGAGTCGTGTTGTACGCGAATGCATAGTATGGAACCCAGTTAGACCAATCGTCATCGCCAACAAATGATAAGAAATACTCGTTCAAGACTCTGTGGTTTCTCTCGACAGTGCCCAGTGTATCATGGTGGTACGGGGTCGAGCAATGCTTTTCGATCCCTAATAGAGTGCAAATCTCAATCATCAACTCATTAGTAGGTTTAGGTTTAGGTTAGGGTGGCAGCCGTATTTTTTTATACAAGCTCACATAGACCAGTTTAGGTCCCTAGTGTTACCACGGGCTGAAATGCCCCTCATCGAAACCAACCTGTTTGATATACAAATTTATCGATAGTACGAATATCGGTACTGGAAAGGTCTGTTAGGCTGCCTAGAAAAGCCGACCCAAGTATGTCCAGCCGTCGTTTACTCAGAGCGGGGCAATCGCATAGCAAGTGCTCAATGTTCTCCACTTCTTCCTCATCTCCACAGTTTCTGCAGAAGTCATTAGAGTCAATACCCAATCTTTTGGCGTGTTCGCCGATCAAGCAGTGTCCCGTCAGAACGGATACTAACGTAGACAATCTTTGCCTCTCTAGTGCGAGTAGATATTTTGATCTTCTCAGGTCACACCTTGGCCAGATTTATCTAGCTACCTTGCAGGTGCCGATTTCTATCCATCTTTAGTTGGACTGCCTGATTGCCTCTTGCCTAAGCCAAAGCTTGCACGTGGATAGTGGCGCACCAATATTTGCAAATTCTTCGAGAATTTGTAATGTCGTCCTTTCCTAGCAAGTTCATCGGCTTTGCAGTTCCCCGAGATATTCCTATGCCCAGGCACCCATATGAGGTGTATATTAAACTGCTCAGCCATCTCGTTAAGAGATCTGCGGCAGTCGAGGGCTGTTTGTGAATTTAGGGATGTTGCCTCCAGAGAATTGATTGCAGCCTGGCTGTCCGAGTAAATGACAACGCACAGTGGGCTAAAATGAAAAAAATGGACATAATTCTGCCATTTCAAAACCACTTATCGTATGGCGATGAAATTTTAGTTGTGTATACAAGAGGTGTTAGAGAGTTTAAGTTCGGAACTTGGGCCCCTTATCCCATACAGGGGCATAAAATTCTTTATTTTGATATTAGAAATAATAATCAAACGCAACATGTGGAAATTTCTAATGGAAAATCCCTCAATTCCCAAAAAATACATCAAAAAACCCCAAAAATTTAATTTTTACTTTTAGTCCTATATCTTCGATATGAAAAGCCGCGCTCGGGATTCCCTTTGCAGTCGATTTTGTTACATCCTAATACAAATAAATAAAAAGAAAAATTTAACAATTTAGCTTTGCGATTGGGGAAAATCGTTAAAACTTTTGAAGTTTATGTAAAAAAAAAGTCCAAATCGGTGAAGGGTGGCAACCACACCAATTAAAATGTTGGCTTCGGATTTTTCTCTAGCAGATTCTGTGAAACGTCCCCTTTAAAATGAGTATAAATTTGATATTCTTTTTGGAACAAACTTTTTCTACAAGACCTACATACGAATTGGACTTTTTTCGCCAAAAAAATCTCCAAAAATTAAATTTTTTCAAAAAATTTATTTTATAGGACCATAACTTTCTTATTTCTTCACATATCTTATCGATTCTTTTTTTCATGATATTGTAATTTATTGGCAATCCATAAAAATACACGCGAACAAAATCGGTAAACTTTTGACTGAGATATTGTCTAAACTCCAAGGCAAAGTCGGCGAAAAAATGAAAAATTCAAATTTAAAATCAACATATCTCGGAAACTATTCAAGATATCTTCAACGTATAAACTGTTTATTGTAGGTCTGGTCTAGGAGTATCCACAGAAAACCGGACACTCTATTCAAGAGTTAGAAGCCGATGACAATTTTGTATACCCGAGGTGGTCAACTTTAGTGTCCTGTAGCTCCGCCCCTGTATGAGATAGGGGGCCCAAGTTTCGAACTTAAACTCTCTAACACCCCTTGTATACACACCTAAAATTTCATCGCCATACTGCCCACTGTGCAACGCCAGTGCTGGTTACTATGTTGCGACTCAGCCAATTGGCTACTTCCAATATTGCCATTA
This sequence comes from Eudasyphora cyanicolor, assembly GCA_963930755.1. Classification (NCBI taxonomy): domain Eukaryota; kingdom Metazoa; phylum Arthropoda; class Insecta; order Diptera; family Muscidae; genus Eudasyphora; species Eudasyphora cyanicolor. Next base: position 136,032,290 of record OZ005734.1, read on the forward strand.
TTTCGGCTTGATAGACACTGCATGTATCTGGTAGTCTGTGAGCTATATCCAAACTAAGCTCTGCACAGTGCACTCCGAAGCCAACCTTTTCATCATGCTTCGAACCATCCCTGTAAAAGTGGATATGGTTTATATTACCTGGTATTCTTCCAACCCATTCATCTCTGTCGGGAATCATAGTGATGTAATTTTCCTCGAAGGTGTACACAGTTGGTATATAGTCCACTCGGTCGGTTACCATAGCACTACGATTTGATATCCTCATGTGACCGTAGTTTTTGTACCTCCACATTGATAGGCAGTTTAATCTTATTGCCGCTTTGGTTGCAACTTCTCTCGCCACAATATTCATCGGCAGTGTGTGGAGAAGGGCTTGTAGAGACTCGGTCGCTGTAGTCCTTAAGGCTCCGCTTATGCTCAGGCAGGCTGTTCTCTGAACCTTTATTATTAGGTTGGTGATGGTTAGTTTGTCAGTTGCCTTCCACCATACCACAATGACGTATAGCAGTATAGGACGAACTACTGCAATATATATCCAGTGGACGATTTTAGGAGAGAGGCCCCAACGCGACCCTACAGCCTTTTTGCAGGAATATAAGGCGACGTTGGCCTTCTTTACGCGTTCCAATACGTTAAGTCTAAATAAGAGTTTTCTTTCTAGAATTATTCCTACAATGCCCTTTCAGAAAAGACCAGATTTGTTCCATTTATCCGAGGTGGAGGGTCCACAAGTAGGACTGTATTCATCCCACTCACTGCGATTGCCACGTCGTCCGCATATGCCACGACCTTGCAGCCACATCTTTCTAGATCTAGCAGGATTTCATACACCGCTAGGTTCCAAATTAGTGGAGACAGTACTCCTCCTTGTGGGGTCCCTCTGTTTACAAACCTTGTTAGAGTTGTGGACCCAAGACATGCTGTTATGCGTCTTCTGTTGAGCAGACAAGAGTTTTGTATCCAGGTTTTCCCTAATGAAATGATCTAAAAGTCTTTCCAGACCTTTCAATAGGAAGGAGGATAGGCTAATTGGTCTGAAGTCTTTTGGCCTAGCGTGTGATATCTTCCCCGCTTTAGGTATGAATACCACTTTGGTATCCCTCCAACGATTCGGGAAGTATGAAAACCTGATACAGGCTACATAAATTTTCTCCAGCCAGGGGATAATGTACTTCAACATTTTCTGCATTTCTGCTGGAGTGATGCCGTCTGGTCCAGGTGACTTGAAGGGCTCAAAGCTATTAATAGCCCAGCTTATTCTGGATCTCTCAGTCAACAAGCTAGCGACGCTCGCAGTCCACTCGCACTCTTGTTGGTCCTGCTGATCCTCTGGTTCTGCTAGAGAGTTCCCCGGGGAATGCGTGTCGAGCAGTACATTGAGCGACTGCTCGCTGTGTTTGGTCCAATTATTTGCCTCATCCTGCAAGTAACCCACTGTACAGGGTGAAGCTGATAGTATTTTCCTCAGCCTTACGGCGTCGGAGACCTTTTCCACTTCGCCACAGAAGGTATACCAAGAGCGCCTTTGCGCCTTTCTAAGCTCCTTCTTATAGATCTTGAGTTGCTCTTTATAGGCATCCAAAACATTACGACCTCGGTAGATTTAGCCCTGTTGAATAGCTTGTTGCAGGTCTTTTTCATAGACCTTAGCTCAGAAGTGCACCATTGGGGTTTAGTTTTACCCTTGTACCTTGTTTTTGGAAAGGCTTCCTCAACGGAACTGTTGAATGATGTGGTGATATGCTCGACCAGATTATCCAGACCGGCTTTGTCATTCCACCCAATAATTTTGTCTGACAGCCGGTTAGTAGCAAACGTTACGTCTAGTACTTCTTGTGTGTCTTTAATTGTAAATCCGTACTACCCCAGGTAGTATGATGAGAGTTCGTGTCTGCGCCAATAATCAGCTCGACCTTGTCAGACGTTGCTTCTTCTACTACTTCCCTAAATAGAGCAGTCGGTACTACAGCTTCATAAGGCAATTAACTGGCGACCACCCAATATATGCGATTACCGATCTCCAGACTAGCAGATGTTTGGTCTTTACCACTTAAATTAGCCAGGAGAAACCCAAAATGCAGGTTCTGGGAGTGCCTTCACAGTTGTCCACAAGCAGTTTATAGTTGGGTATCCTGATACCGCACACCCTTCCTCCCACTGCGTAGGGCTCTTGTATCAGGACGATGTCTACTGCACCTGTGGACAGGCGCAGCAATAGAGCCGCTGAGGCTGCTTTAGCGTGATGGAGATTATTCTGTAGAATTCTTACAATCATTGGTAATTGACAGATTAACATCCACCCCGACAAGGGTGTTATCGAACTCTTCGTCCGTATCATCGAGAAGCGTGTCCCCGCCAGATGCGTCAAAGAGTCCGGAGACTCCCCTCAGCCCATCTTTGTCAGAAGTAGAGCTTTCGTCCTCAGAGTAGGACGTGGGAGTGAGGTACCCACTCCCCAGCACTTACAGAAAGCCGTGTATCAACCACGGTGGACGACTCACCTTCCGCAGTGGGAGCTATATCCTGCTTGTATACCTTCAAGACTATAGTCTCGAAGCCATATTGTAGCGTTGCACGTTGTATATGGGAGGTGGATTCAGCGTTAAGGATCAAATTGACCTGCCGATTTTTACCATTCGCCTCACCCACCTTTCTGATTCTTCAATTATGGACGGGCAGACTAGGATTGGAATCTTTTATTATTTCTAATATGTCAGCCGGGTTGGAGGGCTCTTCTGTACCCCAGGTGATGGCTCTAAGGTGACTAGGGATGTTGTTTTTTTCGACAACATCCAACTGGGCACCCGGCCACACCTCACCCGCTCGACTACAGGTCTACTGATCTGGCATCACCGAAATATAAGAGCTTTACTCTCCCCTGATGCCATCCTGCATCGTTGCAGATTGGTGGTTTGCCCGGCATTTCTCTACGGACATCGAGGTAATGAGCCATAATGGCTGACTCTCCTTTGCCACTTCATTGAAGGGCTAGGTGAGTATCCTGTTGATGGTGACATTAGGGCCTCTTGCCTTTTCCGAAGGCAGGGGTTCATCAGGTGATCTGATTCTTTTGACTTTATTAGCCGTCAACACACCTGAATTTGTGGCTCTTTCAGCCAGCTGATTGGCCTTAGAAGCCTTTATGACGCTTTTAGCCCAGGAAAGCAACTCTCTTTGTTTTTCGGTAGGAGCCGAAACCTCAACAGTCTCCAACTTCGTCAAAACTCTGAGCGCTATCCGGTGCTCATTGTGCTTCCGTTTTGACGGTCGGACATGACGTTTTCCCCTGACCGTACCACCTGTTGTGAGTACTGGGGGGAAATTTCACCATGTTTGGTGTGGTCGGCTTTGGACAAGACCGATTGGGGAACCCCGCTCCATCGGAACGCGAAGGCATCCCCGTCAACGAATTTATTAATTTTTTTGTCTGTATTAGCCCGTAATAGGTACTACGATGTAGGCCTTCCAGACATTGTGCAGATTTTTTCTGCGATTGCGTAATAGGTACTGCGTAATAGATTTTAACTATCCGTTCTGTGCTAACACGTCCGCTCACTACGACTGATCAGCAATCAGCAATTAGTAAATTCATAATCAAATCTTCGATTCTCCCCTGAGGGTCGCAAGGGACCTACCGTGTCAATCACCACGGTGTTAAAACCGTCCACCGGTGTGTCTGTAACACAAAATAGTTCCATTGTATGTCTTACTCTCTTGTTCCTCTGACAAAGATCGCAGGTCGTGACGTATCCCTTCACCATGCGATTTATATTCCTCCATATGTACTTCTGCCTTAGTCTCAGCAATGTCTTCCTAACAACGAAATGACCCCCACATGGTGTATCATGGTACACTCTTATTAGTTCCCGCATCCGTTCCTCATCTATTACACTTTCTGGCTCATCATAGATGAGTATCTCGACGTTACCTAGGCAGCTTTTATTTATCTTCGTTCTCATACCGTCATAGGTAATCATGTTGAATATGTCATCACCCTTACTGAGTGCATAACGTCTGTAATTCAACTTCTCTAATTGTGAAAGTAGTTTCTCCAAGATATTATCTAAATAATAAGGATCGTCATCATTCTCTATGAGTCTGTCCTTCGCATACTTCATATCTAAGACAAACGTCAATTTCCATGCACGCTTTATGTCTTTCTTTGATGTGCACTCCCACATTCTGAGCTTTCGAGCCTCAGTGGGACATGTCTTTTTTTCATTCTCCTTGCAGCCCGTCGTCTTGTTCACCATGCCTCTTGTGATCTCTAATGTCTTTTTCGTCGTTTCGCCTATCTCGGTAGGAATCATGTCCTTTAACACATCGCAGTCAATCTGTATTCTGGAGAGTGCGTCCGCGTTCGAATTACTTGAACCCTTCTTATATCTAATCTCAAAGTCATAGTCAGATAACTCTAATCGAATTCTCGTCAGCCTCGATCTCGTGTTCTTGTGCGAAAATAACGCAACAAGTGGTCTATGATCAGTCACGACAATGAATCTCCTACCATATAAATATGGATGAAAGAATTGTATACCTCAGTATGTACCCAATAGTTCCTTCTCAATGACAGATTTATTGCGTTCGTATTTGTCCAGTGATCAGCTTGCATAAGAAATAGGTCTGTCGTCCCCAATCTCCCCTTTTGACAACACTGCTCCCAATGCCAAAGGCGTCCGTGGTCAATATAAAGGGTTTATCGAAATCAGGATACTGTAATATCGGAGGACTCACCAACTTCTTTTTCAGGATCGCGAAAGAAGTCTGACATTCATCAGTACATTAAAATTTTTGACCTTTCTTTACCAATTTATTCTAACACACTGCGATTCTTGCAAAATCCTCTATGAACTTTCTATAGCCTTCTAATTACAGAATGCCACGAATTGTCTGACCTCATCGGATTTCTTAGGAACCAGATATCTCGTTATCGTCGCATACTTCCCTGGATATGGCTTTATCCCATTCGCCGTTATCAAATGGCCCAAATAAACTACCTCTGCTCTGAGAAAACAGCACTTCCCCGCATTCAGCTTCAGATTGTACTTCCTAAGTCGGTCCAGCACTCCCAACAGATTCGCGTTATGACGGCTTAGACTGCATCCAAAGACTATTATATCGTCAACATATAAAAAGGACTCCGATTCCAATCCTGATAAAGCTATGGTCAACATTCGTTGAAAACTGTTTGACGATATCTTGAATCCAAATGGAAGTCTGGTATACTGGAAAAGACCATCTGGAGTCGAAAATGCCGTATATGGTCTAGATTGTTCATCCAACTCTATCTGATAGAACGAGCTAGTCATATCCAGTGTCGAAAAATATCTGGCCCTCCCCAGTCTATTCAAAATGTCATCCAACCGAGTCAAAGGAAATTTGTCATTAACTATCCTGTCATTTAACTTCCTATAATCGACTACTAGTCTCCACTTGCCAAGATCCGTCTGTCCCTTCTTCGGCACCAGAAATAGTGGTGCATTATACGGGCTAACAGATGGTTCCACAATCTTGCTCTTTACCAAGTCTCGAATCTGCGAATTGATCTCATGCGTATGTGCCTGGGGCAGTCTGTAGTTCTTTATATACTCGTACACGGGGGTGTCATCATGTAGCTGTATCGATTGTCTGTAGAAATTGTTCGTCGTCAAGTCCTCTCCATCCATGTGGAATACCGACTGATATTCATACAGAATCCGTACGAGCTCCTGCCTATCCTTATCAGCCATGTTATTCAAGTCAAGTTTCCTAAGAAGTTCCTCTAATCGTCCATCATTCCGTTCCCTCTCATCCATACCATTGTCGACCTGCACCATACTATAATCCCCAAATGGAACTGTCTCAACCTTGTGATTCCTCACGTATGTAGTCTTATCCGTCACGTTCAACACCCTCATATGCTGGTTTTCTCCCCTAGGGACTATCACACTCGCCAAGTATACACCCTCCGTAATCTCCCGATTCAACACCACGCTGTCCTCAACTAATCCCATGATTAGTTGAATCACCTCACTTCTGGGTGGTATTATAATCTGATTAATCCTTAGCATATTATCACGTATGGGAAGGGTCACGATGTCATCATCTACAAGGAAATTCAGCACATAATTTTCATAATCTATATTGCATCCGAATCAAAAAATCACTACCCATGATGCCATCTGTACTGATTGCAAAATCGTCATTTACAATCTGAATCTTATGCCTCACTACCTCATCCCCGAATTTCATCTCCAGGTATGTAGAACCTAGAGATCTTATCACGTCCTCCGAGATTCCCGTCAAGTTGCAGTAGTAATCCGGATTCCCATCATATCCAATCAGGAGACCCTTCATACACAAAGAGATATCTGACCCTGTATCAATCAGAAATGTCAACACCCTTCCTGTACGCAGTATCTCCATCTGTACATAGTTCCTAAGAATGGATGACACACTAAATATCTCCATCGTGATTACATCTCCTCCTCCGGATGACTCTGACACACGTCTTCCGGATCCTGGTAGTTTCCATGATCCTGAACTTGATTAATGTTCCTGTTTTCCCTGTGTGGTTCCCTCCTGTCCGTGCTCTATTGTTGCCTGATATGTTCGTATTCCGGCCTGAGCGACATATCTAGCGTAATGATTTAGCTTTCCACATTTCCTACAGGTTTGCCCCAAGGCTGGACACCTCTTACCGTGTCCCCAGCCGCACTTCCTGCATTTGGTGCCATTCGTGTGATTATCCTGGTTGAACTGCGATTTTTGGACAAATACCTTACTCTGCCTGACCCTCGAATCTATTTTCTCGGCGATCTGCAAAGCCCCAGCAAATGTGGTCAACTGGCTTGCATCGATGGTCGAGACAATTTGTGGGTCCGATAGCCCATTCATGAAAGAATTGAAGGCTATTCTACTGTTCGTATTCGATATTGCAGCTATCTGCAGTTCAGTGAGTTCTGCTATCAGATCCTCTATCCTAGCCGCGAAGCATACCACAGCGCTCTCCCGCTGAGCGATCTTGGTAAGCTCATTTAGGATAGTTTTGCAACTCCTTATTGACTTGTATGCTTGTTTGAGCATCTCAATTAAACCATCTATAGTGGTTGGTTTGCCCAGCTGTGTTATCCTGTTCTGGACTTTCCCCTCTAACCTGGAAGCTATATATATAAAAATGAAACGGTCCATCTGTGTAATGGCATCACGTCAGAACGGCTGGGGCGATTTGGATGATTTTTTTTTTTATTCGATTCTAAATTTTCACGAGATGGTTTATATAAAAAAAATTAATTGGACAAAGGGGCGTGGTACCTCCCATACAAATCGCAGGTTAAAAATCCGATATTTCTGCTCCTATTATAGGTATAGTGCTGAAATTTTGTTTGTATGCATTTAATGGCAGATTATGTGAATTTTCCAAAAATGGGCGGAATCGGACCAATGGGCGTGGCCCCGCCCATATAAGCCAAATTTGGAAATTGAGATATTTTGCACAATTTGTTAGCGAGAGTGCTGGAATTTTGTGTATATGTAAACGGTGGCAGTCTACGTGATTGGTCCAAAAATGGGCGGGATCGGACCAATGGGCGTGGCCCCTCCCACATAGACAAAATTTTGATATCTTGCACAATTTGCTAGCGGGAGTGCTGCAATGTTGCGTATATGTATCTGGTGGCATTCTACGTAATTGGTGAAAAAATGGGCGGGACCGGACCAATGGGCGTGGCCCCGCCCATATAAGCCAAATTTTGAAATTGAGATATTTTGCACAATTTGTTAGCGAGAGTGCTGGAATTTTGTGTATATGTAAACGGTGGCAGTCTACGTGATTGATCCAAAAACGGGCGGGATCGAACCAATGGGCGTGGCACCGCCCATATAAGCCAAATTTAAAAAATGTGATATCTTGCACAATTTGTTAGCGAGAGACCTGGAATTTTGTGTATATATATCCGTTGGCAATCTACGTAATTGGTCCAAAAATGGGCGGGTTCGGACCAATAGGCGTGGCCCCGCCCACAATGACCAAATTTTGAAATTTTTATATCTTGCACAATTTGCTATCGGGAGTGCTGCAATGTTGTGTATATGTATCTGGTGGCATTCTACGTAATTGGTCAGAAAATGGGCGGGATCGGACCAATGGGCGTGGCCCCGCCCTTATAAGCCAAATTTTGAAATTGATATAACTTGCACAATTTTTTATCTAGAGTGCTGTCATGTTGTAGATATGTATCTGGTAACAGTCCACGTGATTGGTCCAAAAATTTGCGGGATCTGACCAATGGGCGGGCCACCGCCCATATAAGCCAAATTTTGAAATTGAATTATCTTGCTCATTTTGTTAGCGAGAGTGTTGAAATTTTGCGTATATGTATCTGGTAGCAGTCTACGTGATTGGCTTTCAAATGGGCGGAATAGGACCAGTGGGCGTGGCCCAGCCCATATTTTGATATATCTTGCAAGTATTATATAGGAAATACATGAACAAAAATGCTCGGTATGCGATAATTACAGCTGCTCACTCCAATACAATCGCAATATGATAATGTGATGCAATATCAATGAAACAAGAATTTGGAAATTTTATAAGTATACATTTCTATTTTCTGGACTTTCCACTGAATTCGGTATTTTTTCATTCAGTGAATTTATTACTAATACCAGTAAGGAAAGGCAGAAAGTCGGGCGGGGCCGACTATATAATACCCTACACCTCCCTAACAATGCGATAAGGGTCATTGCGATAATAATTTGGAATAATTGGTAAATGTATTTTGAACCGATAATCGCAAAATTAAGCAATATTCGTTCCTAAATTGAGAAAAATCTTTCTGGAGAACTTTGTAATGATCGGAAGTAAAGTACAACTTCTATAGCGCTTTGTAACCAAATCTGGAGGAACATATATATGGAGGTTATATATAAATCTGAATCGATTTTCCTAGAATACTCATTCATGTAAAATAGAAACCTGTTTCTGTCGAATTTCGTACTGATCGGATATAAAACACAGTCTCTACAGCGCTTACATGTCAAATTGGGGGTAACATATATATATGGGGGCTATATCTAAATCTGAACTGATTTTCTCCGAATTTTCTCCGCGGCATTCCTTCATGTAATAAGAAACCTCTTTCTGCCGAATTTCTTACTGATCGGATATAAAATACAGTTTCTACAGCGCTTGAATTTCAAATCGGGGGTAACATATATATGGGGACTATATCTAAATATGAACCGATTTTCTCCGAATTTGGCAGTATTCCTTCATGTAATAGCAAACCTCTTTCTGCCGAATTTCGTACTGATCGGATATAAAATACAGTTTCTACAGCGCGAATTTTGACATGGGCAGCGAAGCGCACCGGGCTCAGCTAGTTGAATATAAATTCGAAAAAGGAGTCCTTCTTCGTGGCGGGTATCGTCGAATTCACCAATCTTATATTGGCAACGAATGGGCCCAACTCATCCTTTCTTCCTGAGAAAACAGGGAGCAACTTAATAATCGTTGAAAGTTCTGATAGTTGTAGGTTCTCCATTGATATGTCCTGTTTCTTGATTATTTTAATTTTCGTCAATCTATGTTCGTCTAATGTCTCAAGGAACTCCTCTTTTAGGTCTACAAATTCCCTGAGCTCTTCTTCCTTTAACCCAAATGTTTTAACTTTATCCTCTAATTTATTTAACTCACTAGTTTTCTCAGCAATCGTGTCCTCTGTATATGGTTTCCCTAGTGATTTCTTTGCATTCGACAATAGTGTTTTCAGCGTCTGTATTACTATATCCATCTTTTTCTTTTATAAATCTATTTTTATTTTCTCATCTTTTTCTTTTTTACAGGATGTTACTCATGGTTTTGCTTAATTTATCTATAATGTTTTCCAAACGATTATTTACCATATTGCTTAATGTTCAGTGGTGGCCACGAATTTAGCACACGTAGTGCATTTAACCTCTTAAAGCTCATAATTTTTTTTTTGGTTTAATTTTTTTATCCACTAATTTTTCTGAGATGTTTCTTGCGATGCTCATGATTATTTAGTATTGGTTTGTGTTATTCCTTATTAAGTACAATTACTACGAAAAAAACTTGGACATTAATTTAGCACAAATTAAAAAAATGTATTCAAACAAAAACAAAATTGAGTAATACATCTCACTTAAAACATAATATTTGCTTTGAAATCCAATATTTTTGACAACTGTTTCACATCTTTTGGGCATATACGCGAAGCTGATACATGCAACACTTCCTACACAGAGCCGAAAATACAATGATTTTTTTAACCATGTGTCTGGTTAAATTTTTCATGGTAAATGTTTGATTACGAAGACAAAAATAACCTTATATAAGTTCAAATGTACATGAAAAATGGTTAAGTTAACATTATATATGGTTGGTTTTTTTGAAAGAGAGGCAGAAAAATGTGCGAGATAAACAACAATTCGGCTCTGTTGTGGTCGACGTTTTTCAACTGCTTTGTGTTAGACGAAGTTGAGTATTAAGTTAAACGAAGTTGAAACGAATGCGACTGTCGTCATAAGAGAATTTATCTCGCTCATTGAAAACACCACCAAATGCCAGCTTCGGTGCTTGATCAAGTGCGGGAGTTCAGTTGGTGTTGATGGGACTAGTGCTGTTGTCGGAAGCTGTTGGTATAGAGGTAAGTAGTAAAACATTTTGTAAAGAACTACATTCATAAGTATGTATGTACATATGTGTATTTAAAAAGTGAAATAATAAAATATGTGTGTTAAAAATGTTAATAGTATTTTGTGCCTGTTTAATTATAGTAAAGGCGAATGTAATATTAATATTATTTTTTGTGATTATGCCATTACAATTGTGAAATTCAGTGGTTAAGAGTGGAAAAAAATATGTACACGCTGTCGCATTAACTGAGCATGAAAAAACAACAATGTATGTACGTAAGTATATGCAGCAGCAAGCAAACATACGGAGAGAAGTGATGTGTACGTGTGGGTATGTGTTCATCTTGTCTTTTCGTTTGAACACTTGTGGCTGCTACGCCGTACATACATACGTTAGTTTTTTTTGTTGTGCGATGTTGATACTGTTAAATGTACATACATACATATGTTGTTAGAAGTGCTTTCGTAATACCTACATACATACATATAAACGATGTTTTTGTTTTTTTCTTTTCAGTTGTTTCTTTTTCTGTGGCTTGCGGCTGCTTGTGCTGGGAGTCCGGCCTTGAATCTGTTGGTAAGTAATTACAGGAAAAGTGGTATGCATGCATACATTTGTTTTTTTATACCCTCACTTTAGTAATACGAGGGTATATATCATTTGCAACGGGCCAAAAGTGTAACACATTGAAGGAGTGATCTAAGACCCTAAGTATGTTCAGCGCATATTAGTTTTGGGTCATTTTAAGTCGAATGAGATATGTCCGTCCGTCTGTCTGCTGGCTAGTGCGCACGATAACTCTCGAAAAGAGTAACCGATTCACTTCAAATTTGGTATACGGTAATATTTTTTTCTATCTCCGGTTAAGTTCAAAGATGGCCATATTGGTCCATTCCTTCTGGTACCTCCCACACAAAGGGTTAACATTTAGTGAAATATTGATTCTTTAATAACAACTATACCTTGGTCGGTTTACCCGACAGAAACGTTCTTACTTGTTTTTAATATACAATTCAGTGCACCTCCTTGAAGTATTATCCATTGACTTACCCAATCCTTGATTTTAATATCTATTCCGATTATGATTTTGGTGGGACATCGGCTTTCTATCAGATTGCCTTTGTTATTAATCTCCTCTCTCCTATAAGTTTGCCGTAAGATCGGACTAAGCTCAGTACCCCAAACTAAGTGCCTAACCGTCCTGGGCCCTTACTAATCGAAAGATTCAGGGAGTTTACGTGGACGGCACCTTTTGAGCGGGGACTGATCACATGTTGGTCAAGCACAGAAACGTAGGCACTTAACTTATAGTCACAGAGCAGATTTTTCCATCAGATCAGCCCATCGGTAAATGCTTATGCTCTTTGAACTACAGAATTTGGGTAAAAAGTCAAAAGATCTTCTTAGAATTGCACCCTTTTTTAAATTTATACTTATATTTTCTAACCTTTTTGTTTTTTTTTTCTTTTCAGGTGTTTCTTATACATATATATATTAACATATATTTTGTAAATAAAATAAAAAATAAAAAAAAGTTAACATTATATATGGTTGGTTTTTTTGAAAGAGAGGCAGAAAAATGTGCGAGATAAACAACAATTCGGCTCTGTTGTGGTCGACGTTTTTCAACTGCTTTGTGTTAGACGAAGTTGAGTATTAAGTTAAACGAAGTTGAAACGAATGCGACTGTCGTCATAAGAGAATTTATCTCGCTCATTGAAAACACCACCAAATGCCAGCTTCGGTGCTTGATCGAGTGCGGGAGTTCAGTTGGTGTTGATGGGACTAGTGCTGTTGTCGGAAGCTGTTGGTATAGAGGTAAGTAGTAAAACATTTTATAAAGAACTACATTCATAAGTATGTATGTACATATGTGTATTTAAAAAGTGAAATAATAAAATATGTGTGTTAAAAATGTTAATAGTGTTTTGTGCCTGTTTAATTATAGTAAAGGCGAATGTAATATTAATATTATTTTTTGTGATTATGCCATTACAATTGTGAAATTCAGTGGTTAAGAGTGGAAAAAAATATGTACACGCTGTCGCATTAACTGAGCATGAAAAAACAACAATGTATGTACGTAAGTATATGCAGCAGCAAGCAAACATACGGAGAGAAGTGATGTGTACGTGTGGGTATGTGTTCATCTTGTCTTTTCGTTTGAACACTTGTGGCTGCTACGCCGTACATACATACGTTAGTTTTTTTTGTTGTGCGATGTTGATACTGTTAAATGTACATACATACATATGTTGTTAGAAGTGCTTTCGTAATACCTACATACATACATATAAACGATGTTTTTGTTTTTTTCTTTTCAGTTGTTTCTTTTTCTGTGGCTTGCGGCTGCTTGTGCTGGGAGTCCGGCCTTGAATCTGTTGGTAAGTAATTACAGGAAAAGTGGTATGCATGCATACATTTGTTTTTTTATACCCTCACTTTAGTAATACGAGGGTATATATCATTTGCAACGGGCCAAAAGTGTAACACATTGAAGGAGTGATCTAAGACCCTAAGTATGTTCAGCGCATATTAGTTTTGGGTCATTTTAAGTCGAATGAGATATGTCCGTCCGTCTGTCTGCTGGCTAGTGCGCACGATAACTCTCGAAAAGAGTAACCGATTCACTTCAAATTTGGTATACGGTAATATTTTTTTCTATCTCCGGTTAAGTTCAAAGATGGGCCATATTGGTCCATTCCTTCTGGTACCTCCCACACAAAGGGTTAACATTTAGTGAAATATTGATTCTTTAATAACAACTATACCTTGGTCGGTTTACCCGACAGAAACTTTCTTACTTGTTTTTAATATACAATTCAGTGCACCTCCTTGAAGTATTATCCATTGACTTACCCAATCCTTGATTTTTATATCTATTCCGATTATGATTTTGGTGGGACATCGGCTTTCTATCAGATTGCCTTTGTTATTAATCTCCTCTCTCCTATAAGTTTGCCGTAAGATCGGACTAAGCTCAGTACCCCAAACTAAGTGCCTAACCGTCCTGGGCCCTTACTAATCGAAAGATTCAGGGAGTTTACGTGGACGGCACCTTTTGAGCGGGGACTGATCACATGTTGGTCAAGCACAGAAACGTAGGCACTTAACTTATAGTCACAGAGCAGATTTTTCCATCAGATCAGCCCATCGGTAAATGCTTATGCTCTTTGAACTACAGAATTTGGGTAAAAAGTCAAAAGATCTTCTTAGAATTGCACCCTTTTTTACATTTATACTTATATTTTCTAACCTTTTTGTTTTTTTTTTCTTTTCAGGTGTTTCTTATACATATATATATTAACATATATTTTGTAAATAAAATAAAAAATAAAAATGCGAAAGTTAAACATGAAGTAACCACTAAATAGTTAAATTAACAATAAAAAAGGTTTCAATAACAATCTTCATAGTTAATAATATTAACAATTTCATTGTTAAATTGAACATGCATTGTTTCAATAAATTAACTATGAAATGTTAATATTAACAATTTTCATGGTTAAAAAATTCAAAAATGCATTGTTAAAGTAACAATTATTATTATAATATTAACAATTTTCATGGTTAAAAAATTCAACCATGGAATAGTTAAATTAAATGTTATTATTGTTAAATACCAGTCAACAAGAAAATTTTCAAATTAACCTTATATAACGTAGACTCCAAATCATGTTTATTTATGGTTAAGTTAACCTTATATAAGGTTAATTTTTGGCTCAGTGTAGGGGTTGGGTACAAAGTTTTTTTTAATCTTCTTCCACAAATTTGGAAAACTTTTGGGTTTTACTGCAGTGATATGTTTGTATACATCATTCGGAAGATTCTCAATGGGATTGGAATCCGGCGACAGAGAAAAAACCCGAAAAGAGGTCTCTCTAATTTAGAGAGCCTCAGTAGCAGACCTATTATAGAAGTATTCCGAAGAACTGTTGGAAAATGTTCTCAATTTACTAACAAGTAGTATATTTTAAACATACTGATCCATCCATACGTAAATTTCTAATATTCGACCATGCCCTGGTCGAAATGCCCTGAAAACATGGCCGACATCATCACATTTCCAGCAACCGTGCTGGACCGTCTTAGATGTACACTTTAGGTCGTGTTGCATAGATTGAGGAAGCCAAACATATATTTTCCCGTTAGATCCGAACTGACAAAATTTCTGTTCGTCCTTGCAGAGGATATTTTTCAAAAAATTAAGGGCTTTTCTAATTGCTCACGGACAAACGAAATTCTACACTGTAAATTCTTCATTGGTATGTGTGGGTTATGTTTAACAATGCACCCAATCAAATTGTTTTCATTAGGTCTTCTTCTTATAGTTCTTAAGGATACGTTAATACAAAATACGGATACTTTAATGCCAAATTGTGCCGGAATATCTCTTTGAATTAGAGTAGAGCTCTATAATAGACCTGGCTCTTTAAATTAAACAAGTCCTCTTTACGGGTTGTTTTTCTCTATCACAGTATTCCAATCCCATTGAGAATCTTCGGAATGATGCATACAAACTGCCGTAAAACACACAAGTTTTCCCATTTTGTGGAAGAAGATTAAAAAACACTTGTTACCCAACCCCTAGGAAGTGTTGCATATATCAGCCTCGAGGATATGCCCAAAGATGTGCAACAGTTGTCAAAAATATTGGATATCCAAGCAAATATTATGTTTTAAGTGAGATGTATTACTCAATTTTGTTTTTGTTTGTGTGTGAATAATTTTTTTTTAATTTGTGCTAAATTAATGTCCAAGCTTTGTTCGTAGTAGTTGTACTTAATGAGGAATAACACCGAAATTCAAGAAAAGTACCAAACAAAACCAGTACTAAATAATCATGAGCATCGCAAGAAACATCTCAGAAAAAATAGAGAATAAAAAAATTAAACCAAAATTATGAGCCTTAAGAGGTTACATGCTCTACGTGTGCTAAATTCGTGGCCACCACTGTATGTGTTTATTTACGATGTTTTTTGTCTATGAGTTTTGTGAGGTAAGCAAATGAATGTATGTAAGTGTTTTGGTTGTTTTGGTTGTTTTAATGTTCAAAATTCAAGGGTTTTATTTGTTTTCTTTAGTTTAGGTTTCAAATTTGTACAATGTAATTCTAACTCACTGTATATGTATTTTTGGTTTTTAAAATAATGTTTTTTGCAAGGTGTAAGTGTTTATGTAAAATCTTTGTGTTCTTTTCAATTGGTAGCTTTTAATTAGATCTAAGTTTTATTTAGTTTTAGGTTTTAACTTGTTTTAATTCATTATTTATTCCACTTTTAGTTTCATTTAAGAATTTTTAGCTTAATCCAATTTAGTTATATTTTAGACAATATCAACTTATTTTCACTTAATAATTTTTCACTGTTCACGGAAGGGTTCGATGTGTTCGCAGGTTAAAGGTTCGTTCGGAAAGAAGTTGTTCTATTTGTTGAATGTCGCTGGTAACTTCGCCTGCAAGGCTGCCAGCAACATTCAAATAAATAACAAAACACCGTTGGATGTTTGTGTGTATGTGTGTATATGCCTTCGCACATAGGCTCATTTAGGTACATCCCTGCTCACCAAAAAAAACACTCAATTTATGCAGTGCTGCTTAAACTTTAGCACAATGCTAAACATTCTGCCCCCTCGTGACATGTGAAACTTATCCTAAACTTAATTTCTAGTTAAATTTCGGGTGGGGCCCGAAAAAGTATAGCCTAGGGCAATTTTGTAGGCTTGGACGTCACCGATTCCAGAGAAGCTGCATCCCTCACGTCTGATGGCCGAGAATGTATCGGCATCAAGCTCTACATCTATGGGGGTGTTGCTTCGTGGGTCTAGATCGGCTAGGGCGCTTTCAGCAAAATTGTAGGTCGGGTCTTCAATAAGAGGGTCGGAGTAGGGTCTTGCGCAGGCCCTGATGTGGAAACGAGCGGAGCCCCAGTCGCCGGAAAGTTGAATAGCCCACCCTTGACATCGGGGCTGATTGATTGGCCAGGGCATACGAGTCCACACCATCTCGTAAAATTGTTATCATAGCGGTTGGTACAAACACAATGTCCCACATGTACGGGATTGTGACCACCGGAGGTCGTTGCAGCGAGTTATCAGGTTGGGGAGCGCCGTGGAGAAGGGTGTGGTGTCTGTGGTCGCATTGTCGGTAACCATTTAGGCTTGGGCAATCAGGCGCTTAATGGCTCCTGGCTAAACAATTCCGACAATAACCCCTACGTTCTACTGTTTCGTATCGTTGCGCGGGGGGTTTTGTCGCGGAACCGTTGGCAGGAGCTGATTGCATGGTCCTCTTGGCATATCCCACACGAATACATACGAGTACTGATGTACTCGTTCTTCTGCCTGTCGCCCGGGTCTAGAGATCGATCTACTTCGCTGTTGTCTCTGTGGTCGCTCATTAGATTGTGGACGTCGTTGGCCGGGTCTCGTGTTGGGTCGTTGGGTCGTTGGGTGGATCTCTGCTCATCGCGCCAATCGTGTGAGGGTAGGTACGCAGCCATTTCTGTAAAAAATATTTGCGAGTACTATGTTTTTTGATTAAGATATACACGACTAGTCAGTCGCAAAAAAGTTTGACAATTTTTGTAATGGGTCGGTTAACAATGCCACTTGAAGTTCATATGTCCAAGACACCAGCATTTTGATCAATTCCGGGGTAAGTTTTTTCGACCCGACCCAGTCTCCACTCATTTGGGGCTAATCTTTCGTCCTTAATGACTACTAAATCGTTAATTTTAATGTTATCTTGTTGATACTTCCATTTATTTCGTCTGTGCAACTTTTTAAGGTACTCTAACTTCAACCTTTGACAAAAATATGTCGGGTTCTGCCGGTGCAAGCATGGAACTGCCAATAAAAAATGACCTGGAGTTAGTGGAGAAAAGTCATTAGGGTCATTACTAGCTGAACTTAAGGGTCGATAATTCAAACAAGCCTCAATACGAATTAATATTGTCGAGAATTCCTCAAACGTAAAGTTCATTTTTGGTATGACCTTTCGCAAATGTGTATTAAAGGATTTAACTCCTGCCTCCCATAGACCTCCCATGTGAGGAGCGCCTGGGGGTATAAACTTCCAACTAAGATTTTGATGAGCATTTTGTTGAACTAGATACGATTTAAGGGTTTTTAGAAACTCGAGTCGATCTTTCTTTAGAAGTTCTGCGGCTCCTACAAAGTTTGTACCGTTGTCTGAGAACATACAAGAGGGACAACCGTGTCGACCTATAAACCATGAGAAGGCTGCCAGAAAAGATTGTGTCGATAGGTCACTTGTGACTTCCAAATGTATCGCTTTTGTCGCAAAACACACAAAAACGCATACATATCCTTTGGTTATTAGACACGCTCTTTTTAGATTGAAAGGACCTGCACCGTCGACTCCGGTATTGTTGAAGGGTCTGGTAAGTAAAGTACGTTCTGGAGGCAGCGATGCCATAATTTGCTTTTGAGTGTGTTGTTTGTATAAAATACAAATTCTACAGTTATGAATGACTTTTTTACTAAAGTTTTTAATTTAAATAACCAGATTTCAGATCGTAAGACTCGGGTCATAAGTTGATTTCCTCCATGAATAGTTATTTTATGGGTAAATTCGACTAGTAACTGAGTCAGTTTAGCGCTATAAGGAAGAAGAATAGGATGCCGTTCATTGTAAGTTAAAACTGTGGATTGAACAGGTCGACCGTTGGCTCTGATTACTCCCTTCGAGTCTAAGAACGGATTGAGTGACAAAAGTGTACTACTAGGGGATATTCTCGTTTTTTGTTGCAAAGAGTGATATTCTGCGAAAAGAAATGTTGTTGAGTTGATACGATAAGTCGCTTCTTTACGTCGTGAATTTCTTCTGCGGTAATTTCTAAAGATTGCATTCTTAAAAGGCTACGATTTGTCCCAGTGTTTCTCCAAAAACGTAAGCTCAGACCTTATAAGCTTGTGGCAAAGAGGAAAAACGTTCTAAGGGATCTTCAAAGATTGCTGTTGCTAAAACTTTGACTGCTTTTGCTTCCAAACTCGTGTCTTCTCCAACTTCAGCTGCCGGCCATCTACTCCTGGGTAATTTTAACCCCTGTGGGCCATGCCACCATAGTTAATGTGGCTTTAGATCCTCTAGTGAGCCTCCTCGACTTGCAATGTCTGAATTATCTTCAGAGTCCACGTGGCGCCAGTTTTCATTGCCTACATTCTCCAAAATTTCGGATACTCGATTTCCAACAAATGTAATCCAAGAACATGGGGCTTTCCTAAGCCAGGCTAAAACTATGGTTGAGTCGGTCCAGTATTGAGTGGGTATATTGGAAGGCTGAAGATTGCATATTGTGGAGGAGGCTAACTTGGAAACCAGAACAACCCTACATAATTCGAGTCTGGGTAATGAAATCTTTTTAATCGGAGCAACGCGTGTTTTTGCGGCTAACAGAAAAGTATCTGTTTTATTATTGATATGTTCCACACGGATATATACGGACGCAGCATATGCGCTTTCTGACGCGTCAGAAGCCATGAATTTCTATATGAGAGGTCGGTTCAAATTGAATTCACCGTGGAATTTTTATATTTTCGATTGCAGTGGAATTTTTGACAAAGTTTTGCCAACTCATCAAAGTTATAGTTTTGAGTGGGTCATCCCAATCTATTTTGTCTAACCAGACTTGGGGCTAACCACCCCCAAGGGTCGAATAATTTTGCAATTGTTGATAAAACCTCGCGTTTTGTATACGAAGTTTTATTGTCTATCGACGGTGGTGTAAAAGTGAAATGATCCCCTGAAATATTCCATCTCAATCCCAATGTTTTTGTGGACGAGTCTTCTGAAAGGTCTAGCCAATTTTTTGGAAGTAATCTCTCAGGGGGTAAATCTTTAATAATTTTGGGGTTCGTTTGACGGCCATTTAATGAGCTGAAATCCTGCAGAGTTTAACGCCGCTATTAATTCTGTTCGAGATGTAATGGCTTCCTCTATTGTGTGTCCCCCTGATAATACGTCATCAACATACAAATTTTGTCGAATAATATTTGATGCTAGGGGGTAAGTATATATCACATCTTCCGCAACTTGAAGAAGTGTACGAAGAGCTAAAAAAGGAGCACAATTTACTCCAAATATGACTGTTAACAACTCGAAATCTTCTATGGGCTCATTCTGAGATTTTCTAAAGAGAATTCGCTGATACTGCGTTTGGTTTGGATCCAATAAAATCTGTCTATACATTTCTGTGACATCGGCGTTAAAATCGTATTTAAAAATTTTTTTCTAAAGAGAATTCCCTGGTGCTGCGTTTGGTTTGGATCCAATAAAATCTGTCTATACATTTTTGTGACATCGGCGTTAAAAACGTATTTAAAAAATCTCCATTTTTGAATTTGTAAAGGTAGATCTTGTTGTAGAATGGGTCCTGCATACAAATTGTCATTAAGACGTTGGGCTTGACGCGTTGAAAACTACTCGAAGTTTGGTGGTTAATCTATCAGGCATGGTGTGGCAGATAATAATGTGGGGTTTTTAAAATCTCGTGCTGTGAAATTTTCCTCATGTGCCCTAATTCCAGATATTTTAAAATTGACTTGTCGTATTGTACTTTGATTTCTGGCGTTTTTAGCAATTTTCTTTCCATTCTATGAAATTGAGCCAATGCAGTATTTCTAAAATTTCCCAATTCCTCACAATTCTTGAAGGTTAGGGTCACAATATATCTACCGTCTCGATTTCGTCGAGTAGTTTCTTTGAAATTTTGTTCGCAAAATGAGTCTTCTTTTGACCGCAAAATCTTCTTTGGGGTCTCTTCTACCACCCAAAAACGTGTAAGTATTTCTTCAATGGAAATTGTATTATATAACGAAATTCGGTGATCCTTTTGAGTCCCTTGTTGTTTTGGTCCTCCAATAATCCATCCGAATACTGTTCTTTGTGCTAGAAGTGTCCCAATTGACTTCATTGGGACTCCAGTGGTAAAAATGCAAAGTCCCATGTCCATTCCAATCAATAAGTCTACCGTTTGACTTGCGTAAAATCTTGGGTCTGCTAATTCAAAGTTATCAGCATCTCTAAGTTGGGTTTTATCTAAGGTATGTGGCGGTAAATTAGAAGGCAGCGTCTTCAAGACTGGCGACCAAACTTCTAATTCAAAACTAGGGTCTAATCGCGAACGTATGTTGAAGAGACAAGATTTGGTAGATGTTTCCGACACTATTTGACTAAGGCCTGTAACATGAACTAGGTTTCGTTTTGTTGGATTCAAACGGTTTTTGAGTTTTTCCGATATAAAGGTTGCTTGTGATCCAGGGTCAATGATAGCTCTGGCATCATAAAGCTGCTCATGAGCTTAAATTTGTATCATGGCAGTGAAAAGAAAAGTTCCTCGCGTGTTAGGTATACTAGGATGATTTTCTCGGAGGGTCAAGGTGTTAACGTTAGGTTAGGTTGAATAGAGAAGACGTTTAAACGTCTCATGTCCATGGACATACACTAAAGCCAGTGGTTCGGCCTGTTGTGCGCTCCTTATTTATGATTTTTATACCCCACGGGTTACAGAAAATCGGTACTAGACACGTATTTTCTCAGTATCTTCCAGTCATATCCTCTGAGATGTCGGAACTGAAATATCGGGATCTTCCATGTGTGAAAGCTGGGCAGTGACACAGAAAATGTTCCATCGTTTCGATGTTTTCTCTGCATGCCCTGCACTCGTCGTTTTCTGCTAGTCCTATGCGATGAAGATGTGCCTGTACGCTTGACTGTCCCGTTAGAACACTCATCATCTTACTAATCTCGATCTTGTTTAGTTTCAGAAAACTACTTGTTTTCTTCTCATTTGGGTCACCCCACAGTATCTTTGCAGTTGCTCCTTCAGTTGCTCTATTCCACACAGTTTTGTGAGCCATCACTGCCCAGTGCTTTAACCCATCCTTCGTGGCTTCGAGAGGTTTCCAATTTTCCAAGTTTATTACTCGAAGTTCTCTGCCCTTTGAAGCCAAGCTGTTTGCTCGTTCATTTGCAATCACTCCGTTGTGTCCCGGTACCCGGAAAATACGCAGTTGACCATGGACTGAGTAATTATTTATCGCTCTATCCGATGTTATTTCTTTGATCGCCATTTGGCTATCTGTGAATATGTTGGCATATTTAGGCTTTGTGGTATTACTGAGCCAGTTAACACACTCCTTGATTGCTCGAACTTCTGCTTGAAATACTGTGTTATGGTCTGAGAGGCGGAAGTAATGTTCGACTTCTGGTTCATCAATAAAAAGTCCCAGACCCGTCCTTCCTCCTAGCCTGGACCATCAGTGTAGCAGCTGGTTCCCACTGGCGCATGACCTAGTGTTCCGTTTTCCCAGGAGCGTCTGTCTGGCACGAACGAATCACAGGTAGCTGTAAGCCGCACTTCAGGAATGCGGTCGGAGATTTCCGTTCATGTAAAGCCAGTGTGTCATATGTGGACGTAGTCCCCATTTTGAACTTATAGCTCTTCTGCACAACGACCAACATCTGTGGGTCTTTGTAATTCTTTCTTCAATATGATCTTTCCAGTACAGTTTGTGATCCAAGATTACTCCCAAGTATTTTACCTTTTTAGATATGGCAATATTCTTATCCAGGAATCGAGGCACGGTTAAAGGATGAATCTTCGTTTTCCTTGTAAATAGACATATTTCTGTTTTGTCTGGGTTGACATTTAATCCCCTTGGTTGTGCCCAGTTATATGCTATGTTAAGTGCCTCCTCAGCTCTTCTGCATAGTTGGTTTGGATGTGTGCCCCTTAGAAGTCTTATAACGTCGTCTGCATGACAGACTGGTTAAAGTCCTTCATTGGTGAGGGCTTTAAGGAGACTGTGTATCGTCGTAACCCATAGGAGAGGCGATAAAATGCCCCCCAGAGGTATACCACGATTTACCTTGTCTCTGATTTTTACGTCATATGACTCACAAATAATCCACCTATTCCTTAGCATATTGTTGATCCAGTTTATCAACGCCCGGTCAACCTGAAACTCGTCTAAGGACTGGATAAGTGTATCGGTCTGAACGTTTTTAAAAGCGCCCTCAATGTCTATACAAACGGCAAGTGTTTACATTTCTTCACTGAAGGACTGTTCTATGTGGGGTACTACCTCATGTGGAGATGTTTCCACTGATCTTCATTTAACATATGCGTGTTGCTTGAATTTTAGCTTGTCATCGGCTATCTTACTTTTGACCATGTCAATTATTCGCTCCATTGTTTTTAACGGGAAATAAGTTAGGCTAATAGGTCGATAAGCCTTTGGGATCGTGTAACTCGCCTTGCCAGGCTTGGGTATGAAGACCACCCTTGATTCCTTCAAATTTTTTGGGGTCTATGCACTCTTGTTGATTTTAAGTTTTGTGTGGACTGTATAAGAGTAGTTAGAGCTGCGGCACTAGTACTAGGACGCACAGTGCTCTGTCTTCATGTATCGATGTGACAAAAATAGAAGGAGTAATTGCAGAACTATGAAAATTGGTACCAAGCTGCATTTGGTTATAGTTAAGAAAAATTTTAAATTTGTACCCAATCGGACCGCGGGTCTCATAACCTTATGCAAATTATTCCGGGTCCTTAAAAATTCTCCAGACTATAACACTAAATTGGAGCTTTCTATATTTATGAAATTTAATATGTCAAAATATTTCATTAATATCAGTTGCGGTGCAAAATTTTGACAGGATATAGCGAGTCCTTTTGGTACCTCCCACACAAAGGGTTCAAAGGGCTTAAAAATAAATATATAAAGACAGCTCAAGAGTGGCGCTGAATTTCGACCAAAGTTTGTAAAGCGAAATAGGCTTTGCTGTGAGTAAATATGTGCACAAATTGTGGGAGGAATTGTTTCAAGATCCTTCAACACAGCCCCCTAGAAGAAAAATGGGGTTTGGTCCAAATATCGTGCGACCCATCAAATTAAAGGGTTAGGTTTAGGTTTAGGTTATGGTGGCAGCCGTATTTTTTAACAAGCTCACATAGACCAGTTTAGGTCCCTAGTGTTACCACGGGCTGAAATGCCCCTCATCGAAACCAACCTGTTTGATATATAAATTTATCGATAGTACGAATATCAGTACTGGAAAGATCTGTTAGGCTGCCTAAAAAGGCCGACCCTAGTATGTCCAGTCGTCGTTTACTCAAAGCGGGACAGTCACAAAGCAAGTGCTCAATGCTCTCCACTTCTTCCTCATCTCCACAGCTTCGGCAGAAGTCATTGGAGTCAATACCCAATCTTTTGGCGTGTTCGCCGATCAAGCAGTGTCCCGTCAGAACCTGTACTAACGTAGACAATCGTTTCCTCTCTAGTGCGAGGAGATATTTTGACATTCTCAGGTCATACCTTGGCCAGATTTGTCTAGCTACCCTGCAGGTGCCGATTTCTGTCCATCTCTCGTTGGACTGCCTGATTGCCTCTTGCCTAAGCCAAAGCTTGCACGTGGATAGTGGCGCACCAATATATGCAAATTCTTCGAGAATTTGTAATGGCGTCCCTTTCCTAGCAAGTTCATCGGCTTTGCAGTTCCCCGGGATATCCCTATGCCCAGGCACCCATATGAGGTGTATATTAAACTGCTCAGCCATCTCGTTAAGAGATCTGCGGCAGTCGAGGGCTGTTTGTGAATTTAGGGATGTTGCCTCCAGAGAATTGATGGCAGCCTGGCTGTCCGAGTAAATGACAACGCCAGTGTTGGTTACTATGTTGCGACTCAGCCACTTGGCGACTTCCCATATTGCCATTATTTCGGCTTGATAGACACTGCAGGTACCTGGTAGTCTGTGAGCTATATCCAGACTAAGTTCTTCACAGTGTACTCCGAAGCCAACCTTTTCATCAAGCTTCGAACCATCCGTGTGAAAGTGGAGATGGTTTCTATTACCTGGTATTCTGCCGACCCATTCATCTCTGGCGGGAATCATAGTGATGTAATTTCTCTCGAGGGTGTACACAGTTGGTATATAGTCCACTCGGTCGGTTACCATAGCACTACACTTTGATATCCTCATGTGACCATAGTTCTTGTACCTCCACATTGATAGGCAGTTTAATCTTATTGCCGCTTTGGTTGCAACTTCTCTCGCCACAATATTAATCGGCAGTATATGGAGTAGGGCTTGTAGAGACTCGGTCGATGTAGTCCTTAAGGCTCCGCTTATGCTCAGGCAGGCAGTTCTCTGAACCTTTGTTAGTAGGTTGGTAATGGTTAGTTTGTCAGTTGCCTTCCACCATACCACAATACCGTATAACAGTATTGGACGAACTACTGCTATATATATCCAGTGGACGATTTTAGGAGAGAGTCCCCACCGCGACCCTACAGCCTTTTTGCAGGAATATAAGGCGACGTTAAGTCTAAATAACATTTTCCTATCTAGAATTATTCCTAAAAATTTTTCACTTTCAGAAAAGACTAGATCTGTTCCATTTATACGAGGTGGAGGGTCCACATGTGGGACATTATTCATCCTAGTAAAGAGAACCAATTCTGTCTTGTTGGGGTTAACGCTCAAACCGCTGCTTCTGGCCCATCTAGCCAACTTGTTCAGAGCCACCTGTAGGATGTCTCTGAGGACGTTTACGAATTTGCCACTCACTGCGATTGCCACGTCGTCCGCATATGCCACGACCTTGCAGCCACAACGTTCTAGATCTAGCAGGATTTCATTCACCGCTAGGTTCCAAATTAGTGGAGACAATACTCCTCATTGCGGGGTCCCTCTGTTTACATACCTTGTTAGAGTTGTGGACCCTAGACATGCTGTTATGCGTCTTCTGTTGAGCAGACTTTGAATTAGTCTAATCAAACTAGTGTTAACTTTTAGATGTGAGAGTGCCGCAATTACCGCATCTGAGTGAATGTTGTTAAAAGCCCCTTCTATGTCAAGAAATGCCACCATGGTGAATTCCTTGAAATGCAGGGACGATTCGATAGTGCTCACAATTCGTGCAGGGCTGATTCTGTAGACTTGCCCTTATTGTAAGCATGTTGGTTCCCCGACAGGAGTTTTGTATCCAGGTTTTCCCTAATGAAATGATCTAAAAGTCTTTCCAGACCTTTCAATAGGAAGGAGGATAGGCTAATTGGTCTGAAGTCTTTTGTCCTAGTGTGTGATATATTTCCCGCTTTAGGTATGAATACCACTTTGGTATCCCTCCATCGATTCGGGACGTATGAAAGCCTGATACAGCCTACATAAATTTTCTCCAGCCAGGGGATAATGTACTTTAACATTTTCTGCATTTCTGCTGGAGTGATGCCATCTGGTCCAGGTGACTTGAAGGGCTCAAATCTGTTAATAGACCAGCTTATTCTGGATCTCTCAGTCAAGAAGCTAGCGACGCTCGCAGTCCACTCGCACTCTTGTTGGTCCTGCTGATCCTCGGGTTCTGTTATAGAGTTCCCCGGGAAATGTGTGTCGAGCAGTACATTGAGCGACTGCTCGCTGTTTTTGGTCCAGTTATTTGCCTCATCCTGTAAATATCCCACTGTACAGGGTGAAGCAGATAATATCTTCCTCAGCCTAGCGGCGTTGGAGACCTTTTCCACTTCACCACAGAAGGTATACCAAGAGCGCCTTTGCGCCTTTCTAAGCTCCTTCTTATAGATCTTGAGTTGCTCTTTACAGGCATCCCAATAATTAGCGACCCCAGTAGATTTAGCCTTATTGAATAGCTTGTTGCAGGTCTTTTTCATAGCCGTTAGCTCAGAAGTCCACCATTGGGGTTTAGTTTTACCCTTGTACCTTGTTTTTGGACAGGCTTCTTCAAGGGATCTATTGAATGATATGGTGATATGATCGACCAGATTATCCAGACCGGCTTTGTCATTCGGTTCGAACAGAAGTTTAGAGTTGAGGACTTTCTCGAAATTCTTCTCATACAGATGCCACTTTGTCTTCCTTACATTTCTGTGGACGGCGGGTTTAGGCGCTTTTTCCGCGAGTTTGAACTCAATATAATGGTGATCTGAGAATGAGTGGTCGTCCAGTACATTCCACCCAATAATTTTGTCTGACAGCCGGTCAGTAGCAAACGTTACGCAAACGTTAAAGGTCGGTTTATTACTTATGTTACAAATACTAAGGTTGGTAGTTAGAATAAAGTCAAGAAGCGAATCACCCCTATTGTTTATATCCGTACTACCCCAGATAGTACGATGAGCGTTCGTGTCTGCGCCAATAATCAGCTCGAGCTCGTCAGACGTTGCTACTTCTACTACTTCCATGAATAGAGCAGTCGGTACTACAGATTCATAAGGCAAGTAGCTGGAGACCACCCAATATATGCGATAACCGATCTCCAGGCTAGCAGCTGTTTGGTCTTTACCACTTAAATTAGTCAGGAGAAAGATACTTAGATCTTTCCTGGCCAAAATGCAGGTTCTTGGAGTGCCTTCACAGTTGGCCACAAGCAGTTTGAAGTTGGGTGTCCTAATACCGCACACCCTTCCTCCCACTACGTAGGGCTCCTGTATCAGGACGATGTCTACTGCGCCTGTGGACAGGCGCAGCAATAGAGCCGCTGAGGCTGCTTTACCGTGATGGAGGTTAATCTGTAGAATTCTTACCATCATTGGTAATTGACAGATTAACATCCACCCCGACAAGGGTGTTATCGAACTCTTCGTCCGTATCGTCGAGAAGCATGTCCCCGCCAGGTGCGTCAAAGAGTCCGGAGACTCCCCTCAGCCTCTCTGTGTCCGAAGTAGAGCTTTTGTCCTCAGAGAAGGACGTTACAGATCTTCTGTTAGAGTTGGAGTCACCGGAAATAATAGGCGTGGGTACCTCCGCACTTCCAGAAAGTGCCACGGTGGACGACTCACCTTCTGCAGTGGGAGCTATATCCTGCTTGTATATCTTCAAGACTATAGTCTCGAAGCCATATTGTAGGGTTGCACTTGCACTTTGTATATGGGAGGTGGATTCAGCGTTTAGGATAAGATTGACCTGCAGCTTTTTACCATCCGCCTCACCCACCTTGCTGATTCTCCAATTATGGGCCGGCAGACCATGATTGGAATCTTTTATTATTTCTAAGATGTCAGCCGGGTTGGAGGGCTCTTCTGTAACCCAGGTGATGGCTCTAGGGTGACTAGGGATGTTGTTTTTTCGACAACATCCAACTGGGCACCCGGCCACACCTCACCCGCTCGACTCAGAGCAGCCTTATACAGGTCTACTGATCTGGCATCACCGAAATATAAGAGCTTTACTCTCCCCTGATGCCATCCTGCATCGTTGCAGGTTGGTGGTTTGCCCGGCATTTCTCTACGGACATCGAGGTAATGAGCCATAATGGCTGATTGTACATGACTCCATTTGTCCTTGAGGATGGATCCATCCTCACTACTTCTGTCTATAACAGCCATCACTAGACTCTCCTTCGCCACTTCATTGAAGGGCTTGGTGAGTGTCCTGTTGATGGTGACATTAGGGCCTCTTGCCTTTTTCGAAGGCAGGGGTTCATCAGGTGATCTGATTCGTTTTACTTTATTAGCCGTTAACACAGCTGAATTTGTGGCTCTTTCAGCCGACTCATTGGCCTTAGAAGCATCTATGACGCCTTTAGCCCAGGTAAGTGACTCTTTTTGTTTTTCGGTAAGAGCCGAAACCTCAACAGCCTCCAACTTCGTCAAAACTCTGAGCGCTACACGCTGCTCATTGTGCTTCCGTTTTGACGGTCGGACATGACGTTTCCCCCTCACCGCACCACCTGTTGTGAGTACTTGGGGGAGATTTTCACCATTTTTGGTGTGGTCGGCTTTGGCCAAGACCAACGGACGGACAGTCGGACGATTGGGGAAACGCGCTCCATCGGAACACGAAGGCATCCCCGTCAAGAGAATTTATTTTTATTTTGTCTGTATTAGACCGTAATAGACTTTACAGACTTTGTACAGATTTTTGGTATTGCGTAATAGGTACTGGTAACTATCCGCTATTTGATAAACACGTCCGTTCACTGCGAATGATCAGTAACGATTACAGATTTGGGAGAAAAACTTGAAGACTCAATAGGGAAAATGTCTGTAGGTCATACGTCGGGTACGTGGACCATAGTGTTTTTTCGTAGTATTGTACTGTATTGCGTCGTTTTAAAAATTTAATGCATGTATTTGTCAGAAGAGTTTCCTTCGTTGACTTCTAAAATAATATTTACAATAATAATATTATTGTAAGGTACGTCATTAATCCTTTGTTTGAGTTGTTTGGACAATTTTTTCCTGGTATGAAAAACGCGAGCTTCTCGAATGATTTTGTGACTGGCTTCTTCATATAAACAACGTTAAATTAAATAAATGTTTCCGGAAATATAATTGTCAATATTTATGTACCTACTGGCAAATTAAATTAACTAATAACATCGTAACTATGAATTAGTACTTTATGTACACTACGCAAGAAAATTTTAGACCTAAAGCAAAATTACTTTTCCGTAATTTTGTGCACGAATAATTTGAACTTTTATATTTTATTTTTAAAGAGGATATGTATGGCATTAATAATTTTTAGCGAAGAAAATTTAGATCTTTAAGATTTTTTCCGATGACATAAATATTTTTTTTTTTGGATTTTTCGACATAAAAACACCATATTAAATGGATTTTTTTAAAAAATTTCTCAAATATATTTTATAAATATGATTTTTTGTATTTTTAAGATTTATGTCAACTATCAGGCTCCAAAAAAGTTAAGGGTTTGTTCTACAAGTTAAAGGATACTACCTAACAACATTTTTAGACCTAAAGCAAAATTTCTTTTTCAAAATTTTGTGCGCGAATACTTTTAACTTTTATATTTGACGTTTAAAGATGGCATATCATTAATAGTATCTGGCGACAAA
Organism: Eudasyphora cyanicolor; assembly: GCA_963930755.1. NCBI lineage: Eukaryota > Metazoa > Arthropoda > Insecta > Diptera > Muscidae > Eudasyphora > Eudasyphora cyanicolor. The sequence continues at coordinate 136,061,772 of OZ005734.1, forward strand.
AAAATTAGGGATCTTTACGATTTTTTTCCGATGCCATACAATATTCAATATTTTTTGATTTTTCGGCATGAAAGCACCATACTAAAAGCGATTTTTTATATTTTTCTCAACAATAATTTATAAGTATGAATTTTTGTATTTTTTAAGAATTCTGTCAGCTTTCGGGCGCAAAAGAAATTATGGGGTTGGTCAACACGTTAAGCGTTGGCGTCTGTTTTTGGAACACCCCTAAAAATTATATTCGAAAATAAAGTTTTTAGACGTAAAAATATATATATTTTTTTAAGTTTGTGCACTTTTTTTACGTTTTTATATTTTTTATACCCTACACCACACTGTGATACAGGGTATTATGACTTTGTGCATTTGTTTGTAACGCCCAAAAAGAGAAGAAATAGAACCATAGTTTATTATTCCGATCGTCATAGAATCAATTTTTGAGTCGATTTAGCCATGTCCGTCTGTCTGTCTGTCTGTCTGTCTGTCTGTCCGTCTGTCCATGTATTCTTGTAATCAAAGTGCATGTCGTATTTAAGGTCCGATTGTGATGAAATTTAGCACAGTGCTCTTTTTTGGCCTAAGGACGATCCCTATTGAAATTGGTCAAAATCGGTTCAGATTTAGATATAACCCCCATATATATGTTACCCCCGATTTGACATGTAAGCGCTGTAGAAACTATATTTTATATCAGATCAGTACGAAATTTGGCAGAGAGAGTTCCCTTGTTACATAAATGAACACTTCTAAATTCGGGAAAAGTCGGTTCAGATTTAGATATATATGTTTCACCCGATTTGACATGTTAGCGCTATAGAAACCGTATTTTATATCCGATCTATATGAAATTCGGCAGAGAGAGTTTTCTTGTTACGTGAATGAACACTACCAAATTCGGAGAAAATCCGTTCAGATTTACATATAGCCCCCATATATATGTTTCACCCGATTTTACATGTAAACGCTGCACAAACCGTATTTTATATCCGATCAGTGCGAAATTCGGCAGAAAGAAGTTTCTTATTACATGAAGGAATACTGGTAAATTCGGAGAAAATCGGTTCAGATTTAGATATAGCCCCCATATATACGTTACCCCCGATTTGACTTGTAAGCGCTGTAAAAATGTTATTTTATATCCGATCAGTATGAAATTCGGCAGAAAGAGGTTTCTTATTATATGAATGAACACTTTTAAATTTGGAAGAAATCGGTTCAGATATAGATATAGCCCCCATATATATGTTAGCCCCGATTTGACATGTAAGCGCTGTAGAGACTGTATTTTATATCCGATTAGTACGAAATTCGACAGAAAGAGGTCTTTTTACATAAATTAGTATTCAGGGAAAATCAGTTCAGATTTATATATAACCTCTATATATATGTTCCTCCTGATTTGGTATCAAATCGCTATAGAAGTTGTACTTTACTTCCGATCATTAAAATTTTTCAGAATGTGTTTCTCAATTTTGGAACGAATATTGCTTAATTTTGCGATTATCGGTTCAGAGTTATATAATATGTTCCTACCCATTTACCAATTATTCCAAATTCTTATCGCAGTGACCCTTATCGCATTGTTAGGGAGGTGTAGGGTATTATATAGTCGGCCCCGCCCGACTTTCTGCCTTTCCTTACTGGTTATTTAATAGTAACAGTACAGACATTGTTTTTGAAGAATAAAATTTTAGGGAACTGTTCGAACTTTGGCGCCCTCTCGCGGTGTCAAAAAAAGGTAAATAAAAAAATATTGTTATTATTTATCTTAATTGGTTTGTTAAGATATGGCGAGTACCAATTTTACCATTATTTGAGCCAGTACATTATTATCGATTTTTGTCAATGGAACAGAGCACTGTGGGACGTGCCTCATCTCTCGCTGCGTCTTGACTAGATGTTTGGGTCTCATTACCCTTGTGGAGCAGGGAATGATGTCGTAAATTACAATCCCTGCAACTAAATTTGCTTTTGCACTCTGTCACTCCGTGATTGGATTAGAGACAATTATAACATAAGTTCGAAATTTTGTATTCTATCATTCACGCTTTTTTCTAAGAATTGTTTGCAATCACGAATAAAATGATTCGACTTGCAAAGTGGACAACATTGTTCAGTTTGGAATTTATTTCCTGTTTGCGACTTAGTGTTAAACCTACTTTTATTTCCCGCAAATTGTGCTTTTTGTGAAATATTTGCTTGAAATGAATAAAGGTATCTTTCTTTTTTATTTAAATCGTGTTTATTATAATTATTTTTTTAAGATATTTCCAACTGATTCCAGTGTCTTAAATTTATGAGTCAAAAAATGATCAAACTCCGTGCAAGTGGGAAGTATAGTACAATCCTCCAGCGAGTTTTCGAAATCTTCAAGAAAGGATCGCGGCAGCTTTGCATAACTTAAGTATATCTAGATCGGGTCCCAATCCTTTACAGCTATATTCAAAGTTTCCAGAATTTTGATGGAGCTGTTTACTGTGCGTTGTAATTTTTGGATTGATGAACTCGAATCAGAGGTCACATTCGGCAAATTGAAAAGGATCTTCAACTGCTCGTTGACTTTCATCCGTTTATTCTCGTATCGATCTATCAGATTCGTTCAGGCCAACTAAAACCCATCATTTGTTAAAGGAACATTGCTGATTATTTCTCGTGCCTCACTTGCTGTCTTCTGAGTCAAATGAAAGAATTTTTCCACATTACTTAGCTTTGAATTGTTTAACTATATCGCAGAAAAGAGATCGCGGAACGGTGGCTACGCATTGTATCCTCCATTAAAAGTGTAAGTGTCGCACGGTAGTAATCTCGATATTGGAGTGAAGATTGCCTCGGATACCTCTTCTTTCTTATCTGAATTCCTGGGCGACAGTTTGGGTGTTTGTTTCAAATTCAATCTTTTTAGAAAGTCGAAACGAGGGTGGGTCTTAGGCCAATTTGCAGATGAAAAATATACAATTTTTCTCTGAAATTGCCAATTTATATTTTTTTTGTTTTTATCCAGGGGCCCGAACACGAAAACAATTATTTTCAATAATAAATTTGACCAACCACTTCAAATTCGTATGAAAATAGCATCAAATTTAAAAAATGTTCGAACAAATACGAGAATAAATTTGACGAAAGTGCGTCAAATTTGTATAAAACAACAACAAATTTCAGGAAAGTTCCGAACGAGGGTGGGTCCTCTGCCAATTTGCAGATGAAAAATATACATTTTTTCTCTGAAACTGCCAATTTATATTTTTTTGTTTCTATCCAAGAGCCCGAACACGAAAACTATTATTTTCAATAATAAATTCGACGAACCACGTCAATAAAAAAGCATCAAATTTCAAAAAATTTCGAACAAGTACGAGATTAAATTTGACGAAATTGCGTGAAATTTGTATCAAGAAAGTTCCGAACGAGGGTTGGTCTTAGGCCAAACGAGGGTTGGTCTTAGGCCAGATGAAAAATATGAAATTTTTCTCTGAAATTGCCAAACACAAGATCCAGAAACACGAAAATAAATATATACGAGAATAAATTTGACGAAAGTGGGTCAAATTTGTATAATGCAGCAATAATTCCAAAAGTTTCCGAACGAGTATGAGTCTTAAAGTTTTCTTTGGCAAAATTTATTTTTCGTAAATTTTTTGGACTTAATTTATTTTCGTAGTAAAGTGTAATTTGCAAAATTATCACTTAATAAATTGTTGAGCTAAATTTATTTTTTGTAGCAAAGTGTAATTTGCAAAATTACCACTTAATAAATTTTTGGGGTAAATTTATTTTCCGTAGTAAAGTGTAATTTCCAAAATTACGACATAATAAATTTTTGGAGTAAATTTATTTTTCGTAGCAAAGTGTAATTTGAAAAATTATCACTTTATAAATTTTTTGGACTACATTTTTTTTTCGTAGCAAAGTGTAATTTGCAAAATTACCACTTAATAAATTTTTTGTAGAAAAGTGTAAATTCCGAAAATTAAATTTTTGTAGCAAGGGTAATTTCCAAAAATTATACTGAATTTCTCACAAATTTAATTTTTGTAGGCAGATGTAAATTCCAAAACTTCTCACAAATTGAATTTTTGTAGGCAGATGTAAATTTCAAAAATTATCGTAAATTTAAATTTTTGTAGGTAGGTGTAAATTCCAAAAATTCTCACAAAATGAATTTTTGTAGGCAGATGTAAATTCCAAAAATTATCACAAATTTAATTTTTGTATGCAGGTGTAAATTCCAAAAATTAGCATAACTTAAATTTTTGTATACAGGTGTAAATTCCAAAAATTCTCACAAATTACATTTTTGTAGGCAGATGTAATTTCCAAAAATAGCACAAATTTATTTTTTTGTATGTAGGTGTAAATTTCAAAAATTCTCAAAAATTTAATTTTTGTATGCTGGTGTAATTCCAAAATTCTCACAAATTGAATTTTTGTAGGCAGATGTAATTTCCAAAAAATAGCACAAATTTAATTTTTTGTATGTAGGTGTAAATTCCAAAAATTCTCACAAATGTTATTGTTGTATGCAGGTGTAAATTCCAAAAATTATCACAAATACAATTTTTGTCAACAGGTATACATTTCCAAAAAAAAAATTAAAAAAAATTAAAAAAAATTAATAATTCCAAAAGTGTTGAAATACCGATTTGGTTTCCTTTTGTTGTCCCCCCTCTCAAAAGCTATTTTCCTTTCTTTTTTCAGTTCTTTGTGTTATTGCGAAAACCTTTTCTATTTGTTCTAATTCATTTTTGCCTTGCACAAAAATGCAGAATGTTGAACTTCTGTCCGTCCCAAATCGCAAGGAGAACAAATCCGCTATTTTTCCTCTCACATACACGTATTGTTGTTGCTGTATCGAGGCACGAGGGGTCGTATCAAAAGTTCCCGTTCAAAGTAGTTTTTGTAAGTATTCAAGGGCGCTGCGAGGGGTATTTTAAAAGTTTGAGCAATGGAAATTTTAAATGTAACAATTAAAAATTTTCGATTTTCATCTTATATCAAGCAATGATTAATACGGAGTCGGTGATTTTACGAATTTGGTGAAAATTCAAAGGGTAACGGGTCTTTAGCTAACGGGTTTTGTCCGTCCGAATTTGCAGTATTAAACTCAACTCGGGGCAATAGTTTATGGATGGAAAAAACAGAGTGAAACTTTTTCCAAATCGGGGGATATAGGGTCAGGCGGCAACCAGATTTAATGCTGCACCCAGTATTCCTCGTTTGTCATGTATATACAAAATTACACGGTTTACATTACATTGATTGTTGTGTGTGTGTGTCCGTCCTCTGGATTTGGCTGCTTACTTGTACCGTTACAACGGTACCTTTTTTTTTAATTTTTGTTGGAGTTTTTGCAAAAAGTATTTTTTTCAAATTATGTGTTGTTGGTTTTTGAGCGTACCGCACCGTTTTTTATACCCTCACTTTAGTGTGACGAGGGTATATATCATTTGCTACGGAAAAAAGTGTAACACATCGAAGGAGTGACCTAAGACCCCAAGTATGTTCGGCGGAAATCCGTTTTGGGTCATTTTAAGTCGAATGAGCAATGCTCGTCCGTCTGTGTGTCTGCTGGCTGGTGCGCACGATAACTCTCGAAAGGAGTAACCGATTGACTTCAAATTTCGTATGTGGTAATATTTTTTTCTATCTCCGGCTAAGTTCGAAGATGGGCCATATTGGTCAACTCCTTCTGGTACCTCCCCCACAAAGGGTTAAAATGTTGTGAAATATTGATTCTTTAATAACTGCTATTATACGTATTCGAATCTTCTGAAATTCCACACATAGTATTAGTTTGTTAGTCGCTATCAGCTCGAGGAAAATGGGCGAAATTGCCAAGCCCCTTTTGGTACCTCCCACACAAATGCACCATTTTGCACTAAAAGTTAAAAGCTTATAACATTAATACCAGTGTTTAGAAATACTTGAAATTTTGTACAGTGTAATGCTTTTATAGTGCCTACAGTCCAGTGAAAAATGGGCGTTATTGCCGCTCCCCTTTTGGTACCTCCCACACAAATGCACCATTTTGCACCAAAAGTTAACAGCTTATAACATTAATACCAGTGTATAAAAATACTTGAAATTTTGTACAGCGTAATGTTTTTATAGTGCCTACAGTCCATTGAAAAATTGGCGTTATTGTCACGCCCCTTTTGGTACCTCTCCCACAAAGGTACCATTTTGCACCAAAAGTTAACAGTTTATAACATTAATATCAGTGTATACAATTACTTGAAATTTTGTACAGTGTAATGCTTTTATAAAGCCTATAGTCCAGTGAAAAATGAGCGTTATCACCACGCCCCTTTTTGTACCTCCCACACAAAATGGCCAAATTATACCACAATTTAATATCTCAACGTTAATATACCACTCCATATAAACGGTTACATTCGGCACAGTGCAATGTATTTAAAGTATCTACTGTTCAGCGAAATATAGGTGTATTTCTTAAACCCCTTCTGGAACCTCCCACAAAAATTGACAGAATAATTTGTGTAATATTCAATATTACATTACTCACAAAGTGAGGGTATACCTTAGTCGGTTTACCCGACTGAAACTTTCTTACTTGTTATAATTGTTCTTGCTTTTTTCTAACAATGTTTTTGATATTCACACTTTTTTATTTTTTAATTTTTCGTATTTAGCACTTTTTTGTGATTGTTTAGTTTTCTGTAGTTAGCACTTTTTTCACTTGATCCGGCTCGCATGGATCATATGAGTTTCGTGTTGTAAGTAAATGAATGTATGTGAGTGTTTTGGTTGGTTTAAAGTTCAAAATTCAATCGTGGCGTAGCGTCGTTTCATGGGCCTTTTCAGTTTTGGGACCAAAAAAAAGTCACAGGGGGCTAGGTCAGGGGAATACGGTGGCTGCGGCGCCATTACTGTGTTTTTTTTGGCCAAATATTCGCGCACAAGCAACGATGTGTGTGCAGGGGCGTTATCATGGTGCAAAAGCCAGTTTTTGTTCTTCCACAAATCCGGGCGTTTTTGGCGGATTGCTTCGCGCAATTTGCGCATAACTTGCAGGTAATATTCTTTATTGACTACCCTGTGGCAAGAACTCATAATGCAGCACGCCCCTGCAATCAAAGAAACCTGTGAGCAAAACCTTTACGTTCGGCCGTATTTGGCGCGCTTTTTTCGGTCTTGGTTCATGCGGCAGTTTCCATTGTGATGATTGAGCTTTAGTTTCCACGTCGTAACCATAAACCCATGATTCGTCACCAGTTATGACCCTCTGGAGCAAAGTTGGGTCGTCACGGACCGAGTTCAACATCTCCTGAGCAATGTTAACGCGATGCTGTTTTTGCGGCGACCCGACTCATACCCATAATCATTGGTTAAAATCGAATGGCACGAGCCAATCGATATGTTTAGCTCCTCAGCAACTTCTCTAATGGTAATTCGTCGATTGGCCAATATTATTTTATTCACAAACAATAACTAAACATTCAAAATGACCGACCTTGTCAGCGTAAGCAAGGGACACGAGTACCAACATAACGCTACAAAAATATCAAAAATCAAATACACGTAGCCGGCGGAAATTAAAAATTCACGATATTTTTTTTACGTACTACGTATATGTATTTTTGGTTTTTTAAGTAATGTTTTTTACAAGGTGTAAGTGTTTATGTAAAATGTTTGTATCCTTTTCAATTGGTAGCTTTTAATTAGATCTAAGTTTTATTTAGTTTTAGGTTTTAACCAGTTTTAATTCATTATTTATTCCAATTTTAGTTAAATTTAAGAATTGTTAGCTTTATCCAATTTAGTTATATTTTAGACAATATCAACTAATTTTCACTTAATAATTTTCCACTGTTCACGGGAGGGTTCGATGTGTTCGCAGGTTATATGTTCGTTCGAAAAGAAGTTGTTCTATTTGTTGAATGTCGCTGGTAACTTCGCCTGCAAGGCTGCCAGCAACATTCAAACAAATAACAATAACAAAAAACGAGTGGGAAGGGCATGCACCTAACCGTTGGATGTTTGTGTGTATGTGCTTTCGCACATAGGCTCATTTAGGTGCATCCCTGCTACTGACGTATCAGAAATCCCACCTCGGACAGATGAGTCCACAACTCACAGGTCCGCTTCCAGGGGGTGTTTTCATTGATCCCCTGAATCAGTCTCTGGACCACCGCTTTCTCCCGTTTCAACCTCTGTAGACGACCACCTCGTCTTGTCTTTGGCTCTTGTACTTTGGTTTGCTTTTGGGTACGTTTTTTGTACTCCTCTATCGTCAATGGCTTTGGTCTTCGGTTTGTGACATCTGGTCCTCTATATATTTCTTGGCTTGGCGGTGCACTTAAGCATTTGAATGAACTTTCCTTGTTGTATTATATCTTCTTCTTCCTTTGCTTTTTGTACTTAAGCATATTTAATTTTTCTTTGCAATTAAGCGGAGATTTTTTTCTTGTGTGATGATATAAATGAAAAGCGATGTTTTGTGTTTGTGTTCAGCCAGAAGACTGACTTTATTCTGGTAATGTTTCTTCTTATATATCTAACATGAGAATCTTACGATCTAGCTTACGATCTAACTTACGATCTATGTAAAGCTTGGATGGGGTAGAGTCACCTACACCAGCCATTCTCATTGGTTGGACTTTGAGGCTTTACCCCTTAATCGAACTTCCCATTCATTCATGTATTGATTCATTCGCGATACTTTCTGGTTCATTGATCCATTCCCGACACTTCGAGTATCGATGTAACAAGAACATTACTCTGGCAACACACACACTCATATGTGCCAACGTTCACTAGCTGAATTCTTTGTTGTGATATTATTTCATACATATCGCATAATGAATGCCTAGAGAAGAGTGTTTGTTTGTGCTCGCCAATAGTTCATGGGTACTCTACAATATGCATGCACTACACTTTCGTAATAATGTATAATTCGTCCAAGCAAGTTCAGTTGAATGGACGAGTAAATTCTGTTCGCTCCGGAGGGAGAGCTGCCATAATCTGCTATTGGCAGCGTTTTTGTACAGAATAAAAGACTAGCATTTGTTAATGGTCTTCTTAATCACATTTTTTACTTTTTGAAGCCAGTACTGGGACCGTATCATGCGAAGCACAAGCTGATTGCCACCGAGGATCGTGATATCATAAATACTTTTTACCAGTAGTCTCGAGTACTGGCAGTCGTACGGTATAATGATCGGATATTTTTCGCTATAAGGTGCCACTCCAAACGACCGCATAATCGGCTTATTTCTTCAGGATCCAGAAATGAATTCAGATTCAGGATAGGACTTGAGGAAGAAATGTAACACTGAGACGAAAGCGCCTTATATTCATTGGAATATTAGGCCCTTTGACACATTTTGATTAAAGCATCTCTCATCTAGTTCGGAGCTCGTGATCAAAGTGGAGTGGCTACCCAGAGCTGCCGGATTGGTATCTGTTGGAACATGATACCACTTGGATGGATCAACAATCTGGATTATGTTGGAAATCCGGTTAGCCAAGAACGTTTGCCAACAACATGGAGGTTTAGAAAGCCAGGAGAGAACAATGGTTGAGTCTGTCCATCAGTAAACTGAATATTTAGGAATGTCTATGGTTGGAAGCAGACTATCAATCATCTCGGCAAGCAGAACAGCCCCGCATAACTTCAAACATGGAATGGATAAAGTCTTTACAGGAGCAACTCTTGTCTTGGAATAAACACGGTGAGTGGAAATGAAAGAATCTGTGGCTATTCGCACGTATAAGGCTGCCGCGTATGCTTTCTCCGAAGCATCGTAGAACCCGTGGAATTGAATATCTGCAGTCGGAACGTAATGGGCCATCGAGGAATTTAAACTTCATTCAGCGTCGGATAGCTGAATTTTAATTGTTCCCATTGAGAAAGCGTATTCGAACTTATAAGTTCGTCCCAGCCTGTACCCTCAGACCATATTATCAGCATGATAACCTTCGACACCACAATACAGGGCGAGAGCCAAATCCAAGAAGTCTTCACACAGCAAATGATCGGATGGAAGATCCACTAGCATATCCCTTGAGTTTACTGTCCATTTTCTCAATGAGAACCCAGCAGAATCTAGAGCGGATTTGAGCTCATTCCTGGAACGAATTGCTTCTGGACTGGAATGTGCACCAACCAGTGCATCATCTACATACATCGAATTTCGAAGAATTTTACTCGCCAATGGATATATGGATTGAATAACATCAGCTAACTGGGACAACGTGCGAATAGGTAAGTATGGAGCGCAATTGACACCGAGTGTGACTGTTTTCAATTTGAAATCGTGGATATTACTGGATGGTTGCGGAATAGAATTCTTTGGAACGGAGTATGATCAGAATGAACCATTATCTGTCGATAAACTTTTTGAATATCTGCATTGAAAACGTATTAGAAGAATCGTCACATCAGAATCAATATAGTCAGATCATTTTGCAGTACAGGAGCGACATGCAAAATGTTATTCAGACTACGGCCATTGGATGAAGAGGAGGCATTGAATACCACTCGAACCTTGGTAGTCGAACTATCAGCTTTAATATCTGCGTGGTGTGGCAAATAATAATGTGATGGATTTACGTTGACCGGTGGTGGCGAAACGGCAGAAATATGATCTAATGAAGAATATTCATGGACCACTGAATCATATTCTTCTTTAAACTCAGGCGTACGAAGGAGCCTACTTTCATATCAAAGGAATTGGGCCACGGCAGTTTTTCGTGACTGTCCTAGGGATAGGCTATCAGGAAAACCTTCCTTGCATGGAAGACGGACAACATACCTTCCACACTCATTTCACCTAGTCGTCGCGACAAATAAGTCCTCACAATGGTTATGGTTAAAGAAGCGGTAAAAAGTTTCTCTCCCTTCAAGGCTGCCGGACCGGATGGAATATTTCCAGCACTTCTGCAGAATGAGGTGGATCTGGTATCAACTTATCTGGTTGGAGTGTTCACTGCATGCCTAACCCATGTTTATACCCCAAAAAACTGGCAGGAATCAAGGGTGGCTTCACACCCAAGCCTGGCAAGGCGAGTTATACGACCCTAAAGGCTTATCGACCCATTAGCCTAACTTCCCGTTAAAAACAATGGAGCTAATAATTAATGACATGGTCAAAAGTAAAATAACGGATGACAGCCTAAAATTCAAACAACACGCCTATGTCAAAGGAAGATCAGCGGAAACAGCTCTACACATAGAAGAGTCATTAAGTGAAGAAATGTATACACATGCTGTTAACAATGTGCAGACCGATACACTTATCCAGTCCTTAGACGAGTTTCAGGTTGACCGGGCGCTGAAAAACTAGATCAACAATATGCAGAGGAATAGGTGGATTATTTGTGGGTCATATGACGTAAAACAGAGACAAGGTAAATCGTGGTATACCCAAGGGGGGCATTTTATCGTCTCTTCTATGGGTTACGACGATACACAGTCTCCTACAAACCCTCATCAATGAAAGACTTAACCCAGTCTGTTATGGAGAAGACGTTATAACACTTCTAAGGGGCATACATCCAAACCTATCATGCAGAAGAGCTGAGGAGGCACTTAACATAGCATATAAGTGGGCACAACCAAGGGGATTAAATGTTAACCAAGATAAAACAGAAATACATATGTCTATTTACAAGGAAAACGAAGATCCCAGGTTTTACCCGGCCTCGATTCCTGAATAAGACAATTTCTCTAACTAAAAAGGTAAAATACTTGGGAGTAATCTTGGATCAGAAACTGTACTGGAAATGTCATCTTGAAGAGCTATAGGTTCAAAATGTGGACTACGCCCAAATATGACTCACTGAACACTGGCCCATGTGCCAGTGGGAACCAGCTGCTACACGGATGGGTTCAATTTAGGAGGAAGGACGGGTCTGGGACTTTTTATTGATGAACCAGAAGTCGAACTTCACTTCCGCCTTTCTGACCATAACACGGTACTTCAAGCAGAAGTTCGAGCAATCGCGGAGTGAGTGAACTGGCTCAGTAACACGACAAAAACTAAATATGCCAACATCTTCACAGATAGCCAAATGGCGATTAAAGCAATAACATCGGTAAGGGTCAAATCTAGAAATGTGTTAGACTGTAAAAGAACGATAAATAATTACTCAGCCATGACAATTGCGAATTTGCTGGGTACCCGGACACAACGGAGTGATTTCAAACATGCAAGATCCCAATATTTCGGGCCCGACATATTACCAGACATGACTCGTCTCAGAGGATATGACTGGAAGATACTGAGAAAATTCGTGTCTAGTACCAAATTTCTGTAACGCGTGAGGTATAAAAAGATCATAAATAAGGAGCGCACAACAGGCCGAACCACTGGCTTAAGTGTATGTCCATGTACATGAGACGTTTAAAAGTCCCCTCTCTTCAACCTAACCTAACCTAGTTTCTTAGATTATGATAGAAGCAGAGCTTTATTTTGTATTTCGTTCATTCCATATCAAACCGAACGATTTTCGTAAAAAAAATACGATGGAGACTAGGATTTTTACGATTTTCTTAGACATATTCTACTGTTAAAAATATTTTACACGTATTTTTTAAAAAAAAAATCTAAATTTGTTCACAGAAAATTGCGAAAATCAAGAAAAATGTGCCGAGGCAGGTACAATGAAAATGTTTTAGCGAGAAAACGCGTGGGCAAAGAATGAAGGCTTATTATAAAGGTAACTGCAAGTGCAGCAATCTTGCCTACTGACCAAATTTTATTATTTTCCGGATTTTTCTTCTTTTTTTATGTTTTTCACTATGAAAACACCAACGTTAAAATTCAAAAAAATATAGGTATATTCCTAAACAAAATTCAGTTCCAAAAAAAATGAAGAAAAATTAATATAATCGGATGTAGGGTGCACAACAGTCAGTATAAGTGTGTCGGAAACCAGTGAAGTACTTATTTATGTCAACCGAATCAAAAACAATAAAGTGTTACAAATGGGTTGACTCGCACCCATGTAAAGCGAATGACTGTAGTGTGCTAACCACAAGAGTGCACTGTAGAGATTATAAGAGGGTCTCCGAAGAAAATATAAAAGAGTACCCGAAAGAGATCTCAAACAGATCCCACACAGGGATGATAATTGAGAGTAACCAAATGGTACAAAAATCATTCTAAAAGGTAATTTTTCGACCAAAAAGGACCAATTTTAAAATTTGTTTAAGGGCCTGTTTTTGTAACTTCTTTTTTTCCACTTCGCACGTCAAATGACAAGCGAATGAAATTCTTGGTTTTTGCAAACTTTGTTTTGGATATAAACAAAGAAGCTTTTAATTATCGCCAACATTTTGGTTCTTATAAGACAACAACGAACGAAATGAAATGTCAAATCAGACGATCAGAAAAATTCATTCGTGTCGGTTATGTTTGCCGTCCTTTTGAAATATATAGTGAAAATTGTTGGGAAAATTAATAAAAAATAGATAAATGAACCAAACAACATTGACATGTATCTTTTGCTGAAGAATCCACCATAATTTCAAAAAACCTCTGTTTATTAGTGTGTATAAAATGTATTGAAATCCTACAACTACACTGTTGCTTTTTAAATTGTTTCATAATACCTTAAATTAGGTGACCCAAACAATCGTTTATTATACCTTTTGACCTAGAATCTCTTTCTGAATTGGTTTGGTTTTGTCCGTCCGTCTGTTTGTAAATGTATTCTTGTTACCAAATACAGGTCACAATTATGCTCAGATCACTATCAAATTTAGCAAGAACTTTCTTTTTAACTCTATGACTTACTGAAATAGGTGCAGAAGGTTTCCGATTTAGATATAGCCCCTATATATACATATATGATCAATCAAGCAAGCAATTGTATTTATTTTCAGTTGCTTGATTATTTCGCATTGTCTAGAATCAGCTGTTGCTACTTTTACAGCTGTTGGATAGGGTTGCCCCCGTTCGGATATTTTCATGTGGAAAAAGCTTTAAGAAATGTCAATAACAACATGTAGGTAATATTGGTATTTGACAGGAAGACGTTGAAGAAAAGAGCTTTCTTACCCGAACGATAAGTGACAATGAACCAAATTAAAAACGTGATCTCTTGGGTGAGAATAAGAAGAAGAAAATTATTGCTTGGGTAGCTATCGCACGTCTGCGTTTTGTTACATTTAGCTGAACAGGCTGTAAATTCTTCTTGAAATCTTGCAATATTGAAATACAAATTTGTAAGATACATGAACAATTTCTCGATAACAGTCTACTAAAAGCTTATAGCTGCATAAAACCTTTGGTTTGTACTAGCCTATACTTCATTGTTGGAGCAAAATAAGCACACATATAATTGTTAAATATCTGAAATGCTTCATTTTAAAATCGTACAGGTCGCAAATATAAATCGATATTTATTGAAATTGATACAAAATCATTTTTCATCCCTATTGAAAATGCGGCATATCGGTCGATGTTTTGATTTAGACTACATATACTCGCGATTATAATTCATGACTCTCTAGAGAACGAATTTTTAGCCGATTATGATGAAATATGTTTCATATTGCATAAAATCATCTGTAGAAAAAGTGATTCATTTCGGTCCAGTTTTAATAAAGGATTAATTGACTTTATTAATTTTATCCAGTATCGCTCCTTGTTAGAATTGCTTCACGTTTTGATATACAATTATACCCCACGTGATGGTTCCAGACGAATTTGAGTTTCGGTTTTACGGTTTACAACCTACGTGCGTGCCTTTAATCTTTGTAAAGAGTGCTTGCCATCGATTTGATTATTTTCATGTTGTAAGACTAATCTTTTCGTCGAGTGTTTCGTTTCATACATCTTCAGGTATGTTGATCATCCCCGAAGTCTGATTTTGGTTGGGGGGAATGTAAAGAGTGCTTGCCATCGATTTGATTCTTTTCATGTTGTAAGACTAATCTTTTCGTCGAGTGTTTCGTTTCATACATCATCGCCCTCTGTGTGTGAAATCTATGCAACCAAAATTGGTTAGTTATCATAGTTGACGTTCGCATTGTTTATTTGTTAACGCTTTCATCAGAAAGCTGGAATTATTGCGTTATCTTTACGCGTCTGCGAGGTTTCTTGTGCAGAAGAACATCTAAACTCAGCCTTTTTCCGTTTGTATTTCTGTGGATCAGGATCAACTCTTCGTATACAGCTCAAAGTTCTACTTACATTAACCTGTGCAAAGTATATTTTATTTTTTCTAATAACACTGTGTTCCACAACAGTTGATACCTTGGTTAAAAAGGAGTTTTCTCGTTCTATCCCGAAGGAAAAGATTTGAGAGAGTTTTGCTGCTCTCCAGATTTCGAACATATTTTATTTACCGAAATCCACCAGGTGTCATCTCTTATAATAGATTTGACACCTAATTCTAGTACAAAAAAACATTTGGAGTACTTATCGGGAGAGGAAGAACCACCACCTGTTGCATTAGGCTCTCTCACCGTTTTAAATGCATCAATTTCATGACTGACAACTAGCGAAAAACTTTAAACGCAGTCATTTTGTGTGTGAGGGTGTAACAGAGCGAGCAAGGCTTTGTCGAGTATTAATACAATTCGGGAAAAAGTTCCCAAAGAAACTGATTCGAATATACTAGAAGTCAAGTAGGAAGAGGAAAAATTAGCAAAGGCCCGATCTTTTCATGGGAATTTGCGATACTGGAGCGAAAAATTTGGAAAAAATCCCGGATACTCAGGTTCCAGGACGTATTTATTCATCTGAATATTCAGTTTCTTGTTGAATGCCATTTGCTGGTTCATTGCTGTTGTGAGCTTTAGTGTGTGCATGGGATATGCTTGTGGAAAAGGAGAGTGAAAATATGTGTTTCCAAAAGTGTAATAACAAAATTGAAACACAATTCATTAAGTGCAAAATTTCAGTAGAAATTTAATATAAAACAAGTGAGTAAGAAGAATAATAATCCCCCTGATTTTTATGGGGTTCTCAATTTAAGTACCTTTTGTTTCGAATGTTGTTAAAAAAATTAATTTCTTTTAAAAGTGAATTGTGTTTCAATTTAAAAAAAAAATCTGTTACCCAGTGTTACGTCCACATTTTTTTTGTCACCTCACAATGTTAAACGGCTTCAGCTTAGGCAAGAACATAATTAGCTACACGCACAAATTAATATAATTAGTTGTGACATACAAACGCATTACGGTATTTTTTTTGTCAAGTATGATTTTTGTCTCATGATGATTAAATACTTATCATCATCATCATTATTGTGTAGTCAGCTAATTCTGCTCTCTCCTAAATGTTGCTGAGGTCGTATCTATACATGTTAAGGCATTTAATAACGTACGTCTTTTTAGATCATGTTGCTAGTCGTCTGGCAACATTATTGTCTTACTCTAAGCGCTACTCTCTCTCTTTCATATAAAGTAAAAACCTACATCAACATTGTTGCTGAGACCAAAGCAAGGTTTGGTCATATACCCACATATCCACTCATCGCACTCATCCAGCATCCATCACTCCTCGAAAGGCCTTTCGTCGTGGGATCTTTGGACACTGAAGTAATGTAAGCGTGAGTAAACAAAAAAAAATCTCTTAATTGTTTCTCTTGTTCATAGTAAACTCAGAGTTTCAAGCTCATCTTACATAGTTGATTTGGGTTTTTTTTGTAATTTTGTTGCGAGCGCAGTCTGAGAGGGTTAGGGTGACCATACCGAAAATACCACCGCAATTATTTATATTGTTTAATACTCTTCAACACTGGAGGTATCGTCTGGTCACCTATTGCGTTATACTTGTATCCATTTGAATATTTGCTTTGCTCTGTTCAATGTTTTTTTCTTCCTTTTATTTTCATTTTTTTTTGTTTTTCTCTATGCTCAGTAAGATTCTCTAGATAACTAAAAATAGTATCTCATGAATTCATATTTTGTGTCTTGTTATTAAGCCAATAGATTTCAGATTCTAACATAAAAAAAAGATTTGGAATTGTATACCCAGTGAATAAGAGAATATTATGAATTACATTAATATATTTCCATATCATGAATTTTATTGAACCTTTATTCATTTCCAATAAACATATTATGATGTGCGTCTAATTTTAACTGAATCCTGTTTGATTTCCAGATAGTTTAGGTAGTTCGGTTGCATTCAGACATGGGTATCACAAATAAAATAGCGTTAGGATTATATTCATTTTGTGATTCGGTTGGTTGGGCATGATAGACTTACTAACATCTCGAGGTCTAGTAATTTTGTCATGGAGAATTCTTTTCTATCCCTCCTTTATTTGTCATTAAGCACGTAAAAAAAATTAATTGTAATTAGCTGAAGATTTTGCATAGAAGCCAGGAACCTACCCCACACGACGAGCAATAAGGCCGGTGAAAATGCGTGCTATGCTTCAAATATATGCGAATAATAACATCCCTCTTCATTTTATGAACGTTATATGCTACATCTTTTCTTATAGGTTTCATACACAATAAAAAGAAACTGAATTTTGTTGTAATACAAAGAACCAAACATATTTCTTGGCGTCGCCTAGCTATGTCGAGCCCTGTCGAAAGAGCATGTGTACGACTTATATAATTGTTTTTGAAAAAGTGTATATTATATTCGTGCAAAGACATGATTGACAAAAAAAAAGTATCAAATGTGTCGCGGGAGTATCATGGTTCTGAAAAGTACTAACGTTTAAAAACTATTCGTAACTTGGGTATCGATAAGAGACCAAGGGAGCAGACTGCCGCATTGACGTAAATGAACTGAATTCGAGTTTCACGAATGTACCAACAGTTGAGGTCAACACAGATTACTATAGATCTATCCTTTATCCATCTCCTATGTGGGTCGAGATGATGTTGTAACGGCATTCTCATAAGTGAAGTCTAACGCAATCGGAAGTGATAACTTAGATCCCAAATTTTTAAGGATTATGCTGCCTTACTTATTACCTTATTTCAGCCATCCTAACAACCAGCACTTCTCCAAGCTCTTGGAAATATGCTAAAATTACCCCCTTGCGAAAATCTGGTTCCGAGTACAGGCCAATTGCGATTCTACCTTTTCTTTCAAAGATTCTTGAAAAGCTAATACACACACAGATATCTGAGTATGTTAGCAATAACTCACTGTTATCATCAAAACAATCAGGTTTTCGTTCAGGTCGCAGTTGTATAAGTGCTCTGGCAGAAGTATCTGAAGACGTAAGGAGTCAACTAGACTGTGGAAAAATTGGAATACTGGTTCTACTGGACCACTCGACAGCTTTTAACACAGTAGACCGAGCCCTCCTACGTATGAAGTTACGTCATTTCTTTAATTTTTCTACAAGCTCTGTTCGACTCATATACGGGGCAAAATCGCCTTTTTTGATATGTTTGAATCGAAAGAAAATATGTTTGGAACAAATTTGTGTAAAATATAAATAAATATTATATATTTCTGAGCAAATAAATTTTATTTGAAAATCAATAAAAATCTATTAATATATTACAACAAAATATATTTGTAAACGAATTTTCTCAAATAAGATTTATGTTTAAATACAAATAAAATGATTGGTTAGGAATTTCTCCAAATAAATTTTATTTGAAAAAGATTTTCAAAGCATATGCTGAATTTCAGTTTTAATTTTTCCTTGGTTTCGAATTGTACCTCCCAGTTATGATACCATATGCAGCATTAACTTATGTTCTAAATTAATATTTTCAAATTTCTGAGTATTCCAAGCCATCATTAGCTGTCAATCCTTAAAGTTATTTTATTTTTGTCCAAGATTATTCGCTTTCAATTATTTTATTTACTATTTTTACGAACATTAAACATTTTTAAAAAATTTACTTTGAACTACTGGAAAATATAACACAATTTAGGTATTTTCTGAATACTTAAACGCAAATAAATATTTGCTTCGGAAACAAATAGCCCCAAATAAAATAATATTGGGATTTAAATAAAGATTTGTTTAGAACAATGTCTTCCCAAATATATGCATTTTGTGTGAACCAAATATTATATGTTTAGCGTGTACCCTAAACATATTTGTATATGTTTCAATCCGAATATATTTAGAACAATATACTATAGAACCGATTTTTTTTCAGCGTGTACAATCATATCTTACCGAACGTACTCAATCCGTTTTCACACGTTTCTCGGTCTTTGACCCTCTACCAATGGTTAAGGGAGTTCCTCAGGGTTCAATAATCGGCCCTCTGCTTTTTTCTGCGTATATTTATGATCTGCCGAACTACTTGATGTACAGCAACATTCATCTATATGCAGATGACGTGCAGATTTACTTAAGTGCTGAAAAAAGTTATTTAAGCGAATCCGTTACACTGCTTAATGAGGACTTAACCACCGTCTGCAACTGGGCAACAGCAAACGGACTATGCATAAACCCACGTAAATCTAAGTGTTTGGTAATAGAAAAACGGAACAGTAATTTATCAGATGAACCAGTAATTAAGATTGGCGGTCAGAGGTTTGCAATCGTACCTTTTGTTAAAAACTTTGGTGTTACTTTCAACGATACACTTACGTGGAACAATCACATTAACAACATAGTTGGTTAAACCTACGCCAAGCATAGAACTCTATGGTCCACCCAATACATGACACTCCTTAAAACTAGAATCCTTCTAGCAAAGAGCTATGTTATGCCGGGTCTGTTATATGGTTGTGAGCTATTTGCCAATTGTTATTCCGCCAGTAAACGTAAATTAAACACGATTTACAATAATATTACTAGGTATGTGTATGGCTTAAGACGTTATGATCATACTGCAAGATACAATAAACTTATTTATGGAATTTCTTTTGATAACCTTCTTAATATTAAAGCACTTCTGTTCCTATACAAGATCATTTACCTGCAAAAACCTTTACAGTTATACGAAAAACTTCGATTCACTAGGTCAAGTAGGGGCAAACGGTCAAATAGTGCCAGTTTTACACCGTAGCTTAGTTTCGGAATGGCATTTCTTTGTTTACACTGTTCGTCTTTGGAATGCACTTCCACTTAACTTACAAGCTACTAGCAACGCAAACAATTTTAAAAGGACTCTATAGCATATTCGTATTTGGCAATAATTAAATCATTGGACATCTGAATAATTGTATCGTAAACTTCATGCTAAACTTAATCTTTATATATTAGAATATCACTTTTAACAATAATTTGTAAACGCTCCATGCGTATATTTCCCTTCTGTTAGCTTCAATATTTATTCTTAAACATTATATATTATATTTATTATTATTATTATTATTTTTTTCATATTCTTACATTTGTTTGGCTGATAAGTCTTGACTAAAATGTCTTGTTGTCAAGATAATAAATATTAAATAAATAAATAAATAAAACGGTAAAGTATCAAATTTATCATCCTTGATCCCACACTTTAGTGACGTCAAAACTGAAACGAACGGTGATGGAGAGTGAGTAGCAAATGAATGTTAGTACAATAGAGAATAGTACCCCTGCCGGCAACTCAACTAACTTTTAACGCACTTTAATCGGACTATTTCGCAATTAGTTGTGGTTGATTCTTGGATTACTTTTAATGAAGCCAACTGACTATTTTAACATTGCAATGTCCTAGGCAGTAGTCTATTGACTTATTTACAAATGATTTTTCAACTAACTTAAAGTTAGTTGCTTTGAAGTTAGCTAAAAGTTATCTAACTTATAGCTAGCTATAAATTAATAATATTTTTCATTGTGGTGTATTTGGATGAAATAATTTAAACTTAAATGCAGTCACAATATTTAAGGGTAGCTTATTTAATATCTAAGTTTTTATTTTTATTATTTTAATTAAATTGCACACTTTAAACACACTTAACTGCACGCACGAGACTAAGCACAACTTTTCACTTTACAATCCACACAAAAATGACAAATATGTAAAACATAATTGCAAATAGCAAAACAAAAGAAACAAACAATTAACTGTTAAATTCCCTTTAACCAGAAAAAATACAAAATATTCCAAAAAACAAACTCATTGCACCGAATATGCATTACATTGTAGTTAGCTTATAGTTAGGTCATAAAAGTTAACTTCTAGTGCGTTATTTTCGTAGTCGACTACCGAATTGCTTGCAGGGACGCTACAGTTGTTAGTACTCGAACCAGTAATAACAGCAGTGATATGGTGATGCCGTTCGCTGTAGTTGTTAGGGATGATGCCAAGAGGCTAAATCAACATAAGAGAACTGCAACGAAGCTCAATTACATGAAGCTCAATTACCGAAGGCGTCGTGTTTGGAACCAGAACCCAGTCAGCATTTTGGGAAAATATTAATCATATTCGGGTACTATTTGACTCCACTGCGCGATTAAAATAATCATAAATGCGCTCATTTTCTGATCATAAAAGAATGTTTTGTCGGGAGAAAATGGTACCCTACCCGCGACTCATCTTGGAGAGTCTATTATAAGCCGCTTTTCAGGTCACTTTCGAGACATTTCTCAGTTGTATTTACAATCATTTACGAGTCTTTTTTGAGTCATTTATCAGTCATATTTAGTGTCATTTTCGAGGCCTTTTCGAGCAATATTTCATTCGTATAATCTACCATCTACGAGCCTTTTTCGAGCCATTTTAAGCCGTATTTATAATCCTTTGCACTTCAAAAAAAATATTTGTTGGAGGTAAATTATTAAAATAAGGTTTTTACATTAAAAAAATAAAGAAATTAAATAAAAAATATTTTGTTTATTGTTTGGACTGACACTATTTTTTTATTTAAATTAACTCAAGTTCTAAAAATGTAATTCACTAATCGTAGAACATCTCACCACGATTCGACTGATAAAATTAAACTAAAATTCACAATGACCAACTATTGGATTCTTGCTTTAATAAGAAAGCAAATTGTCCCGTTATAAACAAAAGCACCACCATAACGAGAACTTTCAACCATCCATGTGCGCGAATTATCATTGCAAAATAACGATCAAAACAGTCACATTTCAAACACCTGCATGATATCTTTGTGATTGATGTATATTTTGTTATTGTATTTTCAATAGTGCAGTTTTGAAGCATAAGCTCGACTCATTTTCTAGTCCTTTTTCACGCGTGCATGTGATTAATCACTTTATGGTCATCAAAAGTACTCGAATAGGACCCAGTTAGATGCTTTTTGACAAAACGATCTTCCAATTGCTGGGTGGGAAGAATCACGTGTGCGGAATGATGCGTGTGTGTTGGTGGATGGAAGAGGAAGGCTAGGGGTAGCTTCAATGTCAGCATTTTGGGAAAATATTAATCATATTCGGGTACTATATGACTCCACTGCGCGATTAAAATAATCATAAATGCGCTCACTTTCTGATCATAAAATAATGTTTTGTCGGGAGAAAATGGCACCCTACCCGCGACTCATCTTGGAGAGTCTATCATAAGCCGCATTTCCGGCCACTTTCGAGACATTTCTCAGTTGTAGTTACAATCATTTACGAGTCTTTTTTGAGTCATTTATCAGTCATATTTAGTGTCATTTTCGAGGCCTTTTCGAGCAATATTTCATTCGTATGATCTACCATCTAAGAGCCCTTTTCGAGCCACTTTTAAGCCGTATTTATAATCCTTTGCACTTCAGAAAAAATATTTGTTGGACGTAAATTATTAAAATAAGGTTATTACATTAAAAAAATAAAGAAATTAAATAAAAAATATTTTCTTTATTGTTTGGACTGACGCTATTTTTTTATTTAAATTAACTCAAGTTCTAAAAATGTAATTCGCTAACATCTCACCACGATTCGACTGATAAAAATAAACTAAAATTCAAAATAACCAACTATTGTATTCTTGCTTTAATAAGAAAGCAGGTTGTCCCGTTATAAACAAAAGCACCACCATAACGAGAACTTTCAACCATCCATGTGCGCGAATTATGATTGCAAAATAACGATCAAAACAGTCACATTTCAAACACCTGCATGATATCTTTGTGATTGATATATATTTTGTTATTGTATTTTCAATAGTGCAGTTTTGAAGCGTGCAAGTGATTAATCACTTTATGGTCATCAAAAGTACTCGAATAGGACCCAGTTAGATGCTTTTTGACAAAACGATCTTCCAATTGCTGGGTGGGTTCATGTTGTGTGAGCAGCAGAGATAGTAATGTTAAATAATTTATGTACACTCTCACTGAAAGAGATGCTCTGGAATAAGAAGAAACATCCGAACAATAAGAAAACACAAAGTCGCGCGGCCGAACGAATGTATGAATTTAGGGATTTTGTTAAATTGAGGGAAAAGCAAAAACAAAACATAGTTGGATATGAATTATTGTTTTTAAATTTACGCAGAGACGAAACAACTTCCACCAAAACAACGCGAATAATCAAAGAATTTAACTCGAATAATGAAAGAATAATTACACTGTGCAACAGTGAAAAAAATACACGGACTTGACAGTATAGGTTCGATTCTACTATCAAAGGGTAGTATAACCCTATACTCGGTTTGGCGAAATTGTGACCAATTTTGTTTTATGGGCCTATTTTTTCACTTTTTTCCGCATAACTTCCGGGGACCGTTTTTTGTGTTAAGATTTGGGCTTTGGTGTGTTCCGACTCATATGGCGAACATTTTTGTAGAACATTTCATCCCCGCCCTCCCCCTTTTAAGGGGTGTTTTTTACGATTTGTTAAAATGGGGCCAAAAATTACAGTTATGTGGGGAGCTAGAGGGTTAAAATGTTCCACAAAAATATTGGCCTTAATATTTTCTATAAAGATGCTGTACATGCCCTATACCAAAAAAATATATTTTTGTTACATAACATTTTTGGGGTACAATGTGGTTTTTTGAGCTATTTAGGGTGCCTAGACACGTTCAGATTGTATTGATATGTTTACAAAAAATTTTCAGATTTATGTTTTTCCTTCACTTTTTCAAAAAAAAAAGTACCGGAAACAATTTTTTTTCGCAAAAATTGCTAAGAAACTTTGTTCAGCATATTCTTAGCTACATTATTGCCAAACATAGTTAAGCGGTATCACCAAGTCGGAATTAGTTGTTGGACAAAAGCTGACGACACCTTTATCGAGTGGCCCACTGATTTTCAGAAACATTGGGGGCCCATAAAAAAAAAATTGTCACCAATTTCGCCAAACCGAGTATAGGGTTATACTACCCTTTGATAGCATAATCGAACCTATACTGTCAAGTCCGTGTATTTTTCAGAAAGTGTTCATTTGTTGCACAGTGTTATCGTTTGTACTTTAAACGAAAATGTTTCTTCGAATTTTCTAAAGCGGTATTTTTTCTAAGGAACGACACTGTGCTAGAATTTTCTTTGAAAAATAAACACGTGTTGTTTAGCCGTCGTCAAAACACGCTTTGAATAAACGCACGAACTAAATTTGCAATCGAATGTATATTTTTCACTATTTTTTTCACTTTTTGAATAAATAAGCAAAACACAAACTCACCCTTATTTGATGTTCGTAATGAAGAGATGGTTGGATAGATGTATGAAGTTGGAACTTCCACAGCAAATTAACCAGAAATTCCGGTTCAATTAGGACCAATAAAAATGCGAAGGATGTGGATTTCTGGAGCGAAATGGTTTTTGTTTTGCTCTGAGTCAAAAATATTGCCTGAATTTAGGAATATTTTTCCTCACAAAGGTTCACCGAAAAGAAGAAAAGAAAAACACAGGTAGAATTAGAATTTTGAAGTGAACTCTAGCAGTGTTTCCCTTATTGAATTTGAAACAGTTCAATATGGGTAATTTTCCAGATTTTCTGGCCAAAACCTCTTAACGTTGAGTTAGCGGTCTCAAGTTTGAACACAATGTCAGCTACATATAAAGGATACTTTCAGTAAGAATTGAAACTAGTGGGGCAATTACCCCGCCCGGCCGATGCTCTTTAAAAATGCATTACGATCGTATTTATTTATTTGGTCACAAATTTGAAGCATATTTATATGTAGGTTGTCCTATTTCTCGGAATATATGTTTAAGAGGATTCATGCACTACAGGGGTTAAAAATGCACTTGCAAGATGCAGTAAATAAAAATATTAAATATATTTTTTTTACAGGAAAGATATTTTGAAAATTTGTACTCATATATGCAAATAGAAGTAAAGAAAACATTAGTAAAACAGAATGCAGTTGCAAGATGCAATTATGAATAATTAATAATATCATCAATCCTGAACAGTTTTTGTTGCCGTAGTCAAAACTACTCTATCAGTAGTGCATCTTAAAATATGTTTAATGGTAACTTTGATGATTCTCGTGTAACAATAATTCATTCATGACTATATTAAAAATATGTCAAATCGTTCCTTTTTTTTTGAGTAGTCTGTTTTATTTATGGAAGTAGTTTTTATGACAGCCGCTAAGACAGCTTTTGTTCTATTACGAGCTGCCATATTCGTAGCATAAATCATACAAGCAACATTATTCGGTGCCACCTATTCTCTGAGCTATATCTGACTTTTTGGACGACCAATTTTATTTCCTGATTGATTGTGGAACAATTATGTACATTTCATTCAACAACTTTAGTCCGAAGCCAATTCTCATTGTATTAAAAAAAAAACGACCATACTTTTTTAAGATTTTAATATATGGCAGATTTCAGGACATTTATTTTTTAAATGTAAGTTGTAAGGTCAGTCACCGCCTGTCGTAGCGAACGGACGTGTTATCGCAGAGCGGATAGTTTTTAACCTATTACGCAATACCTATTCACATACCTACTACGCAACCAGGTGGTTTGTTGTTTTTAAAGCGTAGGTAGAAATTTCTGAGCTCAGTCTGGAAGGCCTATGTCGACGTACCTATTACTGGCTAATACTGGCTATGGGGGTGTCTCCCCTAACCACTTTATGACTAAACCAAAAAAGACGAAGGAGACTACGGCGCAGGGGAGGGAAATCCCAGTGCCGGCGACATGCTTTGATTCACTCACGAGTCATGTGTCGTCGTTATCGAACAATCGTGAACAAGCAACTTCTACGAGCTTTGGTGCCTTGGATCCCGTAGTCGAAAATGAAACAAGAGCACATCCAGCCGCAGGCAAAACAAATGATAAGACAGATGATGCAGAACCCATCTGGGGCTCTAAGCAACCCCAGCCTTTAAAAGCCAGTAGGGACTCTGACTCTGAATCATCAAATGAAAACAATATCACTATTGTAGCAGTACTGCATCTGGCTGAATCCCAGAAGACCAAAAGAGTAAATTCGAAGATTTGGTCTATACGAGGGTATCGGAATACGTCCTCGAATCTAAGGATGAACCACCAATCGAAGTTTTGAGTTGCAAGTTTGAGAGGGGTGTTTTGGTGCTAAGGTTGGCATCACAACGCTGCGGTGGTGTCCTCGTAAAACTTGTGGATAGCTTCCCCTCACCTTGGGACGGCGCAAAGCTAAAATTGGTAAGGAAAAGCGACTTTCCTGAGCTCATAAAAACGACCCTATATGTTAAGAGTACATACTCGACATCATTGGCAAACAGAATTCAAAAATGTCCGTGAGAAAGTGGGAATTCTTCTATAGGAAGGATGATACAGAGGGTACTCTCCTCGTGTTGGGCATAGACCCAGAATCCAAGAACAATCTTGTCATGGCGAAGGGCATGGCGTACTTCTTGATCTGGACAGTCTTTTTCAAAATTGGAAAGGTCCCGATTGGCAGGACAGATGAATCGAGTCCAAATATACTGTCTGAAGAAGCAAACACTGGTATTGAACGGATGGAGACAAGTTAGACACTGCCAAAAACTGATGTGGAAGTAGTCAATAACACCACCAGTTCACCAATAGTACCGCCACTTTTGCAGGAAATTTCCATCAAAGGTGGTGATCAAAATAAAAAGAGCCACAAAACGATTCAAAACAATGAGGGAGCGACAAAAAATAACACCGCCTCCCAAAATTGTCGACTGGAAGATGGAAGTAATAGGTAGTGAACGAAATGAGGAGAATGACCCACTACCAAATAATGAGGGGGTGCCACCAGATAGGATAGACTCCCAAAAGAAACTTTTACTGGAAGGACGATGATTGAGGTCATCCAGAAAAAACCTCCACCGGAGCGAGACAGCATCCAACGCTCTGATGGACATCATAAATAAAAGCAGGGTTCATATTGCTTTGATCCAGGAACCATGGACAACTAGCAACAAGGTTACTGGATTAACCCACGTGAACTATAACCTTTTCTAAGCTAACACAGGTACTCGTCCTAGGACTTGTATTTTGTGCCATAAAAACTTATGTTTTCTTTTCTCTCCAGTGTTGTCAACATCGGACGCAACGGTGCTGAGGCAACGTAATGGAAATATGTACCTGGCGTCAATATATCTGCCATTCGATGCGCCGACATTGCCACCTACGTCGGAATTACAACGTCTGGTGAGGGAATCCAAACACACAAGTAATGAGTTATTAGCTGGATGTGACGCCAACTCCCATCATATCGCTTGGGGTAGTACTAACACCAATAAAAGGGGACACGCCTTTATCGAATTTTTGAAAACAAATGACCTCATAACTCTTAACATAGGAAACACTGCAACCTTTGTTAACAAAATTAGGGAAGAAGTATTAGATATAACGATATGTTCAGAAAATCTTATTGATGAGATTCATGAGTGGAGGGTTTCGGATAAACACTCCTATTCAGACCACCGTTATATAAGGTTTAAAATTGCACGGCTGGAGTGTTCACTGCATGCCTAACCCATTCTTATACCCAAAAAAACTGGCAGGAATCAAGGGTGGTCTTCATACCAAAGCCTGGCAAGGCGAGTTATAGGACCCCAAAGGCTTATCGAACCATTAGCCTAACTTCTTTCCTGTTAAAAACAATGGAGCGAATAATTGATAACATGGTCAAAAGTAAAATAGCGGATGACAGGCTAAAATTCAAACAACACGCCTATGTCAAAGGAAGGTCAGTGTAAACAGCTCCGCATGAGGTAGTGCACCACATAGAAGAGTCCTACACTTGCTGTTTGCATAGGCATTGAGGGCGCATTTAACAATGTACAGACCGATACACTTATCCAGTCCTTAGACGAGTTTCAGGTTGACCGGGCGCTGAATAACTGGATCAACAACATGCTAAGGAATAGGTGAATTATAATTGCGTTTGATTATAATCAAACGCAACATGTGGAAATTTCTAATGGAAAATCACTCAATTCCCAAAAAATACATCAAAAATCCCCAAAACTGGGATTTTTACTTTTAGTCCTATATCTTCGTTATGAAAAGCCGCGCTCGGGATTCCCTTTGCAGTCGATTTTCTTACAGCCTAATACAAATAAATAAAAAAAATTTTACAATTTAGCTTTGCGATTGGAGAAAATCGATGAAACTTTTGAAATTTATGTAAAAAACAGGTCCAAATCGGAGAAGGGTGGCAACCACACCAATTAAAATTTTGGCTTCGGATTTTCTCTAACAGATTCTGCGAAACGTCTCCTTTAAAATGTGTATACTTTGTGTAACAAACTTTTTCTTCAAGACCTAAATACGAATTAGACTTTTTCGCCAAAAAATCTCCAAAAATTTAATTTTTTCAAAAATTTTACTTTTTAGGGCCATAACTTTCTTATTTCTTGACATATCTTATCGATTCTTTTTTTCATGATATTGTAAAAAATTGGCAATCCATAAAAAACACGTGAAAGAAACCGGTAAACTTTTGACTGAGATATTGGCTAAACTCCAAGGCAAAGTTGGCGAAAAAATGCAAAATTTAAATTTAAAATCCACAAGTTCCGAACTTAAACTCTCTAACACCTCTTATATACACACCTAAAATTTCATCGCCATAGGATAAGTGGTTTTGAAATGGCAGAATTATGTCAATTTCTTTTTCATTTTAGCCCCCTGTGCGCCGGCTCATTTTCTAATTGGTACTTCGATTTTGACCCCAACTGAACCCGATGTTTCGGATGGAAACATCACTCTTGCCAATAGATGGAAAAGGTTGAAAATTATTTCCCAATATTTTTGTCAAAGGTGGAAACCGAATATTTAAATGAGCTATATCGTCGATATAAGTGGAAGTACCAAACATAAAATGTAAATGAAAACGATTTAGTTGTCATAAAATATGGAAGATTAGCCCCAGTTGAATGGAAACTGGGTCGTATCATAAGAACTTATCTAGGGACTGATCGGAACATTAGGGTCGTAGATACTCGGTCAGCCAACGGATTAGTTAGTCGAACGATTACGAGAATCGTCAAATTGTTTTCAAACTGACTAACAACTTAGTCACTAAACATCTATTTACTAACAACTTATTTTCAAGTAAAAGTTCTTGGTACTCACGACTCTTCCATTCTAGATATGGCTGAATATCTACCCAGCCCAGCTCTATCCCCGACTCGCCAACCCTCGGGTCATACGACCCATCCAGCACAATCGGGACCCTCCAAGACACCAGAGAAGAGCCACCAATCGGAGTCGGAGTATTGATTCTCGCCATCATCCTTCGACTTGGCAATACTCCTGCGGTCTATGCCAGGCCGACCACGCTTTAAGAACGTGTCCTACTTTCCACCGACTCACCGCTTATCAGAGGTACGAGAGCGTGGAGAGACGGGGCTATTAGCACAATTGCCTGGCCCGAAGTCATCTGGCGCCTGACTGTCCGGCCCTTACGGCTTGTCGTGAGTGCGATAACCGCCATCACACAATGTTGCACGGGACCCCGCAACTGTAGGCTCAGCTGGCTAGAGTCACTCCAACGGAGTCGTTTTTTCGAAGGGCAACCGTGTTTGTCCCCACGGTCACCATCAGGATTGCGATTCAGGATGAGTTCAAAGTGGTACGAGACCTCCTGTGCCAGTCCACTACCATATCGATCGCGGCCACCACAGTCGGCAGGTGGGGTTTGGCACCAAGGCAACGACAAACACATATACTTATAACAATTACCATCAAACCTTATCACGGTCCCTCCACGATCATCAGGACGACTGCCCTTGTCACGAGCGAGCTGCCAACGTTACCATATTCGAACCCCATTCTAGATGATCCGACCACCGAATTCAGACTGGCCACCCTGGCCGATTTAGACCTTAGGGGAAACGATTCAGTGGAAGTAGAAATTGGGGGCGACGCATATGCCTACTTGAGAAGAAGAGAAGTGCGTGCCACTGGCCTGGGAGCGGTCAGCGCGTTCCAGACTTCCTTGGGCTACGTCTTTCCGGGATCCGTCGTCAGCGCCCTTTCTAACAACGAATAGACACAGGTATGAAGAGATTGTCCCAATCGTTAAACAAAACGTTGCTATTTTTACGAGCAACGATGTGCGTACATTGGTGTGAGTGTTAAGGCCCAGTTAGGCAAACTTAACCGCAGCGCCCCCGTAGCGTAACAAATCAGCTGTTTCAATCTGTCATATGCAAATCAGTGTAAACGATTAGCCAACGGAAACGAAACGTAAACGGAAGGCTGAATCTGTTGAAATCATAATTGGACGTTCCGTTTACGTACAATTTGACAACAGCTGATACTACATGTTGTTTACAATTGCAATTGTATGTTCACCGAGAAAAGTAAAGAAAATAATTTATTAATTATTTGTTGTTTAAAAGTGCAAATAAACATGAAAGACGAATATTTGATTTCATTGGTGCAGTCGCACGAGTATTTATACAATAAATATAATCCAGCATATAGGATATCTGAAAAAAAAGCGAGAAGCTTGGAAGCAAATTGGCAAGGAGCTGGGCGTTACAGGTGAGTTTTATGAAGATCGCGGCTGACTCTATTAAAAATTAAAATTATAATCTGCTTCAGGATTCTTTTGACGACAGTACGAGACAATCATTGCGCCAATCTTCTTCATTGTGGGTTAATTTGACAGCAATATAAGCGTCTCTACAAACGTGGACTTACTTATAGATAGAGATTGGATTGGATTTGGCTGAGTCCCTCTTCAATGGAAATAGACATAAGTAACGGTTTTCCATTAAGGACATATGCATTTTATATATTAATAAAACACAGAATAGTTAAGATATAGAGTTCAAATTTATTCCAGGTGTAGTGCAAATGTTACATTTTAAGAATGGAATTCAATTTCGGTCATATGACCACCATGAGCCTGTCAACAGCGATCTATTCTTTGGACCCAATTTTCCACCACTCTTGGACACATTTCGACCGGAACGTTGGCAATTTCGCGTTGGATGTTGTCTCTGAGCTCGTCTAAAGTTGTTGACTTAGACCAAGGATATTCCTCAGGGGAAACGCCGCAACGACAATAAAAAATTAGGTTGGGCTTCAGAGGATGGTGACGATAATGGTTTACTAGGAGGTACTGTACCTAAAATAACTGATTGGCCAAACGGAGAGTACTGGCATATAGCTGTATTTAATTTAAATTAAGAAATGGAAATTGTTTGTATTAAAATAGATTATAAATAAATTGAAGTTTAATGGACATACCACCATCGTGTTGGCTGCCATAACTTCCAACATTAACTGATATGAATGTATAGTTAGCATCGCAGATTCCCACACAATTCGGCATATCTCATTCCTTGAAAATCATTGGCAATGTGTTTGTACTTCAACAAAACTTCACTGCATTCTAAAATAATATTTCGAATTGTTGTTTTCCCCAGCTTGTGACTCCATGCAATCGATTGTATGGAACAATCGTGACTCAAATATCTACAATTTTAAAGAATAGAATGTTAATATTTCCCAACTTGGAATCATAGGATAAAGCAATATTTGACATACAGTGGTGTTATTGCTAGTCTCTCTGCCGGTCTAATCCGTTGCTTTGGCGTTCTAGTGTCCGGCATTCGCCCAGTCATTGTTTATAGGACGTCCACCCCATCTTCTTATCCGACGATATTTTCTTGATTACTTTTATTGTAAATTCTGCACAGATTTAAAAAACACAATATAATAAACCTAAACAAAAAGAAAACGCGACTTTTTTGTTTACTTATGTGTTATTGTTGTCAGAACATATGACTCGTTTTCTCAACGTTGGCTAATCGCACAAACGGGCAACGTTACGGCAACGGTAAAGATAAATAACGGTTACGTATGCCTAACCCGGCCTTAAATGAGTGCATTCCATTTCACTCATGTACGCACATTCCAATGAAGCCTACATAAGTTATTATCCTTTCCTTCTTGTGTCGTCGTTTGTTTGTTCGCTGCTTGCGGTCGATTTGTTTTAAGCTAAGCTTACATCGAATTGACTGCAAGCAGCTGAAATCAGTTCTTTCGCAACAGTCAACTTAAAGTCATGACCATCCTCCCCCGTGATCAAGTGTAAATTCAGTGCAAGACTTAGGTGTTTTTTATAATTTATTTATTACAGTTAAAGTGACCCTAAAACGAAAAGAAGACCCGATTAAATGGACTCGACCGACCCCAACAGTGAATACTAAATTGTGGAAACTGGAAAAACAATAAATAAAAACCCTGTCAATACATTAAGCTAACAATACATTGAATTACGTTACATTAAACAAAACCCCAATATATTTATTAACATTCACACACTTTTCACGTCCACACACATGTACATGCACATACTACATCTAATATACTTTTGCTAAATAAAAAAAAAATTTGAATTTGGAAACTTAACCCTCAAGAGTTCTTCCTTCGAAAGGACAAACCCTAAGTATTACCACTAAACACTACCCAAGCAAAGCGAAAAGGGTTCCAGTTAGTGACCGTTTAAATTTAAATCTACCTTATAAAATTAATAAAAAATGCTCTTTTTTTGATGAGCTATAAATAAAATCCTAATAGCAATCGTGATAATTATAAATTTGTGTAGTAGGATAAAAGCTGCATGTGTTCCGATTAATCGATACCAAAAGTCGATATCAGCATAAAGATGAGTGCAAAATGTCGACAACGAAATAGTCGTTTTTTAGCCACATAATCGATCGTCGACTGAAGTCTATTTCGACTTACCATTCTCTAATCAGAATCTAAACCGATTTTCCTCAAATTTAGTATTGTCAGCTTGTACATCAAGAACTTTTTGCTTATACAGTACCAAATGCCAAATCGGAGGTAGATAAATATGGAAGCTATATCTAAATACGGATAGTCTTTCAATTTCAGTACGGATTGACTTGGCCCAAAATAAAGATATGTGCGAAATTTCTTTGAGATCGGACTATATTTGCGACCTTCTCTTTGATTACAAGAATGCATGAACAGACTGGCACAGCTATTTCGACTCAGAAAGTGATTCTAAGTCGATCGGTATAATAAACGATGGTTCTATCTATTATAATAAAAGACGGCAATTGTGTTTAATGTTGTGTTCTGATTAGAACTGCCCTATTTATTGAAAATTCATTCTATTTATACATAATTTCACTTACGCCTAGGTTCTGCTTATGTTCTAAATATTCCTTAAGAACTATAGAGAGCAGAGAGGAGCTGAGCACTTTGAAGCGCAGTCGATACGATCAAACACTCACACTGTGGGAACCATGCATTGTCGTTGTGGCTCTTTGTCATCAACGATGTTTAGCCATTCACTCAATGGTTCAAATTCACTCACTCATATTGCACCGTTATGTCGAGCCCATGCATTCAAGGTTACTCGTGTGTTCAAGGTTACTCGTGCTGCAATATTGTGCCCTTGAAATGAAAGGCCGCAGACACTTACATAGTGACGCCACGATCGTGTGAACGAAATGGGTCAGTAATATGAACCTGTAGTCACCTGCAATACTTGGCTATATGTTGTGTATGAGTGAGTTGAAATGGAAAGTAATAGGAAACCCTTTTATACATCATGGTGCCTCAATGTTTATGCTGGTCACATCGACATGTTTATACTCTGCATTATAAGTCAAGGGAGGTGTACCTTTTTCAGAAGAATGTTCATACAATTTGAATTTTATGGACACTATTTTACAATGTATTGTATAATAGACGTATATATATGTTTACATAGTACTTATATAATTGTTTTTATTTTTCTTTATTAATATAAGAGTATATTATTTTAAATGTTTTTTTTTGTTTTTTTTTTTATTATTATTATTGTTATTATTATTATAATTATTTATTATACTTCTTAAGTCTATTCTTATGAACTATTTGTTCTTTATTTGTAAGTTTATCAACTATTTGAATATTATTTCTTAAAAGTATTTTCTTAATTGTAAATGGACCTTTGTATTGTTGTTCAAGTTTATGGCCTGTTTCATTTGTTAATAAAACTAAATCTCCTACTTTGAAACTTACATCTATTGAATTTCTATCATAAAATAATTTTTGTTTTGTTTATGTTTATCTAATAATAATTTTGATCTTTTATTACCTACTTCTAATCTGAACTGTACTTCTTTTGCATAGTTGTCTACATTATATAGTTGAGAAATGTGATCTATTTCATTAAATTGTTGAAATCTTGCGAAGATTAACTCATATGGACAATATTTGTGCACAGTTGACGGGGTTGTATTAAAACAATATGTGAAGTATTTTAACCATTCATCCCAGTTATTTTTATCGATGGATATATATGAACGAATATATTCATTAAAGGTTCTGTGTCTTCTTTCCACTGTGCCAAGTGTTTGGTGGTGGTGTGCAGTAGAAGTTAATCTATTGATTTTCAGTAAATCACACAATTCTGTTCGTATCGCAATCTTGTATTCTGTACCCATGTCCGAAATGAACGTCTTCATTGGACCACAGATAAGAATATGATGCTCAAATATTGCCTTTTCAACAGTTCTAGCTTGTTTATTAGGAACTGATATGGTAACTAGGTACTTTGTTAAATCACATAAAAGTGTAATTGCATATTCATTTCCGTCAATAGACCTTGGAAATGGTCCGATAGTATCCACAAATACTGTATCGAATGCTTGTACTGGTGTTGGAGTAATTGTCAAAGGACTTTTCACGTGTTTCGTTGTCTTTGAAATTTGACATTTATGACATGTTTTTACATACTTAGTTATGTCTTTTGACATATTTTTCCAATAGTAATATCTTTTAATTTTCTCAATTGTTCGGAAAATTCCACAATATCCTCCTTCGACGGGATCATCATGATATCTGTTTAGAATTTTCTGAATCATTTCAGTATCTTTGTTATCAATTTGGGTCACCTTGTTTAATAGCGCTACTTTAATTTTAATTAATTTCTCATTGCCCATATCTTTAAAATAATCAACCGAGATAAATTCGAAAATTTTCTCGCTAGGTGCCACTTGTAGTTTGTCAATGTTGTGCTTACCGGCCACTTCTTCGAGCCTTGGGAAAAATTGTCCTAAGTCAAATTTCCCATTAGTAAACAAATCACTGATCTGTATATACGCAATTATCAATTTTCCACGTTTAATGTAACATTCTCCGGGATTAATCTTTAATTTATAATATTTTCTGACGTCAGTATTTGTTAATGGAACGTATATACTGGGCTTTCTATAATCACTCTTATGCTCATTTTCGATACTGTTTTCATTTACTTTGTCCTTTGTTCTCATTGATCTTGTTGTTACCCTTAATATATTTGTAGCTGTTTCAGTTAGTTATTTTAGGTCATCTATTGTTATACGAGAAAGTGCATCTGCTACATAATTGTCTTTCCCCTAAGATATTCTACTGTAAAGTCATACTCCTCTAAGTCAAGTCTCATTCTAGTCAACCTGGAACTTGGGTTTTTCGTAGAGAATAGATATGATAGTGGTCTGTGGTCAGTACGCACAAGAAATTGTTGACCGTATATGTATGGCCTGAAATGTGTAATTGCCCAATGAATAACAGTTATCTCCTGTTCTATGGTTGATTTATTGCTTTCTCCCTTTGTAAATGCTTTCGAAGCATATGCTACTGGCAAATGCTTTCCTTCATGTTCTTGAGTTAGAACTGCTCCACAAGCATGTTTGCTTGCATCAGTAGTTATGCAAAATTGCTTCTTGAAATCAGAGTATTGAAGTAATGTTGGACTCATCAAAGCTTTCTTCAAATGATTGAATGCTTTTTCACAATCCTCATTCCATTCGAATGGTACACCTTTCCTAGTTAGTCTTGTAATGTGTCTGGAATTCTCGGCAAAGTTTCTAACAAATCTTCGATAGTAATTACAGAAGGCTACGAATCTTCGTGCGCTATTTGCGTCCGTAGGTTTCGGATAATCTTCTATTATCGAGTATTTGCTATCATCTGGAAGTATTCCTTTGTCAGTACATTTGTGTATAAAATATGTTACTTCTGTTCTAAAGAACGAACATTTTTCAGGATGTAGTTTAAGATTGTGTTTTCGGCATAAATCAAATATATTCCTCAAGTTTCCGCTACTAACTTCTTAATGATTTGCCTGTAATCTATAACTAGTCTCCATCTTTTATCCTTGGATCCTGGAATGGATTTCTTTGGAACTAAAAAGATTGGACGGTTATATTCGGTGATGGTTCAACTATTTCGTCTTCTATTAATTTCTGTACTTGTCTGTCAACTTCTTCCTTGTGTGAATGTGGTATACGGTAGTTCTTAATGTACACCGGATTTTTATCCTTAACTCTTAACTTTTGCTCATAAAAATTGTTCGTTGAAATTGTTTCTGTTTCCAAGCCAAATATATCACTGTAATCAGAACAAAGTTTATTTAAGGTATCTTCAAATGGCACCGGGAAATTTTTTCTTAATATTTTTAAAATTTCAGATTTTCTAGCTTTTTCGCTTTTAAATTTATTGACAATTTCATAATCTTTTAAATTTTCTGTTAAAATTTCTGATTCTTTAATTGTAACTGTTGTTGAATTTATATTTAGAATACGGACAAATACTTTATTTGCCTTCACTAATGTGTTAGCTATAAAGACTCCCCAGCGGTAAAAGTCAGGTCTTAGGCGGCAAGCTATCAGGCCTGATTTAAAAGCCACGAGGCCTGGCCACCGCATTCAATCTTTATTTCTTTTTTCAATGGAGTGACATTGCGAGGCCAGGCCTTGCACCTCGCGGTAAAAATCATGCCTAACAAAGGATTGTCGAATGAAGGTCTGATATAGGACTTCGAAAAGAAGGTCTTAAGAAGGGCCTCGAAATGAAGGTACGATTTAGAGCTTCGAAATGAAGGTCTAATCTAGGTCTGATGTACAGCTTCTAAGGAAAGTCCTACAGTAAATCAAAATGCAGACCAAATAATGTATTTTAAATGAATGTCACATTCAGCACTTCAAATGCATAATATAGGAGTTCGCAAAGATAATATAGAATAATTTGAATAATTTCTATCTTAATCTATCAAAAACACAAAGCAACTGAACTCTACAAAACCTTTGCAACGACTAATTGTTTGTTAATTATACCCTACACCACACTGTGGTACAGGGTATTATAACTTTGTGCATTTTTTTGTAACACCCAAAAGGAGAAGAAATAGACCCATCGTTTATTATACCGATCGACTTAGAATCACTTTCTGAGTTGATTTAGCTATGTCCGTCTGTCCGTCTGTCTGTCTGTCTGTCTGTCCGTCTGTCTGTCTGTCCGTCTGTCTGTCTGTGCATGTATTCTTGTAATCAAAGTACAGGTCGCAATTATGGCCCGATCTCGACGAAACTTTACACACATCTTTTTTTTGGCCCAAGGACGATCCCTATTGAATTTGGTTAAAATCGGTTCAGATTTAGATATAGCCCCCATATATATGTTAGCCCCGATTTGACATGTAAGCGCTGTAAAAACTTTATTTTATATCCGATCAGTATGAAATTCCGCAGAAAGAGGTTTCTTATTATATGAATGAACACTATTAAATTTGGAAGAAATCGGTTCAGATTTAGATATAGCACCCATATATACGTTACCCCCGATTTGACATGTAAGCGCCGTAAAAACTTTATTTTATATCCGATCAGTATGAAATTCGGCAGAAAGAGGTTTCTTATTATATGGATGAACACTATTAAATTTGGAAGAAATCGGTTCAGATTTAGATATAGCCCCCATATATATGTTACCCCCGATTTGACCTATAAGCGCTGTAAAAACTGTATTTTATATCCGATCAGTGCGAAATTCGGCAGAAAGAGGTTTCTTATTACATGAAGGAATACTGCTAAATTTGGAGAAAATCGGTTCAGATTTAGATATAGCTCCCATATATATGTTACCCCCGATTTGACATGTAAGCGCTGTAGAGACTGTATTTTATATCCGATCAGTACGAAATTCGACAGAAGGAGGTCTTTTTACATGAATAAGTATTCAGGGAAGATCGGATCAGATTTACATTAAAGCTCCATATATATGTTCCTCCTGATTTGGTATCAAACCGCTATAGAAGTTGTATTTTACTTCCGATCATTAAAATTTTCCAGAAAGATGTTTCTCACTTTAGGAACGAATATTGCTTAATTTAGCGATTATCGTTTCAGAATTAGAATACGTTTCTACCCATTTACCAATTATTCCAAATTATGACAATGACCCTTATCGCATTGTTAGGGAGGTGTAGGGTATTATATAGTCGGCCCCGCCCGACTTTCTGCCTTTCCTTACTGGTTTTAATTGTCTTCACCTTCACTTTTCAATTTGTGTAGCGGTATTTCTTTTTATACCCTACACCACACTGTGGTACAGGGTATTATAACTTTGTGCATTTGTTTGTAACACCCAAAAGGAGAAGAAATAGACCCATCGTTTATTATACCGATCGACTTAGAATCACTTTCTGAGTTGATTTAGCTATGTCCGTCTGTCTGTCTGTGCATGTATTCTTGTAATCAAAGTACAGGTCGCAATTATGGTCCGATCTCGACGAAACTTTACACATATCTTTTTTTTGGTCCAAGGACGATCTGTGTTGAATTTGGTTAAAATCGGTTCAGATTTAGATATAGCCCCCATATATATGTTAGCCCCGATTTGACATGTAAGCGCTGTAAAAACTTTACTTTATATCCGATTAGTATGAAATTCGGCAGAAAGAGGTTTCTTATTATATGGATTAACACTGTTAAATTTGGAAGAAATCGGTTCAGATTTAGATATAGCCCCCATATATACGTTACCCCCGATTTGAAATGTAAGCGCTGTAAAAATGTTATTTTATATCCGATCAGTGCGAAATTCGGCAAAGAGAGGTTTCTTATTACATGAAGGAATACTGCCAAATTCGGAGAAAATCGGTTCAGATTTAGATATAGCCCCCATAGCAAAGCGAAAAGGGTTCCAGTTAGTGACCGTTTAAATTTAAATCTACCTTATAAATTTAATAAAAAATGCTCTTTTTTTAATGAGCTATAAATAAAATCCTAATAGCAATCGTGATAATTATAAATTTGTGTAGTAGGATAAAAGCTGCATGTGTTCCGATTAATCGATACCAAAAGTCGATATCAGCATAAAGATGGGTGCAAAATGTCGACAACGAAATAGTCGTTTTTTAGCCACATAATCGATCGTCGACTGAAGTCTATTTCGACTTACCATTCAGAATCAGAATCTAAACCGATTTTCCTCAAATTTAGTATTGTCAGCTTGTACATCAAGAACTTTTTGCTTATACAGTACCAAATGCCAAATCGGAGGTAGATAAATATGGAAGCTATATCTAAATACGGATAGTCTTTCAATTTCAGTACGGATTGACTTGGCCCAAAATAAAGATATGTGCGAAATTTCTTTGAGATCGGACTATATTTGCGACCTTCTCTTTGATTACAAGAATGCATGAACAGACTGGCACAGCTATTTCGACTCAGAAAGTGATTCTAAGTCGATCGGTATAATAAACGATGGTTCTATCTATTATAATAAAAGACGGCAATTGTGTTTAATGTTGTGTTCTGATTAGAACTGCCCTATTTATTGAAAATTCATTCTATTTATACATAATTTCACTTACGCCTAGGTTCTGCTTATGTTCTAAATATTCCTTAAGAACTATAGAGAGCAGAGAGGAGCTGAGCGCTTTGAAGCGCAGTCGATACGATCAAACACTCACACTGTGGGAACCATGCATTGTCGTTGTGGCTCTTTGTCATCAACGATGTTTAGCCATTCACTCAATGGTTCAAATTCACTCACTCATATTGCACCGTTATGTCGAGCCCATGCATTCAAGGTTACTCGTGTGTTCAAGGTTACTCGTGCTGCAATATTGTGCGCTTGAAATGAAAGGCCGCAGACACTTACATAGTGACGCCACGATCGTGTGAACGAAATGGGTCAGTAATATGAACCTGTAGTCACCTGCAATACTTGGCTATATGTTGTGTATGAGTGAGTTGAAATGGAAAGTAATAGGAAACCCTTTTATACATCATGGTGCCTCAATGTTTATGCTGGTCACATCGACATGTTTATACTCTGCATTATAAGTCAAGGGAGGTGTACCTTTTTCAGAAGAATGTTCATACAATTTGAATTTTATGGACACTATTTTACAATGTATTGTATAATAGACGTATATATATGTTTACTTAGTACTTATATAATTGTTTTTATTTTTCTTTATTAATATAAGAGTATATTATTTTAAATGTTTTTTTTTGTTTTTTTTTTTATTATTATTATTGTTATTATTATTATAATTATTTATTATACTTCTTAAGTCTATTCTTATGAACTATTTGTTCTTTATTTGTAAGTTTATCAACTATTTGAATATTATTTCTTAAAAGTATTTTCTTAATTGTAAATGGACCTTTGTATTGTTGTTCAAGTTTATGGCTTGTTTCATTTTTTAATAAAACTAAATCTCCTACTTTGAAACTTACATCTATTGAATTTCTATCATAAAATAATTTTTGTTTTGTTTATGTTTATCTAATAATAATTTTGATCTTTTATTAGCTACTTCTAATCTGAACTGTACTTCTTTTGCATAGTTGTCTACATTATATAGTTGAGAAATGTGATCTATTTCATTAAATTGTTGAAATCTTGCGAAGATTAACTCATATGGACAATATTTGTGCACAGTTGACGGGGTTGTATAAAAACAATATGTGAAGTATTTTAACCATTCATCCCAGTTATTTTTATCGATGGATATATATGAACGAATATATTCATTAAAGGTTCTGTGTCTTCTTTCCACTGTGCCAAGTGTTTGGTGGTGGTGTGCAGTAGAAGTTAATCTATTGATTTTCAGTAAATCACACAATTCTGTTCGTATCGCAATCTTGTATTCTGTACCCATGTCCGAAATGAACGTCTTCATTGGACCACAGATAAGAATATGATGCTCAAATATTGCCTTTTCAATAGTTCTAGCTTGTTTATTAGGAACTGATATGGTAACTAGGTACTTTGTTAAATCACATAAAAGTGTAATTGCATATTCATTTCCGTCAATTGACCTTGGAAATGGTCCGATTGTATCCACAAATACTGTATCGAATGCTTGTACTGGTGTTGGAGTAATTGTCAAAGGACTTTTCACGTGTTTCGTTGTCTTTGAAATTTGACATTTATGACATGTTTTTACATACTTAGTTATGTCTTTTGACATATTTTTCCAATAGTAATATCTTTTAATTTTCTCAATTGTTCGGAAAAT
This sequence comes from Eudasyphora cyanicolor, assembly GCA_963930755.1. NCBI lineage: Eukaryota > Metazoa > Arthropoda > Insecta > Diptera > Muscidae > Eudasyphora > Eudasyphora cyanicolor. The sequence goes on from OZ005734.1 coordinate 136,103,265, forward strand.
TCCACAATGTCCTCCTTCGACGGGATCATCATGATATCTGCTTAGAATTTTCTGAATCATTTCAGTATCTTTGTTATCAATTTGGGTCACCTTGTTTAATAGCGCTACTTTAATTTTAATTAATTTCTCATTGCCCATATCTTTAAAATAATCAACCGAGATAAATTCGAAAATTTTCTCGCTAGGTGCCACTTGTAGTTTGTCAATGTTGTGCTTACCGGCCACTTCTTCGAGCCTTGGGAAAAATTGTCCTAAGTCAAATTTCCCATTAGTAAACAAATCACTGATCTGTATATACGCAATTATCAATTTTCCACGTTTAATGTAACATTCTCCGGGATTAATCTTTAATTTATAATATTTTCTGACGTCAGTATTTGTTAATGGAACGTATATACTGGGCTTTCTATAATCACTATTATGCTCATTTTCGATACTGTTTTCATTTCCTTTGTCCTTTGTTCTCATTGATCTTGTTGTTACCCTTAATATATTTGTAGCTGTTTCAGTTAGTTATTTTAGGTCATCTATTGTTATACGAGAAAGTGCATCTGCTACATAATTGTCTTTCCCACTAAGATATTCTATTGTAAAGTCATACTCCTCTAAGTCAAGTCTCATTCTAGTCAACCTGGAACTTGGGTTTTTCGTAGAGAATAGATATGATAGTGGTCTGTGGTCAGTACGCACAAGAAATTGTTGACCGTATATGTATGGCCTGAAATGTGTAATTGCCCAATGAATAACAGTTATCTCCTGTTCTATGGTTGATTTATTGCTTTCTCCCTTTGTAAATGCTTTCGAAGCATATGCTACTGGCAAATGCTTTCCTTCATGTTCTTGAGTTAGAACTGCTCCACAAGCATGTTTGCTTGCATCAGTAGTTATGCAAAATTGCTTCTTGAAATCAGAGTATTGAAGTAATGTTGGACTCATCAAAGCTTTCTTCAAATGATTGAATGCTTTTTCACAATCCTCATTCCATTCTAGTTAGTCTTGTAATGCAGTAGACATCGTCCTGATACAGGAGCCCTACGTAGTGGGAGGAAGGGTGTGTAGTATTAGGACACCCAACTTTAAACTGCTTGTGGCCAACTGTGAAGGCACTCCAAGAACCTGCATTTTGGCCAGGAAAGATCTAAGTATCTTTCTCCTGACTAATTTAAGTGGTAAAGACCAAACAGCTGCTAGCCTGGAGATCGGTAATCGCATATATTGGGTGGTCTCCAGCTACTTGCCTTATGAATCTGTAGTACCGACTGCTCTATTCAGGGAAGTAGTAGAAGAAGCAACGTCTGACCAGCTCGAGCTGATTATTGGCGCAGACACGAACGCTCATCATACTATCTGGGGTAGTACGGATATAAACAATAGGGGTGATTCGCTTCTTGACTTTATTCTAACTACCAACCTTAGTATTTGTAACATAGGTAATAAACCGACCTTCACAATTAAAGACAGACAAGAAGTACTCGACGTAACGTTTGCTACTGACCGGCTGCCAGACAAAATTATTGGGTGGAATGTACTGGACGACCACTCATTCTCAGATCACCATTATATTGAGTTCAAACTCGCGGAAAAAGCGCCTAAACCCGCCGTCCATAGAAATATAAGGATGACAAATTGGCATCTGTATGAGAAGAATTTCAAGAAAGTACTCAACTCTTATCTTCTGTACGAACCGAATGACAAAGCCGGTCTGGATAATCTGGTCGATCATATCACCATATCATTCAATAGATCCCTTGAAGAAGCCTGTCCAAAAACAAGGTACAAGGGTAAAACTAAACCCCAATGGTGGACTTCTGAGCTAACGGCTATGAGAAAGACCTGCAACAAGCTATTCAATAAGGCTAAATCTACTGGGGTCGCTAATGATTGGGATGCTTATAAAGAGCAACTCAAGATCTATAAGAAGGAGCTTAGAAAGGCGCAAAGGCGCTCTTGGTATACCTTCTGTGGTGAAGTGGAAAAGGTCTCCGACGCCGCTAGGCTGAGGAAGATATTATCTGCTTCACCCTGTACAGTGGGATATTTACAGGATGAGGCAAATAACTGGACCAAAAACAGCGAGCAGTCGCTCAATGTACTGCTCGACACACATTTCCCGGGGAACTCTGTAACAGAACCCGAGGATCAGCAGGACCAACAAGAGTGCGAGTGGACTGCGAGCGTCGCTAGCTTCTTGACTGAGAGATCCAGAATAAGCTGGGCTATTAACAGCTTTGAGCCCTTCAAGTCACCTGGACCAGATGTTAAAGTACATTATCCCGTGGCTGGAGAAAATTTATGTAGGCTGTATCAGGCTTTCATACGTCCAGAATCGATGGAGGGATACCAAAGTGGTATTCATACCTAAAGCGGGAAAGATATCACACACTAGGCCAAAAGACTTCAGACCAATTAGCCTATCCTCCTTCCTATTGAAAGGTCTGGAAAGACTTTTAGATCATTTCATTAGGGAAAACCTGGATACAAAACTCCTGTCGGGGAACCAACATGCTTACAATAAGGGCAAGTCTACAGAATCAGCCCTGCACGAACTTGTGAGCACTATCGAATCGTCGCTGCATTTCAAGGAATTCACCATGGTGGCATTTCTTGACATAGAAGGGGCTTTTAACAACATTCACTCAGATGCGGTAATTGCGGCACTCTCACATCTAAAAGTTAACACTAGTTTGATTAGACTAATTCAAAGTCTGCTCACCAGAAGACGCATAACAGCATGTCTAGGGTCCACAACTCTAACAAGGTATGTAAACAGAGGGACCCCGCAAGGAGGAGTACTGTCTCCACTAATTTGGAACCTAGCGGTGAATGAAATCCTGCTAGATCTAGAACGTTGTGGCTGCAAGGTCGTGGCATATGCGGACGACGTGGCAATCGCAGTGAGTGGCAAATTCGTAAACGTCCTCAGAGACATCCTACAGGTGGCTCTGAACAAGTTGGCTAGATGGGCCAGAAGCAGCGGTTTGGGCGTTAACCCCAACAAGACAGAATTGGTTCTCTTTACTAGGATGAATAATGTCCCACATGTGGACCCTCCACCTCGGATAAATGGAACAGATCTAGTCTTTTCTGAAAGTGCAAAATTTTTAGGAATAATTCTAGATAGGAAAATGTTATTTAGACTTAACGTATTGGAACGTGTAAGGAAGGCCAACGTCGCCTTATATTCCTGCAAAAAGGCTATAGGGTCGCGTTGGGGACTCTCTCCTAAAATCATCCACTGGATATATTATTTATTTATTTTATTTATTTTATTTATATGAATTACAATACAAAGTAAATTTATATTCTAATTTTAAGGTCCAGGGAAAGGCCGGGTTACAAAGACCATATGGCTGAATTTTGCAGCGACAGACCAGAGCCTCTGGTGGGAATCGAACCCACGACCCCCAAACTCATAGGCGAGTACGCCACCAACTCGCCTACTGGGGCGCTCAAAACACTGGATATATATAGCAGTAGTTCGTCCAATACTGTTATACGGTATTGTGGTATGGTGGACGGCAACTGACAAACTAACCATTACCAACTTACTAACAAAGGTTCAGAGAACTGCCTGCCTGAGCATAAGCGGAGCCTTAAGGACTACAGCGACCGAGTCTCTACAGGCCCTACTCCATATACTGCCGATTAATATTGTGGCGAGAGAAGTTGCAACCAAAGCGACAATAAGATTAAACTGCCTATCAATGTGGAGGTACAAGAACTATGGTCACATGAGGATATCAAAGTGTAGTGCTATGGTAACCGACCGAGTGGACTATATACCAACTGTGTACACCTTCGAGAGAAATTACATCACTATGATTCCCGCCAGAGATGAATGGGTCGGCAGAATACCAGGTAATAGAGACCATCTCCAATTTTACACGGATGGTTCGAAGCTTGATGAAAAGGTTGGTTTCGGCGTACACTGTGAAGAACTTAGTTTGGATATAGCTCACAGACTACCAGATACCTGCAGTGTCTATCAAGCCGAAATAATGGCAATATGGGAAGTCGCCAAGTGGCTGAGTCGCAACATAGTAACCAACACTGGCGTTGTCATTTACTCGGACAGCCAGGCTGCCATCAATTCTCTGGAGGCAACATCCCTAAATTCACAAACAGCCCTCGACTGCCGCAGATCTCTTAACGAGATGGCTGAGCAGTTTAATATACACCTCATTTGGGTGCCTGGGCATAGGGATATCCCGGGGAACTGCAAAGCCGATGAACTTGCTAGGAAAGGGACGACATTACAAATTCTCGAAGAATTTGCATATATTGGTGCGCCACTATCCACGTGCAAGCTTTGGCTTAGGCAAGAGGCAATCAGGCAGTCCAACGAAAGATGGACAGAAATCGGCACCTGCAGGGTAGCTAGACAAATCTGGCCAAGGTATGACCTGAGAAGGTCAAAATATCTCCTCGCACTAGAGAGGAAACGATTGTCTACGTTAGTACAGGTTCTGACGGGACACTGCTTGATCGACGAACACGCCAAAAGATTGGGTATTGACTCCAATGACGTCTGCCGAAGCTGTGGAGATGAGGAAGAAGTGGAGAGCATTGAGCACTTGCTTTGCGACTGTCCCGCTTTGAGTAAACGACGACTGGACATGCTGGGGTCGGCCTTTTTAGGCAGCCTAACAGATCTTTCCAGTACTGATATTCGTACTATCGATAAATTTATATATCAAACAGGTTGGTTTCGATGAGGGGCATTTCAGCCCGTGGTAACACTAGGGACCTAAACTGGTCTATTTGAGCTTGTAAAAAAATACGGCTGCCACCCTAACCTAAACCTAAACCTAACCTAGTCTTGTAATGTGTCTGGAATTCTCGGCAAAGTTTCTAACAAATCTTCGATAGTAATTACAGAAGGCTACGAATCTTCGTGCGCTATTTGCGTCCGTAGGTTTCGGATAATCTTCTATTATCGAGTATTTGCTATCATCTGGAAGTATTCCTTTGTCAGTACATTTGTGTATAAAATATGTTACTTCTGTTCTAAAGAACGAACATTTTTCAGGATGTAGTTTGTGTTTTCGGCATAAATCAAATATATTCCTCAAGTTTCCGCTACTAACTTCTTAATGATTTGCCTGTAATCTATAACTAGTCTCCATCTTTTATCCTTGGATCCTGGAATGGATTTCTTTGGAACTAAAAAGATTGGACTGTTATATTCGGATTGTGATGGTTCAACTATTTCGTCTTCTATTAATTTCTGTACTTGTCTGTCAACTTCTTCCTTGTGTGAATGTGGTATACGGTAGTTCTTAATGTACACCGGATTTTTATCCTTAACTCTTAACTTTTGCTCATAAAAATTGTTCGTTGAAATTGTTTCTGTTTCCAAGCCAAATATATCACTGTAATCAGAACAAAGTTTATTTAAGGTATCTTCAAATGGCACCGGGAAATTTTTTCTTAATATTTTTAAAATTTCAGATTTTCTAGCTTTTTCGCTTTTATATTTATTGACAATTTCATAATCTTTTAAATTTTCTTTTAAAATTTCTGATTCTTTAATTGTAACTGTTGTTGAATTTATATTTAGAATACGGACAAATACTTTATTTGCCTTCACTAATGTGTTAGCTAGTCTTAGGCGGCAAGCTATCAGGCCTGATTTAAAAGCCACGAAGCCTGGCCGCCGTATTCAATCTTTATTTCTTTTTTCAATGGAGTGACATTGCGAGGCCAGGCCTTGCACCTCGCGGTAAAAATCATGCCTAACAAAGGATTGTCGAATTAAGGTCTGATATAGGACTTCGAAAAGAAGGTCTTAAGAAGGGCCTCGAAATGAAGGTACGATTTAGAGCTTCGAAATGAAGGTCTAATCTAGGTCTGATGTACAGCTTCTAAGGAAAGTCCTACAGTAAATCAAAATGCAGACCAAATAATGTATTTTAAATGAATGTCACATTCAGCACTTCAAATGCATAATATAGGAGTTCGCAAAGATAATATAGAATAATTTGAATAATTTCTATCTTAATCTATCAAAAACACAAAGCAACTGAACTCTACAAAACCTTTGCAACGACTAATTGTTTGTTAATTTTAATTGTCTTCACTTTTCAATTTGTGTAGCGGTATTTCTTTTTATACCCTACACCACACTGTGGTACAGGGTATTATAACTTTGTGCATTTGTTTGTAACACCCAAAAGGAGAAGAAATAGACCCATCGTTTATTATACCGATCGACTTAGAATCACTTTCTGAGTTGATTTAGCTATGTCCGTCTGTCTGTCTGTGCATGTATTCTTGTAATCAAAGTACAGGTCGCAATTATGGTCCGATCTCGACGAAACTTTACACATATCTTTTTTTGGTCCAAGGACGATCCCTATTGAATTTGGTTAAAATCGGATCAGATTTAGATATAGCCCCCATATATATGTTAGCCCCGATTTGACATGTAAGCGCTGTAAAAACTTTACTTTATATCCGATTAGTATGAAATTCGGCAGAAAGAGGTTTCTTATTATATGGATTAACACTGTTAAATTTGGAAGAAATCGGTTCAGATTTAGATATAGCCCCCATATATACGTTACCCCCGATTTGAAATGTATGCGCTGTAAAAATGTTATTTTATATCCGATCAGTGCGAAATTCGGCAAAGAGAGGTTTCTTATTACATGAAGGAATACTGCCAAATTCGGAGAAAATCGGTTCAGATTTAGATATAGCCCCCATATATATGTTACCCCCGATTAGACATGTAAGCGCTGTAACAACTGTATTTTATATCCGATCAGTGCGAAATTCGACAGAAAGAGGTCTGTTTACATGAATGCGTATTCAGGGAAAATCGGTTCAGATTTATATATAACCTCCATATATATGTTCCTCCTGATTTGGTATCAAACCGCTATAGAAGTTGTATTTTACTTCCGGTCATTAAAATTTTCCAGAAAGATGTTTCTCAATTTAGGAACGAATATTGCTTAATTTAGCGATTATCGTTTCAGAATTAGATAATATGTTTCTACCCATTTACCAATTATTCCAAATTATTATGGCAATGACCCTTATCGCATTGTTAGGGAGGTGTAGGGTATTATATAGTCGGCCCCGCCCGACTTTCTGCCTTTCCTTACTGGTTTTTGCATAAAACTGGTTTTGAACTCTCGCAGTAGCATCAAAGTTCATACATGAGAAACTTGAGGGAGGGAGAACGAACTCGTGTACAATCTGCCTTCCTTCTCCCGTCTTTTATCATGCATGATTATGTCCACACAAAATTTAAATGTTGTGTGCTAAACACCTTCGATATGATATATTTTTAGAAGGACAGAATCATGCCTGATAAAAGACGGGAGAAGGAAGACAGAGTGAACATTTTTCTACATATGCAAAAACTTGAGAGAGAGGGAGAACGAAACGCATCAATATATGAACATATATCGGCGGTGGTTGTCAACAATTCAATTTGACTGCTGACAATGTTTGAAAAAAGACGGGAGCAGGAGGCACGGTTACTTTTTTAGAAGTGAGAGATTGCACATTTTTCAGGCCTTTATAATGAAGGCATGCGTGCCTTCCAATAGAAGGTGTTGGAAGCCCTTCTATCAGGCCTGATGCCTAGAAGGCCTGCAACATTTTACCGCTGGGTTGAATTTCCTGGTGTGGTACACAAACTTTTCATTTGTGTCTGTGATCTTTATATATCGTATTACTTCGGATCTGGCTGGTAGGTTATATTTTCGTTACATGTGTTGGATAGTGGTATCTCTATGTTATGTCTCAAATTATTTGGGCGTGGGATAAGGTAGTCATAACTTTTATTAAAATCCAAAATGCAGTTGTATTTTCGAATAAAATCCATACCAATGATTTCATCACATGGTATAGGAAAATCATCTCCTACAACATGGAAATCACGAGGAATTAAATAATTTTTAAATTTCAAATCAAAATGTTTGATTTTACCTTGTCCTATTCCGCTTAGTGCGTTATTCTATTTGTATTTATATTTAATTTGTTTTCGTAAGGAAATGTCCGCCCCTGTGTCTATTAATAATGTTATCTTCCTATTATTCTGGTCCAGTTTGACTTGTATATAAATGCTTAGTTAAGGTTAGGTTTATAAACTTTTACGTTTGGTGAATTATTCCTAGGGGGTGTGTTCTAGTTTTCCGGCTGTTCCTCATTAGAGTTAGCCGTTCTGGCATTGTTATTATTTCTTTGTGTATTTCCGAATTGTCTTCCTGTTCCTCTTCGATTTTGATTATAATTGTTCCTATTGTTGTTCTCGTAATGTCTATTGTCGTCACCATTACGATTATTACCTCGGTATCTACCTCTACCGCGTTGTTTTCCTCTGAATCCACGGTTGTTCTTATTGAAATATAATACAGAGTTTTGATGCTCAGTAGCCTCAGTACAGCTACCGACAAATTTTCTTATTGCATCGTTCATGTTAGAGAAATAACCTGCTTCCATAACAAGTTTAACCCTGTCAATGCTACAGTTTTTGGCCATCGCCTTGACAGCTATTTCTGTAGAATATTTAGTGGCTAAGTCGGTACGAATTCCATCAGAGATGTAGGCGTTCTCTAATGACCTTGTCAAATCTTCTATTTCATTGCAACATGTGTTAGCAGATTCATTTTTTTGTCAGATGTTCTCAATTTTGGCTGTTAATACCCCAACCGATTCACCTTTCACTGAAGCCGAAAATTTTTTCTTTATCTCCTCAATGGAACTTTAATTCCCAATTATGTTTCTTGCCGTACCTTTCAATCTCGTCTTTATGAGTGTAGTCGCTAGTGTTTCATACGAGCCCTTAATTTGGTCAATCATAGTCAAAGCATCTAAGAAAGATGTGAGGTTCTCCGGCTTTCCATCAAAATCATGAATGATTTAGGATACCAAATTTATGATGTCGTCCTCTGTTCGTGTCATTTTGATCGGGGGTTCTGACTCGTCAAGACTGTCTGTTTCCTCTTCAATTACCTTTTGTTTCTCTGTATTTCTTATTGTTTCTTGCCTAATAAATCTATTTTGATTGATGCACTTGTACGATTTTCTGATTGTGTTCCCTTCAGTGGATATTAAATTTTGAAATAGATCCCATTGATCCATCTATATTGATTTTGTTCCAAAATTTTTTTTCTTTATTTTATTTTTCTTTATCAAAGTAATTTCAATTGTATTTAAATTGGCATCTACAATTGTGATGTCGTTCACAACGTTGGCGTTTGGATCTTCGATTTTAGATTCTTTTTGGCCCATGTTTTTAATATATTTGCTATTAATATCTAAAATATATATATATTTTTAATTAATCTTATTTTTGCTATATATATATTTTTTCCTTCTCTTTTTTGTTTTCAATTAAACTTATTTTATTTAGAAATTTTGTCTTTCTTAAAATTAATGCCAAGATGGGCGATATTCGCCTACTGGCCCTATCAATGCAGATCAGTATGCATTTCGTTTCTTTCTTTGTTCTATTGTGTGTATTATGAAAATGGTTTTTATTTATAATTTATTGTTGTTGTTCTTTCTTCCCAGTTTCGTTCGTGGTACGGCTTTATTTGGAACTCTATATTGTCTATTATTCTCCAAAGTTCCGTCGCTTTATCCCACGATGGTGGTGGGTTACTATTTATTTGCCTTTGTAATTCGGACCGCTCCTTCCGGAGTCGCCATATATACCCGCCTCTTCTTTTTGGACGGTTTAATGTTGGGATTTCAGGATGATCTTTTGTTTCGTTTTTCTTTCGCCCGGTCCTTGCCTTGTATTCGTCTATACGTGGCCCAGCACTCATCCTTGGAAGACGTTAGTTGTATTGTTTTTGGCAGAGAAACTCGAATTATTTGATTTACAGATGACGTCACAGCCTAAGCCTCAGATAAGGCTCCAGATTTCAGCTCTAGTTAGAGCTGGCAGGATCGCCATATAATAAAAGACGACAATTGTGTTTAATGTTGTGTTCTGATTAGAACTGCCCTCTTTATTGAAAATTCATTCTATTTATACATAATTTCACTTACGCCTAGGTTCTGCTTATGTTCTAAATATTCCTTAAGAACTATAGAGAGCAGAGAGGAGCTGAGCGCTTTGAAGCGCAGTCGATACGATCAAACACTCACACTGTGGGAACCATGCATTGTCGTTGTGTCACTTTGTCATCAACGACGTTTAGCCATTCAGTCAATGGTTCAAATTCACTCACTCATATTGCACCGTTATGTCGAGCCCATGCATTCAAGGTTACTCGTGCTGCAATATTGTGCCCTTGAAATGAAAGGCCGCAGACACTTATATAGTGACGCCACGATCGTGTGAACGAAATGGGTCAGTGGTACAGGGTATTATAGATTTGTGCATTTGTTCGAAACACCCAAAAGGAGAAGAGATAGACACATTGTTTATTATTATTCAAAGAAATTTGCTTCAGATGTAGGTGTAGTACAATATATATGCTTCATTCGATTACCGCCTTGTTTTATTTCCCGTTTTATGAAATTTTGTCGAGGGAAGATTCATCTTTATTTATTTTAGATTTAGAGCAACAATATATATATTTTTATTCTGTTCTAATAAGATGGTGGAGGGCATCATACAGTCGGCTCTGCCCGACTTTTGCTTTTCTTTACTGGTTTTCAAATAAATTTGTGGAAGATGTTGACAAATACTAGAACAATTCTCTAATGTGCTATGTATTACTGTGTAGAATAAAAAATACTTTTTTATTACTGAGAATGGTGACCATTTGCGAAAATGTTACTAGAAGTAACACTATGGGATCATTCGTTCAAATTTTTCAAGAGCCAGCAATTCCATACGGATTACAAACATATTAAGCATACATATATATGACCGTTGATCACTTTTGCCAATACATATTAAATTATTTATACCTTCCCTTCCTTATGTTAGGAAGGCTCAACATTTGTATTCCTTTAAGAGAAAGATTTTAATAAGAACGACATACATTCATCAAAAAAATACACCACCAAAAAAACAAATCTTACAGTGCTTTAAGAGGAGTGGTTACAAATAAGTACTTCCCCGGCGCGACAAGTCCTTGTTAAATTCGTTGGTGAAAATCAAAATTAGAATAACTTCCGCAGCATATGTTGGGGATTTTTATTGCTTCTTTGGATGCTCTTTTCTTGCTGGGTACTAGTTGGTGATCACTGTATATATCAGCTCCACGACGTGTTCGTACATCTAGTAGAGTATTATGGAATCTTTTACTTATTAACACATGGTCAATTTGGTTGCGTGTGACCTCGTCCGGAGACTGCCGGTTGTATTTGTGTACATGCTTGAGGGGAAATTTTTACCGCCTATAAATAGAGCATTCGTGGCACAAAAATCTACAATCCGTTCACCGTTTCGATTTCGTATCTTTCCCAATCCATGACGTCCCATGATTGTGCAGTTGTGATTGTTGTTGTTGCCTACTTTGCCATTGAAATCGCCTAGTATTATCGTACTATGGTCGGTTCCAACTGATTTTAAAAATCGTCTTTGATATCTTCATCGGTGGGTTCGCGTAATATTGAATTATAGTTACATTGCGGAAGTTTGTGAAGAATGTGGCTGCTATTATACGGTCATTTCATTTTGGTTATATCAAAATTCCAACACCATTCGAGCGCTCATGATTATTTCCGCTGACCAGTTTGTAAACTTATGTTCCGCTGGCTTGTCCATCTGGTTTCTGCCAGCCCCAATATATCTAGGTGGTATGTTTCCATTTAAGCTGCAGCTTGGGCCAATCTGAAGCATCTTGTTAAATTATATTACTTTAAGTTAGTACATACAAGAACAACAACGGGTGTTTATAGAGTGGGATGAACGAAGTATGTAAAAACAAACAGTTATCAGTTTCAGTTCTAGCCTTGATCACTTCGGGTCAGTTCAGTTCATTTTTAAAAGAATGGTATATAAAACTATATTTTACTATAGAAACAAAAGTCAAAATAAAACAAAAATAATAGTTGGGTCAGTATATTTTATATCGACCTATATAGTTTATTTTTGGCTAAAATGTTTATAGGCAGTTACAAATAAGTAAAATAGATCTCGCTATCATTTTTTTCCATTTTTTTTTTAAATTTTATGGGTTTTTTAAATTTTGAAAATGAAAAAAATGAGTTCTTGGGTTTTACGAAATTTTTTAAGGACACAAAGCGCCATTTTTTTACAAAACAATTTTTGACAAATTTTAAAAAAAAAAATTTACGAATGTTTTTTTGAAAAAATTTTACGAAATTTTTTTTAAAAAAAATTGCCCCCTCTCTTCAAATTTTTACGGAATATTCATCGCACTCTCACAAAACCAGAACAGAAAGAAACATTTTGTGAGACTCAATATTTGTAAAAGTTATGGAGGAAATACTACGACTGGTCTGGCAATTTTTGACGTTATTTCAGTTTCTGCACATATGAATAGTTTTTTAAATTAATAACGAACCAATTAAGCGAAACTAAATGTAAGAAATAGAACTGATTTCATGTCTTGTTTTTTTTTTATTTTGACATTAGGTACATGTAATAATTGTCGTCGAATAATTTTGGGCCAAACAAAAGGGTTGTCAACAAATGCCATGCTTTTCACTATTTTTATTATTTAGAACATTAAGTTTAAAGAATCCTCCAAAAAAAATGGGGGTGCACAATTTTGCTGTTTTTTATACTAATTATTTTTTTTTTCTTTGGGAACTATAGCATTTAATTTATTAACTTGTTGAATATTTTGAAAAAGAATTTATATATACATACATTTAATAAGAAATTACATTGAATATTAGAGCTATTGTGGACCTTACAACTTAGGTTAGGTTGAAGAGACGTTTAAACGTCTCATGTCCATGGACATACACTTAAGCCAGTGGTTCGGCCTGTTGTGCGCTCCTTATTTATGATCTTTTTATACCTCACGAGTTACAGAAAATCGGTACTAGACGCAGTATCTTCCAGTCATATTCTCTGAGATGAGTCAAGTCTGGTAATATGTCGGACCCGAAATGTTGGGATCTTGCATGAATGACTGCCTGCCTCCCATAATCCTCCCATATGAGGGGCACCTGGTGAAATAAAACTCCACTATAAATTTTGGTAAATATTGTTCTGGGTGGCATCTTTTTGAAGATTCTTCTTAAACTCTAGCCTATCCTTCTTTATTAATTCTGCTGCTCCTAAAAAGTTAGTCCCATTATCTGAGTAGATCTTGGTTGGGCTTCCTCGTCGCCCAATAAAGCGAGATAAAGCGGCTAAAAAAGACTGAGTTGATAAATCAGTAGTGGGTTCTAGCTCTTCCTGTAAAATTCTTTATGTTGAAGGGTCCTTCAAAATCTACTCCAGTGTTGGTAAAAGGTCGAGTCACCATAGTTCGCTGGGGCCGAAGTGAGGCCATAATATGCGTTTGAGTCTGGTGTTTATACAAAACACAAGTTAGACAATTATGAATTACCTTCTTTATTAAGGGCTTCAATTTAAATATCCCAAATTCAGACCTGATTACGCGAGTCATGAGTTGATTTCCGCCATGCATCGTAATTTTGTGAATAAATTCTACTAACAAAAGGGTTAATCTCGATTCGTATGGGATACGAATTGGATGGCGCTCGCTATATGTAAGTGCTGGGGACTGAACAAGGCGGCCATTTGCTCTGATGATTCCTTTTGAATCAATAAATGAATTAAGGGATAAAAGACTGCTACTAGGTGAGAGTCTTTTCCTTTGGGTTAAAGCTAAATACTCCTCTGCGAAATAATGTTTTTGTGTTAAAACAATAAGACGATCTTTGATATCTTGGATTTCACCATGGGTGATTTCCGCTGAAGAAATTCTAAGTCGGGTCCGATTTTCTCCAAAACCGAATCGTAAATGCTAAGACTTTATATGCCCTAGGTAGAGAAGAGAATCTATCCAAAGGATCTTCAGCTGATGTGGTCGTGAAAACTTTAACTGTCTTTGCTTCTAACACTGTGTCGCTCATAATTTCGTGTCTAGGTCATCGGTCTTTTGGAAACTTTAGCCATTGGGGTCCAGTCCACCACAAATGATGTGACTGCAAATCATTTGGCGAACATCCTCGAATGGCTACATCAGCAGGGTTGCTTTCTGAATCTATATGCTTTAAATTTTCATTTCCCACATTATCTAAAATGTCTGAAATTCTATTTCCTACAAAGGCACTCCATGAACAAGGTGGTTTTTTGAGCCATGCTAGCTGAAGTCGGTCCAAAAGTGAGTTGAAATATTTTCAATTTGTAAGTTGGGAACCACCGCTGTGGTTAATTTTGCTAAGAGAACGGCCCCGCATAATTCTAATCTAGGCAGAGATATTTTTTGATTGATGCTACTCGAGTTTTCGCTGCTAAAAGAAACGTGTCGACGGTTTGATCTTAATGTTTTACTGTAACATAAAGAGTCGCGGCGTAAGCGCTTTCTGAAGCGTCACAGAAACCATGCACTTCAATTTTACTTGAGTGTTTGAATCTGATCCACCTAGGTACTGAAACTGAATCTATTGAAGGACAATTTTTAATGAAATTCTTCCAATTAATTCGAGTTATGGGCTTCAACGCGTCGTCCCAATCTACTTTATCCAGCCAGACTTGTTGGATGATAAGTTTCGCTACGATGATTACTGGAGCTAGCCATCCACATGGGTCGAAAAATTTGGCAGTTGTTGAAAGAACTTGTCTTTTGTGCACAATTCCCTTTCTTCCGTGGGGTGGTGATGTAAACGTAAAGTTATCAGATGAAATGTTCCATCGGATACCTAGAGTCTTCGTTGAAGTACCTTCCGAAATGTCCAACCAGTTGGCCGGCAAGAGTGAGTCAGGTGGCAGATCGCTAAGTAGATTGGGGTCGTTTGAACTCCATTTCCTCAATTCAAAACTTGCTGAGTCCATGGCTGCTACTAATTCTTTCATAGACTTGGATTCTTCGACAGTGTGACCTCCAGCTAGGGTACGTTTCTTAAACATCATCTGCCAATTGAATTAGGGTCCTAAGAGCGAGAAATGGGGCGCAATTAATTCCGAAAGTGACTGCTGAAAGTTCAAAGTCTTCAACTGGGTCATTTGCTGATTTTCTAAAAAGAATTCTTTGAAATGGGGCCTGACTTGGGTCGATTTGAATTTAACGATACATTTTGGTAACGTCCGCGTTGAATACGTGTCTAAAAAACCTCCATTTTAAAATCTGCCTGTTGAACCTGTTGAAGAATGCCCTGGATGTAAAACGTCATTAAGACCTTTCTTTTTTGACGTGGGACTTGACGCATTGAAAAATACCCTAAGTTTAGTGGTAACCCTATCTTGTTTAATAACTGCAAGATGTGGCAAATAGTAGCGAGGGGTATTCTTTGAATACGTGTCTAAAAAACCTCCATTTTAAAATCTGCCTGTTGAACCTGTTGAAGAATGCCCTGGATGTAAAACGTCATTAAGACCTTTCTTTTTTGACGTGGGACTTGACGCATTGAAAAATACCCTAAGTTTAGTGGTAACCCTATCTGGTTTAATAACTGCAAGATGTGGCAAATAGTAGCGAGGGGTATTCTCGGTTTCCTGGGGTCCCAGTTTCCGCATGTGTCCAAGTTCCAAATCTTCCATTATCGCTGCGTCGTATAGAGAATTGATTTCGGGCGTTTTTGCAACTTTCTTTCCATTCGATAGAATTGCGCCATTGCGATATTTCAAGATGCTCCAAGTTCAGCACAAAATTTGAAAGACATCGTGACAATATGTCGTCCATCTTCATTTCCTATCATTTTTGTTTGATTTTGCAAGGGGTTGTAGCATACAACTTGAGTTTAATAAGAAGAATTATCCAACTGAAAACGAATTGAAATAATTATGTCTATTGGAAGGAATATACAGCATCAGCACGCATTTGTCCAGCCTTATTGCTCGTCGGTGGGATGGGTTTTGGCTGCTTTCAAACCTAAGGCTGCTACTATTAAATAAAGTTGTGCTTAAAATTGATTCTGGTAGACACAAGGAGAGGGATAGTAAAGTCTAGGATCTGCTTTTTTTTCAAAACATTAAGGTGCTTATGATGTAAGAGCACAGTGCCCACCCATCCTGTCTACCATAACTAAAACCGTTAACATATCATAATGGTTTTGTAGACCACTCATAGTTCCGGCCGCTTAAAAGAAATCAGACATTTAATTTAGTCTTAGCACATGATTTTTGATTTCAAATATTTATTTACACACAAATTCATTTTGGTTATATTATTGCTATTCAAAAATGACGGGAGCTTAACGTTAGTTCGGTTTCGGTGAAACATTTCATAATATACATATTTTAATTAACTAAAAACAACTAAAATATATTTTACCAAGGTAAATTTAATATTAAAATTTTATATTAAAGTAAAGCTTAATTTATTGGAGAGAAAAAAATAATAAACGTTGTTTTTTATTCTTTTGAATTAGTCCGAAACTAATTAAATTTAACAATTATTAAAGAAAAAATGATTTTGGAAGTTCTCTCTTATTAGGAGAGAACGAGAGAGACAGAAGGAGCTATTGCGGTAAATAGGCTCTCACTGTATACATCTCGTAGTGAGGAAGTTCCATCATACGTAACAATAAATAAAATGCTCACTTACTTGTATCCATGATCCAACGCTGAAAGGCCTTTTATGATGAGATGGTGGCAGTGAAGCCAAGTCGATGGTAATTTGAGCTGCAGTTCTCAATTAATCGTAATCACTTTCTTGTGTTATCTTTCTTTGATTGATGTTTTTATATACATATATATTCAAAACAGTCTTATTTCGCAATAATTTGCCCAATTTTATTTCTATTTATGAAGATATATTCTTTTTAATCAAATCGACAAAAACATGATTTCTATACCTGGCACACACAATACATACGAGTATATAACTACTCTATTATTCGCGCATTTTTCTATCGCATTATACGAACCATTCACTTCACTTGTTTCACCGACCGAATATTCTTTATAAATAAATTATTAATTAGATTAGCAAGGTTTGACAACTCTGTTGTCTCGGAAAAAATTCACAATTTATAAATAGTAAGAATTTTGCATGCTTATTCAAAAGTCAAAAATTTTCTTACACAAAACCGCGATTCAACGATTCGTGAATCTACTTCACAGGTTCACGCTAAAATGCATGAAACCATTTACACCGACGCAGAAAGACAATTTTGTTAATTATGTTAATATTTCCTTGTGTAAGCAGGGAACAAAAATTAACACTAGTGGGGATTATTGATGCAGGGAATGATTTTATTGATCTGGCAGCACGAACGGTACTGGCAGTGACAGAATGAGAGCATAGGCACTCCACCATTGACCTCAAATGAGGGCACTCAGCTGAGACGTGAGATTTGATAATCACCTGGCCGACCTGGACAGACATCGAATACCTTTAGGCAGATATCAAATGAAGAGGCATATTTTCTATAATCTTACCATCACAGAGGGAGCAATTAAAAATAACCAAATGAGATGAAGTTAATCCCAAACTTCTCAAGGGCTTTCAAACTTTTATTGAAAGGAAACTTACGTGTGTATTCAAATATTCGAAACACAAAAAAAAAATGTTAAACTTTTGGGAATGGTGTAGTCACTGGTTAAAAAATAATGATTTCTCTGACCCAAAACTATTGACGGAATGGAGTCATGCCATTTAAGTTACTACTATTTATTGGCTCGGATATTCCAATATGGCTGCACTTTGCTTGTGGGATTTAAATATGTAACAAATAAATAGAGAAATATGCCTATAAATGTGTGTTTAAATACTCCTTTCCCCTACACGTTTTATATTTTCTAATATTATTCCTGAGCGGACTGAGTGATTTAGTATTTATCTTAAAGACATCGACGAAGATCAATGTAATATGAGATTCTAACGCCCAGTTCCAAACCGGATGTTAAAGTGTTCATCCACCATTGGTTGATCTTAAAACCTGCATACTTTATGGGGTCGTTCGTTTACAACACATATTGACAATTAAAAATATGAAGTAAAAATCTGATTTCCGGGTGGAAAACAACGGAAAGCGGATACCGCTTGAATATGCAAATTATTGACGTATGTCTTTTGCATGATAATTACCATTAGATTTACCTTGCATATCTTCCAACTTGTAGTATAATTTTCCTAATTTACGATGAATTCGAGCTTTGAGGAAAGTTGGGGCCAACTTGGAATTATAGCCTTGTTCAAAGTTGCTTAACCGGAAGTTTCATCGGTATATCTCTTGTCCTTCTTCGTAAGAAACTTCATGCGACCTGAGGTTGTATAATTTCTCATTACGCTCGAATTGTTTGCGCATAAAGTCAGCAGCCTTAGTACGTACAACATCCAACGAATAGTCACGATTTAATTGTATGGACCTATCATCCAGCATATTTAACGTTCTTAATAAACGATAAGATGAACCGTTTGTTACCATGTGTTGGCCAAAAGTCATACGATAAGGAGAGGTACCTATAGACGAATGGAAACTTTACTAAGAGAACACGCGATGTTGCCTAATTGAACATCCCAGTCCTTTTGGTCAGGTTTCATTGTCTCAGAAGTTCGTTAAACTTATGGTCCTTGAACTGGGTCCCATTGTCAGAAACGATGGTTTCCGGAACACCAAAAGTATAAAATAAGTCTTCCAGATAAACAATTATGGAATCGGCAGTAAACTTCCTAACATGATGTATAAAGGGAAATTTAGAAAAAAGGTCTAAAACGACGAATATTCCTTCCTACATTACCTAACTTTGATCTTGGGTATGGGCTTAAAAAATCAACAAAAAGTTTCTGAAAACTTCTATGGGTTTCTCCTGTACTTCCCATGGGTGGTCTCATAGTTTGATTCGGGTGTTTGGTGGTTTTACAAACCTCGCACGAATTTATATAAGTTTTCACATCGTTTACCAAATTGGGCCAGAAATAATACCGTCCGATTCTTTCCAACGTTTTGTTAATCCCGAATGTGATGCAAAGGGGTCATCATGATTCCTTTGAAGGACTTCTGGGACCAATCCCTTTGGAATCCACAACTTCCAGGCCATGTCATCCGCTGTTTTCTCACCTACCACATGCTCGGTCCGCCTATATAAAAAGCCATCAATAATCTTTAAGTCTGGAGTATGACTGATATTCTTTTCAACCCTTCTAATCAATTCTGTGTAGTCGTCAGAACGAAAGTGTGTAGACTGCAAATCTACAAAAATCCCTCTGTCAGTCCCTACGTTAGATAGACAAAAGACCTCAGACAAGTCTTCACAGTTGGTACGTGAAAGCGCATCAGGAACCACATTCTGCGATCCTTTTCGATGTTCTATTTTAAAACGATAGCCCTGAAGTTTCAAAGCCCATCTTGCCAGCCTGGTACTTAAGTCGTTTTGGGACATGAGCCACTTTAAAGAGGCGTGATCAGTAATCTCAGTAAACTTATGACCCTCAACGTAAGCCCTAAATTTCTTTATGCTCAGCATTGCTGCTAAGCACTCTTGTACGGTGACACTGTAGTTGCGTTGGGCTTGGTAAAGTTTCTTAGACATAAATGCTATAGGAAACTCGTCACCCTCCGCATTCTTCTGCACCAATACTGCTCCTATTCCTGTTTTGCTTGCATCACAGTGTATATAAAAGCGTTGTGAAAAATCTGGACTATGCGGAACAGGGGCTGAACTCAAGATGGCCTTTAACTCCTCAAAGGCCTTTTGGGCCTCATCTGTCCACGCGAATTTTCTGTTTATCTTAGTTAAATCGGTAAAAGGGGACGAAATGGCAGCATAATACCTCACAAACTTTCTGTACCAACCGGAC
This sequence comes from Eudasyphora cyanicolor, assembly GCA_963930755.1. Taxonomy (NCBI): domain Eukaryota; kingdom Metazoa; phylum Arthropoda; class Insecta; order Diptera; family Muscidae; genus Eudasyphora; species Eudasyphora cyanicolor. The sequence continues at coordinate 136,123,073 of OZ005734.1, forward strand.
ATGCCTAGAAACCGTCTAATTTGTTTTACAGACCTAGGTGTCGGGAATTCTGTTACTGCCGATACTCTTTCTGGGACTGCTCGAATGATGCCATTTCCCACAACATGGCCAAGATAACGGACCTCTGTCCCACAAAATTTGCTCTTCTCAACGTTAATGGTGAGTCCAGCTAACCGCAAACACCTAGCCACTTCCTGTAGCACTTCCATATGCCGCTCAAATGTGGCAGACACCACCAGCAAATCATGCAGATAGACAAACACTTCAGTTCGTAGGGCCGCTGGTATTACCCTGTCCATCAGCCTGGGGTGCAATGCACAGGCCGAAGGGCATTACCTTAAAATGGCAAAGCGGCCTCCCAGGAACTGTAAATGCTGTCTTATCATTCGATGATTCGTCTTGTGGAATCTGCCAGAAGGCGTCCTTTAAATCAAGGCTACTTATGAATTTAGCCTTTGGCAGACGGCTCAGAATGCCGTCTATCTGAGGAAGTGGATAGGCATCGCCTATGGTTACAGAATTTAGCTTCCTACTGTCTAAACACAGTCTGTTTTTCCCTGTTTTCGACTCCTCTATCACACCCATAGCTAACATCCGGTCTAGTTCCTCGTTTATCAACTTTTTTATGGCGGGAGATGCTGGAAAATGTCTCTGTTTTATGGGACGAGCATCACCTGTGTCAATGACGTGGCATAATAAGTTTGTTCTACCAAGTCCCTCTTTTAAAAAAGATGGAAAAAAATCGATAATTTTCTGTAGCCCAAAACGTTGTTGCACAGTGAGCACCCTCTGATCTGAAATCTCGTTGATATATCGCGTGTTTTTTTTAGGGGTATAGAACTTCGAATTGAAATAAAACACAAGAAAATCGTTTTAAGGTCCATCAATTTGGCTTTATTGGAAGGATAATTTTATGCCATTAATGTTTAAATATGATTTCGGGCATGCGGCCGCCGCGGCTGGCTCGAATAAAGCCAATTATACAGGTCCAATTTTAAACCACTTTTTCGAGCATATGGGGCCGTATGTCGGCAATAACGCCACGAATGTTGGCTTCCAATTCCCCAAACGTTTCTGGTTTGTTGGCGTAGACGAGCGACTTCACATATCCCCAAAGAAAATAATCCAATGGTGTCAAATCACACGATCTTGGTGGCCAATTGACAGGTCCATTCCGCGAAATTATGCGCTCATCGAATGTTTCCTTCAATAAATCGATTGTGACGTGCGCTGTGTGGCATGTAGCGCCGTCTTGTTGGAACCACAACTCATCCACATTCATGCCATCCAATTCGGGAACAAAATAGTCGGTTATCATGGCTCTATACCGGTCTCCATTAACGGTATTGATGTGCACGGTGGCGAATCGATTCATTCGGGTCCTCTTCAACACTTTGCTCTACAGCGGCAATTGTTTCTTCGGTGCGCACTGTTCGACGTCTCTGCGGATGCGTATTATCACATAGAGTAAACATAGTGCGAAAACGATCCATGGTTAACCGAATTAATTGCTCTGATGGACGATTATGTCGACCATAAAATGGACGGAGCTTGCGGTAAACTTCGCGAACTGAACCATTATTTTCGAAATAAATTTGCACGATTTGCAAGCGTTGTTCTTTTGTCAACCTGTTCATGATGAAATGGCAAACCAAACTGAACATAAATGACATTAGAGTTGCCAGATTTGACCACAAAATGCCAGTTTTATCTCTATTCGAAAAACAAAGCTGTAAAAAAAACACCCTTTACAAAGAACAGACCGGAGAATAAGCAGCCGAAATCAAATAAGGAGGAAGCAGATCAAACAATTTCCAAAAGTCTATCCCAAGAATCAAATTTTGGGACAAACTTGGAACAATAAACAGTGTAATGGACGATACATTTCCTTGAAATGAAATATCAGTGGTAAATACACCAACAACAGTCTGTGGTTTACCATCTGCGGTCTTAACAGTGGTGCCCAATTCTTTAAACGAGACATTCGAATTTAAAAATTCCAAGGCGGCCTGGGATCCCAAACAGGAAACGGATGCTCCTGTGTCTAACAAACCAATAAACTTTTTCCCCATCAAAACGACTTCCGCATAGGGGCGAACATCGCCTGGCTTATCAAACACGGAAACAGAAAAACTCTTTTTACAGGATTTGACATTTCTCCAAAACTTCCGTATACGCTGGCTTGATCTTGTAGCTTCGGATTTGCCTCGACAAATTCTGGCTCGCAACTCATTGTATTTTCGTAATCGTTCGTGAAACGGTATCAAGGGATGTGGGCCTTTACTCACGATACAATTTTGTTTGTTGTATTTTAGTTTTTAATAAACTGTAGGTTACTTAGGTTTTTGTCTAAATGTGGGTCACTTCCGGTCTGCCCTAATTCGGAATAGTTTCCATTCAAAAGAAAATTAGATAAGGATTCACCACTCTCGTCTACGGAATGTTGAAGTATTGTCGTATAATTATTCTGAGCTATTGGGATAGTTTGGTTTTTGTTGCACCCTGTGGCGCATTCACTTGGAAGTTTTTTGGATTTGAACTGCATTTCCGGAAATTTGGTTTATAAATTTGTTTTGCACCACATCCATAGCAAAATACAGTGTGCTCCGCAACACAGTCTTGGTAACGATGGCCCAAGTTCTTGCAGTTCCAACAAATTTCAGAAACATCACCCTCAAATTGAAGAACTTCCGGTTCCGTTTCAACGGCCAGTTCAACCTCTGACAACCGTTTATGGAATGGACTACTTTTACCACTACAAATATCAACTCCATGTTTTCGACACATATCTTGTAGGAAGAATTCCCGCCTCCGACAGATTCCACGAAGATCGCTAACTGAGTCGACCGTCATATTGAGGATTTCATGCTGTATTTCCGGAAGTAAATCTCGCCTTAAAATTTCGACTAATGTCTTGTCACTAAGGGCTACCTGTAGCCTATCGACCAATTCTATGACCGACTCATAAAAAATGTCAAATGCTTTACTTACCTTTTGTTTCCAGTCCTTGATCATTTCTCTAATATCAATGTCTGTCCGTGAGTCCGTATATTGCTGTCTTAAAGCACGGCGTAAATCGGACCATTGAAAGTTTGCGTTCGATTCATGAAAACGCCAGAACCAATCATTTGCTTTGCCTCCAAAAAGAACGCCAGCATTTCCACACAAAATCGAAAAATTTCCATTTAGGGTTTGCCTGGTTAGCGCTTCAACCCGGCATAAAAATTTGTCCACCGACAAACTATTGGAAGTACCAGTGAATTTAAGCCTTCAGTTCAACATTATTTGACTGACCTTGTCTGGTCTACAAACCAAATCAGTAACTGTATTCGAAACACTTGTATGGGAGCGATTTACATATTTCCTGCCTGGGAAAAATCCAGTCCTTGGCTTGTATTATGACGGCTTTCAGCGCCTCCAGGTAATCCTAGTAGCTGCTCAAATGTACGCTGTTCTACATCCGGTAATTTTGCATAACTGGTGCACGATTTGTGGACGATGGGGCAGATAACGTTCGGGGGTCATTCAGGTTCAGATTTAATCTTGAAAGACTGGCCTCAATGCCGTTTTCAACTAATTTAGAAATTTGACTTGATAAAGAGGCCAACAGATGGGATTGCTGCTCAGCTACAACAGAAACCACAATATCTTTAATGTTGTTTGCGGTCACATGCTGGGCTGTATTAATTATATCACTGTCTGTCTGGTTTGGGACAGACGCAGTCAATTCTGTGGTACTACTTGAGTCATAATTTTTGGCTTTAGAAGAAGACCTTGTCAACCTTGGGACAATGTCTGTTGAGATGATGCAGCGGTAGATAGCAAAGGATCCTTTGTAACTTTGGTACCACAAATTGGGCATGTAGATTTAGTTCGAACGTAATTATTTATACATAGCTTATGGAAAATGTGCTTTCAAACAGTTTGGGTCAAATCAGACTTATTAACAGCAGTAGAATTGCATATACCACATATATGTTCGTTGCCAGCATCAGTCCCTGCTGAACTAAGATCTTCCGTGCTATGCCGGACAGACATTTTGTTAAACAAATGTATACGTATGACTATAACAAAATAACACCTATCTCGCTTCGACAAAAAGACAAAATTAAATAAATCGAAAGAAATTCAAATAACAAAACTACAATTTATGTAGGAATATAGGTACCTAAAAAAATCGATAATATTTATAATCAGCAAACATGTCTGATTTCCTTCACGTGCCGGTATGAAAATAGGGGATTTCAAAAATTTATAAAATGTTTTCGTATAAAAAAAAGCAGAAGAAAATTTTTTGAGACAGAAACATAGGATAAAAATCAATGAGAGAATTTTTTATTTACAATGGATAAGAACATCATCTTTAACTATCTTATATTCCAATTGCAAAATCTAAAGGGCAAAACAGTTCAGGTTTCTAATGGTCAGTTTCAGGTACGAGGACACACAAATTCTGAATTCTCATAACAATCCAGAAACCAAATATCATTCTGAAAAAACAAGGGATACCGTATATTACTCCAACCGGAATATATTCGTAAGCACTACTGCTTTTGTCAAATCACAAATTCCAATGAAATCGTAATATACGAGGAAATAGGAAACAGAAAGGAGAATTTGGAAAAGTTAAAATAAAAAGGAAAATTAAGCCAAGCAGGAAATTTAAAATGTTGATGACCTTATATCACAATTAAAACATACCAAAATATGTCCTTTTCGTCCTGTTCGGGCCCCACGTTGGGCGCCATTAAAATGTAGCATACAACTTGAGTTTAATCAGAAGAATTATCCAACTGAAAACGAATTGAAATAATTATGTCTATTGGAAGGAATATACAGCATCAGCACGCATTTGTCCAGCCTTATTGCTCGTCGGTGGGATGGGTTTTGGCTGCTTCCCAACCTAAGGCTGCTAATATTAAATAAAGTTGTTTGGCGTGCTTAAAATTGATTCTGGTAGACACAAGGAGAGGGATAGTAAAGTCTAGGATCTGTTTTTTTTCAAAACATTAAGGTGCTTATGATGTAAGAGCACAGTGCCAAGGAGAGTGATAGTAAAGTCTAGGATCTGCTTTTTTTTTTCAAAACATTAAGGTGCTTATGATGTAAGAGCACAGTGCCCACCTAAAACCTGTCTACCACAACTAAAACCGTTAAAATATCATAACTCATAGTTCCGGCCGCTTAACATTTAATTTAGTCTTAGTACATGATTTTTGATTTCAAATATTTATTTACACACAAATTCACTTTGGTTATATTATTGCTATTCGAAAATGACGGGAGCTTAACGTTAGTTCGCTTTCGGTGAAAAATTTCATAATATACATATTTTAATTAATTAAAAACAACTAAAATATATTTTACCAAAGTAAATTTTATATTAAAGTAAAGCTTAATTTATTGGAGAGAAAAAAATAATTGCGTATCGAATTGTTCGAATAAGTGGAAAATAGTTTTAACAGCACTGGAACTCATACCAGTTAACAAAAGAAGTAACAAATACCTTATGAGTTCATCAACCTTTATCTCTCTATACATATATGTATCTCATGTGTGTATGTGTATAAGTATGTATATTAGCACAATTAAAGTTTTAGTTGTTCATGTGCGAGTATAAATTAAACAAAATTTATAATTTAAAGGGATTAAATGTTCATAAAATTAACTTTTAACAATTTGTTAATAAATCGCAATGCATATCGGTCAACAAAAAGACAAATTAGATTCAATTTACGGATGTATATTCTGAACTGTTTAATATTGCATTCGTAGCTGATCAGTCGTAGTGAACGGACGTGTTTAGTACAGAGCGGATAGTTAAAATCTATTACGCAGTAACTATTACGCAATCGCAAAAAAAAATCTGTACAAAGTCTGGAAGGCCTACATCGTAGTACCTATTACGGGCTAATACAGACAAAAAATTAATAAATGCCTTCGCGTTCCGATGGAGCGGGGTTCCCCAATCGTCCTAGTGTCCGTCCGTTGGTCTTGGCCAAAGCCGACCACACCAAACATGGTGAAAATTTCCACCCAGTATTCATAACAGCTGGTACGGTAAGGGGAAAACGTCATGTCCGACCGTCAAAACGGAAGCAGAATGAGCACGGGATAGCGCTCAGAGTTTTGACGAAGTTGGAGGCTGTTGAGGTTTCGGCTCTTACCAAAAAACAAAAAGAGTCACTTACCTGGGCTAAAGGCGTCAAAGATGCTTTTAAGGTCCATAAGCCGGCTGAAAGAGCCACAAATTCAGCTGTGTTAACGGCTAATAAAGTCAAAAGAATCAGATCACCTGATGAACCCCTGCCTTCGAAAAAGGCAAGAGGCCCTAATGTCACCATCAACAGGACACTCACCAAGCCCTTCAATGAAGTGGCGAAGGAGAGTCTAGTGATGGCCGTTATAGACAGAAGTAGTGAGGATGGATCCATCCTCAAGGACAAATGGAGCCATGTGCAATCAGCCATTATGGCTCATTACCTCGATGTCCGTAGAGAAATGCCGGGAACACCACCAATCTGCAACGATACGGGATGGCATTAGGGGAGAGTAAAGCTCATATATTTCGGTGATGCCAGATCAGTAGACCTGTATAAGGCTGCTCTCAGTCGAGCGGGTGAGGTGTGGCCGGGTGCCCTATTGGATATTGTCGAAAAAACAACATCCCTAGTCACCCTAGAGCCATCACCTGGGTTACAGAAGAGCCCTCCAACCCGGCTGACATATTAGAAATAATAAAAGATTCCAATCGTGGTCAGCCCGCCCATAATTGGAGAATCAGCAAGTTGGGTGAGGCGGATGGTAAAAAGCGGCAGGTCAATTTGATCCTTAACGCTGAATCCACCTCCCATATACAACGAGCAAGTGCAACCCTACAGTAGGGCTTCGAGACTATAGTCTTGAAGGTATACAAGCAGGATATAGTTCCCACTGTGGAAGGTGAGTCGTCCACAGTGGTTGATACACAGCTTTCTGGAAGTGCGGAGGTATCCACGCCAATTATTTCTGGTGACTCCAACTCTAACAGAAGATCTGTAATGTCCTACTCGGAGGACGAAAGCTCTTCTTCTGACACAGAGGGGCTGAGGGGAGTCTCCGGACTCTTTGACGCATCTGGCGGGGACACGCTTCTCGATGATACGAACGAAGAGTTCGATAACACCCTTGTCGGGGTGGATGTTAATCTGTCAATTACCAATGATGGTAAGAATTTTACAGATTAACCTCCATCACGCTAAAGCAGCCTCAGCGGCTCTATTGCTGCGCCTGTCCACAGGTGCAGTAGACATCGTTCTGATACAGGAGCCCTACGCAGTGGGAGGAAGGTTAGGTTAGGTTATAAGAGGATGACACTAGAGCTGATCTAGTGTCTAAGACTGGGCCATGTTTGATCCATTGCTATTCCTCATGTTGTTGTTTTGGGTTCTTCTCTTCCGATTTCCTTTTATATTGTGGATTATTTCCGCGGGATCTGTACTGATGCAAACCCCGGATGTTTTCTAATATTATGGGCGCCATTTTGAAGCCCTGATGAATGCCAATATTTTTGTTGGGTCGTAGCCTTGAATTTCCGTTAATGTCTGGAAATAAAAAGAGCCGAGTATCCTTTTTCTTCTTTTGCATAGGGCAGGGCACTAACAAAGGAAGTGATAACCATCTTCCGAATAGTCAGCATCCCCACACCATCGACATAAGTCATCATTTCTGATGCCGATTCTTACCATATGTTTTCCTAAGGAATTATGCCCCGTTACTACGCCAATTACGGCCCTTAGTTCATCCCTCTTCATCCTTAGTAGGCGTTCAGAATTTCGCGATTCCTTTTCGTCCCAAAGTAGTTTCGTCTGTTCACAAGCTGCAGAGGTGTTCCACCGTCTGTGCCATTTCTCCCCGCTCTTCTCTTTGATCCTGGAAAAACAGTGAGACAAAGGTGGTAAAACATGCGGATCATCGCCCCCTGTAAGGCGTGCTCCATTCTTAGCTAAAGCATCTGCTTCTTCGTTACCCGGGATATCTTTGTGGCCTGGCACCCAGCACAGAGTAATTTTATGCTGTTCTGTGAGATTCACCAATTCTCTACGACAGCGGCTGACTACCTTTGACCTTATATCCGGTCCCCTTAACGCCTTTATTGCTGCTTGGCTATCAATGAAAAAACTGATATCGCTGTTGAATATCGGTCTAATTGATATAACTTCCGCAGCTTTTAAGATTGCGTATATTTCCGCTTGAAATATACTACATTCATCCTTTAGTTTGCAGGATTCGCGAATGTTTATAAAGGTCTCACACAGTGAGTAATCCGTGTGTGGAAGGTCAACTCCATCTTCAAGTATCTTTGTGTGTCGGACAGGTGCCCTGCCGATCTGGTTTAGTTCATTTAGCCTTACTAAAATCATTTCTGCGGTTTCTTGAATAAAAATATCCAGGGGAAGAATGTTCATGATAATTTCCAGAGCTGTTGTTGCAGTCGATTTCATAGCTCCCGTGAGATGAAGCAGTGACACTCTATTTATCTTACTTAATTTCATTGTGTGAGTTTTATACTTTGTTATTGGCCACCAGACATGACATCCATAGCTGGCAATTGGTCGAACGATCGCGGTGTATATCCAGTGAAAAAGCTTAGGTTTCATGCCCCATTTGTTACCTACTAGTTTCTGGCACGCATACAATGCCGCGAAGGATTTCTTTACTCTTTCATTCGTATTTTCTATCCAGTTAAGCTTAGAGTCGAGTATTACTCCAGTAGAAGGGAAATGAGAGAGCAAAAGTGTAATTTGATACTATTAGGCCACTTCGTGGGTGGTCTGATGACGTCATCGTCCATTTAATGTGTGTGTATGTGTGAATTCGTACGTCTGTGTCAATTTTATGTGTATGTATGTGTGAATTCTGACATCGTCGTCGATTTTATGTGCTTACATTCCAATGTAATTTGATACTATTTGGCCACTTCGTTGGTGGTCGCCAGATGTTCTGTAGGTCTGAATCAGTGTTTATGTTTATGTATGTGTGAGTTCATTGAACTTGGCTTTGAAGTAACCTTGAGATCAGCATGACTCATTGGTATGTGCGTCTGCAGCTGGGCTTTGCTGTACATCTAGGTATGGTTGATTCTAGAATCACATTGTGAGTCCGCAGCTGGGCTTTGCTGTATATCTAGGTATGGTTGATTGTCGAATCACAAATACACATATGGTATGTGTGTCAACGGTTCCCCACCAGTCCGTCTTTCATACACACATGGTATGCATGTATGTGTGTCAACGGTTCCCCACCAGTCCGTCTTTTGTGTCAGTCTGTCTGTCCGTGTCAGGCTATTGGTTTGTGTGTCCAAATCTTAGTTTTATTCACTGTTCTTTCCTGGCAATCCATGTGTTTATTTCTGTAAACAGTTCCCCACCAGTCCATCTTTTGTGATAGTATGTCTGTCCATGTTAGGCTATTGGTTTGTGTGTCCACATCTTAGTTTTACTCACTGGTCTTTCCAAGCAATCCCTCTGCCCAAGCCAAGCCAATAACAAATTGAGGGTGATCGCCTGGCGATCCAATGAATTTTTTTTTGGCGATCTGCAAATTTTTGCCTTTTTAAAACAAACAAACAAAGTGGACGTAAAACGATCAGCAAGTCCGCCAGTCAAGTGAATTGGGTGAGCGCCCAGTTATTACATCAAATATATTACTACAGCCTGGGAAACCTATGGTTGAGCCACAGGTAAACAATTCTCAGACTGTAATACAATCTATTTTAATGGCATACATTGATAAATATCCTGAAACATTGGATGCTTTTATGGATATAATCAATGAAGAAGAAGCTCAATATATTTTAGATTTAATTAATTATTAAAAATATACTATTTATACGATTTTTTGTTCTATTATTCACGTTACATTTCATTCATTAAATTTTAAATAAAACATAAATATAATATTAAATAAAATATATTTTTATTTTGCAAGGCCAATGATTTGTTAAGAGCTTTCATCCTCTTTTTACTTTAGAGGGAGAGGGGATACATAAATTGAGGTTTTCAAATAGATATAAATAGGTGCAGATTTTTATGAAGACTACAGTCGAAATTTTAAAATTAACAAGATGACATCGAATACTGAGGTTATTAAATCATTCAACAGTATGAATTTCAAAAAAATTCTAAGTATTAAGGATATGACTCCAGACATGGAATTTGCTGTAAGAGGAGCCTACAAGACTGTTGGTACATATGGAGAAAAAAACGTGTTAAGGCTGGACAACTACATTTTGTATTTACCATCGAGATTTCTCTCTCTGGGAGATGAAGCAATAAAACGACTCTGCGATGGAGTGTTTTCCGTAGTTAAAACACCATTACGAGAAGGATCAGATTTATGTAAATTAGAATTAAGACAAATAATTGCCACAGATGCATTTTACTCTTTATTTTAATTTAAAATCAATTTTAGCTTTCATATTAACATTACTATATCATTTCCATTATAATATTCTAAAATAAAAGTTGTTTTTAAATTTTCAAATTAAAAAGCTCTTGTGTTTTCATTTGAATCTGATAGTTGTGGGTGTTTTATATAAAAGAGAGTCGATATGCCATCTCAGAAAGTAATTAAGTAACAGACGTTTATAAGGAAACATGATTCCTTTAGAAATGGATATCTTAAAACCACGCTACGTTATGGACGATCGATTTCATCGTGAGGATAAACGTTTGCAAACGTTTGATTTGTGGCCACTAAAGTATATTAACCCTAAGGTGATGGCTATGATAGGCTTCATTTATACTGGTGAAAATGACAAAGCAAAATGTTATTTTTGTGAGGTTGAAATATATTCTTGGGAACGTACAGATTCCCCGGTTTCGGAATATATGCGATGGTCGAATAATTGTCCATTGATGAGACGCTGCATTACTAACAATGTACCCATAAATTTAAAAGAATTAGATCGACATCTTCCAAAGTTAAGTTTTGATGTGTGTGGAGTTTATAACAGTGGAACTGAACTACGATACTGTACTTTCAAAACACCATATCAGAGATCAGGATCCAATGCTTTACAAATACGAGAGAAGCGATTTCCATTTTCAACATTACCAGAGGAGAAAACGACCGATTCATTACTTCGAAAGTTTTTAATATTTATGTTTACAATATTTGTTTTTAAAGGAATACATTCAATTTTGAAGAAATAAAAACACATGTTACGATTTGTTTTTGTTCTTAGTACTTTATTTCATTTATAACAGATTCTTGTATTTTATTATAATTGTTCTCTACAAATATATATAGTTTAAACATGTTATTTAGTGCACATCTAAATTTATTGTCTGGATGTAACGGACATATATATTTCGAATAATAGTTTTCACATTTCTTTAAACTTATTTTATTTTCCAAATTTATGACAGATGTTGTAACATAATTTAATAAAAAATCTTGTTTTGCTTTACCAACAACAAAAATATATATTTATAATTATTTAGGGGTGATAGAAAATCACCTACACAGCTGTAATCTACTGATCCCATTGACCAATCCAGTCCATTAACAAATTTCTTGCAGTAGGTGTTTGTTCTTAGTCCTTCATAACTTAATTCTCGAATATCGAATGGTTCCTTGAATACAACGTAATTCGGAGCGATTGATGAGCCGGCCATATATGCCAATTCTTTCATATAAATGCTGTTGCCATTACCATGACAATATTGAAAATCCAATAACGCAATCTCAGACCTGTTGATTTTGAACATTTTGCAAGAATTTTGCTGATGAACTAAAAACGTTGAATTTTGCTGCTGAACTGAAAACGTTTTAATATTCCAGTTACTTTATATACGATTTTCGATGGCATTGTGGTGTTTTATTGAATTGTAGCAAATATTTTAAACATTGGAGATTGCCATAGCTATCAAAATATTCATTTTTCTCATTGTTTTTGAAGTATGCCACTCAATGAGTTCCAGGACCTTTATGTGAGTCAAGGTTAACAATTCCACACTCTTTAATAGGGGGCTTTTTGGGGAGTTTGTCTCGCATAAAAACTCCTCTAAAATAGGGAATGTGTTTTTTACCAAATATTTTTAAATCAATGTCTGTTAAAGGCCTGTTGGGTAGCTGGTCTATTAGTTTTTTGTCAAAGTTTTATTATTGTTGTTATTGTATACAATGCCCATTCCTTCCTTATATGGCTTTAGGTAAATCCCCTTACCCACTGCAATATCCTCCATAGCCTTATTATGACGAATATTTTCCTCAAGTTGTTTTTTAGCATTCTTAGTCGAGTTTACTGCTTTTGCTATTGATGCTCCACCGGTGGCTAACGCTCCCATAGCGCTAAGTGCTGTTAGAATTGGTATTATGGGTAGGAAACCACCAATTTTAGGTACTCTTATAACCCTAGGTATAACAACTTTAGATTTTTTTCCTCTGAAGGATTTACCAATCGATTTTTGTGCAATCTTTATAGCTGTGGTTATGTCTTCTAGTTTTTGTTTCTTCAGAACCGAGGTAGCATTCTTCACCGCTGATGAAAACAGTTTTTTCCCACATACACCATTCTTGGTCATACCCATCCCCAATTTTGCTTTAGCCTTCATAGCTTTAACTCGTCCCCAATCTTTTTCTGCTAAGTCTTTATCTGCTCTATTTCGTTCTTTTATATTTTCAGTTTTGGAATAAGCTATATCATGGATTTTGCAAGCCTCGTCTAAACCATTTATTCCTTTATCATTTCTATCCAGTCGTTTCTTCAGTTTTGTTCCAGGCCCACAAAAATTATAACAGGGTAAATGCAGTTCAAATGGCAATGAAGTAATTAAATTATTCAACAATCCTCTCCCTTTGACGTCCCTTTTGGTATTAATGTTGTTTTTCGAATAAATTATCATTTTATACGTTTTTCACCTAAAGGTTTAAATAATATAAAATTGAGTGAAACAAATTATTAATTCAGTTGCAAAAATGCGGTTAGTAAAGCAGGATACGAATATTGATGTTAGAAATTTCGATTTCACACAAACAAAATCTCAGAAAATCAGACATAGCTCTTTGTTACAGAATTCAATACGAGCTATAATCGTGGGTCCTTCCAATTGTGGGAAAACTAATATTATGATAAACTTGATTGAAAGTCCAAACGGATTGAAATTTGAAAATATATATTTATACTCAAAGTCGTTACATCAACCAAAATATGAATATTTAAAGAAGCTCATTTCAACCGTAAAAGGCATGGGATTTTACACATTTTCTGAAAATACTACTGTCATACCACCCGATAAAGCGAAAATGAATTCCATAATGATATATGATGATGTCGCCTGCGAAAAACAAAATAATATTCGTGCTTATTTTTGTATGGGTAGACATAATAATATAGATTCATTTTATTTATGTCAAACATACACACGCATCCCGAAACATTTAATACGTGATAATGCTAACATAATTATTATTTTCAAGCAAGACGTAATGAATATTTTCAGTGACCACGTTGGAAATGATATGACATTTAATAATTTTATGGATATATGTCGAACATGTTGGAAAGAAAAATATGGTTTTTTAGTTATAAGTAAGGATAGCGATATTACTGATGGACGGTATAGAAAAGGATTTGATGTATTTATTTACATTTAGTAAATGATAATATCTCAACTGAAACAGATGGTACAATCATAGTACCGGTTGAATGCTATTGAACTTAAAAAAAAAAATCATTGAAAACACAAATATCAGCCTCACTCAAAAATCCAACAGACCATTTTACAAAGAAAACAGCTCTATTTGAAATAAAAACAGATCCATTTTGTAAACTCAACTGATCGGTTTTAAATATTAACAGACCAGTTAAAAATATTAACAGGTCAGTTCAAAATATCAACAGATCAGTTCAAAATATTAAACAGAAACACATATTGTGTTGTTACGCTCTTTAAAATGAATGAAGGCATTGTGAAGGAACTTATTAAATCTAGAAATATCTTGAAAAAGAAATTTCAAAGCATTAAATTAGGTGAAAATGAAATGACAAGTCATTTAGAGAGTACATTCAATCCTATAACAACACAACTAAAAAATATTATAAAATCACCCTACGAAAGCATCACCCCAAAAAAAGAATTTCAAAAGGATAATGATTTCGAGGGTTTCAGCAATAAAAAGGAATTTAAAATTGAATTTGATACCGAGAATCGAAACGAAGATGAAACAAATGATGAACAGTTTTATTCACAATCAGAAGAAGAAGAACAGCAAGAGGGTGTTATTAACTTAAACTCATTACATAGAAATAAGAAACTTGATACAATATATGGACCACACAAGGACGAAAATGGTGTTTGGAAATTTGGCGTAAGCGATCTAAGTTTAAACGAGCATAAAATATTAATTGGAAATCAAACATGGGCATTCATACCGGGTTTATATGAACTTTTATCCCACAAAAATTCTAAGAATTATGACTCATATGAATTGGATATCTATAGAAAGATTTTAGTGAATACGAATGCACACAGAAGAAATTATAGTCCCAATGAACAAATAAAGGGAAATAAAGGCTTGAAGTACACAACAATAATAAAAAAATTATTTCAATCAACTCACACAGGTGAAGGTTTAATGAGTGTTAATCTTCAGAAACCAAACTATATATACTGGGATGATCCTAACGAATTAGTTGAACGTCTAAAACTTTTAATCGCGTCAAAAAATGCTGGGCATAGTAACTAAAACAATGAAATAGTATCCATTATCGAAGAATTAAGAGAAGCAAATATAATACATTGATTTTGGAGTAAACAATCAATTACAACATGAGTGTCGACAAGTTCGGTCACTTTTCCAACTCTGATGCATTAAGGAGAAATGCTCAAAAAATTTTGGGAATTGGTGTTGACCGGCATTATAACCTCGATATCCAAAATAAGAAAATCAAGAATTTGGCCCCACCGTCGGAAAATACAGACGCAATCAACAAAGCTTACCTACAAACACAAATCATACATTCACAAGAAATATTAAAAAGAGATTTGAGTAGGCAATTTGTAATCATAAACAATGAAATATCTCAATTAAAAAACAATATTAAGGATTTACACAATGTTTTAAGTAGAATGTCAAGTACTCGTACAATAATTTATAACGATCATAACTAAATCATGGAAAGACGAACAATTATCAATGAGCTACACGCTCAAGCTCGCAAAAATTTTCCTCGACGGAGAGTAATTATGAAAGGCATAGACGATTTATGGCAAGCGGATTTGGTTGAAATGGGGAATTATTCTACAATAAATAAAGGACATAGATATTTGCTAACAGTAATTGATACCTTCTCAAAATTTACATGGGCAGAAGCAACTAAATCAAAAAATGCCAGCGACGTTTCCACAGCATTTAAAAAAATATTGGATAAAGGTAGAATACCAAAAAATTTACAAACAGACGATGGAAAAGAATTTTTTAACCAAGAATTTTATAAACTAATGAAAATGTATTCTATTAACCACTATTCAACGTATAGTGTAATGAAAGCATCAATCGTTGAACGATTTAACCGAACACTAAAATCTTTAATGTTTCGAGAATTTTCTTACAACGGTTCCTACCATTGGCTTGATATATACAAAAATTTGATTGATTTCTACAATAAGAAAAAACATCGAACAATAAATATGCCCCCCATTGAAGTAAATTCTAAAAATGAAAAAAGGTTACTCTCGACGGTGTACAGTCATCTCAAAATGTTCCCACCGTCAAAATACCATGTGGGGGATTACGTACGTATAAGCAAATATAAAAATATATTTGAGAAGGGGTATACACCGAATTATAGCACAGAGATATTTCGTATAAAATCTATACAGATTACAAATCCTGTTACGTTTATCTTAGAAGACTATCAAGGAAACCCAATCAAAGGCGGGTTTTATAAAGAAGAAATTCAACGCACACGCTTCCCCAAAACATACCTCGTTGAAAAGGTTTTGAAAACTAAGGGCGACAAAGTATACGTTGCAAACAATAATACCTTACAAATAGAGATATTTTCATCTCATGATGATATCGATTTTAACAAAGAACGGTCTATAGGATCCCTGTTGGGATTCAATGGAGGAATTTTGAAAGCAAATACGAAACATACATCATATCATCCCGTAAACATTATGAAAGTAAACGCAATACAAATACAATGTAATATAACATCAGGATCTTACATGAATAATCTATCTGTACATACTATTCATGAATTTGGTATAAATGTATTTCCAGGATATAAATTGGATGAAATACCAAGGAATTTAATTTATTTACCAGTAAACGTCAAAGAAATCAGTTCACTGAAAGTTTAGATAGTAGATCAAGAACAACGATTAATAAATTTTCGTTGAGAAGAGATTACACTTAGGCTACATCTGCGATCAAAAGCAAAATGATTATTTATAATAAATATAGTCCTAAAAAGACCTTTCCAAACATTCCAATTAAAGCAGTCAAACCCAAAAGGTTGCCACTAACAAAGGAAAATAAAATTTTTTTAAATCTCTAAAATTACGTTTAAAACAAAATGTCTGAAATACTAAATGTTCTTGAAAAACCATTCACCGATGACAATATAATCAAAAAAGACTACCACAGCTACGTACCATACATAAATTCATTTAAAAATAATGATGAAATAAGAATAACCATTCAAAATCAAGATTTATATGTATTGCCAAGCGAGAGTTATATTTACATAGAAGGTTCTGTAACAGTAGCGGGCGGCGAAAAAACATCAAATGCTCGTTTACGCAATAATTGTATAGCTCACATGTTCGATGAAATTCGTTATGAAATTAATGGTGTTGAAATCGATCGCACTCGGTATTTAGGTGTATCGAATACCATAAAGAACTTTGTGTCCCTTACTGATTTTGAGAGTAATATGATGAAAAATGCTGGATGGAATAATGGCACCGACTTAAACATGAGTGTGTTTAACTTTTATGTACCCCTTAAGATGCTGTTGGGATTTGCCGAAGATTTCACCAAAGTTATATTACATAGTAAACATGATATTATTTTGCTCCGAAGCTCCAGTGACCAGAACGCATGTTATTCCTCGGAGTCAAATGAAACTGCAAATTTAACAATTACGAATATCATGTGGAGAATTCCGCATGTGCACTTGGCTGACACATCCAAATTACAAATTATGAAGACGATAAAGAGTGGAACATCGCTACCGATTACATTTCGTAGTTGGGATTGTCATTTTAACCCAACATTTAATGGTGCAACCAAATGTAATTGGAATGTGAAACTGTCTATGAACAGAGAAAGACCACGATTCGTACTATTTGCTCTTGAAAAAGATGGAAAGTTTGTTCACAGTAATTTAACAAACATTAAAGTCCATCTTAACTCGGATACTTATCCATACGATGACTTAAATTTAAAATTCGAAGAGAATCGATATGCTGTACTTTATGATATGTATACTAAATTTCGACAAAGTTACTTTTTGAGGGAGTCACAACCAATTATTTCATGTGAGAAATTCAAGGAGTCACCAATAGCTGTAATTGATGTCATAAATCCATTCCTGAAAACACTTATGTTTATTGTTTACTACTTCACGAACGTTCGCAGAATACACATCTTTAACTGGAATCGTCCGAAAAATTATTTAAGTATTAATAATGAAATGTTTTTTTTTTTTGTATTTCCATATAAAAATTAATAAATAAATAAAAAAACACACAAGTATTGTATTCCAAATCAAAATACGTTTGTCTTTATTGATGAAAGAAGCATAAAAAAATATAAGGTAAACAATAATGTACATTATTTCTTAATTATAGGTTAAGATCATGAAGTTCATCCCAATTCGCGAGATTTGAATTATCAATTTCATTAAATCATACATCCATTGGAATTGTAGAATATAGGTCTGATTCATTAACTGTTTCTAAATCATCTGATTTATTCTCAATATTCAAATCTAGAATTTCATTTAAAGCCGAAATTTCCAAGCTATTTATTTCGTTAAGGCTTACATCAAGTTCCATCGGATTAATAGAGTTTAGGTCAATATTTATATTATATAAATCACAATCAAGCCTGTAATGACCCCACGCATACGTATTTATACCATCGGGTCTTTAGGTTTAGGTCTAGGTTAGGGTGGCAGCCGTATTTTTTTTACAAGCTCACATAGACCAGTTTAGGTCCCTAGTGTTACCACGGGCTGAAATGCCCCTCATCGAAACCAACCTGTTTGATATATAAATTTATCGATAGTACGAATATCAGTACTGGAAAGATCTGTTAGGCTGCCTAAAAAGGCCGACCCCAGTATGTCCAGTCGTCGTTTACTCAAAGCGGGACAGTCACAAAGCAAGTGCTCAATGCTCTCCACTTCTTCCTCATCTCCACAGCTTCGGCAGAAGTCATTGGAGTCAATACCAAATCTTTTGGCGTGTTCGCCGACCAAGCAGTGTCCCGTCAGAACCTGAGCTAACGTAGACAATCGTTTCCTCTCTAGTGCGGGGAGATATTTTGAGCTTCTCAGGTCATACCTTGGCCAGATTTGTCTAGCTACCCTGCAGGTGCCGATTTCTGTCCATCTCTCGTTGGACTGCCTGATTGCCTCTTGCCTAAGCCAAAGCTTGCACGTGGATAGTGGCGCACCAATATATGCAAATTCTTCGAGAATTTGTAATGTCGTCCCTTTCCTAGCAAGTTCATCGGCTTTGCAGTTCCCCGGGATATCCCTATGCCCAGGCACCCATATGAGGTGTATATTAAACTGCTCAGCCATCTCATTAAGAGATCTGCGGCAGTCGAGGGCTGTTTGTGAATTTAGGGATTTTGCCTCCAGAGAATTGATGGCAGCCTGGCTGTCCGAGTAAATGACAACGCCAGTGTTGGTTACTATGTTGCGACTCAGCCACTTGGCGACTTCCTATATTGCCATTATTTCGGCTTGATAGACACTGCAGGTATCTGGTAGTCTGTGAGCTATATCCAGACTAAGTTCTTCACAGTGTACTCCGAAGCCAACCTTTTCATCAAGCTTCGAACCATCCGTGTAAAAGTGGCGATGGTTTCTATTACCTGGTATTCTGCCGACCCATTCATCTCTGGCGAGAATCATAGTGATGTAATTTCTCTCGAAGGTGTACACAGTTGGTATATAGTCCACTCGGTCGGTTACCATAGCACTACACTTTGATATCCTCATGTGACCATAGTTCTTGTACCTCCACATTGATAGGCAGTTTAATCTTATTGCCGCTTTGGTTGCAACTTCTCTCGCCACTATATTAATCGGCAGTATATGGAGTAGGGCTTGTAGAGACTCGGTCACTATAGTCCTTAAGGCTCCATTATGCTCAGGCAGGCAGTTCTCTGAACCTTTGTTAGTAGGTTGGTAATGGTTAGTTTGTCAGTTGCCGTCCACCATACCACAATACCGTATAACAATATTGGACGAACTACTGCTATATATATCCAGTGGACGATTTTAGGAGAGAGTCCCCACCGCGACCCTACAGCCTTTTTGCAGGAATATAAGGCGACGTTGGCCTTCCTTACACGTTTTAATACGTTAAGTCTAAATAACATTTTCCTATCTAGAATTATTCCTAAAAATTTTGCACTTTCAGAAAAGACTAGATCTGTTCCATTTATCCGAGGTGGAGGGTCCACATGTGGGACATTATTCATCCTAGTAAAGAGAACCAATTCTGTCTTGTTGGGGTTAACGCCCAAACCGCTGCTTCTGGCCCATCTAGCCAACTTGTTCAGAGCCACCTGTAGGATGTCTCTGAGGACGTTTACGAATTTGCCACTCACTGCGATTGCCACGTCGTCCGCATATGCCACGACCTTGCAGCCACAACGTTCTAGATCTAGCAGGATTTCATTCACCGCTAGGTTCCAAATTAGTAGAGACAATACTCCTCCTTGCGGGGTCCCTCTGTTTACATACCTTGTTAGAGTTTTGGACCCTAGACATACTGTTATGCGTCTTCTGGTGAGCAGACTTTGAATTAGTCTAATCAAACTAGTGTTAACTTTTAGATGTGAGAGTGCCGCAATTATCGCATCTGAGTGAATGTTGTTAAAAGCCCCTTCTATGTCAAGAAATACCACCATGGTGAATTCCTTGAAATGCAGGGACGATTCGATAGTGCTCACAAGTTCGTGCAGGGCTGATTCTGTAGACTTGCCCTTATTGTAAGCATGTTGGTTCCCCGACAGGAGTTTTGTATCCAGGTTTTCTCTAATGAAATGATCTAAAAGTCCTTCCAGACCTTTCAATAGGAAGGAGGATAGGCTAATTGGTCTGAAGTCTTTTGGCCTAGTGTGTGATATCTTCCCCGCTTTTGGTATGACTACCACTTTTGTATCCCTCCATCGATTCGGGACGTATGAAAGCCTGATACAGCCTACATAAATTTTCTCCAGCCAGGAGATAATGTACTTTAACATTTTCTGCATTTCTGCTGGAGTGATGCCATCAGGTCCAGGTGACTTGAAGGGCTCAAAGCTGTTAATAGCCCAGCTTATTCTGGATCTCTCAGTCAAGAAGCTAGCGACGCTCGCAGTCCAATCGCACTCTTGTTGGTCCTGCTGATCCTCGGGTTCTGTTACAGAGTTCCCCGGGAAATGTGTGTCGAGCAGTACATTGAGCGACTGCTCGCTGTTTTTGGTCCAGTTATTTGCCT
This sequence comes from Eudasyphora cyanicolor, assembly GCA_963930755.1. NCBI lineage: Eukaryota > Metazoa > Arthropoda > Insecta > Diptera > Muscidae > Eudasyphora > Eudasyphora cyanicolor. The sequence continues at coordinate 136,143,793 of OZ005734.1, forward strand.
CATCCTGTAAATATCCCACTGTACAGGGTGAAGCAGATAATATCTTCCTCAGCCTAGCGGCGTCGGAGACCGTTTCCACTTCACCACAGAAGGTATACCAAGAGCGCCTTTGCGCCTTTCTAAGCTCCTTCTTATAGATCTTGAGTTGCTCTTTATAGGCATCCCAATCATTAGCGACCCTAGTAGATTTAGCCTTATTGAATAGCTTGTTGCAGGTCTTTTTCATAGCCGTTAGCTCAGAAGTCCACCATTGGGGTTTAGTTTTACCCTTGTACCTTGTTTTTGGACAGGCTTCTTCAAGGGATCTATTGAATGATATGGTGATATGATCGACCAGATTATCCAGACCGGCTTTGTCATTCGGTTCGTACAGAAGTTTAGAGTTGAGGACTTTCTTGAAATTCTTCTCATACAGATGCCACTTTGTCTTCCGTACATTTCTATGGACGGCGGGTTTAGGCGCTTTTTCCGCGAGTTTGAACTCAATATAATGGTGATCTGAGAATGAGTGGTCGTCCAGTACATTCCACCCAATAATTTTTTCTGACAGCCGGTCAGTAGCAAACGTTACGTCGAGTACTTCTTGTCTGTCTTTAGTTGTGAAGGTCGGTTTATTACCTATGTTACAAATACTAAGGTTGGTAGTTAGAATAAAGTCAAGAAGCGAATCACCCCTATTGTTTATATCCGTACTACCCCAGATAGTATGATGAGCGTTCGTGTCTGCGCCAATAATCAGCTCGACCTCGTCAGACGTTGCTTCTTCTACTACTTCCCTGAATAGAGCAGTCGGTACTACAGATTCATAAGGCAAGTAGCTGGAGACCACCCAATATATGCGATTACCGATCGCCAGGCTAGCAGCTGTTTGGTCTTTACCACTTAAATTAGTCAGGAGAAAGATACTTAGATCTTTCCCGGCCAAAATGCAGGTTCTAGGAGTGCCTTCACAGTTGGCCACAATCAGTTTAAAGTTGGGTGTCCTAATACCGCACACCCTTCCTCCCACTACGTAGGGCTCCTGTATCAGGACGATGTCTACTGCGCCTGTGGACAGGCGCAGCAATATAGCCGCTGAGGCTGCTTTAGCGTGATGGAGGTTAATCTGTAGAATTCTTACCATCATTGGTAATTGACAGATTAACATCCACCCCGACAAGGGTGTTATCGAACTCTTCGTCCGTATCGTCGAGAAGCATGTCCCCGCCAGATGCGTCGAAGAGTCCGGAGACTCCCCTCAACCTCTCTGTGTCCGAAGTAGAGCTTTTGTCCTCAGAGAAGGACGTTACAGATCTTCTGTTAGAGTTGGAGTCACCAGAAATAGTAGGCGTGGGTACCTCCGCACTTCCAGAAAGTGCCACGGTGGACGACTCACCTTCTGCAGTGGGAGCTATATCCTGCTTGTATATCTTCAAGACTATAGTCTCGAAGCCATATTGTAGGGTTGCACTCGCACTTTGTATATGGGAGGTGGATTCAGCGTTTAGGATAAGATTGACCTGCCGCTTTTTACCATCCGCCTCACCCACCTTGCTGATTCTCCAATTATGGGCCGGCAGACCAGGATTGGAATCTTTTATTATTTCTAAGATGTCAGCCGGGTTGGAGGGCTCTTCTATATCCCAGGTGATGGCTCTAGGGTGACTAGGGGTGTTGTTTTTTTCGACAACATCCAACTGGGCACCCGGCCACACCTCACCCGCTCGACTCAGAGCAGCCTTATACAGGTCTACTGATCTGGCATCACCGAAATATAAGAGCTTTACTCTCCCCTGATGCCATCCTGCATCGTTGCAGATTGGTGGTTTGCCCGGCATTTCTCTACGGACATCGAGGTAATGAGCCATAATGGCTGATTGCACATGGCTCCATTTGTCCTTGAGGATGGATCCATCCTCACTACTTCTGTCTATAACGGCCATCACTTGACTCTCCTTCGCCACTTCATTGAAGGGCTTGGTGAGTGTCCTGTTGGGTCTTACTTTTCTCTTATCATCGTCATAGCTTAGACATATTTTATTTATCTGTATAAATAACATGTTTTCTAAATCTAAATGTAAACATATCGTCATAATATTTTTGTCTTTTAATTAAACAATCTCGATATGTATCTATAGTACATTTTTTTAGCACAGATTTTTTTACACCCTTAGACTTTTTAATGTCTTTACTTCCTTCCACTTTAATTGCGTACATCTTAAGTCTAAGTCCCACAAATTCGGTCATAGACATACCACAATTTTCATCCTTCATCATCCCAATCACCGTCTTATTTACAAGAGGGATACCATATTTATTATCTGGTGGAAAGTCTGAAGTGTCAAACCTTGTTTTTAACTCATCTGGAGTAAGTTCTTTAAAAAGATCTCTCCCATAAAAAGTTAGAATAAATGAATCAGTATCTATATAATTTACACAAAAATCGTTTTGAAACTTAATTTTCAAAAAGTCATAGAGGAAGACATACATAACCCATTTAGAAAGATCCAAAACACAAAAGCCTAAATAAATTGGTTTGTTGTATAATACGTTTACACGGTTCAGTTGAATGGCAACCATATCCTCTGAAAATTGTGATAAGCTATTGAAATTTGGTTTTGCGATTAAATCTCTCGCTCCCAGCCTGTTTCTGTTTGTTCTATCCCAAGTCTTTACTATTTTAACATCTTTTCTTTTATCCACATTTTCCATAGTTTTACCATATACAGCATTGTTTAAAAGTTTGTAAAAATCTTTTTCAAAAGAATTTTTTGCTTTTGCTCTCATCTCATTATTTTTTAGTATATATTTTTCCAACCATTTTGATTGAGAGAAAGAAAGGATGCTGTGTACTTTTTTTAGTATTAATTTATGCTTTAGACACTGCTGCAATAGTTTGTAATGGATCTTGTATGTCCGTTTTTCGGAAAAGTCTGTAATTAATTTTTTATATTTAGACCCTCCAACAGTTTTACTCTCCGCACAGAAGGGTAAGTCATTGTGAAGATCATGCAAATCTTTTGGGTACTCTAAATCAACACAAATTATGTAGCCTGTTGGCGAATCGTCGGGTATTGATATTATTTCCTCTTCATTTGTATATTTTTCAAAATCTGCTCCCTCAAGCCATCTAAAGTTATTTACTGGGAGATATTGTGTCATAGCTTTACCATACAAATTATTCACATCTAGGTAGTATATATTTACAATTGGTTTATTTTTATCATAACCTTGCGTACCCTCTGTGTTCGCTACTGAGTGTCTTTTGGAACATTGAACTGTACCACCTCGTATGGCATTCTTACAAAAGTTGTACAGGTTAGGTTAGGTTGAAAGGGACGCCCGTCAGAATACAACTGACGAGTTCACTCGGGGCCGGCAGTTCGGTCCATTGTGTTTCCCGTGAGTAGAAAGGAAGAATAGAAGAAATAATTGGAGGTTGACAGACTAGGAAGGGGGAGAAAGGTTAGGAAGAGGGGGAGAAGATTTAGAAAGGGGGATAGGATGATCTAGTTGCTTTCGTTTGTCCTCGTGGCTTTACTAAACCAGAGGGATTTACTGATGAATTTGAGAAGGGGTTTGAGCGGTACATCTGCTAGGTCATCTAGGTTTGCGAAGAGCCTGTGCCCTAAATAGGCCAAACGGTACTCTTGCAGTCCTTTGCATGAGCATAGCAAGTGCTGAACTGACTCCTCCTCTTCTTCATCTAAACAGCTTCTACAGAAGTCTTCGTAAGGAAGCTTCCTGCGTGCAGCAATAATGCCTATCACGCATTAGCATCCTGTGAGGATGCTAAGAGTGTTCTTCCTGAAGGACAGCAATTCCTTGGTACGGTTCACATCAATGGATGGCCAAAGGGTTCTTGCCGTCCTGCAGTTTTGTACTGTGTCCCACCTAGATCTGGATAGTGCTACTCCGCGTTCGTCGATTTCGTTTCTAAGTTCCACGAACGGAACTTGCACGTCCAGAGTCGCGGTTTCATTTCGCGCACCTGATCCTATCCTGGCACATTCGTCTGCTAATTCGTTGCCCTCTATGCTGCTATGTCCTGGCACCCAGCAGAGCGTGATTTCGTGCGACTGAATAAGGTTCAAGGCTAGAAAGCAGTCCATCGTGCAGCGTGATTTTATAGTTCTAGAGCCCAAGGCCTTGAGAGCTGCCATGCTGTCGACGTAGATCTTGAATTTTTTCGGAGAAATATCCCTTTCCAAGATCTGATTCGCGGCAATGTTAATGGCATAGATCTCTGCCTGGAAGACCGTACATTCATCTGGGAGTCTGGTGGCGATTCTGAGATTGAGGGTATCGGAAAAAACTCCTGAACCCGTGCCCGTCTCCATTTTCGATCCGTCCGTAAATATTGAGATCTCATCGTCCTCTATGACGCTATTTGATGCCCACTCCTCACGGCTAGGAAACGTTACATTAAAATTTTTATCTCGAATTGTTCTTGGTGCTAAGTAGTCCGTTGTCCTATTGATTTTATCTGTTATACCCATGCTTTCCAGGATTGAGCCATGTCCGTGTGCGGTATTAGTGGCTATTCCTGATTCCCTTAGCCGAAGGGTCACTTTCGCTGCGGTACACTTTGTGTATATATCGATTGGTTGAAGGTTCAGCATCGCCTCCAGAGCCATTTGTGGAGCAGATCTGAGGGCGCCAGTTATCCCGACGCAAATCAGTCTCTGCACTTTGTACACGTTAATATCAGTGAGAAGTTGTAATTAAACTTTTGTGCATAAGAGCATCGCATCCCAAGAAAGAGATGGGGCGGTATAATATTGACAGGGATCCAATTTGTGCGCATTTATACATAATGTTCTAAAATTTTCAAAAACGTCAGTCAACAATAGAACATCCGTTTTTAACTACAATTCCATGTAATCTTTCAGATTTGTACAACCAAAATTTGTCCATACATTCTGTGCATGTTTGTAATCCTCTGACGAACACTCGGTGTCCGTCATTTTATTATAAAAGTATTTCTTCTGAGGAAGTTGTTTTTCAACAAATTTTTGAAATGATGATATATAACTCTGTGCGACACGACTTCCCTCCCAAGAACGAGACTATATAGGAATGAAACTATAGCCCAACAGTAGATAAGCTGCATACTCAGTTTTTTATTTCGTGATCGTTTGTCCTTTTTACAGGACTTTGAAAATTTCAAGGATAAAAATTTAAAATTTTTTTTATTTGCACTTACAACAATGCGAATTGATAAATATGGGTATCAAATGAAAGGGGAGAATTCCCGCTATTTAATAAAATTTTTGGAAAAAAATTCCAAGGACGAAGGCTACAAAAAAATGTCCTTTTAAACTTTAATCCTTTAATATCCTTCAAAGTTATGCAATTAAAAATCGTAAAAAAATAAATGTTACAGAACTCTAACTGACCGACACATATTAAAATTTCAGCCTTCTATCTTTAACGGTTAAGGAATAACAAATATTTGAATTTCACAGCCTATACTCGTATATCATATTTAGGACACCGATACCTGTTGTCTCTCACCTGTTGAGAAAATTGCATTGGTATGTTTCCAGAGCGTAGTAGAGAATTTCCTAGGGAACAAAAAAGATGAAAATTATGAAGACATTGTTCGCAACATGCTGGAAAGTTTCCGAGAAATGGGTGTTAACATGTCGCTAAAAATACACTTTCCTGCGAGCCATCTCGATTTCTTCCCCGACAATTTGGGAAATTTCAGCGACGAACACGGTGAACGGGTTTCACCAAAACCTCGCCACAATTGAAAAGTGGAAAAAATGATTGTCATATGCTGTCGGAATATCTGTGGTCTATTGTCGCGATTCAGATTACCAACAATAACGGCAGTGCAAAAGAGTTCATTCCAACCAACTGAAAGAATATTATTTAACATAAACATTTAAAATATATAAAATACATACAATATATGTAAACATGAAAAATATTAATATATTGAATAAACGCACGTAGCATATTGTCTTTGTACGGTGCGCGTGTATTTTCCTTTCTGTTTTAAATACTTTGCGTTTTCTTTACGATATTTGTCTTAAGATTGCCAATTTAAAATAATTGCCATTCCTTAACTCACACTGATAGAAGGCTGATTTTGTTTGATGAAATTGTTCTACTCACAACTTTAAAGGATATTAATGGATAACAGTTAAAAGGACATTTTTAAATATTACTCGTCACGTACTGTCTGAAGATCATTTTCAGGTAAATTTCGGGCCAGAGAATCTAAGCTGGCAGCCATGAATCGAAAACTGTCTAGAAATCGCAACTCTAGTCTGTTTTTGTCATTCATTGGAAGAAAATGAGACATAGATATATATAATTTTATTTAATGGAATTACTTTAGTTTCTCCTTCATAGTCAATAAGATCTTTAATGAAAAGGTGACAATCGTAGGATGAAAAATTATGAAAAAATATTGGAATAAATGTTGCTATCTGATGCTGAAGATTATATTGGTTATGTGCTGCCCCCCTGTATTTCCCAGTTAAATGACAGTGGTCCCTTACCCTATCGTTACCTAAAGTTTTGTCACATATGTGACAATTTTCAGAAGTTACAAAATTTACTTCCTCCAAGGGTGTTAAACTAATCATTGGTTTCTTTACAGTCAAATAATTATTGTAGATAAATTTACAATCCCTAACGAGATTTTCCAAAAATTTTTTAGAGGCGTCCTCACCTGTATATATACAAAACTTATTTAAACTAGAATTATAACTACACTTAATGTTATAACTAAAAGCACAAGGTGTGTGCTTTTGTATCATGCTGGTTTTTGCGCTCACCACATCCTCTAATACACATTCAAAATCTGCGTATACTACGAAGGGTACTTTCAATTGACGCTCGTAGTGAGTAAATTTTAATATTGCTTTATCTTCCGAGGGCAAGCGAGTTACAATACCCGCATTCCTGCTTGTGTTGTGCACATTTATCTGTCGAATGGAAGTGTTGGACACATCCATTACAAATAAAAACAGCTCCGTTATGATTTGATAATTGATGGCTCAAAAGACTGTAAAGAAAAAAATATTTTTAAATATATCATATATAAGTTTCATTTTTCGTATATTACTTTGACATTCGCTTTATCCAAATGTAATGGTAATTATCGCCTTCGTGAAGCAGCATCAAATTTATGTGGTATTTTTTCTCTTTTTTTGTTAGGTGATAGGGTCCAACAATTTGGTCTCCTTCATAACCAAAGACATTGATGCTTATGTCGTCATTGTTTGCTTCGAACACTTTAACATGTTTTATGGCTAAGGGGAATTGAAGCCCTTGGAAGTTTAGCGTGATACCACTTTGCAATGTTATCGTATCACGTGCGATGTCAACATTATAGGAAGATGTGTCACAAGGCTTATGGGAGGGTTTATTTTCCAATGCTGCCACCAAACTCCATTTGAAACAATATTCATCATTCAAATTGTTTATGTTGAGACATGCATTCTTTTTTGCCAATGACTTTGGTGTTTTAATGAATTTTGAGCCTCTGGTGAGATCAGCCTTATTAATATTAATGTCAAGTTTTAGAATTTTCTGTAATGCCCAACCTGAATCACGCTCTTGAAATTCGAACATCTTGTGCATTATGGCATCAGTGTGGTCATCAAACAGATTATTAATGTTATCTCCCAGAGTTAACAGAGTCATTTTAGATACGTGGTTGAAAATCTTGGGTGTAGTTAAGGAATCGGGATCGGGGATTCTACCTCTAGAAGTTGATGGTCCATCACTCATATTTAGCTCATTATCTGCTCTAGGTTTAACATATTCACCTTGAAGTTCTATGTTGAACTTCAAAATTGTGTGCTCCGCCAAACTTAGCTTGAGCAACTTCAGGAGTGACTCTTTTGTCTCACAAAGAAAATTTTCAGGTAACAGAGTTCCATTTGAATTATTATATTCGTATGTTATAATACGTTTATTGAATGAACTCTTTATGACTGTTATATTCCCATCTATGTTCCTTCTAACAGTATCCTTATGTCCATTGGTACGAACGTGGTTACGCATGGATACCACTTGTACATAACAGTCTTTACAAAAGTACGTATTCTTAGTATTTTTTACAGCTTCAGGAGCATTTTGATTATAATACTGATACTGCTCATTTAACGTCGGCCACTGTTTTTCATGTTGTGTTTGTAAAACTCCTGTATGTTGTTGGTATTGTGTGGTGAAATCAATCCTAGATGTTGAATTGAAGGATCTTTCTGTAGATCATGACGTAGTTTGTGATCTCCATTTTTCCCGAATCTGGTTCATATTTTTTATTAATCAACATCGATTCACTTAAATTTGTATTATTATGAAACACCTTTTGATGATGTTTCATTACATAAATGTTTTTGAATAGTTTTCCACATACAAGGCAATGATGTTTCATATGTCTTGTAAAATCTCTCTTAGCTTGAAAAGACTCATTACAAAATACACAGGTATTGAGAGACATTTTGCACTTAAAATTTTTATTTTATACAATTAAGATTTGAAACTGAATGCTTTACAAGCTGTAGCTTTAATCAAACTGACTTTCCAAATCATTTCTCTTCGTTTATAGAGCATTCATTCCTTTTCAATTCATATCAACGTTGACCATGGACAGGAAATATTTTGCTCTTTACAAATGCATTCCCTCCCTACTGTTTACATACGATTTGATCGTATTACATAATAATTTGTATCGAATATGAAACAACCACAAAAATATGTTTGTTTACCTAAAAGTCTTTACAGATTTGGTGTGAAGTTTTGGATACTCAGAACTACACACACACACATTGTGCTCTGGATATGTCACATGTCAATTGCATGGTCCGACCGTTTGGTTCTAGTTTCCGATAGACAGACGGGCAACCAAACAATTCAATAGCATGATCTGACTGTTTGGCGCTAGTGTCCGACAGACAGACTAGTGTCCGACAGACGGACAACCAAACACATAGCATGATCTGACTGTTTGGCGCTAGTGTCCGACAGACAGACTGACACAAAAGACGGACTGGTGGGGAACCGTTGACACACATACATGCATACCATGTGTGTATGAAAGACGGACTGGTGGGGAACCGTTGACACACAAACACACATACCATGTGTATTTGTGATTCGACAATCAACCATACCTAAATATACAGCAAAGCCCAGCTGCGGACTCACAATGTGATTCTAGAATCAACCATACCTAGATGTACAGCAAAGCCCAGCTGCAGACGCACATACCAATGAGTCATGCTGATCTCAAGGTTACTTCTAAGCCAAGTTCAATGAACTCACACATACATAAACATAAACACTGATTCAGACCTACAGAACATCTGGCGACCACCAACGAAGTGGCCAAATAGTATCAAATTACATTGGAATGTAAACACATAAAATCGACGACGATGTCTGAATTCACACATACATACACATAAAATTGACACAGACGTACGAATTCACACATACATACACATTAAATGGACGATGACGTCATCAGACCACCCACGAAGTGGCCAAATAGTATCAAATTACACTTTTGCTCTCTCATTTCCCTTCTACTTACTCCAAGAAACTTAGCGGATTTGGATAGTTAAGGCTACATCCTTCTAGGGATGGCATGGTGAAAGTCGGTATTTTCCTTGCCCTAGTAAAAAGTACAATCTATGTTTTCGTTGGGTTTACTCCAAGGCCACACTTGGGTGACCATGTCGCTAGAATGTTAATAGATCTATCCATGATATCCGATATTGTCTGCAGGAATTTTCCTGAGGTCAAGATAACTATGTCATCCGCGCACGTTACTACTTTCACTCCAAAGTTCGTTAGAGTTCGTAGAATTTCGTCTACTACTAATAGCCATAATAAAGGGGATATCACTCCACCTTGTGGTAAGCCCTTTTGCTAACGCTACTCTTGTGTGACCACTCATTTCAGACGATATGTTTCTATGGGTCAGCATGGCAGAAAGCCAATCGGTTAAATATGATTTTACTCTCGCACGGTTTAATGCTGCTGTTACCGCTTTACTTTTTGTGTTGGAGGAAGGGTGTGCGGTATCAGGACACCCAACTTTAAACTGCTTGTGGCCAACTGTGAAGGCACTCCAATAACCTGCATTTTTGCCAGAAAAGATCTAAGTATCTTTCTACTGGCTAATTTAAGTGGTAAAGACCAAACATCTGCTAGTCTGGAGATCGGTAACCGCACATATTGGGTGGTCTCCAGTTACTTGCCTTATGAAGCTGTAGTACCGACTGCTCTATTCAGGGAAGTAGTAGAAGAAGCAACATCTGACGAGGTCGAGCTGATTGTTGGCGCAGACACGAACGCTCATCATACTATCTGGGGTAGTACGGATATAAACATTAGGGGTGATTCGCTTCTTGACTTTATTCTAACTACCAACCTAAGTATTTGTAACAAAGGTAATAAACCGACCTTTACAATTAAAGACAGACAAGAAGTACTCGACGTAACGTTTGCTACTGACCGGCTGTCAGACAAAATTATTGGGTGGAATGTACTGGACGACCACTCATTTTCAGATCACCATTATATTGAGTTCAAACTCGCTGAAAAAGCGCCCGAACCTGCCGTCCACAGAAATGTGAGAAAGACAAAGTGGCACCTGTATGAAAAGAATTTCAAGAAAGTCATCAACTCCAAACTTCTGTACGAACCGAATGACAAAGCCGGTCTGGATAATCTGGTCGAGCATATCACCACATCATTCCATAGTTCCCTTGAAGAAGCCTGTCCAAAAACAAGGTACAAGGGTAAAACTACACCCCAATGGTGGACTTCTGAGCTAAAAGCTATGAAAAAGACCTGCAACAAGCTATTCAACAAGGCCAAATCCACTGGGGTCGCTAATGTTTGGGATGCCTATAAAGAGCAACTCAAGATCTATAAGAAGGAGCTTAGAAAGGCGCAAAGACGTTCTTGGTATACCTTCTGTGGCGAAGTTTAAAAGGTCTCCGACGCCGCAAGGCTGAGGAAAATACTATCAGCTTCACCCTGTAGAGTGGGTTAATTGCAGGATGAGGCAAATAATTGGACCAAAAACAGCGAGCAGTCGCTCAATGTACTGCTCGACACACATTTCCCGGGGAACTCTCTAACAGAACCAGAGGATCAGCAGGACCAACAAGAGTGCCAGTGGACTGCGAGCGTCGCTAGCTTGTTGACTGAGATATCCAGAATAAACTGGGCTATTAATAGCTTTGAGCCCTTCATGTCACCTGGACCAGACGGCATCACTCCAGCAGAAATGCAGAAAACGTTGAAGTACATTATCCTCTGGCTGGAGAAAATTTATGTAGGCTGTATCAGGCTATCATACATCCCGAATCGATGGAGGGATACCAAAGTTGTATTCATACCTAAAGCGGGGAAGATTTCACACACTGGGCCAAAAGACTTCAGACCAATTAGCCTATCCTCCTTCCTATTGAAAGGTCTGGAAAAACTTTTGGAATATTTCATTAGGGAATACCTGGATACAAAACTCCTGTCGGTGAACCAACATGCTTACAATAAAGTATCAGCCCTGCACGAACTTGTGAGCACTATCGAATCGTCCCTGCATTTCAAGGAATTCACCATGGTAGCATTTCTTGACATAGAAGGGGCTTTTAGCAACATTCACTCAGATGCAGTAATTGCGGCACTGTCACATCTAAAAGATAATTCTAGTTTGATTATACTAATTCAAAGTCTGCTCAACAGAAGACGCATAACAGCATGTCTTGGGTCCACAACTCTAACAAGGTTTGTAAACAGAGGGACCCCACAAGGAGGAGTACTGTCTCCACTAATTTGGAACCTAGCGGTGAATGAAATCCTGCTAGATCTAGAACGTTGTGGCTGCAAGGTCGTGACATATGCGGACGACGTTGCAATCGCAGTGAGTGGCAAATTCGAAAACGTCCTCCGAGGCATTCTACAGGTGGCTCGGAACAAATTGGAACCAACCGATATTCGTACTATCGACAAATTTGTATATCAAACAGGTTGGTTTCGATGGAACACTAGGGACCTAAACTCGTCTATGTGAGCTTGTATAAAAAATGCGGCTGCCACCCTAACCTAAACCTAAAATATTGCATTACACCAACAAAATAGCAATGATTCTCAAACCTCCGTTTCACGTAAATATATGGTTTGAGTCTATGGTGTTTAAAATTCGGTAATTCAATATGGCATTTAGTGAATATTTGGAACGAGCATATTGTATTTTATGAAATAAGCTTTGTTTATTTTATTCTTTTGAAGTAGTCCGAAACTAATTAAATTTAACAATTATTAAAGAAAAAATGTTTTTGGAACTCTCTCACTTATTAGGAGAGAACGAGAGAGACAGAAAGAGCGATTGCGGTAAATAGGCTCTCACTGTATACATCTCGTAGTGCGGAAGTTCCATCATACGTAATAATAAATAAAATGCTCACTTACTTATAACCATGATCCAATGCTGAAAGGCATTTCTTGGTGATATGGTGGCAGTGAAGCCAAGTCGATGGTAATTTGAGCTGCAGTTCTCAATTAATCGTAATCACTTTCTTATGTTATCTTTCTTTGATTGATGTTTATATATATATATATATATATTATATACATATATAGTCTTATTTCGCAACAATTTGCCCAATTTCGTTTCTATTTATGAAGATATATTCTTTTTAATCAAATCGACAAAAACATATAACTACTCTAACTACTCTATTATTCGCGCATTATACGAACCGTTCACTTCAATTGTTTTACCGACCGAATATTCTTTATAAATAAATTATTAATTAGATTAGCAAGGTTTGACAATTCTGTTGTCTCGGAAAAAATTCACAATTTATAAATAGTAAGAATTTTGCATGCTACTTCAAAAGTTAAAATTTTTCTTACACAAAACCGCGATTCAACGATTCGTGAATCTACTTCACAGGTTCACGCTAAAGTGCATGAAACCATTTACACCGACGCAGAAAGACAATTTTCTTAATTTTTTTTGTTAATTATGTTAATATTTCCATGTGTAAGCAGCGAAATTAACACTAGTAGGGATTATTGATGCAGGGAATGATTTTATTGATCTGGCGGCACGAACGGTACAGGCAGTGACGGAATGAGAGCATAGGCACTCCAGCATTGACGTCAAATGAGGGCACTCAGCTGAGACGTGAGATTTGATAATCCACTGGCTGACCTGGACAGACATCGAATACCGTTAGGCAGATATCAAATGAAGAGGCATATTTTCTATAATCTTACCATTCGTATGAGAAATCACAGAGGGAGCAATTATTTTTTATTGCGGGAGGAACGCAAACCAAATGAAACCACTTTCCATACACACGCAAGTGTCCACACTATCGCTCACAGATGTAAGTCGCAAGGATTCCAGTTAAAATTAGGAAACAATGCGAGGCTTCAATAAAATTGAATTTCCCTGTGGTGATAGAGGAGCATATAATTTCCTTTACCATCATGACTTTGTCAAGTAAATGAAAGGAAACTTACGTGTGTATTCAAATATTCGAAACACAAAAAACATGTTAAACTTTTGGGAATGGTGTAGTCACTGGTAAAAAAATAATGATTTCTCTGACCCAAAACTATTGACGGAATGGAGTCATGCCATTTAACGTACTACTATTTATTGGCTCGGATATTCCAATATGGCTGCACTTTGCTTGTGGGATTTAAATATGTAACATATAAATAGAGAAATATGCCTATAAATGTATGTTTAAATACTCCTTTCCCCTACACGTTTTATATTTTCTAATAATATTCCTGAGCGGACTGAGTGATTTAGTATTTCTCTTAAAGACATCGACGAAAATCAATGTAATATGAGATACTAACGCCCAGTTCCAAACCGGATGTTAAAGTGTTCTCACTTTACTCATCCACCATTGGTTGATCTTAAAACCTGCATACTTTATGGGGTCGTTCGTTTACAACACATATTGACAATTAAAAATGAATATGAAGTAATGCACACATATACAAGCGCCACTGCAGGGTCCGCCCACTATCCACCCAAAAACTGTGCTTTGCGCTAGTAAAAATCCTATATATTTCATGGGAATTCCTACTGTGTAAATTAGGGAAAATATGGGTCGGCTTTCGTAGAAACGAGGATCTGCTAACTCGAGTTGATTTGTTTCTCTATGTTGATTTTTATCTAGGGTGCGCGATGGCAAATTAGAAGGAAGGGTCTTCTAAACGGGTGCCCAAACATCTAATTCAAAACTAGGGTTTGCACGTTTTGAATTTGCAAGGGGTCCGCCCACTATCCACCCAAAAACTGTGCTTTGCACTAGTAAAAATCCTATATATTTCATGGGATCTCCTACTGTGTAAATTAGGGGTCCTATGTCTAAACCTATCAGAAGGCCTATGGGTCGGCTTTCGTAGAAACGAGGATCTGCTAATTTCGAGTTCAGTTGTTTCTCTATGTTGATTTTTATCTAGGGATTGAACTTATAATTCAAAGCTAGGGTTTGCACGAGAACAAAGGTTAAAAAGACAAGCTTTTGTTGAAGTTTCTGGAAAGGTTTCACTCAAACCGGTGACATGAACAAGATTCTCCGAAATAAGTGTTCATTGACAACCAGGATCGATAATCGCTCGTGCGTCAAATCGCTGTCCTCTTAATTCAATTTGAAGAGTAGTGTTTCTTTCGATTGCTGCTGACTAAGTTGTAAATTTTCCTTGAGAGTTAGAGTCGCTATACTAGGAGTTTGAAAACTAGGTGTGGACTGTAAACTAGGAGTGGATTGTACTAGTTTGGTTAGAGCTGCCGCACTGGTACTCGTCGTACGTCATCTCTAAAGGGCTGTGGATTTGTAGGTCGGGCCTCGTTACCCTTGTGTAACAAAGTGTGATGTCTTTGATTACATTCCCTACAAGTGAAACGAGTCTTACAATCTATTACACCGTGATCCGAAGTGGTGCTGTTGTAACAAAGACTGTGAAGTTTTACTAAGTGAATGCGATCATTCACGTTTTTCTCAAGGAATTGTTGACAATTTCGTAACAAATGGTTTGCCTTACAAATTTGGCAACTCGATCCATTTGTACGACTACTAGGTTGCATAGATGTGCTAAATCTGTTGCTGTTGTTGGATGTTCTTTGCGAACTTTAAGTTTTTGCGCAACGTTTGTTTGACTTAACCCTATTTTCCTTCCTACTTTAATCGGGTCTAGGCTGATTATTTTTGGTGAAATGTGGCTTTATATTTCCTACAGATTCTAAAGTTTTGAACTTATAAGTTAAAAATTCATTCAAATCTTTCCAAGACTTTAGTATGGAACAATCTTCCAAGCCGTTTTCAAATTCTTCCAAGCAATTTCTCGCCAGTTTCGTAGAAGTAAGGTAAACTAATATTGGGTCCCACCCTTTTACATCTACTTTGAGTGTCTCTGGTGTCTGAACGCAACCGTCAATCGTGCGTTGATGTTTTTGGATCGAAGATCCTGAATCTGCCGAAACTGGTGGTAAACTAAGTAGAGTCTTTAGCTGTTCATTAACCTGCATTCGTTTATTTTCGTATCTATTTTCTAAGTTTTTCCACGCTAAATCAAAACCTTGATTTGTTAATGGTACGTTACTAATGATTTCCCGTGCCTCCCCCGCGGTTTTCTGTTTCAGATGGAAAAGTTTTTCTACTTTACTAAGCCTAGAATTATTTATATTATACAAGGCTGAAAACAAATCCCGAAAAGTAGGCCATGCACTGTGTCCTCCATGAAATGTGTCGGTGTCGCATGGTGGTAAACGTAACGATAGATGGTTGTTTGGCTCCACTGTTTCCTTTTTTCGGGTCTCCGATTCTCGTTCGAACTTTTCCGGCTGCCTTTCGTTGGTTAGTGATAACATTTCTCCATTTAGTTCTACAAATTTATCACGTAAAACTTTATCCATATTTCCTCTTCTTAAATATTTTCTTTGTCAAATTTTAAACTGGCTAAAGTTTCAAGAAACTTTTAATGTTGAGATTTTTTTAACAATTTCTGTAAGAACTTACTTTGCCAAAATTTTAAAAATAATTTCTGAAAAACGCTAAATATTTTTTGAATGGGGCACAATGACAATATTTTACAGTCCGATTCGGGGTTTTCAGGAATACACTGCTGTTGTTACATAGACAGCTGTTGTTGTTGTTTTAATGGGTATGAGGGGTCGGGTTGAAAGTGTCGAAAAAGGTACTTTTTTTGAAATAAATCAAAATTTTCTCTTCAAACTTGTTGGAAATTTCAATAATGCTGGTTTATAGCACAAACCACACATATTAATGCAAAAAAAAAGAAATTTAAAAATCGTAAATTTGTTGACGTTTTTCAAAAGAGTTTTTCTATTGAACCTAAGGCAGTACGAGGGTCGTTCAAAAATTTTGAACACGCATTTTCTAAAGCAAAAAAAAATTATTCTTTCTGTTTATTTTATTTATCAGGGTTGATTTCTGGGTCTCCAAAGCAGTGATGGGATTGGAAAATTTTCGAATTGTACCAAAATGATCAAGAAATTGTACCACGATTGTACCAAATTACCAGAAGTGAAAAATTAAGTTTGTTTTTAGAACTTATTTTGAATTGTATACTCTCCACCATAGGAAGGGTTATATTCATTTTGTCATTCCGTTTGTAACACCTCGAAATACTGATGAGAGACATCATACAGTATGTACATACACGTATTAGTGATCGTCGTAATTCTAAGACGATATAGATTATAGTGTCTGTTGTAATCACACTACAATCTACAACTAATGAGCTAGATGACTGAAATTTGATACAGGAGCTTCTTACAGCTACAGGTAACTTAGGATTGAAAATTTTCAATATCGATCAATTTTTTAATACATATAGCCCCCACATATCGCCGCTTAGATGACAAAGTGACAAAACTGGCAATTTTTCGGAAATTGAGTTAAGGCCATTATTGGACTTGCCTAGTCATTGTACAACGTGTGTGTACATTTAGAGTTTGCAGCTTTTCAGTTGTATCCAAAAAACGGTAAACATTTTCGACGTATCTGACAATATGTTATTTACGGCCACTTCCACAATCTCCGGTTATCCTACAGTTAGAGCTATTTTTTAACTGTCAGTTAGCTCTAACCGGAGGTTGTGAAATTGGGGGTTAACTTTTTTTTAGGAATATTGAGAAAGAAGAAGTTTTTTACATAATAAGAAAAACAAACTTTAAATTGTACATATAATAAATATTACTCCATTGGGAAGAAGCAACATTGTCTCAAAAACAGAAAAGTGCTCTCCTGAACAATTTTGAAAATGTTAGTTCCATCAGTTCCAAGGGCTGAAATTGGGTTTATTTGAGTTTATTTGTACCCGAAACCATTCAAGTGCGATAATGGGTGGAGGTTATAACGGGAGATCCAAGTAGAGATACTTTTTTCAATAGCCTTTTTTTGACAGATCACGTGTGAGTCGTGTCATGCAATCAATTTATTTTTGTTAAGTATTGTTTGGCATTTCATCATGGAAAGACTTACGCCTGAACAACGTTTACAAAGCGTTCAACTTTATAACGAAAAATCATGTTCAGTGAGGAATGTGTTGCGTGCACTTCGCTCAAATTATGGACAACATAATCGGCCTACTGAGCGTACTTTTCGCAACACCATCACCCATCTTGAGACCCAGCATTCATTATTGGATAATATTCGACCGAATATACCATGTCCAGCACGCAATGAAGAAAATGTAGCGGCCGTAGCTGAGAGTGTACACGAAGACCGTGGAGAGTCGATTCGGCGCCGTTCGCAGCAACTCGGACTGACGTATGGAACGACTTGGCGCATTTTACGTCGAGATCTTAAATTGAAAGCATTCAAAATACAGCTTGTGCAAGAACTGAAGCCACCCGACCTTCCCAAGCGACATCGCTTCGCTCTATGGGCTCTTGAATAGTTCCAAGAAGATCCGACGTTTTCGATCCAAATTTTGTTCAGCGATGAGGCCCATTTCTGGCTCAATGGGTATATAAACAAGCCAAATTGCCGCATTTGGGACGAAGAGCAACCTGAAGAAATTCAAGAGCTGCCACTTCATCCAGAAAAAACAACGGTTTGGTGTGGTTTGTGGGCCGGTAGAATCATCGGTCCATATTTCTTCGAAAATGATGCCGGTGAGAATGTAACCGTCAATGGCGACCGTTATCGTGTCATGATAACCGAGTATTTGATGCCTGAAATTGAAGCTCGTGATCTCGCTTCCCACACATCGCATCAATCAATGGATTTATTGAGAGAACACTTCGGTGAGCAGATAATTTAAGGTTTGGGCCGGTCGATTGGCCACCAAGATCGTGTAATATCACACCGTTAGACTTTTTCCTGTGGGGATATGTAAAGTCTAAAGTTTATGCGGACAAACCCGCTTCGATTCAGGCCTTGGAGCAAAACATCACGCAAGTCATTCGCCAGTTACCAGTCGAAATGCTCGAACGAGTCATCGAAAATTGGACTCAACGGATGGACCATCTGAGACGTAGCCGCGGCCAACATTTGGTAGACATAATCTTCAAAAAATAAATGCCAGAGAATGTTCTTTCAAGTGATAATAAACATTCCCCATTCAATTTGAATTTTCTGTGTTTTTTCCTTAAAAAAAAGTAGGGAACCTCGAAATGGATCACGCTATATAAAATTCGGCATCGTCGAAGCTTTCTTCTTGCTTAATTGCTTTAATAAACGATGCAAATAATAGTTGTGGTGTATACTGTTGCGAAAGGCATACGTACAAAATGATATCGTAAGTAGATACCATTTTCTGCTTTTAAAAATGTGTGAATAGGTTTTTTTTATTAATTTTAACAGCCACAGAAACGTACCAAATATTGTTTGATTGTACCAGCGTACCAAAAATTCCTCAATTGTACCAAAAGTGGTACAATTGTACCACGTTTTCCATCACTGCTCCAAAGCGTAAGCTAATATCACACGCTCGATTTCTCCCTCAGAAAATCGCATATAAAAAAAAAAAACAAAAAAAATATTTTTTTCTATGTTGCAAAATCGATGTTTCAAGTTCCCAAAAATCACGAAATGATTTGTAGGGTTCACAAGCCAGTCAGCGAATTTTCTATCTAGGAATTTTTGCTGAGGTTTTCGGAAGAAGTCAATTGGTTTCCGTCCGCGTGTCCAATGAGCCGAAAATTATCAAGGAATTTTTGCTAACTCAAAGATTTTCTACGATAAAACGATTCTTAATAACTGATCTTAATAATCTGACCTTAATAATCGTATCTTAATAATAACTTGAACCAATAAGTCGACTCGATTAGCCACTGGCTTTCAAGAAAAATCACCAGAATGCGTAATAAATTATTTGAGAAAATTATCAAAGGCGGGTCGCTATTTTCCTAAAGTTTCGAAAAAAAAGTAAAGTCGCGCGTAGCTACATGCATGTTCGTTACTCTAGATGTTAGTATATATGTAGAAGGGTATGTATGTGCAAGCTAACTGCACTTATGTAAAAATGTATATATAGCAATGTGTAGGTATGTATGTAAGTGTAAGCTAACTGCACTTATGTATGTATGTATATCAACGTGCTATGTATTATGTAAGTGCAAATAACCTGCAATTATTTATTTAAGTAAATATGTAAAAGGAAAAACAAAAGCCAGCGTCGTACATAGGGCCAGACGCGCCAAAATCTCCTTCATATATCAATATGGCGGAGTTCGGAAAAACTGGTTTTGGCACCCTAGGTACTTTTTTTGGGTACTTACTTTGATCCTGGTTCTGGGTTTTGTGTTACGGCTTTTTTTTTGTTGCTGATGGCGTGGGTCGCTGGTACTTCCTTCCTTCTAGGGTTGTTTGTGGGGTCTAATGTTGTTCTGGGTCGTGTCGTTTTTTTTTTTCAATATATTTTAATTAACTTTTGCTTCACTGGAAAAAATATTAACCTTCTTCAAAACGGCTCACATTTCATTTCTAGTCTGTCTTCAATGGTTTTTGTTTGTGCCGTTTTTTGCTTTTAACACATCAAACCCACTTTTCACACTCTTCACACTTTTACTTGTTTCTAGATTTTTTAATTAGTTAAAAAAAACACTTTTAAATCCGGCTCGCTGAATCAAATGTTTATTGGTAATACTTAGGGTGAACAAACAAACGACGACACAAGAAGGAAAGGATAAAACCTTATGTAGGCTTCTTTGGAATGTGCGTACATGAGTGGAATGGAATGCACTCATTTACACTCACACAAATGTACACACAACGTTGCTCATAAAAATAGCAACGTTTTGTTTAACGATTGGGACAAACTCTAAGCAGGTAGTATTTTCATTTCAGTTTCGCCACGTTTTTCCATAGGTCACAAAATATGAACATAAGAAGCATGTAGTTATGCTCTCATATATCAACATTTTTGGAAAGGATAAGGGTTATTTATAAATTCAGTCTTTATCGCAATCCAATGTACTACAATTTCACAATTTAAAATATTTCGATGAAAATCAGCATATTGTAAATGACTTAATTTTATTTTACTAAATTTGCATGATGAAAATGACGAACATCGACTTTCAGCTTCAAGAACCATTCACTAATTCTGATATACCCGCCATATAAATGTATATTTCTTCCGATTCTTCCCTTCAGCACTATAGAAGCAGTATTTCACATATATTTCATAGCCCCATATATATTTTCCTTGCGATCTGGGCTATTATAACTTCAGAAGCTTCATTCCAATCGTTTTGAAATTATATATTGCAGGGTTAATAATGTATACTCCAAAATTACATTTTGTTTAGTTATTTGGAAGAAATCCATTAAATTGCAAAATAAATGTCATACTTAAGATTTGGAATTACTTATAATGTTATTCTTTTGGAAGACTTCTTTTATTTTTTGCTGGGTAGTAGCGCAATTGCGCCTGATGTGAACAGACTACAACGGCCGGAAGTTAAGAGAAACTGCCGAAGAAACCTTGCTATCAGATTTTTAAAGTCAAAAGTTTTCTTAGCAGGTCACCCTAAAAGCCTTTCCTAAGTTTCGCGGTTTTTGGTTGCGTAACAAATAATTTGGTTGTGTCTGTGTCCTTTCTTGTATTAACTAAATTGGAAGATCGTTTTGCCAAAAAGCATCTGTCCTATTCGAGTACTTTTGATGACCATAAAGTGATAAATCACTTGCACGCGTGAAAAAAGACTAGAAAATGAGTCGAGCTTACGCTTCAAAACTGCATTATTGGAAATACAATAACAAAGTATACATCAACCACAAAGATATCATGCAGGTGTGTGAAATGTGACTGTTTTGGTCGTTTTTTTGCAATGACTTTCACTCGTTATGGTGGTGCTTTTGTTTATAACGGGACATTTTGCTTTCATATTGGATCAAGAATCCAATAGTTGGACATTGTGAATTTTAGTTTATTTTTATCAGTCGAATCGTGGTGAGAAGTTCTATGATTAGTGAATTACATTTTTAGAACTTCAGTAAATTTAAATAAAAATTGTCAGCCTAAACAATAAACAAAATATTTTTTTATTTATTTTCTAGGGTACCATTTTCTCCCGACAAAACATTATTTTATGATCAGAAAATGAGCGCATTTATGATTATTATAATCGCGCAGTGGAGTCAAAACAGTCATCAGTTTGTGAAACTATTGATGATATTCGGGTGTTTTTCGACTCCACTGCGCATTAAAATAATCACGAGGAACCTTTAAAACGAGCCGATCCTCCCCAATGTACAAATTGTCAAGAATTTTGACACACCAAGGCATACTGTAAATTACCGGCCGTTTGTGTCAGATGTGGCGATGTGCACAAGTCCTTCAACTGTCCCCATCCCAGAACAGATACTGGCGTAAAAAAATGTAGCTACTGCGGTGAGAACCATACAGCAAACTACAGGGGTTGCCCTGTCTATAAGCACATGAAACAAACAAACAATGTTAATAAAACTCCAATAAATGCAAGCTATATTTCATCGCCTTTCTCAGGCTTAAGAACCGTATCTCCTACGCAAAATGCTAGTTCTAGCGACTCAAACGTAAACCGAATCCCAAAGAACACAATTCATCCAAATATGTCATACGCCCGTATGACAAGAAATGGCAATTCGTTACCCCCTCAATTTCCCCTCGAAAACTCAATAGAAAAATTAATAGAAACTATGAATTCATTCATGTTGAATATGCAAAGCATGATGATGCAGCAAATGATGAGAAATCAAAGTATGCCTTTGCAACTCGTGTTAAATCAGAAATAAATCCACTGCGAATTTGTTACTGGAATGCAAACGGCCTGAGCCAACATAGAAATGAGGTAGAAAATTTTCTCCGAAACCACTGTATAGATATTTTATTAGTCTCTGAGATACATTTTTCAACCAGAAATGGTTTTAGGATACGTGGTTATTCCACATACGATACTAAACACCCTAGCGGGAGAGCCTGTGGTGGTACAGCTCTTATTGTCCAAAATAAAATCAAAAATTATCCTATGCCCGAATATAGGACGGAGCATATACAAGCAACTTCTATCGCTATCACAGGCACAAATCTGGTTATATCGTCGATATATTGTCCCCCTAGGCACAATATTAACAAAGATCAATTCATGGAGTTCTTCTCCACTCTTGGCACTAAGTTTTTGGTAGCAGGTGACTACAATGCCAAGCACACATTTTGGGGCTCTCGCCTCACTACTCCAAAAGGTAGACAAATACTTAAAGCCATAACATCTGCTAAACTAGATGTAGCTTCGAGCGGTCACCCAACATATTGGCCCTCAGATCTGAATAAAACGCCAGACCTTATTGATTTCGCTATAATAAAAATATAAGGCGTGAACAATTATCTCTATGTCCATCACTTGATCTATCATCGGATCATTCGCCTACCATTTTGACACTGCTCTACAACAATCATGAAAATGGGTGTGACAATTTTCCCAATAAGCTCACACCTATCCGATGGTGTATCGTTACGTACAACGGATGAAATTGAAGCCGCGGTAAACCTATTCACAGACGCTGTAAACAGTGCTGTTAAAGTGGCTACTCGAAAAAGCGCCTTCAAAAGAGATAACTCAAATAACCCAACAGGCATCCAGGCGTATTTTTTTTGTCTGCAGGTAAAGTAAATATATAAAAGTAAATACATATTTGCAAAACAAAATATGTTAATAATCTAATTATATTCAGCCCAGCTGTATTATTATTTTAAGAAATGTTTTTTAATATCTTTTTTCTACTTTGTTTATTTTTTAGGTTTAGTAGGATAATTGGCATCTTGTTGAAAGTCATTGGTAGGGTGACGGCTAGGGACTTTTTTGCATATTCATTCCGGAAATTGGGAAACGTCCTTGTGCTCTATTCCTTGTATTATGGTTATGGTTTATTGTTTGTAGAAATCTGGGATCATTGTAGAACTCGTTAACAATTGTTGTATTGTATATTCCCTCAATATAAAGGATGTCCATTACACTGACAGCTAACGTACGGATAATCCTATCTATGAATTTGTTCGTCGCCATGACGAACCTCTGTTTATGTATACTAGAATAAGAACTATTTAGTGGAATAAAAACAAAACCCCACTGGGTGATTACATATCATCCCTACGATGAATCGTGCTCATAAATAAAAAAATTATATATACCCTCCTCTCTAAGGTGAGGGGATAAATATGGGGATTTATAATACAAATATCAATAAATGTATATATAACATATACCAAAAGTGTAACGCAGTGGGAGTGGCCTAAGACCCAAAGTATATGCGGAGGAAATCCGTTTTAGAACACATTAAGTCATTTGAATTATGTCCGTCCATCCGTAAGCCTGACTGGAGCGAACGATAACCCTCGAAACTATAGTTTCCAGAGATTAAACAGAGATTCGTCAGGACGACGAACAAATTCATCAATAGGATTATCCGTACGTTAGCTGACTTTTGACGAAGCTTTTTCTATCAGTGTAGTTTGTACATATTAGCCGTGTTATTGGATGATGATTGGTTTTTTATTGTGTTTTGATTTGATGTGGTATTCGATTGCGTATTAGTAGGTTGGTGGTTATTTTTAAATAGTAATTTTATTATTCTGTTTTGTGTGATTTGCAAAGTTCTGCAATATGTAGATCTTCCCCATGCTGTTATGCCGTATCTCAGGTACGATTCAGCGAGGTGATACATCGCAAAAACAGTGCTACGCAATTTTTTCTGCAAATGTTCGATGTGGTTTTTCCATTTGAAATGCCTGTCCAGGTGTATTCCCAAGTACTTATATGTGTTTACTGTGTCTATGCGTGTTGGACATGCATTGGCGTAGCAATGGATTTATGCTGGGGAGGGCTATAGCCCCCAGAATAAAAGTTTGTTTTTATGGTTTAAAATTTACTCGTACATATAACCTCCACCATGCATAGCATGTGAATTGTTTCGGGCACAAATAAATTCGTATTGCCAAATTTCAGCCCGAATCGTTGAAATTTGTGGTTTTTGTTGAGTTAAAAATTACAATCTGGAGGGACTTTTGTATGGGGGCTATAACCAAACATGGACCCCAGTTATCAATTTTCAGACCGATCAGTTGAAATTTGTAGCGTTAAGCAGTCAAATCGGAGAAATGACTAAATCGTCTTAAAATTTTACGAATTTTTTAATTTCACTAACAATTTTACTAGATAGTTTTCGATATAAGATGTTTCGATGTAGATCTTAGTCATGTTTTAATTCGACGCATCGCAACGATGTCTTTTACAGCCAGAAGATCTTAGTTGCAACATGCATTTGGATAAATATTTAAAAAGGTTTTGTTTTTATACTATCTTTTTTTTGAATCTACAATTTATGTATTTTTATCAACCTTTTCTTTCTCTGATTAGCTTATTGTCATAACGAGTCTTGAAGATATTTTTAGCACAATAATTTCTGCAGTTAGTGATCCCATATCAATTTGCACGATACTTCTATTATCATCTATGCATTCAAAAGTTAAACGCAATCGGTTTTATGCCATGTTCATGTTTTATCTCAAATTACATTTGCACCATTATAAGACTTTCAATTATTGAAATATTTTCCATTTTATTCGTCCACAAAAAATCCAGAAAAAATGTATGAAAAGAATTGGCATTGCAAGTAGATGCAGAACAATTTACGACGCCTAAGAATCGTTCTTATACAGGGTTTA
This sequence comes from Eudasyphora cyanicolor, assembly GCA_963930755.1. Lineage (NCBI taxonomy): Eukaryota > Metazoa > Arthropoda > Insecta > Diptera > Muscidae > Eudasyphora > Eudasyphora cyanicolor. Next base: position 136,168,960 of record OZ005734.1, read on the forward strand.
CCAAAAAGAGTTGTTATTTTGCATCACCCGGTATTTCGGTAGCTGTCACTTTTGAAGCTTTTATTCTTTGACATTTGAAAGTAGAAACTACGCCATTACAAAAATGGAACGATACACGATTCAACAACGCATTGAAATTATTAAAATTCGAAATTCGAAAATCATCGAAAAGTAATCTTGACTGATGATGATTGGACCTTACTTTTTCGAAAATGAGTTACGGTGAATGGATTGCGTTATCGAGAGATGATTAATGATTTTTTATGGTCGGAGTTGGATGGTATTGATCTGGACAACGTTTACTTTCAACAAGACGGCGCTACGTGCCACACAAGCAACGAAACCATTGCTCTGTTACGGGAAAACTTTCCGGACCGTGTTATCTCTCGAAGAGGTGATCACAATTGGCCACCGAGATCTTGTGTTTTAACACCTTGCGACTTCTTCCTTTGGGGCCACGTGAATGATAAGGTCTACGCCAACAGCCTAGCGTCATAGGGCAGCCACTTTGCGATTTGGTTATGGAAAATTTCATGAAAAGGAAATTTGGTCGTGGTGCCCATTTGGTCGTGGTGCCCTTCCTCTTTATTATGAAATAAACATCCGATAATTTGTCTCAAAAAATTGCATTTTGAATACCAAATTAACACCTCTTGTTGGAAAACCCTTTACATCCAAATTGATTGCAAACCCTTGAGTTTTGAGATTCATTACAGCATTTGCAAAAATTTATATTATTTCTGGCATTGGTAACAGTAAAGTTGATAGATGATTGGCGTTGATCAAATTAAAACATCCAGCTGAAATATCTGTGGGGGGGGGGGCTAAAAAACTTCTGGGGTGGTATTAGACCACCCCAGCCACCCCCTTCCTACGCTTATGCATGGCCGTCTGTTGTAATCACGCTACAGTCCGCAATAATAGAGATAGGTTGATCAAAATTGGTACAAATACTTCTTATAGTTGCAGGTTATGTGGGATTGCAAATGGGCCATATCGGTCAATGTCTTGATATAGCTCCCATATACATATAGCATGTTACTTATTGTGATTCCTAATGTTCTCATCTACTATATAGATATACTATATTATTCATTTTGTCACTCCGTTTGTAACACCTCTTAATATTGATCTGAGACCCCATAGGGTATATATATTCTTAATCGTTGTTCAGTTCTCTGAACTGAATTGTATGGAGTCGGGTAGATTTAGGTATACATTTACAACATGTTTGTGTATGAGATGTGAGGGAATTCAAAGAAATTCCCATTTTTTAGTTATTCTAACATCGACCCAGCCATGCACACTAGATAAGAGAAGTGCATTGGTCGATGTTGTATAATCTATTTATAGACTGTAGTGAAGATAAGGGAAACATGTGTTGTGACCTTATGCCTTCTCTTTTCTTCTTACGTATAAGATAGGTTAAGAAGTATTTGGTTAGTTTTAGGCTAAGTAAATATATTGTAAATAAAATTAGTTCCCAACTAACACCGAAAGTGTTCAGATCGATTTCTATCTGCAGTTTCCGCTCTTTACAATCGTCGTAAAATTCTAAGACGATTTAGCCATGTCCGTCCGTCCGTCTGTTGTAACCACGCTACAGTACGCAATAATAGAGCTAGGTTGATCAAATTTGGTACAAATACTTCTTATATTTGCAGGTTGTTTGGGATTGCAAATGGGCCATATTGGTCAATGTTTTGATATAGCCCCCATATATAGCATCTTACTTATTGTGATTCCTAGTGTTCTCATCTTCTACACTAAAAAAAAGCGTACTGAAAATCAATGAATTTTTCGTAAAGTTTAAGATTTCGGCAATGATTTCGAGCCAAAGACAATCGCTATAAAAATAAGAAGGTTTTATAGTTAATTTAAAGACGTGAATAGTACTTGTTTTGAGGATGCATTTCATAGAATTAAGAATTTTGGGTAATAAAACTAATTAGGTTTGGTCTTAAAATAAGCACATTTTTGCGTAAATTTAAGTATGGCGCGTGCTTATTTTTAGTAAAATATCATATAATTTAAAACATTATTGTAATAAAATTTAAAATGTTTGTCCTTGGTATAAGAATATACTGGTAATTAATTTAAGGCATACATGAATTTAAATACAGTTTTTTTAAATATGTATGGAAAATTCGTTATTTTCATTTCATTTTCTTTGAAATCATTTAGGTTGGTTAGGTTAGGTTGAAGAGAGGAGACGTTTCATGTCCATGGACATACACTTAAGCCAGTGGTTCGGCCTGTTGTGCGCTCCTTATTTATGATCTTTTTATACCTCACGAGTTACAGAAAATCGGTACTAGACACGAATTTTCTCAGTATCTTCCAGTCATATTCTCTGAGATGAGTCAAGTCTGGTAATATGTCGGACCCGAAATGTTGGGATCTTGAATGTGTGAAAGCCGGGCAGTGACACAGAAAATGTTCCATCGTTTCGATGTTTTCTCTGCATGCCCTGCATTCGTCGTTTCCTGCTAGTCCTATGCGATGAAGATGTGCTTGTAAGCTTGAGTGTCCCGTTAGAACACTCATCATCTTACTAATATCGATTTTGTTTAGTTTCAGAAGACTTCTTGTTTTCTTTTCATTTGGGTCACCCCACAGTATCTTTGCAGTTGCTCCTACTGTTGCGCTATTCCACACAGTTTTATGAGCCATCACTGCCCAGTGCTTCAACTCATTTTTCGTGGCTTCGAAAGGTTTCCAATTTTCCAAGTTTATTACTCGAAGTTCTCTGCCCTTTGAAGCCAAGTTGTTTGCCCGTTCATTTCCAATCACTCCGTTGTGTCCTGGTACCCAGTAAAGACGCAATTGACCATGGGCTGAGTAATCATTTATCGTTCTTTTACAGTCCAACACAGTTCTGGATTTGAGCCTTTCCGATGTTATTGCTTTAATCGCCATTTGGCTATCTGTGAAGATGTTGGCATATTTAGGCTTTGTCGTGTTACTGAGCGAGTTCACACACTCCGTGATTGCTCGAACTTCTGCTTGAAATACCGTGTTATGGTCAGGGAGGCGGAAGTGAAGTTCGACTTCTGGTTCATCAATAAAAAGTCCCAGACCCGTCCTTCCTCCTCGCTTGGACCCATCCGTGTAGCAGCTGGTTCCCACTGGCACATGGGCCAAAGTTCCATTTTCCCAGGAGCGTCTGTCTGGCACAAACGTATCACAGGTAGCTGTAAGCCGCACTTCAGGAATGCGGTCCGAGATTTCTGGCGTTTGAATGTGACCAACTAGATATTCTAAAATCTTCTGATGGTACGACTTGTGGTCTCGATTTATCCATTCACCCATCACTTGTAGACGTCTTGCTGTGAGGGCTGCCTCATACTTTATACGGATGTCTATTGGTTGGATGTGCAGTATAGTCTCCAACGCTTTTGTTGGTGCAGTTCTAAATGACCCGCTTATGCATAGACAGCACATACGTTGAATTTTTTGCAAAGGTATTACGTTGCAATTCTTGTCCATTGATGTCCACCACACTACAGAGGCGTAGGTGATTATTGGTCTAATCACGCTCATGTAAAGCCAGTGAGTCATATTTGGACGTAGTCCCCATTTTAAAGCTATAGCTCTTCTGCACAACGACCAACATCTGTGTGCCTTTGTAACTCTTTCTTCAAGATGATCTTTCCAGTACAGTTTCTGATCCAAGATTACTCCCAAGTATCTTACCTTTTTCAGTTTCCTTCTCTGTGCCCCTGACAGTCTCTTTGAGTTAGCAACAATAGTGATATTGTTTTCATTTGATGATTCAGAGTCCCCACTGGCTTTTAAAGGCTGGGGTTGCTTAAAGCCCCGGCTGGGTTCTGCTTCATCTGTCTTATCAATTGTTTTGCCTGCGGCTGGATGTGCTCTTGTTTCATTTTCGACTACGGGATCCAAGGCACCAAAGCTCGTAGAAGTTGCTGGCTCACGATTGTTCGATAACGACGACACATGACTCGTGAGTGAATCAACGCTTGTCGCCGGCACTGGGTTTACCCGCCCCTTAACGTAATCTCCTTCGTCTTTTTTGGTTTAATCATAAATTGGTTGGGGGAGACACCCCCATAGCCAGTATTAGCCCGTAATAGGTACGTCGGTATAGGCCTTCCAGACTGAGCTCAGAAATTTCTGTCCAGAGACCGATGCATCCAATTCAACCTACGCCTTATAAACAACAAACCTCCTGGTTGCGTAGTAGGTAGGTGAATAGGTATTGCGTAATAGGTTAAAAAATATCCGCTCTGCGATAACACGTCCGTTCGCTACGACAGGCGGCGACTGACTATTTATAGAAAATTCAATAACACAACACTTTATCTCTCTAAATAAATATTTTATTTCTTATATTTTATATTGGAAAATACCAAAAAAACAAGTGAGAAAGTTTCAGTCGGGTAAACCGACTAAGGTATACCCTCACTTTGTGAGTAATGTAATATGGAATATTAAACGAATTATTCTGTCAATTTGTATGGGAGGTACCAGAATGTTTTTAACAAATACACCTATTTTTCGCTGAATAGTAGATTCTTTAAATACATTACACTGCGCCGAATTATAAACGTTTTTTGCACTGGTATATTAACGTTATGAAATATTAAATTTTGGTATGATTTGGCCATTTTGTGTGGGAGGTAAATAGTCAGTCGCCGCCTGTCGTAGCGAACGGACGTGTTATCGCAGAGCGGATAGTTTTTAACCTATTACGCAATACCTATTCACCTACCTACTACGCAACCAGGAGGTTTGTTGTTTATAAGGCGTAGGTTGAATTGGATGCATCGGTCTCTGGACAGAAATTTCTGAGCTCAGTCTGGAAGGCCTATACCGACGTACCTATTACGGGCTAATACTGGCTATGGGGGTGTCTCCCCCAACCAATTTATGATTAAACCAAAAAAGACGAAGGAGATTACGGCGCAGGGGAGGGAAAACCCAGTGCCGGCGACAAGCGTTGATTCACTCACGAGTCATGTGTCGTCGTTATCGAACAATCGTGAGCAAGCAACTTCTACGAGCTTTGGTGCCTTGGATCCCGTAGTCGAAAATGAAACAAGAGCACATCCAGCCGCAGGCAAAACAAATGATAAGACAGATGAAGCAGAACCCAGCCGGGGCTTTAAGCAACCCCAGCCTTTAAAAGCCAGTGGGGACTCTGAATCATCAAATGAAAACAATATCACTATTGTTGCTAACTCAAAGAGACTGTCAGGGGCACAGAGAAGGAAACTGAATAAGTTGAACCGACAGAACCTATTACGGGATGAACCTGACAATTCTACCTCCAATACAAACATGGAGGCCGCTAAAAGAGTCAGGTCTCCTGAAGAACATAGCGCTGTGAAAGTGACTAAGAAGAAAAATGGCTCGCCGTCTTCCAGTAATTCGGATAAGCCTAACGTAACCACACAAAAGGAGGTCTCTAGTCTGAGTCCTTCGATTGTGGGCGGTAAAGTTGACCCAATAACGCAGTTCAAGTCAACCAAATCATCCGTTAAGGATGAGGCATTAACAAAAAATACTCTACAGACACGGAAAAATCAATTGGCTATAAAGAAGGGTAAGAAGCCACCGTCTTATTCTAATATAGCTAAACAACATATTCGAGACGATCTATGCTACGCCATAATTGATAGCAGTAGTGCATCTGGCAGAATCCCCGAAGATCAAAAGAGTAACTTCGAAGATTTGGTCTATACGAGGGTAGCGGAATACGTCCTCGAATCTAAGGATGAACCACCAATCGAAGTAATGAGTTGCAAGTGTGAGAGGTGTGTTTTGATGCTAAGGCTGGCATCACAACGCTGCGCTGGTGTCCTCGTAAAACTTGTGGATAGCTTCCCCCCACCTTGGGACGGCGCAAAGCTAAAATTGGTAAGGAAAAGCGACATTCCTGAACTCATAAAAACGACCCTATATGTTAAGGGATGTCCCAGTAAGTTCTCATCAGAGTACATACTCGACATCATTGGCAAACAGAAGTCTTCTATAGGAAGGATGATACCGAGGATACTCTCCTCGTGTTAGGCATAGACCCAGAATCCAAGAACAATCTTGTCATGGCGAAGGGCATGGCGTACTTCTTGATCTGGACAGTCTTTTTCAAAATTGGAAAGGTCCCGATTGGCAGGACAAATGAATCGAGTCCAAATATACTGTCTGAAGAGGCAAACACTGGTATTGAACGGATGGAGACAAGTGAGACACTGCCAAAAACTGATGTGGAAGTAGTCAATAACACCACCAGTTCACCAATAGTACCGCCACTTTTGCAGGAATTTCCCAGCAAAGGTGGTGATCAAAATAAAAAGAGCCACAAAACGATTCAAACCAATGAGGGAGCGACAAAAAATAACACCGCCTCCCAAAATTGTCGACTGGAAGATGGTGTAATAGGTAGTGAACGAAAGGAGGAGAATGACCCACTACCAAATAATGAGGGGGTGCCACCAGATAGGATAGACTCCCAAAAGAAACTTTTACTGGAAGGACAATGATTGAGGTCATCCAGATAAACCTCCACCGGAGCGAGACAGCATCCAACACTCTGATGGACATCATAAATAAAGGCAGGGTTCATGTTGCTTTGATCCAGGAACCATGGACAACTAGCAACAAGGTTACTGGATTAAACCATGTGAACTATAACCTTTTCTACGCTAACACAGGTACTCGTCCAAGGACTTGTATTCTGTGCCATAAAAACGTATGTTTTATTTTCTCTCCAGAGTTGTCAACATCGGACGCAACGGTGCTGAGGCAAATGAAATGAATAATGGAAATATGTACCTGGCGTCAATATATCTGCCATTCGATGCGCCGACATTGCCACCTACGTCGGAATTACAACGTCTGGTGAGGGAATCCAAACACACAAGTAATGAGTTATTAGCTGGATGTGACGCCAACTCCCATCATATCGCTTGGGGTAGTAATAACACCAATAAAAGGGGACACGCCCTTATCGAATTTTGTATGGGAGGTACCAGAATGTTTTTAACAAATACACCTATTTTTCGCTGAATAGTAGATTCTTTAAATACATTACACTGCGCCGAATTATAAACGTTTTTTGCACTGGTATATTAACGTTATGAAATATTAAATTTTGGTATGATTTGGCCATTTTGTGTGGGAGGTACAAAAAGGGGCGTGGTGATAACGGCCATTTTTTACAGGGCTAAATGTTTTTGCATTTTCGTGCATTGGTACTCATGCTGTGAGCTCTTAACTTTTTGTGCATAATGGTACCTTTGTGTGGGAGGTACAAAAAGGGGCGTGGAAATAGCGTCCATTTTTCACAGTGCAAAAGACACTATAAAAGCATTACACTGTAAAAAATTTCAAGTATTTTTATACACTGGTATTAATGTTATAAGCTGTTATCTTTTGGTGCAAAATGGTACCTTTGTGTAAGAGGTACCAAAAGGGGCGTGAATATGACACCCATTTTTCACTGGACTGTAGGCACTATGAAAGCATTACACTGTACAACATTTCAAGTATTTTTATGCACTGGTATTAATGTTATAAGCTGTTAACTTTTGGTGCAAAATGGTGCATTTGTGTGGGAGGTACCAAAAGGGGCGTAGCAACATGGCCCATTTTTCTCGAGTTGATAACGACTAATAAACTAATGCTATGTGTGGAATTTCAGAAGATTCCAATAAGTAGTATAGCAGTTATTAAAGATTCAATATTTCACAACATTTTAACACTTTGTGGGGGAGGTACTAGAAGGAGTTTACCAATATGGCCCATCTTCGAACTTAGCCGGAGATAGGAAAAAATATTACCACGTACCAAATTTGAAGTCAATCGGTTACTCCTTTCGAGAGTTATCGTGCGCACCAGCCAGCAGACACACAGACAGACAGACGGACGGACATTGCTCATTCGTCTTAAAATGACCCAAAACGAATATCCGCCGAACATACTTAGGGTCTTAGATCACTCCTTCGATGTGTTACACTTTTTTTCGTAGCAAATGATATATACCCTCGTCACACTAAAGTGAGGGTATAAATATAATACATATTACGGATAACCTTGAACATTTTATAATTTAAAACAGTATGTAATTGTATAAAGACAAATCGGCCAACACACTATGAAGTTTGACTTTTATTCGAATATTGTATTGTTATGTATCGATTCTATAGCGGGATTCGTTTCTCTATTTGTTGTCCATGAACAATTTTTATCGGAACCGACCTTAATGATTTTTAACCTAGAATTTGGCTGGAATTTAAATAGAAATTATATAAAATAAATATTATATTACTATATCATATAGTTTGGATGCTCACTCATTTCCTGCAATTTGTAAATTTTTAATTCCCCACTGCATTTTTCATATATCCAAATAAAGTTCAATTGCGCGAACTAAAATAAAAATAATTTGAATAGAAATCAAACAGAATGATTTATATACGATAAAGTATTAAAATTAATTTTATCATATAACTGTCACAAAATGTTGAAAGATAAGAGATATATTAAAATCTTTGGAATATACTTACTTACACTGAAATATTTAGTCACTCTTCTACGACACAAATTCTCATAATAGATCCATACAAAATTTGCTGTACTAAAAGTTAAAAAAAATATATACATATGTAAGATATTATTAAAACTGATTGTTTTGAAAGTTTCGAAAGTGACATTTTTCATATAAATTGAGTTATCAAAAATAATTTTCTCAAAAAAATCAATCGTGACTTAGATTTTAAAATCTTAAGTTTTGTTAGCAAACAAAACTACAAAAACTTATTAAAAATTACTTCTGTAAAACAAAAGCTAATGCTGCTTATGACATTCTTAACCCTGGTGTTAGATGAGCAAATCTGTACGAATCCTAGATTAAGAGTCCATTTGGTCAACATTAAATTTTTCATATAAAATGAATATGGAAGACAATATTTTATATTTATTTTTATTCAATACTTCGTGAAAAGAAAGCAGCTTATATACAATTATTTTTGAGCAAAAACGCTTATTATTTTGATTTTAGTAAAACAAAGAAATCCTTTGGACCAAATTATAAGGTAATATATATACATACATATATTACCGTTTATAAAGGAAACGATACAAAAATTGGACCAAATGTGCCTAATCTAACAGCAGGTTTAATTATGAAGTACTTATGAAGCAATTATGAACGCGAAATCAAGGAAAAATTTAAACTAAAATTCAAAAAAGGAAAACATCTTTTTAAATAAATTATATTTGGAAAACTTTTTAACAATAACTTTGTTTGTGTGAAAACACGTATTTTATATGTGAACGTCAGTTCGCAAATATATTTTGATCTAAAGCGTGGTACTATGTTCATTTTTCGCGTTGAAATCCCATATAAAAACAAAGTCGCGTAAAAAACTGCGAAATTTTTTCGTTTGTGGTACTATGTTTATTTCAACGCGAAAAAGTAAAATTTTGCGCCACCACAAATTTAACGCCGTTACAAATTGAACGCCGCAACAAATTTAATGCCGCCTCCGTCACACTGCCATTTGTTTATATTTATTTTTGTCCGCAAGAAACTCAACTGTTTTAAATATTACACGCTGAAAAAAAATCGCTTCTGTAGTATATTGTCCCAAACATATTCGGCTTGAAACATATATATGTTTGGGGTAGACTCTAAGTATGTAATATTTGGTACACACAAAAATTGTGTAATTGGGAAGATGTTGTTCTAAACAAGTATTTGTTTACATTCCAATATGCTTTTATTTGGGACCTTTATTTCCGGAACAAATATTTATTTGCATTTAAGTATTCATAAAATACATAAATTGTGTCAAATTTTTCAGTAACTCAAAGTAAAATTTTTAGAAATTTTTAATGTTCGTAAAAAATAATAATTGAAATCATATAAACTTGGATCAATATAAAGTACTTAGAGGATTGACAACTAATGATGACTTGGAATACTCAGAAATTTGAAATGATTGATTTAAAACAGAAGGTAATGCTGCATATGGTATCATAACTGGGAGGTACAATTCGAAACCCAAGAAAAATTGAAACTGAAATATCAAAAACTCAGCAAAAGTTTTGGAAATATTTTTTAAATAAAATATATTTGGAAAAATTCCTAAATAATAACTTTATTTGTATTTAAACACATATTTTATTTGAGAAATTTAGTTTGCAAATATAATTTGTTGTCATATATTAATATATGCGTTCCAAATATATTTTATTGATTTTCAAATAAAATGTATTTCCTAAGAAATATATAATATTTAAAAATTTGTGTTCCAAATATATTTTCTTTCGATTCAAACATATCAAAAAAGGCGATTTTGCCCCGTGTAGAAATAAAATTTCCTAATAAAGAATAATATATTAAATTATCTTCCGAAATAAAGAAAAATAATGCAAAGATGTGATAGGAAAAATTATTATGTTTATGGAATAAACCAGAAGAGCGAAATTCCAATTGGATTGCAGTACAAAAGCAAACAAAATGTGCAAAACACTGGAAGGACATGTAACTAAATATAATCATGTGGAATTTGTCTTGTAATTAGATATGTACATTTATGTTTGTATGTTTAGAACAATTGTGTGCAAAAGCCTGGAGAAACATTATGGACAGCTAACGCTACCAAAGCAGTAGGACAATGGAATTGGACAGTGCCTGTGATCTCGATTTGGAAATGGTTGTAAAGAACATACATACATACGAGTAGTTAGTTCTTGCCAGCCATGGAAGTTGGAAGAAGATATTCCGTTTGTGGATGGAAGTATAATTTATATACATATGTCAAAAAATATAATGTAAATCCTTAAATATAATAATAAAAAATCTTTTTCGGTTCATCAAAACATATTTTTATTTATTTATATTCGTACAACAGTAGGAAATTATTTTGTTATTTATAACAATGTACTACCCCGGCTTTTGATGCCTCACGAACATCGCCACCGTAACAACACAAAATAAATAATTAGCACAATGATCTCCAACAATATTTCCTTTCTGATATTTAAATTAACTATTTTCTAAGTCGGCATTATTCCAAGTAATTGTTTATTGATTAGAATGTTAACTTTTGTTTGGTTTCAAGAATATTAGCAAAAAGAAAAAATGCACATGCATATACACACATACATACATATAAAAGTGACACTTTGACACACACACTTCCACACATCATAGCGATTTTAGTAAAAAAGCGTTCCATTTTTCCACTCGAAATAACATTTTGCGAATTTTTTTCGTGCCGAAAAAACATAGTACCCACCTTAATACCGTAATATATGCGTTCCAAATTAAATTTCTTGATTTTTAAATAAAATATATTTGTTCAGAAATACATAATACTTACAAATATTGTTTCCAAATCTCACTTATTTGTTGTAATTTATAAATGGCAAACCAAATTTATAAATAAACCCTGGTGTTAGATGAGCAAATCTGTACGAATCCTAGATTAAGAGTCCATTTGGTCAACATTACATTTTTCATATAAAATGAATATGGAAGACAATATTTTATTTAATTATGTTGTTTTTATATTTATTTTTATTCAATACTTCGTGAAAAGAAAGCAGCTTATTTACAATTATTTTTGAGCAAAAACGCTTATTATCTTGATTTTAGTAAAACAAAAATATCCCTTGGACCAAATTATAAGGCAATATTTATACATACATATATTACCGTTTATAAAGGAAACGATACAAAAATTAGACCAAACGGGCCTAATCTAACAGCAGGTTTAATTATGAAGTACTTATGAAGCAATTATGAACACGAAATCAAGGAAAAATTTAAACAAAAATTCAAAAAAGGAAAACATCTATTTAAATAAATTATATTTGGAAAACGTTTTAACAATAACTTTGTTTGTGTGAAAACACGTATTTTATATGTGAACGTCAGTTCGCAAATATATTTTGTTCTAATACATTAATATATGCGTTCCAAATCAAATTTCTTGATTTTCAAATAAAGTATATTTGTTCAGAAATACATAATACTTACAAATATTGTTTCCAAATATATTGTTTCCAAATCTCACTTATTTGTGGTAATTTATAAATGGCATTCAGCACTGCATTTTTCATATATCCATCACATTTACCTTCAAATATTGCGTGATCTAAAATTAAAATAATTAAATTTTTTCTGAAAATAAATCAAATAAAATTATCTATAAACAAAAAAAAAATGCAAATAAATTTTATCATATCACAATTGGAAAACGCTGAAAACTAAGAGAAATATTTCAGCCGTATAATACTTACGTTGAAATATTTTGTAAAATTTGCCACTCTTCTCACAAAAGACCCATTCTAAAATTGTTTTACTAAAAAAATTAAAAAAGATAGTTATATGTATAACATATTATTAATAATAAATTTCTATATTGCCACAAATAATTTTACATTTCTGCATTATGCGCTGGTATTTTTAATAATTAAATACTTTCAATTAAAATGTGTTTTGTTAATTTTGTAATTGCCAATAAGATGTTTATTTCAGGATAATAATATTATTTTTCACGTACCTAAACATTTTCCCATTGTCTCTTTCAGTATTACAAAATATATTACTCACATTTTTATCATCCATTTGGCACAAATCTCTTCACAGGACTTACAAACAAGATCTCCTTCAAAAACGCATGTACATACATCGCCATAAATAACATACAGCAAAAATAACTATGACACACGCACTCCCTTATCACAGAGATCGATGGTGACGCCGACGGCATAACCACATGCATACTCACATGTACACGACGGTTTCATTTGTTGTTGTTGCTATGCTTTAGCAAAAATAACTGTTAACAGCCCATATTAAAATTATTTTCGGTACAATATGCACGTATGTATGCACGTATACTTACATATTCACAGCAATCAAATTTTTTCACAATCCGCGTCCCGAAAACAGACAACCGTTTCCTTCCATCGCTTGTAAATAACTGACGATTTAAAAGAAAACGAACAACAGAACTAGCATTCCACAATTGATTCACACATTACCAAACAAAACTGATTCTCCGAGCGAGAGAGGGAGGGAGAGATTGTAAAATTCTCTCGTATGTATTCTTAAAAATAATGACAATAGGCATAAAATTTATTACCAAGACAGCCTTTCGTTTAAGGGGAGCATAGCCTTAAATTTATTACTCAAATATCTCATACTGTTAATTAAGTCCGATTCGGCATTAAAACTATGACATGTCTACATCATAGTGTAATGTAGAAAATCCTTAAAAGTATTGAAATATTGCTTAAAATAATGCGGATTGTCACAAAAATAATGATTTTTTTCTTTAATTTAAATGCGTACATTTAAAGAAGCGCGTACACAAAACTAATGATTAGATAGTCATTAATTCAAATTAAAAAAACTTTATATTAAGGAAAATTTCGTAAAAAACGTGTAAATTTTCATTATTTTAATGAAAATTGTCATTGAATTGATGCCGAGGTAGCATACTTAATATAAGAATGTGTCATCATTAGTTTTATTACTATTTTTTTTTTCAGTGCATGGTGCTCAGCTAAAGGTACCACTCATTGAATTCCCTAAGAACTCGAAGAAATATGTTTTAGGTTAAGGTGGCAGCCGTTTTTTTCTCAGCTCACATAGACCAGTGTAGGTCCAATCGACAACAACCGTTTGATATACAAATTTATCGATAGTACAAATATTTGGAAAGATTTGTTAGACTGCCTAGAAAGGCCGACCCCCAGTAAATATGTCAAGTTTTCGTTTGCTCAAAGCGGGACAGTCGCATAGCAAGTGCTCAAGTCATTTTAGTCAATAACCAATTTTCTTCTGTCGCGCCAGAACTGATAATAACGTAGACAATCTTTTCCTCTCTAGTGCGAGGAGATATTTTGATCTTCTCAGGTCATACCTTGGCCAGATTTGTTTATCTACCCTACATGTGCCTATTTCTGTCTATCTTTCATTGGACTGCCTGATTGCGGGTGTATATTAAACTGCTCAGCCATTTCGTTAGCCGATCTGCGACAGTCGAGGGCTGTTTGTGAATTTAGGGAAGTGGTCTCCAAAGAATTTATGCAGCCTGGCTGACCGAGTGTTGGTTACTATGTTGCGACTCAGCCAAGACTACCCGTATTGCCATTATTTCGGCATGATAAACACTTTAGGTATCTGGTAGTCTGTGAGCTATATTGTTAAAGAATATTTTTGTTGTATGTTTTGTTTCAATTTTGAAACGTTATTTGAACGCAAAGGTACTTTAACTTCCAAAAATGGTTCTCGGAGACATTTCTAAGAAAAATTAATTTGTATCTCTTTTTTTTAAACTTTCTACGAAATACAAAATTTACTGGAACTTCCACTCTTAATTCCAGTGACTTTAAAACTGTAATTATTTACATGTACTAGCCATATGTTATTGTTTATAAATATAAACATAATAATGGGTCCGCCATCTAACGTTTTTTTTCAACTAGTGCTTATTTCGTGAATGGAATGGCGCCATCAACATCAATTCGCCGTCGTTCTCAACAATTGAACATTTCGGAGACATCATTGAGACGAATTTTGCATAAAGACCTTGGTATGACGCCATACAAAGTCCAATTGGATCAGGAGTTGAAGCAAACTGACCATCCAATGCGTTTTCAGTAGTTTTTTTTATAGCATTTTCAAAAAAAAAGTTATTTAGCGGACCCTTTAAGACAAATTAACTAAACCATGGTTGTCAAAACTCACTTCCGACTCTAGAAGTCTTGAAATCTTTCTTTCCTACCTTAGACCTTGTGACATCAACACACAATAAAATACATATTCCATAAGCCAACTTATTTAGTATTGTGAAAACGCTGCTAATTTAAATATAATTACTTTATTAAAGCGCAAAACTAGTGAGAAAATCCTCAAAAATCTTTTGAATTGGAGAGTTTAGGTTAGATAAAATCAAATATGTACATAATGAGTGTTTCTATAATAACATTCCTAATTTAACCCAGATATTAATTGGTTAAGCTGAGTTTAGACGATCGGCAAACATTATCAACCCTGTAAAAATGATGCAAATATACGGGCAATGTCAGATTGTTAGGCAAAGATGAATTGACAGTTCAGACGATTGCAAGAAAATATTACAATTTCATATATTTACAATAAATTTTGTAAATATTTATATGCAGGATTGCCAATAAAAATACATTATAGACAGTGTTGCAAATAACATGATTTTCTGGTAATGGCGCCGTTGTCACATGCATAAACTTCGAACATAAAACAATCAGCAAATTATATCGCAATGACTTTTCTGCTAACGTTGCAAAACAAAAATTGTATGTTCACACGATTGTAAATTCACAGGGTTGCATTTTTCCGCCATTTTTCTGGCAATGTTGTCCGATCTGCAAATCGTCTGTACTCACCTTTAGCCACAAACTCCTTGGATTTTGCCAACTCTTGCGAAATCTATTTACCCCTGTGCAAAATAAGAGGCAATAATTATCAAAGCTTTTATCTGTCTAATCAGTAATAATTGTCATTTATATAGGAGAAAGGTGAATTTAATACTGAACAGAAAATTACCAGAATACATATTGGTTATTTTACATCTTCCTGTATATTCCACCAAAATACGGATAAAAGTCAACGAAAATAACTTGCTGTTAACATTCCAGCATTCCTTGGCACCCAAAATACATTCTTCTACCTCCACTGTAATCCACGTTCCAAATGATGTGAGAATCCAGGGATCTGGGAAGTATCATAATTCCAGAGTCACCGTTAACCAAAAAAAATCGCATGTACTCCACAGTAATCCAAACAAAAGAACGATCAAATTGATACAATTGGTGAACATTTCTTTAAAGAATGCATTTTACACATTTGTATTAATTAATTTGCCGTTTAAAACGGATTCCACACTTTCAATTTCAATTAATTTTCTTTAATTTAATTCTTCATCAATTCGTAATTTTTGTTAAAACGTTTGTTTTGGTTTCATTTCTCTTCCAAATCATTTATGCATTTGCTGTTTCTCATTATTCAATCATTCATCAGTGAATTGATCAAAATTCAAAGCAAACATTTTTATGAATGATAGGCAAAGCATAAACCTAAAAAACAACGAATGTCCTACATTCAAAAGGAGGAATTAAAAAGCATAAACGAAAATGACATATGTAAAATGTAAATTTCTCGCATGCGATAAAAAACAATTCATTGTAATTCACTCGAAAAAAATCGTTGTTATATATATTTATATTATTATGACTAACCCTATTTTATGTGAAGTTAGATGTAAAATATATCATTTGTTCTGAATTTTATGAAGAATTAATATGAATTGCTAGAGTTATAAATATAAGAGGAAATTGTTCTCGAATGAAGTGTTAAAATGCTAAAGAGTTGATAATTTTTTAAGTAGGGGTAATCGAAATAACAGTCAGAGTGAACAGATTGCCATGGAGGGGAGGGAATCACTCCATTTGTGGCACAACATCTTGTCGAAAAAGTGAGTATGTACTTGTAGGAAATTGTTTTAAACCGATGTAAATTTTAATATTGCTAACGCCAATCCGACAAGAGCATGCCGCCTTAGTACTATAAATGGTAACGGTGATTCCAAAACGACACGTAACATAGATGGCGCCCAACGACCTGCAAAGCCTTCCAACGTTTTAAAACGGCTTGCAATGTTTTAAATATACTTATTTTTATTAACACCTTAAAACAATTTCCACACCAATACAAATCATATGATTCCTTTTCTACTTAAAATCAATCTCAATCATGTTTCGTGCGTCTAACGGGTGATCCAAGTAGACATACTTTTTTCAATAGCCTTTTTTGACAGATCACGTGTGAGTCGTGTCATGTTATTTTTGTTAAGCATTGTTTGGCATTTCATCATGGAAAGACTTACGCCTGAACAACGTTTACAAATCGTTCAACTTTATTACGAAAATTCACGTTCTGTGAGGAATGTGTTTCGTGCACTTCGCTTAACTTACGGTCAACATAATCGGCCTACTGAGCGTACTATTCGCAACACCATCACCCATCTTGAGACCCAGCATTCATTATTGGATAATATTCGACCGAATAGACCACGTCCACTACGTATGGAATGACTTTGCCCATTTTACGTCGAGATCTTAAATTGAAAGCATACAAAATACAGCTTGTGCAAGAACTGAAGCCGCCCAACCTTCCCAAGCGACATCGCTTCGATCTATGGGCTCTTGAAAAGTTCCAAGAAGATCCGATGTTTTCGAGCCAAATTTTATTCAGCGATGAGGCCCATCTCTGACTCAATGGGTATGTAAACAAGCAAAATTGCCGCATTTGGGACGAAGAGCAACCTGAAGAAATTTCAGAGCTGCCACTTCATCCAGAAAAAACAACGGTTTGGTGTGGTTTGTGGGCCGGTGGAATCATTGGTCCATATTTCTTCAAAAATGATGCCGGTGAGAACGTAACCGTCAATGGCGACCGTTATCGTGCCATGATAACCGTCTATTTGATGCCTGAAATTGAAGCTCGTGATCTCGGCGACATTTGGTTGCAACAAGACGGCGCCACTTCCCACACATCGCATCAATCAATGGATTTATTGAGAGAACACTTCGGTGAGCAGATAATTTCACGTTTTGGGCCGGTCGATTGGCCACCAAGATCGTGTTATATCACACCGTTAGACTTTTTCCTGTGGGGATATGTAAAGTGTAAAGTTTATGCGGATTCAGGCCGCTCCGATTCAGGCCTTTGAGCAAAACATCACAAGTGTCATTCGCCAGTTACCAGTCGAAATGGGCGGAATGAAATTGGGCCCCAGGAAAATATACCCCAATATTTTTATGAATATGAGGACCTTGGGCCCCCTATCTCATACAGGGGCAGAGCTACAGCGCCCTAAACTTGACCACCTCGGGTATACAAAATTTTAACCGGCTTCTAACTTTTGAATGGAGTGTCCGGTTTTCATATTTTTGAAAAAATTTCATTTTTGGATCGAAAATTGATTTTATACGGCCATAACTTTCTTATTTCTTCATATATCTTATCGATTTTTTTATGATATTGTAAATTTTATTGGCAATCCATAAAAAAACACGCGAACAAAATCTATAATTTTTTGACTGAGATATTGGCTAAACTCCAAGGCAAAGTCGGCGAAAAAATGAAAAATTCATATTTAAAATCCACATATCTCGGAAACTATTCAAGATATCTTCAACCTATAAAATGTTTATTGTAGGTCTGGTCTAGGAGTATCCACTAAAACCGGAAACTCCACTCAAAAGTCAGAAGCCGATGAAAATTTTGTATACCCGAGGTGGTCAACTTTAGGGCCCTGTAGCTCCGCCCCTATATGAGATAGGGGGCCCAAGTTACGAACTTAAACTCTCTAACACCTCTTGTATACACATCTAACATTTCATCGCCATACGATAAGTGGTTTTGAAATGGCAGAATTATGTCCATTTTTTTCCATTTTAGCCCACTGTGCGTCGAAATGCTCGAACGAGTCATCGAAAATTGGACTCAACGGATGGACCGTCTGAGACGTAGCCGCGTCCAACATTTGATAGACATAATCTTAAAAAAATAAATGCCAAAGAATGTTCTTTCAAATGATAATAAATAGTAGGGAACCTCGAAATGGATCACGCTATATACACTGAAAAAAAATAGTAATAAAACTAATGATGACACATTCTTATATTAAGTATGCTACCTCCGCATCAATTCAATGACAATTTTCAATAAAATAATGAAAATTTACACTTTTTTTACGAAATTTTCCTTAATATAAAGTTTTTTGAATTTGAATTAATGACTATCTAATCATTAGTTTTGTATACGCGCTTCTTTAAACGTACGCATTTAAATTAAAGAAAAAAATCATTATTTTTGTGCCAATCCGCATTATTTTAAGTAATATTTCAATACTTTTAAGGATTTTCTACATTAACACTATGACGTAGACATGTCATAGTTTTAATGCCGAATCGGACTTAATTAACAGTATGAGATATTTGAGTAATAAATTTAAGGCTCCCCTTAAAGGAAAGGCTGTCTTGGTAATAAATTTTATGACTATTGTCAT
This sequence comes from Eudasyphora cyanicolor, assembly GCA_963930755.1. NCBI lineage: Eukaryota > Metazoa > Arthropoda > Insecta > Diptera > Muscidae > Eudasyphora > Eudasyphora cyanicolor. The sequence goes on from OZ005734.1 coordinate 136,188,057, forward strand.
TATTTTTAAGAATACATACGAGAGAATTATACAATCTCCCTCCCTCTCTCGCTCGGAGAATCAGTTTTGTTTGGTAATGTGTGAATCAATAATTGTTATGGAATGTTAGAAGAGAAAATAGAGAACAGTTCTGTTGTTCGTTTTCTTTTAAATCGTCAGTTATTTACAAGCGATGGAAGGAAGCGGTTGTCTGTTTCCGGGACGCGGATTGTGAAAAAATGTGGTTGCTGTGAATATGTAAGTATACGTGCATACATACGTGCATATTGCACCGAAAATAATTTTAATATGGGCTGTTAACAGTTATTTTTGCTAAAGCATAGCAACAACAACAAATGAAACCGTCGTGTACATGTCTGTATGCATGTGGTTATGCAGTCGGCGTCACCATCGATCTCTGTGATAAGGGAGTGCGTGTGTCATAGTTATTTTTGCTGTATGTTATTTATGGCGATGTACATGCGTTTTTGAAGGAGATCTTGTTTGTAAGTCCTGTGAAGCGATTTGTGCCAAATGGATGACAAAAATGTGAGTAATAGATTTTGTAATACTGAAAGAGACAATGGGAAAATGTATAGGTACGTGAAAAATAATATTATTATCCTGAAATAAACATCTTATTGGCAATTACAAAATTAACAAAACACATTTTAATTGAAAGTATTTATTTATTAAAAATACCAGCGCATAATGCAGAAATGTAAAATTATTTGTGGCAATATAGAAATTTATTATTAATAATATGTTATACATATAACTATCTTTTTTAGTAAAATAATTTTAGAATGGGTCTTTTGTGAGAAGAGTGGCAAATTTTACAAAATATTTCAACGTAAGTATTATATATGAACGGCTGAAATATTTCTCTTAGTTTTCAGCGTTTTCCAATTGTGATATGATAAAATTTATTTGCATTTTTATACCCTACACCACACTGTGGTACAGGGTATTATAACTTTGTGCATTTGTTTGTAACACCCAAAAGGAGAAGAAATAGACCCATCGTTTATTATACCGATCGACTTAGAATCACTTTCTGAGTTGATTTAGCTATGTCCGTCTGTCCGTCTGTCTGTCTGTCCGTCTGTCTGTCTGTGCATGTATTCTTGTAATCAAAGTACAGGTCGCAATTATGGCCCGACGAAACTTTAAACACATCTTTTTTTTGGCCCAAGGACGATCCCTATTGAATTTGGTTAAAATCGGTTCAGATTTAGATATAGCCCCCATATATATGTTAGCCCCGATTTGACATGTAAGCGCTGTAAAAACTTTATTTTATATCCGATCAGTATGAAATTCCGCAGAAAGAGGTTTCTTATTATATGAATGAACACTATTAAATTTGGAAGAAATCGGTTCAGATTTAGATATAGCACCCATATATACGTTACCCCCGATTTGACATGTAAGCGCCGTAAAAACTTTATTTTATATCCGATCAGTATGAAATTCGGCAGAAAGAGGTTTCTTATTATATGGATGAACACTATTAAATTTGGAAGAAATCGGTTCAGATTTAGATATAGCCCCCATATATATGTTACCCCCGATTTGACCTATAAGCGCTGTAAAAACTGTATTTTATATCCGATCAGTGCGAAATTCGGCAGAAAGAGGTTTCTTATTACATGAAGGAATACTGCTAAATTTGGAGAAAATCGGTTCAGATTTAGATATAGCTCCCATATATATGTTACCCCCGATTTGACATGTAAGCGCTGTAGAGACTGTATTTTATATCCGATCAGTACGAAATTCGACAGAAGGAGGTCTTTTTACATGAATAAGAATTCAGGGAAGATCGGATCAGATTTACATTAAAGCTCCATATATATGTTCCTCCTGATTTGGTATCAAACCGCTATAGAAGTTGTATTTTACTTCCGATCATTAAAATTTTCCAGAAAGATGTTTCTCACTTTAGGAACGAATATTGCTTAATTTAGCGATTATCGTTTCAGAATTAGAATACGTTTCTACCCATTTACCAATTATTCCAAATTATGACAATGACCCTTATCGCATTGTTAGGGAGGTGTAGGGTATTATATAGTCGGCCCCGCCCGACTTTCTGCCTTTCCTTACTGGTTTTTGTTTATAGATAATTTTATTTGATTTATTTTCAGAAAAAAATTAATTATTTTAATTTTAGATCACGCAATATTTGAAGATAAATGTGATGGATATATGAAAAATGCAGTGCTGAATGCCATTTATAAATTACAACAAATAAGTGAGATTTGGAAACAATAGATTTGGAAACAATATTTGTAAGTATTATGTATTTCTGAACAAATATACTTTATTTGAAAATCAAGAAATTTAATTTGGAACGCATATATTAATGTATAACAAAATATATTTGCGAACTGACGTTCACATATAAAATACGTGTTTTCACACAAACAAAGTTATTGTTAAAACGTTTTCCAAATATAATTTATTTAAATAGATGTTTTCCTTTTTTGAATTTTTGTTTAAATTTTTCCTTGATTTCGTGTTCATAATTGCTTCATAAGTACTTCATAATTAAACCTGCTGTTAGATTAGGCCCGTTTGGTCTAATTTTTGTATCGTTTCCTTTATAAACGGTAATATATGTATGTATAAATATTGCCTTATAATTTGGTCCAAGGGATATTTTTGTTTTACTAAAATCAAGATAATAAGCGTTTTTGCTCAAAAATAATTGTAAATAAGCTGCTTTCTTTTCACGAAGTATTGAATAAAAATAAATATAAAATATTATCTTCCATATTCATTTTATATGAAAAATGTAATGTTGACCAAATGGACTCTTAATCTAGGATTCGTACAGATTTGCTCATCTAACACCAGGGTTAAGAATGTCATAAGCAGCATTAGCTTTTGTTTTACAGAAGTAATTTTTAATAAGTTTTTGTAGTTTTGTTTGCTAACAAAACTTAAGATTTTAAAATCTAAGTCACGATTGATTTTTTTAAGAAAATTATTTTTGATAACTCAATTTATATGAAAAATGTCACTTTCGCCAATTTCAAAATAATCAGTTTCTATTATTAATAATATCTTACATAAATATTTTTTTTAACTTTTAGTACAGCAAATTTTGTATGGATCTATTATGAGAATTTGTGTCGTAGAAGAGTGACTAAATATTTCAGTGTAAGTAAGTATATTCCAAAGATTTTAATATATCTCTTATTTTTCAACATTTTGTGACAGTTATATGATAGAATTTATTTTAATACTTTATCGTATATAAATCATTCTGTTTGATTTCTATTCAAATTATTTTTATTTCAGTTCGCGCAATTGAACTTTATTTGGATATATGAAAAATGCAGTGGGGAATTAAAAATTTACAAATTGCAGGAAATGAGTGAGCATACAAACTATGTATATGATATAATAATATAATATTTGTTTTATATAATTTCTATTTAAATTCCAGCCAAATTCTGGGTTAAAAATCATTAAGGTCGGTTCCGATAAAAATTGTTCATGGTCAACAAATAGAGAAACGAATCCCGCTATAGAATCGATACATAACAATACAATATTCGAATAAAAGTCAAACTTCATAGTGTGTTGGCCGATTTGTCTTTATACAATTACATATTGTTTTAAATTATAAAATGTTCAAGGTTATCCGTAATATGTATTATATTTTTTTGTATTTTCCAATATAAAATATAACAAATAAAATATTTATTTAGAAAGATAAAGTGTTGTGTTATTGAATTTTCTATGAATAGTAAATGATTTCAAAGAAAATGTTTCATTTAAAAGAGTAAAATTATAATCAATATAATGTAACGAATTTTCCAAGCATATTTAAAAAAACTGTATTTAAATTCATGTATGCCTTAAATTAATTACCAGTATATTCTTATATCAAGGACAAACATTTTAAATTTTATTACGATAATGTTTTAAATTATATGATATTTTACTAAAAATAAGCACGCGCCATACTTAAATTTACGCAAAAATGTGCTTATTTTAAGACCAAACTTAATTAGTTTTATTACCCAAAATTCTTAATTCTATGAAATGCATCCTCAAAACAAATACTATTCACGTCTTTAAATTAACTATAAAACCTTCTTATTTTTATAGCGATTGTTGTTTAAGTACGATTTTACTGAATTTTGTTGATATCATTAATTTCTCTAGGTGCATAGATTGGCACATTTATCGTACGTTAACGCTCGTTGAAATCTGCCTACTCCTCGTTACTACATCCTTGCAATATTTGATTTGCAGATTTCAACGAGTAAGTATTTGTTTTTCGTTGACACTTGCTCCGCCACCTCTCTCCATCTTGGACTTTCGTTCGGTACGCATTACATATCGCTAGGTACATCTTGCTGTATATTGTAAACAAAAGGTAATCCTTGTTACCCTTTCTTACTAAATAAAGCTACGCTTTACTATCGTCGAAAAAACTAAACTTCTTGTGTTTTATTTATTTTCTATTTCCCCAATTGCATTTCTGCATCGCCGCCTTCGCCAACACCGGTCACTACGTGAACACACACACATCGTTCCCCCCACTCCTGAGCTATCGTTGTTCTGGTAATTCGTTTGGAGTTTGTCATAGAAGGGATTTCGTCGATTCGCCTGCCCTTACCTCCCTTGCTGGCAAACTCCCCACCTAAACATTGGTCGCATCGAGCCGGATTGAAGCTGCTCTTCCCTTTGTTTCGTTTTAGCTGCTTTCCTACGGAAAACATCGGTGCTTCAGCCACTCATCACCAATCGTACTAACAAAATCGCAGGTAACGTACTCTCAGTTTTCCTAAGTAGTGAGCACCGCGAGTGTTTTTTGTCCAAAAAAATAAATTACAAATACATCCAAATATACCCTACGGTATAATATTAGTCGACTTTTGATTACGCTATCGCGATTTTCCTCAAAAAATACAGTCCACTTTGTCGTTGTAATAGTGCTAAATCACTTTAAAGTCTATCGGGAATATTTATATTCCAATACAAAACATTACTAATTTATTTCGGTTGTTTTTGTTCGCCTTAAATTATTTCATATTTCATTTCGGTTGGGTTTGTTCGCGTTAAAATATTAAAACAATTCTCAATTACATATTTCTTTAGTTGCGTTGTGTAGTGTGTTGACCGTTTATTTGTACATTGTTGTATTTATTTCCAATCTCAGCGCAGTCGTCCCTACTGCATGAGAGGCTATCTAGCTTAATTACAACAAAAACAGGAACACTCTCCAACCGTCTTGCATTAGAAAAGGCGCGAAAGTCGGCGTCATAAAATTAGCTCATATTTCTTGCTCTCGTTGACTTCGTTAATCGAATCGGTCGATTGCATTTCCCCCTGCCGACAGCTTGTGCGTCTCTCGCCAACAACTTCGCATTGCATTTGTTGTTGTTTGTTACTCGAAAAGAAACACACACGTACGCACCCACATACTCGAATAGGGAGAGTCGTCGTCACCTGAACTTGGTTTCATATCCCAGTAGGAAAAATAGTCAAAACAGACAAATAATACGTCTTTTGAAAAATAAATTAAATATTTTTTCTCGTGCTATTTTTGGGAATAGCGTTGGGTGGTACGCTACTCGTTAATTACATTCGGTCGTATACGACCCGTACACCCTACATTCGGTCAATTGGACATAAATTGGAAATTTTCGTTATAAAAGTTTTATATTATTAATTTTTTTCGTTCGCGCTCTACGAGCTTATTCTTGGTGACAAATTCGTTGTTTAATCTTGTCGTTGCACTCTACAGTCAGCCATAGTCACCCTACGGTCAGTACAGTTGGCGAAATATAAATTTTAAATTGATTTTTTTAATTTTTGTCGTTTTTCTTGGGGGTTTTATATCATTTGGTTTAATCGTGTACCTCCGCGTACCCTACCTTCGATCAGTTTGACAAAATGTGCTAATTTTGTAGAATATATGATTTTTATGCTTAAGAACCTCATTTTTGATTCGGTTTGACAAAAACAACTTGTCATTTTCGTGACTTTTAACTAATTTGCTTGTATTCTTCGATACTTTTGCTAAATTTAGTTAAAGTCTTCTCAAATTTCCTTCGTTTTATACTTGTTGTCGAACATTTCTTCAAATTTTCGATCAGTTATTTTGTGTTTTTCTCGATTTTCGAACAGTTTTTCTAACAATTATTTTTTCGTGTTTTAACAATTTGTCGTTGTACACATATCGCTGTCGAAAAATGTCGTGTACTCCGCTTGACATTTTCATCAGAGCCTCCGAAGCTCCAGTAAAATTTGACTCGTATTTCAGAATTCTGAAAGATGAAGACCTAGATATCTATGGTCTGGAGGTTCGTAGTGACGAGTTGAACAAATTGTGGGCTGAAACGCGAGCATTATTTGGAAAATGTCTTGAATATTTGAAAACTTCTAACGATACGGGGAAAGAGGAACTAGACCTGGCGGACACTAAATACGAAGTGTCCTATCAAACGTATATGCATTGTCTGTCCGCAATAAATAGGAAGTTGTCCATATTCAAACATCGTGCTTCGTCACCTTCCTATCACTCTGTGGTTGTAGAAAACCCAATAGAGCTCGTTTCACCCCCAGGTTCACATTTGGCTGAATCTATGGCGGATACGTCTGTCCTCTCACGAGCTTCCAGCACTGTGACTCAGACCATTATTTCCAATATCGCTGATTCTGGCGTTAGTCATAATTTGAATTTGCCCCCGTGTGATATTGACGTATTTCAAGGGGATTTTTTGTCGTGGCCTACCTTTCGGGACCTCTTTTCGGCGATATATATCAACAATTCGCGTCTTAGTGACATTGAACGACTTTATCACCTGGTCCAAAAAACCAGCGGTGAAGCACGGGAAATAGTTTCGAAATTCCCTCTCACCCACAGGAGCTTCGCTTTGGCCTGGAAAGCATTGAAAGATGCGTATGACAACACACGTATTCTTGTGAGTAACCACATAAAGCTCCTCTTCGCTCTTCCCGTACTAGACCGCGAGATTAGCTCGGGCTTAAAGACAATACAACGGGGAATAAATGGGTGTCTTTCGACAATGGCGGTCTACGACGTCGTGACTGCCCATTGGGATCCCATACTCGTCTTTCTGCGTATCAGTCGTTTGCCGAAAATTACAGTAACTCTATGGGAACAGAGTATAAAAAATAAGTCGTCCCTATTCTCCTGGCAGGACTTAGACTCTTTCCTCACGGAAAGAATTCAAACTTTAGTTTGTCTTAGGGATCTAAAGGGTATTGAAGGACAACAAGTCGCATTCTACGTATGCTTCGAGTCCTCCCCGGTCTCCTTCAAACTCGTCTTGTGTGCTTTGTCCCACCCAGAGTCATGTACTGCGTTCCTGTCTTCGCTTCAAGAACCTTTCGGTTAGTGATAGATTTTCGGCTATCAAAAGGCATGGGTGCTGCGTGAACTGTCTATCTAGAGGACATGCAGTCAAAAACTGCAATAGCATACACAATTGTAATACGTGCAACAAACGCCACCACACTCTTTTGCATCGCTCTGTGGGAACTTTTTCGCCACCAGCTACACCTTCGGTTACAGGCCACTCCTTAGAAACTAGTGTCACCACCTCGTCGGTAATTACTCCCACCTCGTCGGTAATTACTCCCTCCCCTTCGTCGATCGTACAACCAACAAGTAGTAGGCAGGTATATCATACCACCCAAGACAGTAATGTGCTCTTGGGGACTGCCATCGTGAATATCGTTCACCAGGGAATTTCGTACCCTGCTCGGGCCCTTATTGATCCCTCTTCCGAGACGTCCATAATTACGGACAGCCTTCGGCAACGACTTGGAATTGCGACGCGTTTTACGAACGCAACTATTTCCGGTGTAAATTGTAATCAACTTGGAAATTCAAGAGGAATTTGTTCTCTTAAAATAACTTCGCCGTTTGATCTGGCAAGTTGCCATCGCCTACAGGTATTACCAACCTCAAATCTTGTCTCGCCAATTTTCGATTGGCTGATTGCCCGGGTGATCGCCCAATAGACGTTCTACTTGGTGCTGATTTGTATTCCAAAATTCTTTTGACTGAACCCCCTCGAATTGTTCTCGAGTCACTTCTGGCTCAAAATACCATTTTCGGTGTTATTTTAACTGGTCCAATTCCATCTAGCATCCTTTTAAACTATTCTACAAACCCAGCAGCGGACTTCTCCCCTGGCAATAGAATATATAATTCGAACACCAGAAATATTTTGCCATTTTGGAATTTCAATCTTTGGTCTGAGCGCCACACTTGAATTCGAATAGAAATTTGTAGCTTTTGATACATTATTTGTCGCATCCTTTCGTTTTGTTTCTGCGTCTCATCGCTAAATTTGGATTTGTTCCGAATCAACTCGATCCTAATACATCTCGACATTCGAATTTCTTGGTAATTTTTTGACATTTACCGCCTCGTTTAATGCACTTTGAATTTATCTAAACTTTAATTACCATTAGACGCTTTCGTGATCGGGTTTATACGGACTCGAATCTTTTTGAATTAATCGCCCACAATAATATCGTATCCATTCGTTTTTTCGGAGTTTATATAAGCTCAAATTCTTTTTGAAATCGCAACTAACTATATTAGAATCACCTCGTATATCTTAATTTTTGTTCGAATCATTAATATAATATTGAAATTGAATTGAATTGTTAAAAGCTCACTAGGAAACTGAATTTACGTTCCTTCCTTATTTACTAACCAAATATGTACTAGTTGTAGTTGTATATACATTCGCGGGGTTCCCTAATGGCCCTTTCGTTTCGCGGGGTTCCTTAATGGCCCTTTCGTTTCGCGGGGTTCCTTAATGGCCCTTTCGTTTCGCGGGGTTCCCTAATGGCCCTTTTCGTTCATCAGGGAGGCGCCTAGTGGCCCTTTCGCTCCGCGGGGTTCTCTAATGACCCTTTCGTTTTAGTTGCAGCATCCCCTCGATGTTGCAAGGTGGCCGGAATGTTTAAGTACGATTTTACTGAATTTTGTTGATATCATTAATTTCTCTAGGTGCATAGATTGGCACATTTATCGTACGTTAACGCTCGTTGAAATCTGCCTACTCCTCGTTACTACATCCTTGCAATATTTGATTTGCAGATTTCAACGAGTAAGTATTTGTTTTTCGTTGACACTTGCTCCGCCACCTCTCTCCATCTTGGACTTTCGTTCGGTACGCATTACATATCGCTAGGTACATCTTGCTGTATATTGTAAACAAAAGGTAATCTTCGTTACCCTTTCTTACTAAATAAAGCTACGCTTTACTATCGTCGAAAAAACTAAACTTCTTGTGTTTTATTTATTTTCTATTTCCCCAATTGCATTTCTGCATCGCCGCCTTCGCCAACACCGGTCACTACGTGAACACACACACATCGTTCCCCCCACTCCTGAGCTATCGTTGTTCTGGTAATTCGTTTGGAGTTTGTCATAGAAGGGATTTCGTCGATTCGCCTGCCCTTACCTCCCTTGCTGGCAAACTCCCCACCTAAACATTGGTCGCATCGAGCCGGATTGAAGCTGCTCTTCCCTTTGTTTCGTTTTAGCTGCTTTCCTACGGAAAACATCGGTGCTTCAGCCACTCATCACCGTACTAACAAAATCGCAGGTAACGTACTCTCAGTTTTCCTAAGTAGTGAGCACCGCGAGTGTTTTTTGTCCAAAAAAATAAATTACTAATACATCCAAATATACCCTACGGTATAATATTAGTCGACTTTTGATTACGCTATCGCGATTTTCCTCAAAAAATACAGTCCACTTTGTCGTTGTAATAGTGCTAAATCACTTTAAAGTCTATCGGGAATATTTATATTCCAATACAAAACATTACTAATTTATTTCGGTTGTTTTTGTTCGCCTTAAATTATTTCATATTTCATTTCGGTTGGGTTTGTTCGCGTTAAAATATTAAAACAATTCTCAATTACATATTTCTTTAGTTGCGTTGTGTAGTGTGTTGATCGTTTATTTGTACATTGTTGTATTTATTTCCAATCTCAGCGCAGTCGTCCCTACTGCATGAGAGGCTATCTAGCTTAATTACAACAAAAACAGGAACACTCTCCAACCGTCTTGCATTAGAAAAGGCGCGAAAGTCGGCGTCATAAAATTAGCTCATATTTCTTGCTCTCGTTGACTTCGTTAATCGAATCGGTCGATTGCATTTCCCCCTGCCGACAGCTTGTGCGTCTCTCGCCAACAACTTCGCATTGCATTTGTTGTTGTTTGTTACTCGAAAAGAAACACACACGTACGCACCCACATACTCGAATAGGGAGAGTCGTCGTCACCTGAACTTGGTTTCATATCCCAGTAGGAAAAATAGTCAAAACAGACAAATAATACGTCTTTTGAAAAATAAATTAAATATTTTTTCTCGTGCTATTTTTGGGAATAGCGTTGGGTGGTACGCTACTCGTTAATTACATTCGGTCGTATACGACCCGTACACCCTACATTCGGTCAATTGGACATAAATTGGAAATTTTCGTTATAAAAGTTTTATATTATTAATTTTTTTCGTTCGCGCTCTACGAGCTTATTCTTGGTGACAAATTCGTTGTTTAATCTTGTCGTTGCACTCTACAGTCAGCCATAGTCACCCTACGGTCAGTACAGTTGGCGACCGTAGGGTTTTATATCATTTGGTTTAATCGTGTACCTCCGCGTACCCTACCTTCGATCAGTTTGACAAAATGTGCTAATTTTGTAGAATATATGATTTTTATGCTTAAGAACCTCATTTTTGATTCGGTTTGACAAAAACAACTTGTCATTTTCGTGACTTTTAACTAATTTGCTTGTATTCTTCGATACTTTTGCTAAATTTAGTTAAAGTCTTCTCAAATTTCCTTCGTTTTATACTTGTTGTCGAACATTTCTTCAAATTTTCGATCAGTTATTTTGTGTTTTTCTCGATTTTCGAACAGTTTTTCTAACAATTATTTTTTCGTGTTTTAACAATTTGTCGTTGTACACATATCGCTGTCGAAAAATGTCGTGTACTCCGCTTGACATTTTCATCAGAGCCTCCGAAGCTCCAGTAAAATTTGACTCGTATTTCAGAATTCTGAAAGATGAAGACCTAGATATCTATGGTCTGGAGGTTCGTAGTGACGAGTTGAACAAATTGTGGGCTGAAACGCGAGCATTATTTGGAAAATGTCTTGAATATTTGAAAACTTCTAACGATACGGGGAAAGAGGAACTAGACCTGGCGGACACTAAATACGAAGTGTCCTATCAAACGTATATGCATTGTCTGTCCGCAATAAATAGGAAGTTGTCCATATTCAAACATCGTGCTTCGTCACCTTCCTATCACTCTGTGGTTGTAGAAAACCCAATAGAGCTCGTTTCACCCCCAGGTTCACATTTGGCTGAATCTATGGCGGATACGTCTGTCCTCTCACGAGCTTCCAGCACTGTGACTCAGACCATTATTTCCAATATCGCTGATTCTGGCGTTAGTCATAATTTGAATTTGCCCCCGTGTGATATTGACGTATTTCAAGGGGATTTTTTGTCGTGGCCTACCTTTCGGGACCTCTTTTCGGCGATATATATCAACAATTCGCGTCTTAGTGACATTGAACGACTTTATCACCTGGTCCAAAAAACCAGCGGTGAAGCACGGGAAATAGTTTCGAAATTCCCTCTCACCCACAGGAGCTTCGCTTTGGCCTGGAAAGCATTGAAAGATGCGTATGACAACACACGTATTCTTGTGAGTAACCACATAAAGCTCCTCTTCGCTCTTCCCGTACTAGACCGCGAGACTAGCTCGGGCTTAAAGACAATACAACGGGGAATAAATGGGTGTCTTTCGACAATGGCGGTCTACGACGTCGTGACTGCCCATTGGGATCCCATACTCGTCTTTCTGCGTATCAGTCGTTTGCCGAAAATTACAGTAACTCTATGGGAACAGAGTATAAAAAATAAGTCGTCCCTATCCTCCTGGCAGGACTTAGACTCTTTCCTCACGGAAAGAATTCAAACTTTAGTTTGTCTTAGGGATCTAAAGGGTATTGAAGGACAACAAGTCGCATTCTACGTATGCTTCGTGTCCTCCCCGGTCTCCTTCGAACTCGTCTTGTGTGCTTTGTCCCACCCAGAGTCATGTACTGCGTTCCTGTCTTCGCTTCAAGAACCTTTCGGTTAGTGATAGATTTTCGGCTATCAAAAGGCATGGGTGCTGCGTGAACTGTCTATCTAGAGGACATGCAGTCAAAAACTGCAATAGCATACACAATTGTAATACGTGCAACAAACGCCACCACACTCTTTTGCATCGCTCTGTGGGAACTTTTTCGCCACCAGCTACACCTTCGGTTACAGGCCACTCCTTAGAAACTAGTGTCACCACCTCGTCGGTAATTACTCCCACCTCGTCGGTAATTACTCCCTCCCCTTCGTCGATCGTACAACCAACAAGTAGTAGGCAGGTATATCATACCACCCAAGACAGTAATGTGCTCTTGGGGACTGCCATCGTGAATATCGTTCACCAGGGAATTTCGTACCCTGCCCGGGCCCTTATTGATCCCTCTTCCGAGACGTCCATAATTACGGACAGCCTTCGGCAACGACTTGGAATTGCGACGCGTTTTACGAACGCAACTATTTCCGGTGTAAATTGTAATCAACTTGGAAATTCAAGAGGAATTTGTTCTCTTAAAATAACTTCGCCGTTTGATCCATCGTGCTCCCTTGAAACTGAAGCCCTTGTTCTGCCGCTAATTACTGGCAAGTTGCCATCGCCTACAGGTATTACCAACCTCAAATCTTGTCTCGCCAATTTTCGATTGGCTGATTGCCCGGGTGATCGCCCAATAGACGTTCTACTTGGTGCTGATTTGTATTCCAAAATTCTTTTGACTGAACCCCCTCGAATTGTTCTCGAGTCACTTCTGGCTCAAAATACCATTTTCGGTGTTATTTTAACTGGTCCAATTCCATCTAGCATCCTTTTAAACTATTCTACAAACCCAGCAGCGGACTTCTCCCCTGGCAATAGAATATATAATTCGAACACCAGAAATATTTTGCCATTTTGGAATTTCAATCTTTGGTCTGAGCGCCACACTTGAATTCGAATAGAAATTTGTAGCTTTTGATACATTACTTGTCGCATCCTTTCGTTTTGTTTCTGCGTCTCATCGCTAAATTTGGATTTGTTCCGAATCAACTCGATCCTAATACATCTCGACATTCGAATTTCTTGGTAATTTTTTGACATTTACCGCCTCGTTTAATGCACTTTGAATTTATCTAAACTTTAATTACCATTACACGCTTTCGTGATCGGGTTTATACGGACTCGAATCTTTTTGAATTAATCGCCCACAATAATATCGTATCCATTCGTTTTTTCGGAGTTTATATAAGCTCAAATTCTTTTTGAAATCGCAACTAACTATATTAGAATCACCTCGTATATCTTAATTTTTGTTCGAATCATTAATATAATATTGAAATTGAATTGAATTGTTAAAAGCTCACTAGGAAACTGAATTTACGTTCCTTCCTTATTTACTAACCAAATATGTACTAGTTGTAGTTGTATATACATTCGCGGGGTTCCCTAATGGCCCTTTCGTTTCGCGGGGTTCCTTAATGGCCCTTTCGTTTCGCGGGGTTCCTTAATGGCCCTTTCGTTTCGCGGGGTTCCCTAATGGCCCTTTTCGTTCATCAGGGAGGCGCCTAGTGGCCCTTTCGCTCCGCGGGGTTCTCTAATGACCCTTTCGTTTTAGTTGCAGCATCCCCTCGATGTTGCAAGGTGGCCGGAATGTTTAAGTCCGATTTTACTGAATTTTGTTGATATCATTAATTTCTCTAGGTGCATAGATTGGCACATTTATCGTACGTTAACGCTCGTTGAAATCTGCCTACTCCTCGTTACTACATCCTTGCAATATTTGATTTGCAGATTTCAACGAGTAAGTATTTGTTTTTCGTTGACACTTGCTCCGCCACCTCTCTCCATCTTGGACTTTCGTTCGGTACGCATTACATATCGCTAGGTACATCTTGCTGTATATTGTAAACAAAAGGTAATCTTCGTTACCCTTTCTTACTAAATAAAGCTACGCTTTACTATCGTCGAAAAAACTAAACTTCTTGTGTTTTATTTATTTTCTATTTCCCCAATTGCATTTCTGCATCGCCGCCTTCGCCAACACCGGTCACTACGTGAACACACACACATCGTTCCCCCCACTCCTGAGCTATCGTTGTTCTGGTAATTCGTTTGGAGTTTGTCATAGAAGGGATTTCGTCGATTCGCCTGCCCTTACCTCCCTTGCTGGCAAACTCCCCACCTAAACAATTGTCTTTGGCTCGAAATCATTGCCGAAATCTTGAACTTTACGAAAAATTCATTGATTTTCAGTACGCTTTTTTTTAGTGTATGAGACCAAGTAGTACGTTCGTATAAGAATTTACTTAAATAGCCATATAAATCATGAATAATGTCATGGGAAATGTTGAACAATTTTTTAGAAGATGTAAGTCCAATTTCATTACTCGCTTAGATAAGTTAATTGTGTTATAAACTCTAGGTGGAAAATACAGATTTCATTTTTTGTAAATTTAACATATAAGCCATAATATTAGCTTTAATGCGATCTATTTGCAAATATTTGTATGTCCTACTATTAGGAGACAAGTGTAAATGTTTTTTATACAGGGTGGCGCAGAATGAGCTATATGGTTTAAATGGTTTATAACTTTTTTATTTATGCGATTATTATATTTTTTTTTAAAAATACAGTATATTTTTGGGAAATTTTTTGCAATAAAATGTTTCCTTTTTAGCACATTTTCCATAACTTTTCGCAAAATTTCGAAAAAATTCAATTCTTTTTGTACGTTATTCGATTCATAATTAATTCCCCAAGTCTCCTTCACAAAATGCTGAAAAAAACAAAGAAAGAATAATAATTAAAATAGTTATAAAGAATTCAAACCATATAGCTCATTCAGCGCCACCTTGTAATAGAACAAACACTTTCACTGTAGGATAGGCATGAAGAAACTTATCACCATTTTGGCATGGAGACATGGATTCCCTTTGAATTAAAATTCATAATTATTTTATATATAACTAGCTGGACCCGGTCCACTTCGTTGCCCAAGACTTTAGATTTCTGATCCCGTTAATTTTTGGACTAATTACGTAGACTGACACCAAATATATACGCACATAATTACATTGATCTCTCTAACAAATTGCTCAAGATAT
Organism: Eudasyphora cyanicolor; assembly: GCA_963930755.1. Classification (NCBI taxonomy): domain Eukaryota; kingdom Metazoa; phylum Arthropoda; class Insecta; order Diptera; family Muscidae; genus Eudasyphora; species Eudasyphora cyanicolor. Next base: position 136,203,296 of record OZ005734.1, read on the forward strand.
ATCAAACACAAAATTTAATTGGCTTATATGGGCGGGGCCACTCCCATTTGTCCGACCCCGCCCATTTTTGGACCAAGCACGTAGACTGCCACCTAATATATGCACAAAATTAGAGTAATCTCGCTAATAATTTGTGCAGTGATGTCAATTTCAAAATTGGGTTTATATTGGCGGGGCCACGCCGATTGGTCCAATCCCGTCCATTTTTGCACCAACCAATTAGACTACCACCTAATACATATGCAAAAATTAAAGCACTCTCGCTAACAAATTGGCCGATCCCGCCCATTTTTGGACCAATTGAGTAGACCACCACCTAATACATATGCACAACATTACAGCGCTCTCGCTAACAAATTGTGCAAGATATCTCAAGTTCAAAATTTGGCTTATATGGGCGGGGCCACGCCCTTTGGTTCGATCCCGCCCATTTTTGGACCAATCACGTAGACTGCCACCAGATACATATGTACAAAATTGCAGCACTCTAGTTAAAAAATTGTGCAAGATATCTCAATTTCAAAATTTGGCTTATATGGGCGGGGCCACGCCCATTCGTCTGATTCCGCCCATTTTTTGACCAATCACGTAGGTCGCCAACAGATAAATTTACCCAAAATTACAGCTCTCTCGCTAACAAATTGTGCAAGATAGCTCAAATTCAAAACTTGGCTAACATGGGCGGGGCCACGCCATTTGGTCCGATTCCGTCCATTTTTGAACCAATCACGTAGAGTGCCACCAGATACATATGCACAAAATTACAGCTCTCTCGCTAACAAATTGTGTCAGATATCTCGATTTCAAAATGTGGCTTAAAGGGGCGGGGCCACGCCAATTAGTCCAACCCCGCCCATTTTTGGACCAATCACGTAGACTGCCTCCATATATATATATACAAATTTCTAGTTCTCTCACTAAAAATTGTGCAAGATATCTCAAATTCAAAATTTGGCTTATATGGGCGGGGCCACGCCCATTGGTCCGATCCCGCCCATTTTTTGACCAATCACGTAAGTCGCCAGCAGATATATATACACAAAATTACAGCTCTCTTGCTAACAAATTGTGAAAGATATCTCGATTTCAAAATTTAGCTTAATGGGGCGTGGCCACGCCCATTAGTCTGACCCCGCCCATTTTTGGAGCAATAACGTAGACTGCTTCCAGATATATATAAACAAAATTACAGTTCTCTCGCTAACAAATTGTGAAAGATATCTCAAGTTCAAAATTTGGCTTATATGGGCGGGGCCACGCCCTTTGGTTCGATCCCGCCCATTTTTGGACCAATCACGTAGACTGCCACCAGATACATATGTACAAAATTGCAGCACTCTCACCAACAAATTGTGCAAGATATCTCAATGTTAAAATTTGTCTTATGTGGGCGGGGCCACGCCCACTTCATATATCGAAAATTCAAGTACCCTATTTTCACCACGCCCCACACATGTACATTCTGTGAAAATTTCAAGAAGATCGGTTCAGCCGTTTAGACGTTTATACGGTACAAACAAACAAACAAACCAACAAACAACGTTCTTCTTTATATATATAGATTTTTGAAAAAACCAATTTTCACCCCATTAGCAGTTGGTACTATGATCACCAGATCGAGTTTAAATAGAAGCATATCTTCAAATAAAAGTGCACCTTCTGTACGCGGTAGATGGAAGGTTATAAATGACCAGCAAGATAATAAAACATTAAATACGTCCGAAACAGAATTTATGCAACCTCCACGAGTAGTTTATTCACCGCCAGCATATACACCTCGTAGACAATTTTGTCCAGACCATTCGTCAGTGATTACAACTCAATCTCCACCCGGTGCGCTCTCTGCGAGCACAGAATACAATCAAGAATTAATCTCACTTCACCACTCTTCCACTGATCCTCCTGAGGATATTTTAATGGTAGAAGCCTCGACTTCAAATCAATTATCGACATAAATTAATCAGGAATCAAATTATACTGAAGTTCCTACGACTTCTAGCGAGAGGTGTTCACAACCCATAGAGACAGGTGAAATGCTGTCCCAACTCAAAGAAATACAATCGCTAATAATCTTAGCACAAATCTGTTAGAAACATCAATTGCGAATTTAAGCCATTCCTCAAAGAAAAACCTTCTTCCACCCACTGAAAAACACAATCGATTACAGGCTCAGTTGAATATGGAGACCTCTAATAACAGTACTGATAACGTTTATTTTGAACATTGACTCACTTCTCTCATCTCTTCAACAGACAATTTTGTCTTCGCAGGCAGAATTTATAATCGAAATAAATGCCTTAAGGATACTGTTTCCCATATTTCAAATTATAGATCTCCGATTACAGCTTCCACTGCTTCAGGAACTCGATCTAATTATTGAAACATGCCAAATAATGTAAGTAACCAGCCAGAACTTAAGGAGTGAAATGTATATTTTGACGGTACAGGAAGTGCTTCAGATTTTCTGTTTAAACTTGAAACTTTGTCCCAACGTAATCAATGTAGCACTGATTTTTTACTCAACAATTTCCAAATATTCTTAAGCGGACAAGCTGAAACGTGGTACTGGTTATTCATTAAACCTACCCTTATTTATGCCATGCCATTACTATATCGATATCGCTTAGGAAACAGCATCCGATGGAATCCATTCCTACATACTTGCTTTGAATTTAAGCATGCAACATACAATTACTGAGCGATCCCTGACTAAAATTATTAAAAGTAATGTTAACCCTAGCCTAAAAATGATGCTTTTTACCTCATACCCAAAGACCTTAGAGGAGTTGAGAGATGTTACTAGAAAAGCTGAGAGATTTATACGAGAGAATAAGGGTCAGTTTGGCATAGCTCCTGCAAAATATGTCATTGAGATCGATTCCAGAAAAGAAGATAATTTTGAGGATGACTGTGATCCTCTTTTGGAAGCTTTTAACCAAAATTAAATGTTGGAACTGCTTGAATTTTGGTCACTCATATGTTTATTGTCCAGACGAAAAACGAAATATATTTTGTTTTGAATGTCCCATGTGCGAAACTTCAATCGGAACGAAAAGGCAAAAGTAAACCCCGAGTTTACACATTCGTTATACTGTACTCTTCCACAGGCATAAGCGTAGGAAGGGGGTGGCTGGGGTGGTCTAATACCACCCCAGAAGTTTTTTAGCCCCCCCCACAGATATTTCAGCTGGATGTTTTAATTTGATCAACGCCAATCATCTATCAATTTTACTGTTACCAATGCCAGAAATAATATAAATTTTTGCAAATGCTGTAATGAATCTCAAAACTCAAGGGTTTGCAATCAATTTGGATGTAAAGGGTTTTCCAACAAGAGGTGTTAATTTGGTATTCAAAATGCAATTTTTTGAGACAAATTATCGGATGTTTATTTCATAATAAAGAGGAAGGTATGCCTTTAATAATGAAAAACAACATCATCCAAATGGGCACCACGACCACGCATACAGGACCATATCCTTTTCATGAAATTTTCCATAACCAAATCGCAAAGTGGCTGGCCTATGACGCTAGGCTGTTGGCGTAGACCTTATCTGTGTGGCACGTAGCGCCGTCTTGTTGAAAGTAAACGTTGTCCAGATCAATACCATCCAACTCCGACCATAAAAAATCATTAATCATCTCTCGATAACGCAATCCATTCACCGTAACTCATTTTGGAAAAAGTAAGGTCCAATCATCATCAGTCAAGATTACTTTTCGATGATTTTCGAATTTTAATAATTTCAATGCGTTGTTGAATCGTGTATCGTTCCATTTTTGTAATGGCGTAGTTTCTACTTTCAAATGTCAAAGAATAAAAGCTTCAAAAGTGACAGCTACCGAAATACCGGGTGATGCAAAATAACAACTCTTTTTGGTAAACCCTGTATAAGAACGATTCTTAGGCGTCGTAAATTGTTCTGCATCTACTTGCAATGCCAATTCTTTTCATACATTTTTTCTGGATTTTTTGTGGACGAATAAAATGGAAAATATTTCAATAATTGAAAGTCTTATAATGGTGCAAATGTAATTTGAGATAAAACATGAACATGACATAAAACCGATTGCGTTTAACTTTTGAATGCATAGATGATAATAGAAGTATCGTGCAAATTGATATGGGATCACTAACTGCAGAAATTATTGTGCTAAAAATATCTTCAAGACTCGTTATGACAATAAGCTAATCAGAGAAAGAAAAGGTTGATAAAAATACATAAATTGTAGATTCAAAAAAAAGATAGTATAAAAACAAAACCTTTTTAAATATTTATCCAAATGCATGTTGCAACTAAGATCTTCTGGCTGTAAAAGACATCGTTGCGATGCGTCGAATTAAAACATGACTAAGATCTACATCGAAACATCTTATATCGAAAACAATGTAGTAAAATTGTTAGTGAAATTAAAAAATTCGTAAAATTTTAAGACGATTTAGTAATTTCTCCGATTTGACTGCTTAACGCTACAAATTTCAACTGATCGGTCTGAAAATTGATAACTGGGGTCCATGTTTGGTTATAGCCCCCATACCTCCCTCTAGATTTTAATTTTTAACTCAACAAAAACCACAAATTTCAACGATTCGGGCTGAAATTTGGCAATACGAATTTATTTGTGCCCGAAACAATTCACATGCTATGCATGGTGGAGGTTATATGTACGAGTATAAGATTCGGCATGGCCGAACTTAACGATTTTACTTGTTTTTTCTTTAAACATTTAAAAGACCGAATTATTGTTAATGCAATATATTAATTTATCATAGAAAGGTTGTAAGAAATTATATTTCAATATGAACTAATTTCCTAATTTTTGCTGACAATTTCATTTGTGAATAATTTTAAACCATAAAAACAAACTTTTATTCTGGGGGCTATAGCCCTCCCCAGCATAAATCCATTGCTACGCCAATGTCCACAGGAAGATTCAGATAACTCAAATGATTTCAAGTACAATGTAATATTAAGAGAGGATTTTGAAAAGAAAATTAGTTAAAAGAAAATAATTATAAACTGCAGGAAACGTTTTGCCTGTAGAAAGAAATTTCGAAACATAATTGAAAGGTCTAAACTTAATGAAAATTTCGATATTCGGCCTATTATTAAAGTAAAAATACTCGATGAAGAATTTACTGCATTATTAGACTCGTGTGCTAATGTTTCTATAATGGGCAAGAATTGTATTGAGTTTATCGAAAAGCACAGAGATATATTTTTTTAAATGGTTCCTTCACTGGCCCAAAAAGCGTATCTTGACGTTGATTTTTGGCGTTTATTTGTCTTGTCCCACGAAATAATCCCACAAATAGCCTCACTTGAAGATGTGTATATACACGGGAGAAAATCGTCATTTTTTATATACTGAAAGAGAATATACTTGGAAACGATTTTTTAAATCTATATATATAAAAGAGAGTGTCTGTTTGTTTGTGGGTTTGTATGTTTGTTCCGTATAGACGTCTAAACGGCTAGACCGATCATCTTGAAATTTTCACAGAATGTACATGTGTAGGGGGTGCTGAAAATAGGGTACTTGAATTTTCGATATATCAAGTGGGCGTGGACCCGCCCATGTGGGTCAAATTTTGGTATTGAGAAAATTTTTTAGCTAGAGTGCTGAAATTTTGTGTGTATGCATTTAGTGTCAGATTATGTGAATTTTCAAAAAATGGGCGGAATCGGACCAATGGGCGTGGCCCCGCCCATATAAGGCAAATTTTGAAATTGAGATATTTTGCACAATTTGTTAGAGAGAGTTCTGTATTTGAGTGTATATGTATCTGGTGACAGTCTACGTGATTGGTCCAAAAATTGGCGGGATCGGCCCAATGGGCGTGGCCCCGCCAACATAGACCAAATTTTGAAATTTCGATATCTTGAACAATTTGCTAGCGAGAGTGCTGCAATGTTGTGTATATGTATCTGGTGACAGTCTACGTGATTGGCCCAAAAATTGGCGGGATCGGCCCAATGGGCGTGGCCCCGCCCACATAGACCAAATTTTGAAATTTCGATATCTTGCACAATTTATTATCAAGAGTGCTGCAGTTTTGTTTATATGTATCTGGTGACAGTCTCCGTGATTGGTCCAAAAATGGGCGGGATCGGCTCAATGGGCGTGGCCCCGCCCACATAGACCAAATTTTTAAATTGAGATATCTTGCAAAATTTGCCAGCGAGAGTGCTGCAATGTTGTGTATATGTATCTGGTAGCAGTCCACGTGATTTTTCCAAAAATGGGCGGGATCGGACCAATGGGCCTGGCACCGCCCATATAAGCCAAATTTTAAAAATGTGATATCTTGCACAATTTTATACCGAGAGACCTGGAATTTTGTGTATATGTATATGGTGGCAGTCTGCGTGATTGGTCCAAAAATGGGCGGGATCGGCTCAATGGGCGTGGCCCAGCCCACATAGACCAAATTTTGAAATTTCGATATCTTGCACAATTTGCTAGCGAGAGTGCTGCAATGTTGTGTATATGTATCTGGTAGCAGTCCACGTGATTTTTCCAAAAATGGGCGGGAGCGGACCAATGCGCGTGGCCCCGCCAACATAAGCCAAATTTTGAAATTGATATATCTTGCACAATATGTTAGCGAGAGTGCTGGAATTTTATGTATATGTATATGGTGGCAGTCTGATTGGTCAGAAAATGGGCGGGATCAGACCAGTGGGCGTGGCCCCGCCCTTATAAGCCAAATTTCGAAATTGATATATCTTGCACAATTTTTTATCTAGAGTGCTGTAATGTTGTACATATGTATCTGGCGACAGTCCACGTGATTGGTACAAAAATTCGCGGGATCTGACCAATGGGCGTGCCACTGCCCATATAAGCCAAATTTTGAAATTGAATTATCTTGCTCATTTTGTTAGCGAGAGTGTTGAAATTTTGCGTATATGTATCTGGTAGCAGTCTACGTGATTGGCTTACAAATGGGCGGAATAGGACCAGTGGGCGTGGCACAGCCCATATTTTGATATATCTTGCAAGTACTATATAGGAAATACATGAACATAAATGCTCGGTATGCGATAATTACAGCTGCTCACTCCAATACAATCGCAATATGATAATGTGATGCATGACCAATGAAACATGAATTTGGAAATTTTATAAGTATACATTTCTATTTTCTGGACTTTCCACTGAATTCGGTATTTTTTCATTCAGTGAATTTATCACTAATACCAGTAAGGAAAGGCAGAAAGTCGGGCGGGGCGGATTAGGGTCATTGCGATAATAATTTGGAATAATTGGTAAATGTGGTGTGTGTGTGTGTATGTATATCTTATTTTGAACCGATAATCGCTAAATTAAGCAATATTCGTTCCTAAATTGAGAAACTTTTTCTGGAGAACTTTGTAATGATCGGAAGTAAAGTACAACTTCTATAGCGCTTTGTAACCAAATCTGGAGGAACATATATATGGAGGTTATATATAAATCTGAATCGATTTTCCTTGAATACTCATTCATGTAAAATAGAAACCTGTTTCTGTCGAATTTCGTACTGATCGGATATAAAACACAGTATCTACAGCGCTTACATGTCAAATTGGGGGTAACATATATATGGGGGCTATATCTAAATCTGAACCGATTTTCTCCGAATTTTGCGGTATTCCTTCATGTAATAAGAAATCTCTTTCTGCCGAATTTCTTACTGATCGGATATAAAATACAGTTTCTACAGCGCTTGAATTTCAAATCGGGGGTAACATATATATGGGGGCTATATCTAAATCTGAACCGATTTTCTCCGAATTTTGCAGTATTCCTTCATGTAATAACAAACCTCTTTCTGCCGAATTTCGTACTGATCGGATATAAAATACAGTTTCTACAGCGCTAATTTTGACATGGGCAGCGAAGCGCACCGGGCTCAGCTAGTATTATATATTTGTTAATGATAAATTTTGTTTGAAAATCAAGAAATTTTGTTTGGTGCGCATGTATTAATATATTAGAACATTATTTATTTGTAAACCGACTCACAAATAAAATATGTGTTTACACACAAAAAAATTGTTGAAGAAGTTTTCCAAATATATTTTATTTAAAAATATTTTTAAAACTTTGCTGACTTATTCGAATTTTAATTAGAATTAGTTTTTCCTAGTTTTCGTCTTAAACTTTATAGCTAAAAATGTCTCTTAATTTATAAATATTCAAATTCATAATTTTTGTCAATCCATCGATGTAATTTATATTTACGAAAGAAATCTCTTTGAACATCTTAGAAACAGAAACCAAATAAAAAAATATTAGAATGGGAATATATTTTTGTTTATAACAATATCCTCCCAAACATAAGATTTGTTCCTTTACTTTTTTAATAGTAAAACTAGCAAAAGAGAAATAATTCAAAATTCTCTCTGAGTAAACATTTTTTAAAAAAGTACGGGAACGGAAATCTGGTCAAAATAGCAAGCACAGAAAAATTTATTTTATTTGAAGTTTCAGTTATATTACTTTCAAGGTATTTTGAAAGCTATTACGTTTACTCGGAAAAATTTGTCGAGTAAAAACTAGTAAAAAAGTAGTAAAAGAGAAACACATTTTGAAAGTTCTCTCTTAAATTTGTCTGCTATTTTTACTAGTTTTTTAAGTAAAGGAACGCTTTTAGGAGTTAAACTGGTAAAAATGGTGTTTAAACCTGAAACAATTTAATTTATATTCAATAATTTTGCTCGGCGTATTTGCCGTAGTTAAACCCTCGTTAAAATCCGTCTACTCCTTTTGAATGCAACATTGTAAGAGTAGCTTTACAGATTTTAACGAGTAACTAGTTGTAGCATTGTTTACCTTTTGCCGCCGCCTTTCTCCATCAAACCACTTGTTCGTGATCCCGCCAAACGAAAGCATCTTGTTGCTCTCTCGCTCTCATCCCGCATATCGTTGTATTTACAAACAAAAAAGGTGAACTTGTTACCAACAACATCCAAACCGATTGAGTAAAGCGGCTATTATTATTTAAAACTAAACCAAAATTGTGTTTTTATTTCTTTTTATGCATTGGCATTAACATTTTGGTCGCATCGTACCGGATAAATTGAGCCCTACATTGAAAAGTTCGAGGATTTTAATTGGTGTTGTTTTTGTTTCGCCCATAAGTTCTGGTTTGCCGGCGTTTTCATCCCATCATCCTTATCCATCATCACCAACCTCATCTCATCATTTATTATTAATTATTTATTTAAATAATAATGTCAAAGTGAGTATAGTGCAGTGTATTTTATTTGAAAATTAAACAAAGTGTTCGTGTTATTAACAAAAAGGTCGTCCTACAGCGCGTCGCGAAACCCCTCCCTCTACACCCGTCTCGTTTCTATCGTTGTGGTTACATACGTACGTGTATACAGGCCGGCATATGTCCGTCCGTACGTATTAAAGAAAAACAATAATTAAAACAAATAAATAAAAGATTATTTAAAACCATCCCTATAGTGCGGATATTAGTGGTGAAAAAGTGTATTTTTTTGACAGTGCAGTGGTGGTAAAGGTTACAAAATTAATTAGCGAAAATAAAATAGTTCGCGTATTTGTAAAAATAAGCAACAACTCCTTACCGTCGGAAAAGGAGAAACAATAACATTTGAAATAATTTGTAGTCATTTGTTTTGTGGTTGTTTTTCGTTAACAACAATAACAATAAAAAGTTCATCGCCACCACCAAAAAAGAATACACTCAGTTCCTCCAATATTGTTTATTAGCGCGTCCGTCCCGCAGCCAGCCAACATACGGTTCTCATATACCATATATACGTACATATATATACTGGTATATGCATACATACAGACAAACAAACGCAGCTGCTTGGAACTATTTTTCTTTGATTCGCTTTTGTTTCGGTACGCTACACTAATTACGTTGGTTAAGTGTGTTCGGTACAAAGTTTGTAACCTCGGGAAATTTTTTGTGAAATTAATAATAGGGTTTCGTGCGTCGTAATTTTCGATAAGATTTTGAAAATTAAATTATATAACGTGCACCCTACATACGGTCAATTCGACTTTTTTAAATAAAAGTGTGAATTTTTGATTGTTTTCGGTTTCGGTTCGGTTTACTGTCCTGTTCGTTGGATTTTCACCATATTGGTTGCGTGCGCCCTACAGTCGGTCAAGCCGACCTGTAATCGAATTTAAAGGTATTTTTTTGTAATATTCTGTTTGTTATTTATTTTTGCTTGGTTTTTGGTGCCCATTCGATAAATTTCGTTATTTTCGCGAGAAAATAATATTTTGAAAAAATATCTCGGTACACGGAAAGAAATTTGTGATTGCATTTAATTGCATTTTTTGAAATTTAATTTGTTTTTAAACATTTAAATCGTTTGTTTTCTTTGTCTTGTCGGATTTTTTACGAATTAGCTGGTTCTTAACGATTCTTTTCACAAATTATAGAACATTTATAGTTGTTTGCTTTCGGTTTGTTCTTCATAACTACACGTTTTTGCACTTTCTGTCATTTGGACATATCGTTGTTCCAAACAAAAGTTGATACTACATTCGGTAGATAGATTGAAATAAGCATCCGTTTGTTTTTTTCTCAATTTTTGCGAAAAGGGAACTAAATTTCATAGAAATTTTTAGTGTTCTGCTAAATTTCAGAATTTTCCTGGGTATTTTTACGAAATTTCGGTGTTTTTTTATTAAAAAATACAGTCCACTCGACCTTTGTTTGTGATTACGTCACATTTCGGCGAATTTCTACCAATTGTTTTTGGAAACAAATTACAATGTCTCTTCCTTCTCTTCATTTCTTTGTCAGAGCTTCGGATGCCCTCACAAAATTTTTGTGCAAATTTTGTTTTGGAAATGGATGCAGATTTTGATGTTTATAGTCTCGAGATTCGTAGCGCGGAAGTTAATAAAATATGGAGTAAGGTACAAGATACGTACGACAAATACCTTACGTATTTGGAAACCGCCGAGAAAGTTGAGCAGGCGGATGTAAACGAAGCTGAGGGTAAATATGATGCTTCCTACAAAACGTTTATGAATTGTTTAGCGGGAATTAATAGAAAGTTAGCCGATTTTCGTGGTTTGAGACGTTCGGCCTCTCGGTCTACAATTGTTAATTCAGCTCAGTCTGTACTTGAGCTTTCAGACCATTCTAGTCCAAATGGTTCTATGGTAAATCAAACGCGTTCTCTTGCGAACGACTCTCGTAGATCGAATGGGGGAAATAGTGAGGTCTTGCGACGTGAAATGTCCGACCTGGTCAATAGTGAAAATATGCACAATTTGTCGTTGCCCCCATGTGATGTCGATATATTTGAGGGAGACTTTCTTTCTTGGCCCACTTTTAGGGATTTTTCAGCGCTGTGTATATAAACAATTCTCGTCTAAGCGATATTGAGCGATTGTGCCATTTAGTTCGCAAAAGAAGCGGGGAAGCACGCGAAATTGTTTCGAAATTTCCGCTCACACATCGTAGTTTTGAGCTTGCATGGTAAGCATTAAGGGATGCCTACGATAATCCTCGAATTCTTGTCCACAATCAACTGAAGACTCTCTTTGCACTTCCGGTGTTAAATAGTGAGACTAGTTCAGGATTAAAATCAATTCAAAGCGGGATAAATAGTTGTCTTTCAGCCTTATCGATATGATATTCGCACAGATAATTGGGATCCTATCCTTTTTTTATCTGCTTCCAACGTTTGCCGAGGCTTGCCCAAACCTTATGGGAACAAAGTGTTAGGAACAAATCTGCTCTTTCATTGTGGAAAGACATGGATTCATTTCTTTCGGAAAGGATCCGCACTCTCGTGTGCCTCAACGACTTAAGGGGAAACGATTCTCCAAAATGGTCAAACCCCAAAATTAGAACGCATTTTACGAATGCCGCATCTTCGAAACTATCGAGGTCGCCCTCGATTGTTAAATGTGTACTTTGTCCTAAAGAAGGCACAGGCTCTCCAAATGTCTTCGGTTTTAGAAACTTCCGCCCTCGGAAAGATATAATGTTGTAAAACGAAATCGTTTGTGTTTGAATTGCTTAGTAAAGGGACATGACGTGAAGAATTGTTCAAGTGAACATCATTGCTTCAAATGTGAAGCGAGACACCACACTATACTGCATCGTGATAGTCAGGGTTCGGCTTCTGCTACTACTACCACTAACTCTCCGTTCCGTCAGTCCGTTGTATACCCTTCGCAACCATCCACATCGGCTGGATGTATCCCTCGCCAGGTGTTTCATGCTGCCTCGAGTAAAGCTGTTCTTTTCGGAACAGCAATGGTTAATATAGTTCACCATGGTGATTCGTACCCTGCTCGGGCTTTGATTGACCCTGCTTCTGAGGCCTCGTTTCTTTCAGAGCGCTTGCAGAACAGGTTGAAAATTCCGGTGCATTCAACAAATGCTACCATTTCCGGCGTTAATCGTGCCATTTCGGCAACATCCAGAAAAATTTGTACGTTGAGGATTGGAACATCTTTCGATGCATCGATAGTCCTGGAAACTACTGCCTTAATTCTTCCTTCGATTTCTGAAAATCTTCCCTCCTTTACGGTCGCTTCTGATTTTAAGAAAAAAAAAATGCCAACGCTTCGTCTGGCTGATCCAAATTTTTTGTTAGGCGCGGACCTATATCCTCAACTCCTCTTAGAAGGATTTATTCAAATTTCGTCTGGATCATTACTTGCCCAGAACACTATCTTCGGTTGGCTTATTACGGGTCCTCTCCCTACCAACCGAGTTCAGACTTTCGCTACACGATTAGATATTTCTGAAGAAGATAGTATTAATAAAACACTTTTGCGTTTCTGGGAACTCGAAGAACCTCCAAAAAGAAGTATTTTGTCACCTTCGGATAAATTTTGTGAGGAAAATTATGTGCGTACAACTCGTAGGGATTCGGATGGTAGTTATATTGTTACACTACCTATTAGGATCGACATACAGGAATACTTGGGAGAATCTAGGGCGAACGTGTTCAAACAATATTTGCGTAATGAATCGTCATTACTTAGGAAGCCCGATATCAAAACTATTTATGACAACGTTGTCACTGAATATTTGAGATTAGACCATATGAGGCCAGTGAACACAATTTCCTCCGTGGAAAAATTGTCCTGCTATTTGCCCCATCATCCTGTTATTAATCTCGAAAAACAGACTAGCAAACTTCGCGTAGTTTTTAATGCGTCCAACAAAACTTCAAATGGGAAAAGTCTAAACGACATCCTTCATGTTGGACCAACATTGCAGGCAGACTTAGTACTGCTCGTTTTGAGATGGCGAATGTTTAGATTCGTATTCAATTGTGACATTACACAGATGTATAGGCAGATTCGCGTTGACCCCTTACCTCTCCCCTTCAGCGAATTATATTTAGGGATTCTCCCGCAAAACCTGCACAGGACTATGAGCTTCAGACAGTCACTTTTGGTGTGAATTGTGCCCCCTATCTGGCTATTAGAACTCTTTTGAAAATAGTCGACAATACTGAAAAAGAGTATCCTCTTGCGGCTAATATCTTGCGAAATAGTATGTACGTGGACGATGTTCTGGCTGGAACCCACGATGTAGAAACTGCTTTGGTTGCTCGAGACCAATTGATAGCGGCACTCTCTTCTGCTTCATTTGAACTTAGGAAGTGGACAGCAAACGATAGGGCAATATTAGATCGCTTTCCGCCCGAATATTTAGTGGATGCGGAACTTTTGACATTTGTGGAGGCTAGTGGCTCTAAACCTTTAGGAATACGATGGAACGCGCAGATAGATTCTTTTTATTTCGCGGTAGCTCCTATTGTGGATAAAGGTTTAGGTTAGGGTGGCAGCCGTATTTTTTTTTACAAGCTCACATAGACCAGTTTAGGTCCCTAGTGTTACCACGGGCTGAAATGCCCCTCATCGAAACCAACCTGTTTGATATATAAATTTATCGATAGTACGAATATCAATACTGGAAAGATCTGTTAGGCTGCCTAAAGAGGTCGACCCCAGTATGTCCAGTCGTCGTTCACTCAAAGCGGGACAGTCGCAAAGCAAGTGCTCAATGCTCTCCACTTCTTCCTCATCTCCACAGCTTCGGCAGAAGTCATTGGAGTCAATACCCAATCTTTTGGCGTGTTCGCCGATCAAGCAGTGTCCCGTCAGAACCTGTACTAACGTAGACAATCGCTTCCTCTCTAGTGCGAGGAGATATTTTGACCTTCTCAGATCATACCTTGGCCAGATTTGTCTAGCTACCCTGCAGGTGCCGATTTCTGTCCATCTTTCGTTGGACCTCTTGCCTAAGCCAAAGCTTACACGTGGATAGTGGCGCACCAATATATGCAAATTCTTCGAGAATCTGTAATGTCGTCCCTTTCCTAGCAAGTTCATCGGCTTTGCAGTTCCCCGGGATATCCCTATGCCCAGGCACCCATATGAGGTGTATATTAAACTGCTCAGCCATCTCGTTAAGAGATCTGCGGCAGTCGAGGGCTGTTTGTGAATTTAGCGATGTTGCCTCCAGAGAATTGATGGCAACCTGGCTGTCCGAGTAAATGACAACGCCAGTGTTGGTTACTATGTTGCGACTCAGCCACTTGGCGACTTCCCATATTGCCATTATTTCGGCTTGATAGACACTGCAGGTATCTGGTAGTCTGTGAGCTATATCCAGACTAAGTTCTTCACAGTGTACTCCGAAGCCAACCTTTTCATGAAGCTTCGAACCATCCGTGTAAAACTGGAGATGGTTTCTATTACCTGGTATTCTGCCGACCCCTTCATCTCTGGCGGGAATCATAGTGATTTAATTTCTCTCGAAGGTGTACCCAGTTGGTATATAGTCCACTCTGTCGGTTACCATAGCACTACACATTGATATCCTCATGTGACCATAGTTCTTGTACCTCCAGATTGATAGGCAGTTTAATCTTATTGCCGCTTTGGTTGCAACTTCTCTCGCCACAATATTAATCGGCAGTATATGGAGTAGGGCTTGTAGAGACTCGGTCGCTGTAGTCCTTAAGGCTCGGCTTATGCTCAGGCAGGCAGTTCTCTGAACCTTTGTTAGTAGGTTGGTAATGGTTAGTTTGTCAGTTGCCGTCCACCATACCACAATGCCGTATAGCAGTATAGGACGAACTACTGCTATATATATCCAGTGGACGATTTTAGGAGAGAGTCCCCACCGCGACCCTACAGCCTTTTTGCAGGAATATAAGGCGACGTTGGCCTTCCTTACACGTTCCAATACGTTAAGTCTAAATAACATTTTCCTATCTAGAATTATTCCTAAAAATTTTGCACTTTCAGAAAAGACTAGATCTGTTCCATTTATCCGAGGTGGAGGGTCCACATGTGGGACATTATTCATCCTAGTAAAGAGAACCAATTCTGTCTTGTTGGGGTTAACACCCAAACCGCTGCTTCTGGCCCATCTAACCAACTTGTTCAGAGCCACCTGTAGGATGTCTCTGAGGACGTTCACGAATTTGCCACTCACTGCGATTGCCACGTCGTCCGCATATGCCACGACCTTGCAGCCACAACGTTCTAGCTCTAGCAGGATTTCATTCACCGCTAGGTTCCAAATTAGTGGAGACAATACTCCTCCTTGCGGGGTCCCTCTGTTTACATACCTTGTTAGAGTTGTGGACCCTAGACATGCTGTTATGCGTCTTCTGGTGAGCAGACTTTGAATTAGTCTAATCAAACTAGTGTTAACTTTTAGATGTGAGAGTGCCGCAATTACCGCATCTGAGTGAATGTTGTTAAAAGCCCCTTCTATGTCAAGAAATGCTACCATAGTGAATTCCTTGAAATGCAGGGACGATTCGATAGTGCTCACAAGTTCGTGCAGGGCTGATTCTGTAGACTTGCCCTTATTGTAAGCATGTTGGTTCCCCGACAGGAGTTTTGTATCCAGGTTTTCCCTAATGAAATGATCTAAAAGTCTTTCCAGACCTTTCAATAGGAAGGAGGATAGGCTAATTGGTCTGAAGTCTTTTGGCCTAGTGTGTGATATCTTCCCCGCTTTTGGTATGAATACCACTTTGGTATCCCTCCATTGATTCGGGATGTATGTAGGCCTGATACAGCCTACATAAATTTTCTCCAGCCAGGGGATAATGTATTTCAACATTTTCTGCATTTCTGCTGGAGTTATGCCGTCTGGTCCAGGTGACTTGAAGGGCTCAAAGCTATTACTAGCCCAGCTTATTCTGGATCTCTCAGTCAACAAGCTAGCAACGCTCGCAGTCCACTCGCACTCTTGTTGGTCCTGCTTATCCTCTGGTTCTGTTAGAGAGTTCCCCGGGAAATGTGTGTCGAGTAGTACATTGAGCGACTGCTCGCTGGTTTTGGTCCAAATATTTGCCTCATCCTGCAAGTAACCCACTGTACAGGGTGAAGCTGATAATATTTTCCTGCGCCTTGCGGCGTCGGAGAGCGTCTTTGCGCCTTTCTAAGCTCCTTCTTATAGATCTTGAGTTGCTCTTTATAGGCATCCCAATCATTAGCGACCCCAGTAGATTTAGCCTTATTGAATAGCTTGTTGCAGGTCTTTTTCATAGCCGTTAGCTCAGAAGTCCACCATTGGGGTTTAGTTTTACCCTTGTACTTTGTTTTTGGACAGGCTTCTTCAAGGGATCTATTGAATGATATGGTGATATGATCGACCAGATTATCCAGACCGGCTTTGTCATTCGGTTCGTACAGAAGTTTAGAGTTGAGGACTTTCTTGAAATTCTTCTCATACAGATGCCACTTTGTCTTCCTTACATTTCTGTGGACGGCGGGTTTAGGCGCTTTTTCCGCGAGTTTGAACTCAATATAATGGTGATCTGAGAATGAGTGGTCGTCCAGTACATTCCACCCAATAATTTTGTCTGACAGCCGGTCAGTAGTACTTCTTGTCTGTCTTTAATTGTGAAGGTCGGTTTATTACCTATGTTACAAATACTAAGGTTGGTAGTTAGAATAAAGTCAAGAAGCGAATCACCCCTATTGTTTATATCCGTACTACCCCAGATAGTATGATGAGCGTTCGTGTCTGCGCCAATAATCAGCTCGAGCTCGTCAGACGTTGCTTCTTCTACTACTTCCCTGAATAGAGTAGTCGGTACTACAGATTAATAAGGCAAGTAGCTGGAGACCACCCAATATATGCGATTACCGATCTCCAGGCTAGCAGCTGTTTGGTCTTTATCACAACTAAATTAGTCAGGAGAAATATACTTAGATTTTTCCTGGACAAAATGCAGGTTCTTGGAGTGCCTTCACAGTTGGCCACAAGCAGTTTAAAGTTGGGTGTCCTAATACCGCACACCCTTCCTCCCACTACGTAGGGCTCCTGTATCAGGACGATGTCTACTGCGCCTGTGGACAGGCGCAGCAATAGAGCCGCTGAGGCTGCTTTAGCGTGATGGAGGTTAATCTGTAGAATTCTTACCATCGTTGGTAATTGACAGATTAACATCCACCCCGACAAGGGTGTTATCGAACTCTTCGTCCGTATCGTCGAGAAGCATGTCCTCGCCAGATGCGTCAAAGAGTCCGGAGACTCCCCTCAGCCTCTCTGTGTCCGAAGTAGAGCTTTTGTCCTCAGAGAAGGACGTTACAGATCTTCTGTTAGAGTTGGAGTCACCAGAAATAATAGGCGTGGGTACCTCCGCACTTCCAGAAAGTGCCACGGTGGACGACTCACCTTCTGCAGTGGGAGCTATATCCTGCTTGTATATCTTCAAGACTATAGTCTCGAAGCCATATTGTAGGGTTGCACTCGCACTTTGTATATGGGAGGTGGATTCAGCGTTTAGGATAAGATTGACCTGCCGCTTTTTACCATCCGCCTCACCCACCTTGCTGATTCTCCAATTATGGGCCGGCAGACCAGGATTGGAATCTTTTATTATTTCTAAGATGTCAGCCGGGTTGGAGGGCTCTTCTGTAACCCAAGTGATGGCTCTAGGGTGACTAGGGATGTTGTTTTTTCGACAACATCCAACTGGGCACCCGGCCACACCTCACCCGCTCGACTCAGAGCAGCCTTATACAGGTCTACTGATCTGGCATCACCGAAATATAAGAGCTTTACTCTCCCCTGATGCCATCCTGCATCGTTGCAGATTGGTGGTTTGCCCGGCATTTCTCTACGGACATCGAGGTAATGAGCCATAATGGCTGATTGTACATGACTCCATTTGTCCTTGAGGATGGATCCATCCTCACTACTTCTGTCTATAACAGCCATCACTAGACTCTCCTTCGCCACTTCATTGAAGGGCTTGGTGAGTGTCCTGTTGATGGTGACATTAGGGCCTCTTGCCTTTTTCGAAGGCAGGGGTTCATCAGGTGATCTGATTCGTTTTACTTTATTAGCCGTTAACACAGCTGAATTTGTGGCTCTTTCAGCCGACTCATTGGACTCAGAAACATCTATGACGCCTTTAGCCCAGGTAAGTGACTCTTTTTGTTTTTCGGTAAGAGCCGAGACCTCAACAGCCTCCAACATCGTCAAAACTCTGAGCGCTACACGATGCTCATTGTGCTTCCGTTTTGACGGTCGGACATGACGTTTCCCCCTCATTTTTGGTGTGGTCGGCTTTGGCCAAGACCAACGGACGGACAGTCGGACGATTGGGGAACCGCGCTCCATCGGAACACGAAGGCATCCCCGTCAAGCGAATTTATTTTTATTTTGTCTGTATTAGATCGTAATAGGTAGTACGATGTAGGCCTTACAGACTTTGTACAGATTTTTGCTATTGTGTAATAGGTACTGGTAACTATCCGCTATGTGACAAACACGTCCGTTCACTGCGAATGATCAGCAACGAATTGTGGATAAAGCTACATATAGTAAACGGGAAGTTATTTCGGCTATTGCTAAACTTTTCGATCCCGTCGGTTGGTTAGGTCCACTGCTCGTTATGGCCAAGATTGTTATGCAAAAAGTCTGGCTAGATAACATTCGGTGGGATGATCCTCTCTCATCTTCCACCGAAGTCGAATGGCGAAAATTCGTGAAAGCCTATACAGATGTGAACTCTATTCTCATTCCTAGATGGGTCCGGACTGTGCAGCAGAGCTTCATGTATTTTCTGATGCCTCAGAGAAGGCATACGCGGGGGTGGTTTATCTTCGTGTTGAGGCTCAAAATGGGGAAATATTTGTGAATTTACTATTGTGTAAAACGAGAGTGGCCCCCATAAAATCGATTTCGTTGCCTAGGCTTGAACTTTGCGGATCAGTGTTAGCTTCGGAACTTTTAAAAACTATCTTGCGTGAGAGTGAAGTTGAATTTCGTCAAGTTTATTGTTGGACAGATTCGACCATCGTGCTTTCATGGTTAAAAAAGACCCCTTCGACATGGACTACCTTTGTGGCAAATACCACAATTGGTATCATGTGAGATCGGAGGACAATCCCGCTGATTTAGGCAGCCGCGGCCTTCCTCCTGCAGACTTAGCTTGTTCTCAGATTTGGTGGCATGGGCCACATTGGCTGAGTCTCAATAGAACTGAATGGCCTATTCGAGACCTTACTCCACTTGATACAGATTTGGAAATGCGTTCCGTACGAACTCATGAGTCGTTTTTCTCTTCGTATGAAGATATTCTTGATCGTTTTTCTTCGCTAGATAAAGCTTTGCGTGTAATTTCGCACATGTTTAGATTTTTGCATAGAACTCATCCAGCTCATAGGACTCAGTATAATTTGACTAGCCCTATAGTTTCGGCGAATGAAATAAAGAATGTTCGTATTCGATTAGTTGTTTTGGCACAAAAAGCCAATTACCCGGATGAGTATAAGGCCTTGTTAGATAGATCACCATTAAACTCTAAAAGCTCTCTTGTTCCTTTAATGCGAATGAACGGTAGATTGGCCCGATCTCCTACGCTTGCCTACTCCGAAAGACATCCAATAATTCTACCCTATAATTGTCGATTTTCCAGACTGTTGCTGGAATTTATTCACCTGATTTCTATTCATGGAGGAAAACAAATGATGTTACGCATCATTCGAATAGAATATTGGAAAAACCCTGATTCGGTCAGTTGTGCATAATTGTATGCGTTGTGTATTAGATAGAAAACGTTCCCGCGGGCAGGTTATGGCTGCACTTCCGCCAGAGAGAACTATAATTGATAGAGCTTTCACTACCGCTGGGGTAGACTTCGCAGGCGCGTTTGACATTAAGTCCTTTACAGGACGGTGTTGCAAAATAACAAAAGGTTATGTTTGTGTATTCGTGTGCTTTTCGACGAAAGCCATACACTTAGAGGCCGTTTACGATTTATCAACGGCAAATTTCTTGGCAGCGTTTCATAGATTTATTGCTCGCCGTGGATGTCCTCGTAAACTTTGTAGGTGCGTCTAGAGAAATTGAGAATTTCAAAGCTTTTGTCCAAGAATGAGGTGCGTCAGTTTCGTCACACTTTGCGCATCAGAGTTTATCGTGGCGTTTTATTCCAGCTGGGGCTCCACATATGGGTGGACGGCGCCTAAACCCGCCGTCCACAGAAATGTAAGGAAGACAAAGTGGCATCTGTATGAGAAGAATTTTAAGAAAGTCCTCAACTCTAAACTTCTGTACGAACCGAATGACAAAGCCGGTCTGGATAATCTGGTCGATCATACCACCATATCATTCAATAGATCCCTTGAAGAAGCCTGTCCAAAAACAAGGTACAAGGGTAAAACTAAACACCAATGGTGGTCTTCTGAGCTAACGGCTATGAAAAAGACCTGCAACAAGCTAATCAATAAGGCTAAATCTACTGGGGTCGCTAATGATTGGGATGCCTATAAAGAGCAACTCAAGATCTATAAGAAGGAGCTTAGAAAGGCGCAAAGGCGCTCCTTCTGTGGTGAAGTGGAAAAGGTCTCCGACGCCGCTAGGCTGAGGAAGATATGATCTGCTTCACCCTGTACAGTGGGATTTTTACAGGATGAGGCAAATAACTGAACCAAAAACAGCGAGCAGTCGCTCAATGTACTGCTCGACACACATTTCCCGGGGAACTCTGTAACAGAACCCGAGGATCAGCAGGACCAACAAGAGTGCGAGTGGACTGCGAGCGTCGCTAGCTTCTTGACTGAGAGATCCAGAATAAGCTGGGCTATTAACAGCTTTGAGCCCTTCAAGTCACCTGGACCAGATGGCATCACTCCAGCAGAAATGCAGAAAATGTTAAAGTACATTATCCCCTGGCTGGAGAAAATTTATGTAGGCTGTATCAGGCTTTCATACGTCCCGAATCGATGGAGGGATACCAAAGTGGTATTCATACCTAAAGCGGGAAAGATATCACACACTAGGCCAAAAGACTTCAGACCAATTAGCCTATCCTCCTTCCTATTGAAAGGTCTGGAAAGACTTTTAGATCATTTCATTAG
This sequence comes from Eudasyphora cyanicolor, assembly GCA_963930755.1. Classification (NCBI taxonomy): domain Eukaryota; kingdom Metazoa; phylum Arthropoda; class Insecta; order Diptera; family Muscidae; genus Eudasyphora; species Eudasyphora cyanicolor. The sequence goes on from OZ005734.1 coordinate 136,224,659, forward strand.
GGAAAACCTGGATACAAAACTCCTGTCTGGGAACCAACATGCATACAATAAGGGCAAGTCTACAGAATCAGCCTTGCACGAACTTGTGAGCACTATCGAATCGTCCCTGCATTTCAAGGAATTCACCATAGTGGCATTTCTTGACATAGAAGGGGCTTTTAACAACATTCACTCAGATGCTGTAATTGCGGCACTCTCACATCTAAAAGTTAACACTAGTTTGATTAGACTAATTCAAAGTCTGCCCACCAGAAGACGCATAACAGCATGTCTAGGGTCCACAACTCTAACAAGGTATGTAAACAGAGGGACTCCGCAAGGAGGAGTACTGTCTCCACTAATTTGGAACCTAGCGGTGAATGAAATCCTGCTAGATCTAGAACGTTGTGGCTGCAAGGTCGTGGCATATGCGGACGACGTGGCAATCGCAGTGAGTGGCAAATTCGTAAACGTCCTCAGAGACATCCTACAGGTGGCTCTGAACAAGTTGGCTAGATGGGCCAGAAGCAGCGGTTTGGGCGTTAACCCCAACAAGAAAGAATTCGTTCTCTTTACTAGGATGAATAATGTCCCACATGTGGACCCTCCACCTCGGATAAATGGAACAGATCTAGTCTTTTCTGAAAGTGCAAAATTTTTAGGAATAATTCTAGATAGGAAAATGTTATTTAGACTTAACGTATTGGAACGTGTAAGGAAGGCCAACGTCGCCTTATATTCCTGCAAAAAGGCTGTAGGGTCGCGGTGGGGACTCTCTCCTAAAATCGTCCACTGGATATATATAGCAGTAGTTCGTCCAATACTGTTATACGGTATTGTGGTATGGTGGACGGCAACTGACAAACTAACCATTACCAACCTACTAACAAAGGTTCAGAGAACTGCCTGCCTGAGCATAAGCGGAGCCTTAAGGACTATAGTGACCGAGTCTCTACAAGCCCTACTCCATATACTGCCGATTAATATTGTGGCGAGAGAAGTTGCAACCAAAGCGGCAATAAGATTAAACTGCCTATCAATGTGGAGGTACAAGAACTATGGTCACATGAGGATATCAAAGTGTATTGCTATTGTACCCGACCGAGTGGACTATATACCAACTGTGTACACCTTCGAGAGAAATTACATGACTATGATTCCCGCCAGAGATGAATGGGTCGGCAGAATACCACACGGAGGAAAAAAACGGCCTCTGTAACATATTGACCCAAACATATTTTGCAGGCAACATATATATGTTTGGAGCAGCTCCCAAACATATTATGTTTGGGGTAGCGGTAATGTTACCAAACATTTATATGATTGTATGTAATCATACATATACTTATGTCCAAACATATATATGACTGTATGTAATCATGTATATGATTATATGTAATCATATATATGATTGTATTTAATCATATATATGATTGCACGCAAACATTTATATGATTGTATGTAATCATATATATGATTGCATGTAATCATGTATATGATTGTCTGTAATCATATATACGATTGTATGTAATCATATATATCTTATATGTATCTTTTCTACTCTTCTCGCTCCTTCATGAAACTATAACTGTTCACAGCAACAAGTAACCTAATGTAAATCGTCACTCACTACGTCAAATACAGAAATACAATAACAACAAACAGTAATACACACTTTGCTTCTGAAAAGTAGTTCATGAGCTGCAGAATAGTTTTTGAGTTTTCTGAAAATTACTAAATTTTGAGTTGTGTCTCTTTAAAATAATTTTTCCAATGTGCAGAGCAAGGCAAAAGTTAAATAGTACAGTGCACTCTTCACTACTGTACCAGGGGTCATTTCAGATGAAAACAATTTGTTAGTGCGGGAGTGTGTTTGTTCAAAGAACATGATAAGCCCACATACATACGTACATACATATGTATGTTGGCAAAATAATTTATGTGGGGCAATTAAACGGCGTCAGTATTATAGAACGTTTTGTAAATAAAATGTTTTGAAGTAACATACATTCCTTTTTAAAAAAAAATAATTTTGCACCAAAATAATTGTGTTTTTTAATGAATAACCTCAATACATCTTTGATATCATATTCTTTCTTTTATTTTGAATTTGTTGTACGTGTTAAAACAATAACTAATTTCTTGGAATTCGACATTCACCACACATATTCAATAAAAATCCCGACCTTAAACTCGACCGGGCGAGTAAGCATCATCAAATAATAATAATACCCTTTGGTGTCGGTGCCATTCCTCCTCATACACACGGTTACCATATACATATTACCCTTCTTTGCACAAAATTATGAGTCATATAATTGGGCTCTCAGAGAGTAATACTCTCTAAAACTCTAAAAAATATGTTCTAATATATTATTTTGCCAAAAATATGTTAGGACACAATCATATCGTTTTTTAATATGCTAGAATTTTGCCCCGAACATATTATGATTGTGTGCAAACATAATATGTTTACCCACAAACTAAAACTTCTGTACGAACCGAATGACAAAGCCGGTCTGGATAATCTGGTCGATCATATCACCATATCATTCAATAGATCCCTTGAAGAAGCCTGTCCAAAAACAAGGTACAAGGGTAAAACTAAACCCCAATGGTGGACTTCTGAGCTAACGGCTATGAAAAAGACCTGCAACAAGCTATTCAATAAGGCTAAATCTACTGGGGTCGGTAATGATTGGGATGCCTATAAAGAGCAACTCAAGATCTATAAGAAGGAGCTTAGAAAGGCGCAAAGGCGCTCTTGGTATACCTTCTGTGGTGAAGTGGAAAAGGTCTCCGACGCCGCTAGGCTGAGGAAGATATTATCTGCTTCACCATGTACAGTGGGATATTTACAGGATGAGGCAAATAACTGGACCAAAAACAGCGAGCAGTCGCTCAATGTACTGCTCGACACACATTTCCCGGGGAACTCTGTAACAGAACCCGAGGATCAGCAGGACCAACAAGAGTGCGAGTGGACTGCGAGCGTCGCTAGCTTCTTGACTGAGAGATCCAGAATAAGCTGGGCTATTAACAGCTTTGAGCCCTTCAAGTCACCTGGACCAGATGGCATCACTCCAGCAGAAATGCAGAAAATGTTAAAGTACATTATCCCCTGGCTGGAGAAAATTTATGTAGGCTGTATCAGGCTTTCATACGTCCCGAATCGATGGAGGGATACCAAAGTGGTATTCATACCTAAAGCGGGAAAAATATCACACACTAGGCCAAAAGACTTCAGACCAATTAGCCTATCCTCCTTCCTATTGAAAGGTCTGGAAAGACTTTTAGATCATTTCATTAGGGAAAACCTGGATACAAAACTCCTGTCGGGGAACCAACATGCTTACAATAAGGGCAAGTCTACAGAATCAGCCCTGCACGAACTTGTGAGCACTATCGAATCGTCCCTGCATTTCAAGGAATTCACCATGGTGGCATTTCTTGACATAGAAGGGGCTTTTAACAACATTCACTCAGATGCGGTAATTGCGGCACTCTCACATCTAAAAGTTAACACTAGTTTGATTAGACTAATTCAAAGTCTGCTCACCAGAAGACGCATAACAGCATGTCTAGGGTCCACAACTCTAACAAGGTATGTAAACAGAGGGACCCCGCAAGGAGGAGTATTGTCTCCACTAATTTGGAACCTAGCGGTGAATGAAATCCTGCTAGATCTAGAACGTTGTGGCTGCAAGGTCGTGGCATATGCGGACGACGTGGCAATCGCAGTGAGTGGCAAATTCGTAAACGTCCTCAGAGACATCCTACAGGTGGCTCTGAACAAGTTGGCTAGATGGGCAAGAAGCAGCGGTTTGGGCGTTAACCCCAACAAGACAGAATTGGTTCTCTTTACTAGGATGAATAATGTCCCACATGTGGACCCTCCACCTCGGATAAATGGAACAGATCTAGTCTTTTCTGAAAGTGCAAAATTTTTAGGAATAATTCTAGATAGGAAAATGTTATTTAGACTTAACGTATTGGAACGTGTAAGGAAGGCCAACGTCGCCTTATATTCCTGCAAAAAGGCTGTAGGGTCGCGGTGGGGACTCTCTCCTAAAATCGTCCACTGGATATATATAGCAGTAGTTCGTCCAATACTGTTATACGGTATTGTGGTATGGTGGACGGCAACTGACAAACTAACCATTACCAACCTACTAACAAAGGTTCAGAGAACAGCCTGCCTGAGCATAAGCGGAGCCTTAAGGACTACAGCGACCGAGTCTCTACAAGCCCTACTCCATATACTGCCGATTAATATTGTGGCGAGAGAAGTTGCAACCAAAGCGGCAATAAGATTAAACTGCCTATCAATGTGGAGGTACAAAAACTATGGTCACATGAGGATATCAAAGTGTAGTGCTATGGTAACCGACCGAGTGGACTATATACCAACTGTGTACACCTTCGAGAGAAATTACATCACTATGATTCCCGCCAGAGATGAATGGGTCGGCAGAATACCAGGTAATAGAAACCATCTCCACTTTTACACGGATGGTTCGAAGCTTGATGAAAAGGTTGGCTTCGGAGTACACTGTGAAGAACTCAGTCTGGATATAGCTCACAGACTACCAGATACCTGCAGTGTCTATCTAGCCGAAATAATGGCAATATGGGAAGTCGCCAAGTGGCTGAGTCGCAACATAGTAACCAACACTGGCGTTGTAATTTACTCGGACAGCCAGGCTGCCATCAATTCTCTGGAGGCAACATCCCTAAATTCACAAACAGCCCTCGACTGCCGCAGATCTCTTAACGAGATGGCTGAGCAGTTTAATATACACCTCATATGGGTGCCTGGGCATAGGGATATCCCGGGGAACTGCAAAGCCGATGAACTTGCTAGGAAAGGGACGACATTACAAATTCTCGAAGAATTTGCATATATTGGTGCGCCACTATCCACGTGCAAGCTTTGGCTTAGGCAAGAGGCAATCAGGCAGTCCAACGAAAGATGGACAGAAATCGGCACCTGCAGGGTAGCTAGACAAATCTGGCCAAGGTATGACCTGAGAAGGTCAAAATATCTCCTCGCACTAGAGAGGAAACGATTGTCTACGTTAGTACAGGTTCTGACGGGACACTGCTTGATCGGCGAACACGCCAAAAGATTGGGTATTGACTCCAATGACTTCTGCCGAAGCTGTGGAGATGAGGAAGAAGTGGAGAGCATTGAGCACTTGCTTTGCGACTGTCCCGCTTTGAGTAAACGACGACTGGACATACTGGGGTCGGCCTTTTTAGGCAGCCTAACAGATCTTTCCAGTACTGATATTCGTACTATCGATCAATTTATATATCAAACAGGTTGGTTTCGATGAGGGGCATTTCAGCCCGTGGTAACACTAGGGACCTAAACTGGTCTATGTGAGCTTGTAAAAAAAAATACGGCTGCCACTCTAACCTAAACCTAAACCTAACCCACAAACATATATATGATTGTGCCCGTCCCAAACATATATATGATTGCATCGAAACATATTTTAACATATTTTTTTCTCCGTGCAGGTAATAGAAACCATCTCCACTTTTACACGGATGGTTCGAAGCTTGATGAAAAGGTTGGCTTCGGAGTACACTGTGAAGAACTTAGTCTGGATATAGCTCACAGACTACCAGATACCTGCAGTGTCTATCAAGCCGAAATAATGGCAATATGGGAAGTCGCCAAGTGGCTGAGTCGAAACATAGTAACCAACACTGGCGTTGTCATTTACTCGGACAGCCAGGCTGCCATAAATTCTCTGGAGGCAACATCGCTAAATTAACAAACAGCCCTCGACTGCCGCAGATCTCTTAACGAGATCGCTGAGCAGTTTATTATACACCTCATATGGGTGCCTGGGCATAGGGATATCCCGGGAACTGCAAAGCCGATGAACTTGCTAGGAAAGGGACGACATTACAAATTCTCGAAGAATTTACATATATTACATACAAGAGGCAATCAGGCAGTCCAACGAAAGATGGACAGAAATCGGCACCTGCAGGGTAGCTAGACAAATCTGGCCAAGGTATGACCTGAGAAGGTCAAAATATCTCCTCGCACTAGAGAGGAAACGATTGTCTACGTTAGTACAGGTTCTGACGGGACACTGCTTGATCGGCGAACACGACAAAAGATTGGGTATTGACTCCAATGACTTCTGCCGAAGCTGTGGAGATGAGGAAGAAGTGGAGAGCATTGAGCACTTGCTTTGAGTAAACGACGACTGGACATACTGGGGTCGGCCTTTTTAGGCAGCCTAACAGATCTTTTCAGTACTGATATTCGTACTATCGAGAAATTTATATATCAAACAGGTTGGTTTCGATGAGGGGCGTTTCAGCCCGTGGTAACACTAGGGACCTAAACTGGTCTATGTGAGCTTGTAAAAAAAATACGGCTGCCACCCTAACCTAAACCTAAACCTATGGGTGGCCTTTGGGAAGCTGGTGTTAAGAGCTTTATGCTTCATTTTCGGAAGCAGGCTCAAAATCGTAAGTATACGTTTGAGGAATTGTCAACAGTTTTGGCTAGGATAGAGGCTTGTTTAAATTCTCGACCTTTGTGTCCAATGTCCGAAAGTCCGCATGGAATCGTTGCGTTGACGCCAGGACATTTTTGCTTGCGTTGCTTTTTCCGTTGCTTGCTCCTCCCGAACCAGTCGTTACTGAACAACCAATGTCTATTGTGAATCGGTTTAGAAATTCAGGCACTGGCCCAGCAGTTTTGTCTGCGTTGAAAAGAGGAGTATCTGAAAACTTTGCATATGCGGTACAAATGGAAATTTCCAGAACGCGACATTAGGAATGAAGATCTCGTGGTCGCAAAAATGAAACATTAGCTCCTACCTCGTGGAAGTTAGGTCGTGTCGTAAGCGTTCATCCCGGTATCGACGGTCATGTTCGCGTTGCTGACGTACGCACTGAAAACGGCGTTGTAAGACGACACATAACAAAATTGGTCATTCTGACCGATCAAACCTCGCCATCTTTGTAATATTATTCTTTCCTCGCAGTAACGTGGAAAAGATCTCGTTCTTCACTGATGATTTGGAAGATTTTGACGAGCTGATGGAATTATCAGAAGAGGAGTGTAATCCTGGTGCTGCTGCACCTGTGGTTCAGGCACCAGTTATCGACACCGTTGTGGACGTTCTCCCTTCGCAGACTCAGGTAGTAGTAGAGAATAAACCCGCACCACAGCCCCCTGCAGCATCGGTAGAACAGTCCACCCCGCCCGCTCCGTCCGCTTATAGTTGTCGTGTTTGTGGTCGAAGGCATCCGCTTCGTTTCTGCCTCAAATTCCGAAAAATGGCTAACGAAAGTCGGATTCGGACAGTGGTTATGTATCGCCATTGTTACCGGTGTTTGGCGCATTCTCACCAAACCAAAGACTGTCCGAGCCAGAAATAATGCGTAAAATGTAATGGCGACCACAACACGCTGCTTCATTCCGACCCTAACAAAACCAATAGTAACAGTAAACGTCCGTGTCAAGGTACACTCACTCGTCCGTCTAGTAGGAAAGATACTTCTCGTCCGTCCGCGTCCGCCGTTGTTGGTGCCAAGCTTAGTTGTGCACGTCCGGTCGACAGGGGCAGCGGTTCCAGTTCGTGCAGTGCTCGATGCCTGTGGCAGGCAGAGTCTCATTTGCGCGTCCATGGTGGAACAACTGCGACTTCCAACTTCGTGGATTGATGGCGTCGAGTTCTGTCGTTTGACAGTTGCGTCCACTTACGATGCCCAGCAAATGTTGACATTTACGGCCAGGGTATGCGACCTCGGCCACGTCTCCACCCCCTCCAAATCTGTTCCTGAGAGGATTAATGAATCGTTTTTGGGATTCCCCCTTGCCGATCCTAATTTTTTTAGAGTGGGACGTGTGGCATTTGTTTTTGGTCCGGAGATGTACGCGAGAATTGTCACTAGCCAGGTTCGAGCGTCACCAGGGCTTCCGGTTGCCCATTACACCATTTTTGGATGGGTGTTATCGGGCGTAAGCAACTGCTAGGGTCCATACTGGTCCAACGCGTTTCGTCCACCCAAGGGTCCCTACTGGCCCATTCGTGTTCGTTTTGTTTGTAATGCAGAAGTCCCTACTGGCTTCATCTGGGTCCCTACTGGCCTGCTAGTTTTAAGTGTTATTTGAAAAAAAATAAATGAATTTTGAAAAATGAAAAGCTCACATATGTATTGCCCTATACTTTAAGATTATTAGAGTTAATTTAAATTTAGTTGGAACAGACCTTGATGTTGCAAGGTGGCCGGCATGTTTAAACCTGAAACAATTTAATTTATATTCAATAATTTTGCTCGGTGTATTTGCCGTAGTTAAACCCTCGTTAAAATCTGTCTACTCCTTTTGAATGCAACATTGTAAGAGTAGCTTTACAGATTTTAGCGAGTAACTAGTTGTAGCATTGTTTACCTTTTGCCGCCGCCCTTCTCCATCAAACCACTAGTTCGCGATCCCGCCGAACGAATGCATCTTGTTGCTCTCTCGCTCTCATCCTGCATATCGTTGCAGACGTACATATTGTTGTACAAAGGTAATCTTGTTTACCATTTATTGAATTAAATAAATTAGAGCTTTCGGCTCCCTTTTTTATACTGAAAATTAAACTATCGTGTTATTATTTATTTTCTTTTTCGGCATTAACAAATGGTAAAACTGGTAGCTTGTAGTAGGTAATGGAACAAAGCTATATAATATGTATCTGTGTGTGTCAAATATTATATATTTGTAGTGTACCCTAAACATATGTATATTTCAAGCCGAATATGTTTGGGACAATATGCTACAGAAGCTATTTTTTTCAGCCTATATAGAAAAGATGGGTTATTATTTCACGAACTAACTTCAGAACAGAAGCTTCAGCTTGATGCTGTTATTTTACAATTGAAAAATGTGGATCAGAGTGCACTAATCGGCTCGAACACCACATCAACACGGGGGATGCAACCTCAATCAAGGCGAAACATTACCCCCTGTCTGCTCCAAGACAGAAAGAGGTGTATGAAGATCTTGAAATTTACCCTTGTGTTGTCCAGTAGTGAATGTTCGTAAGCATGGCAAAGTCAGACTTTGCCTAGACTCACAAAGGGTTTATGCCCGTGATGCACTTCATTGACAAGATGCACTCTTCCAAATTCGATTATCGGAGTCGTCGAAGGAAAAGATAAAGGGGCCTTCCCCGGAAGTCATTGTAAGTCGTTACCCTAATTAAGGTGTTACTAGCTCAGAGTAGTTAATTGTGATATAAAGTCTAGTTTTGTGAACAGAATTTATTTTTTTCAAATGAAAATACAGAATTCATTTTTTGTGAATTTAAAATATTAGCCATAATATCAGCTTTAAATCGATCTATTTGCAAATATTTTTATGTTCTACTATTAAGAGGTAAGTGTAAAGGTTTTTTTTATAGTAGAACAAACACTTTCACTCTAGGAATGGCATGAAGAAACTTATCAACATTTTGGCATGAAGACATGGATTTTGAAGCATCATTCCTCTTGAATTAAAATTGATAATTATTTTATATATAATTTCTGAAAAACCAATTTTCACCCCATTAGCAATTGGTATTATGATCACCAGATCGAGTTCAAATAGAAGCATATCTTCAAATAAAAGTTCACCTTCCGTACACGATTGAGGGAAGGTTATAAATTACAAGCAAGATAATAAAACATTAAATACGTCCGATACAGAAGTTATGCCACCTCCACGAGTAGTTCAGTTACCGCCAGCATCTACAGCTCGTAGACAATTTTGTCCAGACCATTCGTCAGAGACCACAACTCAATCTGCAAACGGTGCGCTCTCTGCGAGAATTAATCTCACTACACCACTCTTCCACTGATCCTCCTGAGGATAATTTAATTGTAGAAGCTTCGACTTCAAATCAATTACCGACATAAATTATTCAGGAATCAAATTACACTGAAGTTCCCACGACTTCTAGCGAGAGGTGTTCACAACCCATAGAGACAAGTGAAATGCTGTCCCAACTTAAAGAAATACAATCGCTAATACTCTTAGCATAAATCTGTTAGAAGCATCAATTGTGAATTTAAGGCATTCCTACCAGGAAAACCTTTTTCCACACACTGTATTTATTGAAAAACACAATCGATTACAGCCTCAGTTGAAAATGGAGACCTCAAATGTACAGCAAAAGTCATCACAGAATATTTTGAACAAACCATCCCTTATTAAAAGTAATGTTAACCCTAGCCTAAAAATTATGCTTCAGAGGAGGATTTAAGAGATGTTGCTAGGAAAGCTGAGAGATTGATACGAGAGAATAAGGGTCAGTTTGGCATAGCTCCTGCAAAATATAGCAACGAGATTGATTCCAGAAAAGAAGATAATTTTGAGGATGACAGTGATCCTCAACAAAAAGCAGTTTACACCAAATTTAAAAGTTAGAACTGCTTGAATTCCTGTCTCTCATATATCTATTGTCCATACGAAAAACCAAATATATTTTGTTTTAAATGTGGTCAACAGGATGTGGTAACAACAAAGTGCCCTAACTCCCATGTGGGAAACATCAAACGGAACGAGAAGGCTACCGGGGAATCTCGTTGCCTTCTCGTTCCGTTGAAGTCTTCCACAGGAAAATTCAGATAACTCAAATGATTTCAAGTACAATGTAATATTAAGAGAGGATTTTGAAAAGAAGAGTAGTTTAAAGAAAAGAATTATGAACTGCAGGAAACGTTTTGCCTGTAGAAAGAAATTTCGGTACGTATATGAAAATTCTAAACATAATGAAAATTTCGATAACCGACTTTTTAATAAAGTAAAAAAATACAAGATGAAGAATTTACTGTATTATTAGACTCAGGTGCTAGTGTTTCTGTAATGGGCAAGAATTGTATTGACTTTATCGAAAAGCACAATATCAAGCTGAGACCATTTTCGTCATACATCTCAATGGCTGATGGTTCCAGAAAATATGTTATAGGCCACTGTTAACTATCAATAACATTTCGAAATGTGACCATAGATATTATCTTTTACATGCTTCCTTCACTCGCCCAAAAAGTGTATCTTGGCGTTGATTTTTGGCGTTTATTTGCCTTGGCCCCGAAATAATCGCACAAGTAGCTTTACTTGAAGATATACAAGGGAAAATCGTCATTTACTATATTTTTTAATTGAAAGAAAATATACTTGGAAACGATTTTTTAAATATTATATATTAGTTAACAAATAAATTTTATTTGAAAATCAAGAAATTTTGTTTGGAGCGCATATATTAAAATATTAGAACATAATTTATTTGCAAACTGACTTTCACAAATAAAATATGTGTTTACACACAAAAAAAATTGTTGAGGATGTTTTCCAAATACATTTTATTTATAAAAGATTTTTAACATTATTCGATTTTAGATAGTTTTTCCTAGTTTTCGTGTTAAAGTTTATGCTAAAAATGTCTTTATTTGTAAATATTCCAATTTATCTCTGTTGTCAATCGATGTGTTTAATTTTCAACGACATTAAACCATTCTACATTTCTATTAAACATCTAGTACTTAAGACCTAACCTTTCGTACATACATACCATTTCATTCTCGTACATACCTATGTAACAAGTAAGAAAGTTTCAGTCGGGTAAACCGACTAAGGTATACCCTCACTTTGTGAGTAATGTAATATTGAATATTACTCGAATTATTCTGTCAATTTGTGTGGGAGGTACCAGAAGGGGTTTATCAAATACACCTTTTTTTTTGCTGAACATTAGATACTTTAAATACATTGCACTGTGCCGACTTATAAGCATTTATGTGCACTGGTATAAACGTTATGAGACATTAAATTGTGGTATGATTTGGGCATTTTGTGTGGGAGGTACAAAAAGGGGCGTGGAAATAGCGTCCATTTTTCACAGTGCAAAAGACACTATAAAAGCATTACACTGTAAAAAATTTCAAGTGTTTTTATACACTGCTATTAATGTTATAAGCTGTTATCTTTTGGTGCAAAATGGTACCTTTGTGTAAGAGGTACCAAAAGGGGCGTGAATATGACACCCATTTTTCACTGGACTGTAGGCACTATGAAAGCATTACACTGTACAAAATTTCAAGTCTTTTTGTGCATAGGTATTCAAGTTATAAGATGTTAACCTTTGGAGCAAAATGGTCCATTTGTGTGGGAGGTACCAAAAGGGGCGCGGTAACTTCGCCCATTTTTCTCGAGTTGATAGCGACTAATAAACTAATACTATGTATGGAATTTCAAAAGATTCGAATAAGTAGTATAGCAGTTATTAAAGATTCAATATTTTACAACATTTTAACACTTTGTGGGGGAGGTACTAGAAGGAGTGGACCAATATGGCCCATCTTCGAACTTAGCCGGAGATAGAAAAAAATATTACCACATACCAAATTTGAAGACAATCGGTTATTCCTTTCGAGAGTTATCGTGCGCACCAGCCAGCAGACAGACAGACAGACAGACAGACAGACAGACAGACAGACAGACAGACGGACGGACATTGCTCATTCGACTTAAAATGACCTAAAACGAATATCCGCCGAACATACTTAGGGTCTTAGATCACTCCTTCGATGTGTTACACTTTTTTTCGTAGCAAATGATATATACCCTCGTCACACTAAAGTGAGGGTATAAACATAAGAAACTGACCTTCAAATTTTTTCTTCTTTCGTTTGCATGCATCTCTGCTTTAGGAAAGCAGAGACCATGCTATCAAAAGAAGAGAGGAAAGCTACAACAACAACAACACTGTCGTTTGCCTATGATCGTTGCATAGGCAACACAGTGCGTGTTGCTGTTCCCGTTTCATAAGTCCGGATTTCTGCTTCACCACAGAAAAGCTGGCTCTGCTTGTTTCAAAGAAACCGCGTCATAGCACAGCAACATAAACAGATCATTAAGTTAAACAAAAATAGTGTATTTTTTGAAAAAACAAACAATTGTACAAATAAAATGTTAATGTAGAAACCAAAAATTAAAAACAAAATAAAATCAAACAAACAGCAGATTGATATAAAGTTAATTAAATCTAAAATTAAAAACAAAACCGTTTTTATTAACAAAGGTAAAAAAGTAAAAAAGGGTAATCAAATTGCACTTACAGAAAAAATAATTTAATTTAATTTAAACAAATTAAAAACTAAGTCAATCAAATCTAAAAACCCCCACCCCTACCATAAACATTTTTGGTCCTTCAAACCGGATGTGTTTTAATGAAAAATTAAATAAAGTGTTTAAACAATTAATAAACACACGAGTGACATAAACCTAACATATGCACATACTTACATACATACTATAAAAAAACCTAGTGACCTAATTGTGTGATAATACTCTATGCTAAAACACTGAGTGACCTAAATAGTAAAAAATAGCCTTGGTAAACAAATTTTAAAGTTTTCAAAAAATAGAACAGCCACAAAAAAAATGTAATTTGAAAATAACTATTTGACTTATATTCGTAAAACAAACGAAGTTTCATTTAAATTTGTGCTAATTAAAACAAATCTAAATTTGATCAACTGAAACTCAAAAGACATCAATAAAATTTGTTTTAAAAAAATCTTTTGCGCTAATTTAATTTTGATTAAACTAAAATCTAAGAATCAAACGGTGTGCAACTAAAACATACAATTAAACTAAATCTACAAACACTAATATTAAATTTAAACTACTTGTGGCAAATATACAAAAACAAAAATCGCCAAGAACTACTTAGCAACAAAAACAAAATTTCCTAAAATGTACCTAAAGTAAATTTGCGAAAAAACTTTCACAATGTGCCGTTCTATCGGTACCAAACAAAAATTGACCTTCAACAACATTTCTAGAGGGAAGATCAAGACCAAACCTAACGGCAGCTAAGACGTCTTCCAAACTGACATCAGCAGCAGAGCAGAGAAAGAGAGCAGGCTAGAAGACCTCAAGTTCAACGACTCCACACAACCAGCAAGTAAAGCAACAAAACCCAAGTAAGTACACACATACACACAAAGAACAAGCAAAATAAAAGTTGGTACCGAAAACTTTGGCTGTACTTCAAAATCAAACAAAAATTCATCGGACCCTATGTACTTTTTTTACTTGTTGTTTCGAGCATTTTGCAGTAGAGTTGCCAGATCAATCCAGATTTTCTGGGATGTTTGAGAACACAATCTTGTCTCGTACTTTTCTTCACCGTTTTCGACATTTTTACACAGTAGACGCAAACAGAATTTGCATTCCGTGACTTTTTGACCTCTTAACAAAAAATTGATCTCCTTAACAAATCCAATTCGTGCGACGACCTCATTGACTTTGAGGAAGTTCAAGCCAGTTGCAAATTCGAAAATAATATATACGCATTGCAAATCCTGCGAGAACACTTGGACTATGTGTGGTCTCAAGTTGTACGACGTTATGAAGACTGTAGGGATCACAAAAATGTAGAAGGAGAAAACCCTATTGACCTAAAATTTGCGTGAATCGTTTACAACAGCTTTAACTGCCTATAAAAATCATATTTGCGCCATAAATGCAGAAGTTGAAGTGATAAATCTCACTCAACTGACCACAGTTGAAAATTGTGATCTATCTAAAACAAAATTTAACGAAATCGTAGTTGAACAACCATATTCTATAAAATTTCCGCCTCATGATACGGCCTTTTTCTACGGAAGTTATAAAATCTGGCCAACATTTAGAGACCTCTTCTCTGCCATTTATGTACACAATCCCCAACATAGTGATGTCGAAAAACACTATTACCTCAATCAAAAAACAGGAGGTGAGGCTAGAGACATAATTTCACTTGTCCCCTTGACCAATAATGGATTTAACCTCGCGTGAGATCTTGTTAGACCAATACTAAAACAATCAATGTTCTGAAATGCCCTCATTGAGTGACTTCGAAAATTCCTTAACACAACAGGGTAAAAGAGAATCAGTTAGCAATCTTCATCCATCGACTTCCAGATCAAAACATTCTAAGCAAGGCTTCAAAAAACACAATCCCAAGGACAAGAGAATAAATTCTTGCCAAACAACCCTACGGAAGAATACCAAACCTAGATCAACCGATAGACCTCAGAATGTTGTTGATACATCTTGCCAACTTTGTAAAGACAGACATTTCATGAGGAATGGTCCAACATTTTCGGAAAAAATATAAATGACCGAATTCATATGGTCAAAACAACACATACTTGTTTTAATTTCCTTCTAAACGACCATAGCGCCAGGGAGTGCAAAAGTAAATTCAGCTGTCGACTTTGCAACCTCAGACATGATACTCTTTTATATAAGAACAGTGGGACAAACCACTGAACCGGAAAATGACGCCAACGACCTAGCACCAGTACACAGGCTCTTGCCACAACTATACCAACCCTTTGACTCTACGCAATGACAATAGACCTACAATCGAAAGTCAGGCGCGAGAGACCTTGACTTTCACAGCCAGTGTGAAAATAGAACCAAACAGTCAGCGACAGGAAACAAAGCCATCATAAACTCAGGATCCCAAGCGATTTTCATCTCTGGCAAACTTGAGAATACCCGTAGACTTGCGACCAAGCGAAGTTCTATACACGTCTCAGGTTTGAGTTCCACAGTCACTGAAACATCAACACAAGCTTGTAATTTCAAACTGTGCTTTCAAATTAGACGTCCTAGCACCAGTTTTGAAGACCTTGCAATTTTAACCTCCATCGCAGAACCTAGACATTGACTTCTTCAGTAAGTTCAACGAACCATCAGCAGATTCTCACTTTTACAAAAGTCAACCAATCGACTTTAGACATGACATTGGCCCTTTCATCTTTGACCTCGCAGTTCCGATGCCCTCAATTAGGACTCTTTTGACACAGAAAACAGTATTTGGCCTCACTGTGGGGGGACCAGCTGATCGATCGACTCAATCATGGATGGAGGTTTAGGTTTAGGTTAGGGTGGCAGCCGTATTTTTTTACAAGCTCACATAGACCAGTTTAGGTCCCTAGTGTTACCACGGGCTGAAATGCCCCTCATCGAAACCAACCTGTTTGATATATAAATTTATCGATAGTACGAATATCAGTACTGGAAAGATCTGTTAGGCTGCCTAAAAAGGCCGACCCCAGTATATCCAGTCGTCGTTTACTCAAAGCGGGACAGTCGCAAAGCAAGTGCTCAATGCTCTCCACTTCTTCCTCATCTCCACAGCTTCGGCAGAAGTCATTGGACTCAATACCCAATCTTTTGGCGTGTTCGCCGATCAAGCAGTGTCCCGTCAGAACCTGTACTAACGTAGACAATCGTTTCCTCTCTAGTGCGAGGAGATATTTTGACCTTCTCAGGTCATACCTTGGCCAGATTTGTCTAGCTACCCTGCAGGTGCCGATTTCTGTCCATCTATCGTTGGACTGCCTGATTGCCTCTTGCCTAAGCCAAAGCTTGCACGTGGATAGTGGCGCACCAATATATGCAAATTCTTCGAGAATTTGTAATGTCGTCCCTTTCCTAGCAAGTTCATCGGCTTTGCAGTTCCCCGGGATATCCCTATGCCCAGGCACCCATATGAGGTGTATATTAAACTGCTCAGCCATCTCGTTAAGAGATCTGCGGCAGTCGAGGGCTGTTTGTGAATTTAGGGATGTTGCCTCCAGAGAATTGATGGCAGCCTGGCTGTCCGAGTAAATGACAACGCCATTGTTGGTTACTATGTTGCGACTCAGCCACTTGGCGACTTCCCATATTGCCATTATTTCGGCTTGATAGACACTGCAGGTATCTGGTAGTCTGTGAGCTATATCCAGACTAAGTTCTTCACAGTGTACTCCGAAGCCAACCTTTTCATCAAGCTTCGAACCGTCCACCATACCACAATACCGTATAACAGTATTGGACGAACTACTGCTATATATATCCAGTGGACGATTTTAGGAGAGAGTCCCCACCGCGACCCTACATCCTTTTTGCAGGAATATAAGGCGACGTTGGCCTTCCTTACACGTTCCAATACGTTAAGTCTAAATAACATTTTCCTATCTAGAATTATTCCTAAAAATTTTGCACTTTCAGAAAAGACTAGATCTGTTCCATTTATCCGAGGTGGAGGGTCCACATGTGGGACATTATTCATCCTAGTAAAGAGAACCAATTCTGTCTTGTTGGGGTTAACGCCCAAACCGCTGCTTCTGGCCCATCTAGCCAACTTGTTCAGAGCCACCTGTAGGATGTCTCTGAGGACGTTTACGAATTTGCCACTCACTGCGATTGCCACGTCGTCCGCATATGCCACGACCTTGCAGCCACAACGTTCTAGATCTAGCAGGATTTCATTCACCGCTAGGTTCCAAATTAGTGGAGACAGTACTCCTCCTTGCGGGGTCCCTCTGTTTACATACCTTGTTAGAGTTGTGGACCCTAGACATGCTGTTATGCGTCTTCTGGTGAGCAGACTTTGAATTAGTCTAATCAAATTAGTGTTAACTTTTAGATGTGAGAGTGCCGCAATTACCGCATCGGAGTGAATGTTGTTAAAAGCCCCTTCTATGTCAAGAAATGCCACCATGGTGAATTCCTTGAAATGCAGGGACGATTCGATAGTGCTCACAAGTTCGTGCAGGGCTGATTCAGTAGACTTGCCCTTGTCGTAAGCATGTTGGTTCCCCGACAGGAGTTTTGTATCCAGGTTTTCCCTAATGAAATGATCTAAAAGTCTTTCCAGACCTTTCAATAGGAACGATGATAGGCTAATTGGTCTGAAGTCTTTTGGCCTAGTGTGTGATATCTTTCCCGCTTTAGGTATGAATACCACTTTGGTATCCCTCCATCGATTCGGGACGTATGAAAGCCTGATACAGCCTACATAAATTTTCTCCAGCCAGGGGATAATGTACTTTAACATTTTCTGCATTTCTGCTGGAGTGATGCCATCTGGTCCAGGTGATTTGAAGGGCTCAAAGCTGTTAATAGCCCAGCTTATTCTGGAACTCTCAGTCAAGAAGCTAGCGACGCTCGCAGTCCCTCGCACTCTTGTTGGTCCTGCTGATCCTCGGGTTCTGTTACAGAGTTCCCCGGGAAATGTGTGTCGAGCAGTACATTGAGCGACTGCTCGCTGTTTTTGGTCCAGTTATTTGCCTCATCCTGTAAATATCCCACTGTACAGGGTGAAGCAGATAATATCTTCCTCAGCCTAGCGGCGTCGGAGACCTTTTCCACTTCACCACAGAAGGTATACCAAGAGCGCCTTTGCGCCTTTCTAAGCTCCTTCTTATAGATCTTGAGTTGCTCTTTATAGGCATCCCAATCATTAGCGACCCCAGTAGATTTAGCCTTATTGAATAGCTTGTTGCAGGTCTTTTTCATAGCCGTTAGCTCAGAAGTCCACCATTGGGGTTTAGTTTTACCCTTGTACCTTGTTTTTGGACAGGCTTCTTCAAGGGATCTATTGAATGATATGGTGATATGATCGACCAGATTATCCAGACCGGCTTTGTCATTCGGTTCGTACGGAAGTTTAGAGTTGAGGACTTTCTTGAAATTCTTCTCATACAGATGCCACTTTGTCTTCCTTACATTTCTGTGGACGGCGGGTTTAGGCGCTTTTTCCGCGAGTTTGAACTCAATATAATGGTGATCTGAGAATGAGTGGTCGTCCAGAACATTCCACCCAATAATTTTGTCTGACAGCCCGTCAGTAGCAAACGTTACGTCGAGTACTTCTTGTCTGTCTTTAATTGTGAAGGTCGGTTTATTACCTATGTTACAAATACTAAGATTGGTGGTTAGAATAAAGTCAAGAAGCGAATCACCCCTATTGTTTATATCCGTACTACCCCAGATAGTATGATGAGCGTTCGTGTCTGCGCCAATAATCAGCTCGAGCTCGTCAGACGTTGCTTCTTCTACTACTTCCCTGAATAGAGCAGTCGGTACTACAGATTCATAAGGCAAGTAGCTGGAGACCACCCAATATATGCGATTTCCGATCTCCAGGCTAGCAGCTGTTTGGTCTTTACCACTTAAATTAGTCAGGAGAAAGATACTTAGATCTTTCCTGGCCAAAATGCAGGTTCTTGGAGTGCCTTCACAGTTGGCCACAAGCAGTTTAAAGTTGGGTGTCCTAATACCGCACACCCTTCCTCCCACTACGTAGGGCTCCTGTATCAGGACGATGTCTACTGCGCCTGTGGACAGGCGCAGCAATAGAGCCGCTGAGGCTGCTTTAGCGTGATGGAGGTTAATCTGTAGAATTCTTACCATCATTGGTAATTGACAGATTAACATCCACCCCGACAAGGGTGTTATCGAACTCTTCGTCCGTATCGTCGAGAAGCATGTCCCCGCCAGATGCGTCAAAGAGTCCGGAGACTCCCCTCAGCCCCTCTGTGTCAGAAGTAGAGCTTGCGTCCTCAGAGTAGGACGTTACAGATCTTCTGTTAGAGTTGGAGTCACCAGAAATAATAGGCGTGGCTACCTCCGCACTTACAGAAAGTGCCACGGTGGACGACTCACCTTCTGCAGTGGGAGCTATATCCTGCTTGTATATCTTCAAGACTATAGTCTCGAAGCCATATTGTAGGGTGGCACTCGCACTTTGTATATGGGAGGCGGATTCAGCGTTTAGGATAAGATTGACCTGCCGCTTTTTACCATCCGCCTCACCCACCTTGCTGATTCTCCAATTATGGGCCGGCAGACCAGGATTGGAATCTTTTATTATTTCTAAGATGTCAGCCGGGTTGGAGGGCTCTTCTGTAACCCAGGTGATGGCTCTAGGGTGACTAGGGATGTTGTTTTTTTCGACAACATCCAACTGGGCACCCGGCCACACCTCACCCGCTCGACTCAGAGCAGCCTTATAAAGGTCTACTGATCTGGCATCACCGAAATATAAGAGCTTTACTCTCTCCTGATGCCATCCTGCATCGTTGCAGATTGGTGGTTTGCCCGGCATTTCTCTACGGACATCGAGGTAATGAGCCATAATGGCTGATTGTACATGACTCCATTTGTCCTTGAGGATGGATCCATCCTCACTACTTCTGTCTATAACAGCCATCACTAGACTCTCCTTCGCCACTTCATTGAAGGGCTTGGTGAGTGTCCTGTTGATGGTGACATTAGGGCCTCTTGCCTTTTTCGAAGGCAGGGGTTCAACAGGTGATCTGATTCGTTTTACTTTATTAGCCGTTAACACAGCTGAATTTGTGGCTCTTTCAACCGACTCATTGGCCTTAGAAGCATCTATGACGCCTTTAGCCCAGGTAAGTGACTCTTTTTGTTTTTCGGTAAGAGCCGAAACCTCAACAGCCTCCAACTTCGTCAAAACTCTGAGCGCTACACGATGCTCATTGTGCTTCCATTTTGACGGACGGACATGACGTTTTCCCCTCACCGCACCACCTGTTGTGAGTACTTGGGGGAGATTTTCACCATTTTTGGTGTGGTCGGCTTTGGCCAAGACCAACGGACGGACAGTCGGACGATTGGGGAACCGCGCTCCATCGGAACACGAAGGCATCCCCGTCAAGAGAATTTATTTTAATTTTGTCTGTATTAGACCGTAATAGGTACTACGATGTAGGCCTTACAGACTTTGTACAGATTTTTGCTATTGCGTAATAGGTACTGGTAACTATCCGCTATGTGATAAACACGTCCGTTCACTGCGAATGATCAGCAACGAATCATGGATGGAAGTAACGCTTCAAAATGCAGTGGCCCTAGACAAAATCCTCACACGGTTTGGGTTGGTGGAGGAGACCCCATGAACAACTTTGAAGTCAGAAAAACATCAAATCTGCGAAGACAGTTTTACGACCCACAGAAAAAATTCAGAAAGATATATCGCTACCCTATCCTTTTAAAATGGCGAAGAAATTTCATTTTCTTAAAACATTGCCATGGCGTAATACCTCCGTATTGAAAAAATGCTCAGTTCGAATATCATATCATATTCTCAAAACATTTACATTGCGCAATACCTCCGTATTGAAAAGATGATCAGTTCGAAACCTGACATCAAACTACGATAAAAAAAACTCATTTTGGAATACGTAGACCTCGGATATATGAAAAAAGTTCCACAAGCGGACATTAACCGAGCTCCTAACTACTACTTACCTCATTACGCTGTTATAAAACCTACCTGTGTAACGTCTAAACTTTTGGTTTTTAATGCATCATCGCCGACCTCAAAGAAGAAAAGTCAAAACGATATTTTGTACCCTGGACAAGACATAAGATCTCAGTCTCTACAATGGAGTATCTTAAGATCTAAGATGGTTAGCCCTTGCTTCATAAAAAATATACCTCAAAACAAACGCTTGTCGATCGACAGCATCCTTCTTTCAAAAAATCTAGAACCCAAGACCTTGGATATAATGTGGAATTCTAGTATCGACTCTTTATTTCCACAACAAAATATTGAGATAATACCGACATTCACCAAGAGAGAAATGCCTCCAGTCATTACACGATTTTTGGCCTCTGCGGATGTCATGCTCCAATAACAATCGTCGCAAAACTCGCCACTCTGACATCAAATCCTTTCATAAATTCACGTGCAATTATGATAGGAAATGATCGATTTACAAACTCTCCGACTCAAACGTACAGCAAGAGATATCGAATTTTGTTGTACTACAATGCAAAATTTTTCTTTAATAAATTTCCAAACAAGCACTTAAACTTATCTTTATCCACAGATGTACCCTCAAACGACGATGGAAATCTACCACGTTCTGTACCAAAGGTCAAATGGTCTAGAAAAGCGCATACAATCTCCACCATCGACCTACCACAAGATTGAGAAACAATCTACATCACCAAAACGAGCCACATTGCGCCCTCCACGTACTCTCAAGCATGTTGAGAAAGAACCCAAGTCACCAGCACGATCGACAACTAGAGCTACATACCGCCATCGGACACATATTCATCGGTCCAACCCAAGACACATTGCAATTCATCGCCGAGGGGCCGGTATGTTTAATGTTCAACGACATTAAACCATTCTACATTTTTGTTAAACATTTAGTACGTAAGACCTAAAGTAAAACTAACATATAGAAAGACCCATACACATTCTGTACATAAATTCCTGTACATATGTAAACATAAGTAACTGACCGTTAAATCTTTTCTTCCTTCGTTTGCATGCATCTCTGCTTAGGCAAAGCAGAGACCAAGTCATCGAAAGAAGAGAGGAATGCTACAACAACAACAACACTGTCGTTTGCCCATGATCGTTGCATAGGCAACACAGTGCGTGTTGTCGTTGCCGTTCTCGTTCTCGTTCAAAAGTCTAGATATCTGCTTCACCACAGAGAAGTAGAGCCAGAACTTTTTAGTCATCTTTGAAATCGCGTAATAGCACAGCAACATAATCAGATCATTTCAATTAAACAAAAATAGTGTATTTTCTGCAAAACACACAATTGTACAAATAAAATGTTAATGTAGAAAACAAAAATTAAAAACAAAATAAAATCAAACAAACAGCAAATTACTTGCCTTATGAAGCTGTAGTACCGACTGCTCTATTCAGGGAAGTAGTAGAAGAAGCAACGTCTGGCGAGGTCGAGCTGATTATTGGCGCAGACACTAACGCTCATCATACTATCTGGGGTAGTACGGATATAAACAATAGGGGTGATTCGCTTCTTGCTTTATTCTAACTACCCACCTAAGTATTTGTAACATAGGCAATACACCGACCTTTACAATTAAAGACAGACAAGAAGTACTAGACGCAGCGTTTGCTACTGACCGGCTGTCAGACAAAATTATTGGCTGAAATGTACTGGACGTATTGTATTGAGTTCAAACTCGCTGAAAAAGCGCCTGAACCTGTCGTCCACAGAAATGTGAGGAAGACAAAGTGACACCTGTATGAGAAGAATTTGAAGAAAGTTCTCAACTCCAAACTTCTGTACGAATCGAATGACTAAGCCGGTCTGGATAATCTGGTCGAGCATATCACCACATCATCCAATAGTTCCCTTGAAGAAGCCTGTCCAAAAACAAAGTACAAGGGTAAAACTAAACCCCAATGGTGGACTTCTGAGCTAACGGATATGAAAAAGACCTGCAGCAAAAAAATTTATGTAGGCTGTATCAGGCTTTCATACATCCCGAATCGATGGAGGGTAGGAAATGATCGATTTACAAACTCTCCGACTCAAACGTACAGCAAGAGATATCGAATTTTGTTGTACTACAATGCAAAATTTTTCTTTAATAAATTTCCAAACAAGCACTTAAACTTATCTTTATCCACAGATGTATCCTCAAACGACGATGGAAATCTACCACGTTCTGTACCAAAGGTCAAATGGTCTAGAAAAGCGCATACAATCTCCACCATCGACCTACCACAAGATTGAGAAACAATCTACATCACCAAAACGAGCCACATTGCGCCCTCCACGTACTCTCAAGCATGTTGAGAAAGAACCCAAGTCACCAGCACGATCGACAACTAGAGCTACATACCGCCATCGGACACATATTCATCGGTCCAACCCAAGACACATTGCAATTCATCGCCGAGGGGCCGGTATGTTTAATGTTCAACGACATTAAACCATTCTACATTTTTGTTAAACATTTAGTACGTAAGACCTAAAGTAAAACTAACATATAGAAAGACCCATACACATTCTGTACATAAATTCCTGTACATATGTAAACATAAGTAACTGACCGTTAAATCTTTTCTTCCTTCGTTTGCATGCATCTCTGCTTAGGCAAAGCAGAGACCAAGTCATCGAAAGAAGAGAGGAATGCTACAACAACAACAACACTGTCGTTTGCCCATGATCGTTGCATAGGCAACACAGTGCGTGTTGTCGTTGCCGTTCTCGTTCAAAAGTCTAGATATCTGCTTCACCACAGAGAAGTAGAGCCAGAACTTTTTAGTCGTCTTTGAAATCGCGTAATAGCACAGCAACATAATCAGATCATTTCAATTAAACAAAAATAGTGTATTTTCTGCAAAACACACAATTGTACAAATAAAATGTTAATGTAGAAAACAAAAATTAAAAACAAAATAAAATCAAACAAACAGCAAATTACTTGCCTTATGAAGCTGTAGTACCGACTGCTCTATTCAGGGAAGTAGTAGAAGAAGCAACGTCTGGCGAGGTCGAGCTGATTATTGGCGCAGACACTAACGCTCATCATACTATCTGGGGTAGTACGGATATAAACAATAGGGGTGATTCGCTTCTTGCTTTATTCTAACTACCCACCTAAGTATTTGTAACATAGGCAATACACCGACCTTTACAATTAAAGACAGACAAGAAGTACTAGACGCAGCGTTTGCTACTGACCGGCTGTCAGACAAAATTATTGGCTGAAATGTACTGGACGTATTGTATTGAGTTCAAACTCGCTGAAAAAGCGCCTGAACCTGTCGTCCACAGAAATGTGAGGAAGACAAAGTGACACCTGTATGAGAAGAATTTGAAGAAAGTTCTCAACTCCAAACTTCTGTACGAATCGAATGACTAAGCCGGTCTGGATAATCGGGTCGAGCATATCACCACATCATCCAATAGTTCCCTTGAAGAAGCCTGTCCAAAAACAAAGTACAAGGGTAAAACTAAACCCCAATGGTGGACTTCTGAGCTAACGGATATGAAAAAGACCTGCAGCAAAAAAATTTATGTAGGCTGTATCAGGCTTTCATACATCCCGAATCGATGGAGGGTAGGAAATGATCGATTTACAAACTCTCCGACTCAAACGTACAGCAAGAGATATCGAATTTTGTTGTACTACAATGCAAAATTTTTCTTTAATAAATTTCCAAACAAGCACTTAAACTTATCTTTATCCACAGATGTATCCTCAAACGACGATGGAAATCTACCACGTTCTGTACCAAAGGTCAAATGGTCTAGAAAAGCGCATACAATCTCCACCATCGACCTACCACAAGATTGAGAAACAATCTACATCACCAAAACGAGCCACATTGCGCCCTCCACGTACTCTCAAGCATGTTGAGAAAGAACCCAAGTCACCAGCACGATCGACAACTAGAGCTACATACCGCCATCGGACACATATTCATCGGTCCAACCCAAGACACATTGCAATTCATCGCCGAGGGGCCGGTATGTTTAATGTTCAACGACATTAAACCATTCTACATTTTTGTTAAACATTTAGTACGTAAGACCTAAAGTAAAACTAACATATAGAAAGACCCATACACATTCTGTACATAAATTCCTGTACATATGTAAACATAAGTAACTGACCGTTAAATCTTTTCTTCCTTCGTTTGCATGCATCTCTGCTTAGGCAAAGCAGAGACCAAGTCATCGAAAGAAGAGAGGAATGCTACAACAACAACAACACTGTCGTTTGCCCATGATCGTTGCATAGGCAACACAGTGCGTGTTGTCGTTGCCGTTCTCGTTCTCGTTCAAAAGTCTAGATATCTGCTTCACCACAGAGAAGTAGAGCCAGAACTTTTTAGTCGTCTTTGAAATCGCGTAATAGCACAGCAACATAATCAGATCATTTCAATTAAACAAAAATAGTGTATTTTCTGCAAAACACACAATTGTACAAATAAAATGTTAATGTAGAAAACAAAAATTAAAAACAAAATAAAATCAAACAAACAGCAAATTACTTGCCTTATGAAGCTGTAGTACCGACTGCTCTATTCAGGGAAGTAGTAGAAGAAGCAACGTCTGGCGAGGTCGAGCTGATTATTGGCGCAGACACTAACGCTCATCATACTATCTGGGGTAGTACGGATATAAACAATAGGGGTGATTCGCTTCTTGCTTTATTCTAACTACCCACCTAAGTATTTGTAACATAGGCAATACACCGACCTTTACAATTAAAGACAGACAAGAAGTACTAGACGCAGCGTTTGCTACTGACCGGCTGTCAGACAAAATTATTGGCTGAAATGTACTGGACGTATTGTATTGAGTTCAAACTCGCTGAAAAAGCGCCTGAACCTGTCGTCCACAGAAATGTGAGGAAGACAAAGTGACACCTGTATGAGAAGAATTTGAAGAAAGTTCTCAACTCCAAACTTCTGTACGAATCGAATGACTAAGCCGGTCTGGATAATCTGGTCGAGCATATCACCACATCATCCAATAGTTCCCTTGAAGAAGCCTGTCCAAAAACAAAGTACAAGGGTAAAACTAAACCCCAATGGTGGACTTCTGAGCTAACGGATATGAAAAGACCTGCAGCAAAAAAATTTATGTAGGCTGTATCAGGCTTTCATACATCCCGAATCGATGGAGGGATACCAAAGTGGTATTCATACCTAAAGCAGGGAAGATACACACTAGGCCAAAAGACTTCAGACCAATTACCCTATCCTCCTTCCTATTGAAAGGTCTGGAAAGACTTTTAGATTATTTCATTAGGGAAAACCTGGATACAAAACTCCTGTCGGTGAACCAATATGCTTACAATAAGGGGAAGTCTACATAATCAGCCCTGCACGAACTTGTGAGCACTATCATCCGATTTTCAAGGAATTCACCATGTTCGCCTTTCTTGACATAGAAGGGTCTTTAAACAACATTCACTCAGATGAAGTAATTGCGGCGCTGTCACATCTAAATGTGAACTCTAGTTTGATTAGACTAATTCAAAGTCTGCTCAACAGAAGACGCATAACATCATGTCTTGGGTCCACAACTCTAACAAGGTTTGTAAATAGAGGGACCCCACAAGGAGGAGTACTGTCTCCACTAACCTTGCGGTGAATGAAATCCTGCTTGATCTAGAACGTTGTGGCTGCAAGGTCGTGGCATACGCCGTCGACGTTGCAATCGCAGTGAGTGGCAAATTCGAAAACGTCCTCCGAGACATTCTACAGGTGGCTCTGAACAAATTGGCTAGATGGGCCAGAAGCAGCGGTTTGGGCGTAAACCCAAACAAGACATAATTGGTTCTCTTTACTCGGATGAATAATGTCCCACACGTGGACCCTCCACCTCGGATAAATCGAACAGATCTAGTCTTTACTGAAAGTGCAAAATTTTTAGGAATAATTCTAGATAGAAAACTGTTATTTAGACCTAACGTATTGAAACGTGTAAGGAGTTTTTAAAGAGTCGTCGACGCGCTGTTACGCAGGATGTAGGAGGCGAACCGTCTAGGGTACACCTTTCTAGGAGAGCTTAATCGTACGACATGCCATTCGGTTAACTGTCTCATGGAAAGGAGTCCCTGGTACCTTTTCCTTTCAATCGTTTTCTGTTTCCTGGAGTCTGCGGTCGGAGTCCTTTTCCAGGAGTATCAGTCCCGCTTTCCACAGGTAGATATACCCCTGATCGCGAAGCTGATATTTATGGAGGAGGGTGGCGATACGTAGGTCTCAGGAGCACATATACTGCTTTTAACCACACAATAGCCCAAAGGTTAGTTGAGTAGTTTGGTGAGGTGCGAACTTGTCCTTTTTCCGACTCGATCGATAGACAAGGACATATTGGAGAAATTTCGTGCATCTTGTAGCGGAGAGGCTTTGTTCAGAGACTACAATTGTGCCGTAGTTCTCTGATATGGCTACGCCCACAACTAATCTCCATTTTCTTTCCAAAAATTATCGAATTACTCTCTGAAATTGATAAGAAGGAATTAATTCAAGATTTATACACTCAGAAAATGTTTTGTGTTCTACTTACGTTGTTTTTTTTTTCTTCTCGAAGCTACCACGACAGTGCCATTATAGAGTTTTTGACGTACAATTTGTTTTAGTTGGAATTTGAGTAAGTTTGGATTTCTATTTTAGCATATCGATTACTTTAGTGTAGAATCGTGGTCAATACGCGTTCCCAAGATAGAGACCAAGCAAGTAGCTCATCCCTGGACAGGGTAGTACGGTCGATCCAGCAATTGTCGTGACAAGCCAGCTAGCCATGAACTCATGGTCACACATGTCCGCGTTAGGGAATATAAAGAGGCTAAATAGAGAATTTTTGGAACATTGACGAATCGGATTAGGAAATCCAGGAAGAGATACAAACGTAGGAAACGTCAGGAAATCGCGTCAGCCACTCTATACGAGGGTTCTGACAATCGCTTCTACACCAAACTATCAATAAACGGTCAGAATATAGAAGATTTGTTAGATAGTGGCGCTACCGTTTCATGCCTGGGGAAAAACTGTCTCAGTTTTGTGGAACGAGCTGGGTTGGAAGTTCATAACTTTCACTCGTTAATCAAAACTGCGGATGGTAGCCCGCATAAGATAGTTGGCAGGGTGAAAACTAGAATTTCGTTCAACAAGCAAGAGTACGATCTAACTTTCTACCTTGTTCTTTCTCTGAGTTGGGAATTATTCCGGTTTCGGTGTTTTTGCTCATGTCGATAGTTTAGCTACCAACGATGTCAGTCTCTATGCCAAAGTAGAGGATACTGATGATGCACTCCTTGTCAGACCAGCAGCGGCAACGCTTGCATGTTGTGAAGGAGAAGTTTCCTTGTTTTACCAATCTTGGACTTGGGAGAAAAGGAATTGAGGTCCATACAATTGACACTCGCGACGCAACTCCGGTGAAAGAAAGGCACTACCCAGTTTCCCCAGCGGTGAATGCGGTGATGCTTAGGATGCTTAACATAGGAATCATTGAGGAAAGCGAGAGTCCATGGAGTCATCCGGTTACGCTTGTCCGAAAGGGCCAGAAGAATCGGCTGTGCCTGGACGCTCGCAAACTCAATGCTCTGACAGTCAAGGACGCCTATCCGCTCCCACATATCGAGGGTCTTCTATGCCGCCTGGGAGACACTTATTATATTTCGAGTGTCGATCTAAAGGATGCCTTTTGGCAAATACCCCTGGATCAGCCAAGTAGAGAAAAACTGCTTTTACTGTGCCTGGGAGACCCCTTTACTATTTCACGGTCATGCCTTTTGGGCTGTGTAACCCAGGCCAGAGGTTATGTCGTTTAATGGATAAGGTTATCGCAGTCGCACTTCGTGAAAGAGTTTTTGTCCACTTGGATGATCTATTGGTGGTATCGCCAGATTTCGACACCCACCTACAGTTGCTGAGCAGAGTGGCCAATTGTCTGGCTGAGGCAGGGTTAACCATTAACGTAGCTAAGTCGAAGTTTTTCTTCATTGTTTATCAAGCCGAAATAATGGCAATATGGGAAGTCGCCAAGTGGCTGAGTCGCAACATAGTAACCAACACTGGCGTTGTCATTTACTCGGACAGCCAGGCTGCCATCAATTCTCTGGAGGCAACATCCCTAAATTCACAAAAAGGCCTTGACTGCCGCAGATCTCTTAACGAGATGGCTGAGCAGTTTAATATATACCTCATATGGGTGCCTGAGCATAGGGATATCCCGGGGAACTGCAAAGCCGATGAACTTGCTAGGAAAGGGACGGCATTACAAATTCTCGAAGAATTTGCATATATTGGTGCGCCACTATCCACGTGCAAGCTTTGGCTTAGGCAAGAGGCAATCAGGCAGTCCAACGAAAGATGGACAGAAATCGGCACCTGCAGGGTAGCTAGACAAATCTGGCCAAGGTATGACCTGAGAAGGTCAAAATATCTCCTCGCACTAGAGAGGAAACGATTGTCTACGTTAGTACAGGTTCTGACGGGACACTGCTTGATCGGCGAACACCCCAAAAGATTGGGTGTTGACTCCAATGACTTCTGCCGAAGCTGTGGAGATGAGGAAGAAGTGGAGAGCATTGAGCACTTGCTTTGCGACTGTCCCGCTTTGAGTAAACGACGACTGGTCATACTGGGGTCGGCCTTTTTAGGCAGCCTAACAGATCTTTCCAGTACTGATATTCTTACTATCGATAAATTTATATATCAAACAGGTTGGTTTCGATGAGGGGCATTTCAGCCCGTGGTAACACTAGGGACCTAAACTGGTCTATGTGAGCTTGTAAAAAAATACGGCTGCCACCCTAACCTAAACCTAACCTAAACCTCCAATCGCTATCAAGCATTTGCTGTAAATGAAGAGGCAAAGCCGCCACCAATCTTTATTCCACACGTATATGATATTGTAAAAATGATCAATGGTATTAATAAAGTTATTAGTAGTAGAGAATATAATTTCAAATCACTGCAAGATGGCCAGGTTCGTCTCATGATTAAGTCCGTTGATTCTTATAGGAAAATAATACGTTACCTAGATGATGGAAAAATTAGTTAAAACACTTTTCAGATGAAAAAAGATAGAGCATTTAGAGTAGTTCTTAAGGGAGTACATCATACAACCCCAATCTCTGACATAAAAGCTATGCTTTTGAGTTTAGGGCATCAAGTGAGAAGTGTGCGAAACATATTTAGCAAAATTTCAAAGCACCCGCTTCCTATGTTTTTTATCGACTTGGATCCTAATGAGAACAATAAAGACATCTACAATATCACAACTTTCGATAATGCCATTATTCAATTTGAACCTCCCAAGAAATGTGATGATATCGTGCAATGTTTTAGATGTAAAGACTATGGACATACTAAAACCTATTGTAAGAAAAATTTTCGATGCGTCAAATGTGGCCAAGATCATTCTACATCAGAATGTAAGAAAAAAGTTGATGAACCACCAAAATGTGCTTTATGTTCCAATGAGCACACTGCCAGTTACAAAGGCTGTATCGAATATCAAAAACTCTACAGAATAAAATATGCCAAAGAAAACAATAATAATATCGGAGATTATCCCAGAAGTTTTCCAACATCAGTTCCTATCGACATTAATCAAAACCAAAATCATCAATGGACATATTCCCAGGCAGTCAGAGGAGAGCAATATGGATTTAACAATGTGTTAGAAAAGATTGAGAAAATGCTCGCAAAGCAAGATGAGTTACCCAACACATTGATGAACATGATGTCAATGTTAATGAATAAATTATACAAGTAAATTTAATTATCGCTGAATGGAATGCCAATGGCATTCTAAATCATTTAAATGAAGTTGAAATGTTTCTTAAAGATAATTATATAGATATACTGTTAGTACCAGAAACGCATTTTACTAATAAATCTTACTGTAAAATAAGAGGGTTTAACGTAATTTCTGCAAATCATGCAGACAACAAAGCACACGGTGGAGCTGCTTTAATTATTAAATCAACTATAAAATACGAAGTTGCAGAACCAATATCGAAATCATTTTTACAGGCGGCTGGTGTCACAATTGCATGTGATAATTCGGAAGTATCTATTTATTCTGCATATTTTCCACCTAGATTTAGCATAAAATACGATCAGTACGAAGAATTTTTCAAACGAATTGGAAACAAGTTTATCGTTGGAGGAGATTTCAATGCTAAGCATCAGTGGTGGGGATCACGTTTAGCAAATCCAAAAGGCAAACAATTGTACAAGTGCATTACAACAAAGAAATACAACGTTCTTTCAACAGGAAGTCCAACATATTGGCCGTCTGATCCGAACAAAATTCCGGACCTATTGGATTTTATAGTGTATTACGGAATACCAAAATCAACTTTAAACATCACTTCTAGCAATGAACTGAGTTCAGATCATAGCCCCATCATTGTTAACTTTAAGACTATGCACACCTTACGTTCAAGAAACTCCAAACTAATTACTGCCAAAACACATATTCCATCGTTTCAAAGTTATTTTGATAATAATATTAATTTAAATATACAAATAAAAACCGGAGACGAATTGGATTGTGCAGTCGCACATCTTACCAAAGTTATCCACGAAGCGGCACATTTGTCCACAACACAAATAATGTGTAAAAGCACAAACACTTTACCGGTACCAAGTGAAATTAGAATCCTTATCAAGAGGAAAAGGAGACTACGTAAAATATGACATAGAACAAGGCGACCCCAAGATAAGTCAAAATTTAATAGAACAGCTAATTATTTGAAAAAATGTCTGAAGGAATATAAAAACAACGATGTAAACAGATATTTAAGCAATTTAAGCCCCTTGTGATAAGAATGAGTATAATATATGGAGGGCAACGAAGTATCTAAAACGCCCACAAAAACGTTGCTGTGAAGGATTCTTCTGGATCTTGGTGTCGTGAAATAAGTTCATACAGACCTATTAGTTTGTTTCCAATTCTTTCTAAATTATTTGAGAAACTCCTCAAAAAAAGATTGCTTCCTATTTTGGAAAAACTGCATATTATCCCGGATCATCAATTTGGGTTTAGACCTAACCATGGAACTCCGGAACAATGACATAGAGTGGTCAAGAAAATAAGAGACTCTTTAGAGAACAAAATGTACTGTTCTGCAGTGTTTTTAGACGTTAAACAAGCGTTTGATAGAGTGTGGCACGTATCGATTTGGCCTTTTTGCGCTACAAAAGCTGTATTTTACATCCAAACATTTTGAAATTTCAAAACGTATGAATGTGATGAAAAATTGATGTAAGAAATTTCATTGTTTTGATGTAGTACACGAATTTAATGAAATTGTCGGTCATCAAATTGAAGATGTGTGTGAAGATAAATTCCGAATTTAACTAGCACATACACAAACCACCCCTTTTAACAGAGCTCTTCTCACAAGTTAGCATATTTCGAAATTGGACATGGGTCTATATCACTTGAAAGCTATTTCTGAGTGCGTAATCTGAGTATTAAAAAATTATCCAGAATTTATGCAATTATCGTAACATTTTTCTCCGGAATTTGGCTGAAGTGCCTCCACTGGCCACATGGAACATTCTATCTGACATTTTCTCTGGAACTTGGATGAAGTGCCTCCATTGGCCACTCTGGTCACATGGAACATTCTATGTGACATTTGTCTATATAAGTGGAAAGCTCTTTCTGAGGGCTATACAACTGCATAACCAGAGTATCCAAAAATCATCCAGAATTTATGCAATTATCGTTACATTTTTTTCTGGAATTTGGATGAAGTGCATCCACTAGCCGCTGTGGCCACATGGACCATTTTATCTAACATTGGTCTATATCACTGGAAATATATATCTGGGAGCTATCTAAATGCATAACCCGAGTATCCAAAAATCATTCAGAATTTATGCAATTATCGTATTATTTTGTCTATGGAATTTGGATGAAGAGCGTCCACTGGTCACTGTGGCCACATGGACCATTCTATTCGACATTGGTCTATATCAGTGGAAAGCTCTTTCTGAGAGCCATCCAAATGCATAACCAGGGTATCCAAAAATCATCCAGAATTTATGCAATTATCGAAACATTTTTTCTCTGGAATTTGGATGAAGTGCGTCCACTGACCACTGTGGCCACATGGACCATTCTATCTAACATTGGTCTATATCATTGGAAAGCTCTTTCTGAGTGCTATCTAAATTCATAAGCAGAGTATCCAAAAATCATCCAGAATTTATGCAATTATCGTAACATTTTTTCTCTGGAATTTGGATGAAGTGCGTCCACTGTCCGATGTGGCCACATGGACCATTCTATCTAACATTGGTCTATATCATTGGAAAGCTCTTTCTGAGAGCTATCCAAATGCATAACCAGAGTATCCAAAAATCATCCAGAATTTATGCAATTATCGTAACATTTTTTCTCTGGAATGTGGATGAAGTGGGTCCACTGTGGCCACATGGAACATTCTATCTGACATTGTTGCATACCACTGGAAAGCTCTTTCTGAGAGCTAACCAACTGCATAACCAGAGTATCCAAAAATCATCCAGAATTTATGCAATTATCGTATTATTTTTTCTATGGAATTTGGATGAAGAGCGTCCACTGGTCACTGTGGCCACATGGATCATTCTATCCGACATTGGTCTATATCTCTTTCTGAGAGCTACCCAAATGCATAACCAGAGTATCCAAAAATCATCCAGAATTTATGCAATTATCGAAACATTTTTTCTCTGGAATTTGGATGAAGTGCGTCCACTGACCACTGTGGCCACATGGACCATTCTATCTAACATTGGTCTATATCATTTCAAAGCTCTTTCTGAGTGCTATCTAAATTCATAACCAGAGTATTCAAAAATCATCCAGAATTTATGCAATTATCGTAACATTTTTTCTCTGGAATTTGGATGAAGTGCGTCCACTGTCCGATATGGCCACATGGACCATTTTATCTAACATTGGTCTATATCATTGGAAAGCTCTTTCTGAGAGCTATCTAAATTCATAACCAGAGTATCCAAAAATCATCCAGAATTTATGCAATTATCGTAACATTTTTTCTCTGGAATTTGGATGAAGTGCGTCCACTGTCCGATGTGGCCACATGGACCATTCTATCTAACATTGGTCTATATCATTGGAAAGCTCTTTCTGAGAGGTATCCAAATGCATAACCAGAGTATCCAAAAATCATCCAGAATTTTGCAATTATCGTAACATTTTTTCTCTGGAATTTGGATGAAGTGGGTCCACTGGCCACTGTGGCCACATGGACCATTCTATTTGACAGTGGTCTATATCACTGCAAAGCTACTTCTGAGGGCTATGTAAATGCGTAATCGGAGTATTAAAAAATCATCCATAATTTTGCAATTATCGTAACATTTTTTCTCTGGAATTTGGATGAAGTGCTTCCACTGGCCACTGTGGCCACATGGACCATTCTATCTGACAGTGGTCTATATCACTGGAAAGCCCTTTCTGGGAGCTATCCAAATGCATAACCAGAGTATCCAAAAATTATGCAAAATTTATGCAATAATTGTAAAATTTTTTCTCTGGAATTTGGATCAAGTGCCTCCACTGGCCACTGTGGCCACATGGAACATTCTATCTGACATTGTTGCATACCACTGGAAAGCTCTTTCTGAGGGCTAACCAACTGCATAACCAGAGTATCCAAAAATTATCCAGAATTTATGCAATTATCGTATTATTTTATCTATGGAATTTGGATGAAGTGCCTCCACTGGCCACTGTGGCCTCATGGAACATTCTATCTGACATTTTTCCATACCATTAAAAAGCTCTTTCTGAGCGCTAACCAACTGCATAACCAGAGTATCCAAAAATCATCCAGAATTTATGCAATTATCGTATTATTTTGTCTATGGAATTTGGAAGAAGAGCGTCCACTGGTCACTGTGGCCACATGGACCATTATATTCGACATTGGTCTATATCAGTGGAAAGCTCTTTCTGAGAGCTATCCAAATGCATAACCAGGGTATCCAAAAATCATCCAGAATTTATGCAATTATCGAAACATTTTTTCTCTGGAATTTGGATGAAGTGCGTCCACTGACCACTGTGGCCACATGGACCATTCTATCTAACATTGGTCTATATCATTGGAAAGCTCTTTCTGAGTGCTATCCAAATGCATAACCAGAGTATCCAAAAATCATCCAGAATTTATGCAATTATCGTAACATTTTTTCTCTGGAATGTGGATGAAGTGGGTCCACTGTGGCCACATGGAACATTCTATCTGACATTGTTGCATACCACTGGAAAGCTCTTTCTGAGAGCTAACCAACTGCATAACCAGAGTATCCAAAAATCATCCAGAATTTATGCAATTATCGTATTATTTTTTCTATGGAATTTGGATGAAGAGCGTCCACTGGTCACTGTGGCCACATGGATCATTCTATCCGACATTGGTCTATATCTCTTTCTGAGAGCTACCCAAATGCATAACCAGAGTATCCAAAAATCATCCAGAATTTATGCAATTATCGAAACATTTTTTCTCTGGAATTTGGATGAAGTGCGTCCACTGACCACTGTGGCCACATGGACCATTCTATCTAACATTGGTCTATATCATTTCAAAGCTCTTTCTGAGTGCTATCTAAATTCATAACCAGAGTATCCAAAAATCATCCAGAATTTATGCAATTATCGTAACATTTTTTCTCTGGAATTTGGATGAAGTGCGTCCACTGTCCGATATGGCCACATGGACCATTCTATCTAACATTGGTCTATATCATTGGAAAGCTCTTTCTGAGAGCTATCTAAATTCATAACCAGAGTATCCAAAAATCATCCAGAATTTATGCAATTATCGTAACATTTTTTCTCTGGAATTTGGATGAAGTGCGTCCACTGTCCGATGTGGCCACATGGACCATTCTATCTAACATTGGTCTATATCATTGGAAAGCTCTTTCTGAGAGGTATCCAAATGCATAACCAGAGTATCCAAATATCATCCAGAATTTTGCAATTATCGTAACATTTTTTCTCTGGAATTTGGATGAAGTGGGTCCACTGGCCACTGTGGCCACATGGACCATTCTATTTGACAGTGGTCTATATCACTGCAAAGCTACTTCTGAGGGCTATGTAAATGCGTAATCGGAGTATTAAAAAATCATCCATAATTTTGCAATTATCGTAACATTTTTTCTCTGGAATTTGGATGAAGTGCTTCCACTGGCCACTGTGGCCACATGGACCATTCTATCTGACAGTGGTCTATATCACTGGAAAGCCCTTTCTGAGAGCTATCCAAATGCATAACCAGAGTATCCAAAAATCATCCAGAATTTATGCAATAATTGTAAAATTTTTTCTCTGGAATTTGGATGAAGTGCCTCCACTGGCCACTGTGGCCACATGGAACATTCTATCTGACATTGTTGCATACCACTGGAAAGCTCTTTCTGAGAGCTAACCAACTGCATAACCAGAGTATCCAAAAATTATCCAGAATTTATGCAATTATCGTATTATTTTATCTATGGAATTTGTATGAAGTGCCTCCACTGGCCACTGTGGCCTCATGGAACATTCTATCTGACATTTTTCCATACCATTAAAAAGCTCTTTCTGAGCGCTAACCAACTGCATAACCAGAGTATCCAAAAATCATCCAGAATTTATGCAATTATCGTAATATTTTTTCTCTGGAATTTGGATGAAATGCGTCCACTGGCCACTGTGGCCACATGGACCATTCTATCTAATATTGGTCTATATCACTGGAAAGCTATTTCTGAGGGCTATCCAAATCCATAACCAGAGTACCCAAAAATCATCCAGAATTTATGCAATTATCGTAATCTTTTTCTCTGGAATTTGGATGAGGTGCGTCCACTGGCCACTCTGGCCACATGGACCATTCTATCTGACATTGGTCTATATCAGTGAAAAGCTATTTCCGGGGGCTATGTAAGTGCTCAAGTGTATTCAAAAATCATCCAGAATTCATGGAATTGTCGTAAAATTTTTTCTCTGGAATTTGGATGACGTGCGACCACTGGCCACTGTGGCCAGGAACATTCTATCTGACATTGTTGCATACCACAGGAAAGCTCTTGCCGAGGACTATCGAAATGCCTAATCAGAGTATTCAGAAGTCATCCAGAATTGATTTAAAAATTTAAAATTTCCAAGCTTTATGAAAACATTTTAAAAAATCGATAGGATAAAATAAAATATACACGAACAGTGATATTAGCTTATTGGCAAAATAACATACCATATTGAGATTAAAAAAAATAATTATAAAATTAGCTTGCCGCCCGACGGTTTCGAACCCAGGACTCCACGATTGTGAGTCTAGCATTTCGACCAATAACACGTCAATACGGAGGCTGACAATTTTTGGTAATGTTTGTTCACATATGAAAAGAAGAGGTAAAAACATTTTGTGGTGAGAGACAAAACTATAGAAAAGAGACATTTAACAACAATTGTACATCTCGACATACATGTGCTTACGTTGATACACAGACACAACTAGTTGAGTGTCTTCTCAACGCGCTTACGTACGTACGCATGTACATATGTATGTTGACATGCGTGTATGTTGTTTGTTTTATGTCCCTTTTCTGTCTCTCGGCATTTTGTGTTCTTTCACGCTTCATTTCAAATCTGAACAAACATGATAGGTTATTGCCAAAGTCAACATACTGTTCTGTGTGGTGCAGTGGTTAGAGCGGTGGCTTGACGCTCGTGGGGATCTGGGTTGGAGGACGCTGGGAAGTGAATTGATTTTCTAATATTTATTTTAATAAAGTGGTAGATAATCTTTTAAGACCACACGACATTTTTAAGTTTATTGATGGAATCTTTCTTAATGTGCATTTTAAGTTATGGACAAATGTTTCAAAATAAACTATATGTAAGTGGGATGGTAGAGGGCTCGATACGGATTTTAGAGAAATAATTCGTTTCTCAGAACTTTTAAGTTTCAAAGTGCAAGTACATACATGGTGTAAACGCAAACTTTTAGGAATTAAGCAGACTTCAGATAATAACTGTGAACACATTTTCGACATAAATACATATATGTAGTACATTCACATTTTAATGTTGCTCAAAAATAAACAATATTAGTTAAATTTTAATATTTTTATATTCATCAAAGGTTGTAAAATTTAAATAATATATAAAATATCGATATCTAATATATATAAATAATATATCTAAGTCGACCTAGCATAGTTTTAGGGAGATTGCATTTTTAATTTCTAAATATTCCTAATTATGCTCAGTCAAAATTTGGTGTTAATCCGTCAACAAAATCAAAAGTTATTCACAAAACAGTACAGGTCATTCGATTTGCATTATAAAGGAAATCCATACAAATTTAAAAAATTCATCAAGCTTTGATCGCCTCTCCTGAAAAACTACGTTTTTGTACTTAGCATAGTTTAGAATGGAGGTATCGATATGTCAACTTAAATTTTTACTAATTTTATCTATTCAATAGTTTCAGAAAAACGTTATGCGGAAATGTTTTGTTTAGGTTAAAATTTCAATATATAAAATAAAATCATAAAAATTAAAAACTCATAAAGATATTTTACGTTTTTTAAATAACAACTACCATTTTCTCTAAAAAACGGAAAAAACGAATTAGAAGATTTTTAGACATTTTTCATTTATACGTCCCATTATATTCTACATATTTGTGCCAGATATAGGTAATTTATTGAAAGAAATAAATAATCATAATAATAATAAAAAACATTAAATAATATAAAAGTAAAATTAAAAGTCTTTGCCCAAGCCGGGACGGGAACCCGGGACCTCACGTAAGCGAGGCGCCCGTTCTACCCACTAAACCACAACCGTATTGAGTAAACCACACGCGAACGTCTGTCAAAATATGTACTTATTATTTAGGGTGGATTTTCATGTACTGAGCATATGGTAAAAATAGAAACTGTTTTTTAACATCCGATTACAAATTGCCCATAAAACGTTTTTTTCATGCGTGAAATACAATGAGCGGTGCAGCAAAGTTTGTAATCATATTGATGGTAATGACAAAAGAATGATATTTTTCTGCAGTGCAATGGGGGTAAACGTGAAATACCAACTGATTACACTAAACTACAACTAGAAATAGTTGTAACAACCACTGTATTTTTATGAGGCATTATGCCTCGGCTATTGCAAAACTAAGCAGAAAATAAAATTGGACGTATAAATGTTAAATGTCTAAAAATCTTCTAATTCGTTTTTTCCGTTTTTCAGAGAAAATGGTAGTTGTTATTTAAAAAACGTAAAATATCTTTATGGGTTTTTAATTTTTATGATTTTATTTCTTCAAAAACTCCGAAATTTTGACCTAAAAAACATTTTCGCATAACGTTTTAAATTTTAAGTTAACATATTTTATACCTATATTATTTAAATTTAACAACCATAGATGAATATAAAAATATTAAAATGTAACTAATATTGTTTATATTTGAACAACATACACAAATGAATGTACTACATAAATGTATTTATGTCGAAAATGTGTTCATAGTTATTATCTGAAGTCTGCTCAATTCCTAAAAGTTTGCGTTTACACCATGAACTTGCACTTTGAAACTTAAAAGTTCTGAGAAACGAATTATTTCTCTAAAATCCGTATCGAGCCCTCTACCATCCCAATTACATCCAGTTTATTTTGAAACATTTGTCAATAACTTAAAATGCAAATAAAGAAAATAAAAAATTAATAGGTTTGATAATAAAAATATTTCAAAAATTGATTTCAGCAATAAACATAAAAATGTCGTGTGGCCTCAGAAGGTTATCTACCACTTTATTAAAAAAACAAGTAAGAAAGTTTCAGTCGGGTAAACCGACTAAGGTATACCCTCACTTTGTGAGTAATGTAATATGGAATATTAAACGAATTATTCTGTCAATTTGTATGGGAGGTACCAGAATGTTTTTAACAAATACACCTATTTTTCTCTGAATAGTAGATTCTTTAAATACATTGCACTGCGCCGAATTATAAGCGTTTTTTGCACCGGTATGTTAACGTTATGAGATATTAAATTTGGTATGATTTGGCCATTTTGTGTGGGAGGTACAAAAAGGGGCGTGGTGATAACGGTAATTTTTTACAGGGCTATAGGGACTTCACTGTACAAAATGTTGTTGCATTTTCGTGCATTGGTACTCATGCTGTGAGCTCTTAACTTTTTGTGCAAAATGGTACCTTTGTGTGGGAGGTACAAAAAGGGGCGTGGCAATAGCGCCCATTTTTCACAGTGCAAAAGACACTTTTATGCACTGGTATTAATGTTATAAGCTGTTATCTTTTGGTGCAAAATGGTACCTTTGTGTAAGAGGTACCAAAAGGGGCGTGAATATGACACCCATTTTTCTCTGGACTGTAGGCACTATGAAAGCATTACACTGTACAAAATTTCAAGTATTTTTATGCACTGGTATTAATGTTATAAGCTGTTAACTTTTGGTGCAAAATGGTGCATTTGTGTGGGAGGTACCAAAAGGGGCGTAGCAACATGGCCCATTTTTCTCGAGTTGATAGCAACTAATAAACTAATGCTATGTGTGGAATTTCAGAAGATTCGAATAAGTAGTATAACAGTTATTAAAGATTCAATATTTCACAACATTTTAACACTTTGTGGGGGAGGTACTAGAAGGAGTGGACCAATATGGCCCATCTTCGAACTTAGCCGGAGATAGAAAAAAATATTACCACGTACCAAATTTGAAGTCAATCGGTTACTCCTTTCGAGAGTTATCGTGCGCACCAGCCAGCAGACACACAGACAGACAGACAGACAGATAGACAGACAGACAGACAGACAGACGGACGGACATTGCTCATTCGACTTAAAATGACCCAAAACGAATATCCGCCGAACATACTTAGGGTCTTAGATCACTCCTTCGATGTGTTACACTTTTTTCGTAACAAATGATATATACCCTCGTCACACTAAAGTGAGGGTATAAATATTACAAAATCAATTCACTTCCCAGCGTCCTCCAATCCAGATCCCCAACGAACGTGAAGCCACCACTCTAACCTATGCACCACACAGAACAGTATGCTGACGTTGGCAATAACTTACGATGTTTGTTTAGATTTGAAATGAAGCGTGAAAGAACAAAAAATGCCGAGAGACAGAAAAGCGACATAAAACAAACAACATACACACATGTCAACATACATATGTACATGCGTACGTACGTAAGCGCGTTGAGAAGACGCTCAATTAGTTGTGTCTGTGTATCAACGTAAGCACATATGTATGTCGAGATATACAAATGTTGTTTGTTAAATGTCCCTTTTCCATAGTTTTGTCTCTCACCACAAAATGTTTTTCACTCTTCTTTTCATATGTGAACAAACATCACAGAAAATTGTCAGCCTCTGTATTTACGTGTTATTGGTCGAAATGCTAGACTCACAATCGTGGAGTCCTGGGTTCGAAACCGTCGGGCGGCAAGTTAATTTTATAATTATTTTTTTTAATGTCACTATGGTATGCATGTTATTTTGCCAATAAGCTAATATCACTATTCGTGTATATTTTATTTTATCCTATCGATTTTTTAAAATGTTTTCATAAAGCTTGACAATTTTAAATTTTTTAATAAATTTTGGATGACTTCTGAATGCTCTGATTAGGCATTTCGATAGTCCTCGGCAAGAGCTTTCCTGTGGCATGCAACAATGTGAGATAGAATGTTCCTGCACTTCCTGCACGCACTTCATCCAAATTCCAGAGAAAAAATGTTACGATAATTGTATAAATTTTGAATGATTTTTGGATAGAGCTTTCCACTGATATAGACAAATGTCAGATAGAATGTTCCATATGGCCAGAGTGGCTAATGGAGGCACTTCATCCAAATTCCAGAGAAAATGTCAGATAGAATGTTCCATGTGGCCAGTGGAGGCACTTCATCCAAATTCCAGAGAAAAATGTTACGATAATTGCATAAATTCTGGATAATTTTTTAATACTCAGATTACGCACTCAGAAATAGCTTTCAAGTGATATAGACCCATGTCCAATTTCGAAATATGCTAACTTGTGAGAAGAGCTCTGTTAAAAGGGGTGGTTTGTGTATGTGCTAGTTAAATTCGGAATTTATCTTCACACACATCTTCAATTTGATGACCGACAATTTCATTAAATTCGTGTACTACATCAAAACAATGAAATTTCTTACATCAATTTTTCATCACATTCATACGTTTTGAAATTTCAAAATGTTTGGATGTAAAATACAGCTTTTGTAGCGCAAAAAGGCCAAATCGATACGTGCCACACTCTATCAAACGCTTGTTTAACGTCTAAAAACACTGCAGAACAGTACATTTTGTTCTCTAAAGAGTCTCTTATTTTCTTGACCACTCTATGTCATTGTTCCGGAGTTCCATGGTTAGGTCTAAACCCAAATTGATGATCCGGGATAATATGCAGTTTTTCCAAAATAGGAAGCAATCTTTTTTT
This sequence comes from Eudasyphora cyanicolor, assembly GCA_963930755.1. Classification (NCBI taxonomy): domain Eukaryota; kingdom Metazoa; phylum Arthropoda; class Insecta; order Diptera; family Muscidae; genus Eudasyphora; species Eudasyphora cyanicolor. The sequence continues at coordinate 136,267,285 of OZ005734.1, forward strand.
GAGGAGTTTCTCAAATAATTTAGAAAGAATTGGAAACAAAGTAATAGGTCTGTATGAACTTATTTCACGACACCAAGATCCAGAAGAATCCTTCACAGCAACGTTTTTGTGGGCGTCAGATAGAATGTTCCATGTGGCCAGTGGAGGCACTTCATCCAAATTCCAGAGAAAAAATGTTACGATAATTGCATAAATTCTGGATGATTTTTAGTACTCTGATTAGCTTTCCAGTGATATAGATCAATGTCAGATAGAATGGTCCATGTGGCCACAGTGGCCAGTGGAGCACATTCTTCCAAATTCTGGAGGAACAAGTTCAACAGTTTTTCGTAAATTCGGTGATTTTTGAATACTCTCGTCTCGCATTTGGATAGCCGTCTTAAAGAGCTTTCCAGCGGTATGAACCAATGTCAGATAGAATGTTCCGTTCGACCGCAGTGACTAGTGGACGCACTTCCTCCAATTTCGAAATATGCTAACTTGTGAGAAGAGCTCTGTTAAGTCGTTTACAGAGCTCTGTTAAAAGGGGTGGTTTGTGTCTGTGCTAGTTAAATTCGGAATTTATCTTCACACACATAAATTGAAGAAGGTATTCACTAAATCAATGGAATAATAACATCAATTCAATGAAAAACAATTGAAGAAACTTTTTCATTATTTTGATGTACCATTTTATTTTCAGTGTATTGAATTGCAAATGGGTGTCTCAAAGTGGACCCCGATAAATTTATCGCCATTAGGAATTTTCCACATACGAAGTCTCCCCCAGAAATTAGAAGATTTATAGGAATGGTTAATTGGTATCGAGCAATTTCGCAGATTTATTAGGCCCTCTTACTTATTGCTTGAAAAAGACTGACAAGCCTTTTAGGCTCAACTCATAGAGGCACTTAGTACTGCAACAGTCCTAGCCCAAACTGACTTCGACAAAGAATTTATCGTTCATTGTAACGCATTGCGTGTCGAAGTTGGCGGCGTTTTGTTTCAATTCAGAGATAGCGGTGAGGAGAAACCTATCGCATTTGTATCACAAAAACTGAACAAGGCCCGAAGGAACTACACCGTGACGGAATTGGAGTGCCTAGCGGCTATAGTGTGTATCCAAAGATTAAGGCCTTACATAGAGGGTCTCCCATTCCCGATAATAACGGATCACTCCAGCCTAAAATGGCTGATGACCCAAAATCACCTAAGCGGTCGATTAGCTAGGTGGATCCTTAAACTCCAGCGATACAACTTCCGTATGGAACATCGCAAAGGCTCATTAAATGTCGTTCCAGATGCTTTGTCACGTTTTGACGTTGTTGAAATTGACCTCAATTTGGCATTTGTAGAAATTAATCTTGATATTGACGTCTTCAATTCTATCGAATATACTAGCCTAAAAGCCCTCATGAATGAATAAAAATCTTCTTTTCCAGAGTTTATATCTCTGGAAATCAGGTGTACAAACGCGTAAAATTTAGACAAGGAAATGATGATGAGGAAGATAGTCTTTGGCGTTATGGCTTCCTAAAAGTTTAACCAGCAAAGCTATAGAGAAGCCCCATAGCTCAAGATGTCATGCAGGGTACCTCAAAACATTAGCAAAAGTTAGATAATTATACTACTGGCCCAAAATGGCCAAACATGTCAGAACTTTTGTTTTGGCATGTGAAGATTGCAAAATTATAGAAACAGCTAACAATGTATTAAAGCCACCTATGGGGAACATTTAAAACCGTTCGTCCTTTTCAAAGACTGTATTGTGATATTCTTGGGCCACATCCATGATCCAAACAAAAGAACACCCAGCTATTGATAGTCCTTGATCACTTTACAAAGTTTATATTTTTACACCCCATGCGGTAAGCTACGTCAATAAATACAATTGATTTCTTACAAAATCAATTATTCTCTACTTTTGGAGTACCCTAGTTCTTTTATACTGACAATGGCAAACAATTTAGACACCACTCTATCATCTTCAGAATTCAATAGCAATAATGTATGTCTTTAACATAAATCAGCTAAAATACTTATGGAAGCAGTAAATCGAATTTTACAAAAACTACTACCAAACCCGTATTTTGCCGAACTAAGTTAACATACTAAAACTCTCATACCAATACATTTTTGTTTTTGCTTGGGTTCGCATCGCAAGCCACGAAAACAAATGTACTTTTGTCAACGGCTAATGCCGACGTCATCGTACCTCATGTGTTCGTATGTGTTGTTGTTATTTGTAACACAGTGCAACAACCAAAATGGGAATGGGATGAAACCAATTGCAAATGAAAGTTGACATTATCCATAACAAAACCTTCAAGGGTTTTTTCAGTTCAGTGCTAGATTTTTTTACACGCATTTGAAGTTGGTCATTTTGAACCGTTAAACTTTCCATGATAATAAAAATAAATAAGTATTATTTTATCAAATTTTCAATGATCTTTTCTTGTTAGACAGCGTTCCAAAATCACCAACTTTAAATGTGTGTAAAAAAAAATCTCGCACTGACCTGAAAAAAACCTTTGAAGGATTTGATATGGATAATGTCAACGTTCATTTGTAATTGGTCTCATCCCATTCCCATTCGGAAAGTTCGATTTTGTATCACAGTGTAATTGGTAGGAAACCCGTTTGTAAACGAGAAAGACCCAGAATGTGTTTACAATGATTGAAAATGTAAAGAAATGCTTCGAAAAAAACTATATGAAAGAAGGAAATTTCAGAAAACCTTTACTAAAGTTCGAAAAAGTGTCGTAGATTGAAAAATGAAGTTATTCAAGCAGAAAACTTCTGTATTCTACCAAGTTAGCTAATTATTTCAAACTAGGACCGTGTTAGGTGTGGGGTTTTCTTCCTTACAAAATATACTATATATGAAAATTAAAATAAACATGCGGTTATTTCACAAAATAATTGGTAAAAACATTGCCTAAACTAAAAAAGGCGATAAAATCCCAAAAATTCACCAAAGCGTCCTTTGGCGGCACTCAAAAATAAATTTAAAAAATTGATTTCTCGACCACAGACACCTCCTATTTACAAATATTTTGTAGAGGATAAACCATTTATGCCTCTATTCTTGAATATAATGGAAAAATACCTATTTTGAAAAAGTGGGGTCTCAAAATTAAATTTTGAACTATGGTTTCTTGGGCAAAATTTATCGAAATGCCCCAGAGAACAAGAATCGCGATGCGCCTTTGACACGAAAAAAATTTACCCGCCCTAATGTACACGCTGACAAAAATCGTTCCTGTAGTATACTGTCCCAAACATATTCTGCTTGAATTATACATATGTTTAGGGTACACTCTAAATATATAATATTCGACACACACAAATATTATATGTTATTGTTCTAAACAAAACTATGTTCCCATCTTAATATTTTTATACCCTACACCACACTGTGGTACAGGGTATTATGACTTTGTGCATTTGTTTGTAACACCTAAAAGGAGAAGAGATAGACCCATTGTTTATTATACCGATCGACTCAGAATAACTTTCTGAGTCGATTTAGCCATGTCCGTCTGTCTGTCCGTCTGTCTGTCCATGTATTCTTGTAATCAAAGTGCAGGTCGTATTTATGGTCCGATTGTAATGAAATTTAGCATAGTGCTCTTTTTTGGCCCAAGGACGATCCCTATTGAAATTGGTCAAAATCGGTTCAGATTTGGATATAGTCCCCATATATATGTTTCACCCGATTTGACATGTAGGCGCTGTAGAAACCACATTTTACATCCGATCTTTATGAAATTCGGCAGAGAGAGTTTTATTATTACGTGTATGAACACTACCAAATTCGGAGAGAATCCGTTTAGATTTAGATATAGCCCCCATATATATGTTTCATCCGATTTGACATGTAAGCGCTGTAGGAACTGTATTTTAAATCAGATCAGTACGAAATTTGGCAGAGAGAGTTTACATGAATAAACACTGCCAAATTCGGGGAAAATCGGTTCAGATTTAGATATAGTCCCCATATATATGTTTCACCCGATTTGACATGAAAGCGCTGTAGAAACCGTATTTTACATCCGACCTGTACGAAATTCGGCAGAGAAAGTTCTCTTATTACATGAAAAAACACTGCGCAATTCGGGGAAAATCGGTTCAGATTTAGATATAGCCCCCATATATATGTTCCACTCGATTTAACATTTAAGCGCTGTAGAAATCGTGTTTTATATCCGATCAGTACGAAATTTAACAGAGAGAGTTTGCTTATTACATGTATGAACACTGCCAAATTCTTATCGCAATGCCCATTTTCGCATTGGTAGGTAGGTGTAGGGTATTATATAGTCGGCCCCGCCCGACTTTCTGTCTTTCCTTACTGGTTTTATTTGGAACTAATATTTCCGAAGCAAAGATTAATTTGTATTTAAGTATTTTGACAATCTATGAATGCCTTAATTTAAAGGCAAGCTTTCTGTTTTTCAGAAGTCCAAAGTGCAATTTGTTTTTAGAAATTTTATGTTTGTAAAATTCGTTTAAAATTTAAATTGTATAACCTTTTGTAACTATAAATTGCAATGATGGGTGGACAAAAAGTGATGAATTGGAATATTTATAAATTTAAAATTAGGGCTGTAAAACAAAAGCTTGTGCTACTTATGACATTTTTAACAACACAAAAAGTATAACACGAAATGTAGGAAATATGCGTTCCAAACAATTTTTTTTGATTTTCAAATAAAATTTGTTTGTTAACAAATATATAATATTAAAAAATTTTGTTTCCAAATATATTTTCTTTTAATTCAAACATGTAAAAAATCGCGATTTTCCCCCGAGTAGTGACCAATGTTGGCGATGCAATAATGCAAAAAGAGAAGAAGAAAATAACACAAATAAACACAACAGTTAAGTACTTTCGATTATGATAAAGACAGAGCTTTATTTTGTATAGGGTGATCCTAGTAGAGATACTTTTTTCAATAGCCAGATCACGTGTGATGTTGTCATGTTATTTTTGTTAAGTATTGTTTGACATTTCATCATGGAAAGACTTACGCCTGAACAACGTTTACAAATTATTCAGTTTTATTATCAAAATAATCGTTCGCCAATTGCGCTAAGTCCATTTTTTTTTTAAATAAAAAAAGCACTTTCCAGTCGACCCACGACCTTGACACCCATAAGCAATATTTAAGCTCTCGTTTAGAGCTATATTTTTGCCATTGACCGATTCCCGATCCGACGTACCGGAATCATCGGTCCATATTTCTTCAAAAATGATGCCGATGAGAACGTAACCGCCAATGGCGACCGTTATCGTGCCATGATAACCGACTATTTGATGCCTGAAATTGATGCTCGTGATTTCGGCAACATTTGGTTTCAACAATACGGCGCCACTTCCCACACATCGCATCAATCAATGGATTTATTGAGAGAACACTTCGGTGAGCAGATAATTTCACGTTTTGGGCCGGTCTATTGGCCACCAAGATCGTGTGATATCACACCGTTAGACGTTTTTCTGTGGGGATATGTACATAAAGTCTAAAGTTTATGCGGACAAACCCGTTTCGATTCAGGACTTGGACGCGTGTCATTCGCCATTTACCAGTCGAAATGATCGAACGAGTCATCGAAAACTGGACTCAACGGATGGACCATCTGAGACGTAGCCGCGGCCAACATTTGATAGACATAACCTTCAAAAAATAAATGCCAAAGAATGTTCTTTCAAATGATAATAAACATTCCCCATTCAATTTGAATTTTCTGTGTTTTTTTGCTTTAAAAAAGTAGGGACTTTCGAAATTTCGAACACCCCGGTGGCGACAAGGCCGTGCGAATAGTTCGAAAGCAAAAACTACAGGAAGTGCTCAGTAGTAGAGCCAACGACAAGTAGATGTGCGCGAGCATAGTGCAAAAACAACGACTAATAGTGATGTGCACGATAGTATCGCCGAACAAAGACTACATTACTCTCAGAGTGCTCGACAACGACTGGTGAGCGCAAAGGCTTGTTAGAAGTGTAAGGCTCCTTAAAAGGTGCGGGGAAAGAGAGAGAGACACCCGAGAATAATGCAATGCCGCCACACAACAACCATCGCCCAGTGGCAATCCGCACTCTTAACACATCCTTACTAAGCGAATAAAGTCGCCGAAGAGTGATGTAGAGGCTTTCCCAGTGATGTCAATAAGCGACCGGTATTGATCAGGCTGGGGAAGTTGAGACAATACTGCGTACATGAACGTTACAGGCCACAATGCAACATCCGACGATGTTACAATATAAAGGAAATAAACTACAACTAATATTAGTTCAGTTAAATAGGAAGGAACGTAAATTCAGTTTCTTAGTGAGCTTTAAAAAAAATTAAAATCGTATTTCAATGTTATATTAAGAATTTGTAAAATAATGAATATAGGCGAGGTGATTCTAACATAATCAGTTCCGATTTCGAAAAAAGTTTGATTTTATGTAGACTCCGACGTAAAAACCTGATGACGAAAATTTCTATTAATTCGAATTCAAATAATTTATAAATTCATGAGATGTGACCGTTTATAAAAAGCGAGGCGGGTGTCAAATGTGACCACCAAACAAATTAAAATAGAGGTGCGACGAAAACTACAAACGAAGGTGAGTCTTGCAAGTAATAAACGATATTAAACCTACAAGGTGTGATGGATTTCAAGTTCGGTTCTCAGACCAACGATTGATATTCCCGAAAGGCAGAACATTTTTTGCTTCCGAATTACACGTTCTATTGCCAGTCAAAAAAATTTTCGGATACAAATCAGCACCAAGTATAACGGCGATTGTCCAAAGAATCAGCCAATCACAGATTGGCCAGACAAGATTGGCGGATGGTAGCAACCGAAGGCGATGACGAATTGACAGAAATGTTCGAAAGAACAAGGTCTATCGGTTCTAAGACGCGCGTATGGTCAAGGAGAGTCGAAACTCCCAGACGTTACCGAAAGCCGTCTGTAATTATTGACGTCTCGGAAGATGGGTCAATAAGCCCGAGAAGGGTACGCAATATCCAGGTGAATGCCATACACGGTAACAGTCCCCAAGAGCACAATTCTATCTTTGGTGGTATGAAATACCACTGCATGTCCTCGTGAAAGACAGTTCACGCAGCACCCATGCTTTTTTATGGCCGGAAATCAAGCACTAACCGGATGGTTCTTGAATCGAGAACAAGAACGCAATACATGACTGCTGGGAACAAAGCACACAACAGGTGATGAAGGTGACCGGGAAAGACTTGAAAGGGACACATTCGTAGAATGCAAAGTGGTGTCCTTCACCACGGGCTTTTTCCTAGAGTCAAGACCCCTGAGCTCCCGAAGACAGTCTGAATTCTTTCCGTGAGTCCTGCCAGGGGATTGGGGGCGACTTATTTTTTACACTCTGTTACCACAGAGTAACAGCAAGTTTCGGCAAACGACGGAGGCATTGAAAGACCAATATGGGATCCCAATGGTCAGTTACGAAGTCGTAGACTGCCATTGTCAAAAGACACTCATTTATTCCACGTTGCATTGTCTATAAACCCGAGTTAGTCTCGCGGTCTGGCACGGGAAGATCAAAGACGAGCTTTAGTTTCTTTTCCGTTGGCTAATCGTTTACACTTATTTCCATATGTCAGATTGAATCAACTGATTCGTTACGCTACGGGGGCGTTACGGTTACGTTTGCCTAAAGGCTGGGTTAAGCAAACTTAACCGTAACTTAACTTTAGCGCAGTCGTAACTTTGGCCGCTGAAGCAATTACCCAAAACTTGAAAAACGTGCCATATGTCTCAGACATTCACAACTAACATTGTAAAATCCTTATATTATTTTCTTGCTCTTATTTTAATATTTTATTACATATTTATCATTCCATTTCAAAAGTTTCACATAAGTGCCTTCTTTTTTCGTTGTTTTGCTGATTTTGTATGCAAATGCAAGTAAACGTACCGTCCAAATCAAATTTCAGCAGATTCAGTTGTCCGTTTAAGTTTCGGTGGCTATTCGTTTACACTGATTTCCATATGTCAGATCGAATCAGTTTATTTGTTACGCTACGGGTGCGTTACGGTTACGTTTGCTTAACCTAGCCTTTTTTGTATATTCCGCATTATTGTAATTCCCATCTCTAAAAGCTTAAATAAAACAGAAACACTGTTCAACCATCTTGCATTAGAAAAGGCGCGAAAGGTGGCGTGGGTTAACAAACATAAAATTACCAGCATTTCAGGTTTTATTACGTGCTCTCGTTGACTTCGTTAATCGAATCGGTCGATTGCATTTCCTCCGACCGACAGCTTCTGCATCTCTCGCCCACAACTTCGCCGTGTATTTTGTTGTTGTTTGTTTACTCGCGAAAAAATACTCACGTAGATTCCCACATACTCGAATAAAGCGGTCGACGTCACTTGAGCTCGGTTTCAGTCTTCTACTGCCCTTGCCGACCGAACATATATACCCCAGTAGGAAAAATAGTCGAAACAGACAATTACGTCTTTAAAAAATAAATTAAATATTTTTGGTCGTGCTATTTTTGGGAAGAGCGGTGGGTTGTACACTACTCTTTATTTATTTTCGGTAATAAACGACACCGTACACCCTGCATTTTGCAAATTTTCGTAACAAAATTGTATATTATTTTTTTCGTTCACGCTCTTCTAGCTAATAATTTCTTGCTGACTACTTCGTTGTTTAATCTTTGCACTCTACAGTCACCCAACGGTCAGTCTAGTTGATCAAAATAAAAATTTAATTATTTTTTTTTAATTTTTTGTCGTTTTTCTTGTGGTTTATCTCATTTTGTTTAGTCGTGTACTTCCGAGTACCCTACATTCGGTTGAAATTTTATATCCATGGGGATTTCGTTGGCCTACGTTTCGAGACTTCTTTTCGGCGATATTTATAAAAAATTCGCATCTTAGGTTGTTTGGACCATCACCTGGTCCAAAAAACCAGCGGTGAGGCAAGGGAAATAGTCTCGAGATTTCCTCTCAACAACAGGAACTTCGCTTTAGCTGGAAAGCATTTGAAGATGCATGTGACAACAAACGCATAACGCTACGAATCAGTTGATTCAATCTGACATATGGAAATTAGTGTAAACGATTAGCCAACGGAAACGAAACGTGAACGGACGGCTAAATCTGCTGAAATTTGATTTGAAATACGTGCACTTGCAAACAACATTTTTAAAATAATGAAAAAAGAATAAATTTATGCGAAACTTTTGAAAAATAATGATAAATAAATAATAAAATGATAAATTAGTAGCAAATAAATATAAAATAAAATTAATTTGATGCTGTTTTTGTTGTGAATGTCTGAGCGATTCAGCACGTTTTTCAAGTTTTGAGTAATTGCTTCAGCGGGCAACGTTAGGTTAGGCTGCAGAGAGGAGACGTATAAACGTCTCATGTCCATGGGCATACACTTAAGCGAGTGGTTCGACCAGTTGTGCGCTCCTTTATTTATAATTTCTTTATACCTCACGAGTTAGAGAAAATCGGTACTAGACACGAATTTTCTCAGTATCTCCCAGTCATATTCTCTGAGATGAGTCAAGTCTGGTAATATGTCGGACCCGAAATGTTGGGATTTTGCATGTGTGAAAGCCGGGCAGTGACACAAGGTTAGGTTTAGGTTTAGGTTAGGGTGGCAGCCGTATTTTTTTACAAGCTCACATAGACCAGTTTAGGTCCCTAGTGTTACCACGGGCTGAAATGCCCCTCATCGAAACCAACCTGTTTGATATATAAATTTATCGATAGTACGAATATCAGTATAGAAAGATCTGTTAGGCTGCCTAAAAAGGCCGACCCCAGTATGTCCAGTCGGCGTTTACTCAAAGCGGGACAGTCGCAAAGCAAGTGCTCAATGCTCTCCACTTCTTCCTCATCTCCACAGCTTCGGCAGAAGTCATTGGAGTCAATACCCAATCTTTTGGCGTGTTCGCCGATCAAGCAGTGTCCCGTCAGAACCTTTACTAACGTAGACAATCGTTTCCTCTCTAGTGCGAGAAGATATTTTGACCTTTTCAGGTCATACCTTGGCCAGATTTGTCTAGCTACCCTGCAGGTGCCGATTTCTGTCCATCTTTCGTTGGACTGCCTGATTGCCTCTTGCCTAAGCCAAAGCTTGCACGTGGATAGTGGCGCACCAATATATGCAAATTCTTCGAGAATTTGTAATGTCGTCCCTTTCCTAGCAAGTTCATCGGCTTTGCAGTTCCCCGGGATATCCCTATGCCCAGGCACCCATATGAGGTGTATATTAAACTGCTCAGCCATCTCGTTAAGAGATCTGCGGCAGTCGAGGGCTGTTTGTGAATTTAGGGATGTTGCCTCCAGAGAATTGATGGCAGCCTGGCTGTCCGAGTAAATGACAACGCCAGTGTTGGTTACTATGTTGCGACTCAGCCACTTGGCGACTTCCCATATTGCCATTATTTCGGCTTGATAGACACTGCAGGTATCTGGTAGTCTGTGAGCTATATCCAGACTAACTTCTTCACAGTGTACTCCGAAGCCAACCTTTTCATCAAGCTTCGAACCATCCGTGTAAAAGTGGAGATGGTTTCTATTACCTGGTATTCTGCCGACCCATTCGTCTCTGGCGGGAATCATAGTGATGTAATTTCTCTCGAAGGTGTACACAGTTGGTATATAGTCCACTCGGTCGGTTACCATAGCACTACACTTTGATATCCTCATGTGACCATAGTTCTTGTACCTCCACAGTGATAGGCAGTTTAATCTTATTGCCGCTTTGGTTGCAACTTCTCTCGCCACAATATTAATCGGCAGTATATGGAGTAGGGCTTGTAGAGACTCGGTCGCTGTAGTCCTTAAGGCTCCGCTTATGCTCAGGCAGGCAGTTCTCTGAACCTTTGTTAGTAGGTTGGTAATGGTTAGTTTGTCAGTTGCCGTCCACCATACCACAATACCGTATAACAGTATTGGACGAACTACTGCTATATATATCCAGTGGACGATTTTAGGAGAGAGTCCCCACCGCGACCCTACAGCCTTTTTGCAGGAATATAAGGCGACGTTGGCCTTCCTTACACGTTCCAATACGTTAAGTCTAAATAACATTTTCCTATCTAGAATTATTCCTAAAAATTTTGCACTTTCAGAAAAGACTAGATCTGTTCCATTTATCCGAGGTGGAGGGTCCACATGTGGGACATTATTCATCCTAGTAAAGAGAACCAATTCTGTCTTGTTGGGGTTAACACCCAAACCGCTGCTTCTGGCCCATCTAACCAACTTGTTCAGAGCCACCTGTAGGATGTCTCTGAGGACGTTCACGAATTTGCCACTCACTGCGATTGCCACGTCGTCCGCATATGCCACGACCTTGCAGCCACAACGTTCTAGCTCTAGCAGGATTTCATTCACCGCTAGGTTCCAAATTAGTGGAGACAGTACTCCTCCTTGCGGGGTCCCTCTGTTTACATACCTTGTTAGAGTTGTGGACCCTAGACATGCTGTTATGCGTCTTCTGGTGAGCAGACTTTGAATTAGTCTAATCAAACTATTGTTAACTTTTAGATGTGACAGTGCCGCAATTACCGCATCTGAGTGAATGTTGTTAAAAGCCCCTTCTATGTCAAGAAATGCCACCATGGTGAATTCCTTGAAATGCAGGGACGATTCGATAGTGCTCACAAGTTCGTGCAGGGCTGATTCTGTAGACTTGCCCTTATTGTAGGCATGTTGGTTCCCCGACAGGAGTTTTGTATCCAGGTTTTCCCTAATGAAATGATCTAAAAGTCTTTCCAGACCTTTCAATAGGAAGGATGATAGGCTAATTGGTCTGAAGTCTTTTGGCCTAGTGTGTGATATCTTTCCCGCTTTAGGTATGAATACCACTTTGGTATCCCTCCACCGATTAGGGACTTATGAAAGCCTGATACAGCCTACATAAATTTTCTCCAGCCAGGGGATAATGTACTTTAACATTTTCTGCATTTCTGCTGGAGTGATGCCATCTGGTCCAGGTGACTTGAAGGGCTCAAAGCTGTTAATAGCCCAGCTTATTCTGGATCTCTCAGTCAAGAAGCTAGCGACGCTCGCAGTCCACTCGCACTCCTGTTGGTCCTGCTGATCCTCGGGTTCTGTTACAGAGTTGCCCGGGAAATGTGTGTCGAGCAGTACATTGAGCGACTGCTCGCTGTTTTGGTCCAGTTATTTGCCTCATCCTGTAAATATCCCACTGTACAGGGTGAAGCAGATAATATCTTCCTCAGCCTAGCGGCGTCGGAGACCTTTTCCACTTCACCACAGAAGGTATACCAAGAGCGCCTTTGCGCCTTTCTAAGCTCCTTCTTATAGATCTTGAGTTGCTCTTTATAGGCATCCCAATCATTAGCGACCCCAGTAGATTTAGCCTTATTGAATAGCTTGTTGCAGGTCTTTTTCATAGCCGTTAGCTCAGAAGTCCACCATTGGGGTTTAGTTTTACCCTTGTACCTTGTTTTCGGACAGGCTTCTTCAAGGGAACTATTGAATGATGTGGTGATATGATCGACCAGATTATCCAGACCGGCTTTGTCATTCGGTTCGTACAGAAGTTTAGAGTTGAGGACTTTCTTGAAATTCTTCTCATACAGGTGCCACTTTGTCTTCCTTACATTTCTGTGGACGGCAGGTTTAGGCGCTTTTTCCGCGAGTTTGAACTCAATATAATGGTGATCTGAGAATGAGTGGTCGTCCAGTACATTCCACCCAATAATTTTGTCTGACAGCCGGTCAGTAGCAAACGTTACGTCGAGTACTTCTTGTCTGTCTTTAATTGTGAAGGTCGGTTTATTACCTATATTACAAATACTAAGGTTGGTAGTTAGAATAAAGTCAAGAAGCGAATCACCCCTATTGTTTATATCCGTACTACCCCAGATAGTATGATGAGCGTTCGTGTCTGCGCCAATAATCAGCTCGATCTCGTCAGACGTTGCTTCTTCCACTACTTCCCTGAATAGAGCAGTCGGTACTACAGATTCATAAGGCAAGTAGCTGGAGACCACCCAATATATGCGATTACCGATCTCCAGGCTAGCAGCTGTTTGGTCTTTACCACTTAAATTAGTCAGGAGAAAGATACTTAGATCTTTCCTGGCCAAAATGCAGGTTCTTGGAGTGCCTTCACAGTTGGCCACAAGCAGTTTAAAGTTGGGTGTCCTAATACCGCACACCCTTCCTCCCACTACGTGGGGCTCCTGTATCAGGACGATGTCTACTGCGCCTGTGGACAGGCGCAGCAATAGAGCCGCTGAGGCTGCTTTAGCGTGATGGAGGTTAATCTGTAGAATTCTTACCATCATTGGTAATTGACAGATTAACATCCACCCCGACAAGGGTGTTATCGAACTCTTCGTCCGTATCGTCGAGAAGCATGTCCCCGCCAGATGCGTCAAAGAGTCCGGAGACTCCCCTCAGCCTCTCTGTGTCCGAAGTAGAGCTTTTGTCCTCAGAGAAGGACGTTACAGATCTTCTGTTAGAGTTGGAGTCACCAGAAATAATAGGCGTGGGTACCTCCGCACTTCCAGGAAGTGCCACGGTGGACGACTCACCTTCTGCAGTGGGAGCTATATCCTGCTTGTATATCTTCAAGACTATAGTCTCGAAGCCATATTGTAGGGTTGCACTCGCACCTTGTATATGGGAGGTGGATTCAGCGTTTAGGATAAGATTGACCTGCCGCTTTTTACCATCCGCCTCACCCACCTTGCTGATTCTCCAATTATGGGCCGGCAGACCAGGATTGGAATCTTTTATTATTTCTAAGATGTCAGCCGGGTTGGAGGGCTCTTCTGTAACCCAGGTGATGGCTCTAGGGTGACTAGGGATGTTGTTTTTTTCGACAACATCCAACTGGGCACCCGGCCACACCTCACCCGCCCGACTCAGAGCAGCCTTATACAGGTCTACTGATCTGGCATCACCGAAATATAAGAGCTTTACTCTCCCCTGATGCCATCCTGCATCGTTACAGATTGGTGGTTTGCCCGGCATTTCTCTACGGACATCGAGGTAGTGAGCCATAATGGCTGATTGTACATGACTCCATTTGTCCTTGAGGATGGATCCATCCTCACTACTTCTGTCTATAACAGCCATCACTAGACTCTCCTTCGCCACTTCATTGAAGGGCTTGGTGAGTGTCCTGTTGATGGTGACATTAGGGCCTCTTGCCTTTTTCGAAGGCAAGGGTTCATCAGGTGATCTGATTCGTTTTACTTTATTAGCCGTTAACACAGCTGAATTTGTGGCTCTTTCAGCCGACTCATTGGCCTTAGAAGCATCTATGACGCCTTTAGCCCAGGTAAGTGACTCTTTTTGTTTTTCGGTAAGAGCCGAAACCTCAACAGCCTCCAACTTCGTCAAAACTCTGAGCGCTACACGATGCTCATTGTGCTTCCGTTTTGACGGTCGGACATGACGTTTACCCCTCACCGCACCACCTGTTGTGAGTACTTGGGGGAGATTTTCACCATTTTTGGTGTGGTCGGCTTTGGCCAAGACCAACGGACGGACAGTCGGACGATTGGGGAACCGCGCTCCATCGGAACACGAAGGCATCCCCGTCAAGAGAATTTATTTTTATTTTGTCTGTATTAGACCGTAATAGGTACTACGATGTAGGCCTTACAGACTTTGTACAGATTTTTGCTATTGCGTAATAGGTACTGGTAACTATCCGCTATGTGATAAACACGTCCGTTCACTGCGAAAGGGAAATAGTCTCGAGATTTCCTCTCAACAACAGGAACTTCGCTTTAGCTGGAAAGCATTTGAAGATGCATGTGACAACAAACGCATAACGCTACGAATCAGTTGATTCAATCTGACATATGGAAATCAGTGTAAACGATTAGCCAACGGAAACGAAACGTGAACGGACGGCTAAATCTGCTGAAATTTGATTTGAAATACGTGCATTTGCAAACAACATTTTTAAAATAATGAAAAAAGAATAACGAAACTCTTGAAAAATAATGATAAATAAATAATAAAATGATAAATTAGTAGCAAATAAATATAAAATAAAATTAATTTGTTGCTGTTTTTGTTGTGAATGTCTGAGCGATACAGCACGTTTTTCAAGTTTTGAGTAATTGCTTCAGCGGGCAACGTTAGGTTAGGCTGCAGAGAGGAGACGTATAAACGTCTCATGTCCATGGGCATACACTTAAGCGAGTGGTTCGACCAGTTGTGCGCTCCTTTATTTATAATTTCTTTATACCTCACGAGTTAGAGAAAATCGGTACTAGACACGAATTTTCTCAGTATCTCCCAGTCATATTCTCTGAGATGAGTCAAGTCTGGTAATATGTCGGACCCGAAATGTTGGGATTTTGCATGTGTGAAAGCCGGGCAGTGACACAAAATGTTCCATCTTTTCGATGTTTCCCCTGCATTCGTCGTTTCCTGCTAGTCCTATGCGATGGAGATGTGCTTGTAGGCTTGAGTGTCCCGTTAGAACACACATATTACTAATATCGATATTGTTTAGTTTCAGAAAACCACTTGTTTTTTTTCATTTGGGTCACCCCACAGAATCTTTGCAGTTGCTCCTACTGTTGCGCTATTCCACACAGTTTTGTGAGCCATCGCTGCGGGCAACTTTAAGGCGGCGCTAAAGTTAAACTATTGTTTTAATAATTTAACGCGAACAAAACAAACCGAAATGAAATATTAAATAATTTAAATCGAACAAAAACATCCGAAATAAATATTAATGTTTTGTATTGGATTATAATTATTTAGATTTAAAGGGTTTTCCAACAAGAGGTGTTATTTTGGTATTCAAAGATAAATGCCATTTTCGAGATAAATGATCGGATGATTATTTCATTACAAAGAGGAGGGTATGCCGTTAATAATGAAAAACAACATCAACCAAATGTCCAACACGACCACGCTTACAGGACCATATCCTTTTCATGAAATTTCCCATAACCTAATCGCAAAGTGGCTGCCCTATGTCTTCGATAGCCTCACGAATTCTATCTTTGAGGTCTTGAATCGACGCTGGGCGGTTGGAGTAGACCTTATCTTTCACGTGGTCCGAAAGGAAGAAGTCGCAAGGTGTTACATCACAAGATCTCGGCGGCCAATTGTGATCACCTCTTCGAGAGATAACACGGTCCGGAAACTTTTCCCGTAACATAGCAATGGTTTCGTTGCTTGTGTGGCACGTAGCGCCGTCTTGTTGAAAGTAGACGTTGTCCAGATCAATACCATCCCACTCCGACCATAAAAAAATCATTAATCATCTCTCGATAGCGCAATCCATTCACCGTAACTGTTGCTCCAACCTCATTTTCGGAAAAGTAAGGTCCAATGACCCCGCCGGACCATAAATCGCACCAAACACTCACACGTTGAGGATGGTGAGGCTTCTCACAATTTTGCTTGTTGACGTAGGCACCGAGGTGGAAATGGGCCTCATTAGTCAAGATGATTTTTCGATGATTTTCGAATTTTAATAATTTCAATCCTTTGTTGAATCGTGTATCGTTCCATTTTTAGTAATGGCGTAGTTTCTACTTGTCAAATGTCAAAGAATAAAAGATTCAAAAGTGACAGCTGCCGAAATACCGGGTGATTCAAAATAACACCTCTTGTAAGAAGGACAAAGTGGACTGTATTTTTGGGGAAACTTTGAGAGTACTCGATAGTCGACTAATGTTATACTGTAGGTTATATTTGTAATTTATTTAAACAAAAAACAACTCGTGGCGCTCACTAGGCTTAACTGATTTACTTCGGAGTTAATGATGATGAAGTTGACGCTGCAATTGTTTTCCGATGAGATGTAATGGGGGTTGTTGAAGAACCGATGTTTCCGTAAGAACAACAAAAATCAAGCTAAGAGCAGCTTCTATCCAACTTGATGCGACCAAATGTTAAGGTGTGGGGTTTGCTAGTAGGGGAGGTGAGGGTAGGCGATGCGACAAAATCCCTTCTATGACAAACTCCAATAAGAATGAACTATAAGAACATTGTCAGTGGGGGGACGATGTGTGTGTTCACGTATGTAGTGCCCGATGTTGGCGATGCAGTAATGCAAAGGGCGAAATAGAGAAGAAAATTAATAAAACACAAGAGTTCAGTATTTTTTGTTATAATAAAGGTAGAGCTTTATTTTGTATTTATTGTAACGTATATTACCATGTATCAGGGTGGCGACAAGGCCGGTGCGAATAGTTCGATAGCAAAACCTACCAGAAGTGCTCAGCAGTATGTAGAGTAAAAACCAAACAGATGTACAAGCAGAATCAACAGCGGAACCTTGTAACGTCTGACAAAAAAAATGGAAAATAAGCGGATATTCGAATAATTTATCATTATCATTTATTTATTATTATTTAGTACTTTATGTTAATATTTAATCTATTATTATATATTTAATTAATTATAATTACAAATAAATTAGAAAAATACAAATTTTCACCATTTCTTTAAATAAACAGTGATTTCATTTTTGAGGAGTATATATTGTGCGTATTATAGTATCGAGTATATGCAACTTTAGCTAGTCATGTTATTTACCGTAGGAAAGGTAAATTTATCTAGTTTTTGGCTTTGAGTTTCAATTTAAGATTTCACAAACACGTTAGCCACTTACGCAATAATACCAAATAAATTGCAAAAAAACAAAAACGTGATTTCGAGATACCAAACCTTTATTTATTGCAAGTCCCATCCCATAAATTCTTTTTAGGCTATCAAAGCAAATGGCATAAGCTTTCGCGTGAGCAATGAAGTGGTAATGATGATTCCAAAACGACACGTAACAATATCTAAAGCCAACCTTTTCATCAAGCTTCGAACCATCCGTACAGAAGTGAAGATGGTTTTTATTACATGGTATTCTGCCAACGCATTCATCTCTGGCTGGTATGATAGTGATGTTGTTCCTCTTGAAGGTGTACACCGTTTGTATATAGCCCACTCGGTCGATTACCATAGCACTACACTGCGATATCCTCATGTGACCTTTGATCTTGTACCTCCACATTGATAGGCATTTCAATCTCAGTATATGTATTTCCAATGGACGATTTTAGGAGAAAGGCCCCACAGCGACCCTACCTTCTGCAGGAATATAAGTCAACGTTGGCCTTCCTTACACGTTCCAGTACGTTAAGTCTGAATAACAGTTTCCTATCTAAAATTATTACTTAATTATACCCTACACCACACTGTGGTACAGGGTATTATAACTTTGTGCATTTGTTTGTAACACCCAAAAGGAGAAGAAATAGACCCATCGTTTATTATACCGATCGACTTAGAATCACTTTCTGAGTTGATTTAGCTATGTCCGTCTGTCCGTCTGTCTGTCTGTCTGTCTGTCCGTCTGTCTGTCTGTCCGTCTGTCTGTCTGTGCATGTATTCTTGTAATCAAAGTACAGGTCGCAATTATGGCCCGATCTCGACGAAACTTTACACACATCTTTTTTTTGGCCCAAGGACGATCCCTATTGAATTTGGTTAAAATCGGTTCAGATTTAGATATAGCCCCCATATATATGT
This sequence comes from Eudasyphora cyanicolor, assembly GCA_963930755.1. NCBI lineage: Eukaryota > Metazoa > Arthropoda > Insecta > Diptera > Muscidae > Eudasyphora > Eudasyphora cyanicolor. Next base: position 136,285,810 of record OZ005734.1, read on the forward strand.
TAGCCCCGATTTGACATGTAAGCGCTGTAAAAACTTTATTTTATATCCGATCAGTATGAAATTCCGCAGAAAGAGGTTTCTTATTATATGAATGAACACTATTAAATTTGGAAGAAATCGGTTCAGATTTAGATATAGCACCCATACATACGTTACCCCCGATTTGACATGTAAGCGCCGTAAAAACTTTATTTTATATCCGATCAGTATGAAATTCGGCAGAAAGAGGTTTCTTATTATATGGATGAACACTATTAAATTTGGAAGAAATCGGTTCAGATTTAGATATAGCCCCCATATATATGTTACCCCCGATTTGACCTATAAGCGCTGTAAAAACTGTATTTTATATCCGATCAGTGCGAAATTCGGCAGAAAGAGGTTTCTTATTACATGAAGGAATACTGCTAAATTTGGAGAAAATCGGTTCAGATTTAGATATAGCTCCCATATATATGTTACCCCCGATTTGACATGTAAGCGCTGTAGAGACTGTATTTTATATCCGATCAGTACGAAATTCGACAGAAGGAGGTCTTTTTACATGAATAAGTATTCAGGGAAGATCGGATCAGATTTACATTAAAGCTCCATATATATGTTCCTCCTGATTTGGTATCAAACCGCTATAGAAGTTGTATTTTACTTCCGATCATTAAAATTTTCCAGAAAGATGTTTCTCACTTTAGGAACGAATATTGCTTAATTTAGCGATTATCGTTTCAGAATTAGAATACGTTTCTACCCATTTACCAATTATTCCAAATTATGACAATGACCCTTATCGCATTGTTAGGGAGGTGTAGGGTATTATATAGTCGGCCCCGCCCGACTTTCTGCCTTTCCTTACTGGTTTTTAATTAGATCTGTTCCATTTATCCGAGGAGGAGGGTCCTCATGTGGGACATTATTCATCCTGGTAAAGTGAACCAATTCTGTCTTGTTTGTGTTAACGCCCAAACCGCTGCTTCTGGCCCATCTAGCCAACATGTTCAGAGCCACCTTGTAACGGACAAAATGTTATTTTATCCGCACATAGCCATTTATTACCACTGTGCATTGACATTCTCTCTAAGTTAGCCACTACGATCCCCCATTGACGTCACCAAACGCAATAGCAAGTGCATCCACCATCACCACTGTCCTAAGCCATCACAGCGAACACACGCACGCACCCACATACAACCATTGACAGCCACAGCCACTGAGAATGAATATATGGCTATGCTTATACTTTCATGTTCCGGGTGTAACATTAAAGTAAATTAAAATACACGCTGTGCATATAATTCTCGTTGACTTTGTATAGCCAGTCGTATAAGGTGCTGACGTTTTTCAGTCAATGGTGTAGATCAACGGAGCTACCAACCGAGTTGAACGACAAGTGGCATAGTCCGCAGTCCGAATACTTAACCCGAAGCAACAGAGATCCGCCCCAATAGTCCTCTTCAGGGCTAGTAGTAGTAGAACAGTCCTCTTCAGGACTAGTAGTTGTAGAACGGTCCTTTTCCGGGCTTTAACGCGGTTCGCCCGCTTACGCGATTCGCTCGCTTACGAGGTCCGCCCTCTTACGCCGTAAGACTGCACACGTGGTCAGCCCGCTTACGCGGTTCGCCCGCTTACGAGGTTCACCCTCTTACGCGTTTCGCCCTCTTACGCGGTTCGCCCGCTTACGCGATTCGCTCGCTTACGCCATTAGCTCGCTTACGCGGTTTGCCCGCATACGCAATTCGCTCGCCTACGCGGTTCGCCCGCTTCTCAATTAACAACTGTCTTTATGCCACTTCTCACTAAATAAAATCGTCTGTTCCGTTCGCAGGTTGCCGCCGAAGATCAATCCTACTCCACTACACCGAGGACCAAGTCCAGGCCGCATAATTCGCCAAACGCTTGTGCGTCAGAACTGGGTCATTTACAGAAATCTAAAACAACACGCCGCATAATCCGCCAACCGCCTGTGCGTTAGAACTGGGTCATTCATCGAAATTCAAATCAACACACCGCATAATCCGATAACAGCCAGTACGTCGGGTCATCTACCGCCACCGAAACCCGCCACGCGCCTGTGTGGGGCGTCCATCAAGCATCTGTATGAGGCGTCCGTCAAGCGCCACGATAGTTTACATACCACCGTCTTATTGAAGGATAGCCTTCCCTACAATCTTCATCGACCATTATTCTACAATCTACATCTGGAACAGGCAAAAACAAACGCACTAGAGACGTGTACCCATACTCCTGCGTAAAGAGCGAAACTCCGTTCATGCAATGAACTATCCTATATAGAGCGACTCATTATTTGAATAAAATAAAATATTAGTTGTTGTACAAAGAAACACGATAAATAAAACCTGAATTTCGTTGCCCTAAAAAGGGAAAATAGTGTGTTCTCATTTAAGGTGTTTGTGGGTCCTTGAATTGATCCTGGAGGCGGCTGAAATACCTCAGCCTATGAATAAAACCCCGTTACAACCTGTAGGATGTATCTGAGGTCGTTTTCGAATTTGCCACTCACTGTGATTGCCACGTCAACCTAATAAAATAATCTAAAAGTCTTTCAATAGAAAAGAGGATAGGCTAATTGATCTGAAGTATCTTCCCGCACATTTGATGGTCCTGCTTCTCCTCGGGTATTGTTGGTGTGTGTCGAGCAGTACATTAAGCGACTGCTCGCTGTTTTTTGTCCTGTTATTTGCCTCATCCTGCATATTACCCACTGTACAGGGTGAGGCGGCCTTGCTAAGATACTTCTCATAGATTTCGCCCTGTTGAATAGCTTGTTGGAGGTCGTTTTCCTAGCCGTTAGCTCAGAAGTCCACTATTGAGCTTTAGTTTTACTCTTGTTCTTTGTTTTTGGACAGGCTTCTTCAAGGAAACTATCGAATGATGTCGTGATAAGCCCGCCCAGAATATCCAGACCGGATTTGTCACATGTATGTGAACGGCAGATTACGGCGCTTTTTCGGCGAGTTTGAACTCTATATAATGGTGATCTGAGAATGAGTGGTCGTTCATTCTGTTTAAATTGTAAAGGTCAGTTTATTGCCTATGTTACAAATAGTTAGAATGTTTATATCCATACTACCCCAGATAGTATGATGAGGTTCGCGTCTGCGCTAGGGTTGTCAGACGGGCTGGAATGAGCTGGATTTTCCAGATTTTTCAAACCAATTCCAGTTACAAGCTTTTGAATAATTTTTCTAGCTAAATCGAAAATTTTAATTTTTAAAGAAAAAACTCTGCACAATAAAACTAAGTTTTTTTAAATGTCCTTTTCAAAAAAAACATTAATACTAAAACTAAAGTATGATAATGTATGTACACCAAAGGAGAAAATAATAGTACAAGGCATTTTTCCCTATAAGCTTATCACAGATTTGTGGGCTCAACACTGATAATTTGACAGTTGCTAACAGCAATATAACAATGAATATAATGTCTGCTCCTTTACCTACTACATTTTACTATTTCAACAATTTGTTTCCATATTGTTGTTGTAAAAATGGTAAAAAGTAGTAAGTAAAGAAACAAACATATATATACTTGTAAATTGCAAGGAAATAGTTCGTCAACTATACTATATTGATTTTAGTACAAACATGGAGAACAACGGGAAAGCTGGACCCTCTAAAAAAGAAAATTTACAACCAAATTTCTGTTTTAAACCTAAAAAAATCACTTTTGTCATGGAATGCTTTATCCGATTTTTGTTGTCTTTATAAAGCGTTTGACCAACTGCCAAAACATATTCCGATTGATAAGATGACCAACTGCCAAAACATATTCCGATTGGTAAGATATGGTCAAGTTTTTTCAAAACATTTAATTATGTAATGTTGAGAATTTATATAAAATAATATCATTTGTATTTTCTATTCCCGTCGGTAATTATTTTTTTGAATAATCCTTCAGCATAATAAATAATATAGAGCGCCCCAGGAGGTGAGTTGGTAGCGTGCTCGCTTATGTATTTTGGGGTCGTGGGTTCCATTCCCAACAGAGGCTCTGGTCTGTCGCTGTAAAAAATCTAGCCACTTGGTCTTTGTAACCCGGCTTTCCCTGGACCGTAAAATTGGAATAAAAAAGATATATATTCCAACGAAAGGAAAGTCTTTCGACCTTGTAAGATCAGACTGAATTTTGATGAAAACTGTAAGCTTTTTTCAATAAAATCTGTTTCGAAATGTACAAAATACATGTAACAAAATAAATAAATTTAAATTCTGAAATTGGTCTCAATAATATTGAGTTTTATGCAAAGGACTATATTTGATATTGATCTCAATAATGAAAAGACTGAATATTTTGTTATTCGTTTAAACCGAATTTATCAATAATTTGCAATTTCTTCATTAGCCCAGATTTTTCTTCTAAAATCCAGCTATTTTTTCGTAAATCCAGCTAAGGGCAATTTGAATCTGGCACCCCTAGTCTGTGCCAATAATCAGCTCGAGCTCATCAGACGTTACTTATTCTACTACTTCCCTGAAGAGAGCTGTCGACGCTACAGCTTAGGTTAGGGTGGTAGCCGTATTTTTTTACAAGCTCACATATACCAGTTTAGGTCCCTAGTATCTCCATGGGCTGAAATGCCCCTCATCGAAACCAACCAACAATACAAATTTATCGATAGTACGAATATCGGTGCTGGAAAGGCCGACCCCAGTATGTCCAGTCGTCGTTTACTCAGAGCGGGGTATTCACATAGCAAGTGCTCAATCTTGCTTCTTCCTCATCCCCACAGCTTCTGCAGAAGTTATTAGGGTCAATACCCAATCTTTTGGCGTGTTCGCCGATCAAGCAGTGACCCGTCTGAACTGATACTAACGTAGGCACTTTTTGCCTCTCTATTGCGGGGTGCTATTTTGATCTTCTCAGGTCATACCTTTCCCAGATTTGTCTAGCTACCCCGCAGGTGCCGATTTCACCCATATGAGGTGTATATTAAACTGCTCAGCCATCCCGTTAAGAGATCTGCGGCAGTCGAGGGCTGTTTGTGAATTTAGGGATGTTGCCTCCAGAGAATTGATGGCAGCCTGGCTGACCGAGTAAATGACAACGCCAGTGTTGGTTACTATGTTGCGACTCAGCCACTTGGCTACTTCTCATATTGCCATTATTTCGGCTTGATAGACACTGCAGGTATCTGGTAGTCTGTGAGCTATATCCAAATTAAGCTTTTCACAGTGTACTCCGAAGATAACCTTTTCATCAAGCTTCGAATCATCCGAGTAAAAGTGGAGATGGTTTATATTACCTGGTATTCTGCCAGCCCATTCATCTCTGGCGGGAATCATAGTGATGTAATTTCTCTCGAAGGTGTACACAGTTGGTATATAGTCCACTCGGTCGGTTACCATACCACAACACTTTGATATCCTCATGTGACCATAGTTCTTGTACCTCCACATTGATAGGCAGTTTAATCTTATTGCCGCTTTGGTTACAACTTCTCCCGCCACAATATTAATCGGCAGTATATGGAGTAGGGCTTGTAGAGACTCGGTCGCTGTAGTCCTTAAGGCTCCGCTTATGCTCAGGCAGGCTGTTCTCTGAACCTTTGTTAGTAGGCTGGTGATTGTTAGTTTGTCAGTTGCCTTCCACCATACTACAATGCCGTATAGCAGTATTGGACGAACTACTGCTGTATATATCGAGTGGACGATTTTAGGAGAGAGGCCCCACCGCGACGCTACAGCCTTTTTGCACGAATATAAGGCGAACTTGGCCTTCCTTACACGTTCCAATACGTTACGTCTAAATAACAGTTTTCTATCTTGAATTATTCCTAAAAATTTTGCACTTTCAGAAAAGACTAGATCTGTTCCATTTATACGAGGTGGAGGGTCCACATGTGGGACATTACTCATACTAGTAAAGAGAACCAATGCAGTCTTGTTTCGGTTTACGCCCAAACCGCTGCTTCTGGCCCATTTAGCCAATTTGGTCAGAGCCACCTGTAGGATGTCTCTGAGCACGTTTACTAATTTGCCACTCACTGCGATTGCCGCGTCGTCCGCATATGTCACGACCTTGCAGCCACAACGTTCTAGATCTAGCAGGATTTCATTCACCGCTAGGTTCCAAATTAGTGGAGACACTACTCCTCCTTGTGGGATCCCTCTGTTTACACACCCTGTAAGAGTTGTAGACCCAAGGCATGCTGTTATGCGTCTTCTGTTGGGCAGACTTTGAATTAGTCTAATCAAACTAGAGTTAACTTTTAGATGTGACAGTGCCGCAATTATTGCATCTGAGTGAATGTTTTTAAAAGCCCCTTCTATGTCAAGAAATGCCACAATGGTGAATTCCTTGAAATGCAGGGACGATTCGATAGTGCTCACAACTTCGAGCAGGGCTGTTTCTATAGACTTCCCCTTGTTGTAAGCATGTTGGTTCACCGACAGGAGTTTTATATCCAGGTTTTCCCTAATAAAATAATCTAAAAGTCTTTCCAGACCTTTCAATAGGAAGGAGGATAGGCTATTTGGTCTGAAGTCTTTTGGCCTAGTGTGTGATATCTTCCCCGCTTTAGGTATGAATACCACTTTATATCCCTCCATCGATTCGGGATGTATGAAAGCCTGATACAGCCTACATAAATGTTCTCTAGCCAAATGTACTTTAACATTTTCTGAATTTCTGCTGGAGTGATGCCGTCTGGTCCAGGTGACTTGAAAGGCTCAATGCTGTAAATAGCTCAGCTTATTCTGGATCTCTCAGTCAACAAGCTAGCAACGCTCGCAGTACACTAGCATTCTTGTTGGTCTGGCTTATATTCGGGTTCTGTTGGCGAGTTCCCTGGGAAATGTGTGTCGAGCAATACATTCAGCGACTGCTCGCTGTTTTTTGTCCAGTTATGTGCTTCATCCTGCAAGTAACTCACAGTACAGGGTGAAGCTGATAGGATTTTCTCAGCCTTGCGGCGTTTATTGGGGTTTAGTTTTACCCTTGTACCTTGTTTTTGGACAGGCTTGTTCAAGGGAACTATTGAATGATGTGGTGGTATGCTCGACCAGATTATCCAGACCGGCTTTGTCATTTGGTTCGTACAGAAGTTTAGAGTTGAGGACTCTCTTGAAATTCTCCTCATACAGGCGCCACTCTGTCTTCCTCACATTTCCGTGGACGGCAGGTTTAAATGCTTTTTCAGCGGGTTTGAACTCAATATAATGGTGATCTGAGAATGAGTGGTCGTCCAGTACATGAGTTCCCATATACGAGTATATCTTGTTGTAATATATTAACATATGCGCTCCAAATAAAGTTTCTTGATTTTCAAATAAAATTTATTTGTTAATAAATATATAATATTTAAAATTTTCTGTTCCAAAAATATATTTTTTTTGAATTCAAACATATCAAAAAAGACGATTTTTGATTGACTTTATCACATTTGGTCAAAAAAAGTGACTGTATTTTGGCTTTTGGTGTATCCTTGGAGCTCCCATTGGAGTAATGTGTTTATAACTATTATAAGTCCATTAATTAAAATATAAAAAAAATCCTTGAGCAATTCATCGCAAGCAGCTCGAAGATTGCAGTAGTCGCTGTACAACATGTTATTTTCCACTGCATTTGAAATTTGTGGAGCTTTTGGAATTTCTTCCAATTTCTCCCACGTTATTAGCAGTTATTAATTGGTGCAATTCGTTCAAAATTGGCATTTCTTGAAAGATGTTAGACAATTTCGAGTGATGGGGAAAGATATAAACACCAGTGATGGAAAAATTACTAATGTACATAACAAGTACATAGGAGAATATAATTTTTGTTGTACTTTCTTTATTATTTTGTTACTGCGCTTTCATTTTCCTTAGGGTAGAGAGTAAATTCTAAAAAGTCGGGATTTTCCCCCTTAATTACTTTAATAATCGGGACTCTGGAAATACGCGAAAAGTCGGGAAAATCTCGACGAATCCCGACCGTGTCGCAACCCTAGATTTGAATAATCTCTAAAAATTATAAAGTAAGTAACTAATTTTTGTTTATTATGGACATCAAAAGGACGAAAATTTCCTTTATTCTTGATTATCCAAAAAGTATATCTTAAATTTTTCCGTTTTATTTTTAAAAATTGCCCACATATTTCACCACAAAATGTAACAATTTCAGGATGGGTCCTCAATGGGTTAAAAAAATTTGAATTAATTAGTGTCCGTCCGTCTGTCAGTTCGACTGAATGGTGCTAATGATAGCTCTGAAAAGGAGTGACCGTATAACTTTCAATTTCGTACGTTATACTATTTTATTCAAGCCCAGTTTACGTTTGATGGACAACCATATTGGCCCACTCTTTGTGGTGCCTCCCCCACAAAGGGTTATATTTTTGTGACATGTTAAAATTTTACCGTGCTCACAACTTCGAGCAGGGCTGTTTCTATAGACTTCCCCTTGTTGTAAGCATGTTGGTTCACCGACAGGAGTTTTATATCCAGGTTTTCCCTAATAAAATAATCTAAAAGTCTTTCCAGACCTTTCAATAGGAAGGAGGATAGGCTATTTGGTCTGAAGTCTTTTGGCCTAGTGTGTGATATCTTCCCCGCTTTAGGTATGAATACCACTTTATATCCCTCCATCGATTCGGGATGTATGAAAGCCTGATACAGCCTACATAAATGTTCTCTAGCCAAATGTACTTTAACATTTTCTGCATTTCTGCTGGAGTGATGCCGTCTGGTCCAGGTGACTTGAAAGGCTCAATGCTGTAAATAGCTCAGCTTATTCTGGATCTCTCAGTCAACAAGCTAGCAACGCTCGCAGTACACTCGCATTCTTGTTGGTCTGGCTTATATTCGGGTTCTGTTGGCGAGTTCCCTGGGAAATGTGTGTCGAGCAATACATTCAGCGACTGCTCGCTGTTTTTTGTCCAGTTATGTGCATCATCCTGCAAGTAACTCACAGTACAGGGTGAAGCTGATAGGATTTTCTCAGCCTTGCGGCGTTTATTGGGGTTTAGTTTTACCCTTGTACCTTGTTTTTGGACAGGCTTGTTCAAGGGAACTATTGAATGATGTGGTGGTATGCTCGACCAGATTATCCAGACCGGCTTTGTCATTTGGTTCGTACAGAAGTTTAGAGTTGAGGACTCTCTTGAAATTCTCCTCATACAGGCGCCACTCTGTCTTCCTCACATTTCCGTGGACGGCAGGTTTAAATGCTTTTTCAGCGGGTTTGAACTCAATATAATGGTGATCTGAGAATGAGTGGTCGTCCAGTACATGAGTTCCCATATACGAGTATATCTTGTTGTAATATATTAACATATGCGCTCCAAATAAAGTTTCTTGATTTTCAAATAAAATTTATTTGTTAATAAATATATAATATTTAAAATTTTCTGTTCCAAAAATATATTTTTTTTGAATTCAAACATATCAAAAAAGACGATTTTTGATTGACTTTATCACATTTGGTCAAAAAAAGTGACTGTATTTTGGCTTTTGGTGTATCCTTGGAGCTCCCATTGGAGTAATGTGTTTATAACTATTATAAGTCCATTAATTAAAATATAAAACCAGTAAGGAAAGGCAGAAAGTCGGGCGGGGCCGACTATATAATACCCTACACCTCCCTAACAATGCGATAAGGGTCATTGCCATAATAATATGGAATAATTGGTAAATGGGTAGAAACATATTATCTAATTCTGAAACGATAATCGCTAAATTAAGCAATATTCGTTCCTAAATTGAGAAACATCTTTCTGGAAAATTTTAATGATCGGAAGTAAAATACAACTTCTATAGCGGTTTGATAACAAATCAGGAGGAACAATCAATATAAATCTGAACCGATCTTCCCTGAATACTCATTCATGTAAAAAGACCTCCTTCTGTCGAATTTCGTACTGATCGCATATAAAATACAGTCTCTACAGCGCCTACATGTCAAATCGGGGGTAACGTATATATGGGGGCTATATCTAAATCTGAACCGATTTTCTCCGAATTTAGCAGTATTCCTTCATGTAATAAGAAACCTCTTTCTGCCAAATTTTGCACTGATCGGATATAAAATACAGTTTTTACAGCGCTTACATGTCAAATCGGGGGTAACATATATATGGTGGCTATATCTGAATCTGAACCGATTTTCTCCGAATTTAGCAGTATTCCTTCATGTAATAAGAAACCTCTCTTTGCCGAATTTCGCACTGATCGGATATAAAATAACATTTTTACAGCGCTTATATGTCAAATCGGGGGTAATGTATATATGGGGGCTGTATCTAAATCTGAACCGATTTCTTCCAAATTTAACATAGTTCATTCATGTAACAAGAAACCTTTTCCTGCCGAATTTCATACTGATCGGATATAAAATAAAGTTTTTACAGCGCTTACATGTCAAATCGGGGCTAACATATATATGGGGGCTATATCTAAATCTGAACCGATTTTAACCAAATTCAATAGGGATCGTCCTTGGGCCAAAAAAAGATATGTGTAAAGTTTCGTCGAGATCGGATCATAATTGCGACCTGTACTTTGATTACAAGAATACATGCACAGACAGACAGACGGACAGACAGACAGACGGACAGACAGACAGACGGACATAGCTAAATCGACTCAGAAAGTGATTCTAAGTCGATCGGTATAATAAACGATGGGTCTATTTCTTCTCCTTTTGGGTGTTACAAACAAATGCACAAAGTTATAATACCCTGTACCACAGTGTGGTGTAGGGTATAAAAAATCCTTGAGCAATTCATCGCAAGCAGCTCGAAGATTGCAGTAGTCGCTGTACAACATGTTATTTTCCACTGCATTTGAAATTTGTGGAGCTTTTGGAATTTCTTCCAATTTCTCCCACGTTATTAGCAGTTATTAATTGGTGCAATTCGTTCAAAATTGGCATTTCTTGAAAGATGTTAGACAATTTCGAGTGATGGGGAAAGATATAAACACCAGTGATGGAAAAATTACTAATGTACATAACAAGTACATAGGAGAATATAATTTTTGTTGTACTTTCTTTATTATTTTGTTACTGCGCTTTCATTTTCCTTAGCGTAGAGAGTAAATTCTAAAAAGTCGGGATTTTCCCCCTTAATTACTTTAATAATCGGGACTCTGGAAATACGCGAAAAGTCGGGAAAATCTCGACGAATCCCGACCGTGTCGCAACCCTAGATTTGAATAATCTCTAAAAATTATAAAGTAAGTAACTAATTTTTGTTTATTATGGACATCAAAAGGACGAAAATTTCCTTTATTCTTGATTATCCAAAAAGTATATCTTAAATTTTTCCGTTTTATTTTTAAAAATTGCCCACATATTTCACCACAAAATGTAACAATTTCAGGATGGGTCCTCAATGGGTTAAAAAAATTTGAATTAATTAGTGTCCGTCCGTCTGTCAGTTCGACTGAATGGTGCTAATGATAGCTCTGAAAAGGAGTGACCGTATAACTTTCAATTTCGTACGTTATACTATTTTATTCAAGCCCAGTTTATGTTTGATGGACAACCATATTGGCCCACTCTTTGTGGTGCCTCCCCCACAAAGGGTTATATTTTTGTGACATGTTAAAATTTTACCGTGCTCACAACTTCGAGCAGGGCTCTTTCTATAGACTTCCCCTTGTTGTAAGCATGTTGGTTCACCGACAGGAGTTTTATATCCAGGTTTTCCCTAATAAAATAATCTAAAAGTCTTTCCAGATCTTTCAATAGGAAGGAGGATAGGCTATTTGGTCTGAAGTCTTTTGGCCTAGTGTGTGATATCTTCCCCGCTTTAGGTATGAATACCACTTTATATCCCTCCATCGATTCGGGATGTATGAAAGCCTGATACAGCCTACATAAATGTTCTCTAGCCAAATGTACTTTAACATTTTCTGCATTTCTGCTGGAGTGATGCCGTCTGATCCAGTTGACTTGAAAGGCTCAATGCTGTAAATAGCTCAGCTTATTCTGGATCTCTCAGTCAACAAGCTAGCAACGCTCGCAGTACACTCGCATTCTTGTTGGTCTGGCTTATATTCGGGTTCTGTTGGCGAGTTCCCTGGGAAATGTGTGTCGAGCAATACATTCAGCGACTGCTCGCTGTTTATACCCTACACCACACTGTGGTACAGGGTATTATAACTTTGTGCATTTGTTTGTAACACCCAAAAGGAGAAGAAATAGACCCATCGTTTATTATACCGATCGACTTAGAATCACTTTCTGAGTTGATTTAGCTATGTCCGTCTGTCCGTCTGTCTGTCTGTCTGTCTGTCCGTCTGTCTGTCTGTCCGTCTGTCTGTCTGTGCATGTATTCTTGTAATCAAAGTACAGGTCGCAATTATGGCCCGATCTCGACGAAACTTTACACACATCTTTTTTTTGGCCCAAGGACGATCCCTATTGAATTTGGTTAAAATCGGTTCAGATTTAGATATAGCCCCCATATATATGTTAGCCCCGATTTGACATGTAAGCGCTGTAAAAACTTTATTTTATATCCGATCAGTATGAAATTCCGCAGAAAGAGGTTTCTTATTATATGAATGAACACTATTAAATTTGGAAGAAATCGGTTCAGATTTAGATATAGCACCCATACATACGTTACCCCCGATTTGACATGTAAGCGCCGTAAAAACTTTATTTTATATCCGATCAGTATGAAATTCGGCAGAAAGAGGTTTCTTATTATATGGATGAACACTATTAAATTTGGAAGAAATCGGTTCAGATTTAGATATAGCCCCCATATATATGTTACCCCCGATTTGACCTATAAGCGCTGTAAAAACTGTATTTTATATCCGATCAGTGCGAAATTCGGCAGAAAGAGGTTTCTTATTACATGAAGGAATACTGCTAAATTTGGAGAAAATCGGTTCAGATTTAGATATAGCTCCCATATATATGTTACCCCCGATTTGACATGTAAGCGCCGTAAAAACTTTATTTTACATCCGATCAGTACGAAATTCGACAGAAGGAGGTCTTTTTACATGAATAAGTATTCAGGGAAGATCGGATCAGATTTACATTAAAGCTCCATATATATGTTCCTCCTGATTTGGTATCAAACCGCTATAGAAGTTGTATTTTACTTCCGATCATTAAAATTTTCCAGAAAGATGTTTCTCACTTTAGGAACGAATATTGCTTAATTTAGCGATTATCGTTTCAGAATTAGAATACGTTTCTACCCATTTACCAATTATTCCAAATTATGACAATGACCCTTATCGCATTGTTAGGGAGGTGTAGGGTATTATATAGTCGGCCCCGCCCGACTTTCTGCCTTTCCTTACTGGTTTTTGTCCAGTTATGTGCTTCATCCTGCAAGTAACTCACAGTACAGGGTGAAGCTGATAGGATTTTCTCAGCCTTGCGGCGTTTATTGGGGTTTAGTTTTACCCTTGTACCTTGTTTTTGGACAGGCTTGTTCAAGGAAACTATTGAATGATGTGGTGGTATGCTCGACCAGATTATCCAGACCGGCTTTGTCATTTGGTTCGTACAGAAGTTTAGAGTTGAGGACTCTCTTGAAATTCTCCTCATACAGGCGCCACTCTGTCTTCCTCACATTTCCGTGGACGGCAGGTTTAAATGCTTTTTCAGCGGGTTTGAACTCAATATAATGGTGATCTGAGAATGAGTGGTCGTCCAGTACATTCCACCCAATAATTTTGTCTGAAAGCCGGTTTTCTGTCTTGAATTGTAAAGGTCGGTTTTTTACCTATGTTACAACTACTTAAGTTGGTAGTTAGAATAAAGTCAAGAAGAGAACCCCTATTGTTTATATCCGTACTACCCCAGATAGTATGATGAGCGTTCGTGTCTGCGCCAATAATCAGCTCGACCTCGTCAGATGTTGCTTCTTCTACAACTTCCCTGAATAGAGCAGTCGGTACTACAGCTTCATAAGGCAAGTAACTGGAGACCACCCAATATATGCGATCTCCAGAAGCAGATGTTTGTTATTAAATATTTAAATTAGCCAGGAGAAAGATCCTGACCAAAATGCAGGTTCTTGGAGTGCCTTCACAGTTGGCCACAAGCAGTTTAAAGTTGGGTGTCCTGATACCGCACACCCTTCCTCTAACTGGGTAGGGCTCTTGTATCAGGACGATGTCTACTGTGGACAGGCGCAGCAAAAGAGCCGCTGAGGCTGCTTTAGCGTGATGGATGTTAATCTGTAGAATTCTTACCATCATTGGTAATTGACATACTAACATCCACCCGGACAAGGGTGTTATCGAACTCTTCGTCCGTATCATCGAGAAGCGTGTCCCCGCCAGATGCTTCCGGAGACTCCCTTCAGCCCCTCTGTGTCAGAAGTAGAGCTTTCGTCCTCAGAGAAGGACGTTACAGATCTTCCGTCAGAGTTGGAGTCATCAGAAATAATGGACGTGGGTATCTCCGCTCTTCCAGAAAGCAGTGTATCAACCACGGTGGACGACTCACCTTCCGCACTGGGAGCTATTAGCTGCTTGTGTACCTTCAAAACTATAGTCTCGAAGCCATATCGTAGGGTTGCACTTGCAGTTATATATGGAAAGTGGATTCCGCGTTAAGGATCAAATTGACCTGGCGCTTTTTACCATCCGCCACCCCCACCTTGCTAATTCTCCAATTATGGGTCGACAGACCAGGATTGGAATCTTTTATTATTTCGAATATGTCAGCCGAGTTGGAGGGCTCTTCTGTAACCCAGGTGATGGCTCTAGGGTGACTAGGGATGTTGTTTTATCGACAACATCCAACAGGGTGACCGCCCACACCTCACCCGCTCGACGCAGAGCAGCCTTATACCGGTCTACTAATCTGGCATCACAGAAATATAAGTGCTTTACTCTCCCCTGATGTCATCCTGCATCGTTGCAGATTGGTGGTTTGTCCGGCATTTCTCTACGGACATCGAGGTAATGAGCCATAATGGCTGATTGCATATGGCTCCATTTGTCCTTGCGGATGGGTCCATCCTCACTACTTCTGCCTATAACGGCCATCACTTCTATCCTTCGCCACTTCATTGGCTTGGTGCGTGTCATGTTAATGGTGACATTAGGGCTTCTTGCAGGGGTTCATCAGGTGATCTGATTCTTTTGACTTTATTAGCCGTTAACACAGTTGAATTTGTGGCTCTCTCAGCCGGCTCATTGGCCTTAGAAGCATCTATGACGCCTTTAGCCCAGGTAAGTGACTCTTTTTGTTTTTCGGTAAGAGGCGAAACCTCAACAGCCTCCAATTACGTCAAAACTCTGAGCGCTATCCAGTGCTCATTGTGCTTCCGTTTTGACGGTCGGACATGACGTTTTCCCCTCACCGTACCACCTGTAGTGAGTACTAGGGGGAAATATTCACCATTTTTGTTTAGAAATTAAAAATGGGTCCTTTGACCAAAAGTTAATGCGACATATGCCATTTTTAACTGTAAGATATAATTCGAAATCAAAGAAAAATTAAAACTGAAAATCGAAAAAGTCCGCACAATTTTTAAAATCTTTCTTAAAAAAATATTTTTGGGGAAATTCCTAAATAATAGTTGTATTTGTATTGAAAGACATATTTTATTCGAGAAAATGAGTTCCCATATACGAGTATATCTTGTTGTAATATATTAACATATGCGCTCCAAATAAAGTTTCTTGATTTTCAAATAAAATTTATTTGTTAATAAATATATAATATTTAAAATTTTCTGTTCCAAAAATATATTTTTTTTGAATTCAAACATATCAAAAAAGACGATTTTTGATTGACTTTATCACATTTGGTCAAAAAAAGTGACTGTATTTTGGCTTTTGGTGTATCCTTGGAGCTCCCATTGGAGTAATGTGTTTATAACTATTATAAGTCCATTAATTAAAATATAAAAAAAATCCTTGAGCAATTCATCGCAAGCAGCTCGAAGATTGCAGTAGTCGCTGTACAACATGTTATTTTCCACTGCATTTGAAATTTGTGGAGCTTTTGGAATTTCTTCCAATTTCTCCCACGTTATTAGCAGTTATTAATTGGTGCAATTCGTTCAAAATTGGCATTTCTTGAAAGATGTTAGACAATTTCGAGTGATGGGGAAAGATATAAACACCAGTGATGGAAAAATTACTAATGTACATAACAAGTACATAGGAGAATATAATTTTTGTTGTACTTTCTTTATTATTTTGTTACTGCGCTTTCATTTTCCTTAGCGTAGAGAGTAAATTCTAAAAAGTCGGGATTTTCCCCCTTAATTACTTTAATAATCGGGACTCTGGAAATACGCGAAAAGTCGGGAAAATCTCGACGAATCCCGACCGTGTCGCAATCCTAGATTTGAATAATCTCTAAAAATTATAAAGTAAGTAACTAATTTTTGTTTATTATGGACATCAAAAGGACGAAAATTTCCTTTATTCTTGATTATCCAAAAAGTATATCTTAAATTTTTCCGTTTTATTTTTAAAAATTGCCCACATATTTCACCACAAAATGTAACAATTTCAGGATGGGTCCTCAATGGGTTAAAAAAATTTGAATTAATTAGTGTCCGTCCGTCTGTCAGTTCGACTGAATGGTGCTAATGATAGCTCTGAAAAGGAGTGACCGTATAACTTTCAATTTCGTACGTTATACTATTTTATTCAAGCCCAGTTTATGTTTGATGGACAACCATATTGGCCCACTCTTTGTGGTGCCTCCCCCACAAAGGGTTACATTTTTGTGACATGTTAAAATTTTACCGTCTCTATAAGCTTTATAAAAATGGGCGAAAATGTAACGCCCCTTTTGGTACCTCCCATACAAAGGGACTTATTACAAAATTTTAAGCATTTGTCAGAGAGGTACTAGGTACTAGTGGCAATAACGCCCACTTTGTACTGGATTGTAACAAGTATCGCAATATACTTCATATGGACCACAATTTTGATATATATTTTTTTAAATCGTAAATTATTTTTTTAACATTGCACTTTAACGCATAAACAAAATTTGTTTTCTTTGAATATTCCTTAATCTGTTTTTTTTTGCGAATCAGAGAAAACTATTTCTATTGAATACTTTAACATTTTTCTGAAAAAAATAACGGTCATGTTTCAAGTGCCGTTAATTCTCTTGTATTTGTATTTCAAATCTGATTATTGTTTTTCACTCTTACTCCAACTCTTTTTTTATATTTTGTTTTAATGAAACTTTAATAACTTAGTCAATTACAAACGGATTTTTTAGACTGGTTGCATATTTTCCTTATAAACATTACTATATACGTAAATCAATTAATCGCGCGGTTATCTCACAAAATAGTTGGTAAAAACATTGTCTAATCTAGAAAAATACAAAAAAAAATGTGCTTGTAGGACAAATAAACATTTATTCCTACAGCTTTAAATTCGTTTAGAGATTGAAAATGGGTTAATAATTAACAAAGTTATAGTCGTTTAAGTGAAAAAAGGCAAGAAAATTTGTTTTTTAACAGTAAATCCGGAGTTTGGGGGTGAGAAAAAAAAAGAATCGCGGTTTTTGGACTTTCGCACTGTGTAATCCGCAAGAAAATGGAGCGTAGACGCCAGGACACTTTTCGATAGGTGCTCCGTTGCTTGGTCCTCCCAAACCAGTCGTTACTGAACAACCAATTCCTGTTGTGAGTCGGTTCAGAAAAGTTCAGGCACGGGTACAACAGTTTTGTCTGCATTGGAAAAAGGAATGTTTTAAAAATTTGCAAATGCGATACATATTGAAATTTCCAAAACGCAACATTCGGAATGATGATTCCGTGGTCGTAAAAAATGAAACATTAGTTTGTACCTCCCGAAGTTAGGTCGTGTCATATGCGTTCATCCCGGTATCGACGGTCATGTTCGCGTTGCTGACGTTCGCACTGAAAACGGCGTTGTAAGACAACCTACCACCAAATTGGTCATCCTGACCGATCAAACTCCGTAATCGTTGTAACGTATGGAACTGCTTGGGTCCCAACTGGACTATTTTTAATTATATTTAAGTTTGAATTTTAATCGAAAAGCTCACATAGGTGCTGCACTATATATGTAAGTTTATTAGAATTAGTTTATTTTTAGTTGTAACATACATTGATGTTGCAAGGTGGCCGGCATGTTTAAACCTGAATTAATTGTCGTTATATTCTTTAATTTTTCTCTGTGCATTTGGCATAGTTAAACTCTCGTTAAAATCTGTCTACGGCCTTTAAATACATCTTTGCAAGAGCAGGGTTAACATACGTCCTCCTTTCGGAGGACTTGTCCTCCTTTTTAACCAGTGTCCTCCCGTCCTCCCTCCTTTCTCAAAATTGTTGGATTTGTCCTCCTTTTGTTACAAACTCAACTTTTTCACAAACAGTAAACCATCACATGAATTACATTTTTTCTTTTAGTACAAAGGTAGTGAATTTGCCCATTTTTATACCCCTCCACCATAGGATGGCTGGGTCATCAGCCGAAATTTGTTACAGATACTTCTTGTAGCTGCAGGTAACTTGGTATTGAAAATGGGCAATATCGGTCCATTTTTTGATATAGCCCCCATATATAGAATCTCCCTGACTTGACTTCTTAACACAAATTTCTACTGATCGGACTGAACATTTGTTGACGCGAACAACGGTACTCATAGATCCATATTTTGATATAGCGAATTGGACTGAAATTTGGTAATATGCGTTTATTTGCACCCAAAAAATTACATGCGATCCACGGTGGTGGGTATATAGCAGATTCGGAATGGCCTAACTTAACGCCGCTTTCACTTGTTCATTATAAGTTTATTTCGAGGCAGATGTTTGTAACACCTAAAAATACTGGAGCTAGACCCACCGTAAAGTATACCGACCGAATCAGTATAGCTTGATGATTCGATTTCGTCCGCCTACCTGACTCTTTCACACCTGCGAAGAAATTGGTCAAAATTGGTTTAGATTTAGATATAGACTCCATATATATTTCCTTCCTGAATTGGTCGATAGGGCTTTGTACGGTATCATATTGTCGGCTATGCCGGACTTTAGATCTTCCTTACGTGTTTAAAGTTTTATTTTGTATCATAGTAAAGTGCTCATCTTTCCAATTACTGTATTTTTTAAACGTCCTCCGAAAGTTCAAAACTCTCTTTGTAAATGTCACAAATGTCCTCATTTTCTGGCACAAAAGTCCTCCTTTCCGAAAAAGTTTATGGTAACCCTGTGCAAGAGTAGCTTTACAGATTTTAACGAGTAATTAGCTGTAAATTTCTTCTCTTTCGGCGCCGCCTTTCTCAATTTCTCGATCACTCCAAACGAAAGCATTTTGTTGCTCTACTGCTTATCGTTGCTCTGGCATATCGTTGATATACTGAAAAAAATCATCTTCAGTCTGATGAATTCCTACTTTAGTTTGTGAAACTTTTCTTTGTTTTTCAACATACAACACTTTTTATTGGTTTGATGTAAAACTTTTCATCAATAGTTCTTCGAAAACTTGCACTGATTCAATGAATGTTTGACATCAGTTTGAAGTACAAATTGAAGTAAATAATTTCTTCTTCTTTTCATGAAAAAGGTACGTATCAAAATGAACATCGAAAATATGTAAACAACTTCATTGACTTGATGCACTTTTTACATTAAAATCAAAATTTCATTGAACTGTAGCAAACTATACTATGAATTATTTGAATAATGTAATTATTACATCAATCATATAATCAATCATATCATCAAGCATATAATTCATTGTTCCTATATAAAATCGCTATAAAAAACAAAACTATACAAACAAAAAAGCTTTTTTGGGGCGACAGGCAGAAGAAATGTAGCATATTTTGGCACAAAAGAAAACACCATACATTTTCCGACAGACGTTCGTTGTCGCAGTCAATCACTTTAACACTGAATCCTTGAAAAAATCTTCATGTACACACTGAAAAAAAAATAGTAATAAAACTAATGATGACACATTCTTATATTAAGTATGCTACCTAGGCATCAATTCAATGAAAATTTTCATTAAAATAATGAAAATTTACACGTTTTTTAGAGAATTACATACGAGAGAATTATACAATCTCTCCCTCCCTCTCTCGCTCGGAGAATCAGTTTTGTTTGGTAATGTGTGAATCAGTGATGGAAAACGTGGTACAATTGTACCACTTTTGGTACAATTGTACCACTTTTGGTACAATTGAGGAATTTTTGGTACGCTGGTACAATCAAACAATATTTGGTACGTTTCTGTGGCTGTTAAAATTAATAAAAAAAACCTATTCACACATTTTTAAAAGCAGAAAATGGTATCTACTTACGATATCATTTTGTACGTATGCCTTTCGTACCAGTATACACCACAACTATTATTTGCATCGTTTATTAAAGCAATTAAGCAAGAAGAAAGCTTCGACGATGCCGAATTTTATATAGCGTGATACATTTCGAGGTTCCCTACTTTTTTTTAAGGAAAAAACACAGAAAATTCAAATTGAATGGGGAATGTTTATTATCAATTGAAAGAACATTCTCTGGCATTTATTTTTTGAAGATTATGTCTATCAAATGTTGGTCGCGGCTACGTCTCAGATGGTCCATCCGTTGAGTCCAATTTTCGATGACTCGTTCGAGCATTTCGACTGGTAACTGGCGAATGACTCGCGTGATGTTTTGACCCAAGGCCTGAATCGAAGCGGGTTTGTCCGCATAAACTTTAGACTTTACATATCCCCACAGGAAAAAGTCTAACGGTGTGATATTACACGATCTTGGTGGCCAATCGACCGACCCAAACCTTAAATTATCTGCTCACCGAAGTGTTCTCTCAATAAATCCATTGATTGGTGCGATGTGTGGGAGCGAGATCACGAGCTTCAATTTCAGGCATCAAATACTCGGTTATCATGACACGATAACGGTCGCCATTGACGGTTACGTTCTCACCGGCATCATTTTCGAAGAAATATGGACCGATGATTCTACCGGCCCACAAACCACACCAAACCGTTGTTTTTTCTGGATGAAGTGGCAGCTCTTGAATTTCTTCAGGTTGCTCTTCGTCCCAAATGCGGCAATTTGGCTTGTTTATATACCCATTGAGCCAGAAATGGGCCTCATCGCTGAACAAAATTTGGATCGAAAACGTCGGATCTTCTTGGAACTTTTCAAGAGCCCATAGAGCGAAGCGATGTCGCTTGGGAAGGTCGGGTGGCTTCAGTTCTTGCACAAGCTGTATTTTGTATGCTTTCAATTTAAGATCTCGACGTAAAATGCGCCAAGTCGTTCCATACGTCAGTCCGAGTTGCTGCGAACGGCGCCGAATCGACTCTCCACGGTCTTCGTGTACACTCTCAGCTACGGCCGCTACATTTTCTTCATTGCGTGCTGGACATGGTATATTCGGTCGAATATTATCCAATAATGAATGCTGGGTCTCAAGATGGGTGATGGTGTTGCGAAAAGTACGCTCAGTAGGCCGATTATGTTGACCATAATTTGAGCGAAGTGCACGCAACACATTCCTCACTGAACATGATTTTTCGTTATAAAGTTGAACGCTTTGTAAACGTTGTTCAGGCGTTAGTCTTTCCATGATGACATGCCAAACAATACTTAACAAAAATAAACTGATTGCATGACACGACTCACACGTGATCTGTCAAAAAAAGGCTATTGAAAAAAGTATCTCTACTTGGATCTGCCGTTATAACCTCCACCCATTATCGCACTTGAACGGTTTCGGGTACAAATAAACTCAAATAAACCCAATTTCAGCCCTTGGATGACCAACTGATGGAACTAACATTTTCAAATTATGTACAAAACTTCTTCTTTCTCAATATTCCTAAAAAAGTTAACCCCCAATTTCACAACCTCCGGTTAGAGCTAACTGACAGTTAAAAAATAGCTCTAACTGTAGGATAACCGGAGATTGTGGAAGTGGCCGTAAATAACATATTGTCAGATACGTCGAAAATGTTTACCGTTTTTTGGATACAACTGAAAAGCTGCAAACTCTAAATGTACACACACGTTGTACAATGACTAGGCAAGTCCAATAATGGCCTTAACTCAATTTCCGAAAAATTGCCAGTTCTGTCACTTTGTCATCTAAGCGGCGATATGTGGTGGCTTTATGTATTAAAAAATTGATCGATATTGAAAATTTTCAATCCTAAGTTACCTGTAGCTATAAGAAGTTCCTGTATCAAACTTCAGTCATCTAGCTCATTAGTTGTAGATTGTAGTGTGATTACAACAGACACTATAATCTATATCGTCTTAGAATTACGACGATCACTAATACGTGTATGTACATACTGTATGATGTCTCTCATCAGTATTTCGAGGTGTTACAAACGGAATGACAAAATGAATATAACCCTTCCTATGGTGGAGAGTATACAATTCAAAATAAGTTCTAAAAACAAACTTAATTTTTCACTTCTGGTAATTTGGTACAATCGTGGTACAATTTCTTGATCATTTTGGTACAATTAGAAAATTTTCCAATCCCATCACTGGTGTGAATCAATAATTGCTATGGAATGCTAGAAGAGAAAATAGAGAACAGTTCTGTTGTTCGTTTTCTTTTAAATCGTCAGTTATTTACAAGCGATGGAAGGAAACGGTTGTCTGTTTTCGGGACGCGGATTGTGAAAAAATTTGATTGCTGTGAATATGTAAGTATACGTGCATACATACGTGCATATTGCACCGAAAAGAATTTTAATATGGGCTGTTAACAGTTATTTTTTTCTAAAGCATAGTAACAACAACAAATGAAACCGTCGTGTACATGTGTGTATGCATGTGGTTATACCGTCGGCGTCACCATCGATCTCTGTGATAAGGGAGTGCGTGTGCCATAGTTATTTTTGCTGTATGTTGTTTATGGCGATGTACATGCGTTTTTGAAGGAGATCTTGTTTGTAAAGGTAAGTACACACGATTTGCAGGTCGGACAACGTTGCCAGAAAAATAGCGGAAAAATGCAACCCTGTGAATTTACAACCGTATGAACACACAATTTTTGTTTTGCAACGTTAGCAGAAAAGTCATTGCGAGATAATTTGCAGATTGTTATATGTGCGAAGTTTTTGCTATGACAACGGCGCCATTGCCAGAAAAACATTTTATTTGCAACACTGTCTATAATGTATTTTTATTGGCAATCCTGCATATAAATATTTACAACATATATTGTAAATATATAAAATTGTAATGTTTTCTTGCAATTGTCTGAACTGTCAATTCACCTTTGCTTAACAATCTGCCATTGTCCGTATATTTGCAGCACTTTAGCAGGGTTGATAACGTTTACCGATCTGACAATCGTCTATACTCAGCTTAAGTCCTGTGAAGAGATTTGTGCCAAATGGATGACAAAAATGTGAGTAATAGATTTTGTAACACTGAAAGAGACAATGGGAAAATGTTTAGGTACGTGAAGAATAATATTATTATCCTGAAATTAACATCTTATTGGCAATTACAAAATTAACAAAACACATTTTAATTGAAAGTATTTATTTATTAAAAATACCAGCGCATAATGCAGAAATGTAAAATTATTTCTGGCAATATAGAAATTTATTATTAATAATATGTTATACATATAACTATCTTTTTTTGATTTTTTAGTAAAACAATTTTAGAATGGGTCTTTTGTGAGAAGAGTGGCAAATTTTACAAAATATTTCAACGTAAGTATTATATATGAACGGTTGAAACATTTCTCTTAGTTTTCAGCTTTTCCAATTGTGATATGATAAAATTTATTTGCATTTTTTTTTTGTTTATAGATAATTTTATTTGATTTATTTTCAGAAAAAATTTAATTATTTTAATTTTAGATCACGCAATATTTGAAGATAAATGAGATGGATATATGAAAAATGCAGTGCTGAATGCCATTTATAACTTGCAAAAAATAAGTGAGCATACACCTACATGGGAATGTTTGAATTGAAAGGAAATAGATTTGGAAACAATGTTTGCAAGTATTATGTATTTCTGAACAAATATATTTTATTTGAAAATCAAGAAATTTAATTGGGAACGCATATATTAATGTATTAAAACAAAATATATTTGCGAACTGACGTTCACATATAAAATACGTGTTTTCACACAAACAAAGTTATTGTTAAAAAGTTTTCCAAATATAATTTATTTAAAAAGATTTTTCCTTTTTTAATTTTAGTTTAAATTTTTCCTTGATTTCGTGTTCATAATTGCTTCATAAGTACTTCATAATTAAACCTGCTGTTAGATTAGGCCCATTTGGTCCAATTTTTGTATCGTTTCCTTTATAAACGGTAATATATATAAGTATATATATTGCCTTATAATTTGGTCCATGGGATATTTTTGTTTTACTAAAATCAAAATAATAAGCGTTTTTGCTCAAAAATAATTGTAAATAAGCTGCTTTCTTTTCACGAAGTATTGAATAAAAATAAATATAAAATATTGTCTTCCATATTCATTTTATATGAAAAATGTAATGTTGACCAAATGGACTCTTAATCTAGGATTCGTACAGATTTGCTAATCTAACACCAGGGTTAAGAATGTCATAAGCAGCATTAGCTTTTGTTTTACAGAAGTAATTTTTAATAAGTTTTTGTAGTTTTGTTTGCTAACAAAACTTAAGATTTTAAAATCTAAGTCACGATTGATTTTTTTGAGAAAATTATTTTTGATAACTCAATTTATATGAAAAATGTCACTTTCGCCACTTTCAAAACAATCAGTTCCTATTATTAATAATATCTTACACAAATATTTTTTGTAACTTTTAGTACAGCAATTTTTGTATGGATCCATTATGAGAATTTGTGTCGTAGAAGATTGACTAAATATTTCAGTGTAAGTAAGTATATTCCAAAGATTTTAATATATCTCTTATCTTTCAACATTTTGTGACAGTTATATGATAAAATTTATTTTAATACTTTATCGTATATAAATCATTCTGTTTGATTTCTATTAAAATTATTTTTATTTTAGTTCGCGCAATTGAATTTTATTTGGATATATGAAAAATGCAGTGGGGAATTAAAAATTTACAAATTGCAGGAAATGAGTGAGCATCCAAACTATATGATATAATAATATAATATTTGTTTTATATAATTTCTATTTAAATTCCAGCCAAATTCTAGGTTAAAAATTATTAAGGTCGGTTCCGATAAAAATTGTTCATGGAAAACAAATGGAGAAACGAATCCCGCTATAGAATCGATACATAACAATACAATATTCGAATAAAAGTCAAACTTCATAGTGTGTTGGCCGATTTATCTTTATACAATTACATATTGTTTTAAATTATAAAATGTTCAAGGTTATCCGTAATATGTATTATATTATTTTTGTATTTTCAAATATAAAATATAACAAATAAACTATTTATTTAGAGAGATAAAGTGTTGTGTTATTGAATTTTCTATGAATAGTAAATGAATTCAAAGAAAATGATTCATTTAAAAGAGTAACATTATAATCAATATAATGTAAGGAATTTTCCATACATATTTAAAAAAACTGTATTTAAATTCATGTATGCCTTAAATTAATTACCAGTATGTTCTTATATCAAGCACAAACATTTTAAATTTTATTACGATACTGTTTTAAATTATACTGTTTTAAATATACGCGCCATACTTAAATTTACGCAAAAATGTGCTTATTTTAAGACCAAACTTAATTAGTTTTATTACCCAAAATTCCTTATTCTATGAAATGCATCCTCAAAACAAGTACTATTCACGTCTTTAACTATAAAACCTTCTTATTTTTAAAGCGATTGTCTTTGGCTCGAAATCATTGCCGAAATCTTAAACTTTACGAAAAATTCATTGATTTTCAGTACGCTTTTTTTAGTGCAGCAACCATCATTTGTGTGGCTGTGTGTTTTGTGCGTTTGTTAGGCTGACGGCAGACCAGTGATGCCGTTTTGGGCATTTCGGACCAAATTTGAGCAGAAAAAATACAAATTTTTAGTTTGGGCAGATTTTGGTCCGATTTTTTCCGCCAGGAAATATCAAGGAATATTTTGGGTCGTGCAAAATTCCTTTGCAAAATATGGTTGGTTTAGCAACAGACGGTGTCTGGGGTAGTTGGAGGACTCTTTTGAAAAACTAGAATTATTTACATAAAATGTTCGATAAAAGCAAATGGCTTTCGCTCGAGGGTGTTATTTCAAGAATTTTTCAGCAGGGATTGTTTAAAATTGTATTTCATTTCGTGTTACTATGGAAGTTGTGCTGGTGGAATTGAAGAAGACATGACTAGCAGGTTTAAATTCTATATTTTCTTTTTAACATATATTCTACCCTTTATTAATAATTTTAACAAGGAAATTCAAGCGGAAAGTTCATGTTTGCGCAGAAAATCAAATTGTCTTCTAATATTAAACAATTTCATAAAAAAATAACTGGTTTATAAAAGTGACATTGACTGAAAAAATAAAATCACTAATTTTGGCTTTGCCAAAATATTCATTGACTCAAAGGCGGAAAATTGCATTCAAATTGATTTAACGCAATCAGAAAAACAGAAGTAAAATCACCTATTTTGGGATTTACATTGAATTGCTAAGTCAAATGGAAAAGGGGATCGATTTTAAAAATTAATGTCTTAGCGACACTAAACTCTCCTCTTTTGGAGGCAAAGTTGCCTCTATAAAAAAACTGTGAAAAATGTTTCGCAAATTTTTCAAGCTCGATTTTAATTTATTAGCACTACCACATGTGTTTCCGCTGCCGCTTAACGTAAATTTTCAACCCATTACATTCATAAATAACTATACATTTATCGTTTATGTTTTATAATTTCCTTTTTTCTGTATCGAATAAAATGTATATTGAATTTCTAAGTTATAAAAGTAACACACATTATTTATATACCCTCCACCATAGGATGGGAGGTATATTAATTTTGTCACTCCGTTTGTAACACCTCTAAATATTGGTCTGAGACCCCATAAAGTATATATGTATATTAGTATGGGTCAAAAAAAAAGGTGGGGCGGACACCTCTACGTTTAAAGATTATTTAAAAACAATTTCAGAACAACGACAATTTATTTGACAAACCATGAAACCATACGTTTCGTTTCGATAGGACGCCAATTAACAGCACAGCACAAAAAGTGAATTATAGGAGGAGTAAGGTGACCTACTTCTTTTTGTAACCTCCATAACTTTTTTGTTTGTGAATAAACAAAATCAATGTTTTAAAGAGTCTTTGTGGTCGTAATGAGAAATAGGCTTCATATGGAACACTTCATCGCCGCCCTCCCCATTTTTTACGATTTGTTAAAATAGGGCCAACAAATTCAGTTATGTGGAGGAGCTAGATGGGTAATATGTTCCACAAAAATTAACATACCCTACACCAAATAATAATATTTTTGCTACATAATACACTGAAAAAAAATTTGTCATAAAATTAAAGAAATGCTCCAAAGACGTCCTTAGTCTTCAAAATAAGTACATCTTGCACTTAAAATTAAGAAAATTTACTTAAAATTAAGTAAATTACTTAATATTATTGAAATTATCTATATTTTAAGTACAAAATGTACTTATTTTAAAAGCTAATGACATCTTTGGAGCATTTCTTTAATTTTATGACAAATTTTTTTCAGTGTAGTGAAAAACTAAAAATTTTGAAGTACAATGTTTGTACAATGGTTTTTTGAGATATTTAGTTTGCCTAGACACGTTCTGATTGTATTTATGTGTTCACAAAATTTGTTCAGATTTACGTTGGCTACGATTTTGAAAGCCTTGTTAGTGAAAAATTACGAGTCCCTGAAAGTCAGGCAGCAAAAATATTTTTTCCTTCACTTTTTCAAAAAAAAGTTAGGAAAAAATATTTTTCACAAAAAAAGTTAAGAAATTTGGTTCAGCATATTCTTAGCTAAATTTTTGCAAAATATAGTTAATCGGTATTACCAAGTCTGAATCAGGCAATGAAGCCGACCAAAATCATCGGCGGCGGCGCGTGGGAAAATACCGATCGGCGGCGCCGACCAAAAATGCAACAATCGACTCAGCCGATAAATTTTCTACAAACGATAGCGCACGAATGACACTCTCCGACAAAGATGGCGCTTTGAGGTATTTACAATTAGAGGAAAAAACTTAAGAAATGTTATGGAAGTTTTGATCTAATGTCGAAAATCGGTTCAATAAACCTCTACTTATTAGTCTTTGTTGTGAAAGCGAATTTATTGTGAATGACAAAGTACCCGTTGTGTTCTCTTTAAAACGACGTAGACTTTTTGAAAATCGGTTCGGCCGTTCAAAAGTTTTTGTAATTTCCGTAAAAACCAAAAACGCATTTTTTAATTTCAAATCCCCATAACATTTTTGTTTTTTTTTTTTAAATAAATGATAGCAAGATCCATTTTGAAGCTTTTTACGCAAAAATTAACTTCATAGGTCGATATTACAAATTCTGACCATATTGTATACTTAGTAGTCACTTTCTTAATCTTCACGGTTGCATAAACAAAATCTTTTTGACTCACTAAGTCGTGCTACACACGGCTCACATCGGCTGAAACTTATTTATTTTGTCGGGATTCACAGAAGACAATTTTTTCCAAGCAAGTGTCAAAGTTTGTGGAGAGAGAGGCAGAGAGCTCTTTCCGCCTGCCTCTCTCTCTCCTACAAACGTTGACACTTGCTTGGAAAAATTGTCTTCTGTGAATCCCGACAAAATAAATAAGTTTCAGCCGATGTGAGCCGCTAAAATCGGCGGCGGCGTCGACTGGAAAAAAATGGCAGGCTGCGGCGCGCCGCCGATTTGCACCGCGTCGGCTTCATAGCCTGGTCTGAATTAGTTGTTGGAGAAATGCTGATGACACCTTTTTCGAGGGGCCCGCTGTTTTTCAGAAACTTTGGAGGCCCATAAAAAACATTGCTCATCAATTTCGTCAAACCGAGTATAGGTTTATACTACCCTTTGGTAGTAGAATCGAACCTATACTGTCAAGTCCGTGTATTTTTCGAAAAGTGTTCATTTGTTGCATAGTGTAATTTATTTTTTTGTACCCGAAACCATTCACTTGCAATCCATGGTGGAAGGTACGAGTATATAATCCATAATCCGTCTTTACTTGTTTTTGTTTGGGCAGATGAAGTCGATTTTGGGCAGTTTCTGGGAAAACTTTGGGCCGAAAAAAATTTTCAACCGCACGCTGAAGCAAGGCAATGCGAAAATGCCTCAAAGTGACTGCCAAAAACATGCCAGGCCGGCTACAGAGAGTTAGAGAATACAGTCATGTGTTGAAGTGAGAATGCAGATTGACTGTGTTTGTTTTTTCTCTTTCCTTCTTGTATTGGTGTTCTGACGAAATTATCGCTTTCGGTTTGAGTATTTAATGAGAAAACACTTTTAACCGCTGTACGCTCACGCAACAAAATTGCTTCTTGCTTTGGGTCTGCCGCCAGCTTAGAATTTGTGTAGAAAAAAATCATGTGCAGTAGGGATCGGCACACTCATACAACCATAACAAAAACATTTCTCTCTCCCCTGCAAACGTTTTTGACAATTTGAGAAGATTGTCGGACTGGGATATTATTCTGTGACTCTTTTAGGTGCTTGTTTGACGATTATTGTAGAGAAATTAATGCAGAGAGTAAAAAACTCGTGAAACGACCACACACGCGACTGTTCAATCGTGGAAACATGTGCGGATAATTAAATGGAAAAGGTGACACCGCACTTTTGAACATCAGTGTGAAACGTCCACTGCTGCGCGGAATTATGTGTGTATGTGAGTAAATGCGAATGCATTTATATGCCCATATATGCATAACCTATGCACTCATTACATGCACTCATTACTCTAATTTCTCTTTTGTGTATTTGTTTGTTTACTTGTCGCTTGCCATCTGTAGCTCTTTTACCGATCCTTAAACCAAACTTGTGCACCTCTCCCCCGTGATAAAGTGATTTGTACCAAATACAAGTGTTATTAGTTTAATAATTTAAAGTGTTTGCTAGGCGAAAACTATTGTGAACTACACTAAGAAAAAACAATTAACATTAAGAATAACACAAATTAAAATTGAACAAACCAAAAAACCATTAAATTTGTTAATATACAAATAAGCACTCAAATTGAAACATTGAATTACACATAATTAAGTGAGTACCCCAGAATTGTTAAAAGAAGCGTGTACATAGGGTGCCAAAAACCATTTTTGCAACTCCGCCATATTGTAATATGAAGGTGATTTTGGCGCGTCTGACCCTATATACGACGCTTGCTTTCTTTTACATATTTACATAAATCCCTGAATACATAAGTGCAGTTAACTTGCACTTACATGATACATAGCACCTCGATATACATATACACATAAGTGCAGTTAACTTGCACTTAAATACATCGCACCTTGCCATACATAACCGGTCATATACATACTAACATTGCATAACCTAACGCGTTCTAACCTAAGAAAATATTTATTGGCGATTTTCGTGGACGACCACCTGACTTTACTTAGACGCTTTAAGAAAATATTTTTTAAATGATTTCGTGGTTTTTGGGAAAAAATTTAAAAAAAAACTAATTTCAAAATTTAAAAATTTTTTTTTTATTTTTTTTTTTTGGAAATAGAATTTCGACTACGGAATATTAATGTGTGCGTTGGAGAGCGTTAATCAACCCAAATTAATAAATAGCAAAAAAAATATTTTTACTTTCGAAAATATATGTTCAAACTTGTTGAACGACCCTCGTATTGCCTTAGATTCAATAGAAAAACCCTTTTGAAAAAGTCAAAAAATTTACGATTTTTAAATTTCCATTTGCACTGATATGTGTGGTTTGTGCTATAAACCAGCATTATTGTAAATTCCAACAACTTTGAAGCGAAAATCTTGATATACATATATTATAAAAAAGTTCCTGTGTCGACAATTTCAACCCGAGCCCTCGTACCCATTAAAACAACAACAGCAGTCTATGTACACCAATGCATATGCATACGAGACAATAGGTAGCGGAATTTTTTTTTCGTTGGTTTCTCGTTGTATTTCATTCGTTTTCACTTCTTGCCTTGATTAGAGAACCCAAAGGTTAATGTACCACTGGAGTATTTTTGTAATGTAGGAAGAAAAACGCAAGAACAAGGGAGAAATAGGAAAACATAATTTCAGTCGTAAAGAAAGAAATGACAGAACATATGGTTTGATGGTTTCGGACAGACATTTCGGAAAAAGCTAAACAGAACTAACACAATAATTTACATTTATTGAAACTTATTTGTATTCTAAATTACACATTACTAGAAAAATAAATTTGCTCAAAAATTTATTAAGTGGTAATTTTTGGAAATTACACAACTACGAGAAATAAATTTGCTCAAAAATTTATTAAGAGGTAATTTTTGGAAATTACACTTTGCTACGAAAAATAAATTTGCAAAAAAATTTATTAAGTGGTAATTTTTGGAAATTACGCTTTGCTATGAAAAATAAATTTGCACAAAAATTTGTTAAGTGGTAATTTTTGGAAATTACACTTTGCTACGAAAAATAAATTAACTAAAAAAAATATTAAGTGGAAATTTTTGGAAATTTCACTTTGCTACGAAAAATAAATTTGCACAAAAATTTATTAAGTGGTAAATTTTGGAAATTACACTTTGCTACGAAAAATAAATTTGCACAAAAATTTATTAAGTGGTAATTTTTTGGAAATTACACTTTGCTACGAAAAATAAATTTGCACAAAAATTTATTAAGTGGTAATTTTTGGAAATTACGCTTTGCTACGAAAAATAAATTTGCACAAAAATGTATTAAGTGGAAATTTTTGGAAGTTACACTTTACTACGAAAAATAAATTTGCTCAGAAATTTATTAAGTGGTAATATTCGTGAAAAAACAAAGTCGGACTGTAAAAGATTGGCCCCATTCAACAAATATTTAGCGTTCTTCTGAAATTATTTTGCAAATTTTGGCCAAGTAAATTTTTACAGAAATTGTTAAAAGAAAATCTAAATTTTAAAATTTTCTTGAAATTTTAGCCAGTTTAAAATTTGACAAAGAAAATATTTAAGAAGGAGGACATATGGATAAAGTTTTACGTGATAAATTTGTAAATTGCGTAAATGACCTGATAGACTTTGAGGGTGGTTACTCTGCTACTAGCACCGATGACAACACTAGCAACAAAGAAATTTTTTTTGTGTCCTAGACCTAAAATTTTTTTTTCTATAGATTGTGGCATACTGTTATATAAAATAAAAACCAAAAATTTTTTTATGGATAAATTTTTTTTTAAAAAATTTTTTATTAAAAATGCTATTATCGTCCAAGTTACCCTAAGTATTTGCACTATAATTTTTGGAGTATATGCCCAATCAGGTCGACTTATGCGTTAAATTGAAGCTATTAATGTGGGCTACCAATGTTGGAAATATCCCTTTCACTTAAAAACAGTGGTTTAGTAACAGTCATTAAACAAATTGGAAAAAGTAGATTTTTTTAAAAAAAATTCCTATTTGAAAAAAATCTATGGATAAAGGTAGAAATTATAGCCCTTTTGTTAGAGGTAAGAGCATTTCTAAAAATCTTTTTTTTTTTATTTCTGTTTTAATAGCGATTTTATTTATTACTTTTATTTATATTATGTACATTTGAGTTTATTTACATGAACGAGTTTCATTAGAAGTAATTGTGAGTTCTTTGTTGACGTTTGAAGATTTCGGAATCGGTTTCTCTAATGAGGAACCAAATATAATCTCCCATCATTCTTTCATCCCAGTGCCCTTGGTAACGCCGCTCGATGGACTTCAATTCTTGGTGAGACCTTTCGCCATGTTCGTCACTTACGTCGCCAAGATTCTCGGGGAAAAAGTATAAATGAGAATGAAGGAAATTAATTTTGAGGGACATATTTACACCTGTTGGAATACATAAAGCGAAAAATAAGCTGGAAGAATACATATTTGTTATATACATAAATATAAAAAAAAATATATTTCTAACCAATTTTTTCATAATTTTTTAACAAATCATTAATCATTGTTTCATATTGCGGGCTTTTATTGGATCCAAGGAAATTTAAAACTACAAGCTTAAACGACCTCCATGCTGCAATTTCATCCGACGTCAAATATGATTCGAAATTCACATCTTTCATCAGTTTCCTTATTTTAGGCCCATCAAAAACTCCTTCTTCGATTTTTTGAAAAGAAAGACTTTTAAATATGAGAGTGAATTGCCATCTTTCCTTAAGGCTTTTACAAAATTTTTAAAAAGGCCCCAGCTTAATATGCAGTGGTGGCAAAATATCGGCTACCCAAGAGGCATAACATACCAACTACTTTTAAATCGCAACAAATGTTCCAGTCATGTTCAAATTGTATGTATTTTATCAATTTAGCCATTGTTTCGTATGATTCCTTGATGTTGACACTATGGGCAGTGGGAATAAACTGTTTCTGATTTCCGTGGTGTAAAAGTACTGCTTTCAAACTTTCTTTACTGCTGTCAACAAGCAACCGCCATTCCTTTGAATTGTATGTTTGATTAAGTTCCTCGAACAATCCGGGAATGTCCTTGCAAAAGCATCTGTTATCAACAGTTGTATAAAATTGTTTGTAAGGTATATCACGGACTCTATAATATGATATGTAAACATCTGGGGCCAAAATATTGTACTGTTTCATCCCAGATGCAAGTAGTTCTGCCTTATATTTGGTCAGTTCCAAATCTCTCACTAGATCAATGAGTTGAGAGACTATACTGCACATCCAACACACACTTTACTTCCGCCTCCCAGACCATAACACAGTATTTCAAGCCGAAGTTCGAGCAATCACGGAGTGTGTTAACTGGCTCAGTAATACCACAAAGCCTAAATATGCCAACATATTCACAGATAGCCAAATGGCGATCAAAGCAATAACATCGGAAAAGGTCAAATCCAGAACAGTGTTAGACTGTAAAAGAACGATAAATAATTACTCAGTCCATGGTCGGGGACACTCAAGCTTACACGCACATCTTCATCGCATAGGACTAGCAGAAAACGACGAGTGCAGGGCATGCAGGGAAAACATCGAAACGATAGAACATTTTCTGTGTCACTGCCCAGCTTACACACATGCAAGATCCAGATATTTCGGTTCCGACATATTGCCAGACTTGACTCGTCTCAGAGGATATGACTGGAAGATACTGAGAAAATACGTGTCTAGTACCGATTTTCTGTAACCCGTGGGGTATAAAAATCATAAATAAGGAGCTCACAACAGGCCGAACCACTGGCTTAAGTGTATGTCCATGGACATGAGACGTTTAAACGTCTTCTCTATTCAACCTAACCTAATGAGTTGAAACTGAATTAAAAGCGATGACTTCTGACTAAAACTTGAATCGCTCAGAGTTTGAGTACTCAGTTGAACTTGATGATGTTTCCGTTATTAGGCTGTTAGCCTACACTTCCTACTCCAATCTATTAACATAAACAAAAATAGCAGTCCATATCGTGAATGAATGGTTGTCTCCAAATCATTGGCATTCCAAATTCCACATGAAGTCTAAAATTAAAACGTTTTATTCCAAAAAACATTGTACTACATTAATTGTGAAGTACTTACCGCATGCTTCCACTATTCCATCGAGTAAGATTTACATGGCACGAATTACAGAAAATACTAGGTGTCGACGGTTCGTTCATATTTTTAACTCGTATACCAAAATAGTACACATATATTAATTCTATTATTTTACTAAACGCACGTCGATTTTTTTAAATAACATATTTTCGACAGATGTAGCAGAAATTGTTGGGATCATTTACACATTGAAAAGTTCTTTGCCGTTTACTCATACTTCGAAATATAACTTTATAATATTTTTCAAGGCGCTAAATTACACTGACATTGCATATCATGTTTTATGGATGGTTACGAACAGCCATAAAACCTCGCAAGTGCAATGTCTCTTATATGTCTCTCACATATGGCGAATTCAATATACGCAAAAACATCATTTAAAAACGAAAAAATATGAAATAACTTTTATAACTATAGATTTTTCAAATAGACAGTGTTTTCTTTTTTAGCATGCTGGCTTTTTAAAAATGTAATAAAATAATTTTTTCGACTTTTTTTCTATATTTTATGTTTTTTTTTTGTACCAGGAAAAAGTGTTATTTTTTTTTAAATCATTTTTTTTCATATTTTTGATGACTGTTCCCAACCAAAGATACTACGTGAAAGCAAAATTCCCTTTAATTTGAGGCATAACACGGCTCAATCAGGCTCATACTTGAAAAATTATGGTCCATAAAACCTGGAATTTGAAAAAAAAAAAAATTTTAAGAAAAAATTTACCATAAAATTTTTTTTTTAATATTTTTTCGTGTTTGTGACACCTAGTTGCACCAGAAACTGTTATCAGGTTCCCTTGGACAAAAATAATGTTGCATAGTGTAATATTCACTCATTAGAAGTGACACGAGTAGAACTGAACTCTGTTTGGGATCAGGTGAAAAGGGCCTATTTAGATTGCAGACCGTGTTCCCGAAAAAGATGAGACGCCAATCGATAAATCTAAGTTGAGGACCCATTATAAAGAGGCATTGGAGACATACAAACGATGTTTAAGCGCAGTAAATGGAGAAATTTTAGCACTAACCGACGAAAGGCAGCAGGTTCGAACAAGAATCGGAGACCCGAAAAAAGGAAACAGTGGAGCCAAACAACCATCTATCGTTACGTTTACCACCATGCGACACCGACACATTTCATGGAGGATACAGCGCTTGGCCTACTTTTCGTGATTTGTTTTCAGTCTTGTACAAAAATTATTCTAGACTTAGTAAAGTAGAAAAACTTCTCCATCTGAAACAGAAAACCGCGGGGGAGGCATGGGAAATTATTAGTAACGTGCCATTAACAAATGAAGGTTTTGATCTAGCGTGGAAAAACTTACAAAATAGACACGAAAATAAACGAATGCAGGTTAAAGAACAGCTAAAGACTCTACTTAGTTTACCACCAGTTTCGACAGATTCAGGATCTTCGATCCAAAAACTTCAACGCACGATTGACGGTTGCGTTCAGACAATAGAGACATTCAAGGTAGATGTAAAAGGGTGAAACCCAATTTTAGTTTACCTTACTTCTACGAAACTACCGAGAAATTTCTTAGAAGAATTTGAAAACGGTTTGGAAGATTGTTCCATACTGCCGTCTTGGAAAGATTTGAATGCATTTTTAACGCACAGGTTCAAAACTTTAGAATCTGTAGGAAACATTAAGCTGCGCAACAGACGCAAAGTTCACAGAAAAGATTCAACTACAGCAACAGATTTAGCACATCTACGCAACCTAGTAGTCGTACAAATGGATCGAGGTGCCAAATTTGAAAGGCAAACCATTTGTTACGAAATTGTCCACAATTCCTTGAGAAAAACGTGAATGATCGCATTCACTTAATAAAACTTCACAATCTTTGTTACAACTGCATCACTTCGGATCATGGTGTAAGAGATTGTAAGAGTCGTTTCACTTGTAGGGAATGTAATCAAAGACATCACACTTTATTACATTACGAGACCACCTAGTAGAATCCACTCCTAGTTTACAGTCCACACCTAGTTTTCAAACTCCTAGTATAACGACTCTAACTCTCCAGGAAAATTCACAACTTAGTCAGCAGCAATCGAAAGAAACACTACTTTTCACAGCGATTGTTGAAATTGAATCCAGAGGACAGCGAATGACGCACGAGCGATTATCGACCCTGGTTCTCAATCAACATTTATTTCGGAGAAGATTACGAACAAATTGAAGCTTCCAACTAGATAGAATCTTGTTCATGTTACCGGTTTAAGAAAACCGTTTCAGCAACTTCAGCAAAAGCTTGTCTTTTTAACCTTTGTTCTCGTACAAACCCTAGTTTTGAATTAGAAGTTTGGGCACCCGTTTTTAAGACCCTTCCTTCTAATTTGCCGTCGCGCACCCTAGATAAAAATCAACATAGAGAAACAACTCAACTCGAGTTAGCAGATCCTCGTTTTTACGAAAGCCGACCTATAGATCTTCTGATAGGTTTAGACATAATATACACACTAGGAGCTCCCATTAAATCTATAGGATCTTTACTAGCGCAAAGCACAGTTTTTGGCTGGATAGTGGGCGGACCCCTTGCAAAATCAAACACAAATGATTGGAAAATTTCAGTTTACAATACAGATTCGATCGAGAAAATTCTCACACGTTTTTGGGAGGCGGAGGAGACCCCTAAAAAAGTTTTGAGGTCAGCAGAAAACACCTTTTTGCGAAACAAATTTCAAAATGCATAACCTATGCACTCATCACTCTAAAGCACTCATTACATGCACTCATTACTCCAATTTCTCTTTGTTTAGTTGTCGCTTGCCATCTGTAGCTTAATAAAAGTCGTTAGGTGAGTTTAGAAGAGATGGATGGAAAGCACAAGTAATCAGTCTTTTACCGATCCTTAAACCAAACTCGTGCGCCTCTACCCCGTGATTAGTTTTTTCCCCGGTTTAAATAAGATAAATAATTACAAGTGTTAGTTTTTTGCATGTAAAAAGATGTACATAGAAACATCACAGTGAAATCAATCCACCCAACATTGAACAATTAGCTAAGTAAAAAAAGAAGAATAAAATAAACATTGTGAATTACATTAAGAACAAATCGTTAACATTAAGAACAACATAAATTGAAATTAAACAAGAAATAAAAGCTTTAAAATTGTTTACATGAAACTTGTACATTTTACTTTTACACACACATATATTACAAGCCCAAACATTGTACCCAACCACAACCAAAGTGAAGTAAAAAAACACATAAAATTCAACAAGTAAAAGCGTTAAGTTCGGCAATGCCGAATCTTATATACCCTCCACCATGGATAGCATGTGACCTCACAAAATAACTCAAACCTAAAAAAATAACACCGAAAACACAAAAAATATAGTAGATGAGAAAAGTAGGAATCACAACATGTTAGATGCTATATATGGGAGCTATATCTAAATATGGACCGATATTGCCCATTTGCAATCCAAAACAACCTGCAACTATAAGAAGTATTTGTACCAAATTTGATCAACCTAGCTCTATTATTGCGGACTGTTGCGTGATTACCACAGACGGACGGAGGGACGGACAGACGGAAATGGCTAAATCGTAATAAAGAGCAGAGAACTTCGAGTAATAAACTTAGAAAATTGGAAACCTTTCGAAGCCACGAAGGATGAGTTGAAGCAGTGGGCAGTGATGGCTCACAAAACTGTGTGGAATAGAGCAACTGTATGATCAACTGCAAAGATACTGTGGGGTGACTCAAATGAGAAGAAAACCAGTAGTTTTCTGAAAGTAAACAAGATCGAGATTAGTAAGATGATAAGTGTTCTAACGGGACACTCAAGCTTACACGCACATCTTCATCGCATAGGACTAGCAGAAAACGACGAGTGCAGGGCATGCAGGGAAAACATCGAAACGATAGAACATTTTCTGTGTCACTGCCCAGCTTACACACATGCAAGATCCAGATATTTCGGTTCCGACATATTGCCAGACTTGACTCGTCTCAGAGGATATGACTGGAAGATACTGAGAAAATACGTGTCTAGTACCGATTTTCTGTAACCCGTGGGGTATAAAAATCATAAATAAGGAGCTCACAACAGGCCGAACCACTGGCTTAAGTGTATGTCCATGGACATGAGACGTTTAAACGTCTTCTCTATTCAACCTAACCTAATGAGTTGAAACTGAATTAAAAGCGATGACTTCTGACTAAAACTTGAATCGCTCAGAGTTTGAGTACTCAGTTGAACTTGATGATGTTTCCGTTATTAGGCTGTTAGCCTACACTTCCTACTCCAATCTATTAACATAAACAAAAATAGCAGTCCATATCGTGAATGAATGGTTGTCTCCAAATCATTGGCATTCCAAATTCCACATGAAGTCTAAAATTAAAACGTTTTATTCCAAAAAACATTGTACTACATTAATTGTGAAGTACTTACCGCATGCTTCCACTATTCCATCGAGTAAGATTTACATGGCACGAATTACAGAAAATACTAGGTGTCGACGGTTCGTTCATATTTTTAACTCGTATACCAAAATAGTACACATATATTACTTCTATTATTTTACTAAACGCACGTCGATTTTTTTAAATAACATATTTTCGACAGATGTAGCAGAAATTGTTGGGATCATTTACACATTGAAAAGTTATTTGCCGTTTACTCATACTTCGAAATATAACTTTATAATATTTTTCAAGGCGCTAAATTACACTGACATTGCATATCATGTTTTATGGATGGTTACGAACAGCCATAAAACCTCGCAAGTGCAATGTCTCTTATATGTCTCTCACATATGGCGAATTCAATATACGCAAAAACATCATTTAAAAACGAAAAAATATGAAATAACTTTTATAACTATAGATTTTTCAAATAGACAGTGTTTTCTTTTTTAGCATGCTGGCTTTTTAAAAATGTAATAAAATAATTTTTTCGACTTTTTTTCTATATTTTATGTTTTTTTTTGTACCAGGAAAAAGTGTTATTTTTTTTTTAAATCATTTTTTTTCATATTTTTGATGACTGTTCCCAACCAAAGATACTACGTGAAAGCATAATTCCCTTTAATTTGAGGCATAACACGGCTCAATCAGGCTCATACTTGAAAAATTATGGTCCATAAAACCTGGAATTTGAAAAAAAAAAAATTTTAAGAAAAAATTTACCATAAAATTTTTTTTTTAATATTTTTTCGTGTTTGTGACACCTAGTTGCACCAGAAACTGTTATCAGGTTCCCTTGGACAAAAATAATGTTGCATAGTGTAATATTCACTCATTAGAAGTGACACGAGTAGAACTGAACTCTGTTTGGGATCAGGTGAAAAGGGCCTATTTAGATTGCAGACCGTGTTGAGGACCCATTATAAAGAGGCATTGGAGACATACAAACGGTGTTTAAGCGCAGTAAATGGAGAAATTTTAGCACTAACCGACGAAAGGCAGCAGGTTCGAACAAGAATCGGAGACCCGAAAAAAGGAAACAGTGGAGCCAAACAACCATCTATCGTTACGTTTACCACCATGCGACACCGACACATTTCATGGAGGATACAGCGCTTGGCCTACTTTTCGTGATTTGTTTTCAGTCTTGTACAAAAATTATTCTAGACTTAGTAAAGTAGAAAAACTTCTCCATCTGAAACAGAAAACCGCGGGGGAGGCATGGGAAATTATTAGTAACGTGCCATTAACAAATGAAGGTTTTGATCTAGCGTGGAAAAACTTACAAAATAGACACGAAAATAAACGAATGCAGGTTAAAGAACAGCTAAAGACTCTACTTAGTTTACCACCAGTTTCGACAAATTCAGGATCTTCGATCCAAAAACTTCAACGCACGATTGACGGTTGCGTTCAGACAATAGAGACATTCAAGGTAGATGTAAAAGGGTGAAACCCAATTTTAGTTTACCTTACTTCTACGAAACTACCGAGAAATTTCTTAGAAGAATTTGAAAACGGTTTGGAAGATTGTTCCATACTGCCGTCTTGGAAAGATTTGAATGCATTTTTAACGCACAGGTTCAAAACTTTAGAATCTGTAGGAAACATTAAGCTGCGCAACAGACGCAAAGTTCACAGAAAAGATTCAACTACAGCAACAGATTTAGCACATCTACGCAACCTAGTAGTCGTACAAATGGATCGAGGTGCCAAATTTGAAAGGCAAACCATTTGTTACGAAATTGTCTACAATTCCTTGAGAAAAACGTGAATGATCGCATTCACTTAATAAAACTTCACAATCTTTGTTACAACTGCATCACTTCGGATCATGGTGTAAGAGATTGTAAGAGTCGTTTCACTTGTAGGGAATGTAATCAAAGACATCACACTTTATTACATTACGAGACCACCTAGTAGAATCCACTCCTAGTTTACAGTCCACACCTAGTTTTCAAACTCCTAGTATAACGACTCTAACTCTCCAGGAAAATTCACAACTTAGTCAGCAGCAATCGAAAGAAACACTACTTTTCACAGCGATTGTTGAAATTGAATCCAGAGGACAGCGAATGACGCACGAGCGATTATCGACCCTGGTTCTCAATCAACATTTATTTCGGAGAAGATTACGAACAAATTGAAGCTTCCAACTAGATAGAATCTTGTTCATGTTACCGGTTTAAGAAAACCGTTTCAGCAACTTCAGCAAAAGCTTGTCTTTTTAACCTTTGTTCTCGTACAAACCCTAGTTTTGAATTAGAAGTTTGGGCACCCGTTTTTAAGACCCTTCCTTCTAATTTGCCGTCGCGCACCCTAGATAAAAATCAACATAGAGAAACAACTCAACTCGAGTTAGCAGATCCTCGTTTTTACGAAAGCCGACCTATAGATCTTCTGATAGGTTTAGACATAATATACACACTAGGAGCTCCCATTAAATCTATAGGATCTTTACTAGCGCAAAGCACAGTTTTTGGCTGGATAGTGGGCGGACCCCTTGCAAAATCAAACACAAATGATTGGAAAATTTCAGTTTACAATACAGATTCGATCGAGAAAATTCTCACACGTTTTTGGGAGGCGGAGGAGACCCCTAAAAAAGTTTTGAGGTCAGCAGAAAACACCTTTTTGCGAAACAAATTTCAAAATGCATAACCTATGCACTCATCACTCTAAAGCACTCATTACATGCACTCATTACTCTAATTTCTCTTTGTTTAGTTGTCGCTTGCCATCTGTAGCTTAATAAAAGTCGTTAGGTGAGTTTAGAAGAGATGGATGGAAAGCACAAGTAATCAGTCTTTTACCGATCCTTAAACCAAACTCGTGCGCCTCTACCCCGTGATTAGTTTTTTCCCCGGTTTAAATAAGATAAATAATTACAAGTGTTAGTTTTTTGCATGTAAAAAGATGTACATAGAAACATCACAGTGAAATCAATCCACCCAACATTGAACAATTAGCTAAGTAAAAAAAGAAGAATAAAATAAACATTGTGAATTACATTAAGAACAAATCGTTAACATTAAGAACAACATAAATTGAAATTAAACAAGAAATAAAAGCTTTAAAATTGTTTACATGAAACTTGTACATTTTACTTTTACACACACATATATTACAAGCCCAAACATTGTACCCAACCACAACCAAAGTGAAGTAAAAAAACACATAAAATTCAACAAGTAAAAGCGTTAAGTTCGGCAATGCCGAATCTTATATACCCTCCACCATGGATAGCATGTGACCACACAAAATAACTCAAACCTAAAAAAATAACACCGAAAACACAAAAAATATAGTAGATGAGAAAAGTAGGAATCACAACATGTTAGATGCTATATATGGGAGCTATATCTAAATATGGACCGATATTGCCCATTTGCAATCCAAAACAACCTGCAACTATAAGAAGTATTTGTACCAAATTTGATCAACCTAGCTCTATTATTGCGGACTGTTGCGTGATTACCACAGACGGACGGAGGGACGGACAGACGGAAATGGCTAAATCGTCTTAGAATTTTACGACGATTAAGAATATATATACTTTATGGGGTCTCAGATCAATATTTAGAGGTGTTACAAACGGAGTGACAAAATGAATATACCCCCCATCCTATGGTGGAGGGTATAAAAATAACCTCTTTTATTTTGGAAGGCAACAAAACGCCCGAGCGCTAAACAGGTACATCTAAACATATAATATTTGGTAGACACAAAAACTATATATTTGTTCTAAACAAATCTTTGTTTATATACCAATATGTTTTTTTTTGGACCAATTATTTCCGAAACAAATATTCAATTTCGTTAAGTATTCAGAAAATACCTAAATTGTGTTAAATTTTTCAGTAATTCAAAATGAATTTCTTAGAAATTTTTAATGTTTGTAAAAATAATAATAATTGAAATCGTAAAATCTTGGATCAAAATAAATTACTTCGAGTATTGATAACTAATGTTGGCTTGTATTACTCAGAAATTTTTCGAATCCAATAAAAGCTTAAAACTGAAATTGGAAAATAGCTGCAAAAGGTTTGAAAATCTTTTTTAAATACAATTTATTTGGACAAATTCTTAAACAATAATTTGACTTGATAATAAAAAACAACATCAGCCAAATGGCCACCACGACCACGCTTACAGGACCATATCCTTTTCATGAAATTTTCCATAACCAAATCTTTTCCATAAGATTCTCATCAATACGAACCGATACAGTGATTGGTCATAGGCTTGACGGAAGTTGTACCTAGGAAGGACCAAACCCCCATAACTTATTGTCCACTAATTCATTTGGATAAGATCCACGAGATGCAATATCGGCAGGATTGTGTTTCGAATCTACATGAGACCATATGTCAACATTTACAATTTTGGAAACTCTATTGGATAAAAATGTTTTCCAAGGGAATGCTGTTTTTTTA
Source organism: Eudasyphora cyanicolor (assembly GCA_963930755.1). Lineage (NCBI taxonomy): Eukaryota > Metazoa > Arthropoda > Insecta > Diptera > Muscidae > Eudasyphora > Eudasyphora cyanicolor. The sequence continues at coordinate 136,329,238 of OZ005734.1, forward strand.
ACCAAGCAAGCACAATCATGGAATCGGTCCAACAATAGATATTAGTATTCGGAACCGGAAATACTTGCATTAAGGATTCAATGGTTTCATCAAGTAAAACAGCTCCACAAAGCTCAAGGATTTAAAATAGTTTTCAATGGAGATACCCCAGATTTTGCTGTAAGCAGGTGTATGCTTACCCCTTCCGTTGGGGTTTCGGATCGAGGATATATGGCAGCTGCATAATCCTCTTCGGAAGCATCGCAAAAGCCATGCAACTGCACCTCACAATCAGGAGTACTCGTATACTGAATCCAGCGAGGAGTTCTGTTTTCATCGATTCCGGAATAATTTGTTAGGAAATGTTGCCAGATTTCTAATAATTTGGCTGGTATGGGATTATCCGAACCAACATTTGAAGCCCATATATCTCTCATTAATAGTTTAGCGAGTCCTATAGGGTTTTCCAATAAGAGTGCTATGATTTCTTTGAAAAAAACACACTTATTGTTAAGGAAATTCAAAAGTTTTTTATTTAATGTGAAGTACAATCGATACAATTAAGTTCTAAATAAAACGTCATTCAAATGGCCTCCACGACTTCTTCTGCAGGAACAAATTTGATGAACCCAATTTTCGAGCACTTTTTGCACTAAATCAAGTCGTATGTCATGAATGGAACGTTCAATATTGACTTGTAAAGCTAGAAGAGAGTCTGGTTTATTTCAAAAGACCGATGACTTCCAATAACCCCACAAGAAATAGTTTAATGGCTTTAAATCACAACTTCTTGGAGGCCATTCAATATCACAATTTCTTGAAATAATCGAATCTCCAAATTTTTCTCGCAACTCTCCCGTTTTATTTGTTGTGTGGCACGTAGTCACAATCGGTCAATGACAAAAAGATAGCTCTTAACGAGAGCTAAAATATTGCTCATGGGTGTCAAGGTTGTAGGTCGAATGAAATGTTTTTTTTTTTATTTAAAAAAAATGGACTTAGCGCACGAAAAGTTGCAATTGGAGAACGATTATTTTGATAATAAAACTGAATAATTTGTAACCGTTGTTCTTGCGTATATCTCTCCATGTTGATATTGTAAACACTACTGAATACAATGAAAAACAAATGACAGATCATGACATATGACATATTATATAGGGACACAATCATCCAGCGGGATCGAAAAGCTTCGAAATTTCGGATAGGATTTGTCTGGTAGTAGGGGCCTCAGGGGATTGGATTGCTACCGCATTGAAATGGAAGTAATCCTGTTTGGCATTCCATCTCACTCCTAATATTTTTGCCACACTGCTATCTTAAAATTGTAAAAAGTCTTCATTGAGCAAATGTTCTTTCGGAATTGATTTCACAAATTCGCCAGAATTTAAAGTCCATTTTCTCCCTGCAGATTTTAAGGCCATGGTTAACTTGGACTGAGCTTTAATAGCAGAAGCGATATCGTGACTCCCCGCCATGACGTCATCGACATACATACTGGACATTAGAATGTGACTACACTACAAAAAAGCGTACTGAAAATCAAAGAATTTGTCGTAAAGTTTAAGATTTCGGCAATGATTTTGAGCCAAAGACAATCGTTTTAAAAATAAGAAGGTTTTATAGTTAACTTGTTCTGAGGATGCATTTCATAGAATTAAGAATTTTGGGTAATAAAAATAGTTATGTTTGGTCTTAAAATAAGCATATTTTGGCGTAAATTTAAGTTTGCCGCGTGCTTATTTGTAGTAAAATGTCATATAATTTAAAACATTATCGTAATAAAATTTAAAATGTCTGTTCTTGATATAAGAATATACTGGTAATTAATTTAAGACATACGTGGATTGAAATATAGTTTTTTAAAATATGTATGGAAAATTCGTTACATTCTATTTATATAATGTTACTCTCATTAATGAATTATTTTCTTTGAAATCATTTAATATTAATAAAAAATATGCTTCATGCAAGTTATAGTGTTAACTTATAAATTCAAAACAGAACGCTTTCTCATTCTGAATTTATTATAATTTATATTGGAAAATACAAAATATATATAATACGTATTACGGATAACATTGAACATTTTACAATTTAAAATAGTATTTTAGTTGTAAAAAGACAAACCGGCCAACACACTATCGTAATATTGTTATTATTGGTATGTATCGATTTGTAAATCTATAGTGGGATTCGTTCTCCATTTGTTGACCAAGAACAATTTTCATTGGAATTGACATTAATTTTTAACATAGAATTTAAATAGAAATTGTATAAAATAATTATTATATATTTATTAAGTTTTACAAATCATATAGTTTGCATGCACACTTATTTGCTGCAATTTGTAAATTTCATTCCCCACTGAATCTATATCTATCTATCTATCTATATATATAAAAGAGAGTGTCTGTTTGTGGGTTTGTTTGTGGGTTTGTATGTTTGTTCCGTATAGACGTCTAAACGGCTAGACCGATCATCTTGAAATTTTCACAGAATGTACATGTGTAGGGGGTGCTGAAAATAGGGTACTTGAATTTTCGATATATCAAGTGGGCGTGGACCCGCCCATGTGGGTCAAATTTTGGTATTGAGAAAATTTTTTAGCTAGAGTGCTGAAATTTTGTGTGTATGCATTTAGTGTCAGATTATGTGAATTTTCAAAAAATGGGCGGAATCGGACCAATGGGCGTGGCCCCGCCCATATAAGGCAAATTTTGAAATTGAGATATTTTGCACAATTTGTTAGAGAGAGTTCTGTATTTGAGTGTATATGTATCTGGTGACAGTCTACGTGATTGGTCCAAAAATTGGCGGGATCGGCCCAATGGGCGTGGCCCCGCTAACATAGACCAAATTTTGAAATTTCGATATCTTGAACAATTTGCTAGCGAGAGTGCTGCAATGTTGTGTATATGTATCTGGTGACAGTCTACGTGATTGGCCCAAAAATTGGCGGGATCGGCCCAATGGGCGTGGCCCCGCCCACATAGACCAAATTTTGAAATTTCGATATCTTGCACAATTTATTATCAAGAGTGCTGCAGTTTTGTTTATATGTATCTGGTGACAGTCTCCGTGATTGGTCCAAAAATGGGCGGGATCGGCTCAATGGGCGTGGCCCCGCCCACATAGACCAAATTTTTAAATTGAGATATCTTGCAAAATTTGCCAGCGAGAGTGCTGCAATGTTGTGTATATGTATCTGGTAGCAGTCCACGTGATTTTTCCAAAAATGGGCGGGATCGGACCAATGGGCCTGGCACCGCCCATATAAGCCAAATTTTAAAAATGTGATATCTTGCACAATTTTATACCGAGAGACCTGGAATTTTGTGTATATGTATATGGTGGCAGTCTGCGTGATTGGTCCAAAAATGGGCGGGATCGGCTCAATGGGCGTGGCCCAGCCCACATAGACCAAATTTTGAAATTTCGATATCTTGCACAATTTGCTAGCGAGAGTGCTGCAATGTTGTGTATATGTATCTGGTAGCAGTCCACGTGATTTTTCCAAAAATGGGCGGGAGCGGACCAATGCGCGTGGCCCCGCCAACATAAGCCAAATTTTGAAATTGATATATCTTGCACAATATGTTAGCGAGAGTGCTGGAATTTTATGTATATGTATATGGTGGCAGTCTGATTGGTCAGAAAATGGGCGGGATCAGACCAGTGGGCGTGGCCCCGCCCTTATAAGCCAAATTTCGAAATTGATATATCTTGCACAATTTTTTATCTAGAGTGCTGTAATGTTGTACATATGTATCTGGCGACAGTCCACGTGATTGGTACAAAAATTCGCGGGATCTGACCAATGGGCGTGCCACTGCCCATATAAGCCAAATTTTGAAATTGAATTATCTTGCTCATTTTGTTAGCGAGAGTGTTGAAATTTTGCGTATATGTATCTGGTAGCAGTCTACGTGATTGGCTTACAAATGGGCGGAATAGGACCAGTGGGCGTGGCACAGCCCATATTTTGATATATCTTGCAAGTACTATATAGGAAATACATGAACATAAATGCTCGGTATGCGATAATTACAGCTGCTCACTCCAATACAATCGCAATATGATAATGTGATGCATGACCAATGAAACATGAATTTGGAAATTTTATAAGTATACATTTCTATTTTCTGGACTTTCCACTGAATTCGGTATTTTTTCATTCAGTGAATTTATCACTAATACCAGTAAGGAAAGGCAGAAAGTCGGGCGGGGCGGATTAGGGTCATTGCGATAATAATTTGGAATAATTGGTAAATGTGGTGTGTGTGTGTGTATGTATATCTTATTTTGAACCGATAATCGCTAAATTAAGCAATATTCGTTCCTAAATTGAGAAACTTTTTCTGGAGAACTTTGTAATGATCGGAAGTAAAGTACAACTTCTATAGCGCTTTGTAACCAAATCTGGAGGAACATATATATGGAGGTTATATATAAATCTGAATCGATTTTCCTTGAATACTCATTCATGTAAAATAGAAACCTGTTTCTGTCGAATTTCGTACTGATCGGATATAAAACACAGTATCTACAGCGCTTACATGTCAAATTGGGGGTAACATATATATGGGGGCTATATCTAAATCTGAACCGATTTTCTCCGAATTTTGCGGTATTCCTTCATGTAATAAGAAATCTCTTTCTGCCGAATTTCTTACTGATCGGATATAAAATACAGTTTCTACAGCGCTTGAATTTCAAATCGGGGGTAACATATATATGGGGGCTATATCTAAATCTGAACCGATTTTCTCCGAATTTTGCAGTATTCCTTCATGTAATAACAAACCTCTTTCTGCCGAATTTCGTACTGATCGGATAAAAAAAAAAGTTTCTACAGCGCTAATTTTGACATGGGCAGCGAAGCGCACCGGGCTCAGCTAGTTTTTCATATATCCAAATAAAGTTAATTACACGATCTAAAATTAAAATAATCTGAAAAGAAATCAAACGGAATGATTTATATACGAAAAAGTATAAGAATTTTATTATATCACAGTAACAAAATGTTGAAAAATAAGAGATATAATTAAATCTTTGATATGTAATACTTACATTGAAATATTTGGTACAATTGGTCACTCTTCTACGACACAACTACTCATAGATCCATTCAAAATTGCTTTACTACAAATTTAAAAAATATATTTATATAATATATTATTAATTATTTTTTAAGTACGGTGAATATATAAAATATTAAAAAACCGTGGATTGTTTTGCAGAACATATGATTTATTATTAAACTATTGTTAATATACTAAAACTTTATGCACTTTTGATTATTATTCAGATTAATTAAAATGAAACTTTGTCTTAAAAATATAACTGCAACAAAAATTAAACAAAAGGTTTTTCATTTAAAATTGAATTGTATCTACATTTTCTTCATAAACAATAATATAAATAAAAATTAATGGTCTTTTCTTTTATGCCAAAAAATAGTAAATTGTTTCTGCCTTTCTCCCTAAAACGATTTTTTGTTTTCGTGTATGAGAAAATACTACACTGCGAAAGGGTTTTAAAATGCTGCTCTCTGACAGGGCAACATAATTATTTAGAAAAGAAAACATCATAATATTATACTAGACCATGAGGTTGCTTATTAAAGATCATTCTTAGGTAGGTAATTCATATTCATCTTATGTAAGAACATTTTATTAAAAGCGGAAAACAATCCACCAGGAACATTTAATTTAAAAAGTTTGTTTTGAATGTGGCTTAATTACCTTTACCTTTGAAAAGAACGAGTTAATAGAACTTAAACGCGAACAATTTCACACCATTCAGAACTTTGAAGTCTTGCGATAAGCTGTATATAAATATTTAAATTATTATATTCACACAGATAATTGGAATATTTATTAATTAAAAATTAGCTCTGTAAAACATAAACTAATGCTGCCTATGACATTCTTAACTCTGCTGTTAGATTAGCAAATATGTACGAATCCTAGATTAAGATACTATTTGGTCCGTATTACATTTTTCATACAAAATAAATCTTTAACCCAATAATTTATATTTATTTTTATTCAAAAGATCGCGATAAGAAAGCAGCTTATTTACAAATTATTTTTAAGCAAAAAAGCCTTTTTATTTTGATTTCAGTAAATCAAAAATATTCCTTGCACCAAATTATAAGGTAATATATATTACCGATCATAAAGGAAACGATGCAAAAATTGAACCAATTTGGCCTAATCTAACAGCAGGTTTAACAATAAAGTATAACACGAAATCTTAAAATTAAATTGTATTTTCGTTTTCAAAAGTTTTAACTCTTTTTTAAATAAAATATATTAAGAAAACTTTTTGAACAATAACATTGTTAGTGTGATTTTACATATTTTATTTGTGGAAGTCAGTTCGCAAATGTATTTCGTTGTAATCTATTAATATATGCGTTCCAAACTAAGTTTCTTGATTTTCAATTAAAATCTATTTGTTCACAAATGCATAATACTTACAAATTTTGTTTCCAAGCATATTTTCGTTCCCCTGTGTAGGGTGTTTGAATTTATGAATTATTTGTTGTAATTTACAACAAATAAATACATTTATAATTTATCTTCAAATATTTCGCGATCTAAATTTAAAATTGTTCTGAAAGGAAATCAAATAGAATGATTAAAGAAAATACAAATAAATTTAATCATATCACGATACGAAAACGCTGAAAACTAAGAGAAATATTTCAACCGTTAATATATAATACGTTGAAATATTTGGTAGAAAAAAATAACTACGACGCACGCACTCCCGAGATCGATGGAGACGCCGACGGCAGAACCACATACATACACACATGTACACGAATCCTCGTGGTTTGAGTTTCAGTTGTTATTGTTGCTATGGTATGGTGCCAAGCAACATGCACGTATACTTACATATTCACCGCAATTTAGGGCCTGTTTTTGTAACTTCTTTTTTGCCACTTCGCACGTCAAATGGAAAGCGAATTAAATTTTTGGTTTTTGCACACTTTGTTTTGGGTATAAACAAAGAAGCTTTCAATTATCGCCCAACATTTTGGTTCTTATAAGACAACAACGAACGAAATGAAATGTCAAATCAGACGATCAGAAAAATTCATTCGTGTCGGTTATGTTTGCCGTCCTTTTGAAAAATAAAGTGAAAATTGTTGGGAAAATGAATAAAAAATGGATAAATGAACCAAACAACATTGACATGTATCTTTTGCTGAAGTATCCACCAAAATTTCAAAAAATTTCTTTTTATTAATTTGTATAAAATGTTTTGAAATCTCACAACCACACTGTTGCTTTTTGCATTTTTTCGTAATACCTTAAATTAGGTGACCCAAACAATTGTTTATTATACCTATCGACCTAGAATATCTTTCTGAATAGGTTTGGTTTTGTCCGTCCGTCTGTTTATAAATGTATCCTTGTTACCGAGTACAGGTCGCAATTATGCTCAGATCACTAGGAAATTTAGCAAGAACTTACTTTTTAACTCAAGGACTTACTAAAATGGGTGCAGAAGGTTTCCGATTTAGATATAGCCCCTATATATACATAAACGATCTATCAAACAAACAATTGTGTTTGTTTTCGGTTTTTTAATTATTTCTCATCGTCTAGAAACAGCTGTTGAAACTTTTACAGCTGTTAGATAGGGTTGCCCCCGTTCTGATATTTTCGTGTGGAAAAAGCTTTAAGAAATGTCAATAACAACATGAAGGTAATATTGGTCTTTGACAGGAAGACGATGAAGAAAAGAGCTTTCTTACCCAAACGATAAGTGACAATGAACCAAATTAAAAACATGATCGCTTGGGTGAGATATTTTCGTGTGGAAAAAGCTTTAAGAAATGTCAATAACAACATGAAGGTAATATTGGTCTTTGACAGGAAGACGTAAAGAAAAGAGCTTTCTTACCCAAACGATAAGTGACAATGAACCAAATTAAAAACATGATCGCTTGGGTGAGAATAAGTAGAAGAAAATTATTGCTTGGGTAGCTATTGCACGTCTGCGTTTTGGTACATTTAGCTGAACAGGCTGTTAATTTTTTTCACAATCCGCGTCTCAAAACACACAACTACTTCCCTCCATCGCTTCCAAGTAACTGATTTGAAAGAAAACAAACAACAGAATATTCTCTATACTCTAGAGCTCTTCTAACATTCCATAACAATTATTTATTCACACATTAACAAACAACTCTAATTCTCCAAAAGTGAGAGAGATAGCATAATTCTCTCGTATGTGTTCTTAAAAATAATGGCAATAATCATAAAATGTATTACCAAGACAACTAAAATTTATTACTCAAATATTTCATACTGTCAATTAAGTCCGATTAATGTAGAAAATCCTTAAAGGAAAAGATTCAACTACAGCAACAGATTTAGCACATCTACGCAACCTAGTAGTCGTACAAATGGATCGAGGTGCCAAATTTGAAAGGCAAACCATTTGTTACGAAATTGTCCACAATTGCTTGAGAAAAACGTGTATGATCGCATTCACTTAATAAAACTTCACAATCTTTGTTACAACTGCATCACTTCGGATCATGGTGTAAGAGATTGTAAGAGTCGTTTCACTTGTAGGGAATGTAATCAAAGACATCACACTTTATTACATTACGAGACCACCTAGTAGAATCCACTCCTAGTTTTCAAACTCCTAGTATAACGACTCTAACTCTCCAGGAAAATTCACAACTTAGTCAGCAGCAATCGAAAGAAACACTACTTTTCACAGCGATTGTTGAAATTGAATCCAGAGGACAGCGAATGACGCACGAGCGATTATCGACCCTGGTTCTCAATCAACATTTATTTCGGAGAAGATTACGAACAAATTGAAGCTTCCAACTAGATAGAATCTTGTTCATGTTACCGGTTTAAGAAAACCGTTTCAGCAACTTCAGCAAAAGCTTGTCTTTTTAACCTTTGTTCTCGTACAAACCCTAGTTTTGAATTAGAAGTTTGGGCACCCGTTTTGAAGACCCTTCCTTCTAATTTGCCGTCGCGCACCCTAGATAAAAATCAACATAGAGAAACAACTCAACTCGAGTTAGCAGATCCTCGTTTTTACGAAAGCCGACCTATAGATCTTCTGATAGGTTTAGACATAATATACACACTAGGAGCTCCCATTAAATCTATAGGATCTTTACTAGCACAAAGCACAGTTTTTGGCTGGATAGTGGGCGGACCCCTTGCAAAATCAAACACAAATGATTGGAAAATTTCAGTTTACAATACAGATTCGATCGAGAAAATTCTCACACGTTTTTGGGAGGCGGAGGAGACCCCTAAAAAAGTTTTGAGGTCAGCAGAAAACACCTTTTTGCGAAACAAATTTCAAAATGCATAACCTATGCACTCATCACTCTAAAGCACTCATTACATGCACTCATTACTCTAATTTCTCTTTGTTTAGTTGTCGCTTGCCATCTGTAGCTTAATAAAAGTCGTTAGGTGAGTTTAGAAGAGATGGATGGAAAGCACAAGTAATCAGTCTTTTACCGATCCTTAAACCAAACTCGTGCGCCTCTACCCCGTGATTAGTTTTTTCCACGGTTTAAATAAGATAAATAATTACAAGTGTTAGTTTTTTGCATGTAAAAAGATGTACATAGAAACATCACAGTGAAATCAATCCACCCAACATTGAACAATTAGCTAAGTAAAAAAAGATGAATAAAATAAACATTGTGAATTACATTAAGAACAAATCGTTAACATTAAGAACAACATAAATTGAAATTAAACAAGAAATAAAAGCTTTAAAATTGTTTACATGAAACTTGTACATTTTACTTTTACACACACATATATTACAAGCCCAAACATTGTACCCAACCACAACCAAAGTGAAGTAAAAAAACACATAAAATTCAACAAGTAAAAGCGTTAAGTTCGGCAATGCCGAATCTTATATACCCTCCACCATGGATAGCATGTGACCTCACAAAATAACTCAAACCTAAAAAAATAACACCGAAAACACAAAAAATATAGTAGATGAGAAAAGTAGGAATCACAACATGTTAGATGCTATATATGGGAGCTATATCTAAATATGGACCGATATTGCCCATTTGCAATCCAAAACAACCTGCAACTATAAGAAGTATTTGTACCAAATTTGATCAACCTAGCTCTATTATTGCGGACTGTTGCGTGATTACCACAGACGGACGGAGGGACGGACAGACGGAAATGGCTAAATCGTCTTAGAATTTTACGACGATTAAGAATATATTGTTATGACATCTACCAAAGAGGGGAACAGAAGATTACCCTTCGAATGATTCTCTTTGTGGCAATATCACTTTCAGTTGAAGTTTCCCATTCCCCATAATAAACAATTGTATAAAACTCCCACTGAAAATAACTTACGAGTCAAGTTGCCGCATGGTAAACAATTATACTAAACTTCTACTGAAGTTTCCAATTCCCCATTATAAACAATATAAATAATTCAGCTGACGTTGAAAATAACATAAGAGTCAAGTTGCATTAATATCAACAATCATATCGCCACTCACTGCATACTATTATGAATTGAGTCGCACAGTATACATAAATATATTTAGCTTTAATACTCACCATGAACAATTAATAAAGAAAAGAAATTAGTCTTTGGATAACATCGCAACTGTTAAGTGTTTTATTTCGCTACAACTTCGGTTCCAGGATTCACTTAGAACAAATTGGTTTCAACTTATGAAATAAGTTAATCAATTTAATCTAAAATTGGCGCAGTCGGTAGGATAGTCACTAAAAAAATTAAAACATCCGTGAAAAGTGAAAGTTTAAATTTTAAAAATAAGTGATTATCCGTAAATAAAAATCTACGATTCAAAAAAAACTTAATCCTGTGAAAAAGGATAAAGAACACTGTAAAAAGAACTCTCTGAACAAGAAATTCATCACAGTGTAAAATAAAATGGCTCTAAACGCACCAAATGGAAAATTAGCAGCCGCAGCAGCCGGTCCACCACAAGGCAGAACGCTCGATATTAATCCACTAACGTATCTTGAAAAGATACAAGGATTTGATGGACGTAAGGAGGATCTGTCGACATTCTGCACGAATGTAGACGACATAATCCCAACCCTAACGTTATACAACGAGCAAGCACAGCGCATGTGCATCAACATTGTCAAAAGCAAATTGACAGGAAGAGCAAGGAGAGCAATGGAAATCCACCCACATTTAAATAATTGGGCCGACATAAAAACAATGTTGGAAACTAATTTCGGGGGATTTCAGACTGCAGATCAGTTATACGAGGATCTGAGAGCAGCACAATACAGAGGAAATACTATGGATTTTTACAACTTTATATTACACAAATTAGCACTATTAAACCAGAAAAGCAGACAGGAAGACCGCATCAATGATGTCGAAAGAAATATAGAAACTGCATTGAAAATTTTTATCACAAGACTACCCGTCTATATGAGGACTGTCTTATGTGCGTTAAAACCATCAACGATGGAAGAAGCAGTCCATGAGCTGAGCCAATCAGGATTCCTAAACGAAGAAAGAAGGAAGAAATCTGCAGAAAAACCTGATCAGAAAACTCAAAATACTAAACAAAATCACCAGAACCAACAAAACAACAATTGGAGACCAAAAATCTATAACCCACAACAAGCATGGCAGCAGAAACCACTACAGCAACAACAACAGCATCAATTTAAACCAGAACCGATGGACCTCGGAACAGCCCAGACCAGAGGACAGAACCATTTCCAGGAGCAGCCAACTTGTTCTGGAAATAGTAAGGATATTAATTTAAGTTATGTACAAGAAGTCGAACCGTTAGGGGAAGAGACATGTGAAAATTTTCCGTTAATAGCCTCACAACACACATCGGGTTACCCTATATCTTACTCAGAAGCCCAACAAGACGGCTTAGACTACTAATAGACACGGGTTCAACCGAAAATTTATTAAATAAAGATCAATGCCCACCAAATTTCATAAAAAAATTAACAAACCCTATAACTATTAAAACAGCTGCAGGAATTATATCTATTAATCACAATGGAATAATACCAAAGGAAAAGATACAAATACCGCTGAGAAATGACACTATTTTTAGACTACATAATTTTCATAAATTTTTCAACGGAATTCTAGGTCATCAGACTCTTAAGGAAAATGAAGCAATCATCAATTATAAAGACAATGTAATGACTATTAATGACAAAATTTTTAAACTCTATTACGAAGGAGATAATGAGGATAATGAAATTGACGATTTACCGGAAATTCATCACATAGAAGTTTTAGGAGTATTAGACCAGGTACGGACTGAACATTTAAATGCCGAAGAAACAGCAGCTATAAAAATACTGATACAGAATAATGAAGACATTTTTTATAAAAAAGGGGACGACTTATCCTTTACAAATGAAGTCAGACATAAAATCGACACCGGACTTTCAGGACCAATTTATACGAAGAGCTATAGATACCCGTCAATACATACAGAAGAGGTAGAAAGGCAAATGAACGAAATGCTTGAACAGGGAATAATTACCCACAGCAATTCACCATATAATGCACCTATCTGGGTTGTGCCCAAAAAGGAAGACAAACTAGGGAACCGAGATTGGAGAATAGTAATAGACTATAGGAAACTAAATATGGCAACGAGAGAAGACAAATACCCAATACCACGAATAGACGACATTTTGGACAAATTAGGACGAGCAAATTACTTCACAACCCTCGATTTAACGAAAGGTTTTTATCAAATAGAGGTAGAACCGGAAGATCGCGAAAAGACCGCATTTACGACACATAACAGACATTACGAATTTAGACGCATGCCCTTTGGATTGAAAAATGCTCCGGCAACATTCCAAAGAATGATGAACAATGTTTTGAGAGAACATGTAAATAGGATATGTGTTATTTACATGGACGATATTTTAATATTTTCTACATCCTTGCAGGATCATCTGACAAGCCTTAGAAAAATATTTCAGACATTAAGACAGGCGAATTTAAAGGTATCACTAAACAAGAGCGATTTTCTTAAGAAGGAGACAGATTTTTTAGGACACGTAGTCACTAGAGACGGAATAAAACCTAATCCAAATAAAGTGGAAGGAATTATGAAACAAACTATCCCAAAGACTATAAAAGGAATTCAAAGCTTTTTAGGACTAAGTGGATATTACCGAAAATTTATACCTGATTATGCAAAGATAGCAAAGCCTATGACACTACGATTGCAGAAGAACTCCATAATCAACATAGGACACAAAGACTATAAAGAATCTTTCGAGAAACTTAGAACAATACTAATGTCAGATATGGTACTAAAATATCCAAATTTTGAAGAACAATTTCAAGTAACTACTGATGCAAGCGACTATGCATTAGGAGCTGTTTTATCTCAGTCACAAGGACCCATAGCTTTTGTTTCTAGAACACTGAACAAACACGAGATAAATTACTCGACTATAGAAAAAGAATTATTAGCTATAGTATGGGCTGTGAAACAATTCAGACACTACCTTTACGGAAGGAAATTTTCCTTAAAGACTGATCACAAACCATTGATATGGTTGGCAAACCTCAAAGAGCCAAATTCAAAGTTAATAAGATGGAAAATCAAACTGAATGAGTACGAATTTGACATCCAACACGTAGAAGGGAAAGAAAATAAAGTGGCTGACGCACTTTCAAGAATACGGGAAACTAACGTATTTGAAGGACGGAACGAACACATTTGTACAATTTGTAAAAAATCGTATAAGGCTAGAAGATATCTACTAAGACATTTAAAGGCACATGGAGACAAAAGTAGTAGAACATGCAAAATTTGTGACGCCACATTATCTTATAAAGATACACTAAAAACACATTATTTAAGAAAACACGGTCTAAATGAGCAGGAAACACATGAATTAATGACAGATGTGAGAAGTCAATCTCCTGTACCAACTGTACATTCAGCCGACGAAGACGGCACAGATTATTTCAAAATTTCTGAGAAACCATTGCAATCATTTGATTACCAGATTATAATAAAACATGACGACGAGAACAAAACCGTAGAAGAAACAATCTTCGGAAAACACAGAATTACTTATCATTTCAAGAAATGTACATCTCAAATAGTAGCGCAAATATTATCAGATGCAGCAGCACATGAAAATGTAGGATTATACTGTGAAAATTTGAACAATCTAATCCAATTACAGACAGAATATAGGAAATGGAATGAAAATCCAAATAACTTAAAAATTATGAATATAAAACTAACTTCAAAGTTACAAATCGAGGCAAAATATGAAGAATTGCTAGAAAGAATAGCTAAACATCACAGATTCGATAATAATCATCCAGGCATAGAAAAAACTTACCAGGCGTTAAGACAAGAGCTTTACTACCCTAATTTGAAGAAGGAAATAACTAAATTTATAAATAATTGTCTAATATGCAATTTCAAAATAGAAAGAAAACCTATAAGACTACCATTCGAGAAAACTGAAACGCCAAAAGCACCACATGAACACTATCATACAGATATATGGTTTTTAAGTAGAAATGTTAGATATATCACCATGATAGATAAATTTTCCAAATATGCCATGATAGAAGAAATACCAGATAAAACTTCACTACAACTCATAAAAACATTTACAAAACTTTTCCTATATATGAAATTTCCTAAAAAACTAACTTTAGATAACGAATCTGCTTTCAAAACTTCACTTTTTACCGACTTTTTAGAGAAAAAAGGTATACAATATCACTTCACAACTCCCATGAGACACACTGGAAATTCGGATATAGAAAGATTTCATAGTTCTTTAAATGAACATATTAGGATATTCAAAGCTAGGGAAGATAATTCCGATATTGCCTACAACATCGACTTACCATATCAGGCTCTTGAAGCTTATAATAATACAATTCATTTAACCACGGGGGAAAAACCAATAAATTTACATTTTAGATCAGACATAGAATTAGAAGAGGTATTTGAGAAAATTGAGTTGAAAAAAGAAAAAATGCTAGAATATAGAAACAAGAACCGAAAGGATGAAGATATAAACACAAAATTCATGAAGAACGACAGAACGGACAAACACGTTAGTAATATAAAGAAAGTAAAGGCAAGCAAATTAAATGACAAAAAATATAAGAAGGATTTAAAAACGACACTACATAAAGATCAATTCATTAAAAGAAAAAATCTTTCCAGATCTTTGGAAGTACTTGTTGACAATCATACTGATGATATCTCCAGGATTAGCACAGAAATTAATAATAACTGATTTAAACGAAGGTAATGGATACACCATCATACAACTGGGCGAGACGCAGCTCATTCAAGATTATACAAAAATTCTCCACATATTCAAACCTGACCAGTACTTGGAATATTTAGACCAATTAGAAAAAGAAATTCTGATGATAGATGACCCTTACTTAATACATCAATTAAAACACACTAAAACTAAACTAACTAGTATAATACCAAAATACAGACAAAAAAGAGGACTAATTAACATATTTGGAACAGGACTAAAATATCTTTACGGAACTATGGACAATGACGACAGAGAGGAAATAGAAGAAAAGCTGAGAATAATTGCAACAAATGACCATAACTTAATAGAACAGTCTAATAAACAAATTCGAATTAACCGACACTTTGACGAACAGTTGAACAATCTTACAATCCTTAGAAATGAACAATCAAAATTAATTTCACATCAATATGTCCTTCTGAACCAAACAATGACAGATTTCCAAACGATCAACCTGAAATACGAGTTGGATCACTTAGAGAAAATAATTGAACAAATCAGAGAACTGTTATTAGCAGCGAAACTTAACACACTTACACGTGACATACTGACAGATCAAGAAATTAACGACTTTAATATCACTATTACTAAATTGGAAAATATGGAATTAAAAGTAGCAACTAAAGAAACAGATATTATATTTATAATAACTATCCCAAATTTCAGCCAAGAAATTTACAAAGAACTAATTATACAACCTGTACCCAACAAAAACAATAAACAACTGGTACTAAGTAATTACAAATATTTAACTAATAACAATAAAATATATGAAGTAACCAAAAAAATAAAAGATATCAAATATATAGATAATCAATGTATAAAAAACATACTTAATAAGGAAACTATGTATTGTCTGTACGAAGAAAATCCGAAATCGGAAATAATTGAAATAGGTGTAAATGTTATAATAACTATTAATATAAGACAAAATGTAACACAAACATGTAATCAGTTCCCAACAGAACTTAAAGGAAACTACTTAATATACATTGAAAATTGTAAAATTAAACTAGATAGATGGTACGATAAAAAATTCTACCAAGAAACCATAATTATACCTAATCCGATAAGAAAAATAAAAATGTTAAATAGCACTCATATATCCTTAAAAGAATTGCATTACAACCACATAAAAAATACCAACATGATAAATGAATTAACATATAAACAGAAAACACAAAATTATGTGACCTATATAATGATAATCATAATATTGATAATAATTATTGTATTAATTATATACTTACATTTTAAGTGCAGCAAAGACAATCATACAGAAATCTCTGTAAATGTCCCTCAAGTTTCTTTAGAAAATGAGGTCCATTCTAAGTCTGGGGGTGTTATGACATCTACCAAAGAGGGGAACAGAAGATTACCCTTCGAATGATTCTCTTTGTGGCAATATCACTTTCAGTTGAAGTTTCCCATTCCCCATAATAAACAATTGTATAAAACTCCCACTGAAAATAACTTACGAGTCAAGTTGCCGCATGGTAAACAATTATACTAAACTTCTACTGAAGTTTCCAATTCCCCATTATAAACAATATAAATAATTCAGCTGACGTTGAAAATAACATAAGAGTCAAGTTGCATTAATATCAACAATCATATCGCCACTCACTGCATACTATTATGAATTGAGTCGCACAGTATACATAAATATATTTAGCTTTAATACTCACCATGAACAATTAATAAAGAAAAGAAATTAGTCTTTGGATAACATCGCAACTGTTAAGTGTTTTATTTCGCTACAACTTCGGTTCCAGGATTCACTTAGAACAAATTGGTTTCAACTTATGAAATAAGTTAATCAATTTAATCTAAAATTATATATACTTTATGGGGTCTCAGATCAATATTTAGAGGTGTTACAAACGGAGTGACAAAATGAATATACCCCCCATCCTATGGCGGAGGGTATAAAAATAACCTCTTTTATTTTGGAAGGCAACAAAACGCCCGAGCGCTAAACAGGTACATCTAAACAATTAATATTTGGTAGACACAAAAACTATATATTTGGGAAGTTTTTGGCTGGATAGTGGGCGGACCCCTTGCAAAATCAAACACAAATGATTGGAAAATTTCAGTTTACAATACAGATTCGATCGAGAAAATTCTCACACGTTTTTGGGAGGCGGAGGAGACCCCTAAAAAAGTTTTGAGGTCAGCAGAAAACACCTTTTTGCGAAACAAATTTCAAAATGCATAACCTATGCACTCATCACTCTAAATCACTCATTACATGCACTCATTACTCTAATTTCTCTTTGTTTAGTTGTCGCTTGCCATCTGTAGCTTAATAAAAGTCGTTAGGTGAGTTTAGAAGAGATGGATGGAAAGCACAAGTAATCAGTCTTTTACCGATCCTTAAACCAAACTCGTGCGCCTCTACCCCGTGATTAGTTTTTTCCCCGGTTTAAATAAGATAAATAATTACAAGTGTTAGTTTTTTGCATGTAAAAAGATGTACATAGAAACATCACAGTGAAATCAATCCACCCAACATTGAACAATTAGCTAAGTAAAAAAAGAAGAATAAAATAAACATTGTGAATTACATTAAGAACAAATCGTTAACATTAAGAACAACATAAATTGAAATTAAACAAGAAATAAAAGCTTTAAAATTGTTTACATGAAACTTGTACATTTTACTTTTACACACACATATATTACAAGCCCAAACATTGTACCCAACCACAACCAAAGTGAAGTAAAAAAACACATAAAATTCAACAAGTAAAAGCGTTAAGTTCGGCAATGCCGAATCTTATATACCCTCCACCATGGATAGCATGTGACCTCACAAAATAACTCAAACCTAAAAAAATAACACCGAAAACACAAAAAATATAGTAGATGAGAAAAGTAGGAATCACAACATGTTAGATGCTATATATGGGAGCTATATCTAAATATGGACCGATATTGCCCATTTGCAATCCAAAACAACCTGCAACTATAAGAAGTATTTGTACCAAATTTGATCAACCTAGCTCTATTATTGCGGACTGTTGCGTGATTACCACAGACGGACGGAGGGACGGACAGACGGAAATGGCTAAATCGTCTTAGAATTTTACGACGATTAAGAATATATATACTTTATGGGGTCTCAGATCAATATTTAGAGGTGTTACAAACGGAGTGACAAAATGAATATACCCCCCATCCTATGGTGGAGGGTATAAAAATAACCTCTTTTATTTTGGAAGGCAACAAAACGCCCGAGCGCTAAACAGGTACATCTAAACAATTAATATTTGGTAGACACAAAAACTATATATTTGGGAAGATGTTGTTCTAAACAAATCTTTGTTTATATACCAATATGTTTTTTTTTTGGACCAATTATTTCCGAAACAAATATTCAATTTCGTTAAGTATTCAGA
Organism: Eudasyphora cyanicolor; assembly: GCA_963930755.1. Lineage (NCBI taxonomy): Eukaryota > Metazoa > Arthropoda > Insecta > Diptera > Muscidae > Eudasyphora > Eudasyphora cyanicolor. The sequence continues at coordinate 136,347,968 of OZ005734.1, forward strand.
AAATACCTAAATTGTGTTAAATTTTTCAGTAATTCAAAATGAATTTCTTAGAAATTTTTAATGTTTGTAAAAATAATAATAATTGAAATCGTAAAATCTTGGATCAAAATAAATTACTTCGAGTATTGATAACTAATGTTGGCTTGTATTACTCAGAAATTTTTCGAATCCCATGAAAGCTTAAAACTGAAATTGGAAAATAGCTGCAAAAGGTTTGAAAATCTTTTTTAAATACAATTTATTTGGACAAATTCTTAAACAATAATTTGACTTGATAATAAAAAACAACATCAGCCAAATGGCCACCACGACCACGCTTACAGGACCATATCCTTTTCATGAAATTTTCCATAACCAAATCTTTTCCATAAGATTCTCATCAATACGAACCGATACAGTGATTGGTCATAGGCTTGACGGAAGTTGTACCTAGGAAGGACCAAACCCCCATAACTTATTGTCCACTAATTCATTTGGATAAGATCCACGAGATGCAATATCGGCAGGATTGTGTTTCGAATCTACATGAGACCATATGTCAACATTTACAATTTTGGAAACTCTATTGGATAAAAATGTTTTCCAAGGGAATGCTGTTTTTTTAACCAAGCAAGCACAATCATGGAATCGGTCCAACAATAGATATTAGTATTCGGAACCGGAAATACTTGCATTAAGGATTCAATGGTTTCATCAAGTAAAACAGCTCCACAAAGCTCAAGGATTTAAAATAGTTTTCAATGGAGATACCCCAGATTTTGCTGTAAGCAGGTGTATGCTTACCCCTTCCGTTGGGGTTTCGGATCGAGGATATATGGCAGCTGCATAATCCTCTTCGGAAGCATCGCAAAAGCCATGCAACTGCACCTCACAATCAGGAGTACTCGTATACTGAATCCAGCGAGGAGTTCTGTTTTCATCGATTCCGGAATAATTTGTTAGGAAATGTTGCCAGATTTCTAATAATTTGGCTGGTATGGGATTATCCGAACCAACATTTGAAGCCCATATATCTCTCATTAATAGTTTAGCGAGTCCTATAGGGTTTTCCAATAAGAGTGCTATGATTTCTTTGAAAAAAAACACACTTATTGTTAAGGAAATTCAAAAGTTTTTTATTTAATGTGAAGTACAATCGATACAATTAAGTTCTAAATAAAACGTCATTCAAATGGCCTCCACGACTTCTTCTGCAGGAACAAATTTGATGAACCCAATTTTCGAGCACTTTTTGCACTAAATCAAGTCGTATGTCATGAATGGAACGTTCAATATTGACTTGTAAAGCTAGAAGAGAGTCTGGTTTATTTCAAAAGACCGATGACTTCCAATAACCCCACAAGAAATAGTTTAATGGCTTTAAATCACAACTTCTTGGAGGCCATTCAATATCACAATTTCTTGAAATAATCGAATCTCCAAATTTTTCTCGCAACTCTCCCGTTTTATTTGTTGTGTGGCACGTAGTCACAATCGGTCAATGACAAAAAGATAGCTCTTAACGAGAGCTAAAATATTGCTCATGGGTGTCAAGGTTGTAGGTCGAATGAAATGTTTTTTTTTTATTTAAAAAAAATGGACTTAGCGCACGAAAAGTTGCAATTGGAGAACGATTATTTTGATAATAAAACTGAATAATTTGTAACCGTTGTTCTTGCGTATATCTCTCCATGGTGATATTGTAAACACTACTGAATACAATGAAAAACAAATGACAGATCATGACATATGACATATTATATAGGGACACAATCATCCAGCGGGATCGAAAAGCTTCGAAATTTCGGATAGGATTTGTCTTTTAGTAGGGGCCTCAGGGGATTGGATTGCTACCGCATTGAAATGGAAGTAATCCTGTTTGGCATTCCATCTCACTCCTAATATTTTTGCCACACTGCTATCTTAAAATTGTAAAAAGTCTTCATTGAGCAAATGTTCTTTCGGAATTGATTTCACAAATTCGCCAGAATTTAAAGTCCATTTTCTCCCTGCAGATTTTAAGGCCATGGTTAACTTGGACTGAGCTTTAATAGCAGAAGCGATATCGTGACTCCCCGCCATGACGTCATCGACATACATACTGGACATTAGAATGTTACTACACTACAAAAAAGCGTACTGAAAATCAAAGAATTTGTCGTAAAGTTTAAGATTTCGGCAATGATTTTGAGCCAAAGACAATCGTTTTAAAAATAAGAAGGTTTTATAGTTAACTTGTTCTGAGGATGCATTTCATAGAATTAAGAATTTTGGGTAATAAAAATAGTTATGTTTGGTCTTAAAATAAGCATATTTTGGCGTAAATTTAAGTTTGCCGCGTGCTTATTTGTAGTAAAATGTCATATAATTTAAAACATTATCGTAATAAAATTTAAAATGTCTGTTCTTGATATAAGAATATACTGGTAATTAATTTAAGGCATACGTGGATTGAAATATAGTTTTTTAAAATATGTATGGAAAATTCGTTACATTCTATTTATATAATGTTACTCTCATTAATGAATTATTTTCTTTGAAATCATTTAATATTAATAAAAAATATGCTTCATGCAAGTTATAGTGTTAACTTATAAATTCAAAACAGAACGCTTTCTCATTCTAAAAATTGAATTTATTATATTTTATATTGGAAAATACAAAATATATATAATACGTATTACGGATAACATTGAACATTTTACAATTTAAAATAGTATTTTAGTTGTAAAAAGACAAACCGGCCAACACACTATCGTAATATTGTTATTATTGGTATGTATCGATTTGTAAATCTATAGTGGGATTCGTTCTCCATTTGTTGACCAAGAACAATTTTCATTGGAATTGACATTAATTTTTAACATAGAATTTAAATAGAAATTGTATAAAATAATTATTATATATTTATTAAGTTTTACAAATCATATAGTTTGCATGCACACTTATTTGCTGCAATTTGTAAATTTCATTCCCCACTGAATTTTTCATATATCCAAATAACGATCTAAAATTAAAATAATCTGAAAAGAAATCAAACGGAATGATTTATATACGAAAAAGTATAAGAATTTTATTATATCACAGTAACAAAATGTTGAAAAATAAGAGATATAATTAAATCTTTGATATGTAATACTTACATTGAAATATTTGGTACAATTGGTCAATCTTCTACGACACAACTACTCATAATAGATCCATTCAAAATTGCTTTACTACAAATTTAAAAAATATATTTATATAATATACCTATTATTAATTATTTTTTAAGTACGGTGAATATATAAAATATTAAAAAACCGTGGATTGTTTTGCAGAACATATGATTTATTATTAAACTATTGTTAATATACTAAAACTTTATGCACTTTTGATTATTATTCACATTAATTAAAATGCAGCTTTGTCTTAAAAATATAACTGCAACAAAAATTAAACAAAAGGTTTTTCATTTAAAATTGAATTGTATCTACATTTTCTTCATAAACAATAATATAAATAAAAATTATTGGTCTTTTCTTTTATGCCAAAAAATAGTAAATTGTTTCTGCCTTTCGCCCTAAAACGATTTTTTGTTTTCGTGTATGAGAAAATACTACACTGCGAAAGGGTTTTAAAATGCTGCTCTCTGACAGGGCAACATAATTATTTAGAAAAGAAAACATCATAATATTATACTAGACCATGAGGTTGCTTATTAAAGATCATTCTTAGGTAGGTAATTCATATTCATCTTATGTAAGAACATTTTATTAAAAGCGGAAAACAATCCACCAGGAACATTTAATTTAAAAAGTTTGTTTTGAATGTGGCTTAATTACCTTTACCTTTGAAAAGAACGAGTTAATAGAACTTAAACGCGAACAATTTCACACCATACAGAACTTTGAAGTCTTGCGATAAGCTGTATATAAATATTTAAATTATTATATTCACACAGATAATTGGAATATTTATTAATTAAAAATTAGCTCTGTAAAACATAAACTAATGCTGCCTATGACATTCTTAACTCTGCTGTTAGATTAGCAAATATGTACGAATCCTAGATTAAGATACTATTTGGTCCGTATTACATTTTTCATACAAAATAAATCTTTAACCCAATAATTTATATTTATTTTTATTCAAAAGATCGCGATAAGAAAGCAGCTTATTTACAAATTATTTTTAAGCAAAAAAGCCTTTTTATTTTGATTTCAGTAAATCAAAAATATTCCTTGCACCAAATTATAAGGTAATATATATTACCGATCATAAAGTAAACGATGCAAAAATTGAACCAATTTGGCCTAATCTAACAGCAGGTTTAACAATAAAGTATAACACGAAATCTTAAAATTAAATTGTATTTTCGTTTTCAAAAGTTTTAACTCTTTTTTAAATAAAATATATTAAGAAAACTTTTTGAACAATAACATTGTTAGTGTGATTTTACATATTTTATTTGTGGAAGTCAGTTCGCAAATGTATTTCGTTGTAATCTATTAATATATGCGTTCCAAACTAAGTTTCTTGATTTTCAAATAAAATCTATTTGTTCACAAATGCATAATACTTACAAATTTTGTTTCCAAGCATATTTTCGTTCCCCTGTGTAGGGTGTTTGAATTTATGAATTATTTGTTGTAATTTACAACAAATAAATACATTTATAATTTATCTTCAAATATTTCGCGATCTAAATTTAAAATTGTTCTGAAAGGAAATCAAATAGAATGATTAAAGAAAATACAAATAAATTTAATCATATCACGATACGAAAACGCTGAAAACTAAGAGAAATATTTCAACCGTTAATATATAATACCTACGTTGAAATATTTGGTAGAAAAAAATAACTACGACGCACGCACTCCCGAGATCGATGGAGACGCCGACGGCAGAACCACATACATACACACATGTACACGAATCCTCGTGGTTTGAGTTTCAGTTGTTATTGTTGCTATGGTATGGTGCCAAGCAACATGCACGTATACTTACATATTCACCGCAATTTAATTTTTTTCACAATCCGCGTCTCAAAACACACAACCGCTTCCCTCCATCGCTTCCAAGTAACTGATTTGAAAGAAAACAAACAACAGAATATTCTCTATACTCTAGAGCTCTTCTAACATTCCATAACAATTATTTATTCACACATTAACAAACAACTCTAATTCTCCAAAAGTGAGAGAGATAGCATAATTCTCTCGTATGTGTTCTTAAAAATAATGGCAATAATCATAAAATGTATTACCAAGACAACTAAAATTTATTACTCAAATATTTCATACTGTCAATTAAGTCCGATTAATGTAGAAAATCCTTAAAGGTATTGAAATATTACATAAAAAATGCGGATTGTCACAAAAATAATGATTTTTTTCTTTAATTTAAAGGCGTACATTTAAAGAAGGTCGTAAACAAGACTAATGATTAGATAGTCATTAATTCAAATTCAAAAAACTTTAGATTAAGGAAAATTTCGTAAAAAACATGAAAATTTTCATTATTTTAAGGAAAATTGTGATTGAATTTATGCCGAGGTCGCATACTTAATTTTATTACTATTTTTTTCAGTGTACATTCGAAGCTGACATTGGAGTTAAATATACTATTTACTAATTTTGATGCTTCTCACTTTGAAGTGAGGAACTAAATGACAAATTTGCATTTTTCCAATTCCAATAGAATTTTTTACCGTTATCCGTTATTGTTTCTACTTGTCCGACAAATGTTTTTTTTTTAATTTTGTACTTACCCGCACTTCTCTATCTCTACGATCATCGAACAATCGCGTGTGTGGTCGTTTCACGAGTTTTTTGCACTCCGTGTTAATTTATCAAGCTTCGTCTGGTTATTACAAAAACTAAAATATTTCATATTGATAAATTTTTTTAAGAGCTAATCTATAAAACTGTTGGCGCCATTGATTCAGCGTAGTTCATTTAGTTTAACCCCGGTTTTCGTTTTCATCAATTGGCACTACTGTAATTTATGAAAATATAAGTTGAAAAACTACTATCAATAATTATTTTATTTTATGTATGAGTAGAAAAATACACAAGTTATGTAACTTACTCCTCACAAAAACATTGAGAAAGGGCCCATAATACTTTTTCGCGAGGAATATTTTTCTCAAAGACAACAACTAACAATGTCGACGATTTTTATGTCGTTTGACATATGGTACGATTTGATTGCAGTTTTTAGGGATAAGGAGGTGAGAAACGTGGATGACTATTTTGACAGAAATAATTCTTCAAGGGTTCATTTCGTTCTTTGGACTAAAGTGCGCCTTTCGATGTCTTCCCCTTCAAAATCACTTCCTATATTACTTAACTCTCTGATGTCTCAATAAACTTTGTGGTTCAATATCTCAAAAACAAGAGCTAAAATAGAAAAACGGTTAGCGCCATTGGATTCGGCGTAGCTGATTTAGTTTAACCCACCAGATGCCCCGTTTGTCGGTTTTTCAACCAGCACAGTGTTATTAATGTACACGTTTAAAAAAATGATCTTCAAACAATCATGTAAAAGAGTCGCAGAATAGTCTTCTATACCAACAATCTTCCCAAATTGTCAAAAATGTTTGCAGGGCAACCATCATATCCATTTGTGTGGCTGTGTGATTTATAACAGCTTGGTTTCGTGTGTCAAAGCAAACATGAACATACGGAATACACATTTGGTACACAACACAATCGAAGTAGACAATTTATGTTCATTCTGATTTGGACTATTAGCGCTACAAAAGCTGTATTTTCCATCTTAGGTTGAGGTTAGGTTAGGTTGAAGAGAGGAGACGTTTAAACGTGTCATGTCCATGGACATACACTTAAGTCAGTGGTTCGGCCTGTTGTGCGCTCCTTATTTATGATCTTTTTATACCTCACGAGTTACAGAAAATCGGTACTAGACACGAATTTTCTTAGTATCTTCCAGTCATATTCTCTGAGATGAGTCAAGTCTGGTAATATGTCGGACCCGAAATGTTGGGATCTTGCATGTGTGAAAGCCGGGCAGTGACACAGAAAATGTTCCATCGTTTCGATGTTTTCTCTGCATGCCCTGCATTCGTCGTTTCCTGCTAGTCCTATGCGATGAAGATGTGGTTGTAAGCTTGAGTGTCCCGTTAAAACACTCATCATCTTACTAATATCGATCTTGTTTAGTTTCAGAAGACTTCTTGTTTTCTTTTCGTTTGGGTCACCCCACAGTATCTTTGCAGTTGCTCCTACTGTCGCGCTATTCCACACAGTTTTATGAGCCATCACTGCCCAGTGCTTCAACTCATTTCTCGTGGCTTCGAAAGGTTTCCAATTTTCCAAGTTTATTACTCGAAGTTCTCTGCCCTTTGAAGCCAAGCTGTTTGCCCGTTCATTTCCAATCACTACGTTGTGTCCTGGTACCCAGCAAATACGCAATTGACCATGGGCTGAGTAATCATTTATCGTTCTTTTACAGTCCAACACAGTTCTGGATTTGACCCTTTCCGATGTTATTGCTTTAATCGCCATTTGGCTATCTGTGAAGATGTTGGCATATTTAGGCTTTGTCGTGTTACTGAGCCAGTTCACACACTCCGTGATTGCTCGAACTTCTGCTTGAAATACCGTGTTATGGTCAGGGAGGCGGAAGATCGACTTCTGGTTCATCAATAAAAAGTCCCAGACCCGTCCTTCCTCCTCGCTTGGACCCATCCGTGTAGCAGCTGGTTCCCACTGGCACATGGGCCAAAGTTCCATTTTCCCAGGAGCGTCTGTCTGGCACAAACGTATCACAGGTAGCTGTAAGCCGCACATCAGGAATGCGGTCCGAGATTTCTGGCGTTTGAATGTGACCAACTAGATATTCTAAAATCTTTTCCATCTTACATTCATTTGAAAATTTGGTAGGGTAGAGTTTCCTAACCCAAAAACTCAACTTGCAGAAAATCGGGTCACATTTCTATATAGCCCCCACATACATATATGTTACTTCCAATTTGCCTTTTTAGAGCTACAAAAGCTGTGTTTTACATCCAATCATTTTGAAATTTCAAAACGAATGAATGTGATGAAAGATTGATGTAAGAAATTTCATTGTTTTGATGTAGTACACAATTTTATAGAAATTGGCGGTCATCAAATTGAAGAAGGTATTCACTAAATCAATGGAATAATAACATCAATTCAATGAAAAACAATTGAAGAAACTTCATTATTATGATGTACCATTTTATTTTCAGTGTATATAGTTACACACCCGCGTACATATTGTTGTATATAGAAAAGGTAAACTTGTTACCAGCACAAAACCGATTAATAAAGCGGCTTTTATGACTAATATTTAAAACTAACCAAATGGTTTTTTATTTCTATTTATCTGTATGCGTTGGCATTAACAACCAGTGATGCTTTAATGTTATTAAATTCAATTTAAATTGAGAATAATTTAATTAGAACAAAAAAATAAATTAATTTACGAATATTTTTTGGGACTGAATGTCGGTTTACCGGACTGAACTTTCTTACTTGTTATATACAGTGAGTGTCAGCTTATTTGATGCAAGCCATAATTAAATATTAAAATCCACTACATTCAAAAACAAATAAGATTTTACAAAAAATAAAAATGAGATTATGTAGAATATATGTTTTACACTAATATAGAGGTTTCATTACTTTCATATGTTGCGTGCTTTTGCGAAAATAATAGCAAAAACAAAAAAGTGATACTTTTACAACTGAGCAGCTTATTTGATGCAGAGAAGTTCTAAAAGTATTATTGCTGTTATGACTCGAAATCGATCGGACATGTTTTGCGTTTCTATTGTAATGAAACGTTGTGATACATTTTGCTCAGTTTTAGTGTGTTCGCGTACAGGTTGAACAGCGGGAATTGGTCATTCGCCACTTCAAAAATGGGGAAACTCAACGCAAAATAGCAAAACTAGTTAATTTATCGTCATCTACAGTCCAGCACATTATAGAAAGGTTTTTACAAGAGAATAGAATCAATGACAAGGGCAGAAATGCACCTAATAAAATTTTGACTCCGAGTGATGAACGATGGATTATACGAAAAATAAACGAAAACCCTAAATTATCAGCACAAAAATTGGCAGACGAAGTTCAAAATTCCCTTGGCAACAACTGTAGTGCTTCCACAATACGACGTCTATCGCGATCACATTACTTTCATGGTCGAGTGCCACTCAAGATGCCGTTCATAAACCAAAAAAATAAAATCAGCAGATTAGCCTTCGCAAAAAACCATATTTCCAAGGACATCGACTTCTGGAAAATTGTAATTTTCTCCGATGAGTCGAAGTTTAATATATTTGGTTCAGATGGAAGGTCTTACGTGTGGCGGAAACCCAATACGCAGCTGCAATTAAAGAATTTGAGTGCAACTGTAAAAGATGGCGGAGGGTGTGTTATGGTATGGGCTAGTATGGCAGCATCGTTCGTTGAAAATTTAGTTTTCAAAAAAAACCAGTAAGGAAAGACAGAAAGTCGGGCGGGGCCGACTATATAATACCCTACACCTACCTACCAATGCGAAAATGGGCATTGCGATAAGAATTTGGCAGTGTTCATACATGTAATAAGAAAACTCTCTCTGTTAAATTTCGTACGGATCGGATATAAAACACGATTTCTACAGCGCTTAAATGTTAAATCGGGTGAAAGATATATATGGTGGCTATATCTAAATCTGAACCGATTTTCCCCGAATTTGGCAGTGTTTATTCATGTAATAAGAGAACTCTCTCTGTTAAATTTCGTACCGATCGGATATAAAACACGATTTCTACAGCGCTTAAATGTTAAATCGGGTGAAACATATATATGGTGGCTATATCAAAATCTGAACCGATTTTCCCCGAATTTGGCAGTGTTTATTCATGTAATATAAGAACTCTCTCTGTTAAATTTCGTACTGATCGGATATAAAACACGATTTCTACAGCGCTTAAATGTTAAATCGGGTGAAACATATATATGGTGGCTATATCAAAATCTGAACCGATTTTCCCCGAATTTGGCAGTGTTTATTCATGTAATATAAGAACTCTCTCTGTTAAATTTCGTACTGATCGGATATAAAACACGATTTCTACAGCGCTTAAATGTTAAATCGGGTGAAACATATATATGGTGGCTATATCAAAATCTGAACCGATTTTCCCCGAATTTGGCAGTGTTTATTCATGTAATATAAGAACTCTCTCTGTTAAATTTCGTACTGATCGGATATAAAACACGATTTCTACAGCGCTTAAATGTTAAATCGGGTGAAACATATATATGGTGGCTATATCTAAATCTGAACCGATTTTCCCCGAATTTGGCAGTGTTTATTCATGTAATAAGAGAACTCTCTCTGCCAAATTTCGTACTGATCTGATTTAAAATACAGTTCCAACAGCGCTTACATGCCAAATCGGGTGAAACATATATATGGGGGCTATATCTAAATCTGATCGGATTTTCTCCGAATTTGGTAGTGTTCATTTACGTAATAATAAAACTCTCTCTGCCGAATTTCATAAATGTCGGATGTAAAATGTGGTTTCTACGGCGCTTGCATGTCAAATCGGGTGAAACATATATATGGGGACTATATCCAAATCTGAACCGATTTTAACCAATTTCAATAGGGATCGTCCTTGGGCCAAAAAAGAGGACTATGCTAAATTTCATCACAATCGGACCATAAATACGACCTGCACTTTGATTACAAGAATACATGGACATACGGACAGACAGACGGACATGGCTAAATCGACTAAGAAAGTGATTCTGAGTCGATCGGTATAATAAACAATGGGTCTATCTCTTCTCCTTTTAGGCGTTACAAACAAATGCACAAAGTCATAATACCCTGTACCACAGTGTGGTGTAGGGTATAAAAACAAGGATAAAACAATGTTTGTAAGTGTCCTTAAAGAAAATTCGATTCAAACTGCAGAAAAACTGTGTCTGCGACGTAATTTCCGATTTTATAAGGACAACGACCCCAAACACAAGTCTGGTGTGGTGCAGTCCTGGCTAATATGGAACTGTCTCAATTTAATGGAACCACCTGCACAGTCACCAGACTTAAACATAATAGAGAATTTATGGGCATTGTTGGAAACGAACATAAGAAAACATAACATTTCTAGCAAAGAAGGTTTAAAAATGCATTGATAGCTGAGTGGGGCAAAATAACGGCAGAAACAGCAACAAAACTGGTTGTATCAATGCCAAAACGATTGAAGGACGTTATGGATCAAAAGGGTTACCATACAAAATATTAAAGTGTTATAAAAAATAAATTATTTTGTTAATTTGTACTAGCATTCATGTTGCATCAAATAAGCTGCTCAATCTGAAAATAGTGTTTTTTTGCGTTTCTGTAATATTTTCGTATAACGATACTAAATATAAAATAAATGAATAACCTATTTTAAAGAAAACTTTGCAAATAAAAAAAATGTTTTTTAAATTATATTAATATATCAATTGGCTTAAAAGTTATTGGAGTTTGCTTTTTTATTTTCGCTTGCATCAATTAAGCTGACACTCACTGTATATAGATAATTGAAATTTCTATATGACTTATATTTTCAACCACTCTATTTTACTTCCAGGAACTATGTAAATACATGCGTGGCGAGTTGAACGAAGAATCTGAATTGCGAGCTCAACAATATATAATCGGATTAGGAATTGAACGCGAGGAATTAAGAGATGAAATTTTTATTCAATGTATTCGACAATCTACTAACAATCCCAGTTTAGAATGGGCAGATCGACTTTGGTTGCTAATGTGCTTAATTATTGTGGCATTTCAACCAAGCAAACTGCTATTCCGGTAAGTATGTTGGACCATTGAAAGCACTATGTTAGTCTGAATTTTAAACATGAAAGGACGATGTTAAGGTCGGCTCGCAGACTAGGGACTTATGATTCCCTACAAATCCTCATTAGAGAAGAATAAGTACGTATATCGATACCTCCATTCTAAAACCTGCTAAGTTAAGCATGTTTTTAGGGAGATGGCATTTTTCATTTCTAATTATTCTAAATTATATTCAATAAAAATTTGGCGTTTATCCGTCAACCCAATCAAAAGTTATTCACAAAACAGTACAGTTCATTCGATTTGCATTATACAAATTAGGGATGTAACGAAAGTGACTTTAGCGAAAGCGAATGCGAAAGCGGATATTAAAATATATTTCTTGCGAATGCGAATAGTGAAATATGCATTTTTGCGAAAGCGAATGCGAATAATAGCTTGACCCTTTAGTACCAACAAAATTAAGGAACTAAATTAATACTTTTCCAGGATATTCAAGTATTAAGAATTTTTTGTAAATTGATATGATGATTATTTCGGTGTGCCTTCCGTGTAAATTATTCCTATTGTGTATAGTTGACCTTTATAATTGATTATATTTTTGTTTTTGTTCTCTCGAAAGTTAATGTCAACTGTCAACTGACATTAACTTTCGAGAGAAGCAGGAGCGTTTACTTTGTTTTGTTTTCCAATAAATTGTAACCCTTGAAAACGATCGACGAAGTCGGTCGAAATATCGGGAAAATAACAATTTTAAAAATAAAACAATAAATTCATAATTAATTTGTTTTATTTATGACCTCAAGCCAACAAAAACAAAAATATAATTTTTTCCATATTTTTACTTCCTGTTACCACAAGGACAAGCATATTTTTCAACTGTTTTGAAGAGAAGTGGAAGAGGTTTGCATTGGCATTAATATCATAAAAATGTGTGAAGCGAATAAGTAGATATAAAACTTTTAACAAATGGAAGCGAATACTGAAATATATTTTTGCGAAAGCGAAACCCATATTCGCGTTCGCATATGCGAATGCGAATATTCGTTACATCCCTGATACAAATTACGTCACTTACTAAAAATTGTAAAGGGTTTTCCATTAAGGACATAACAATTATATATATTAATAAAACATATAGTATTTAAGATATAGAGTTCAAATATATTCGAGGTGTAGTGCAAACGTTACATTTTAAGAATGAATTTCGATTTCTCTGAACTCGTCTAAAGTTGTTGTCTTGTTGACATAGACCAATGACATGATGTGGCCCCATAAAAAGAAATCCTGGCGTTAAATCGCAGGAACGAGGTGGCCATTCGACCGGACCATTTCTCGAGATAACACGTTCACCGAATTTGCCTTTCAGTAAATAGATTGCAACGCGTGCTGTGTGGCTAGTGGCACCGTCTTGTTGAAACATGACGATTGTTTTCATCGACGAAATAATACGGCCCAATCACACCTCCGGCATGAAAACCACACAGTAATTTTTTGCGGATGCAATTGTGTCTCTTGAAGCACATGTGGGTTTGTTGCTGTCCAAAAAGCCATGTTTTGTTTATTGACAAAACCACTCGGCCAGAAATGAGCTTCATCGCTGAAGATGATTTTCCGATGAAATTCTGGATTTAAATTTGCGACCACCGACTCAGAATTTCGGTAGTAATTTTTAACGATTTCCAAACGTAGCATCTAAATGAACTTTACCATGATAAAAACTTTTGACTTCGACTAACGTTTTGACTTTGTAGTCAAGTAACCACCAAACCGAATGTTATTTCTGTTTAACAAAAGTTTCTGGATTCAATATGAAAAATCGAAAAAATATTACTTATCGAAAAAATATTACCAAACCAGTTCAACGTCCACCAAATGCTCGATTAACAGTCATTCCCAGTGCTACGACCAGTGAGTCCGAAACATCTGATCTAATTCGGGATTTACATTTAACGAAGCAAGACGCAGAATTACTAGCTTCAGGCATGCAACAGTGGAAACATCTTGCAGTTGGAACAAAAGTAACAATCTATAGAGAAAGACTTGGAATTGGCTGCATATTTTAGAAAGATACACTCTTTCACTCACACTGATGCCAGTGTTCATACATGTAATAAGAAAACTCTCTCTGTTAAATTTCGTACGGATCGGATATAAAACACGATTTCTACAGCGCTTAAATGTTAAATCGGGTGAAACATATATATAGTGGCTATATCTAAATCTGAACCGATTTTCCCCGAATTTGGCAGTGTTCATTCACGTAATAATAAAACTCTCTCTGCCGAATTTCATAAAGATCGGATGTAAAATGTGGTTTCTACGGCGCTTGCATGTCAAATCGGGTGAAACATATATATGGGGACTATATCCAAATCTGAACCGATTTTAACCAATTTCAACAGGGATCGTCCTTGGGCCAAAAAAGAGCACTATGATAAATTTCATCAAAATCGGACCATAAATACGACCTGCACTTTGATTACAAGAATACATGGACAGACGGACAGACAGACGGACAGACAGACGGACATGGCTAAATCGACTCAGAAAGTGATTCTGAGTCGATCGGTATAATAAACAATGGGTCTATCTCTTCTCCTTTTAGGTGTTACAAACAAATGCACAAAGTCATAATACCCTGTACCACAGTGTGGTGTAGGGTATAATTAGGAATCAATGACTGAAATTTTGACATTAATCAAACACAACGATAACACCGGTCGACCAAAACAAACTTTCTTCTTGTGTTTCTGTTTTAATGCATAGATTCTGAAGCTAGACATCAAAAAACTCCAAAATATCCATTCTTAGCTTTTAAAGATTGTTCTGAAGTTAAAATCTTACTAAATCAGCTACAACTTTTTAAATTACGCATCGATTTTTTTTGGAATGGTGTCATTAAATTCATGACCGATCAGATATTACGATAAAATCATAAAAATTTAACAATTGTGCATTTTTGGAAAATGCCAAGAAAAAAATGGTTGAACCACATATTATGGCACAACTAGAGAACCATTTCACCGAATTCTTTCAGGAAAGATTAATAAAATTTTGTATCCGTTCAGCGGTTTCAACGATATCTTACAAAATATTGCGAAAAATCATATTTAATTTAAAAAGTTGTAGCGAGGAAACCAGTCACATCACTGGAAATTTGAAAATTTGCTCTTGTTTTGTAGAACTTAGAGCAAATTTTCGAATTTCCAGAGATGTGACTGTGAGGGGAGACAGGAGTGAGATGTAGTGGAGTTTGTGGAAAATGTTACCACCCAACTGTTAAATGTTGCGGTTTAGACCAATACATTTTAAAGGAAATGGATGCACGAAGGTGTATAAAATTTATGTGTGATGATTGTTTAATATACATTCACAACGTTGATCTAGTGCTGAGGGATATACAAGAATGTGTCAACAATAATAAAGACTATTTTAGAGAATATAAAGATGAATTTGAACGATCATTGAGAAATAATGAAATGGAAATAAAAGGCCTATTGGAGGCAATAGAAAAACGGTATGAAGAAAGGATAATTAAATTGGAAAAAATTCAACAAATATGTGAGAAAAATGTGAACGATGTTAATAATATATATAAAAACATAAATGAAGTGGAAAACAAAAACAAAGAAATGTGTGAAGAAATAATGAAAACAATAAATGAGAGCAATAATAGAGCAGTGGAAGTGACATATTCCCAAGCTGTCAAAAACAAAAAAGAGATGCCAGATGTGAGAAAACAGATACCGCTGGTAATAAAACGAAAAGAGAAACAGGGTACGGAAAAAACAAAAGAAGACTTGAATAAGAAAGTGAATCCAGAAGATTTTAAAGTTACAAATGTTGAAAATAGGAGAAACGGTACTGTTGTAATACAAAGTGAAAATTTAGAAGAAAGAGACAAAATTAAAAAAGCAATCGTAAATGAGTTAAGTGACAAATATGAAATAAAAATACCGAAGGAAATAAATTATCAAATAGTAATTACAGATATGAACTTAAAATACACCGAAAATGAAATACAACATAAAATACGAGCACAAAATAAATTCATGAAGCAAAGCAATATAAAAGTAACAGATATTTTTGAAACAAAGAGGTACAATAAAAAGGTTTATAACGCAAAGGCAAATATAGACTATGATTCGTACTTAAAAATAATGGAAGTAGAAAAGGTGAATATTGGCTGGGAACGATGCAGGGTATTTGATGGAACAAGAGTGATACAATGTTATAAGTGTAAAGGGTATAACCATAAAGCGGCCGACTGCAGAAACAAATGCCACGGAGAACACAAAAGTAAAGATTGTAACAAGGAGATAATAAAAAAATGTATCAATTGTGTCAGAGCTAACAATACATTGAACCTAAAATTAAATGAAGAACATTACACAAGTGATAGGAATTGTCCGGTATATGAAAATAAACTAAGTCTAAAAAAACAACGATTAGGATTAAGTATATAACAATCAAAGGGTATACGCGGAATCTATACAAACATACAAGGACTGATAAATAATTTCAATATGATTAAACATATGATCGAGACAGAAAACCCCGATTATGTAGTGCTATCCGAAACACACATTACCAAGGACATAGGAGCAGATGAAATATGTATTAAGAACTATGATCATTATACAACATTGTCTAACTCAACTAGAACGGGAGGTCCAACAATTTATTTTAAAAATATATGGAGTGTTTATAAGATATGTGATAAGATTAGCGATAGTAACTTTTGGATGAGTGCATATAAGGCGAGCCATGATTTAATAAGATTTGTGATAATAGTTATATATAGATCCCCAAGTTCTCAAAAAAATGCATTCTGTGAAGCACTTGAAGGCGTTCTTGAAGATATATACGAAGAAAACTGTGATATTGTAATAACTGGTGATTTTAATATAGACTGGAATAGAGATGACCTATATAAAGAAAAATTACGAAATATAATAAACGATAAAGGAATGAAGCAGATGATGATGGAAAACACGAGAATAACAAAAAATTCAAAAACGTTTATAGATTATGTAATAACTAATAGCAAACAAATTAAATCAAAAGTTAATAATAAACTAAAAATTGCGGATCACGAAACAATCGATATCCTACATTACTATAACAAAGAGTCTCAGCAAGAAAAAGTGAAGCAAATTCAATTATTCAAATATGATAATCGCATGTTTAGTGCGGAATTAAGTGCAATTTTAGATATAAGTCAATGTAAATCTGATGTTAACAAAATGGTCGAAAATCTTGATAAGAGCCTTCATAACCTTGAGCCTTGATAAGAGCCAATACTTAAATTAACTCGTAATTGAACTATTAAAGAGAGGAAAAATTATAAGTGGTTTACTGATGAATTAAGAGAAATAAAGAAGAAAAAATATCAAATAGCAATAATAGCTAATACAACTGAAGCCTGGAACGAGTACAAGTTATACAGAAACGCATATAAAGTAAAGCTGGAAAACGAGAAAAATAATTATATCAACCGAAAAATGAGTAACGCCAAATATCAAAAAACAATGTGGAGAGAAATCAAAGATTTACTATTAAAAACATCCCGCCCTGTGATAAAAACTGTGATATTTAATAATGCAGAATATAAGGAAAGCGAAGAAACAGCCAACAGATTTAATACATATTTTGTAGAAAGTATTAAGCAGATAAGGGACTCCATCGAAAAAGTGCAATATATAAACCAAGTACCTGAGATAAATAATAGATTTAAATTTCGTGCAATAACTTCACAATAACTTAGAATAATATGTAATAAAATTAAAAATAAACCAGACTGTGATAAAGTGTCCGTTGTTATGATTGTAGACAACTGGAACACAGTAGGATATATGCTGTTAACCATAATAAATAGATCAATGGAAACTGGTGTGTTCCCTGAAAGATGGAAAGGATCTACCGTAACACCAATACAAAAAATTGAAAAAACTAGAAAATGTGAAGAGTATCGACCTATAAATTCACTTGGTGCATGCGAAAAGATATTGGAGAAAGTGGTGAAAAATCAATTGAAAGAGTATATAGAGCGGAATAAAATACTATCTAAATTTCAATCGGGCTTCAGAAAAGAATATTCATGCGAAACGTCAGTAAATTACGTAATAAACAGATGGAAATCAAGAGAGAGAAAAAATAAAATTATGGCCCTATTCCTGGACTTCAAAAGAGCTTTTGAGACAATTGACCGCCACATACTGATAAACAAACTTCACAATTACGGTATTCGAGGGAAAGAACTAAATTGGTTTAAATCGTATTTAACAAATAGAAGACAAATAACTAAAATAAATAATATTAATTCATGTGCAATAAACAACGAGTATGGTGTACCTCAAGGATCTGTTTTGGGCGCTTTGCTATTCATATTGTATATAAATGACATGCCGACAATTTTAAGAAAATGTGAAATCGTAATGTTCGCGGATGATACACTAATTTTTAATGAGGATAAAACTGACGAAGAAAATCTGATAAATGATATGGATAATATAAATCAATGGCTATAAATTAATAAGCTGAAATTTAATGAGAAGAAAACTAAACTAATGGAAATAAACATAAATAATAACTATACAATTAACAACGAAATTATTGAAAAGGTTAATAACATCAAATACTTGGGATTCATAATCGATAGCAAATTAAAATTTAAAGAACACGTTGACTTCATGTGCAAAAAATAGGGAAAAATATCGGATTTTTCAAACGTGTACGAAATAAAATATCAATAATGACGGCAATAAACATTTATAATACAATGATAAAACCTCATTTCGAATATGGCTCCACAATTCTATACACTTGTTGCACAATCTCACAAACCGAACGACTACAAAAACTTCAAAATAAATCTATGAGGACAATATTAAAATGTAACCGGTACACTCCTATACAATATATGCTCCGAACTTTAAAATGGTTTAATATTAAGAAAAGGCTAGAATTGAACACATTAAACTTTATTCAGAGGACTAAAATGAACGGACCAGAATACTTGAAGGAACAATTGAGGCATGTTGGCGATGTACAACCGTATCATCTGAGGAATGCCCAAAGTTTTCGAATCGAACCAGCGATCACCAGTGCAAAACAAAAGACATTATTTTATAAAGGCCTTCAATTATATAATATGATTTCAAATGATTTAAAAAATGAAAGAAATTATAATAGTTTTAAGAGAAAAATTATTGAATTTGTAAAAGACAGACAAGAAACATCTTAAATGAAATTAAAAGTATTTTAAATACTACTATAATAAAGAAAAAAAATATTTGACCAGTGTAATAAATGGAAGATCTGTGGTGACCTCAGGGTGTGTGATTTAAATTTCATTGTATATATAGTACAGACCATCGTAAATAACTGTAAATTAATCTGTTTCAGGTCATTGGTTCATTGACTGGTAAGCAATGAGGTTTTACAAAATATTGTTGTTTCCTGTGTCTATGGGATAGTCGCGCTACATGTCATCATTACTTCAGAACAGAGTGGCCAAAAAGTACTAAGTATTCACCTGGAAAACAAAACTTTTCTAATAAACCTTTAATTGATACAAATGACGTTCTTCTTCCGACTTCTTCTTTTAGAAAGTTAACATGAGAAATTAAAACATTTTTGAAGTGATGCCAAAAGGAATACCAAATTTGGTGATTTCATAGCAAAAACGAAAACAACAGATTCAAGCAAGCACAAAGCTTATGTTTACCGGTTTGTTGCGGAACAACATTTTTTTATTTAAAAAAAAATTATCTCTTTTGATGTTTTTACCAGTAAAGTGAGCTTTTGTTTAAAAAAAAAATATTTGATACAATTTTGTCGACGCCGTGGTACAATTCGATGTTTTTGAAATTCCATCAGTGATCTGCATATTTATATTTTTCACTCGGACTACCATGATCCGAGTATAGCGTGCGTAAGAGTAAAGAAGGTGCTGCATTATTGATATTGGCTCTATGCTGTGATTTTGGTGGAGATCCGGCTGGACGTATAAATGAATGCAACCAACTTCACGAGCATTTTCGAAAAGTAACAACAGCAACACTTGTCAGGGATATTGGTACCACGTTTTAGTGAACACAAGATATATCGTCGGCTTGGTTGGTAAACGTGATGGCTGAGAACCGTTACCTAGCCTCAATTATAATACTAAGATACCGTTTTGATAACCACCTCACTCGCGTAGTGTCTGCTATACTCTTGTGTCTTTATATCCAGCCTGATAGGTTGAGTTACTTAACAAGGTCTCCCTGACCTATATCTGACGCCTCGACGAGGTTATGAAGGAACGGTTGACCTAAAACTTACAGTCTGCGCTGTATTAGTGTAGGGCAGGAACAGAGAAGGTGTTCGACTGTCTCCTCTTACTCCACGTTGTCGCAACTACGACAATGGTCGTTGTATCGAAGTTTTAACCGCTTTGCATAATCTCCAATTGGCCAGTGGCCAGTTAGCACAGCGACTAGTCGTGACAACTTCCGTCGATTTTTGCTGATCAGAAACTTTATTCGTTGAGTGTTGCATCGTGGCCAGGTCCTGCTCTAGCTAGTTCGTCTGCATTTTCAGTCCCCTCAAGTCCCCTATGACCTAGGATCCAGGTGAGAACTACTCTTGGTACACGACCTAGCTTAGCAAGTTCTTCCTTACAGTCTGTCACAATCTTCGATGTGGCGATGTTGTTTTTTAAAGCAAGGAGAGCCGCTTGACTATCGACTAATATTCTTATGCGATCTGTTATATGATTCTGCTGTAGTACATTACATGCTTCCTTATTGGCCAGTATCTCCTCCTGAAAAACACTGTAAAAAACACCACTCTGGTGATTGCTAGTAGAGGATCCAGCTCTAGCTAGTTCGTCTGCCTTTTCAGTCCCCTCAAATCCCCTATGACCAAGGATATAATATTATTTAATATATTAATATATGCGTTCCAAATATTTTTTATTGGTTTTCAAATAAAATGTATTTGCTCAGAAATACATATATTATACATATTAAAAATTTGTGTTAAAAATATATTTTCTTTCGATTTAAGCTATAAGAAATTCTATTTTGCCCCGTGAGGGAATTTGATTTCAAATGGCTGTTCGAAGGTGCGGTAGTGATACTGTAGTTATTGTTCCTCTGGGGAGATTATGAAGGATACGAGCATATTCCAAGAGCGTGTGATCTTGAGTCGTGCATGCCGCACTAGTTTTAATGTGTAGATATATTGGCAATATGTGCATCATCGTGCTTTTGTGCGGTTTTATTTTCCGTTACCGGCCACCACACGAGTGCCCCATATGTGAGTATCAGTCTGATTGTGCTGGTGTACATCCATAGTATCATATTAGGTCTGAGGCCCCAACGGCTGCCAAACATCTTGCGACAGGCGTAATATGCAACATTTGATTTCTGAATCCGGTGTTTCATATTACGTTTCGATGATAGCTTTGAGTCCAGGATTACGCCTAAGTACTTGGCATGATCCGATAGTGGTATTTCTTGACAGCGTAACCGTGGCTTAAAGGGTCCATATTTGGTTCTAATGGTAAACACCACCATCTCAGTTTTCCCGGACTCCCAGACCACTATTTGTGGCCCAGCAATCAAGTGACTCCAGGGCTCCGTTCATGATGTCACTCAAGGACGGAAATAAACCAGAGACAAGTATAAGCACATCGTCCGCATATGCTACCACCCTTATCCCCATGTGGTCGAATCTGAATAGTATTTCATGGACGACAAGAAGCCACAGCAAAGGCGAGACTAGCCCACCCTGTGGAGTGTCCCGATTGACAACTTGTTGTTACCCATTGCGGCTTTTATGATTCTATTATGGAGCATGGTGACTATCCAGTTCTTGAGAAATGGTTCCACGCCAATGTTACCTAGTGCATGCCCTATTACCGAGGTATATACGTTATTGAAGGCGACTTCTATATCTATGAAGGCAGCTAAAGTGTATTGTGTATGTTCACTGGATCTCTCGATTGTACTGACATCTTCATGTAAGTCTGTCGAGCGTCCCTATAGATAGGCATGTTGGCTAGTGGATATGTTGTTTGAACTATTCATCATTTCTCGAATATGCACATCGATAAGTCTTTTGAGCTTTTTTAAAATAAATTATGATAGACCAATTGGTCTGCAATCCTTGGCTTTTTCGTGATTATGTTTTCCTGCCTTGGGTATGAAGACAACTTTACCTGTCTCCCTTTCAGTGATATGTAGTTGAGGGATAGCCACAGTCTAATAATGTGCACTAGCCATGAGTTGATTATGCTCTTCGCACTTTAAAGCATTTTTGGTATAATACCATCTGGCGCTGGAGACTTGTAAGGTGAGAAGCTGTTTATAGCCCAAGTGACATTACTAGGACTAATAACACTGGACACTTTCACTTGAAATGGACACTTTCAAAATGTAACAGAATTAAGACCTTGTGGATATACCTATTTCGACATTGCTGAATCCAGTAGTGTTAGCCGTGTTTCTAGGTTAGCTCTTGTTTTCGCGATATTGCACCACAAAGTTTGTAAGGAAATCAAAGAGGTTAGTTATCTCGGAGGTGATTTTGAAGTGGAAGGCTTCGGAATACACGTTTCATTCCAAAGAACGAAATAAAGGGAACCATTCGAGAATTATTTTTCTCAAAATAGTCAACCACGCTTCTCACCTCTTTACCCCTGAAAAAGTGCAATCAAATCTTACCATATGTCAAACGTCATACAAATCGTCGACATTTTAATATGCCTCTTTGAGAAAAATATTCCTCGCGAAAAATTACTATGAGTCTCCTTTCAACATATTTATGAAAAATAAACAGATTTCATAATTTATCAGGATACCTTGAAATTTCCATTGACACTAACCAATGAATAATTTACAAAAATTTAAGTCAAAAAATGTTATTACAAATATTTTCTGTTCTGAGCAGAAAAATACACAAATTATGTAAAAACTCGAAATCTGCTTAATTCTCATAAAAAAGTTGAGAAAGGACTTTTTCGCGATGAATATTTTCCTCAACGATGCCTACTAAAAATATCGACGATATGTATGATTTTTAACATATGGTAAGATCTTATTGCGTTTTTTCTGGGGTAAGGGAGTGAGAAGCGTGGACGACTGTTTTGAGAGAAATAATTCTCTAAATGTTCCCTTTATTTCGATCTTTTGACTGAAGCGTATATTCCGAAGTCTTCCACAAGAGATATGTAACCTCTCTGATTTCCCAACAAACTTTGTAGTCGAATATCGCGAAAACAAGAGCTTACATAGAAAAACGGTTAATGCCATTGGATTCAGCATGGCCGAAATAGGTCTGTCCATAGGGTCTCCTATCTGTTAAATTTTTGGACTAGCACAGTGTAATTGTCTTAACAACTTCAACACTTTTTCTTGTTGAGTTATTGAGTTTTGCTTTTTATTAGCAGTATCCGTACAGCCTGGGAAGTGCGTTTTCAGAAGAATGTCAAGTAATTCGGATGAGTTATTTGACCATGTACCCTCGTCTCTCTCAATATAAGAAGGATTTGAGTGACCTTTTGCCATTATTTTGCTCAGTCTGGCTGTTTATTTGGTATTCTCTAGCGATCCACAGAATTCTATCCAGGATTGCTTCTTTCCTCTGGCTGTGGCTTTCTTGTAGACCTTTAGCTTATCATTATATGACTGCCAGGATCCGTTTGCAATGTTTGCTACTTATAACCCTTCCAATCAGTCATTTTTGGGTTTCGAAAGCGTATGACTAGAGTTGCCCTTTCTGAGATATTAAACAGTCAATTGTGGTCCGAGGAGTACTTCTTATCAGATACCGTTCAGTTATCCAATTCTATTGTGCGTTTATCAGATACTAGAGTGAGATCGAGGACCTCTTCCCACCCCCTGAAGTTATCTGAGCTTGGAAATACAAAAGTAGGGTTAGTACCTCTGATCCATATAGTAAGATTGTTAGTATGTACGAAGTCTGACACGGACTCACCTCATTCGTTTATTTCTGAGCTGCCCCATAATGTTGTGTGATGATGTCGTGTGGGTGAATGACTTTCATTGCGTTCGATGGTGGAGCATGACATGAGTGAGCCATGTAGCAAGAGGCGACGAGGAATTGTTTACCACTTTCTAATTCAACTCTTGCTACGGCGAAGTCTGCCGTGCTAAATTGTTTACACAAAAAGACGTTTATGTTGTTTTTTACGATTAGGCACGATCTTGGCTTACCGTTATCCTTGACGTATACATAATGTCTTATATCCGCAGCTCTGGAAACCATTTACATCGTTCTCATAAACGTAGGGTTCCTGGACGATGCCTAGGTCTAGATCTTCCTCTGCTACAAGAATCCGCAGGTTGTCTGAAGCCACCCGTGAGTGCTTCAAATTAATCTGCATGTTGTCGAGCAGCTTATTGGCGTCTTCGACGTCTCTACATCGTCTTCACCATCTGGACCGGGTGGGCATAGTATTTTGATTTTGGGTTTCTCATGTCAAAATAGTGCTTATTTCTTAATTTCTCCAGAGCTTCTACTCCTGATTCCGAAATTAAAAGAAAGAAACTCATGCTGTTGTGGTTTGTCGGCTTTGTGGCGATTACGGTCCTATCGTCCATTGGACTCTTGTTCATTTCTGCAAAGACCCTCCAGACCGCACTGCATCTTGGGTAGCCAAACTTTGGCTCGTGGTCTCATCGGGATATCCTGGGCCGGGATCAGCCTTAGGCCGATGTCTTCCCATGCATTACTGACCTCAGCGAAGCACTTTTACAGGAATACCTTTGAAAAAACGTTCATACATTTGACTATCCCGAAGCTTCGACGAATCTCACCAGAGTCATAACGTTCCATAACAAGTGTGGACAACTTAAATTCAACTTTACCCCATTCCGAGGTTGTTACAGGGCACAGACCTCCCTTTTTGTCGTTAACAAGGGCAATTCGCAGGTTGTCCTTCACGTTGAAGGGCCGTTTCGTGGTTGATGAGACCGGCATTGTGGAATCTTTGATCTTCTTGTGCTTAGCGGGCTTATCATCCTCCGCCTGGGACCGTTCTCGCTTTGAGGTTGACTATTCTGTTGGGAGTTTTTCTTGTTCTCGTACACCTCCACAATTTGTGTGTATGTATGTTTTCCTGGCCTTCTTATCTCGTTCGTGCACTGTGCCATTTGCTACATTCTTGGCAATGTTGTCGATGATGAACTTAGCCTTCTGGTACAGTGACTTCCGAACGTCGGACGGACACTTTCGCTCGCTATTTTTGTAGGCAGCGTGTCTATCGTGCGGAAAGGACAGAATCGGAGTTGTTTTTGATGGTGTCTGTTGAAGTGTAGTGACACTACTTCCAGTACTGACTACACTTGTTTGGCTTACTTCCAATTCCTGACTGGAGGCTAAGAGATCATCCTCTGATGAGTTGCCAGACTGCATCCGAGGTGTTATGTTTTGTTGTTTGTTTAAATTTGTATCCATTTTTGTTCCCACGAGTGTGCCAGTGACGGCTTGTGCAGACTAGGTTACGTAGAATATACAACCGACCCGTGCCGTGGCATCGGAGGGGAATTGCTTGCGACCAGCTTCTTTATACACTTGCTGGCCATTCAGATTCTCAGCATAACTCCTTCACCACCTTGATCTTAAAGTGTTATGTACGTGAGAGGCTATGAACATCGCATCAAAAGCCTCGTCGGCTTAATGCTATTTTTGTCCATACGCCATTTTTGTGTTTTTTGAGTTACGAGTTGTGTTTTAAGCATTCTCTATCAAAATCTGCGAAAATTTGTTTCCTATCTCGTATAGTTTCGAGATATTGGTAGGATAATTCGATTTAAATCTGATTTACGGGGAATAATTTTGATATTTTTATTCTACGAGGGTTGCTATATATATTTCTGACATTTCCATTGGAAAGTTTGACATTTTTCAGCATTAACATACTCAGAACGTTTGACGTACGACCATCATTTGTGTTGCTTACAGTGACTTGAAAAAATCAATTTGGCAAAAAATGGAATTAACTCGTGAACATTTTCGTGCGATCATTTTTCACAACTTTCGACGTGGATTATCACGACAAGAGTGCATCGATGAACTTAAATCTTTGTATCGCGATGAAGCACCATCCTATAGCACTGTGAAAAACTGGTTTAATGAATTCAGTCGTGGCCGACGCTCGCTCAAGAAAGAAGGTCGTCCAAAAACGGCCGTTGTGCCAGAGAACATTGATGCCGTGCGTGAACTGATAATGCAAGATCGTCATGTGACATACCGTGAGAAAGAGGCATCCTTGGGCATTTCTTCCACCAGCATACATTCGATATTGCATGAACACCTGGCCGTAAAAAAGGTTTGTTCTCTTTGGATCCCGCACAATTTGACAATCGCTCAAAAAAAGGCTCGTGTCGATTGGTGCAAAGAAATTTTGAAAAAATATGATCGCGGTGCTTCAAAAGACGTTTATAAGATTGCCACGGGTGACGAATCTTGAATCTATGCATATGAGCCCGAAACAAAATAGCAATCGACCGTGTGGGTCTTCGAAGACGAGCCAAATCCAACGAAAGTTGTTCGTGGAAGAAGCTCTTCAAAGCAAATGGTCGCCCGTTTCTTCGGCAAAACTGGTCATGTGGCGACTGTTCCGCTTAAGCAACATAGGACGGTCAATTCTGAGTGGTATACCACAATTTGTTTGCCTGAAGTCTTCGGAGAAATTCGAAAAACGACCAAGAGAAGACGAATCATTGTGCACCATGACAATGCGAGGTCTAACACATCGGCTCAAACCAGCGCCGTTTTGACGGGCCAAAACGTCGAATTGATGGGTCATTTAGGTTTTAGGTTTAGGTTAGGGTGGCAGCCGTATTTTTTTACAAGCTCACATAGACCAGTTTAGGTCCCTAGTGTTACCACGGGCTGAAATGCCCCTCATCGAAACCAACCTGTTTGATATATAAATTTATCGATAGTACGAATATCATTACTGGAAAGATCTGTTAGGCTGCCTAAAAAGGCCGACCCCAGTATGTGCAGTCGTCGTTTACTCAAAGCGGGACAGTCGCAAAGCAAGTGCTCAATACTCTCCACTTCTTCCTCATCTCCACAGCTTCGGCAGAAGTCATTGGAGTCAATACCCAATCTTTTGGCGTGTTCGCCGATCAAGCAGTGTCCCGTCACAACCTGTACTAACGTAGACAATCGTTTCCTCTCTAGTGCGAGGAGATATTTTGACCTTCTCAGGTCATACCTTGGCCAGATTTATCTAGCTACCCTGCAGGTGCCGATTTCTGTCCATCTTTCGTTGGACTGCCTGATTGCCTCTTGCCTAAGCCAAAGCTTGCACGTGGATAGTGGCACACCAATATATGCAAATTCTTCGAGAATTTGTAATGTCATCCCTTTCCTAGCAAGTTCATCGGCTTTGCAGTTCCCCGGGATATCCCTATGCCCAGGCACCCATATGAGGTGTATATTAAACTGCTCAGCCATCTCGTTAAGAGATCTGCGGCAGTCGAGGGCTGTTTGTGAATTTAGGGATGTTGCCTCCAGAGAATTGATGGCAGCCTGGCTGTCCGAGTAAATGACAACGCCAGTTTTGGTTACTATGTTGCGACTCAGCCACTTGGCGACTTCCCATATTGCCATTATTTCGGCTTGATAGACACTGCAGGTATCTGGTAGTCTGTGAGCTATATCCAGACTAAGTTCTTCACAGTGTACTCCGAAACCAACCTTTTCATCCAGCTTCGAACCATCCGTGTAAAAGTGGAGATGGTCTCTATTACCTGGTATTCTGCCGACCCATTCATCTCTGGCGGGAATCATAGTGATGTAATTTCTCTCGAAGGTGTACACAGTTGGTATATAGTCCACTCGGTCGGTTACCATAGCACTACACTTTGATATCCTCATGTGACCATAGTTCTTGTACCTCCACATTGATAGGCAGTTTAATCTTATTGCCGCTTTGGTTGCAACTTCTCTCGCCACAATATTAATCGGCAGTATATGGAGTAGGGCTTGTAGAGACTCGGTCGCTGTAGTCCTTAAGGCTCCGCTTATGCTCAGGCAGGCAGTTCTCTGAACCTTTGTTAGTAAGTTGGTAATGGTTAGTTTGTCAGTTGCCGTCCACCATACCACAATACCGTATAACAGTATTGGACGAACTACTGCTATATATATCCAGTGGACGATTTTAGGAGAGAGTCCCCACCGCGACCCTACAGCCTTTTTGCAGGAATATAAGGCGACGTTGGCCTTCCTTAAACGTTCCAATACGTTAAGTCTAAATAACATTTTCCTATCTAGAATTATTCCTAAAAATTTTGCACTTTCAGAAAAGACTAGATCTGTTCCATTTATCCGAGGTGGAGGGTCCACATGTGGGACATTATTCATCCTAGTAAAGAGAACCAATTCTGTCTTGTTGGGGTTAACGCCCAAATCGCTGCTTCTGGCCCATCTAGCCAACTTGTTCAGAGCCACCTGTAGGATGTCTCTGAGGACGTTTACGAATTTGCCAATCACTGCGATTGCCACGTCGTCCGCATATGCCACGACCTTGCAGCCACAACGTTCTAGATCTAGCAGGATTTCATTCACAGCTAGGTTCCAAATTAGTGGAGACAGTACTCCTCCTTGCGGGGTCCCTCTGTTTACATACCTTGTTAGAGTTGTGGACCCTAGACATGCTGTTATGCGTCTTCTGGTGAGCAGACTTTGAATTAGTCTAATCAAACAAGTGTTAACTTTTAGATGTGAGAGTGCCGCAACTACCGCATCTGAGTGAATGTTGTTAAAAGCCCCTTCTATGTCAAGAAATGCCACCATGGTGAATTCCTTGAAATGCAGGGACGACTCGATAGTGCTCACAAGTTCGTGCAGGGCTGATTCTGTAGACTTGCCCTTATTGTAAGCATGTTGGTTCCCCGACAGGAGTTTTGTTACCAGGTTTTCCCTAATGAAATGATCTAAAAGTCTTTCCAGACCTTTCAATAGGAAGGAGGATAGGCTAATTGGTCTGAAGTCTTTTGGCCTAGTGTGTGAAATCTTTCCTGCTTTAGGTATGAATACCACTTTGGTATCCCTCCATCGATTCGGGACGTATGAAAGCCTGATACAGCTTACATAAATTTTCTCCAGCCAGGGGATAATGTACTTTAACATTTTCTGAATTTCTGCTGGAGTGATGCCATCTGGTCCAGGTGACTTGAAGGGCTCAAAGCTGTTAATAGCCCAGCTTATTCTGGATCTCTCAGTCAAGAAGCTAGCGACGCTCGCAGTCCACTCGCACTCTTGTTGGTCCTGCTGATCCTCGGGTTCTGTTACAGAGTTCCCCGGGAAATGTGTGTCGAGCAGTACATTGAGCGACTGCTCGCTGTTTTTGGTCCAGTTATTTGCCTCATCCTGTAAATATCCCACTGTACAGGGTGAAGCAGATAATATCTTCCTCAGCCTAGCGGCGTCGGAGACCTTTTCCACTTCACCACAGAAGATATACCAAGAGCGCCTTTGCGCCTTTCTAAGCTCCTTCTTATAGATCTTGAGTTGCTCTTTATAAGCATCCCAATCATTAGCGATCCCTGTAGATTTAGCCTTATTGAATATCTTGTTGCAGGTCTTTTTCATAGCCTTTAGCTCAGAAGTTCACCATTGGGGTTTAGTTTTACCCTTGTACCTTGTTTTTGGACAGGCTTCTTCAAGGGATCTATTGAATGATATGGTGATATGATCGACCAGATTATCCAGACCGGCTTTGTCATTCGGTTCGTACAGAAGTTTAGAGTTGAGGACTTTCTTGAAATTCTTCTCATACAGATGCCACTTTGTCTTCCTTACATTTCTGTGGACGGCGGGTTTAGGCGCTTTTTCCGCGAGTTTGAACTCAATATAATGGTGATCAGAGAATGAGTGGTCGTCCAGTACATTCCACCCAATAATTTTGTCTGACAGCCGGTCAGTAGCAAACGTTACGTCGAATACTTCTTGTCTGTCTTTAATTGTGAAGGTCGGTTTATTACCTATGTTACAAATACTAAGGTTGGTAGTTAGAATAAAGTCAAGAAGCGAATCACCCCTATTGTTTATATCCGTACTACCCCAGATAGTATGATGAGCGTTCGTGTCTGCGCCAATAATCAGTTCGAGCTCGTCAGACGTTGCTTCTTCTACTACTTCCCTGAATAGAGCAGTCGGTACTACAGATTCAAGTAGCTGGAGACCACCCAATATATGCGATTACCGATCTCCAGGCTAGCAGCTGTTTGGTCTTTACCACTTAAATTAGTCAGGAGAAAGATACTTAGATCTTTCCTGGCCAAAATGCAGGTTCTTGGAGTGCCTTCACAGTTGGCCACAAGCAGTTTAAAGTTGGGTGTCCTAATACCACACACCCTTCCTCCCACTACGTAGGGCTCTCCTGTATCAGGACGATGTCTACTGCGCCTGTGGACAGGCGCAGCAATAGAGCCGCTGAGGCTGCTTTAGCGTGATGGAGGTTAATCTGTAGAATTCTTACCATCATTGGTAATTGACAGATTAACATCCACCCCGACAAGGGTGTTATCGAACTCTTCGTCCGTATCGTCGAGAAGCATGTCCCCGCCAGATGCGTCAAAGAGTCCGGAGACTCCCCTCAGCCTCTCTGTGTCCGAAGTAGAGCTTTTGTCGTCAGAGAAGGACGTTACAGATCTTCTGTTAGAGTTGGAGTCACCAGAAATAATAGGCGTGGGTACCTCCGCACTTTCAGAAAGTGCCACGGTGGACGACTCACCTTCTGCAGTGGGAGCTATATCCTGCTTGTATATCTTCAAGACTATAGTCTCGAAGCCATATTGTAGGGTTGCACTCGCACTTTGTATATGGGAGGTGGATTCAGCGTTTAGGATAAGATTGACCTGCCGCTTTTTACCATCCGCCTCACCAACCTTGCTGATTCTCCAATTATGGGCCGGCAGACCAGGATTGGAATCTTTTATTATTTCTAAGATGTCAGCCGGGTTGGAGGGCTCTTCTGTAACCCAGGTGATGGCTCTAGGGTGACTAGGGATGTTGTCTTTTTCGACAACATCCAACTGGGCACCCGGCCACACCTCACCCGCTCGACTCAGAGCCATAATGGCTGATTGTACATGACTCCATTTGTCCTTGAGGATGGATCCATCCTCACTACTTCTGTCTATAACAGCCATCACTAGACTCTCCTTCGCCACTTCATTGAAGGGCTTGGTGAGTGTCCTGTTGATGGTGACATTAGGGCCTCTTGCCTTTTTCGAAGGCAGGGGTTCATCAGGTGATCTGATTCGTTTTACTTTATTAGCCGTTAACACAGCTGAATTTGTGGCTCTTTCAGCCGACTCATTGCCTTAGAAGCATCTATGACGCCTTTAGCCCAGGTAAGTGACTCTTTTTGTTTTTCGGTAAGAGCCGAAACCTCAACAGCCTCCAACTTCGTCAAAACTCTGAGCGCTACACGATGCTCATTGTGCTTCCGTTTTGACGGTCGGACATGACGTTTTCCCCTCACCGCATCACCTGTTGTGAGTACTTGGGGGAGATTTTCACCATTTTTGGTGTGGTCGGCTTTGGCCAAGACCAACGGACGGACAGTCGGACGATTGGGGAACCGCGCTCCATCGGAACACGAAGGCATCCCCGTCAAGAGAATTTATTTTTATTTTGTCTGTATTAGACCGTAATAGGTACTACGATGTAGGCCTTACAGACTTTGTACAGATTTTTGGTATTGCGTAATAGGTACTGGTAACTATCTGCTATGTGATAAACACGTCCGTTCACTGCGAATGATCAGCAAGATCTATCTGATGGGTCATCCACCGTACAGCCCTGACTTGGCACCCAATGACTTCTTGTTATTCCCGCACATCAAGAAAAAAATGCGTGGTCAAAGTTTTATAATTAAACCAGTAAGGAAAGAACGAAAGTCGGACGGGGCCTAATAATGGGTCCGCCATCTAACGTTTTTTTTTCAACTAGTGCTTATTTCGTGAATGGCAACACTTAGCTCATGTCTGATTTAACAGATAATTAGTTTTATCATTCCGCTGAACGAATATGGTTGTGTATACGCTTGAACAACACTGGGAAATATTGCGACATTATTTTGAAAATCATGGTAATGTTGCAGAATGTGTGCGTACGGATTTTGGAAGAAGAGAAGCACCGTCAGCTCCGTATGTCCGTTATCTTGTAAAAAAAGTGAAAGAAACTGGCATCCTCATCGATAAACCAAAGCGTGAAAAGTCAAAAACAGTGCGTACACCCGAGAATATTGCTGCTGTGGCAGAAAGTGTGCGTGAAGCGCCATCAACATCAATTCACCGTCGTTTTTTTGCATAAAGACCTTGGTATGACGCCATACAAAGTCCAATTGGTTTAGGAGTTGAAGCCAACTGACCATCCAATGCGTTTTCGCTTCGCTAAGTGGGCCTGCGATCGACTTACAGAAGATGCCGATTTTTCCAAAAAAATCATCTTTTCAGATGAAGCTCATTTTGATCTTGGCGGGTATGTAAACAAGCAAAATTGTCGCATTGGGGGCACAGAAAACCCGCACGCATACATTGAAAAGCCGATACACCCAAAACGAGTCACTGTTTAATGCGGATTTTGGTCCAGAGGCATAATTGGGCCATTTTTCTTCGAAAATGAGCAAGGAGTGGCCGTTACAGTCAATGGCGATCGTTATCGGGCCATGTTGAACGAATTTTTGTTCACAAAAATTGAAGAGGAGGATATTGACAACATTTGGTTTCAACAGGACGGCGGTACGTGCCACACAGCCGAAGCTACACTCGATGTTTTGCGCCCTGTTTTTGAAGATCGCATTATCAGCCGCAGAGCTGATGTCGTTTGGCCACCTCGGAGCTGCGATTTGACACAGTTTGACAATTATTTGTGGGGTGCCCTCAAAGATAAGTGTTACGCCGACAAGCCAGAGACAATTGACGCTTTAAAGGACAATATTCGTGAAGCCATTGGTGAAATACAGCTGCACACAATCGATAATGTGCTTAAAAATTGGACCGATCGTGTAGGCTACTGCATGGCCAGCCGAGGCAGCCATTTGAATGAAATTATTTTCCATTATTAACCGGAAGGATTGTACTTTCAAATAAAAAAAGAAATTTGAGAAAATATCCAGTAGATTTTTTTATAGCATTTTCAAAAAAACCAGTAAGGCAAGGCTAAAGTCGGGCGGGGCCGACTATATAATACCCTACACCACTCTCGTAATATTGAATAACTCTGATATATAAATTTTGTAGTTCATGTATAAATTGTTTACATAAATTTACTTTTGGGACATTTTATACTTAAATAATACCCTGTACCACAGTGTGGTGTAGGGTATAAAAACGATTGGATCTAAAGAGCCAAATCGGATGAAACATATATATGGGAGCTATAGCTAAATCTTTACCGATTTCCTTCAAATTCGGCAATGTTGGTTCATGGATCAAGAAACTCTACCATTCTAAATTTCAAAATGATTGGATGTAAAATACAGCTTCTACAGGACTAAAGAGCAAAATCGGACGAAACATATATATGGGAGCTATAGTTAAATCTTAACCGATTTTCTTCAAATTCGGAAATGTTGGTTCATGGATCAAGAAACTCTACCATTCTAAATTTCAAAACGATTGGATGTAAAATACAGCTTCTATAGAACTAAAGGGCCAAATCGGACGAAACATATATATATGGGAATTTCTTCAAATTCGGTAGTGTTGGTTCATGGATCAAGAAACTCTACCATTCTAAATTTCAACATGATTGGATGTAAAATACAGCTTCTATAGGACTAAAGGGCCAAATCGGTCGAAACATATATATGGGAGCTATAGCTAAATCGTAACCGATTTTCTTCAAATTTGGCAATGTTGGTTCATGGATCAAGAAACTCCACCATTCTAAATTTCAAAACGATTGGATGTAAAATACAGCTTCTAAAGGGCCAAATCGGACGAAAGATATATATGGGAGCTATATCTAAATCTGAACCGATTTCAACCAAATTCAATAGCGATCTTAACAGCTGCGAAATACTCTAAACTGCAAAATTTCAGAACGATCGGAGTGAAATTGCGACCTGTAGTCGACGAACAACTTTACATGGACAGACGGACGGACAGACATGCTTAAATCGACTCAGCTAGTGATTCTGAGTCGATCGGTATACTTTAAGGTGGGTCTAGCTGTGTTATTTTCAGGTGTTACAAACATCTGCCGTGAAACCAACTTATAATACCCTGTACCACAGTTTGGTGTAGGGTATAAAAAGTTATTTGGCGGACCCTTTATATGATACCCTACACCTCCCTAACAATCCGAAAATGGGCATTGCGATAAGAATTTGGCATTCTTCATACATGTAATAAGAAAACTCTGTCCTCCGAATTTCGTACTGATCGGATGTAAAATACGGTTTCTACAGCGCTTACATGTCAAATCGGGTGAAACATATATATGGGGGCTATATCTAAATCTGAAAAGATTTTCCTCGAATTTGGTAGTGTTCATTTATGTAATAAGAAAATTCTCTCTGCCGATTTTCGTACTGATCGGATATAAAATACGGTTTCTACAGCGCTTACATGTCAAATAGGGTGTAATATATACGGGATGCCCATATTCGACGCACCCATGTTTTTTTGGGCCCATTCCAATCGACGAGGCTTGTCCGCAGGCAACAATCTTTGCGTCAATTGAATTTTGTACGGGAACAAATGCAAATCAACGCGAATAATCCGTTGTAAAGTGGACCGAGCCATGCCCAACTGCTGAGAACGGCGTTTTTGGGATGTTCTTGGGGACCTCTCAACACTGGCTCGTACGGCAGCGATATTCTCGGCCGATCGCCTTGGTCGACTTTTATTTGGCCTCTTCGGATTAGAAAGAGCCTCACCAGTCGAAAATTTTTCGTATAAACGCTTAATGGTGTTCTTAGAAGGCGCACTTCTCACATTTTTTAATATTTTAAAAGCACGTTGAGTTTTCACAATTGACTTCTTCTGTTGAATGTAAATTTCAACTATTTCGCGTGGCGTGTATTGTTCCATGGTAAAAATCTGCTTGGACTGACGCTTCAAACGCGGTATGTCATTAAGCGATCTGACATCTCTGTCAAAAGTTATGGCGTTGCCAGATGGGTCCGTCGAATATGGGAGACCCTGTATATGGAGCTACATATAAATCTGAACCGATTTTCCCAGAATTTGGCGGTGTTCATTCATGTAATAAGAAACCTCTCTCTGCCAAATTTCATGCTGATCTGATTTAAAATACAGTTTCTACAGCGCTTACGTGTTAAAACTTGAAAAATTTTCCTCAAAATTAGTATTGTCTCTTAGTGTATCAAGAGACTTCTGTCTGTAAATTTTTATACAGATCGGTAGAAATTTTGGCTTATACGGTGCATATCGCTCATTTAGAAAAAGAATGTTACAATTTAATATATATATTTTTTGAGGTGGTCACACTACGAGGGTTGCTATTTATATTTCGGTCCTGGCAATGCTGGTGTAAATGATTGGACGTAGTAAATGAATGGTTTGTATTTTTTTTGAGGGCAACTTTAGTCGCCCGTTTTTATTACTTGATGATATCTTGACAATTGACAATTGATTTTTGGGAAGCGAAATGCCTCCCTTTTATACCATATTCAAATGGATTTACTTAACGCTGATTAACGTATTAATATATATATATGTATGTACATACTATTCTTATGGATTTACTTAATGTTAATTTACATATTAATATATTTACTTATATATGTATGTATGTACTATTCCTATTCAAAATATGCATTTATGTTGGCGTCGTCAAATTCCAACGTCAATGAACAACCTTCACATGGGACAGTGACTGTCTGCATGTCGAGGTAATTTGATATCCTCTTTTAGTTAACTGTGTGTCGGTATCAGTGACATTAGATTTGTGCTACACCTCCGCCTTTCAGAAGAATGGTCATATAATGTTGAATTTATGATCATTCTTTACATATTCCAAGTAAGATAAATCTAATCTCCTTAAATCAAGAATTTTATTATTACTGTTATTATTTATATTGGATCCAATTGTAATATTGTTTTTCATGTTCATTGATTATAAAACTTAATCCGATTCTTATGTACTATTTGTTCTTTATTTGTTGATACATCTATTATATTATCATTTACTACGTCCAATCATTTACATGGCGATCCTGCCAGGTTATTAGCTCCTGGTTGAGCTACGAACATAACCACAAACAGCTCCCTGCTGAGCTGATAAAGAATAAATTTTTGAAGATACTGATAAAACCTCAGTCCAATCCAAGCCGTGGATTGTGAAAAAAAGGAAAAATTGTCTTGCCTAAAAGATAATGCCAGGACAACAGAAGACGCATCTACCCGGACCACAGCCGTTGACGATCCAGCAGTATCGACTACGCCAGCAACTAGCGACTGAACAAAAATTGACGGCAATACCGCCTACAGGAAAACCAAAACATCGAAGAGGAGGTAAAACTGTGCGGCTAAGGAGGAGGTTGGCTTTCCTGAAAAGCATTATAAACGCGGATCCACCACCACCATGGTACCTATCAGGCGAGATGTGGTTAGAGGTTGAAGCAATTGAAAAAGAATTACATCCGGGCAAGCAGAAAATTTAGAATAAATATTATAATATTTTAAAATAATATATGTAAATTTGTCTTGTCTTGGCACTTTTGAGCGCCGACAAGATAGATACGGCCACAAGGCGTTTTTAAGCGCCGGCAATGAAAAAAAATATAGGTAGAAAATAGAAAAAAATACAAACCATTCATTTACTACGTCCAATCATTTACATGGCGATCCTGCCAGGTTATTAGCTCCTGGCAGGATCGCCATGTAAATGATTGGACGTAGTAAATGAATGGTTTGTATTTTTTTTGAGGGCAACTTTAGTCGCCCGTTTTTATTACTTGATGATATCTTGACAATTGACAATTGATTTTTGGGAAGCGAAATGCCTCCCTTTTATACCATATTCAAATGGATTTACTTAACGCTGATTAACGTATTAATATATATATATGTATGTACATACTATTCTTATGGATTTACTTAATGTTAATTTACATATTAATATATTTACTTATATATGTATGTATGTACTATTCCTATTCAAAATATGCATTTATGTTGGCGTCGTCAAATTCCAACGTCAATGAACAACCTTCACATGGGACAGTGACTGTCTGCATGTCGAGGTAATTTGATATCCTCTTTTAGTTAACTGTGTGTCGGTATCAGTGACATTAGATTTGTGCTACACTGGTGTTCAAGCGGAACACTCGCCACATGACCAGTTTTGCCGAAGAAACAGGCGACCATTTGCTTCGAAGTGCTTCTTCCACGAACAACTTTCGTTGGATTTGGCTGGTCTTCGAAGACCCACACGGTCGAATGCTGTTTTGTTTCGGGCTCATACGCATAGATTCAAGATTCGCCACCTGTCACGATCTTATAAACATCTTTTGAGCACCGCGATCGTATTTTTTCAATTGTCAAATTGTGCGGGATCCAACGAGAACAAACCTTTTTTACGGCCAGGTGTTCATGCAATATCGAATGTATGCTGGTGGAAGAAATGCCCACGGATACCTCTATCTAACGGTATGTCACATGACGATCTTGCATTATCAGTTTACGCACGGCATCACTGTTCTCTGGCACAACGGCCGTTTTTTGGACGACCTTCACGACCGTCGGCCACGATTGAATTCATTAAACCATTTTTTCACAGTGCTATAGTATGGTGCTTCATCGTTGTCCTACATTTAAATATCTACAAGCTAACCCATGAAAGGGCTGATTCCTCAGGAAGACAACAATATCGCTATGCAACAAAAATGTTGTCCAAGGGATATGGATAACAGTTTCTGGTGCAATTTGGTGTCACAAACACGAAAAAAATATTAAAAAAATAACAACAACACAAAAAATTTTTATGGTACATTTTATTTTTAATTTTTTTTTTTAAATTCCAGCTTTCGTGGAAAGTACATTTAGTATTTGGACCATAATTTTTCAAGTATACTTGTTATCGCCACTACTGCTGATTACAACCTTTATCGATAACTCTGAATTTGTTTTCACTAATTGTTAATGTCAATTTAAGTTAATGTCAAATACGAGGAAATTTCCCAAGCTATATTGAAGCGCAATTGTCATTATAATAATTGTAGTTTGCTTCGCTTGGTATAAATCTCTAACTTAAACATTTGCGTTTGGTTTTCACACCAAAAAAGTACGTATAAATATAATAATATTTGTATCTCACATTTTCAAATGTTACCTTTATTAATAGGAATTTTAACAATTACAAATATACAACCTGAAAACTAAATTGTTGAGTTTATATTTATTGTTCAAAATCTCGTGAAGATTGGGCGCTCGGGCAAATTCCCGTAACAAAATTAAAATTCTTTTTTGCGGTGCTGTTTATCAGTGATTAAAATCTACTACTAGTTGTTCTTGTCTAAAATTTGACATAACACACATTCAACATAACCTAAAACGTGTGAGGGCCGTCACCCACGTTTTCCCAGGAACAACATTCTCCAATCGCCAGTAAGCGTAAGTCCAAAATAATGGATAATCATTCTTTTCAGGGTCAACCACAACAAAACCGCTATGAGAAATCGTCAAATTGTCCAATTTGTAATAAACCAACGGACACTCAATGCACATTATGTACAAAATGCAATAATATATTCCACCTGCAGTGTGTTGGAATTGTTAACAATCAACCATCATTTATATGTTTATCGTGCACCGAAGATGTTCAAGGTCCAGGTTCACCACGATTCGTATGTAGTCATCGCAGCAATACTTCTACCTCTTCAAGAAACTCAATTATTCGTAGAAGAAATCTGGAACTTCAACGGCTCGAAGAAGAGAGACGCCTTGCTATTGAACGCGACCGGGAATTTCTGAAGGAGAAGTACAAACTATTACAGCTGGCGGAGGAAGAATTGGATAACGTTAACTCTCGTGCGTCCAACTCTGTCCATGAGTGGGTGAATAGTTTACCTGATCCGCAGCTACATGCAGCACAAAATAATCAACAAGATTTATTTGAAACTACGTATATGGCCCTTCCGGATAATAGCAACGATAATATCATGCCAACAACGTATGTGGCAAATCATAATTCAACAATAAATTCGTTAGCCACCGGTACAAATCATTATTCAACTTTAGCACAATCTGTAACAAACCCCTTGCCTATTGATTCTGTACAAAATAGATTTCAAAATACAACACCACAGTGTTCTTTAAATTGTACTGCCAATACAAGCGCAGCAACGTTCAGCGGTACAGCTTCGGCACCACCAACAACAACTCAATCCACATCAGCTGTTCTGTGTAATCTTCGCAACACATTCGAGCCATCATTTGCGTCAGTCCCAAGCGAATGAATTCTACTGCTAATAATGAATTCTACTGCTAATAATAGCACAGCAACGTTCAGCGGTGCAGCTTCGGCAGCACCAACAACAACGCAATCCACATCAGCTGTTCTGTCCACTCTGCGAGACACATTCGAGCCATCATTTACATCGGTCCCAAGCAGCAGCCGCAATGCAAACATTACTTATCAACAAATGAATGGCAGACAGACGGTCAGCGGTGCAGCTTCGGCAACACAAACAACAACTCATTCCAAATCAGCTGTTCTGTCAAATCTTCGAGACACGTTCGAGCCATCATTTGCATCGGTCCCAAGCAGCAGCATCAATGCAAACCTTACTTCCCAACAGATGAATGCCAGACAGACGGTACCAAAGGACTTGCCGATATTTAGCGGAAAGCCATAGGAATGGCCTCTATTCAGTTCCACGTATAATTGGTCCACAGAGGTATGTGGCCTCACAGCTGCTGAAAACTTGGTTCGTCTGCAAAAGGCGCTACGGGGAGAAGCTCTTCAATCGGTCCAACATATTCTGATACATCCATCCTGCGTCCCCTCTGCGATTTCGACACTACAATTATTGTTTGGTCAGCCTGAAAAGATTCTTCATTCGCTTAAAACGAAAATACGAGCATTACCACCAATAAATCCAAACAAACTCGATACAATTACCTCATTTGCCGTGCAAGTGAAAGGGCTCCAAGCGACGATAGAAGCATGTGGACTCTTTGACGAATTAAATAACTCTTCTTTACTGCAGGAATTAATTTCTAAAATGCCTTCATATTTCCAAATAAATTGGGGAACATACAAAATTAACTTGTCCAAAAACAATAAGAAAGTCAACTTGTCAATTTTCTAAATGGATTTTTGACATCGGTCTCTCTGCAAGAAGTGTCAATATTGAGAGTAATTTATCATCAGCTGTAGAATCTCACTCACGTAGTAAGCAAAGAAATGCGTTCGTACATACCCACACAGAGCAAAATAAGGCACACTGCATAGTATGCAATGGTTTTAGAACAGCTGATCGAGTAGAACGATGGAATATTGTGAGAGAACACAAGCTCTGCAAACAGTGCCTACGCAGACATTATGGCATGTGTAATAGCAACAACATCTGTGGTATTGACGGTTGCGAATTCAAGCATAACTCTCTTCTTCACAAAACCCAATCAAACGAAGATAATAATCAAAGAAAAACGTCAAATTCACAAGAAATGAATACAAATCAAAACAATCAATCCCAAAGCTGCAACACGCACAGTGTCTCGATTAACAACAACTTGTTCAAAATTATTCCCATAACTATTTATGGCAATGGGAATACCTTTTTAAAAACCTTCGCATTTATAGATGAAGGATCCTCAACGAGTCTAATCGATGAACAGATAGCACACGATTTAAATTTGTCAGGCGTTGCTGAACCTTTGTGTTTGAAATGGACTGGAGACGTAGAACGCAGTGAAGAAGATTCTCGCCGCCTTTGCATTACGGTTTCTGGATGTAATGGAAAAAAATTTACAGCTGACGTTCATACAGTGAAATATTTATCACTCCCGCAACAAAGTATTGATGTTAAAATACTCACTAAGCAATTTCCATACCTTTTGGGTCTGCCAATTCAAAGCTACGAACGTGCAACTCCCCGGGTGCTCATTGGTCTAAATAATTCCAGATTGTGTGTTTCTACACGTATTAGAGAAGGCGAAATTATCGAACCTGTAGCAGTTTGTACACGACTCGGCTGGCTTTATATGGTTCTATGAAAGGGAGTCAATCTTTGAAACAGCATCACTACCATGTATGCGAATGTATCGCAGAATATGATAAGAAATTAAATAATTTGATCAAAAATTTCTATTGTCTTGAAACTTCTGGCATTACTAACGATAAAATAATAATGAGCAAGTGTGACGAAAGAGCATTTACTCTTTTAAAAAGATATACCAAACAAAGGCCAGATGGCCACTACGAGACATCTTTATTGTGGCGGGATGAAAATATAGTATTGCCAAATAGTTATGATATGGCTAAAAAGAGGCTGTTATGTTTGGAGAAAAGACTTAAATATGATAAGGATTTGAGCGAGGTTTTTCATAAAACAATATCAGATTATCTTTCGAAAGGTTTTGTAACAAAAATTGATCAATCTCTATTCCCTTCTCAAAAGGTTTGGTATCTACCGATTTTTCCTATATTCAACAGAAACAAACCAGGTAAAGTCCGAATTGTCTGGGATGCGGCCGCAAAGTCGAACGGAGTATCTCTAAATTCCATGTTAATGAAAGGACCTGATTTGTTGTCATCTCTCCCTTCAATTCTTCTTCGATTTCGCCAAAAGACTGTGGCCATATGTGGAGATATCGAGCAGATGTTTCACCAAATTTTTATTAGAAGCGAAGATCGTAATGTACAGAGGTTTTTATGGCACACTGAAAAAAATAATAAAGAGCCGGATGTGTACGTTATAAATGTGATGATATTTGGAGCTTCGTGCGCACCATGTATATCACAGTACGTGAAGAACATGAATGCGGACAAATATTTTGAAATGTATCCAATAGCCACGTCGGCAATTAAAAACAATCATTATGTCGATGATTTTTTGGATTCAGTAGATACTGTTGAAGAAGCTGTAAGATTAGCAACCGAAGTAAAGTACATTCATGGTAAAGCTGGATTCAATATCACAAATTGGATATGTAACAACGAAGAGGTTTTAAATAAATTAAGTGGACAACAAAACCTTTTACATAAAAATCTTGACTTGGGCTGTGAGAATGAGGTCGATAAGGTCCTCGGCGTTTTTTGGAAACCACAAGATGATTCTATATCTTTTAAACTTTCCACATATATACTTGAAAGTGCTATTTTTCTTGGAACCAAAAACCCCACTAAGCGAGAACTTTTAAAAATTCTAATGACCATCTACGATCCTTTGGTGCTTATTGGACATTATTTGATGTATTTAAAAATTGTTTTACAGGAAGTGTGGAGTTGGATGGGACGAAGAAATCCATCCCCGTCAAATGGTTAAGTGGTCACATTGGCTGTCACTCCTACCAGAAATTCAAAAACTGAGAATACCTAGATGTTATCTCCAGTATTTTCAAACCTACAACCAATTGGATGTACAATTGCACACTTTTGCTGATGCCAGTGAAAATGGGTACGCAGCTGTATCATATATCAGGATTTCCGATGGTAATAAGGTCGTTGTTTCACTTGTGGGTTCAAAAACAAGAGTTGCGCCTTTAAGAATCACATCGATTCCTCGCATGGAACTAATGGCAGCATTAATCGCGGCTCGTTTTACAAATACAATTTTCACTAGTACTACAATTAAAATCAGCCAAAAGATTTTTTGGTCAGATTCCAAAACAGTAATCAGCTGGCTAAGATCCGATCATAGAAGGTACCACCAGTTTGTAGCTTTTCGTGTAAGTGAAATACTTGATATTTCTGAACTAGGTGAATGGCGATGGATTTCCGGCAAATTAAATGTCGCGGACGACGCAACGAAATGGTCAAAAAAGGGACCGGACTTAACAAATAGCAGCCGTTGGCTCAATGGTCCGAAATTTTTGATGCAACATCATAGCATATGGCCAAATGAAGATGATGCGAAAGCTAATACAGATTGTGAGCTGAGGCAACATTTGCTTATTGTTGAGAAAGTTTATCCTTTTGTAAATGTCCAACGATTTTCCCAATGGCGTAGACTTTTAAGAGCAATTTCTTATGTTATACATTTCATCAACAAAGTAAAAAAAGGTAAAATTCCAAATGGAAGCTGCTTATTACAGGAGGAATTGAAGCTAGCTGAGGCTATCCTTATAAAACAAGCTCAAAAAGAGGAATTTG
Organism: Eudasyphora cyanicolor; assembly: GCA_963930755.1. NCBI lineage: Eukaryota > Metazoa > Arthropoda > Insecta > Diptera > Muscidae > Eudasyphora > Eudasyphora cyanicolor. The sequence goes on from OZ005734.1 coordinate 136,391,105, forward strand.
TAGAAGAAATAAATATATTGAAATCTGGTGGAAAAATCAATAAACATAGCTCTATTTATAAATTATCACCATATTTAGATGAGGATGAAATTTTACGAATTGATGGGAGAATAGATAAAGCCTGTGTTTCATATGAATTTAAACATCCGGCTATTATGCCAAAATACAACTATATAACAAGGCTTTTAATGCTACATTTTCATTCTCAGTATCATCACGGAAATCATGAAACTGCTATTAACGAAATACGGCAGAAGTATTATGTACCTCGACTTAGAACAGTTTTTAAAACGGTAACACGCAAATGTCAGATGTGTAAAATAAAGAAGGCTTTGCCGGTTTGCCCCCAGATGGCCAAACTTCCAAGGGCTAGATTAACTGCGTGTGCACCCTTCACATTTACAGGACTTGAGTTTTTCGGACCGATTCTGGTGGTTGTCAACCGACACAGGGAAAAGAGATACGGCGCTTTATTTACATGTCTCACTATTCGAGCTGTTCATGTTGAGATTGTAAATTCATTAAACAGCAGCTCCTGTATTCTAGCAATACGTAACTTTATTGCGAGAAGGGGGACACCAAGAGAAATTGTTAGTGACAATGGGACAAACTTCGTCGGTGCTGAGCGAGAACTACGAGAGGCCATACGAGATATGGACACCAACGAGTTTGTACGTGAATTTACTACCGCTACTACCAAATGGAATTTTAACCCACCTTCCGCTCCTCATATGGGAGGAGCATGGGAGCGTATGGTACGATCAATAAAAACTGTATTTTTATAAAATAATACCTACAAGATCACTTAATGACGAAACGCTGCGAAGCATGATGACAGAAGTAGAGAATATCGTAAATTCTCGTCCGTTAACGTACGTGCCAATAGACGAAGAGAACCAAGAGGCGCTTACGCCGAATCATCTACTATTAGGCAGTTCAAACGGTATGAAACCGCTTGCCGATTACAGCGATTCTGCAATTGTTCTTAAAAATAGTTGGCTTTATTCTCAACAATACGCAGATCAATTCTGGAAAAGATGGGTTGTAGAGTATTTGCCATCACTTACATGTAGAACTAAATGGTTCGAGAAAGCTAAGCCGCTGAAAATAGGTGATTTGGTGGTTGTGGTTGACCCTTCGAACCCGCGTAATGTGTGGCCTAGAGGAAAGGTTTTGGATGTTAATGTTGCAGACGATGGCCAAGTTCTTAGCGCAAGAATTATGACTAGCTGTGGGGTATTGAATAGGCCTGTAACGAAATTGGCAGTACTAGACGTGGCTCAGGATGCAGAGTAAGGCGGCGAAAAACCTTCTTGCCATACTGTTGGGGGGTGTTATCGCCACTACTGCTGATTACAACCTTTATCGATTACTCTGAATTTGTTTTCACTAATTGTTAATGTCAATTTAAGTTAATGTCAAATACGAGGAAATTTCCCAAGCTATATTGAAGCGCAATTGTCATTATAATAATTGTAGTTTGCTTCGCTTGGTATAAATCTCTAACTTAAACATTTGCGTTTGGTTTTCACACCAAAAAAGTACGTATAAATATAATAATATTTGTATCTCACATTTTCAAATGTTACCTTTATTAATAGGAATTTTAACAATTACAAATATACAACCTGAAAACTAAATTGTTGTGTTTATATTTATTGTTCAAAATCTCGTGAAGATTGGGCGCTCGGGCAAATTCCCGTAACAATACTCGTAAGACTGATTGAGCCGTGTTATGCCTTAAATTAAGGGGAATTATGAGGGCTACTTATGCTGCATATATCGCTTTCCCGTAGAATCTTTGGTTTAGTAACAGTCGTAAAAAATATGAGAAAAAAAGTCTTTCCATGATGAAATGCCAAACAATACTTAACAAAAATAACATGAAAGCATGACACGACTCACACGTGATCTGCCAAAAAAAGGCTATTGAAAAAAGTATCTCTACTTGGATCACCCTATATATGTCAGCTACAGGTACTGCAACTTATGAACCTTAAACCCGGAATTTATGAATGAAATTTCTTATTAATAAATTAGTGTAATTCCGCGCCTTAAAGAGATAAGTCGATTTTCTGAAAAATATTACAAAGTTGTATTTCGAAGTATTAGTAAAAGGCAAAGAACTTTTCAATGTGTAAGTGATCCCGACAATTTCTGCTACATCTGCAAAAAATATTTAATTAAAAAAATCGACGTGCGTTTAGTAAAATAATAAAAGAAATATATGTGTAATATTTTGGTATACCAGTTAAAAATATGAACGAACCGTGGACACCTAATATTTTGTGTAATTCGAGCCATGTAAATCTTACTCGATGGACTTATGGAAGAATGCGGTAAGTACTTTAAAATTAATGTATTACAATGTTTTGTGGAATAAAACGTTTTAATTTTAGACTTCACGTGCAATTTGGAATGCCAATGATTTGGAGACAACCATTCATTCACGACACGGACTGCTATTTTTGCCTAAGTTAATACATTGGAGTAGGAAGTGTCCAAGTAAAGCTAACAGCCTAATTAAGGAAACATCATCAAGTTCAACTGAGTACTCAACTCTGAGTACTGTGGCGGTGAAGTGTCAATACACTTATTTTTATGAAGATACCAATTTCTATCATGCCTTTATAAGTCACCTTTATTCAGTCTGGGTTTTTTTTATAATTTACATTCCCTTCATTGTTCTTGTACACAGCATTCATTCACTGAAATCACATCGCACAATTTTATTATTGTTTTTGTTGCTTCTTCATTACACGCTCATTCATAATTCTGTTACTATGTTTCAATATCATTCGTTCCTCTAATACTTTATCATTATTACAATGATAATTGATTCCGTTAGGAGAAATAAATCGAAAAAAGAGAACATAATTAAATAGGCTAGACCGCCAAAGTATGCAATCGCTTACATTGAACATTTACGTTGTCGAGTCAAACTGTTCGGTCACAAGTACTCAGGCGGTTGTTATGACAACTTAATAAATAAAGTGATTTTAAAGTAACTTAAGGCTGGTATGCCTGATATAAAAACCCATCTCGACTATTGTTAATCTTGCAGAGAATTTAACCGCGACTCAAAGACATATATTTGACACTTATTTTACATATCTAAATAAGGTGAATATATACGCCGATTTTATTTGATTAGTACTAATTTGAGTTTGATTGTACAGGTGTCGACTGTATACGATATTGGAATTCACGTGGGGGCTTTCAGGGTATTGAGACCCCACATGGTTCATTGCTACCCCCACGTGACCTATTTTTCAAGTGAAGACCATAACCCGGCATCGGATCAACCGTGGGAATCTTCCAAAATTTATGATTTTGAACAAATCCATGGTATCAAGAATTAAATAATTTTTTTTTATAAAAAGCTTAGGACATGTTTAACTTTGCATAAAGGAAGAGATTATTCCACAATCAGAATATTTCCTTTAACAGATCGATTAGAAGAAAAAAAATACATGCCCTGGCATTAACCATTCATTATTTCATAATCAAAATTTAATATTTGAATTAGATTTTAAAAATTGAAATTTTAAAATTACCTTAAACTATATAAATGGAAAAAAGGAAGAAAGAATTAATAATACTTAATTAACAATTATACTTTTCATTGTCATTTGTGACCATGTATTAAATTTGGTAATCTATAGTTTTGATGACTGAAACTGCGTTGAAGCAAATTACTTTTCGTTCATCATAACTTTTGAATCATATGTCTAGAACATATCATTTTAAACATAAGTTATTTTATGTATCTACTAAATTTAAAGTAATAATTATCTATATATATTGATACAACGAAGATTCATCGTGCGGGGCCCTGTCATAATGGATATTCGAGGAATTTAAATGTAAGTCAGTACGCTATAAATATATATAAATTTACATATTTGTATACTTTTTTCGAATTTGATAATTAAATTACATATAAATAAAATTATGTAGATTTAACGATGTAAAGATCTAATCAAGATTATTATATATAAAGATATAAACGTATACTACTTTGTTCAGAATAAAATTGAATTCGATATGAAATAATTTGTTCTGAAGTTAGAGAGCCAAACGAAGTAGTTTACGACAAGGGGTTCTTCTGATAATCTATTTTGGAACTATGAAAGAACAATGGTTGGTGTGGGCAATGGATCAGGAATATGTAATGATCCGTACGTGTTAACAGTGAAAGTCAATTCCCATAGTTTTATAAACTGTTTTGTTAAAATTTTAGTCCGTCCGTTTAAATTACTAACTGAAATTGCAAGTTCAAATTCTGTTATTGGTAGCTATATTGAATAGAAAAGAACCAAGAACCCCACCCTCCGGCGAGTTATAGCTTTTATCATGAACGTGCGGTATACTTTTCTATCATAAAGAATTTATTTTGTGAAATGTGATCTTTAGCTCGAATCTACCATTACAGTACTCAACTTAACTCAGTTTCAACTCATTGATCTAGTGAGAGATTTGGAACTGACCAAAGATAAGGCATAACTACTTGCATCTCGGATGAAACAGTACAATATTTTGGCCCCAGATGTTAACATATCATATTATAGAGTCCGTGATATACCTTACAAACAATTTTATACAGATGCTTTTGCAAGGACATTCCCGGATTGCTCGAGGAACTTAATCAAACATACAATTCAAAGGAATTGCGCTTATTTGTTGATAGCAGTAAAAAACATTTGAAAGCAGTACTTTTACACAACGGAAATCAGAAAACGTCGATTCCCACTGCTCATGCTGTCAACACTACCCAGCAAAAAAAGAGCATCCAAAGAAGCAATAAAAATCCCCAACTTATGATCCGGAAGTTGTTCTAATTTGGATTTTCACCAATGAATTTAACAAGGGGCTGTCGCGCCGGGGAAGTACTTCTTTGTCACCACTTTTGCGCAACTCCTTTTAAAGCACTGTAAGATTTGCTTTTTTGGTGTTGTATTTATTTGATGAATGTATGTCGTTCTTATTAACATCATTGGGTCCAGAGATCTCATAATTTAAAAGGAATACAAATGTTGACATAGGAAGGGAACGTATAAATAATATACTATTGGCCAAAGAGATAAACGATCATATATGTAAGTAAGTTTAGGACATTTGAAGATGTTTGTAATCTGTATGATGTAGCTGGCTCTTGAAAAGTGTGACCGAATGACCCCATAGTGTAACTTCTAGTAACATTTTCGCAAATGATCACCATTCTCACCAATAAAAATGTATTTTTATTTTACACTGTAATACATAGCACATTTGTGCGGCGCTATGTATTTTCCGTAGCCCCGGTTCAGAGAGTAGTAAAGTACCACAGTGTGGTACAGAAAGTATGGTAGGGTATATTTAATTACAATAATTTCTTTTAAAATTATTTAATTATAACCTACATCACACTGTGGTACAATTTATTATAATTTTATGCATTTGATTCTAACACCCAAAATGAGAAGAGATATATAGAACCATCGTTTATTATACCAATCGACTTAGAATCACTTTCTGAACCGATTTAGCTGTCAGTCTGGGCATGCATTCTTGTAAGGGGCCGTTCAAGTATTACGTAAGCACTATAGGGGGGTGGGGGGTGTCTTTGCTTTGCTTATTTTTGATGACATTGGGGGGGGGGGTGTGTTGGAGATGGTGATTACGTCAGCAGTAGTTCTTTACTTTTTTCCACATATGACAACCCACACAGATTGTGATTACTTCAGCAGTAGTTATTTACTTTTTTACACATATGGCAACCCACACAATGTCTATGCTCGAAAACAAAACCCATATTCGGGGATTCACATAAATAATGAGTACATTTAGGTACTCGCTTAGAATTTCTTCAATCAGTTTCGGTACGATTGACGATTTGACGTGGTGTAAGCAAAGCAAAGCAAGTAAATATTTGTGTTACCGTTGATCCACTTTCGCCAAAGTGGAATTGTTTAAGATGTCGTTTCAAATAGACAAATCCAAGTTATACCAACAATTGTTTGAAAGTTTTAAAAAATCTCATACAAATACAAAACTACAAAAAGTACAGAAGTTAGTTAACGAAGTGTGGCGTAATTATAAGTTACAAGCAAAATCGGACAAGGAACTTGATATTATTGTCTCTAAGAGAATTGAAGAAGAATTGCAAGCAGCGACTAAGAATAAATCCAATCTACTACGATTTTTTTCCAAGGTGAGTGATGAAGTTAATGTAAATTAAACAATCACCCCTATCGCAGAAAAAAGTTCACGTGAAATGTTTTGATCCCTAGAAAATACAAAGTAGAAATTGAAGTCTATAGGTATATAATTCTGCGTTAAAGAGATTTGCAATGAAGAAAATGATAACTACTCGTCTTAAAAGTCTATTCAAGTGGAATTATTTTCACTTTCCATTTTGATTATATCCCTTCAATTATATATAGAACCATCGTTTATTATACCAATCGACTTAGAATCACTTTCTGAACCGATTTAGCTGTCAGTCTGGGCATGCATTCTTGTAAGGGGCCGTTCAAGTATTACGTAAGCACTATAGGGGGGTGGGGGGTGTCTTTGCTTTGCTTATTTTTGATGACATTGGGGGGGGGGGTGTGTTGGAGATGGTGATTACGTCAGCAGTAGTTCTTTACTTTTTTCCACATATGACAACCCACACAGATTGTGATTACTTCAGCAGTAGTTATTTACTTTTTTACACATATGGCAACCCACACAATGTCTATGCTCGAAAACAAAACCCATATTCGGGGATTCACATAAATAATGAGTACATTTAGGTACTCGCTTAGAATTTCTTCAATCAGTTTCGGTACGATTGACGATTTGACGTGGTGTAAGCAAAGCAAAGCAAGTAAATATTTGTGTTACCGTTGATCCACTTTCGCCAAAGTGGAATTGTTTAAGATGTCGTTTCAAATAGACAAATCCAAGTTATACCAACAATTGTTTGAAAGTTTTAAAAAATCTCATACAAATACAAAACTACAAAAAGTACAGAAGTTAGTTAACGAAGTGTGGCGTAATTATAAGTTACAAGCAAAATCGGACAAGGAACTTGATATTATTGTCTCTAAGAGAATTGAAGAAGAATTGCAAGCAGCGACTAAGAATAAATCCAATCTACTACGATTTTTTTCCAAGGTGAGTGATGAAGTTAATGTAAATTAAACAATCACCCCTATCGCAGAAAAAAGTTCACGTGAAATGTTTTGATCCCTAGAAAATACAAAGTAGAAATTGAAGTCTATAGGTATATAATTCTGCGTTAAAGAGATTTGCAATGAAGAAAATGATAACTACTCGTCTTAAAAGTCTATTCAAGTGGAATTATTTTCACTTTCCATTTTGATTATATCCCTTCAATTTTTCTGGGGAGCAAAACTTTTCACATGGAATTTTATTCACGATAGGGGTGAATATTAAATGTACTCACTATAGTGTGTATGTATTAATAAGACAAACATTAGCAGTACCTATAAAATGTTTTAATTTTTAGGCAACGAATACCTGTAAGCCTGCAGAAAAACCACAAATTATACAGCCAGCTTCAAATTCTAAAGAACAAAAAGACGACATAAACCCCGGAGTGGAATCACAACAGCAATGCGAAAACACAGAAAATACAGATAAACAGCCGAGAGCAAAACCTTCGCAGGAAGCTATGAAAAATAAGATTGCTCTACTCGAAAAAAATCTGAATGCTTTGTATTCTGCCAGAGATAGTATGCCAAGCCGTGTGAAGTTGATAAACAAATCAATAAGTTGCGCGAAGAATTAAAAACAGCGAAAATGTCTTTAAACAGGAAGATTCAAAACGAAGTTGCCCAGAAGAAACACAGAGATGGTATGAAAAGAAAGTTAGAAGATATTTCTCATGCAAATCCAGAAATAAAAAAAAAACTATCCATGAGGGATTCAGTGGGACGGCCTAGCCTAGAAAATGATCAACCATTATTATTGAAAACAATTGCGGATATTGCTTTATTTGGCAGTGCAGCAGATGATAGAAGACGAACAGAATCTATTCGCAGTGTAAAAACTCTTGACGAATTAACACAAGAATTACGAAAAATAGGATTTGACATTAGTCGAAGTGGGACATATCTTCGTTTGATTCCCAGAAAATCTAATTCTGCAGAGGGACGAAGACATGTATCGACAGTCCCTGTAAAGCTCACTCGGGCTCAGACTGATCAGCACAAAAGCCACTTAGATAGCAATTTCGCTGAAACATCAATCCATTATTTGGAGAACATAGCATCCATACTTGGACCAGATCAAGTATTTTTCATATCTCAAGATGATAAAGCTCGGGTCCCTATTGGTGTAACTGCGGCAAATAAGCAAGCACCTCTTCTAATGCACATGGAATATAGAATCAAATTGCCTGATCACGACTGGGTAATCGCTGAGCGGCATAAATTAATACCATCAGTTTATGCTGGTATCAAAATCACTTCCAGTATGCTAGGACAACCGCAAGCCGTTGGATATTCTGGACCAACAGACATCGCTATTCGAAGTGGAAAGCATAGTTCATCTACTGCAAATACTCATGCTCATGATTTCGAGACGCTTCTCGAACTTGAAGAGTTTCAAGCATTAGCTAAAACTGACCATGGGTTGGTAAAACCAGTAGTAATCATGACGGTTGATGGAGGGCCAGATGAAAATCCGCGTTATACAAAAGTTATAGGGTTTGCTATTAAACACTTTAAGCGACATGATCTCGATGCATTGTTTTTAGCTACCAATGCTCCTGGCAGAAGTGCGTATAACAGAGTAGAGCCCAGAATGGCTCCTCTTAGTCGGGAACTGGCTGGTTTGATATTGCCTCATGACCATTTTGGGTCACATTTGGATGCACGTGGTGTTACAATTAATGAACATTTAGAAAGATCCAATTTCGAGTTTGCAGGAAATGTGTTAGCTGAGATATGGAGTTCAATGGAAATTGATGGCTATCATGTTACTGCACAATATGTTGGGCCGGGCGAACAAGATCTGCCTGATTTGCCAGATATTGAATGGTATTCAGAACATGTGCGTGAAAGCCAATACTTACTTCAAATTGTAAAATGTAGAAACATAGAATGCTGTCGTCCAAGAAGTGGCCTATTTAGATTACTAGACAACAGGTTTCTTCCACCACCAGTAAAAGTAAAACAAACAGTTGATGACTTGGTTTTGGATGATGGAGGGCAATTTCTCAATCTTCCAGTCAATTTAGCTCTACGCTTAAATTCTTCACTCAAAGATTTCCTACAAATGCCATACGATTATTTTTGTCCGACGGTAAAATTGAAGCTATTAAGTCGAACATGCAAAACGTGTGGTCTTTATCATACTTCCGTCAAGTCACTAAATCGTCACATCGAGAAGATCCATAAAAAAGTAAACACGCACACTGATATGAAAGTTAGGCCTTTAAGAGTGGCTGCTCGTCGTGCTAATGAACTGATGTGCATTATTCAAAATTTAGAGCACCAAGATGTTGAATGGCTCGATGAAAACGACGTAGACATTCCAAAATCGAGCAATGTTGTGTGAGCAGACACACAACATTGAGCAGCAAACATCCAATGTCATCGAAAACTTAGAATCATGGATTCGGGTGTCATGGACTGAAGACTGTGGAATTAATATGTACACCAAAAATTTAAAAGAATTTTGTTTAGTTCGTAATATTACTTAATAAGATTATAATATTTGTACTTTACTCTATGTTGAATACCGTATCAATAAAGTTTGTTTAAATGAATATTATGTGCGTTAAAGTCCTCTATCCTAAGCCTATTTTCTTATTTCTAGAATTTTAACTGCTGCTCATGAATGAATAACAAAAATAGAATACATTAAATGAAAAATGCATATAACAATGTTTACGTAAGCATGGGGGGATAAGAGCTTTGCTTACTTTTGATGACAAGGGGGAGGGGGGGTAAATAATTGCAATAAATCTGCTTACGTAATACTTGAACGGCCCCTAATCAATGTGCTGGTCACAAATATAGTCGGATCTCAAAGAAATTTTGCACATATCTTTATTTTGAGACAAGACAATTCGTATAAAAATTGAAAGACAATCCGTATTTAGATATAGGGCCTGTTTCTGTAACTTATTTTCTTTCGTCTGCGGCGAACGATCAAAAATCTCTCAACTATTTGAATATCAGTTTAGAACCAGATATCTTAACATATATGAATGTTCCTTCGATTTAGCTTATTCCCTCTATAGAAGATATAATTTCCTTTCGATATTCATGAAATTTGGTAAAGAGTATCTTATTTTAACAGGTAATATCTGTGTGAACAATATCGGTTCAAATTTACATATAGCCCCACATAGTCGCATGGATGTGTTCCTTCCGATTTGGCATCTAAACTAAATAGAAGTCATATTGTAGTCTAGTTTGCACAAAGAATTTTTTAATCCGAGAATCCACTAGCAAGGTTGGAAAAATGTGTTTTCATGTTTTACTTCAGATCATTATTAAATTTGGCAAAGATTAGTTTATAGAATCATGCACACTGCGAAATTTAATAAAAAAGTGGATACCATTCAGATAAAGGCCAAATTTAAATACAGAATAGAATTTTGCATCTACAATAGCTGTCAAACACGATTGACAAAAATCAAAACAGCAACAAGAGAACAACATCGACTTACCGACAACATCGGTTAAATAGATGAATACAGTACTTTTTGTTTAATGCAATGTGGGTTACGCCTTTTGTGCTTTATCAAAAACGAGCACTTGATGTTACGTCTTTTTTTCTTCAATAAAATCGTGATTTTTGGACGAAAAACAAATTTTAATTTTTCGAGGGTTACGCTCTTGGGCATTTCTGATGAGATATATCAACATTTTTGGAAAGTATAAAGTGTTATTAATAAATTCAGTTTTTATCGCAATCCAATGTACTACAATTCCACAATTTAACATATTTCGAAGAAAATCAGTACTTTGAAATGACTTTATGTTATTTTAATCGACTATGAAAAAGTCGACTTTTAGCTCCGATTAATCGACTCAATCGAAATTTGGTTGATGAAGTGGACTAGGTTCCAGAATCATTCACTAATTCTGATATAGCCGCCATATAAATATATATTTTTTCCCTTTAGCACTATAGAAGCAGTATTTTACATATATTTCATAGCCCTCATATATATGTTCCTTCCGATCTGGACTTTTATCTCTTCAGAAGCTTTATTTTACATCCAATCGTTTTGAAATTATGGATTCTGGGGTTAATAATTTATATTCCGAAATTACATTTTGGTTAGTTATTTAGAAGAACTTCACTAAATGTCGAAAAAAGTTCATTCTTATGATTTGGAAGTACTTATAATGTTATTCTTTTGGAAGTACTTCTTTTATTTTTTGCTGGGTAAGGAATCATACGAAACAATGGCTAAATTGATAAAATACATAAAATATGAACATGACTGGAAAATTTGTTGCGATTTAAAAGTAGTTGGTATGTTATGCATCTGGGATAGCCGTGCTCGCGAAGGTCGTTACAGAAAACAACATCAAATACACACCTCTCGTCCAAAAAGAAAACATTATTTTGCCAGCACTGCATATTAGGCTGGGGCTCTTTAAAAATTTTGTAAAAGCCTTAAGGAAAGATGGCAATTCACTCTCATATTTAAAAAGTTTATTTAAAAGTATTTCTTTTCAAAAAATCGAAGAAGGCGTTTTTGATGGGCCTAAAATAAGGAAACGTATGAAAGATGCAAATTTCGAATCATATTTGACGTCGGATGAAATTGCAGGATGGAGGTCGTTTAAGCTTGTGGTTTCAAATTTCTTTGGATCCAATAAAAGCCCGCAATATGAAACAATGATTAATGATTTGTAAAAAAATTATGAAAAAATTGGTAAGAAATATATTTTTCTATATTTATGTATATAACACATATGTATGCATTCTTCTAACTTATTTTTCGCTTTATGTATTCCAACAGGTGTAAATATGTCCTTAAAAATTAATTTCTTGCATTCTCATTTAAACTTTTTCCCCGAGAATCTTGGCAACGTAAGCGACGAACATGGCGAAAGGTTTCACGAAAAAATGAAGTCCATCGAGCGGATGGGAGATTATATTTGGTTCGTCAATAGAGAAACCGATTCCGAAATCTACAAAAGTCAACAAAGAACTCACAATTACTTCTAATAAAACTTGTACATATAAATAAACTCAAATGTTCATCTATATATATAAAAGAAAGTGATGTTAGTTACTACGCTTATAACTCGAGAACGCCTGGACCGATTTCGGTGATTAGCACCAATTCGGACAGGTCTCCGGCCAAATAAAAAGAATACACAAGAAAATTTTGGAAAAAAGTCGGAAAATTGGGAAAATCGAAAATTGCTATTTCTTGCGAGATTCCTACTGTTCCTATCTACTACTCTCTTTTTGAATCCAATTTTTTTTTTATTAATTTTCTATTAAACAAAAAAGTTTTCTATTAAACATATGTACGAGTATGTGCTATTTTTCTTGCTGCAATTCATTCGAGTTTTGCGTATTGTTACACTGATTTCGCGTATCACATCGACAAACGGTACAAGCATTACGATCAATTAAAATTCAACGCGATATTTATCAGTTCGAAATTTTTTTCAGAAAACATATGTACGAGTATGTGCTATTTTTCTTGCTGCAATTCATTCGAGTTTTGCGTATTGTTACACTGATTTCGCGTATTACATCGACAAACGGTACAAGCATTACGATCAATTAAAATTCAACGCGATATTTATCAGTTCGAAAATTTTTAAGATAATAAGTTTGAGTATAAGAAGTAAGGTTATCTTATTGGATTGCGGGCACTGCAAAATCATAATTTCGGATGAATGCACGATGGCCCATAAACGAGCTCTGGAGGCAGTTGACCGAACGATGAAGGATTTACGACGTGATTTGAGACAATTTGGTGAGTCTATGATATTGCTCTCCGGAGATTTTCGTCAAACGCTTCCCGTCATCCCGAAATCTACTGCCGATGAAATTAATGCATGCCTGAAATCGTGGTCTTTGTGGCGGCATGTCAAGAAGTTGAAACTGACCACGAACATGAGAGTCGCGTTGCAGAACGACTCATCGGCTCTTGAATTCTCGAAACAACTGTTGGCGCTTGGCAATGGCCAAATTACTGTTGATGTTTCCACTGCATTGATATTGTTCCCGGCAAATTTTTGCGAGTTCACATCGTCGAACGAGGAACTCATCACCAAAGTGTTTCCAAATCTCGATTAGATTAGTGAACGGGCAATATTAGCAGCGAAGAATAAGGACGTCGATAGCATGAATTTTATTATTCGAAGTAAAATGGAACTCGCTTGATGTGCCAGGAGCTCCGCCGCATAATTTACAGCTGAAGGTGGAATCGATCATAATCATGTTGCGGAATCTGAATCATCCGAAATTGTGCATAGTTCGCGGTTGTCCATTATGAAACTGATGGACAATGTGATTCAGGCGACGATCATCAAGGGAAAATTCAAAGGAGAGGAAGTCCTTATCCCACGAATTCCGATTATTCCAACTGATCTTTCATTCCAATTCAAGCGGATTCAGTTCCCTGTACGATTGGCTTTTACGATGACAATCAATAAATCTCAAGACAAATCGTAGGAAGTCTGTGGAATTAATCTCGAATTTCCCTGTTTTTCGCACGGTCATCTGTACGTTGCCTGTCTTTTGTCTTCGTTGTTTGTTGTTTATCACATCGCTCTCTACTGATTTCGATTCCTTTTAAACAAATCGCATTAAAATTTTAACTATCTGTGTTTTATTATCACTCTGGAGTTTATCTGAAGGCGTTAAATTGGGGCGAGGCGAAGTTCGCCGGGTCCGCTAGTAATATAAATAAATGTAATAAATAAAATCGCTTTTTAAACAGAAATTTAAAAAAAAAGATTTTTTGAAATTCGCTTACTTCTACCAAAAGAGCTATAATTTCTACATTTATCTATAGTTTTTTGTCGTCTCAGGATTTTTTTGTTGAAAAAATCTACTTTTTCCAATTTGTTTAATAACTGTTACTAAACCACTGTTTTAAGTGAAAGAGATATTTCCAACATAGGTAGCCCACCTTAATAGCTTCAATTTAACATATAAGTCGACCTGATCGGGCATACACTCCAAAAATTATAGTGCAAATACTAAGGGTACGTTCGACGATAATAGCACTTTTAATAAAAAAAAATTTATAAAAAAAATGTATCCATGAAAAAGTTTTGGTTTTGATTTTATATACCAGTATGCCACAATCTATACAAAAAAAAAATATTTAGGTCTGGGACACAAAAAAAAAATTTTTTTGTTGCATAGTGTATTTGGCGCGCTTTAAAACAGAAGATAACGACATTTTAAACTAATACATAACTCAAAATCAAGCAAAAGTAAAACTGAAATTCGAAAAATTTTTATTTATTTTAAATAGATATATTTAGAGAAAATTCTACATAATAATTTTAATTGTTTGTAAACACATATTGTAGCGATGCTACCATTTTATACTTATAAGTTCATATTATATTGTTCAATAGTGTAACCGTCCATGGGACTTACATTCACTTCTTTATTAATGTTTTCCTATTCTTTGCTTCAATGGTTTCGTTCATTTGTTTATTTCCATTTGAGTGTAAAATAAACCAGTTTAGAGTTATTAATGTACAAGCTATTCTCACCATCCACTCACTCACTCACAAATACTTGTTCGTCGTTTCTTTTGTTTGTTGAGAGTTGAGTGTTTTTCTGTTAATCAACACATGGACGTGTGAGAGTTGAGAGGGATGATGAGAATAGGCTTATGATCTTTGAGTGACTATTGAATGTTATAAAAGCCGATGCATCAGGGACAATCGGTCTCGGATTTTGTGTGCCATGATGGACAATAGTATATGGTATGTTTATTTAGTGAGTAAGATTAGAAGTAAGCTATCTTTTTGTATTAGGTTAAGTGATTTTGGAAAATAAATAGCTAATTTTGAAACTGAAACTGACAATCGGTCTCATTTCTTTTGGTACGTGGTGGCAGCAGGTCGTAAAGGCGCTTGTCGGGTTTTCTTCGACGGTGTCTTTACAGTCTGTTTTCTTTAATGGAGTACAGCAACCACTCACACAGGTTATTGGCGTCTTCGACGATGCTTGTGTGGTGTTATTGTTGTACCCCATTAAACCATAAACCTTTACTTAAAGTTGTAATGGTATACATAATTATTTTAAAGTTAATTAAATAAATTTTATAACGTTTATATAGAAATTTCAACCGACTTTTAGTAAGAAAGGCAGAAATAATTCTACATAATTGGCGCCCATCTTAGAGGCTCGAGGCGACCTAAAAGCCGCTAACAAATAATTTTGAAGTTTATGAATTTGATCGCTGGAATTTCAACACCAAGAAGGAGTCCAAGGTTCGAAAAGAAGATGCCAGAGTTGAACGCGGAACAATTTAAGGAGCTTTTGCGGGAAGTGAAAAACTCCGGGAATGAAAAGGTTGGTTCTATGGCTAATTGTACGGCACGGTATGGTGGTGAACGCGATTCGGCAGCGGTGGAGGAATTTATTGCCGCAATAACCACGTTCAAAGCTGTGGAAAACATTACTGACAAGAACGTCATTGTTGGTATGCCGATGCTACTGCGTGGAGAAGCTGCGGAATGGTGGACAGGAGTGAAGGACAAGGTTGCAACGTTCGAGAATTTGGTGAAGACGATCCGTGATGCTTTTTGTCCTCCTAAGCCTGCATGGCGAATATATGCCGAAATTTGTGACAATAAGCAGCAGAAAGATGAGCCGACCGATTCTTTTATAAGAAGAAAACGTGCGCTGTTTGCGAAATTGGAAAAACCCCCGGCGGAAAGTGATCAAATCGACATAATATTTGGTTTTCTTCATATGCAGATTCGAGATCGTGTGTTACGTCATAAGGTGAAAAATTTTGACGAACTTATAAAGGATGCTCGCGAGGTGGAAGATAATATGAAGGAGCGCATGACTGTGAACACGGATAATAATCCCTCAGCTAGTGGTCCAGTCAGATGTTCTTATTGCCGTATGAAAGGTCACACAAAAGAGAAATGTTTCAAACGCGAGAAAATGGAAACCCAAGCAAAACAATCTGCAATGGCGTCAGTACAGGCAACGGGTGCGAAGGCAAAATTAGCTTGTTACGGTTGTAACGCACCGGGGTTCGTCCGTTCGAATTGTCCGAATTGTAGCGGAGGCCAAAAGAAAACCAGTGGTGAAGGATACGTAAATTTTAACACAATTTCGGCAAATCCAGTTGGCAGCGTTCCTCTGGTAAATGTGCAAATGTTCGGTGTGCCAGGTCAAGCATATATCGATACCGGAGCCCGTACAAGCGTCGCCAGTGCAAATTTAAAGAAAATTCTTGACTTTCACAACTGCATTTACAGTGAAGTTCGCATGGAAATCGCATTAGCTGATGGCAGCAGATCGATCCAGCAATGTTTGACCACTGTGTGCAAAATCGAAATTGGTGGCAAGAGTTTTGACATTAAATTTGTCATTTTGCCTAATGCCCCACATAACCGCACTCTTTTGGGATCCGATTTCCTGGAGCACGCAGAAATGGTTCTCAATATGGGCCAAAGGTATTGGTACTTTGAATCCGATCCAAGTGTCCATTTTGCAACCATGTGGCCCCTGGAATTGAATCTACTGGAAACGATTGTTGTGGCGAAGAAAACAATAAATCCGGAATCCATCGGTAATCCCATGGCTATTTTTAAAGATGCTTTGCCAGAGAACGATAAAGATACGCCGAAAGCCAAGAAAAATGATGAACGTGGAAAATTATTTACTGGTCCAATGTACGATAAACAATATATCGACACAATTTTTACACCCATTCTTATGATTGACATCAACCTTTTAAAAGACACAGATGGACAACAACTGTCTAACGAGGAAAGGTTCCAATTGGATCAGTTGTTGACCGGACATTTCAAGGTATTTGGCCCAATTAATGAGCCTACCCCTTTTATTGAACATCGAATCAACACAGGTGACCATGGTCCAATTTCTTCGCCAGCATATCGACTCTCTGTAATAAAGGCACGTGAACTAAAAACCGAAATCGACACTATGATGAACATGGGAATCGTGGAAGAATGTGAGTCCGCATGGGCTTCACCAGTTGTTATGGTCCCAAAGCGTGATGGTGATATACGGGTCTATGTAGACTACCGCAAATTAAATTCGATTACCACACCCGATAGGTACCCACTGCCCAGAATGGATGGTTTGCCCTTCATAATTCGTACGGATGCCAGCTCTTTTGCCATAGGGGCAGTTCTGATCCAGGGGGAGGGAGTGGATGAACATCCCACAGAGTATGTTAGTCTACTGGATTTTCGGCCGCATATCTCACATTTGGTCGTGAGTTGCGTACTATCGATGATGTCAACCAAGATCTTCGATCTATAATTGAAAATGAAAACTTCATACCACAAATCACTCCCTACTTGCAAAAGTTTTCCACAATTTTGAAGGATGCAAAAGAAGTAGAAAATCACAGACAGGATGTGAATAAAAAAGATCTATGACGTCCGCCATAGACCACAACCAATCCTTGATGTGGGAACCAAAGTAATGGTGAACACCCATGTTTTGTCCCAAGCCTCAAAGGGACTTACAGCCAAATTTGTGCCAAAGCGGGATGGTCCCTATGTTATTATTAAGAAACTTGGTGCCACATCTTATGTAATTGCTTCACCTGACAACCTAGAGATGCCATTAGGAACATACCATGCATCTGCCCTCACCATC
Organism: Eudasyphora cyanicolor; assembly: GCA_963930755.1. NCBI lineage: Eukaryota > Metazoa > Arthropoda > Insecta > Diptera > Muscidae > Eudasyphora > Eudasyphora cyanicolor. The sequence continues at coordinate 136,408,925 of OZ005734.1, forward strand.
TATAGAAACACAAACTCTGAAGTCGTGCCAAAGCCGGTTCATCCCATTAAGAAGCGAGGAAGACCAAGGAAGAATTGATGTTGTCGTACCATCTGGTCGATGCTGCCCTCTGTAGCGATGCTACCATTTTATACTTATAAGTTCATATTATATTGTTCAATAGTGTAACCGTCCATGGGACTTACATTCATTTCTTTATTAATGTTTTCCTATTCTTTGCTTCAATGGTTTCGTTCATTTGTTTATTTCCATTTGAGTGTAAAATAAACCAGTTTAGAGTTATTAATGTACAAGCTATTCTCACCATCCACTCACTCACTCACAAATACTTGTTCGTCGTTTCTTTTGTTTGTTGAGAGTTGAGTGTTTTTCTGTTAATCAACACATGGACGTGTGAGAGTTGAGAGGGATGATGAGAATAGGCTTATGATCTTTGAGTGGCTATTGAATGTTATAAAAGCCGATGCATCAGTGACAATCGGTTTCATTTCTTTTGGTACGTGGTGGCAGCAGGTCGTAAAGGCGCTTGTCGGGTTTTCTTCGACGGTGTCTTTACAGTCTGTTTTCTTTAATGGAGTACAGCAACCACTCACACAGGTTATTGGCGTCTTCGACGATGCTTGTGTGGTGTTATTGTTGTACCCCATTAAACCATAAACCTTTACTTAAAGTTGTAATGGTATACATAATTATTTTAAAGTTAATTAAATAAATTTTATAACGTTTATGTAGAAATTTCAACCGACTTTTAATAAGAAAGGCAGAAATAATTCTACAATATTTTATTTGAAAAAGGTAGTTCGCAAATATATTTTATTGTAATATATTAACTAACATATGCGCTCCAAATAAATTGTAATGATTTTCAAATAAAATGTATTTATTGAGAAATATATAATAATTAAAAATCTCTGTTCCAAATATATTTTCTTTTTATTTCAACATATCAAAAACGGCGATTTTGCCCCGTGCATAACTCGAAATGTGACATTCTTTTTCTAAATCAGCGATATATACAGGAGATATGTAAATCTGAACCGATTTCAACCAAACATAGCTAAAAACTCGATCTTTTGTGTGTTACAAACAAATGCACAATGTTATAATACCATGTACCACATTGTGGTGTAGGGAATACAAATTAGACGGAAACAAAGATTTGTTTAGAACAAAATCTTTCCAAAAATATAATATTTGTGTGTGCCAAATATAAATATTTCCAGTGAACCCTAAACATTTGTATATTTCACGCATAATATGTTTGGGACAATATACTGCAGGACGCAACGTATTTGCGGTCGCCGCAGTAGTTTAATATGTGACGATACGGGGGAAAATCGGCATCTTTGATATGTTTGAATCGATAGAAAATATATTTGTAAACAAATTTTTAAATAATATACTCGTATATATATTTGTGAACAAATACATTTTAGAAATTTTGTTTGGAACGCATATGTTAGTATATTAGAACAAAATATATTTTCTAACTGACAGTGTTCTTACATGTAATAAGAAGGAGCTTAAAAAGGCGCTCTTGGTATACCTTCTGTGGTGAAGTGGAAAAGGTCTCCGACGCCGCTAGGCTGAGGAAGATATTATCTGCTTCACCCTGTACAGTGGGATATTTACAGGATGAGGCAAATAACTGGACCAAAAACAGCGAGCGGTCGCTCAATGTACTGCTCGACACACATTTCCCGGGGAACTATGTAACATAACCCGAGGATCAGCAGGACCAACAAGAGTGCGAGTGGACTGCGAGCGTCGCTAGCTTCTTGACTGAGAGATCCGGAATAAGCTGGGCTATTAATAGCTTTGAGTCCTTCAAGTCACCTGGACCAGATGTCATCACTCCAGCAGAAATGCAGAAAATGTTAAAGTACATTAACCCCTGGCTGGAGAAAATTTATGTAGGCTGTATCAGGCTTTCATACGTCCCGAATCGATGGAGGGATACCAAAATGGTATTCATACCTAAAGCGGGAAAGATGTCACACACTAGGCCAAAAGACTTCAGACCAATTAGCCTATCCTCCTTCCTATTGCAAGGTCTGGAAAGACTTTTAGATCATTTCATTAGGGAAAACCTAGATACAAAACTCCTGTTGGGGAACCAACATGCTTACAATAAGGGCAAGTCTACAGAATCTGCCCCGCACGAACTTGTGAGCACTATCGAATCATCCCTGCATTTCAAGGAATTCACCATGGTGGCATTTCGTGACATAGAAGGGGCTTTTAACAACATTCGCTCAGATGCGGTAATTGCGGCACTCTCACATCTAAAAGTTAACACTAGTTTGATTAGACTAATTCAAAGTCTGATCACCAGAAGACGCATAACAGCATGTCTAGGGTCCACAACTCTAACAAGGTTTGTAAACAGAGGGACCCCGCAAGGAGGAGTACTGTCTCCACTAATTTGGAACCTAGCGGTGAATGAAATCCTGCTAGATCTAGAACGTTGTGGCTGCAAGGTCGTGGCATATGCGGACGACGTGGCAATCGCAGTGAGTGGCAAATTCGTAAACATCCTCAGAGACATCCTACGGGTGGCTCTGAACAAGTTGGCTAGATGGGCCAGAAGCAGCGGTTTGGGCGTTAACCCCAACAAGACAGAATTGGTTCTCTTTACTACGATGAATAATGTCCCACATGTGGACCCTCCACCTCGGATAAATGGAACAGATCTAGTCTTTTCTGAAAGTGCAAATTTTTAGGAATAATTCTAGATAGGAAAATGTTATTTAGACTTAACGTATTGGAACGTGTAAGGAAGGCCAACGTCGCCTTATATTCCTGCAAAAAGGCTGTAGGGTCGCGGTGGGGACTCTCTCCTAAAATATATATACCAGTAGTTCGTCCAATACTGTTGTACGGTATTGTGGTATGGTGGACGGCAACTGACGAACTAACCATCACCAACCTACTAACAAAGTTTCAGAGAACTGCCTGCCTGAGCATAAGCGGAGCCTTAAGGACTACAGCGACCGAGTCTCTACAAGCAATAAGATTAAACTGCCTATCAATGTGGAGGTACAAGAACTATGGTCACATGAGGATATCAAAGTGTAGTGCTATGGTAACCGACCGAGTGGACTATATACCAACTGTGTACACCTTCGAGAGAAATTACATCACTATGTTTCCCGCCAGAGATGAATGGGTCGGCAGAATGCCAGGTAATAGAAACGATCTCCACTTTTACACGGATGGTTCGAAGCTTGATGAAAAGGTTGACTTCGGAGTACACTGTGAAGAACTTAGTCTGGATATAGTTTACAGAGTACCAGATACCTGCAGTGTCTATCAAGCCGAAATAATGGCAATATGGGAAGTCGCCAAGTGGCTGAGTCGCAACATAGTAACCAACACTGGCGTTGTCATTTACTCGGACATCCAGGCTGCCATTAATTCTCTGGAGGCAACATCCCTAAATTCACAAACAGCCCTCGACTGCCGCAGATCTCTTAACGAGATGGCTGAGCAGTTTAATATACACCTCATATGGGTGCCTGGGCATAGGGATATCCCGGGGAACTGCAAAGCCGATGAACTTTCTAGGAAAGGGACGACATTACAAATTCTCGAAGAATTTGCATATAGTGCGCCACTATCAACGTGCAAGCTTTGGCTTAGGCAAGAGGCAATCAGGCAGTCCAACGAAAGATGGACAGAAATCGGCACCTGCAGGGTAACTAGAGAAATCTGGCCAATGTATGACCTGAGAAGGTCAAAATATCTCCTCGCACTAGAGAGGAAACGATTGTCTACGTTAGTACAGGTTCTGACGGGACATTGCTTGATCGGCGAACACGCCAAAAGATTGGGTATTGACTCCAATGACTTCTGCCGAAACTGTGGAGATGAGGAAGAAGTGGAGAGCATTGAGCACTTGCTTTGCGACTGTCCCGCTTTGAGTAAACGACGACTGGACATACTGGGGTCGGCCTTTTTAGGCAGCCTAACAGATCTTTCCAGCACTGATATTCGTACTATCGATAAATTTATATATCAAACAGGTTGGTTTCGATGAGGGGCATTTCAGCCCGTGGTAACACTAGGGACCTAAACTGGTCTATGTGAGCTTGTAAAAAATACGGCTGCCACCCTAACCTAAACCTAAACCTAAAACATGTAATAAGTTTGGCAGTGTTCTTACGTGTATTAAGAAAAGTCTCTCTGCCGAATTTCGTACTGATCGCATATAAAACACGGTTTCTATTGCGCTTACATGTCAAATCGAGTGAAACATGTATATTGGGGGATATATCTAAATCTCAACTGAATTTCCCCGAATTTGGAAGTTTTCATTCAAGTAATAAGAAAACTCTCTCTGCTGAATTTCGTACTGCTCGGATATAAAATTCGGTTTCTACAGCGCATACATGGCAAATCGGGTGTAACATATTTATAGGGACTATCTAAGCCTGAACCGATTTTCCCCGAATTTGGCAGTGTTCATTCATGTAATAAGACAACTCTCTGCCAAATTTCGTACTGATCTGATATAAAATACAGTTTCCACAGCGCTTCCATGTCAAATAGGGTGTAACATGGGGGCTATAAATAAATCTGAATCGATTTGGACCAATTGCAATAGTGATCGTCCTTGGGCCAAAAAAGAGCACTGTGCTAAATTTCATCACAATCGGGCCATAAATACGACCTGCACTTTGATTGCAAGAATACATGGACAGACAGACAGACTCTTCTTCTCTTTTTGGGTGTTACAAACAAATACATAAAGTCATAATACCCTGTACCACAGTGTGGTGAACAGCGTTGCCGTTTTGGTCATTTTCGACCAAATTTGGTCGGATAGATTTAAAATTTTTCTTTCTGGTCGGATGGTCGGACCAACTCAATTTTGGTCGGTTTTATTCTCAAATATTTAAGATGTATTATAATACAGAATAGTTTAAAGATTAATATGAATTTTTTCACCGTTGGAAATATCTTGAAATGTTGATTGTGAATCCCAATATTTTTCTTAATCGATACAAACAGTATCGACCTGTTATCGAAATTGTAGACAAATACGTTGTAATAACATTTTATTTGAAAATAATAATTTCGGATATTTCGATCACCGAAAATGCGGTTTGTAGTTGTATAAATTATCGTTCATGGGGAAAGAATTATTTCTTTCAGTCCTGTTCTGTATTCCAAGGGTAGATTAATGATGAAATTTTGGTTCATAGATCTCACCATAATTGCGGTATTTTGTCATTTGTGTTCAAAGAAACAAATTTAGAAACTGGAACACTAAAATACAGAACTGGAACATTTTCTTATATCGTCGGCTCAATGCTATTTTGTTCCATACGCCATTTTGTATGATCGGAGAAAAACGCAATTTATTCTTTGGTTAAAAACGGGACTGAAGAGTTATACACTTTTTATTTCATAGGGCTCCCAGTGTTCGTATGATTCTCATGCATTTCTATGCCATTACATTCAAAAATAAGAAAGTTATGACAATTTTTGTACCTGGCATTTTGGTCCATATCCACTTTTAATTTAATATTTTTTCGTATTTGTATTACATGGACCACAAAAAGGGTCGGTATGGAAGGACAGTAATTTACATATTGTGATCGAAAGAAATACTGAGTCAAAAATATTGGGCGATAGAAAAATGGAGATATAGCACAAAAATATTAAAATTATTTCCCGTTATTCAGAGTTAAATACACTTACCGTACCAATATCTCGAAAACTAGGCGAGATAGGAAAAAAAAGATTGCAGATTCTTAAGGAGCATGCTTGAAACCTATATTATCAACTTCTAACTCAAAAAACACAAAAATGGCGTATGGACCAAAATAGCATTAAGCCGACGATATGTACATATTTATACGTACATAAATTATTCAAGAAGATTTGACTTTTATGCATGACTTATGACGTTACAGTTTGGTATACTTCTGGTGTTTTGCTGAGATTTTGTAAATTTCCGAACATCATAGATTTTTAAAATCCTACAATTAACAAAAAATTTTACTATTGTGTTCTAGAACTCACATGCTTTAGTCATAAATGATGAAAGTTAAAAATTATTTTTAACGTTGCAATCAGTTAAACAAAACTTAACACATTATTATTAAGACTTTCTATGAATAATTGTCCATCCATTTGTTATTTGTCACAAACTATATCATATAACTTCATCGTATTCTTTATTTTTAGGCGTCTAATATAAATTAAGAAAAGCTCAATACAAATTCCCAAAGAAATGTACATTATCTTACACTCTGCATTAATAACAAAAATGTGGAAACAAACAGAAGAAAATTTATTTAAAATTATTTCTAAATGCAGAATTTCTTTTTTATTTTTACATATTACATTTTGCAATTTATAAATTGACTTTTAGCTATTAGGATATATCCATATTCCTCTGTCACGGATCAATCTACAATAATATAACCAGTAGCTGTTTGGAGTTGAAAATGGACCATATCGGTCCATGTTCCGATATAGTCCCCATAGAAGGATTGCAACCTTTACCTAACCTTTACACATACTTCAAGCAATTGACATGACATTTTGCGAAATTGGCTCTAAGTTTACGTAGAACTACTTACACTTACAAGGATCATTGCAGGACGATGATTTAAAGTCCCATCCAATTTGAATTCTTGCCGCCTTTGTAACAAATATTAATATTTTGGGCTGCAATTCAGCAATTATTATTTCCTTTAGTAATGGATCGCATTGGACCACATTTGTATATATCCCCCTTATTAAGGTCAAAAAACGATTTGCTTTATTGACGCCGTAACAATCAATTATGCCAAGCTACTGAACTAAAATTTGGCGAATTTCACACCGAATCAATAAATCGGTCAATTGCAGATGTATTTCCTGTTATAGAATTGAATGAGATCGATGATGTAGAGTATATTCGATTCGGATGGACAACTTTTCTAAACATTTCAAGTTTCAAAAAATCATCAAATCGAAAAATTTTGTCATTAAACTTTACAAAATATCGAAATCTTTATTTTATGAATTTGGTCGGCTACAACTAATTTTGGTCGGTTTTTGGGAAGATTTTGGTCGGAAAAAATTTCTCCTGTGGGAACACTGGTGGTGAAGGGTATAAAAATATGTGGTTACCCACAAACAAAGTTATTGTTTAAGAATATTTGAGGGCTACTCTACACGGGGCTACAACAAAATATAAACTGACTAAATTTTCTTGCCAAAATAGAACACAAACTGCAAAGTTTCAGATAAATTGCTTAGTAAATGTGGTGTTTATGGCTTAAGCTTAAACTATAAAATACGAACTGATTTAAAATTTTTTTGCTGTGATGAATTCTTGTCTAAATGCAATACAGAGATTCGCTTAAAATGCTTAGAAAATGTAGTATTTATGATTTAAAGAAGCCTATTTCGGAGCGACCTCTATAGGGTGACTATAACAAAATATGAACCAATTTGCAAAATTTTTACTGTGGTGAATTATAGTCAAAATAGAATACAAACTACAAAGTTTCAGAAAAATTGCTTTAAAAACCTGGTATCTATGGCTAAAACCCGTATTTTGGAGCGACCTCTATAGGGGAGCTATATCGAAACATTAACCGATATGGCCCATTTGCAGTCACAAACGACCTGAAACTATAAGAAGTATTTCTACAATTTTTTTTAATTTTTTCCTAGATTTCCTGTTTTACTTTATAGTGTAAAATTTCATACGCAGTATTTGCGTTTGTTTTATAGTACTAATTTTGGATTCACAAATATTCCAATTCATCACTTTTTGACAATCCATTAATGCATTTTATAGTTGCGAAAGATTATACGATTAAAATTTTAATCGAATTTTACAAACATAATCGTATAACATTTATAAAAAAATGCACTTTGAGCTTCTGAACAAGTAAGAAATTTCAGTCGGGTAAACCGACTTATGTATACCCTCACTTTGTGAGGAATGTCAGTATGAACTGTTATACGTACTAATATTATGAACTATTTAATTTTGGTATGTCTTGGTACTAAAACGGGTGTGGTGACAGCTCCCATTTTTACCAGGACTGTAGGAATTTAAAAAACTTTGCAATATGCACAAATTTTAAGTACTTATATGCACTGGTATTCATGATATAAGCTGTTAACTTTTTGTACAAAATGGTAAGTTTGAGTGGGAGGTACCAAAAGGGTCGTGAAAATAACGTCCAACAGACTGTAGGTACTAAAAACATATCCCTGTACAAAATTTTAAATATTTGAATGCATGAGTATAATAGTTATAAGCTTTTAACTTTTGGGGCAAAATATTCAATTTGGGAGGTAACAAAAAGGGCGTGTCAATAACCCACATTTTTCATGAGACTCTAGGTACTTTACACTGTATAAAATTTCTATTATTTTTATTCACTGGTATTAAAGTTATAAGATGGTAACTTTTAATGCAAAATGGTCAATTTGTATTGGAGGTACCCAAAGGGGCTTGGTAAATTCGCCCATTATATGTATAGAAGTTATAAGAGAATCAATATTTCATTAAATTTAAACCCTCTGTGGGGGAGGTACTAGAAGGAGTAGACCATTTTCGAACATAGACGGAGATAGAAAAAAATATTACCACATACCAAATTTGAAGTCAATCGGTTCCCCCTTTCAAGAGTTATGGTGCGCACCAGCCAGCAGACAGACAAACAGAGAGACGGAGGGACGGACATTGCTCAAATTACTTAAAATGGCTAAAACTGATTTCCGCCGAACATACCTGGGGTCTTAGGTCACTCTTTTGATGTGTTACACTTTTGGCCCATAGCAAATGACATCTACCCTGATATCACTAAAGTGGGGGTATAAAAACAGAAAACATGGATTTAAATTAGAACATTGATAAATTGCCAAAATACTTAAATAAAAATCAATTCTTGTTTCGGAAATATTAGTTCAAAATAAAAAAATATTAGGATGAAAACATAGTTTTGTTTAGAACAATATCTTCCCAAAAATACGAGTATAATATTTGTACGTGTCAAATACCATGTATTTGGAGTGTACGTTAAACATGTGTATGTTTTAAGCAGAATATGTTTGGGACAAAATACTACAGAAGAGAAATGTAAACAATCAATTGCGTTAAAATACAACCCACACTTTTATAGTGTTTTTTTGACCATTTTAATATTCCGGAGATACACAAGGATAACATATGGACTACGGATTAATTTCCAACCATAATTTTTTTTTCGATAAAATGTCGCTGTTATAAATCTGCAAACCCCTTAAATTCGCCATGCCGCACGCACATTGAAGTTTGTGATATGGAATTGAAGCAAAGTGGAAATTAAAATGCTTTTAGATTCTCAGGATTCGCCCTAGGAAGACAAGATGTGAGACGTCCGTTCTCGACAAGGTCAGCAGTGCTTTGGGACGTTTTGAGTCTAGGCCGGGCCACATTAGCTTGAAATGTATGTACTTCCTGACTAGTGACCACCTGTCAGTTGTTGCCGTAAGTGCACCATCTGTCAGCTCTGCAGAGCTGTCCACCAGACGACAATGCCGTACAGCATTGTCGGTCTGACTACTGCCGTATACAGCCAGTAAACTTATCGCTGGTTCAGACCCCAGCGTTTTCCTATTGACCTTTTACAGTTATATAGCGCTACCACAGCTGTTTACGCCGAATGCGTGAAATTAGAGCAAAAGAAATAAAAACAAAAGGGTTTAGTTTTTTCTTATATAATAAAATGGCCAAGTGCCAATCGGTTTATTGAGGTTTTTATAGGTTGATGGTGGTAACGAAGTTTACCTTGAATACAAAGTGGTACAGCGAGATGTACTTAATCGAGCGAGGTTAAGAGAGCGATTAAAAATTAAGAATTAAGCTAAGATGGAGAAAGGTGGCGGCGTCGGCGCAAAAACTAATAGTTACTCGTTAAAATCTGACAATCATAATTACAAGGATGAAGTAATTGGGAGCTGACAGATTTTAACGAGTATAGTGGTACGAAAATTAGGACATTGCCTACACCGAGAGAAATTAAAGGGACAATTCATGTTTGTACTTAAACATTGCCGGCCACCTTGCAACATCAAAGGAATGTTGTAACTTAAGTAAATAAATTCAAGTAGTACTATAGTGTAATTTGTAGGTGAGCATTGTATTTTTATTACTATTCAATTCAATTTAATTCAATTCAATTTATTTTATTTTTTTTTTTTTTAGAATGGGCCATTAGGAACCCTGCTAATTAGATGGGCCATTAGGGACCCCGCGAATTAGGCCATTAGGGACCTTGCGAATAAGATGGGCCATTAGGGACCCCGCGAATTAGGCCATTAGGGACCTTACGAATAAGATGGGCCATTAGGGACCCCGCGAATTAGGCCATTAGGGACCCCGCGAATTAGGCCATTAGGGACCTTGCGTATTAGAGGTTGCATAACCCCGATAACACCCAGCCAAACATAGTGTATTGGGCTACTGGCAACCCGGGAGGTGCTTGTACCCGACAGGTTATTATTCGGGCGTACAGCTCAGGCCCAAAAACCAGGGCAACGCGACCCCTTTGGTAGAATTGGGGGTCCGCGAGAGGAAGACCGTCGTAGGACTCTCTAAGTCTCTCCGGCACCGATTCCGAGGGGGTGTAGACATGCTCCAGATCGGAGACCCTGGCTACCATGGAGAGGCGTTGTTCGCGGTCGTAGGCAGACGCAACCGTTACGCGGCAAAGCGGCACACCGTCGACGCATGAGAGCGGCAATCCTAGGCTCCTCGCCAAGGATGCACATATCTGACTCTGCTTACTACAGAGATCAATCACCGCTCGGACAGGTATGGAAGACGGGGAGGACTTGAGGTGGACCACCAAGCTTGGGGCCAAAGTGACCACATTTATGAGGGGCAAGGCACCCAGCGAAACAACAGACGATTTTAGCTTCGTATCGGACAGACCAGTTTCGGATCGTGGACACGGACGGGACGAGGACTTTCTATACGGGTGAGGTCGTCGAGACGGACGGACGGTAGAGTTTTTCCCCGGAAGGGGCGGTGTTGACTCTGAATGAAGCAGAGAGTGGTGATCCTGTTTGCACCTTCTGCATTGGCCTTTGCTCTTGCAGTCCTTGGTGCGGTGGGACTGGGCCAAACAGCGGGAGCAATAGGCATGCCTTATGACCGCGCGAAGCCGCTCCTCATGGGACATGGTCGCAAATCGCTCGCAGAACCGAAGGGGATGCCTACCACCGCAAACACGACACGAATACGACGAAGTCGAAGCCACAACAACCTCCTGTGAAGGTGTGTCTCTCTTCGAACCCGCTACATTCTCCTCGGTAGCCACCATCGGTGCCTCAAGGTCCTGCTTCTTTTCTATGACGGCCTCACCCATGCTGTCTTTTACCGCAGGTACGATTGGCGGCAACTCCACTGCCGGCTTAGCACCCGGACGACTAGCCTCCTGCGACATCTCCATGATCTCATCATAATCTTCCAAATCATCGTCAAAGAATGAGATTTTTGTGGCGTCCATAATGCTACGAGAAAAACTATATTAAAGGGTAGCCGAAGTTGGGTTGGGTAGGACAACCAATTTAGCTACCGGCCGTCTTACAACTCCGTTTTCCGTTCGAACGTCCACGACGCGAACATGACCGTCTGTGCCAGGATATAAATACACGACGCGCTCTAATTTCCACGCGGTTGGCGGGAGCTGCTCATGACGAACGACAACGATATCGTCTTTCTGAACCTCGCGTTCCGGAAATTTCCACTTATATCGTTTGTGTAGATTCTTTAAATATTCCTCCTTCCACCGTAAGCAAAACTGGTGAGCGAGGGCTTGGATTTTCCTATACCGATTCACGATAGACAATGGTTCTTCCGTTATTAGGGGTTCGGGGGGAGCTAGAAGTGGAGCCCCAATAAGGAAATGTCCCGGGGTTAAAACGGCAATTTCACTAGGGCTATCCGACATTGGGCAAAGAGGACGAGAATTCAGACATGCCTCAATCCTAGCTAAAACTGTGGCTAATTCTTCAAAGGTGAACCTCATCTCTTTGGCGTATTTACGGAAATGAGCCTTACAGCTCTTGACACCAGCTTCCCAAATCCCACGCATGTGCGGAGCGCCGGCAGGAATAAACTGCCACGAAAGTCCTTGAAGCGCAAATTTGGAAGTCACGGTGTCACAGCACTCCCGCAGATAGATCTTAAAATTGCTTTCAATTTCTCTAGAGGCGCCTACGAAATTAGTCCCATTGTCCGAAAAGATAGAATGCGGACACCCACGACGAGCAACAAAACGGTGAAATGCAGCCAAAAAACCTGAAGTGGATAAGTCGGAAACCGCTTCCAGATGAATCGCTTTCGTCGAGAAACAAACGAAAACACAAACATATCCCTTGGTTATTTTACACGCCCGACCAGTAAACGATTTCAATTCGAAGGGGCCAGCAAAGTCCACTCCGGTGGTCGTAAATGCTCTATTTACCGTGGTTCTTTCGGGAGGAAGAGCCGCCATAAGTTGACTGCACGAACGTTTCCTCGCCAACACACAAATCTTACATTGGTGTATCACGGACCTAATCAAGTTTTTCAACCGAGGGATCCAATATTCTATTCGAAGAATGCGAAGCATTAAAAGATTTCCTCCATGTATGGAAATCAGGTGTACAAATTTCACAAGAAGTTTCACAAATCGACAATTGTAGGGCAAAATTATAGGGTGTTTCTCGGAATACGAAAGGGTGGGTGAACGGGCAAGTCTACCGTTCATTCGCAACATGCCCGCGCCATCCAGAAAAGGATTGAGAGATATCAATGAGCTTTTGGAACCTAAGGAATTTCCATACATCAAATTTTTATAATCATTCGCATAGCCCATTTTTTGTGCAATGATTATCAAACGAATTCGGGTTTCCTTTATTTCTGACCCAGAAATGTTCGGGCTTGAATACCGATATTGATCTCTATTCGAGCGGTGCGTTCTCCGAAAAAACCTAATCATGTACGAAATTACACGAAGGGCACGATCAAACGACGAAAATCTTTCCAGAATATCTTCCACAGGCGAAAAGAATGAAGCGTGACTCCTCACAGGTCGAATTTCCACGTCAGTTTCAAGTTGTGTCGAGTTTTGAATACACCAACTCGATTTGTCTTGACTTAGCCAATGTGGCCCATGCCACCAAAGGGGAGAGACAGCTAACTCAGCTGGAGGAAGACCTCGACTTCCCAGATCGGCTGGGTTGTCCTCCGATCTGACGTGGTACCAATTATGATTCCCAACATTCTCTTGGATTCGACAAACCCTGTTGGCTACAAACGTAGTCCATGTCGAAGGAGTCTTCTTCAACCAAGACAAAACGATTGTTGAATCCGTCCAACAATAAACTTGACGGAACTCCAAATCCATTTCCCGAACTACGGTTTTCACAAGCTCCGACGCTAACACGGCACCACAAAGTTCTAGACGGGGCAACGAGATTGACTTGATAGGGGCAACTCTAGTCTTGGATGAGAGCAAATGTACAAAAACTTCCCCATCCGTAGATTCAACACGAATATATACTACCCCCGCGTATGCCTTTTCTGAGGCATCAGAGAACACATGAAGTTCCGCCGGCAATCCCGGGGCAAATCGTACCCATCGAGGGACTCGGATATTGTTCACATCTGGGTAGGAACTAACGAATTTCCGCCACTCAACGTCCGTGGCCGGTAACAGTGGATCGTCCCACCCGATATTGTCCATCCAGATCTTTTGCATAACCATTTTTGCAATCACTATCACAGGACCTAACCAACCGATCGGATCAAATAACCTTGCAATGGAAGAAAGAACTTCCCGCTTCGTGTAGGTAGATTTTTTCGCGATAGGATTTACATGGAAGTAAAAAGAATCTAACTGTGCATTCCACATTATACCTAACGGCTTGGAACTACTAGCCTCCACAAAGTTCAAGAGTTTAGCATCTACAAGGTGCCCAGGAGGAAAACGGTCGAGAATGGCCTCGTCATTGGCTGTCCACTTTCTAAGCTCAAATTTGGCTGAATCCAATGCCGAAATTAACTGATCCCGAGCGTTCAATGCGGTTTCAAGGTCATGAGTTCCCGCTAAGACATCGTCGACGTACATGCCTTTTCGTAAAATCTGCGCGGCGAGGGGGAACTCAGTCTGGATGTCGTCAGCTAGCCTAAGAAGTGTTCGAATAGCCAAGTATGGACACAGTTTACACCGAAGGTCACTGTCTGCAATTCATAATCTTGCACAGGTTTAGTTGGGGAATCGCGGAAGATAATTCGCTGGAGGGCGGTATGTCTAGGGTCAACACGAATCTGCCTATACATTTGAGTTATGTCAGAATTAAAAACAAATCTGAAGGTGCGCCATCGAAGTATTAAAAGTACCAAGTCGGTCTGTAAGGTGGGTCCAACATGAAGTATGTCGTTTAGACTGTTGCCGTTAGAAGTTTTATTCGAGGCGTTAAACACAACCCTAAGTTTGGTGGTTCGTTTGTCCGGGTTTATGACGGGATGATGAGGCAAATAACATGTCAGTGGGTCCGAAAGAGAGACGGACACTGGCCTCATGTGGTCAAGTTTCAAATATTCATTTAATACACCGTCATAAACACCCTTAACGTCCGGCTTTCTCAACAATGAGGACTCATTCCGAAAATATTGACCCAAAACATTTGAACGGGATTCTCCTAAGCAGCCGTTTAAACCAAACTCAGCCCTAATAGGCAGGGTCACAACGAATCAGCCGTCAGAGTCCCTTCGCGTGGTCTTGGTGTAATTTTCCTCACAATACCTATCTGAGGGCGACATCGTTCTTCGCTGTGGTATGTCCTCAAGCTCCCAGAACCGTAAGAGAGTCCTATTCAGATTATCTTCATCTGATGCCCCAATTCTTGTAGCAAACGTCCGCACTAGGGTGGCGGGAACGGGGCCAGTGACAAGCCATCCAAAGACCGAATTCTGAGCGAGTAAAGTCCCTGATAGAAGTGGATGACAACCATCCATCAAAATTTTAGGGTACAAATCAGCACCTAGCAACATGTCTACGGGGCGGAAATCAAATAAGGTGGCATCAGCGAAACGAAGATTGGGCATCGACGCCCTAAAATCTGAAGTGACGTTGAACGAGGGTAAATTTCCAGAAATAGATGGCAAAATGAGTGCAGAGGTTTCCAAGAGTATCGATGTGTCGAGGGGGCTTCCAATCATCAAAGGACAAATTTTCCTAGAAGTGGCCGAAATTGCGCCATTAACCCCCGATATTGTAGCATTGGTGGAATGCACTGGTAGACCTAAACGATTTTGAAGTCGCTCTGTAAGGAAAGAGGACTCAGAAGCTGGATCGATCAATGCCCTAGCAGGATAGGAGGAGCCCTGATGAACTATATGCACCATTGCAGTTCCCAAAAGGACAGCCTTATTCTGCGCTATATGAAAAGTTTGACGAGCTACACTGGCAGTTGATGTGGATGGCTCACAATGTTCGAGTGGAGGTGGGTTTGTTGCCCTAGATCTCAGATCGGATGGGGGGTTAGCCGGAGGTGGCACACGAGTTGAATTACTCGCTGTGGCATCGTCTCGATGCAGCAAGGTATGGTGATTTTTACTACACTTCGAACAACGACGCCGACTATCACATCTTCTAACTTCATGACCTTTACGCAGACAATTTACACACAAGCGCTGCCGTTTGACAAAGGAGAACCGATCTGCTGGCGAAAAGTTTGCGAAACGAGGACATGCGTAAAGTCTATGGTTCTGACCAGAGCACAACAAACAACCCGATTGTGGGGACGGCCGCGAAGATCCCGAAGACGCTGTATTTGCGTGATGCGCCTGGACCTTCTTCCCATTTGATCGCTTATTAGGGTCATCCCTCATACCATGGAGGCACATTAGAGTTCGAATTCTATCTGTTAGGAAGTCATCCAATTCTTTCCACGTGGAAAGGGAGGACTTATCCTTCACGCTTTGCTCCCATAGAGTCTGGGTAATTTTGGGTAACCTTTGTAAGCAGATAAACACTAAGATCGGATCCCAATTGTCCGTATAGACTTCGTAGATGGACATCGCCGAGAGACATCCATTTATCCCACGTTGTATGGACTTAAGTCCCGCACTACTTTCGTTTTCAATTGCTGGGAGCGCGAACAAAACCTTCAGTTGGTTGTGGACTAAAAGACGCGGGTTGTCATAAGTATCCCTCAATGCTTTCCACGCTTAGGCAAAGCTGCGATTAATTAGCGGAAACTTTGAAACAATCTCACGCGCCTCTCCGCTTGTTTTTCGAACGAGGTGACATAAACGCTCAATATCGCTCAAACGAGAGTTATTGATGTAGACCGCCGTGAACAGGTCCCTAAAAGTGGGCCACGATAAGAAATCGCCCTCAAATATGTCGGTGTCACACGGCGGCAACGAGAGGTTATTCACACTATCACTCGCGAGGTGGTCGATATTCATGCGCGAAATCGAGATGTTATTTTGAGAATTTGAGGGAGGCGGACAATCAACTTGAGTGCTCATGTCGCGAGACGCATGAGTCGACGCACTCATATTATGTAGATGGTTAGAATTCCCGATCTAATGAAGCCGAATCACCGAACGAAGAAGTCAAGGACGATCGACGAGACCGTTTGAATTACAACAGTTTTCGATTAATTACTGTTAGATAATTCATATATGTTTGATGCGTTGCGTCATATTTGCTATCTGCCGCGTCAATGTCATCCTTAGTTGCGTCTTCGGATGACTGCAAAAAGTTGAGACATTTCTCAAACATTTCTTGGGCTTTTGCCCACAATTTGTTTAACTCAGCAGATCGTATTTCTAGGCAAGAAAGATCAAGTTCATCGTCTTTTAATTTGCTGAAATGCGCATCGAATTTTACCAGAGCATCCGAAGCCCTAATAAAAAAATCAAGAGGTGTGATCGGCATTTTAAAGTATAAAAAGTAGGACTGTATTCAAAATTCGAAATGAAATCGCAAAGGAGATACCACAAGATAAGGCACTAAAAACGATCGAAACAAAGGCAAGGTTGAGTAAAACTCAGAAAACCAGCGAGAAGGGTCAAAAAAGACGGATATGGTAAACCTCAATTTCCAAAAAGTCCCGAACCAGCACGTAGATACAATTTTCTTTTCCTAAAAGCCGTTCAAAAATCGAAAAAATCGGGTATAGGTATTGGAAGTGTTCAAATATTACGCGATAATACGCCCAAAAAAATTTAAACTCGATAATTCGTACGATAAACGTCGAGGAAATGTGTAAATCGACGAAGAATATTTAAAATGTATCAAAAACAAATATATATAAATAAAAAAGTATGGCAGGTTAAACAATTTTGTCGAAAAAATTCTTGCGTTACACCGAAATTGAAAATATTTTCTTTAACTACTTTCTCTCGAAAATAACGAAATTTACAGGCCGAATACGGAACGCAAACTACCGATTGTAGTGCTTTTGTGTCGAACTATTCACAAATGTAACGACCGTTCACGAAAATTTCGAAACAAAAGAAATATTTAAAAATCGAGCCCAATAATTGATCAGTCAGCGGGTGCACGTCGATTAAGTGCCGAAAACCCGTAGAAAAACTATATTATTCGAATCGACGACGAAAAAAAAATCAAAAAATCGCACTTTTATTTAAAAAAGTCGTATTGACTTTGCTTAGGGTGGACGCGAATTAAAAAACTATGTTTAAAATTCACAGAATTAATTGTTTCCAACAAAAATTATTACTTAGACGCGTATGGCGTAACGAACGTTAGCGAGACGTATGTATGACGTACGTAAACGAGTAACTGGGGTTTAATCAACTGCAACCCTGTCCACCGTCCGATAACACGATAATCGAAACTGACAGCTGTCGTAGCACGATCGATATCGAAACAATCGAAAAACAGATGTTCAATAAATCAATAAAGAAAATTGACACTGCGTTTATGTAAATGAAGACCGATGATATGCGCGAATTTATGTGCTTTTTTTATATATATACCGCGGAGGAACCGACACTGTTTACTGGAATTGTATGTACTTTGTGGTGTGTTAGTGTGAGTGTGTTTTCCTTTTTGGAAAAATAAACAAATCAGTGGAAATAAACAGTGGGAAATTGAAGCAAATGTATGTGCAAATTATTTCAATTTCGAGAGGAATCACACCACACTAAACAAAAACACAATTAATTTCCAGCAACACTTCGCGCAAAAACACTTCACTTCAAGAAAATTAATATTTTTTTCGATTTAGAAATTTATGTTGCTGCATACGACAGGCGGACGGACGTATGTATGTATGCAGATGTAAACAAATGATAGGCACAAGACGGCTACACGGGAGAGGGTTATGTCGTTTAGTTGTAAGACGACCGAATAGCGCGAACCGAACACAAATATTTTTATTATTTTTTTTTTGGTTAGAAAAATTAAATCCCGCACTCACAAAATTACACTATACTACTACTGACCTGGAAATTGTTGAAGCAGGAATTTATTGAGAACAATAGGGGTGCTGATGAGGACGATTGTTAGGATGTTGATGATGATGGTTATGATGCTGTAGGGCGAGAAGGAAACCGATTAGACAGGTCAAAGAAATTTCTCCGAGGTTAGGCTCAAGTATCCCGTGACCAATGGTTACGCCGAATGCGTGAAATTAGAGCAAAAGAAATAAAAACAAAAGGGTTTAGTTTTTTCTTATATAATAAAATGGCCAAGTGCCAATCGGTTTATTGAGGTTTTTATAGGTTGATGGTGGTAACGAAGTTTACCTTGAATACAAAGTGGTACAGCGAGATGTACTTAATCGAGCGAGGTTAAGAGAGCGATTAAAAATTAAGAATTAAGCTAAGATGGAGAAAGGTGGCGGCGTCGGCGCAAAAACTAATAGTTACTCGTTAAAATCTGACAATCATAATTACAAGGATGAAGTAATTGGGAGCCGACAGATTTTAACGAGTATAGTGGTACGAAAATTAGGACATTGCCTACACCGAGAGAAATTAAAGGGACAATTCATGTTTGTACTTAAACAACAGCCTTATTTGCTCTTTCCAAAGTGTTGGGTTTAAAGTGCAACTTCCAGTCTAGTAAAATACCTAAGTATTCTGTGCTTTCAGAGAAGGGAATTTCAATACCCCCAAGGAGACAGATGTAACTCGTGGTACCTTATTTCTCATGGTACAAAGAACTAGTTCCGTCTTGGTCAGGTTAAACCAATACCATTGCCGGTATGTAGGGCCTGCCGTAGGATGTCTCTGAGAGTATCCAGAAACTTCCCTTTAACCACGTCATCTGCATAGGCAACAACTCTGACACCCATCATCTCGAGAGAAAGTAAAATATTGTTTATGAAGATAAAGGGTCCGTCATCTAACGTTTTTTTTTCAACTAGTGCTTATTTCGTGAATGGTAACACTTAGCTCAACTTCGTTGCTGATCATTCGCAGTGAACGGACGTGTTTATCACATAGCGGATAGTTACCAGTACCTATTACGCAATAGCAAAAATCTGTACAAAGTCCGTAAGGCCTACATCGTAGTACCTATTACGGTCTAATACAGGCAAAATAAATTCTCTTGACGGGGATGCCTTCGTGTTCCGATGGAGCGCGGTTCACCAATCGTCCGACTGTCCGTCCGTTGGTCTTGGCCAAAGCCGACCATACCAAAAATGGTGAAAATCTCCCCCAAGTACTCACAACAGGTGGTGCGGTGAGGGGAAAGCGTCATGTCCGACCGTCAAGCACAATGAGCATCGTGTAGCGCTCAGAGTTTTGACGAAGTTGGAGGCTGTTGAGGTTTCGGCTCTTACCTGGGCTAAAGGCGTCATAGATGCTTCTAAGGCCAATGAGTCGGCTGAAAGAGCCACAAATTCATCTGTGTTAACGGCTAATAAAGTAAAACGAATCAGATCACCTGATGAATGTCACCATCAACAGGACACTCACCAAGCCCTTCAATGAAGTGGCGAAGGAGAGTCAAGTGATGGCCGTTATCGACAGAAGTAGTGAGGATGGATCCATCCTCAAGGACAAATGGAGCCATGTGCAATCAGCCATTATGGCTCATTACCTCGATGTCCGTAGAGAAATGCCGGGCAAACCACCAATCTGCAACGATGCAGGATGGCACCAGGGGAGAGTAAAGCTCTTATATTTCGGTGATGCCAGATCAGTAGACCTGTATAAGGCTGCTCTGAGTCGAGCGGGTGAGGTGTGGCCGGGTGCCCAGTTGGATGTTGTCGAAAAAAACAACACCCCTAGAGCCATCACCTGGGATACAGAAGAGCCCTCCAACCCGGCTGACATCTTAGAAATAATAAAAGATTCCAATCCTGGTCTGCCGGCCCATAATTGGAGAATCAGCAAGAATCAGCAAAAAGCGGCAGGTCAATCTTATCCTAAACGCTGAATCCACCTCCCATATACAAAGTGCGACCCTACAATATGGCTTCGAGACTATAGTCTTGAAGATATACAAGCAGGATAGAGCTCCCACTGCAGAAGGTGAGTCGTCCACCGTGGCACTTTCTGGAAGTGCGGAGGTACCCACGCCTATTATTTCTGGTGACTCCAACTCTAACAGAAGATCTGTAACGTCCTTCTCTGAGGACAAAAGCTCTACTTCGGACACAGAGAGGCTGAGAGGAGTCTCCGGACTCTTTGACGCATCTGGCGGGGACATGCTTCTCGACGATACGGACGAAGAGTTCGATAACACCCTTGTCGGGGTGGATGTTAATCTGTCAATTACCAATGATGGTAAGAATTCTACAGATTAACCTCCATCACGCTTAAGCAGCCTCAGCGGCTCTATTGCTGCGCCTGTCCACAGGCGCAGTAGACATCGTCCTGATACAGGAGACCTACGTAGTGGGAGGAAGGGTGTGCGGTATTAGGACACCCAACTTTAAACTGCTTGTGGCCAACTGCGAAGGCACTCCAAGAACCTGCATTTTGGCCAGGAAAGATCTAAGTATCTTTCTCCTGACTAATTTAAGTGGTAAAGACCAAACAGCTGCTAGCCTGGAGATCGGTAATCGCATATATTGGGTGGTCTCCAGTTACTTGCCTTATGAAGCTGTAGTACCGACTGCTCTATTCAGGGAAGTTGTAGAAGAAGCAACGTCTGACGAGCTCGAGCTGATTATTGGCGCAGACACGAACGCTCATCATACTATCTGGGGTAGTACGGATATAAACAATAGGGGCGATTCGCTTCTTGACTTTATTCTAACTACCAACCTTAGTATTTGTAACATAGGTAATAAACGGACCTTTACAATTAAAGAGAGACAGGAGGTACTCGAGGTAACGTTTGCTACTGACCGGCTGTCAGACAAAATTATTGGGTGGAATGTACTGGACGACCACTCATTCCCAGATTTGAGTTCAAACTCGCGGAAAAAGCGCATAAACCTGCCGTCCACAGAAATGTAAGGAAGACAAAGTGGCACCTGTATGAGAAGAATTTCAAGAAAGTCCTCAACTCTAAACTTCTGTACGAACCGAATGACAAAGCCGGTCTGGATAATCTGGTCGATCATATCACCATATCATTCAATAGATCCCTTGGAGAAGCCTGTCCAAAAACAAGGTACAAGGGTAAAACTAAACCCCAATGGTGGACTTCTGAGCTAACGGCTATGAAAAAGACCTGCAACAAGCTATTCAATAAGGCTAAATCTACTGGGGTCGCTAATGATTGGGATGCTTATAAAGAGCAACTCAAGATCTATAAGAAGGAGCTTAGAAAGGCGCAAAGGCGCTCTTGGTATACCTTCTGTGGTGAAGTGGAAAAGGTCTCCGACGCCGCTAGGATGAGGAAGATATTATCTGCTTCACCCTGTACAGTGGGATATTTACAGGATGAGGCAAATAACTGGACCAAAAACAGCGAGCAGTCGCTCAATGTACTGCTCGACATACATTTCCCGGGGAACACTGTAACAGGATAACACGAGGATCAGCAGGACCAACAAGAGTGCGAGTGGACTGCGAGCGTCGCAGTGGAAAGATATCACACACTAGGCCAAAAGACTTCAGACCAAATAGCCTATCCTCCTTCCTATTGAAAGGTCTGGAAAGACTTTTAGATCATTTCATTAGGGAAAACCTGGATACAAAACTCCTGTCGGGGAACCAACATTCTTACAATAAGGGCAAGTCTACAGAATCAGCCCTGCACGAACTTGTGAGCACTATCGAATCGTCCCTGCATTTCAAGGAATTCACCATGTGGCATTTCTTGACATAGAAGGGGCTTTTAACAACATTCACTCAGATGCGGTAATTGCGGCACTCTCACATCTAAAAGTTAACACTAGTTTGATTAGACTAATTCAAAGTCTGCTCACCAGAAGACACATAACAGCATGTCTAGGGTCCACAACTCTAACAAGGTTTGTAAACAGAGGGACCCCGCAAGGAGGAGTACTGTCTCCACTAATTTGGAACCTAGCGGTGAATGAAATCCTGCTAGATCTAGAATGTTGTGGCTGCAAGGTCGTGGCATATGCGGACGACGTGGCAATCGCAGTGAGTGGCAAATTCGTAAACGTCCTCAGAGACACCCTACAGGTGGCTCTGAACAATTTGCTAGATGGGCCAGAAGCAGCGGTTTTGGCGTTAACCCAAAATGGAACAGATCTAGTCTTTTCTGAAAGTGCAAATTTTTTAGGAATAATTCTAGATAGGAAAATGTTATTTAGACTTAACGTATTGGAACGTGTAAGGAAGGCCAACGTCGCCTTATATTCCTGCAAAAAGGCTGTAGGGTCGCGGTGGGGACTCTCTCCTAAAATCGTCCACTGGATATATATAGCAGTAGTTCGTCCAATACTGTTATATGGTATTGTGGTATGGTGGACGGCAACTGACAAACTAACCATCACCAACCTACTAACAAAGGTTCAGAGAACTGCCCGAGTCTCTACAAGCCCTACTCCATATACTGCCGATTAATATTGTTGCGAGAGAAGTTGCAACCAAAGCGGCAATAAGATTAAACTGCCTATCAATGTGGAGGCACAAGAACTATGGTCACATGAGGATATCAATGTTTAGTGCTATGGTAACCGACCGAGTGGACAATATACCAACTGTGTACACCTTCGAGAGATATTACATCACTATGATTCCCGCCAGAGATGAATGGGTCGGCAGAATACCTGGTAATATAAACCATCTCCACTTTTACACGGATGGTTCGAAGCTTGATGAAAAGGTTGGCTTCGGAGCACACTGCGAAGAACTTAGTCTGGATATAGCTCACAGACTACCAGATACCTGCAGTGTCTATCAAGCCGAAATAATGGCAATATGGGAAGTCGCCAAGTGGCTGAGTCGCAACATAGTAACCAACACTGGCGTTGTCATTTACTCGGACAGCCAGGCTGCCATCAATTCTCTGGAGGCAACATCCCTAAATTCTCAAACAGCCCTCGACTGCCGCAGATCTCTTAACGAGATGGCTGAGCAGTTTATTATACACCTCATATGGGTGCCTGGGCATAGGGATATCCCGGGGAACTGCAAAGCCGATGAACTTTCTAGGAAAGGGACGACATTACAAATTCTCGAAGAATTTGCATATATTGGTGCGCCACTATCCACGTGCAAGCTTTGGCTTAGGCAAGAGGCAATCAATCAAATCTGGCCAAGGTATGACCTGAGAAGGTCAAAATATCTCCTCGCACTAGAGAGGAAACGATTGTCTACGTTAGTACAGGTTCTGACGGGACACTGCTTGATCGGCGAACACGCCAAAAGATTGGGTATTGACTCCAATGACTTCTGCCGAAGCTGTGGTGATGATGAAGAAGTGGAGAGCATTGAGCACTTGCTTTGCGACTGTCCCGCTTTGAGTAAACGACGACTGGACATACTGGGGTCGGCCTTTTTAGGCAGCCTAACAGATCTTTCCAGTACTGATATTCGTACTATCGATAAATTTATATATCAAACAGGTTGGTTTCGATGAGGGGCATGTGGTAACACTAGGGACCTAAACTGGTCTATGTGAGCTTGTAAAAAAAAATACGGCTGCCACCCTAACCTAAACCTAAACCTAACACTTAGCACATGTCTGATTTGACAGATAATTAGTTTTATCTTTCCGCTGAACGAATATGGTTGTGTATACGCTTGCACAACGCTGGGAAATATTGCGACATTACTTTGAAAATTTAGATTTTAAATTTTTTTTCATTTGATTTTGGCGGGTATGTAAACAAGCAAAATTGTCGCATTTGGGGCACAGAAAACCCGCACGCATACATTGAAAAGCCGATACACCCAAAACGAGTCACTGTTTGGTGCGGATTTTGGTCCAGAGGCATAATTGGGCCATTTTTCTTCGAAAATGAGCAAGGAGTGGCCGTTACAGTCAATGGCGATCGTTATCGGGCCATGTTGAACGAATTTTTGTTCACAAAAATTGAAGAGGAGGATATTGGCAACATTTGGTTTCAACAGGACGGCGCTACGTGCCACACAGCCGAAGCTACACTCGATGTTTTGCGCCCTGTTTTTGAAGATCGCATTATCAGAGCTGATGTCGTTTGGCCACCTCGGAGCTGCGATTTGACACCGTTGGACTATTATTTGTGGGGTGCCCTCAAAGATAGGTGTTACGCCGACAAGCCAGAGACAATTGACGCTTTAAAGGACAATATTCGTAAGGCCATTGGTGAAATACAGCTGCACACAATCGATAATGTGCTTAAAAATTGGACCGATCATGTAGGCTACTGCATGGCCAGCCGAGGCAGCCATTTGAATGAAATTATTTCCCATTATTAACCGGAAGGATTGTACTTTCACATAAAAAAAGAAAATTGAGAAAATATTCAGTAGTTTTTTTTATAGCATTTTCAAAAAAAAAGTTATTTGGCGGACCCGTTATTCCAACGCCCCGTGGGGCTTTCCCCTGCTGACAAATCTATGGGGGTCAGTTAACCCTAAACTAGCTGAAATGCGTCTCTTAATATGAAGGTTATGCATGAACCTACGTATACTGGTGTCAACCTCAAGGGTTTTCTAACGCCGTAATTATCGCGGTTGCTTTCCCTCTATATCTAAGAAAGCAACCATAGCATATTCCTTAACAGAGAGGGATTCTTCAATAAAGCTGACTAGATCAATCAGGGTGGTTTCGGTGAACTTGCTCTTGCTGTAGGCATGCTGCTGAGTGGACAGCAGCCTATGATCAATTTTAGTCTTAAGGTAACTATCTATTAATCTCTCCATAGTTTTAAGTAAAAGTGTGGGACGGCTTACCAGCTTTTGGGATGAAAACAACCTTGGTTTCTCTCCCTTTTGTTGGTATGTAAGCCTGATTGATAACTATATAGAACATGGTCACGAAACCTGGCGTTCTTTATATCTAATAAAAGATTACCATTAGTATATACTTCGTATAAAATCTGGTGCTCATTGGCCACTGACTACTATTGGTACTGTGTAATCTATGAAAATTGGAAATGACTTTTTTAAATTTTTAATAATAAATGGTGTGAGCCTTAACCAAAGGTCATAAAACAAATTATATTTGTGTATAGTTAGTGTCAAAACGTCGTACGCATTAACTGCTCCATAAAATCAATTAATTTGCAAATTATAAGTATAAATACAACAACTAAGTACTATAATTGCAAACAGTGAATATACTGGAACCCGATAATTACTCACAATATTACGAATTATCAGGTTATTCTCTTGTATGCTGACTATAAGTGGCGGCTTTTTTGCGATAACGAACACACATTTATGTTTGCACATAAAAGTAAACAATAGTGGAGTTCTGTATAATTACTAGACCTCGGATTTTTGCATATCTTTCAATTTTCATCCGATTTGAACCAAAATTTGTATTTAGACGTTTTATCACTCCAATTTAAATAATTTGAGTGCATATCAAAAATATGCAAAAAATATGCAAAATATATGCACAAAATATGCAAAAATATGCAAAATGTCAGAAGGATATGTCAATAATATTTAAAAAACCATTGAAAAGTATGGGGTAATTCCAAATGAAACCGACCAACTCTCAACATTTATACATTTAGATTTGGTTGCAATTTTGCATGCTTATACTACAAGACAATGCGGAATTATGGCATTTTACCATTTGACCAATTTCATAGTGGTTTACATTTTATAGGGTGCCAAAATTGGTCTTCTACAACATTTTTTTTTAAATTTATCTATTTTGAAGTCGACATAACTTTTGAACGGAATACTAGATTTGAATGATATAATTACCATTAGAAAGAATTTAACAACCTCTCTAAGAATTATGAATTAAGTTACCAACTTTTGTGTATTAAGGACTCAAAAGGACGAAAATGTCGTTCAACCTTGATTATCCTAAAAACCATATCTTAGTTTTTTTGTTATATTTTTCAAAATTACCCACATATTTTCCTAAAAAATTTAAAAATCTCAGGATTGGTTAAAAATTGAATTAATTAATGTCCGTCCGTCTGTCAATTCGACTGAATGGTTCTTAAAATTTCGTACGTGTATGGGTAGTTCTTCTCAAGTGTCACAAGTCAAAAACTAGATCTTTGGGTGTGATAACCCTAGATGTGGGAGTAATAACCCACAATATTATAAAAATGAAAATTGTCGAGAATTGTCTTCCACGCTCATATACTTTTGCTGCGAGTATGACCCATAAATGTTTTATTGGATTGCAATCGGGACTGCATGGCCATGGCAATAAATTAATATTTTTTCCGACAACCAAGCTTTCGTTCGATGTGATGTGTGAATTTATGCGTTGTCCTGCTGAAAAATTATGCCATCATCCAAATTTTTCATCAATATGTGTTAGTAAATATTCCTTCATTTTGGTCGAATAAAACACAAACAAAATATTTTCTTATTCCAGCATCTCAAGAAAAATGAGAATGTTTGTTGCTGCGTTCAAACGAATGTCATATCAGAAATGCATCACATTTCAAAAGCAAGTGTAGTTGATATTCAAATTAAACCGTTATCCCAGTAACTGTACTTGATTTCCATTTCACACTCAGTGCTGTAAAAATAAATATTGTAACTTTTCTTCATTTCATAAAAGTCACAAAACAATAACCGCATTACAAACATTTTTTTGGTGCGCTCAAACGAATGTCCACGATACTTGAAAATTTGTGCAGTGTAATTTTTGTATAGTACTTACAGTACAGTACGAAGTGGGCGATATTGCCACGCCCCTTCTACTACCTCTCACACAAATGGTAACATTTTTGTGATTTGTTAAAACTCTTTATTTATATATTTACTTCAATGAATTTCTCATTTCTTACATTTCACAAAGTTGTTGCCATTTGTGTGAGAGGTACTATAAGGGGTGTGGCAATAACGCCCACTTTGTACTGGACTGTAGGTACTACAAAAACATTACACTGCACAAAATTTCAACTATTCGTATGCACTGGTAATAATGTTATAAGCTGTTTACTTTTTGTACAAATTGGTCATTTTGTGTGGAGGTATCAAAAGGGGCATGGTTCTTTTTTGTCCAACTTATAGAGACGGTAAAATGATTACTATGTATGAAATTTTACAGAATTCCCATGAGTAGTATAGAACTTATAAGAGTTTTAACATGCCCAAAAATATTAACCATTTGTGAAGGAGATACCACAAAGAGTAAGCTAATATGGTTGTCAATCAAACATAAACTGGGTTTGAATAAAATATTACCACGTACGAAATTTTAAGTCATTCGGTCACTCCTTTCCAGGGTTATCGTTAGCGCCAGTCAATCGAACTGACAGACGGACGGACATTAATTCATATTTTTTTTTTAACCCATGGAGAGCCAATGCTGATTTTTTTTAAATTTTTTGGGAAAATATGTGGGTAATTTTTAAACATAAAACGAAAAAAATTGCTGATACGCTTTTCAGGATAATCAAGTATTAATGACATTTTCGTCCTTTTGATGTCCTTAATGCACAAAAAAGTATTACTTAATTTATAATTCTTAGAGAGAATGTTAAATCTTTCAATGGTACTTACAATATCGGACAATACATATTGGACTAACTTCATACTTCTGTTCAATCGCCAAAATCTGAAAAACTATCAATTACATATTCCAAAAATGTTGCCTATTATCTAAGAAATTGCATCAATTTACCAAAAATTGGAAATTTGGCTGCTTAAATTATTTGAAACTAAAAATTTATTTCACAAAGGGATTCAAGTCAACGGTTGAGCTGGCCTCTCCAAAACGCTAACCCCTTCCTTTGTAACTCAATTATAGAATCATTTCGGGATAATATTCGGGTGGTTGTCGTGAAATTGCCGTAATAGAGCAACATTCCACTCAACATAGGGAAACATGGCATTCTCCAATATTTCGCAGTACATAAATCTGTACATAACTCCATTTATTGTATAGAGGAGTCCAACCACGTTACCGGAAAAGGATACCCAGACCATTTCATTGCCGCCTCAATGATTTACATTCCCTTTATAGTATAAAGGGTTCAATATTTTATTAACCGGTATACGTATATACTAGACCGTTTAAAGCACATGATGCAAAAAGTGAAAGTTGCTGCGATCTTTGATTTCCGGACCGAAAAGGTTTCCATTTGGCCTACAAGACTTCCATAAAAATTTTTGTGTTGATCGGATAACCCTAGGGTCTGCCCAAAGTTCATTCAAAATTTAGAACACACTTTATAGGGGAAATATTTTTTTTATTCAAAAATCGTATTTTTAAATAAGTAAAATTACATTTCTTTGTATTATTAATTAATAAATCGTTTTTAAATATTAATATAAAATACAATTAATTCAATATTATATTAGATCTGACTTGTTATGTGAGGGACATTTTCTACGATATTCTTCAATGCACTGTAATATAAATTGATTTTGTTCTTCGTCTTTCGTAAGTATTCTGTTGTAATCATTTATAAATTGTACACCGCGTTCAGCAGTGTCGTTAACAACAAACAGATTACGACAAACATCGAGAGTATCTTGATTATCTTCCCAAATGGATGGGTCATGCTTTAAAAATTCAGTACTTAATCCAAAAGCACCGAAAAAATGTTTGGTTTTGTATGAGACGAAATCGCTCAAATTATTACACAGCAATAGTTTCGGATGGGAGAATTTTCGATCGTTTTCCAGATTTACGACGGGCTCTGTTGATTGCAGATGCCTAACCAGTTTTCGTTTCTCTTCGAGTGAAACATCCGAATCGAAAAATGCCAAAGCCATTGATTCTAGGGTCAAATACCACAAATGATTTTTCCATTTCTTCAAAACCGCTTCAGACACATCTTGTCTTTCAACAAGTGTATATCTTGATTTGGTGCTCGTATGGCATTTTGCATGTAAACCACGCCCACTGGACTCTCGTTTTGTCAATGCAAACTGCTCTAGAAATATGAACCTTGCGTGGGATGTTGGACCAGGTGTTCGGAAGTTATCGCCGACACCACCAAGAAACATTATTGTTAATTGTAATAGTTCCTTGTAATCAGCTCGGATTTGTGTTTCATTTAGCTGTTTAATGCAGAATTTCTTAATGACTTCGGAGTCAGCATTACTTATTTTTGAGCGTACAGTTGGATCTTCAAGTCCGTTTTGGACGATTTGTGGTCGAGACTTACTCAAACGGCAGCAAAACGATTAAAAATAGGCACTTCAGGACCACAAGTCGCCGAAGTTTAACCTCAAACACATGTTTCAATACTATCTCCATCATGTGATGAGAACATGGGAACTTGATTAATTTTCGATCTAATTTGTTCTGCAACAAAATGCACGATCCAGTGTTTTGACCTGTATTTGATGAGTGTATCATGAACGACTTTGGCCATCTTTTCTCCAGTACCAGCCGGGATTTTGGGGGCGCCCAAAAATGTTGATGTGTAGATCGATTAATCACAAGCTCACCAACAGTGGTCAGAGGCGTCGCAGCATTATACATTACAGTTATCACATCATGAAATATGTGTCTGTTTGACGGCAGTTTGGCTCCAGATATTGTATGTGATACATGCCCAACTGATTCTACGGTGCGAAATTTATCACTGGATCTAGTAACCATTTTGGATTTTGGACAAATAAGAATATGACTAAAATTAAATTTTGTGCGAAGCTGTCCCTTTCTCAATTCACTTAGGCTGGAGGCAGAGCGCGTTCTGTAAACGACCCTGTTGCATGGCCGTATAGCGCGCTGCAAAGTTCTGCTTATGTTTTCTTATTTGACCAGTAGAAAAATGTCAGACTGATGCGAAAAATCAACTATCATGCAAATCCGTTGTTTTTTTATGCATGCACAAGCATGATCTATTTTTTATTGTGATTGCATAGAGGCCATGTCGGTGTGCATGCATGCCCTGTCATGACGTAAAATTCAAATGAAAACTGCTGTAACTTTTTCGTTTCTCGGTCGATTTTGATTGTTTACGACTTGTAAGAAAGAAAATTTTATTCAAAGATCATTTAAAAACTTTTCATTCTAATAAAGTATTTTTTAATTACTTGAACATGTGACATTTGATAAAAACCCAAATTTTGTTCATGTAAAGTGAGTTTTGTGTTTTCAAACAACTTTGGGCAGACCTTATCGGCACCAGACTCCAATCGGCACCAAATTTTTTATTGGGGGTTTGTAGGTCAAATGGAAACTTTTTCGGCCCGGAAATCAGTACCGAAAAAATAATAAATGGTCTAGTATATACTGCATATCATTCAAGTCTGGTATTCCGTTAAAAAGTTATATCGACTTCAAAATAGCTAAATTTGTAAAAAAAAAAATTTGGCACCCATAAATTCTAAACTGCTTTGAATTTGGTCATAACTTCGTATTGTCTTGTAGTATACGCGTGCACAATTGTGTCCAAATCTAATTTAATCTATCAAACCGCAATAAAATGTGCAATTGCACATAATCCGAGGTCTAATAATTACTTACAATATTACGAATTATTGGCTTATTCTCTTGTATGCCGACTGCAAGTGGCGGCTTTTTTGCGATGACGAACACTGTAACACACTTACATATATGTTTGCACATACAAAATGTAAAGAGACCAAGAAACTCATCGTCACCAGAGGAAATAACAAATAGAAACAAAAAATCTTCACTCTGCCAAACAATGAGCAATCAGGCCCAAGATATTTTTTCATGGCAGTGTTTTGGACGAGAAACTGAAATACGTTGCCAAAACAGATGATATTTTGACTTTGGAGACTGAGATAAATATATAAACCAACTATCATCAAAGATGGAATTTATTGATTGCAAACCTATATATATCTATAGATCTGCAATCGTCGTTGAATGCGGACTAAAAAGGGGCTTGGTAAATTCGCCCATTATATGTATATAAGTTATAAGAGAATCAATATTTCATTAAATTTAAACCCTCTGTGGGTGAGGTACTAGAAGGAGTAGACCATTTTCGAACATAGACGGAGATAGAAAAAAATATTACCACATACCAAATTTGAAGTCAATCGGTTACTTCTTTCAAGAGTTATCGTGCGCACCATCCAGCAGACAGACTGACAGAGAGACGGACGGACGGACATTGCTCAAATTACTTAAAATGGCCCAAAACTGATTTCCGCCGAACATACTTGGGGTTAGGTCACTCTTTTGATGTGTTACACTTTTGGCCCGTAGCAAATGATATCTACCCTGGTATCACTAAAGTGAGGGTATAAAAACAGAGAACATGGATTTAAATTATAAATTGCCAAAATACTTAAAATACAAATCAATTCTTGTTTCGGAAATATTAGTTCAAAATATTAGGATGAAAACACAGTTTTGTTTAGAACAATATCTTCCCAAACATATAATATTTGTGCGTGTCATGTATTTGGAGTGTACTTTAAACATGTGTATGTTTTAAGCAGAATATGTTTGGGACAAAATACTACAGAAGAGGAAATGTAATATTCGGGAGACACAAGGATGATATATGGACTACGGATTAATTGCCAATCATAAAATTTTTTTCGATAAAATGTCGCTGTCGTTAGATTTGCTCTCATGGCTCTACATATATGTGTTATAAATCTGCAACCCCCTTAAATTCGCCATGCCGCACTCACATTGAAGTTTGTGATATGGAATTGAAGCAAAGTGGAAATTAAAATGCTTGTCTATTCTCAGGATTCGCCCTAGGAAGGCAACATGTGAGACGTCCGTTCTCGACAAGGACAGCAGTGCTTTGGTACGTTTTGTGTCTAGGTCGGGCCACATTAGCTTGAAATGTATGTACACGCTGAAAAAAATCGCTTCTGTAGTGTTCCAAACATATTCTGCTGGAAATATATATATGTTTAGGATACACTCCAAGTATATAATATTTGACACGCACAAATATTATATGTGTGGAAGGATGTTGTTCTAAACAAAATTATGTTTTCATCCTAATATTTTTTTATTTGGAAATATGTAATATTTCCGAAACAGTGCTTAATTTGTTTATAGTTGTTGTTTTTTAGAAATTATATATGTTTGTAAAATTCTATTAAAATTTAAATCGTATAATCTTGGGTAACGACAAATAACATTGATGGATTGACAGTTGTATTTTTGAAAAAAATGCTGTATACGACATTTTTAACTATAAAGTATAACACGAAATCAAAGAAAAAGTAAAATTGAAAATTGACAAAGTCAGCAAAGTTTTAATTTTTTTTTAAATGTAATGTATTTGGATAAATTCTTAAACAATATCTTTGTTTGTGTCTAAGCACATATTTTATTTGTGACAGTCTGTTCGCAAATATATTTTGTTGTAATATATTAATACTAGCTGGACCCGGTCCACTTCGTTGCCCCAGATTTCCGATCCCATCCATTTATCAAAACATGGCTACAGTAGGAATCTCGTGAATCTATCCGTAGGTACGGACAGTATGAATCACAACAAATTGTCTTATATGAGCGCACCCACGCCCCCTCAATCAAGAACTTATAAAGCCTCTGCCACACTCTAAGCTTATCTGAAGATTCCCCGAAAATTTCATCAAAACCGATCCAGCCGTTTTGGAGTCCATACGTAACATACACACATCCATTTATATATATATAGCTGGAACCGGTCCACTTCGTTGCCCCAGATTTAGATTTCCAATCCCGTCCATTTTTGAACCAATCACGAATACTGCCACCAAAAACATCTCCATAAAATAAGAGCACTCTCGCTAAGAAATTGTGAAGATATCTCAATTTCAAAATTTGGCTTTGGCCCATTGGTCTGATCCCGACCTTTTTTGGACTAATCACTTAGACCACCAGATACATATAAACAGAATCACAGAACTATGGCTAACAAATTGTGCAAGATATCTCAATTGCAAAATTGGCTTCTATGGGCGGAGCCACGCCCTTTGGTCTGATTCCGCTCATTTTTAGACCCATCACATAGACTACCACCAGATCCATATGCACAAAATTACAGCACTCTCGCTAACAAATTGTGCAAGATATCTCAATTTCAAAATTAGGTTTATATGGGCGGTGCCACGCACATTGGTCCGATCCCGCCGATTTTTGGACCAATCGCGTAGACTGCCACCAGATTTATGTATATACACTAAATTGCATCACTCTCGCTAATAAATCGTGAAAAATATCTCAATTTCAAAATTTGGCTTATATGGGCGGGGCCACTCCTATTGGTCCGAACACGCCCATTTGTGGACCAATCACGTAGATCGCCAACGGATATATATACACAAAATTCCAGCTCTCTCGCTAACAAATTGTGCAAGATATCACATTTTTAAAATTAGGCTTATATGGGCGGTGCCACGCCCATTGGTCCGATCCCGCCCATTTTTGGACCAATCACGTAGACTGCTACCAAATACATATGTGCAAAATTACAGCACTCTCGCTAACAAATAGTGCAAGATATCTCAATTTTAAAATTTGTCTTATGTGGGCGGGGCCACGCCCACTTGATATATCTTAAATTCAAGTACCCTATTTTCACCACGCCCCACAC
Source organism: Eudasyphora cyanicolor (assembly GCA_963930755.1). NCBI lineage: Eukaryota > Metazoa > Arthropoda > Insecta > Diptera > Muscidae > Eudasyphora > Eudasyphora cyanicolor. Next base: position 136,442,945 of record OZ005734.1, read on the forward strand.
ATGTACATTCTGTGAACATTTCAAGATGATCGGTTCAGCCGTTTAGACGCCTATACGGTACAAACAAACCAACAAACACACATTCTTCTTTATATATAAAGATTTAAAAATTTTGTTTCCAAGTATATTTTGGGACGGCTTAGCAGCTTTTGTGATGAAATCAACCTTGGTTTCTCTCCATTTTGTTGGTACGTAGGTTTAGGTTTAGGTTAGGGTGGCAGCCGTATTTTTTTTACAAGCTCACATAGACCAGTTTAGGTCCCTAGTGTTACCACGGGCTGAAATGCCCCTCATCGAAACCAACCTGTTTGATATATAAATTTATCGATAGTACGAATATCAGTACTGGAAATATCTGTTAGGCTGCCTAAAAAGGCCGACCCCAGTATGTCCAGTCGTCGTTTACTCAAAGCGGGACAGTCGCAAAGCAAGTGCTCAATGCTCTCCACTTCTTCCTCATCTCCACAGCTTCGGCAGAAGTCATTGGCGTCAATACCCAATCTTTTGGCGTGTTCGCCGATCAAGCAGTGTCCCGTCAGAACCTGTACTAACGTAGACAATCGTTTCCTCTCTAGTGTGAGGAGATATTTTGACCTTCTCAGGTCATACCTTGGCCAGATTTGTCTAGCTACCCTGCAGGGGTCGATTTCTGTCCATCTTTCGTTGGACTGCCTGATTGCCTCTTGCCTAAGCCAAAGCTTGCACGTGGATAGTGGCGCACTATATGCAAATTCTTCGAGAATTTGTAATGTCGTCCCTTTCCTAGAAAGTTCATCGGCTTTGCAGTTCCCCGGGATATCCCTATGCCCAGGCACCCATATGAGGTGTATAATAAACTGCTCAGCCATCTCGTTAAGAGATCTGCGGCAGTCGAGGGCTGTTTGTGAATTTAGGGATGTTGCCTCCAGAGAATTGATGGCAGCCTGGCTGTCCGAGTAAATGACAACGCCAGTGTTGGTTACTATGTTGCGACTCAGCCACTTGGCGACTTCCCATATTGCCATTATTTCGGCTGCCATTATGAGCTATATCCAGACTAAGTTCTTCACAGTGTACTCCGAAGCCAACCTTTTCATCAAGCTTCGAACCATCCGTGTTAAGAGATCTGCGGCAGTCGAGGGCTGTTTGTGAATTTAGGGATGTTGCCTCCAGAGAATTGATGGCAGCCTGGCTGTCCGAGTAAATGACAACGCCAGTGTTGGTTACTATGTTGCGACTCAGCCACTTGGCGACTTCCCATATTGCCATTATTTCGGCTGCCATTATGAGCTATATCCAGACTAAGTTCTTCACAGTGTACTCCGAAGCCAACCTTTTCATCAAGCTTCGAACCATCCGTGTAAAAGTGGAGATGGTTTCTATAACCTGGTATTCTGCCGACCCATTCATCTCTGGCGGGAATCATAGTGAAGTAATTTCTCTCGAAGGTGTACTCAGTTGGTATATAGTCCACTCGGTCGGTTACCATAGCACTACACTTTGATATCCTCATGTGACCATAGTTCTTGTACCTCCACATTGATAGGCAGTTTAATCTTATTGCCGCTGGTTGCAACTTCTCTCGCCACAATATTAATCGGCAGTATATGGAGTAGGGCTTGTAGTGACTCGGTCGCTGTAGTCCTTAAGGCTCCGCTTATGCTCAGGCAGGCAGTTCTCTGAACCTTTGTTAGCAGGTTGGTGATGGTTAGTTTGTCAGTTGCCGTCCACCATACCACAATACCGTATAACAGTATTGGACGAACTACTGCTATATATATCCAGTGGACGATTTTAGGAGAGTGTCCCCACCGCGACCCTACAGGCTTTTTGCAGGAATATAAGGCGACGTTGGCCTTCCTTACACGTTCCAATACGATAAGTCTAAATAACATTTTCCTATCTAGAACTATTCCTAAAAATTTTGCACTTTCAGAAAAGACTAGATCTGTTCCATTTATCCGAGGTGGAGGGTCCACATGTGGGACATTATTCATCCTAGGAAAGAGAACCAATTCTGTCTTGTTGGGGTTAACGCCCAAACCGCTGCTTCTAGCCCATCTAGCCAACTTGTTCAGAGCCACCTGTAGGATGTCTCTGAGGACGTTTACGAATTTGCCACTCACTGCGATTGCCACGTCGTCCGCATATGCCACGACCTTGCAGCCACAACGTTCTAGATCTAGCAGGATTTCATTCACCGCTAGGTTCCAAATTAGTGGAGACAGTACTCCTCCTTGCGGGGGTCCCTCTGTTTACAAACCTTGTTAGAGTTGTGGACCCTAGACATGCTGTTATGCGTCTTCTGGTGAGCAGACTTTGAATTAGTCTAATCAAACTAGTGTTAACTTTTAGAGGTGAGAGTGCCACAATTACCGCATCTGAGTGAATGTTGTTAAAAGTCCCTTCTATGTCAAGAAATGCCACCATGGTGAATTCCTTGAAATGCAGGGACGATTCGATAGTGCTCAAAAGTTCGTGCAGGGCTGATTCTGTAGACTTGCCCTTATTGTAAGCATGTTGGTTACCCGACAGGAGTTTTGTATCCAGTACCCCTGTTCTGTAACTCTCGGTGAGAACAATTTCTCACATGGAACGTGTAAGAGTATCCCTTAAACACCGGTGAAAGCGTCCGGCGTCTTTCAAAATCGAGTTGGACAAATACCATACGCTTTCACGCTTGTATTTAAGGGATACCCAAACACGTTTCATGTGAGAAATTTTTCTCACCGAGAGTTACAGAACATGGGTACAGGTTTTCCCTAACGAAATGACCTAAAAGTCTTTCCAGACCTTTCAATAGGAAGGAGGATAGGCTAATTGGTCTGAAGTCTTTTGGCCTAGTCTGTGATATCTTTCCCGCTTTAAGTATGAATACCACTTTGGTATCCCTCCATCGATTCGGGACGTATGAAAGCCTGATACAGCCTACATAAATTTTCTCCAGCCAGGGGATAATGTACTTTAACATTTTCTGCATTTCTGCTGGAGTGATGCCATCTGGTCCAGGTGACTTGAAGGGCTCAAAGCTATTAATAGCCCAGCTTATTCTGGATCTCTCAGTCAAGAAGCTATCGACGCTCGCAGTCCACTCGCACTCTTGTTGGTCCTGCTGATCCTCGGGTTCTGTTACAGAGTTCCCCGGGAAATGTGTGTCGAGCAGTACATTGAGCGACTGCTCGCTCTTTTTGGTCCAGTTATTTGCCTCATCCTGTAAATATCCCACTGTACAGGGTGAAGCAGATAATATCTTCCTCAGCCTAGCGGCGTCAGAGACCTTTTCCACTTCACCACAGAAGGTATACCAAGAGCGCCTTTGCGCATTTCTAAGCTCCTTCTTATAGATCTTGAGTTGCTCTTTTTAGGCATCCCAATCATTAACGACCCCTAGATTTAGCCTTATTGAATAGCTTGTTGCAGGTCTTTTTCATTGCCGTTAGCTCAGAAGTCCACCATTGGGGTTTAGTTTTACCCTTGTACCTTGTTTTTGGACAGGCTTCTTCAAGGGATCTATTGAATGATATGGTGATATGATCGACTAGATTATCCAGACCGGCTTTGTCATTCGGTTCGTACAGAAGTTTAGAGTTGAGGACTGTCTTGAAATTCTTCTCATACAGGTGCCACTTTGTCTTCCTTACATTTCTGTGGACGGCAGGTTTAGGCGCTTTTTCCGCCGGTTTGAACTCAATATAATGGTGATCTGAGAATGAGTGGTCGTCCAGTACATTCCACCCAATAATTTTGTCTGACAGCCAGTCAGTAGCAAACGTTACGTCGAGTACTTCTTGTCTGTCTTTAATTGTAAAGGTCGGTTTATTACCTATGTTACAAATACTAAGGTTGGTAGTTAGAATAAAGTCAAGAAGCGAATCACCCCTATTGTTTATATCCGTACTACCCCAGATAGTATGATGAGCGTTCGTGTCTGCTCCAATAATCAGCTCGAGCTCGTCAGACGTTGCTTCTTCTACTACTTCCCTGAATAGAGCAGTCGGTACTACAGATTCATAAGGCAAGTAGCTGGAGACCACCCAATATATGCGATTACCGATCTCCAGGCTAGCAGCTGTTTAAATTAGTCAGGAGAAAGATACTTAGATCGTTCCTGGCCAAAATGCAGGTTCTTGGAGTGCCTTCACAGTTGGCCACAAGCTGTTTAAAGTTGGGTGTCCTAATACCGCTCACCCTTTCTCCCACTACGTAGGGCTCCTGTATCAGGACGATGTCTACTGCGCCTGTGGACAGGCGCAGCAATAGAGCCGCTGAGGCTGCTTTAGCGTGATGGAGGTTAATCTGTAGAATTCTTACCATCATTGGTAATTGACAGATAACCATCCACCCGCACAAGTTATCGAACTCTTCGTCCGTATCGTCGAGAAGCATGTCCCCGCCAGATGAGTCAAAGAGTTGTTGGTACGTAAGTCTGATTGATAACAATGTAGAAAACGGTAACGAAACCTGGCGTTCTTTATGTCTAATAAAAGATAACCATTAGTATATACTTCGTATAAAATCTGGTGATCATTGGCCACCGACTACTATTGGTCCTGTGGACATTTTTTAATCTATGAAAATTGGAAATGACTTTTTTTAGTTTTTCATAATAAATGGTGTGAGCCTTAACCAAAGGTCATAAAACAAATTATATTTGTGTATAGTTAGTGTCAAAACGTCGTACGCATTAATTGCTCCATAAAATCAATTAATTTGCAAATTATAAGTATAAATACAACAACTAAGTACTATAATTGCAAAAAGTGAATATACTGGAACACGAAATAGTGGAGTTCTGTATAATTACTCACAATATTACGAATTATCGAGGTATTCTCTTGTATGCTGACTATAAAGGCTGGGTTAGGCATACGTAACCGTAATTTAACTCTACCGTTGCCGTAACGTTGCCCGTTTGAGCGATTAGCCAACGTTGAGAAAACGCGTCATATGTTCTGACAACAACAATACATAAGTAAACAAAAAAGCCGCGATTTCTTTTTGTTTAGGTTTATTAAAAATGAAGTTAAAAAGAATGTTTATAAATTTGTGTTTTTTAAATCTGTGCAGAATTTACAACAAAAGTAATCAAGAAAGTATCGTCAGATAAGAAGAAGTGGTGGACGTCCTATAAACAATGACTGGACGAAAGCCGGACACTAGAATGCCTATGGCAGTTTTTAATTTGTTTTTAACATTAATAAAATATGAGTTAAATACGCCAAAGCAACGGATTAGACCGGCAGAGAGACTAGCAATAACACCACTGTATGTCAAATATTGCTTTATCCTATGATTCCAAGTTGTAGATATTTGGCTCACGGTTGTTCCATACAATCGATTGCATGGAGTCACAAGCTGGGGAAAACAACAATTCGAAATATTATTTTAGAACGCAGTGAAGTTTTGTGGCGCTTGCTTTCGCCGATTTATTTAAGTGAACAAACTACACAGCAGTAGAAACACATTGCCAATTATTTTCAATGAATGTGGGATATTCCGAATTGTGTGGGAATCTGCGATGCTAACTATACATTCATATAAGTTAATGTTAGAATTTATGGCAGCCAACATGATGGGGGTATGTCCATTAAACTTCAATTTATTTATAATCTATTTTAATACAAACAATTTCCATTTCTTAATTTCAATTAAATACAGCTATATTCCATATCTATATTCCGTTTGGCCAATCAGTTATTTTAGGTACAACACCTGTACCTCCTAGTGAACCATTATCGTCAGCATCCACTGAAGCCTTTCCTCATTTTTATTGGCGATGCGGCGTTTCCCCTGAGGAATATCCTTGGTCTGAGTCAACAACTTTAGACGAGCTCAGAGACAACATCCAACGCGAAATTGCCAACGTTCCGGTCGAAACGTGTCCAAGAGTGGTGGAAAATTGGATCCAAAGAATAGATCGCTGTTGACGGGCTCGTGGCGGTCATATGACCGAAATTGAATTTCATTCTTAAAATGTAACATTTGCACTACACCTGGAATTTGAACTCTATACTTTAAATATTCTGTGTTTTATTAATATATAAAATTCTTATGTCCTTAATGGAAAACCCTTTGCTTATGTCTATTTCCATTGAAGAGGGACTCAGCCAAATCCAATCCAATCTCTGCCTATAAATAAGTCCACGTTTGTAGAGACGCTTATATTGATGTCAAATTAACCCACAATGAAGAAGATTGGCGCAATGATTGTCTCGTACTGTCGTCAAAAGAATCCTGAAGCAGATTATAAATTAAATTTTTAATGAAGTCAGCCGCGATCTTCATAAAACTCACCTGTAACGCCCAGCCCCTTGCCAATTTGCTTCCAAGCTTCTCGCTTTTTTTCAGATATCCTATATGCTGGATTATATTTATTGTATAAATACTCGTGCGACTCCACCAATGAAATCAAATATTCGTCTTTCATGTTTATTTGCACTTTTAAACAACAAATAATTAATAAATTATTTTCTTTACTTTTCTCGGTGAACATACAATTGTAATTGTAAACAACATGTAGTATCAGCTGTTGTCTGATTTCAACAGATTCAGCCGTCCGTTTACGTTTCGTTTCCGTTGGCTTATCGTTTACACTGATTTCCATATGACAGATTGAATCAGCTGATTCGTTACGCTACGGGGGCGTTACGGTTAAGTTTGCCTAACTGGGGCTTAATTTGCGGCTTTTTTGCGATGACGAACACACATTTATGTTTGCACGTAAAAGAAAACAATAGTGGAGTTCTGTATAATTACTTACAATATTACGAATTTTTGGCTTATTATCTTGTATGCTGACTGCAAGTGATGACGAACACAGTAACACACTTATATGTTTGCACATAAATGTAAAGAGACCAAGAAACTCATCGTCACCAGAGGAAATAACAAATAGAAACAAAAAATCTTCACTCTGCCAAACAATGAGCAATCAGACCCCAGATATTTTTTCATGGCAGTGTTTTGGACGATAAACTGAAAGACGTTGCCAAAACAGATGATATTTTGACTTTGGGGTGATTCCACGTAAAAATAAAACAGATTTTTGCACAAAAAATACCATAACGGACATTACGAACAATTGAATTTTAGAAATGCATGAAGAGTTGATGAAATTTAGGAATAGTTTTTTTCCTAGCAATGAGTTTTCTACAGGTTATTATAAAATTGTTTGATGCACTAATTTTAATGTTGAACTGACATGAGCTATTTTTCGACATATTTTTTATTTTCTGAAATTTTTCTTTTGATTACAAGAAAGTATGCATCCTTAAGTGTAGTTTAGTGTAAAACTCCTAACTTTTGGAAAATATTCAAACGCAAACGGTTTTGTATCTTGGAGTGTTTTGTTTGTCACACCCGATACCGAAAATATAAAAAGTTAAATTTAATACGTTTTATGTATATATGCATATATCATCTTTTGTGTAAGATTGGTCAAGTATATATAGTATAAAGTGAATCAAAATGTTTCAGTATCATTGCAATATTTACGGTAGAATTTGCATTCTAATATTCGTCACACCCGTTACGCAAAGACCGTAAATAATTTTTATTCAATTTAAAAATATTGTATATTTAATAATTTTATGTCAAGTATAAAATTAAATATTAGAAAGCAGAAATCTCGGTATAAATTGAAAAAATTCAAATATGGTATAGGGGCAATCATTAAGAGAAGGATGTGTGCGGCAGTGAAGGTCCATAAGGTCATTTTAAATCAGCCCATTCAATGATACAAGGTTTTGATCGGTTCTGGAATAAAAGGCATATGAATACTTCTCAAATGGAGTTAAAAAATATCAATACATTTTAGAAAATAAGTGGAAAACTAAAGAAAATCAAGAATAACCGACCTAAACATTATTTTGAGAATATTTCTGCTTATAATATTCTAGCAGGACACACAGCGTATTCTAATTCAGAAACTAATTCTTTGCAGAAAATGAAAAATAAAATTGTCATTAACATTGATACAAAAGAGAAAGAGTTTTTAAGATGTCAAAACTTGTTTTTGGCAACGAATTTTGTATTTTTAAGTTTTTACTCTATGTGATAAAGAAAATCGGCAATATGAATATGATTTAGAGAAAAAAACGACTTCGATTTTGTTTTTCGCAGAAAAAAACTAGTTTAATAGATGCATGTTGACTAATAAACCCTGGACAATATTTCGATCTACTTATTACTCCTCCAGATTGAGACTATGTCACACCCGTTACCTTGGCTTGTCACACCCGTTACATATTAAAATATTTACTACAAATGGAATAATAATTTAAATTATTTGGAATGAAGTCTACAATATACACTATACCTCGAGATACCAAAAAAATTTTACAGTACACAATAAAGAAAGCGGCTGATCAAGATTTTATCAAAACCTAAGGTCACACCCGTTACCGTAATATATCAACCATATTTTTTATACAAGATATTATTTAATTTCCTTGCATGTCAGTAGGTAACACTTATGAATATCTACATAAACCACCCATTGTGAGTTGTTGTTATAAATTATATAGATCAAAATCGGGAAAATAGGAGGAAAATAATAAATTTAGACAGGACCTAAACCAGCTATCATCAAAGATGGAATTTATTGATTGCAAACCAATATATATCTATAGATCTGCAATCGTCGTTGAATGCGGATTAAAAAGGGGCTTGGTAAATTCGCCCATTATATGTATAGAAGTTATAAGAGAATCAGTATTTCATTAAATTTAATCCCTCTGTGGGGGAGTTCTAGAAGGAGTAGACCATTTTCGAACATAGCCGGAGATAGAAAAAAATATTACCACATACCAAATTTGAAGTCAATCGGTTACTCCTTTCAAGAGTTATGGTGCGCACCAGCCAGCAGACAGACAAACAGAGAGACGGATGGACGGACATTGCTCAAATTACTTAAAATGGCCCAAAACTGATTTCCGCCGAACATACTTGGGGTCTTAGGTCACTCTTTTGATGTGTTACACTTTTGGCCCGTAGCCAATGATATCTACCCTGGTATCACTAAAGTGAGGGTATAAAAACAGAAAACATGGATTTAAATTAGAGCATTGATAATTTGCCAAAATTCTTAAATACAAATCAATTCTTGTTTCGGAAATATTAGTTCAAAATAAAAAAATATTAGGATGAAAACATAGTTTTGTTTAGAACAATATCTTCCCAAACATACGAGTATAATATGTGTGCGTGTCAAATACCATGTATTTGGAGTGTACGTTAAACAGGTGTATGTTTTAAGCAGAATATGTTTGGGACAAAATACTACAGAAGAAGAAATGTAAACAATCAATTGCGTTAAAATGCAACCCGCACTTTTTTAGTGTTTTTTTGACCATTTTAATATTCCGGAGATACACAAGGATGACATATGGACTACGGATTAATTTCCAATCATAAATTTTTTTTCGATAAAATGTCGCTGACGTTAGATTTGCTCTCATGGCTCCACATATATGTGTTACTAGCTGGACCCGGTCCACTTCGTTGCCCCAGACTTCAGATTTCCGATCCCATCCATTTATCAAAACATGGCTACAGTAGGAATCTCGTGAATCTATTCGTAGGTACGGACAGTATGAATCACTTCAACAAATTGTCTTATATGGGCGGACCCACGCCCCCTCAATCAAGCACTTATAAAGCCTGTGCCACACTCTAATTCCCTGAAAATTTCATCAAAACCGATCCAGCCGTTTTGGAGTCCATACGTAACATACACACATCCATTTATATATATATATATAGCTGGAACCGGTCCAGTTCTAGAAGGAGTAGACCATTTTCGAACATAGCCGGAGATAGAAAAAAATATTACCACATACCAAATTTGAAGTCAATCGGTTACTCCTTTCAAGAGTTATGGTGCGCACCAGCCAGCAGACAGACAAACAGAGAGACGGATGGACGGACATTGCTCAAATTACTTAAAATGGCCCAAAACTGATTTCCGCCGAACATACTTGGGGTCTTAGGTCACTCTTTTGATGTGTTACACTTTTGGCCCGTAGCCAATGATATCTACCCTGGTATCACTAAAGTGAGGGTATAAAAACAGAAAACATGGATTTAAATTAGAGCATTGATAATTTGCCAAAATTCTTAAAGACAAATCAATTCTTGTTTCGGAAATATTAGTTCAAAATAAAAAAATATTAGGATGAAAACATAGTTTTGTTTAGAACAATATCTTCCCAAACATACGAGTATAATATGTGTGCGTGTCAAATACCATGTATTTGGAGTGTACGTTAAACAGGTGTATGTTTTAAGCAGAATATGTTTGGGACAAAATACTACAGAAGAAGAAATGTAAACAATCAATTGCGTTAAAATGCAACCCGCACTTTTTTAGTGTTTTTTGACCATTTTAATATTCCGGAGATACACAAGGATGACATATGGACTACGGATTAATTTCCAATCATAAATTTTTTTTCGATAAAATGTCGCTGACGTTAGATTTGCTCTCATGGCTCCACATATATGTGTTACTAGCTGGACCCGGTCCACTTCGTTGCCCCAGACTTCAGATTTCCGATCCCATCCATTTATCAAAACATGGCTACAGTAGGAATCTCGTGAATCTATTCGTAGGTACGGACAGTATGAATCACTTCAACAAATTGTCTTATATGGGCGGACCCACGCCCCCTCAATCAAGCACTTATAAAGCCTGTGCCACACTCTAATTCCCTGAAAATTTCATCAAAACCGATCCAGCCGTTTTGGAGTCCATACGTAACATACACACATCCATTTATATATATATATATAGCTGGAACCGGTCCACTTCGTTGCCCCAGACTTCAGATTTCCAATCCCGTCCATTTTTGAACCAATCACGAATACTGCCACCAAAAACATCTCCATAAAATAAGAGCACTCTCGCTAAGAAATTGTGAAGATATCTCAATTTCAAAATTTGGCTTTGGCCCATTGGTCTGATCCCGACCTTTTTTGGATTAATCACTTAGACCACCAGATACATATAAACAGAATCACAGAACTATGGCTAACAAATTGTGCAAGATATCTCAATTGCAAAATTGGCTTCTATGGGCGGAGCCACGCCCTTTGGTCTGATTCCGCTCATTTTTAGACCCATAGACTTCCACCAGACACATATACAAAAAATAATAGCACTCTCGCAAATAGTTTGTGCAAGGTACCTCAATTTCAAAGGGTTGCTTACATGTGCTGGGCCACGCCCATTGATCCGATTTCGCCCAGTTTGGTCAAATCACGTAGACTACCACCAGACACGTATGCCCAAAATTACAGCACTCTCGATAAAAAATTGTGCAAAATATCTTAATTTCAAGATTTGGCTTATATGGGCAGGGCCGCGCTCCTTATTCCGATCTTCCTTATTTTTGGACCTATCACGTAGACTACCACCAGATACATATGCACAAAATTACAGCACTCTCGATAACAAATTGTGCAAGATATCTCAATTTCAAAATGTGGCTTACGTGGGCGGGGCGACGCCCATTAGTCTGATCCCGCCCATTTTTGAACTAATCACGTAGACTGCCACCATTTACAGTACTATCACTACTAAATTGTGCAAGATAGCTCAAATTTTACTTATATGGGCGGGACCAGGCTCATTAGCCCGATCGCGCCCATTTTTGGACCAATCACGTAGACTAACACCAGATACATATGCACAAAATTATAGCACTCCCTCTAACAAATTGTGCAAGATATCTCAATTTCAAAATTTGTCTTAAATGGGCGGGGCCACGCCCATTCGTCCGATTCCGCCCATTTTTGGACCAATCACGTAGACTACCACCGGATACCTATGCACAAAATTATAGCACTCTCGCTAACAAATTGTGCAAGATATCTCAATTTAAAAATTAGGCTTATATGGGCGGTGCCACGCCCATTGGTTCGATCCCGCTCATTTTTGGACCAATCACGTAGACTACCACCAGATACATATGCACAAAATTACAGCACTCTCGCTAACAAATTGTGCAAGATATCTCAATTTCAAAATTAGGTTTATATAGGCGGTGCCACGCACATTGGTCCGATCCCGCCGATTTTTGGACTAATCGCGTAGACTGCCACCAGATTTATGTATATACACTAAATTGCATCACTCTCGCTAACAAATCGTGAAAAATATCTCAATTTCAAAATTTGGCTTATATGGGCGGGGCCACTCCAATACGGGGCCACGACAATACCGTACAGCATTGTCGGTCTGACTACTGCCGTATACAGCCACTAAACTTATCGCTGGTTCAGACCCCAGCGTTTTCCTATTGACCTTTTACATGTATATAGTGCTATCACAGCCTTATTTGCTGTTTCAAAAATGTTGGGTTTAAAGTGCAACTTCCAGTCTAGCAAAATACCTAAGTATTCTGTGCATTCAGATACGGGCATTTCAATACCCCCAAGGAGACAGATGTAACTCGTGGTACCTTATTTCTCATGGTAAAAAGGACTAGTTCCGTCTACAGGAAGTCCATCTCGCGATTGCATGTAGGGCCTGCCGTAGGATGTCTCTGAGAGTATCCAGAAACTTCCCTTTAACCACGTCATCTGCATAGGCAACAACTCTGACACCCATCATCTCGAGAGAAAGTAAAATATTGTTTATGAAGATATTCCAAAGCAGAGGAGACAAAACACCCCCTTGGGGCGTTCCCCTGCTGACAAATCTATGGGGGTCAGTTAACCCCAAATTAGCTGAAATGCGTATCTTAATATGAAGTAGAGTTGTGTACACTCAGAAAAAAATGAGCCCAAAGATTAGTTAAAATGAACTAAACTTCAAGAAAATTAAACTTCATATGGCGCTAAAGCAATTTTTTCCCAAATCAAGTTCACATTTGTCCTTAATATTAGCAAATGATTTGAACTTAGTTTTAGTTAATACTAACTTGAATTTAGTAAATATTCCTTTATATCTAGTTCAATTGAACTCATATTAAGGAAAAATTAACTCAGTTTAAGTAAAAATTTACATGAAATTTGTAAAAAATCTAGTTAAATTTTCACTAAAATCAGGTACATTTTTACTTGAAATCAGGAAATTTTTACTAGAAATTAAGAAACTAAAATCAAGTAATTTTTTACTAAGATTAAGTTACATTTTTACTAAATGGAAGTAAAATAATTCCTCAAATTAAGTTCAATTTTACTTGAATATACGAAAATTAAACTAAAATGTAAGAAACGTTTAACTATAAATGAGTAATTTTTTAACTTGCAACTTGTAGAAGTAAACTAAATTTTAGTTCATTACTACAAATATAATTCAGCAAAATATTCTCGGGAATTTTCCAATAAATATTTTGCTCCAATGTATTTGATACAAATTCAAAAAACCTGAAACAAACAGAATTCTCATTCAATGCCTCAATCTTATGTCTTAAGTATTTCACATATAATCCTATATATTTGCTGCGAAGTTAAATTACTTAACTTAGCAGCTGCTGTTTGAAATGATATTTGAGCAGTTAAGGAAAGAATCTCTTGAAACGAACGGGCATTTTTTGCTTAACGAATATTCAAGGATTATTTGAAAACCGTATTATAAATTTCAGAAAAACATGAACTTGAAATTCGGATATTTCTAGTTAAAATTTCCTAAAATGATTTATTTTCGAGGAGTAGTAAATGTTTCTTCGACGCTAGGAAATCCTTCCTCGGTAAAAGTCAAAATTTACCAAATAGTAGGAAATTTTTACTTGGTCGATGGAATTTTAAGTAAGTAAAATCATATCCCATTTCCGAGTATGTAACCAATTTGCTATATCTTTGAATTTAGTTCAATTTACTCATTGAAAGTAAAATTTCCCAGTTTTGAGGAAAATTTAACTAAACATGAGTAAAAATCTTGAACTAAACTGAGATATAGATTTTACTAACATAAAAGATTGCCATTTTTCTGAGTGTAGTTCGTGAACGAACTAGTTCAATTCAAAGGGTCACTATACTGAACTGAACGAACTAGTTCACACAACTCGTTAATTTCAGCTCAGTAGTTCACTATGTTTTTTTCTTAAACCATATCATTTCGTTCTCTCTTCTCTGCTGTTATGTGCTGTTTCCATTTTTATGGCATCATCAACGTATGATTCTACCTATACAAACGCCTTTGCATTACTTTTTCCATCTCTTCCATTCATATTCCAATCAGATTACTTTAATAGCGGCTTATTTGAACTGGTTATCTACTGAACGTAATGAATTGTTTAAGTAAAGTGAGCTCGTGAGCTGAAGAGCTGGTGTGCTAAAGTGAGCTATTGAACTAAACGAACGAACTAGTTCACTCAATTGAACTGAACTAAAAAGAGCGATCACTTAAAATAACTATAGTGCCCAAATCTAATATGAAGGTTATGCATGAACCTACGTATACTGGTGTCAACCTCAAGGGTTTCTAACGCCGTAATTATCGCGGCTGGATTTATGTTATTAAAGGCCCCCTCTATATCTAAGAAAGCAACCATAGTATATTCCTTAACAGAGAGGGATCCTTCAATAAAGCTGGCTAGATCAATCAGGGTGGTTTCGGTGAACTTGCTCTTATCTAGGCATGCTGTTGAGTGGACGGCAGCCTGTGATCAATTTTAGTCCTAAGGTAACTATCTATTAATCTCTCCAGAGTTTTAGGAAGAAACGACGATAGACTAATTGGCCGGAAATCCTTAGGTCCAGTGTGGGACGGCTTACCAGCTTTTGGGATGAAAACAACCTTGGTTTCTCTCCATTTTGTTGGTATGTAAGCCTGATTGATAACAATATAGAACACGGTCACGAAACCTGGCGTTCTTTATGTCTAATAAAAGATAACCATTAGTATATACTTCGTATAAAATCTGGTGATCATTGGCCACCGACTACTATTGGTCCTGTGGACATTTTGTAATCTATGAAAATTGGAAATGACTTTTTTTAGTTTTTCATAATAAATAAATTACCCAAAGGTCATAAAACAAATTATATTTGTGTATAGTTAGTGTCAAAACGTCGTACGCATTAACTGCTCCATAAAATTAATTAATTTGTAAATTATAAGTATAAATACAACAACTAAGTACTATAAATGCAAACAGTGAATATACTGGAACCCGAAATAGTGGAGTTCTGTATAATTACTCAAAATATTACGAATTATCGAGTTATTCTCTTGTATGCTGACTATAAGTGGCGGCTTTTTTGCGATGACGAACACACATTTATGTTTGCATATAAAAGAAAACAATAGTGGAGTTCTGTATAATTACTTACAATATTACGAATTATTGGCTTATTCGCATGTATGCTGACTGCAAGTGGCGCCTTTTTTGCGATGGCGAACACAGTAACACACTTATATGTTTGCACATTAATTGTAAAGAGCAAGAAACTCACCGTCGCCAGAGGAAATAACAAATAGAAACAAAAAATCTTCACTCTGCCAAACAATGGGCAATCAGACCCCAGATATTTTTTCATGGCATTGTTTTGGACGAGAAACTGAAAGACTTTGCCAAAACAGATGATATTTTGACTTTGGAGACTGAGATTGATGAACTCGAGGAGGAAAATAATAAACTTAGACAGGACCTAAACCAACTATCATCAAAGATGGAATTTATTGATTGCAAACCTATATACATATATCTATAGATCTGCAATCGTCGTTGAATGCGGATTAAAAAGTGGTAGAATAAATGAGGCGAATGCTGTGTTCTCGCAAATGAGTTCCAACGTAGAGTAACTTCGGGTAATATGGAACCCCTATTTCTATATTGAGGCTATTTAAAAAACTATTAACAAAAATGTCACCTGATTGATTCCAATGTATTTGTTGATCGATTTCATAAGTGATTGTAATTAGGATAGTATGTTTTCTTTATAATAACAAAAGTTATACACGCAAAATCTGAGATACCCAAAAAACCGTAGTTTTGAAAATTGGAGGGTAATGTGGACCACCCTAGGTGGGTAATGTGGAATACTACAGGGTGGCTGATATGTAATGCAACAAAGTAAAGCGCTATATTTTTTAATTTTTTTAACAGTTTAGATTTGTTCGAATTGTCCACCTTTGGCACGAATTATGGCCTTCAAACGGCCGACAAAGCCATCACACGCTGCACGAAAGTGGCTCTGCGGTATTTTGGCCCATTTCCGGCGAAGCGCCGTCTTGAGATGATCGATACTTTGGTACTTTTTAGTGCGAACTTTACTCTTTAAAATGCCCCAGGCGCAAAAGTCCAACGGATTAAGATCCGGAGATCGTGGTGGCCATTGTGCGGTAGAAATGAAGCGAGGAACCTCCTTTTTAAGCCATTCTTGGTTGACGCGTGCTGAGTGCGATGGTGCTGAGTCCTGTTGGAATGTCTATGGTCTGCGGCCGAAATGTTTGTCTGCCCAGGGCTTTAATACTGTCTTTAGGACATTTTCCCGATAATATTTGGCATTTATTTTGACCCCATGGTCGATGAATACGAGCGGGGAGCGACGATCGGCCGTTACGGCGGCCCACACCATTACCATCGGCGGCGCTTGAGTTCTGGTGGCCAATCGAAGGTGTACATTTTCAGCTGACCTCTTTGGCAAGTAAACCCGATCATTTTGTTTGTTCACAAACTGCTCAATTTGGAATGGCTTCTCATAGGAGAAAACCAAATTCGGTAACTGGCCACTTTCGTGCAAGCGAAGCAACTCCTTGGCTCTTTCCAGTCTAACTTTTTTTTGTGCATCGGTGAGCTCTTGCACTTTTTGGAACTTCAATGGCTTTAGTCCAAGCTCATTTTTTAATATGTGTTGTATCCGTTCACGCGATATGTTCAGCTCACGAGCAATTTTTCTACCACTGCGGCGTGGATTTCGATCAAATCTGACCTTCACTTTTCGGATCATTTCTGGTGTTGTTACCGTTTTTTTTCGTCCACTTTTTGGACGCGATGCAATACTGCCAGTATCACGGTAACGAGCAATGGTACGAGAAACAAACGATTTATTCACATTTAAATGCTGGATGGCTCTAACGATAGCCACTTGTGTTTTTCCACCCAAATATAAAGCAATCACACTATCACGCTTGAATTCCATCACAAATAACTTTTTTCTGAATGCAATGGATCAAAATGCTTTTGTAAGCTTGTAAACAATAAAATGAACTGTCACTGAAATAAATCTGTCAGCTATCAGACTAGCGGTTTAGAAATGATAGCAACCAGAGGTTGGTTGCAATACATATCAGCCACCCTGTATACGAAATTAAGTTAATACCCATTTCACCATTATTAACTGATTGCACGGCATCGGGATCCCATTTTCGAATTAAAGCTTGCTTTGACAAAAGTTAGTCAAAACGTTTTATTATTTTTTATTAATTTTGTTTTGAATTATTTGCCAATCGGTTAATAAGGAATACCTTAGGGCGGGTAATGTGGAACACTGCTCCCACCTCGGCTGCCGCAGTGTTCCACATTACCCGCCCTAAGGTATTCCACATTAACCGATTGGCAAATAATTCAAAACAAAATTAATAAAAAATAATAAAACGTTTTAAATACATATACTTACCGATTAAAAGTATTGCTTGGATCACTACTTATAATATATAATTGAAAAACATAGATAAATGCTATATATGTAGAACAAAATAACTCTTCGAATATGCTTATAAAAAAAGTCGACTACTCGCGTTTTCACTGATAGTCCAATTGAAAACTAACGGTACGATGAAATTCATTGCCGTCCGCTTTGTGTAGATATTCTTCAGTAAGCTATGCGTATATACATATATACAGACAGACTTGGCAAATAATAATTATTTTCCGAAGTAAAGGGGGGTTCCACATTACCCGCATATTCCACAATACCCGAAGTTACTCTACTACATTTCAATGTCAATATTGTGAGTTCTCGAAAATTGCCGATGAAAGAGACATATTTGTTTTCCCTTGAAATTTAAAAATGTTTTTTTTTTAATTTACAAATTTGTATACAAAAAAAAAGGCCAAAAGTGAACAACATGTTCGCTTTAAACTGAGGCAACTAAGTAAATGTCTTTCTAAATCTAACAAAGTCAGATTAGGTGAATTTTGCATATTTGTAAATGACAGAAAATATAGCAGGTCATCTGATAAAGTACTGACTCAATTAATTCTGATGCGGAATTCCTTAACAATATTATATCTACTTCTAATGTTTCCGCCGTGATATCTGCAAATATGGACCAAGACGTGTCTTATTTGATTCCACATTATCAGTGTTACCGACAGTGACAAATATTTAATTATCGACTAAAATTAATCGCTTGTTATCAAGTTAAAAAATACAACTCTTCACTTTGAGTTAAATTGATCTGGTACTAAAGCTTTCTCACATCATAAACTCATTCTACATGTACATACTTGTACATTATATACTTTCAAATCATTATAATAATTCAAGTTCTGTGTTACGTCACGCAATATTGTAAAACTAAGGCGAATTATTCAAATTATATTTAAATAAAAAATTGTCTTCCTTTAGAATTTTAAAGCAGTATAAACGACAGGAAGAGTCGCAACAAAATCTGCTCTTAAAACTTGGTTTTTATTTCTACAATTCTTTAAAATTCTTACTACCATAAGAATATAGCGCAACACTGTGCAACGATTGCTTCGAGCTGCGTTCTGTGCCCCAATCCGGTTGACGGTAATATGGTGACATGTTCTAGGTGCAAAATAGACTATCATCTCAGTTGCTGTAACATTGAGGATGATCGCGGGGTAATTAATTGGATGTGCCAGAATGCCACGAGCAACAACAAAATATACCTCACAATGTCGAAGCAGCAGCTGATGGAGCCAACACTGAGCATATCCATGAGACATCATATTTTCAACAACCGTCAGTAAGTGGTTCTCATCACACAGCGCTCACAACAAATGTTCGAACAGGAATTACCATAAAAAAACAACTACAACTTAGACTGCTCGAAGAAGAGATGGCGTTGAGAGAGGAGTTTCTTAAGCGTAAATATGAGTTATTGCAAGCCGACAGTGCTGAGGTGCAGACCATAAACCGCAAGAACCAGATGTACAGCCAACGGAGAACAATATTCATTCGTCTGCTGTAACTGAACAGCCGTATGTATCTCAGTGCCAACAGAATGAAAGCAAATCAACAGAGCCTAATTATAGTCGCGCTTCGAACGTAATAGAAACGCAAACCCGACTATCGAACGTAAACATCAACCATACTCATACCAATGACTTTTCATCTGTAAATCAACCGCTGTATCACAGCACCCAAAGACTCAGTCTACCTCAATACTCAAATGCGAGTGACTTACGTCGTCATCAAATTGGTAATAGACTGAACATACCACTACTCACAACAACAACAGCTATTTGACAGATGCAAACGTAAACTATAACACAAGTGATATTAATACATATTTCGGCAACGCAATTTTTTGCTCAAGTTTTTCAAAAGATTTACCACATTTTAATGGTGACCCACGAGAGTGGCCCATTTTTATAAGTGCATTTGAGCAAAGTACGAATGCTGCCGGGTATAGTAACGAAGAAAATCTCATTCGGCTGCAGAAGTGTCTACACGGTAAGGCTCGTGATGCAGTAAGAAATTGTTTGATGTTACCCGACATGGTTCCAGACATCATTCGCACACTGAAAATGTACGTCGGGCGGCCGGAGTGCGTTCTTAAAAGTCTAATTGAAGATGTTAGAAAGATGACTTTGCCGAAGGGTAAACTTGAAGCATTGATTAAATTTGCCTTTGCTATCAAAAATATTTGTGCTACTATACGTGCTAGGAAAACGGATGATTATCTTTTCAACCCTACTCTATTGCACGAATTAGTTGAGAAGCTCTCGCCAGACATAATGATTCAATGGGCATTGCACTCGAAAGATAACCATCGACCAAATTTAATGGACTTTTCCGATTGGCTCTATATTATTGCGGAGGCCACGCGTAGAGTCACTATTCCTGCTTTTGAGTCCACCTATGACAAAAGAACATCCTGGAAGGAAAGCCGTCTAAACACTAGACCGCACATGATGCAAAAAGTGAAAGTTTGATTTCCGGACCGAAAAAGTTTCCATTTGGCCTACAAGACTTCCATAAAAATGTTTGTGCCGATCGGATAACCCTAGGGTCTGCCCAAAGTTCATTCAAAATTTAGAACACACTTTATAGGGGAAATATTTTTTTTATTCAAAAATCGTATTTTTAAATAAGTAAAATTACATTTCTTTGTATTATTAATTAATAAATCGTTTTTAAATATTAATATAAAATACAATTAATTCAATATTATATTAGATCTGACTTGTTATGTGAGGGACATTTTCTACGATATTCTTCAATGCACTGTAATATAAATTGATTTTGTTCTTCGTCTTTCGTAAGTATTCTGTTGTAATCATTTATAAATTGTACACCGCGTTCAGCAGTGTCGTTAACAACAAACAGATTACGACAAACATCGAGAGTATCTTGATTATCTTCCCAAATGGATGGGTCATGCTTTAAAAATTCAGTACTTAATCCAAAAGCACCGAAAAAATGTTTGGTTTTGTATGAGACGAAATCGCTCAAATTATTACACAGCAATAGTTTCGGATCGGAGAATTTTCGATCGTTTTCCAGATTTACGACGGGCTCTGTTGATTGCAGATGCCTAACCAGTTTTCGTTTCTCTTCGAGTGAAACATCCGAATCGAAAAATGCCAAAGCCATTGATTCTAGGGTCAAATACCACAAATGATTTTTCCATTTCTTCAAAACCGCTTCAGACACATCTTGTCTTTCAACAAGTGTATATCTTGATTTGGTGCTCGTATGGCATTTTGCATGTAAACCACGCCCACTGGACTCTCGTTTTGTCAATGCAAACTGCTCTAGAAATAGGTATATTTTTAAGGCATAAATGCCTTTTCCCATGAACCTTGCGTGGGATGTTGGACCAGGTGTTCGGAAGTTATCGCCGACACCACCAAGAAACATTATTGTTAATTGTAATAGTTCCTTGTAATCAGCTCGGATTTGTGTTTCATTTAGCTGTTTAATGCAGAATTTCTTAATGACTTCGCAGTCAGCATTACTTATTTTTGAGCGTACAGTTGGATCTTCGAGTCCGTTTTTAAACGATTTGTGGTCGAGACTTACCCAAACGGCCGCAAAACGATTAAAAATAGGCACTTCAGGACCACAAGTCGCCGAAGTTTAACCTCAAACACATGTTTCAATACTATCTCCATCATGTGATGATAACATGGGAACTTGATTAATTTTCGATCTAATTTGTTCTGCAACAAAATGCACGATCCAGTGTTTTGACCTGTATTTGATGAGTGTATCATGAACGACTTTGGCCATCTTTTCTCCAGTACCAGCCAGGATTTTGGGGGCGCCCAAAAATTTTGATGTGTAGATCGATTAATCACAAGCTCACCAACAGTGGTTAGAGGCGTCGCAGCATTATACATTACAGTTATCACATCATGAAATATCTGTCTGTTTGACGGCAGTTTGGCTCCAGATATTGTATGTGATACATGCCCAACTGATTCTACGGTGCGAAATTTATCACTGGATCTAGTAACCATTTTCGATGCGGTCGGTCTGGAGACAAATAAGAATATGACTAAAATTAAATTTTGTGCGAAGCTGTCCCTTTCTCAATTCACTTAGGCTGGAGGCAGAGCGCGTTCTGTAAACGACCCTGTTGCATGGCCGTATAGCGCGCTGCAAAGTTCTGCTTATGTTTTCTTATTTGACCAGTAGAAAAATGTCAGACTGATGCGAAAAATCAACTATCATGCAAATCCGTTGTTTTTTTGATGATCTATTTTTTATTGTGATTGCATAGAGGCCATGTCGGTGTGCAAATCCGTTGTTTTTTTGATGATCTATTTTTTATTGTGATTGCATAGAGGCCATGTCGGTGTGCATGCATGCCCTGTCATGACGTAAAATTCAAATGAAAACTGCTGTAACTTTTTCGTTTCTCGGTCGATTTTGATTGTTTACGACTTGTAAGAAAGAAAATTTTATTCAAAGATCATTTAAAAACTTTTCATGCTAATAAAATATTTTTTAATTTCTTACTTACCAATTTTTTTATTGGAGGTTTGTAGGTCAAATGGAAACTTTTTCGACCCGGAAATCAGTACCGAAAAAATAATAAATGGTCTACTAAACACGCATTCGAAACATGAAAACAAGCATCCATTGCAACAATGTTTTTTGTGTGAAGAGCCTCATAAAGTGTCACAATGCTTAAAATTCAACGAAATGTCAACAACGGAAAGGTGGGATGTCATTAAATCAAAGAATTTGTGCTGCAACTGTCTTGGAAGAAACTTTGTTGGTGGACGATTTTAAACGGAAATACCCATACTTGGTTGACATTCCTCTGGAAGAATACGAGAATGCTGTCCCTTCAATGATAATATGAGTAAACAAATCTAATTACGTCCATTAAGACTAGGGAAGGGAAATGGCACCAACCAGTTGCTTCGAAAACTAGGCTTGGGTGGACACTTTTTGGTGGAAGTCAAATGGTAGAAAAATTAAATTTGCACTCGTGTGTATGTACTAAGGACGAAAAAGGAATTAGTCAAACAATTATTTTCGGGGGAAAGTGACGGCATATCTCCGTCGACATATCTGCCTATGTCAAAGGAAGACGAACGAGCTGTTCGTATCATTACAGAAACGTGTACATTTATGAACGGGCAATACGAATTAGGGCTACTATGAAAGGAAGAGAATCCGGTATTGCCCAATAGTCTACCAACAGCCATTAAGCGTTTATATTGTATTAAGCAAAAGGCACGTCGTGATTCTCAAATCGCCGAAGGTTTGCAAAAAAATTGAAAGCTTAGTACAGAAGGGATATGCTCAAAAGTTACCATCTAATATTATAGAACGAGATGACGATAAAGTCTGGTACCTTCCTACCTTTATAGTAAAAAATCCCCATAAACCAAATAAAATCCGCTAAGTATGGGATGCTGCAGCAAAAACTGAAAATGTGTCTTTAAATGACTTTTTGCTTAAGGGACCGGACCTACTTAGACCTCTAATGCATGTCATGTTTAAATTCAGGATGGGAGCCGTTGCGATCTGCGGCGACATCGCGGAAATGTTTCACCGTATACGAGTGAGAGAAGCAGATGCGGGTGCCCAACGATTCCTGTGGTGGGATCACCAAAACCCTGTTCTCATTTATTAACTAAATGTTCTCACCTTTGGAGCATCATGTTCTCCGTTCATTTCTCGTTACGTGAGGAACAGAAATACAGAAACATTCGGTCAAAATGACCCCAAAGTTGTTGAAGCCATAACGAAGCAACATTACGTAGATGACTTCATCGATTCTACGAATTCAGTTGAGGAGGCTATTGAATTATCTCTAAAAGTTAGAGAAGTGCATGCTCGTGGAGGATTTATTATGCGGAACTGGTTGTCGAACTCTTATGAAGTATTACAAGCACTACAAGTACAGGTAGATAAAAATAAAATTTTTGAATATAATGAAAACGTCAACCAGGATGAAAAAGTTCTTGGCATATTTCGGGAATCGAAAACTGATACTTTTAAAATAAATTTGAAATTTGTAAGAATTAAACGTCCAATATTCGCTGAAGAGATAATACCAACAAAGAGAGAAGTTCTTCAAGTTTTAATGTCAGTTTTCGATCCATTAGGGTTTGTAACCTGTTTTATGGCATATCTAAAATCTATATTACAACATATCTGGAGAAGTGGCATTGAATGGGATGAACCACTTAACGATGAGCTGTACATAAAATGGAGAAACTGGCTAACCTTTTTGCTACTTATTAAAGATTTTTCGATCCCACGCTGTTACTCATTAAAGTTACCTAATAATTGTTGTAAAATTGAATTACATACATTTGTGGATGCCAGCGAGGAGGTATTTGCGGCAGTATCATACTTTCGTATTGAATGTGATGGCGATATAGAATTACGATTGATATCTACCAAATCGAAAGTAGCTCCACTTCGACCCCTTTCTATACCTCGACTAGAGCTGCAAGCCGCGGTAATTGGGGCTAGGCTTGTAAAAACAATTTGCGCTCATGATTTAAAATTACAACGCAGGGTTAAGTGGACCGATTCCAAAACAGTACTCCAATGGCTGGATTCCAAGTAACATGAACGATGCAGATTTCGCTACCAAATTTAGACCACCGAAAGAAGCTTATAATGATTGGTTCGAGGGGCCAAAATGGTTACAAAACACAGAAAGCTCTTGGCCTAACGACAACAGGATAGGTGAAATAGATACCAGTGAAATTCGACCTCGACGCTTATTTATACATACTTGTGTGCCTATGGTGTTCAATATTAATTTCGAATACTTTTCCAGTTGGTTTAAACTACAACGTGCCATTGGAAATTGAGGTTTGTTAATTGAACATTTACAAAGGAAAGTAAAAGGTATCAAAGAGAGAGTGACATTAAGTGCAAGACATCTTTTGAAGGCTAAAAACATTTCATTCAAAATAGCACAAATGGAATTCTTCATTGATGAGTATTGGAGTAACTGTGGAGATTTTCGAAATTTAAATGTTTATATTGATGACAATGGCGTTGTAATGGTAAAAAATAGAGCTCAATATGGCAGCAATTTATGTGGATTGCAGAGTGATCTTATATTACTACCTGCAAAACATCACATTACCAAACTGATTGTTACACACTATCATCTTGCTTACAACCATTTGAATCACGAAACCGCTTTAAACGAAATTCGCCAAATTTATTTTATCTTTAAACTGAGAGTAATATATAAAATGATCAGAAGAAATTGTCAACACTGTAAAATTAGTTTGGCAAAACCTGTAGCTCCTCAAATGGCACCTGTTCCAGCTGCTCGACTAGGCGCTTTCCAACACCCATTTACATTTGTTGGTGTTAATTATTTTGGTCCCATATCTGTAAAATATGGCAGGAAGTCGCTACAACGTTGGGGTGTATTGTTTACGTGTCTTACCATCAGAGCCGTACATCTGGAAATTGCGTATACTCTTTCTACTGATTCATTTCTAATGTGCTTACGGAATTGTATGGCCAGACGAGGGATTCCAGCTGAAATATATAGCGATAATGGAACACATTTTCGAGGAGCCCATCGTTTTCTAAAAGAAGAACTAAAAAATATAAATTTTAATAAAATTCAAACAGACATGGCTTTCAGCGGCGTTGCATGGAAATTTAACCCTCCTGCTTCTCCCCATAAGAGGGGGAGCATGGGAGAGATTGGTAAGATCCATTAAACAGTTTTGAATAAGATATCGCCATATCAGAATTTTACCGACGAGAGCTTTAGAAATGCTTTAGTGGAAATTGAGTTAATGGTCAATTCACGACCTTTAACGGAAACAGAAGATCAAGAGGCTATAACACCGAATCATTTTCTCTTGGGCAGTTCAAATGGGGTTAAACCATTCTGTAAAGCGGAGGATCTGGACCACAAACTATGTCTTCGACAGAGCGAAATATTTGCAAACAATTTCTGGCGCCGCTGGGTTAAAGAAATGTTACCTACCCTCACTAGGTGCAGTAAATGGTTCCAAAAGGTAATACCGATAAGCGAAGGCGATATTGTAATTATAGTCGACGAAAATTCTGATCGCAACTCATGGCTCAAAGGAAGAGTAATTGAAGTCACCACAGCCAAAGATGGACAAGTACGGCGAGCAAAAGTACAGACTAAGAACGGAGTATTAGAAAGGCCTGCCGTTAAATTGGCTGTAATTGACGTCGGTAATGGGTTGCAGTAATGGCATAGTTTGGACGCTTACTGGGAGGAGAATTGTTACCGACAGTTACTTATCGACTAAAATTAATCGTTTGTTATCAAGTTAAAAAATACAACTCTTCACTTTGAGTTAAATTGATCTGGTACTAAAGCTTTCTCACATCATAAACTCATTCTACATGTACTTGTACATTATATACTGTCAAATCATTATAATAAATATTCTGTGTTACGTCACGCAATATTGTAAAACTAAGGTGAATTATCCAAATTATATTTAAATAAAACATTGTCTACCTTTAGAATTTTAAAGCAGTATAAACGACAGGAAGAGTCGCAACAAAATATGCTCTTAAAACTTGGTTTTTATCAGAATCAGAATTGTACTAGTTGGAATGAAGATTTTCAATACTTCGATGCTTTTATAACACGCTTTTTGTCTATTAACATCTGCAATGTGGGTGACGTAAATGCACGAAATGTTACCGAAAAATTGATAGACCGCAATATTCTCCATGGTTTACCTCATATTAACCAAAGGCGTTGCTCAAAGATGTTATTATCAACTGCAAGGGAAGAAGACGTAGGAGGCAAATGGCCGTACAGTTGGGGATTCACCTGGTGAACTATTATACTGTGGTGGTGGTGGCAGTTCTGTAATCGACTACGGTATTTGTTCCCACAAAATGTTGTTATATAAGTTTATTATTGATTCCAAACCGTACTCTGACCACATGCCACTTTCCTTGACATTTCATATTCCAAATGCAAACAACGATTTAACAGATGACCAGTCTCCACGCAAACTGTACTGGAACAACAAAGATGCTGAAACATACTCGCTAAACCTACGTCGGTTGTTCGGTAACTCATTCACTAGTCGGGAAACATCTGTGGATGACATAGTCTTCTCTATTAATAACAAAATTCAACAAGCAAACGTTTATCTCACTAAAAACGTTTCTTTTAACCCCAAACAAAAATGGTCCAAGTGGAAGTGTGCCTGTTTACGTAAAGTTATGATGAAATGTCTCAACAAGTACAGAAAAGATCACAATAATGTAAATAAAACGCTGTGGTCTGCCAGGAAGAAATATCTGTCTTGCTGTCATAACAGAAAATTATTTGATTTCCCTTTATAAAAAGGGAGACCGAATAATTATCACGGATTATCATTAATTGATACATTTGTCAAGATTTTCAAAAACGTACTTCTGAATCGTTTTACTGATTGGATCGAAAACTATAACAAATAATTTCAAGCGGGAAACGTTATTTGCCTACAGAATACATATTTAATCTTGTGAACATAGTTCACCTAAACAAAATCATGGGTACAAGCACTTACACATTTTTGGTAGATTTCTCGTGTGCCTTTGACATGATCCCCAGGAACTCTATTTTTATACCCTCACTTTAGTGTGACGAGGGTATATATAATTTTCTACGGAAAAAAGTGTAACATGTCGAAGGAGTGACCTAAGACCCCAAGTATGTTCGCTGGCTGGTGCGCGCGATAACTCTCGAAAGGAGTAACCGATTGACCTCAAATTTGGTATGTGGTAATATTTTTTACTATCTCCGGCTATGTTGGAAGATGGGCCATATTGGTCCACTCCTTCTAGTACCTCCCCCACAAAGGGTTAAAATGTTGTGAAATATTGATTCTTTAATAACTGCTATACTACTTATTCGAATCTTTTGAAATTCCACACATAGTGAGAAAATGGGCGAAGTCGCCACGTCCCTTTTGGTACCTCCCACACAAATGCACCATTTTGCACCAAAAGTTAACAGCTTATAACATTAATAACAGTGTATAAAAATACTTGAAATTTTGTACAGTATTATGCTTTTATATTGCCTACAGTCCAGGGAAAATGGGTGTTGTTGCCACGCCCCTTTTGGTACCTCCCACACAAATGCACCATTTTGCACCAAAAGTTTACAGCTTATAACATTAAAACCAGTGTATAAAAATACATGAAATTTTGTACAGTGTAATGTTTTTATAGTGTCTATAGCCCTGTGAAAAATGGGCGTTATTGCCACGCCCCTTTTTGTACCTCCCACACAAAATGCCCAAATCATACCACAATTTAATGTTTCATAACGTTTATACCAGTGCACATAAATGCTTATAAGTCGGCAAAGTGCAATGAATTTAAAGTATCTAATGTTCAGCGAAAAAGGTGTATTTGATAAACCCCTTCTGGTACCTCCCACACAAATTGACAGAATAATTCGAGTAATATTCAATATTACATTACTCACAAAGTGAGGGTATACCTTAGTCGGTTTATCCGACTGAAACTTTCTTACTTGTTTATAAGCAATCCACTATAGGGGTTTCATCAATGTTTATAGGACTTTTTCAACTTTATTACGCTAATAACACAAGTCAAATTCGATTTAATAACACATACTCTGAACCTTCCTCTGTTGACCAAGGCGTATGGCAGGGATGCATTCTAAGTCCAATTCTGTTTGCGCTTTACCTTAACGCCTTAGCTGTAATTTTCTTCCTGATGGAGTGAATGTTTTGGACTCCCCAATAAAAGTTTTGGTCTTGGGGATAACGCCATGTCCGACCGTCAAAACGAAAGCACAACGAAGTTGGAGGCTGTTGAGGTTTTGGCTCTTACCGAAAAACTAAAAGAGTCACTTACCTGAGCTAAGGGCGTCATAGATGCTTCTAACGCCAATAAGTAGGCCACAAATTCAGCTGTGTTAACGGTTAATAAAGTCAAAATACTTTATTATAAAATCAGACTGAATTTTGATGAAAACTGTAAAAATTTTCAATATTTTTTGCTCTCACCTGAAAGGACAGAATTAATAAAATCTGTTTCGAAAAGTACAAAATACATTTTTCAAAATAAATAAATATAAATTCTGAAACTGGTCTTAATAAATAACGATTTTTATGCAAAGGATGTATGTTTTGTTTTGTTTTCTTTATTTTTATATTTGAAATTGATCTCAATAATATTGATTCTTATGAAAAGACTGAATATTTTGTTATTCGTTTAAACCGAAATTTACTTCTAAAATCTAGCTATTTTTTTCGTAATCCAGCTAAGGGCAATTTGAATCTGGAAACCCTACTTTGTATACCTTCTGTGGAGAAGTGGAAAAGGACTCAGACGCACAGTGGGAGGAATTCCAAAAAAAGGGAAATAATTCTGCCGTTTCTTAACCAGACAACCGATAGCAACCAAACTTGCCATGTTTGTAGAAGAGGTATTAGAGAAGATAAGTTTTGAGTCAAGCCTCAAAGTTGACCACCTCGGTTGAACAAAATGTTTAAGCGCGTGTAACTTTCGTATTTTCTGGCCGATTCATAAAATCTAACTTCAAATGGCCATAACTTTTGTCTCAGTGGATATAGCAAATTGCAATATATTGGCATCAAATACCAAATTTTGTTGTCTATCCAGAAAAGATAATGAGAAAGGAACTGGTATATAACCGGCTCTAATATAAAGCGATTCGTAGGAAAGGATCGGGAAAAAATAAACAACAAAGGAAAAAATAAACAACAAAGGAAATTTTATATTTCCATTGAATCTTTAAAAATTAAGATATCTCAATTTCTTTTTTTTGTAATTTGAAATCGAGGCTTATTCTAACATTATTATATTTGTGGACGTAAATCCCACAATTCCCAAAATAATTTCGAAAATCCCCACAAAGGGGAATTTTTTGTTTTTTCCCAAAATCTGTTATACTCAAAGCCGGGCTCAAAAATCCTTTTGCAGTTTATCGTATAACAGATTACTACATATAAAAATGGTAAAGTTTTTCATATCCAAGCTTTGCGATTGCCGAAAATGTGGCCTAGTTTTGAAATTTTCGTAAAAAATATTGTAATTTGGAGAAGCGTGGCAACACTACTAATACAAATTTTTGTCTCGTTCTTTTCTCGAAAATATTCTCCAGGAAGTTTCCTTTAAGACAAATATAAATATGTTATACTTTCTTTTTATAAATTCCTCTATATCTCCGAAGGTATATGTAGTACCTTTTCGCAATAAAATACAAAAATTTTCTATATTTTGAAAGTGTAAATTGATGTGGCCATAACTTTTGTATAGGTGCGCACATTTTACCGAAATTTTTTGCATCACACAGAAAATTTTGTTGTCAAAATTGATGTGAGAGAAAACGGTTCATATTCTGCATTGATATTAAGCGAATGCTACGACAAGGTCAGGAAAAAGGTGAAAAAATCACTCAAATGCAGACAGAAATGTAAAAACGACTTAAAATTTTTAAAAATGAAAATTTTTCAATGAAATATAATGTAGTTTGTAGGTTCTGACATAACAAATCGAATGTAATTCCCGAATCATTATATTTCCAAAAGTCGATCCCACAATTCCCAAAATAATTTTGAAAATCCCCAAAAAAAAGGTCAGGAAAAAAGTGAAAAAATCACTCAAATGCAGACAGAAATGTAAAAACGACATAAAATTTTTAAAAATGAAAATTTTTCAATAAAATATAATGTAGTTTGTAGGTTCTGACATAACAAACCGAATGTAATTCCCGAATCATTATATTTCCAAAAGTCGATCCCACAATTCCCAAAATAATTTTGAAAATCCCCAAAAAAATAGATTTTTTGAAAATATGAATTCAAGGGGCCATAACATTTGTCCTGTTGGCTATATCGAACCAATTTTTTTTCATCATATAGGAAATTTTATTGCCAATCCAGACATGCTTAAGTGGATAAAATTGGTGCATATTCTGCTTCGATGTTTACAAAATACTAACACAAGGTCGGGGAAAAAATTAAAAATCGGTTATTAGAATACACACAAAAAAGATTTCATGAATCGGCCGGAAAATACGAAAGTTACACGCGCTTAAACAAATTCAAAACTTAACTTCTCTAATACCTCTTCTACAAGCATGCAAAGTTTGGTCGCAATCGGTTGTCTGGTTAAGAATCGGCAGAATTATTTCTCTTTTTTTGGGAATTCCTCCCATTGTGCGACGCCGCATGTCGGAGGAAGATACTATCAGATACACCCTTTACAGTGGGTTATTTGCAGGGTGAAGCGAGCAGTCGCTAAATGTACTGCTCGACACACATTTCCCGGGGAACTCACCAACAGAACCCGAAGATCAGCAGCACAAACAAGAGTGCGAGTGGACTGCGAGCGTCGCTAGCTTGTTGACTGAGAGATTCAGAATAAGCTGGGCTATTAACAGCTTTGAGCCCTTCAATCACCTGGACCAGATGGCATCACTCCAGCAGAAAATGCCAAAGTACATTATCCCCTGGCTGCAGAAAATTTATGTAGGCTGTATCAGGCTTTCATACATCCCGAATCGATGGGAGGATACCAAAGTAGTAGTCATACCCAAGACGGGATAGATATCACACACTAAGCCAAAACACTTCAGACCAATTAGCCTATCCTCCTTCCTATTGAAAGGTCTGGAAGGAATTTTAGATTATTCCATTGGGGAAAACCTGGATACAAAACTCCTGTCGGGGAACCAACATGCTTACAATAAGGGCAAGTCTACAGAGTCAGCCCTGCATTTCAAGGAATTCACCATGGTGGCATTTCTTGACATAGAAGGGGCTTTTAACAACATTCACTCAGATGCGGTAATTGCGGCACCCTCACATCTAAAAGTTAACACTAGTTTGATTGGACTAATTCAAAGTCTGCTCACCAGAAGACGCATAACAGCATGTCTAGGGTCCACAACTCTAACAAGGTTTGTAAACAGAGGGACCGCACAAGGAGAAGTACTGTCTCCACTAATTTGGAACCTAGCGGTGAATGAAATCCTGCTAGATCTAGAACGTTGTGGCTGCAAGGTCGTGGCATATGCGGACGGCGCACAGTGGAATATTTTCACACAAGACGCGGCAAAAATTAGAGGGAATTGAGCTAGGGCTTTGAAATTTTTTACAAATCACTCATTTCGTCTAATTTGCAAAAAACCAATTTTTTGTTTAAATCCGCCCATTCCCACTTAACCTAAAATTAAAAATCTTATATCATCTTAAATCTGTATTTTTCTCAATTTAGCATTTATATTATTACAGATCGCTAGTAGAGATTGTATTTGAGTCCTCATTAATTAAAAAAATTGCAAGTGCCACGCCCAACGCCCATATATCAATTTCATACGATGTTGGAAATTACAGGAAATTTTTTTATAAAACGCTTTGTATCTTTTGATCGATGTAAATCAGTACATAGAACAAAGTAAATAACTGAAGCGTAATACATTAGCTCAACATTTGCAAAAAATCATGATGAAATAGTTTACAGTTTTTTGTTAATTAATCGATCATTCCAACTATCCAGAAAAAATCATCATTAGCAATGTGTTCATTAATAATACGTCATTTTTAAAGCATACTTTTTGGCATGTATATATAGTAGATTGACAAACAAATGTTCGCTTATATGAATATTTACCTTGTTCATGTCGGTTGCCCGTTTAATTCGGTTTGTAATCGTTGATTTAAACTGAGATACTCTCTCGTTTCAAGACCAACTTGCTTTTATAACAGGTGGCGCTAAAGTAATCCTCCTATCAGAAAATGCTATAAATTTTGCGATTGGCCCCTAATGCCTAATGTTGACATTTGTGTAGTAAACACATGCGAAATACACGTTAATAAACAATGTTACGCTACACTGCTCCAGAACGCGGAATATTGCTGACTATTTATTTGAGGAATATTGCTGACTATTTATTTGACCAATAATCGGTCGGTGACTTTGGCACAAAAAACATCGAAAGGTTACTTTTGCGCCACCTGTTAGATGCTTTATATGCTTTTTGTTATATTTGCGGTCAATTTATCATTTGGCCCTTAAGGTATGCTTTGGTAATATTGTTTAATAGCAACATGGACTAAAAATAAAAAATTGTGGGTTGTTTTTTGCAGAGTAGGTTTTACCATTTCGTTAAATAAATCAACATAGGCAGGTATAGGCAGAATTTTCTTTTTGCAATGGTTTACTAAGTCCCTAGTTTATCAATTTTTGTTAATGACAAGACCTCGGTCGGTCTCGGAAGTATAGTTTTATCGTGGAGAAAATGAAACACCCTGATTTTTGGCAACTTGCAAGTAAACCACAGATTAAATACGAAAATGACAACACAATTATATTTTTTTACTGCAAAAGCACACTTCAAAAGGTTCTGTATGTATAGTATGACTTAAACGAAGTTCCAATGCGTGTTATAGTTTATGAGATATGTGCTTACAAATTACTCTCTTAAATGATAAAATTTGCAACCATTGTACCATTTATGAATTTCAAATGCTTGTACCGCGATATTTTGCCAAGATATCGGCAAAACCTTTACAGATTTAGTTAATTGGAATGTTCTTTGCAGATTGGAATCAAAAATGTTGAGATTGGGCCTCATGAAAATTAAGAGTTTTTGCCGCTCATAACACACTGTGCGGCGTACCGAAAATAGACAAGAAAAATACTTACGGCAAGCTGAATTTCAGAGCCTCTACACTCTAAATGATGACAATTCGTTCGCTTACTGCAACGATATAAAAACGTTGGTGATAAAAATGGGAATGAACTACATCGCTAGTGAGTGGAGATTATTTATTGATGGTTCTGTTTCAAGCCTGAAAGCTGTGTTGTTGCATGTGTAGAACCGAAACCCTTCCATGAAACATTGAAAGATAAAATGAAAAAATCCAATTCCACGAAAATAAATTGAAGATTTGTTGTCATCAACATTTTGCAAGGGATCATCGATAAGGGCGGCTTTCCAAAATTCTTTTGTTTTCTTTGCAATTGTGCGCTACATATCTTTATAAGACATGCGTTGACTTTCTCTTTGAAAATTAAAAATTTTTTTTGGATTCAGAAATAACGAGTATTGCGATATAACTCCACATGAAATAAAATAAAGGAAAATAACTCTAATATTATTTTTCAAGATTTTTTTTTGAAAACGGCCCGAATCGGACCAATTTGCGTGGCTCCGCCCATATATGTATGCCAAATTTTGATATTGAGTTTTTTGCACAATTTGTTATCGGAAAGGCTGTAATTTTGTGTATATGTGTCTGGTGTTTGTCTTCGTGATTGGTCCAAAAATGTTTGGGATTAGACCAATGGGCGTGGCCCCGCCCATATAAACCAAATTTTGAAATTGCCATATCTTGCACAATTTGTTAGCGAGAGTGCTGTAATTTTGTACATATCTATCAGGTGCTAGTCCACGTGATTGGTCCAACCAATTGGATAGGACCAATGGGCGTGGCCTCGCCCATATAAGCCAAAATTTGAAATTTAGATATATCCCGCAATTTTTTAGCGGGAGTGCTGTAATTTTGTGCATATGTATCTGGGGCAGTCTACGTGATTGATCCAAAAATGGGCGGGATCGGACCAATGGGCGTGGCCCCGCCCACATATGCTTAATTTTAAAATTTATATATATTCCACAATTTGTTAGCGAGAGTGCTGTAATTTTGTGCATATGTATCTGGTTGTAGTCTTCGTGATTGGTCCAAAGATGGGCGGGATAGGATCAATGGGGGTGGCCCTCCCATATAAACCAAATATTAAATTTGCACAGTTTGTTAGTGGGAGCAGTCAACTTGATTGTTAGCGAGAGTGCTGTAATTATGCGAATATTAATTTGATGACAGTTTACATCATTGATCCAAAAATGGGCGGGATCGGACAAAAAGGTGTGACCCCGCCCATATGAGCCATTTTTAAAAATTGATATATTTTGAACAATTAGTTTGGGGACTGCTGATATTTTATGTATTTGATGGGCAGTATTTGTGGACTGGTTCGGAAATATACTTCTGGCTACATGGTTGTCTCTCCGAACAGCCTAAAATTAGCAAGTCATCCATAAAGCCGCTTGGATGACCAACCGACGTAACTGACAATTTTTCAGAAATTGAGTTAAGGCCACCATTCGATTTGTCTAGTCAAAGTACAACGTGTGTATAAATTTTGTGCATATATATATTACCGTTTTCTCAAAAAACGGTAAATGATTTTAGACGTATCTGACACAATGCCAAAAAATATTTTCACCAAGAGACGTAAGTGCAATATGTCACTTAATATTTCGTTTTCCCGAAATGTTTGTTCATTATTGCAAAAAGTTATGGAGTACTTGCTGGACCCAGCCCACTCGTTGTCCATTTTTGGACCGATTGCGGTCGAAACGGGATCACGGTCCAGTCCCAATCATCAGATAACTTTTTTATTTTCGATTGAGAGATGGCTTTCCGTTTCTCTGCAATGTAATAACAATAACGCCTATTTTTTAATATACCATGTAAACTATAAAGTATTACACTTCTTAAAATGTCAAGTATTTATATGAACTGGAATCAAAGTCATCAGCCGTTAACTTTTTCTGTAAAATGATCCATTTGTTTGGGAGATGCCAAAAGAGAAGCCGCAACTTGGGTTATTTTTCTCAAGATGATTGCGATGAAGAAACTAATACTATATGTGGAATTGTGGAAGATTGTGGCGTGGGGGTGGTACTCGCATCCTTAGCCCTACTCTACCATATGTAACCCTTTTTGCCATATCGTACCATATTTGACCATTTTTGCACTGCGGTACCATATTTAACCCTTTTTGCCCCACTGTGCCATATTTAACACATTTTTGACCCACTGCACAAATTTAATTTTTTTCCCCCACTGTACAATATTTAGAACTTTTTGCCCCACTGTACCATATTAAACACAGTTTTTTCCAACTGCACAATATTTAATTTTTCCATCACTGTACCATACGTAACCTTAATCTTAACCATATTTAACCCATGTTGCCCCACAATATTAAACACATTTTTGTCCCACTGTGCCATATTTTACACATTTTTGTCCCACTGCACAAATTTAAAATATTTCCCCAACTGTACCATATTTAACCGTTTTTGCCCCACTGTGCCATATTTAACACATTTTTGACCCACTGCACAAATTTAAATTTTTCCCCCACTGTACCATATTTAGCACTTTTTGCCCCACTGTACCATATCCAACATTGTTTTGTCCCACTGCATAATATTTATCATTTTTGCCTAAAAAAACTCCTTGTGTCTAGTCTACGTTCCCTCAAGCCAAATTAGACGATTCAAGCTCTTGCCATTTGGACTTGGCTTTGGTGTCATATTTATCCCTTTTTGTCCCAAAGTGCGCGTAAATTTTTTAATTTCGAAAAATTGTGATTGATACCGAATCTTTGCCCTATGCGCTACCCTCACACGAAATGTTGCAATTCTAGCTCCAGCCGTTTGTATTTGGCTGTGATACCATATTTTTTTCTTTTTTGACCCATAGTGCGCCCAAAATTTCGAAAAACCCTTCCATATTGCACGTCTACATAGCAAAGACTACCATTCTACCAAATTTCATGACTCTAACTTAAGCCGTTTGGGCTGGGCGGTGATCAGTCGTAACTGACATTAAGTATAATTTTTTTTCCCACAAAATGACGTATCTGCATTGTTTATGAAAAACATGCATTATAATTAAATTTTTTTTTATTTTTTTGTTAATAATATTGAAAAAGATGGAGTTAAGTACACAATGAGAAAAGCAAACCGGAAATATAATAAATATTACGCCGTGGGGAAGAAGGAACATTGTCTCAAAAACAGAAAAACTGCTCTCCTGAACAATTTTGAAAATGTCAGTTACTGCAGTTGGTCATCCAAGCGACGATATATAAGAATGCTTGTTCCGGTTTTAATGCACTAAAGGCTGGTGTCATCATTCTTTGAAAGGACTTTGGTGCAATTTTTAGTCCATATGGTAATCTAGTAAATCTATAAGAATCATTGATTGTTGAAAAGGAAGTAAGATCCCTTGATTGTTCCTCCAATGGGATTTGGTGAAACCCCGACATTAAGTCAAGACAAGAAAAATACTTAACTCCGCCATGTTGGTCTAGAATGTCGTCTATCCTTGGATGTAGAAATTTGTCTGCTACTAATTTCTTGTTATTTGTCTGCAGTCAATGACCAGTCTCCATCTTTTCTCCTTACAATTCGGACGAGATTTCTTTGGTACTAACAAAAGTGGACTATTATATTCTGATTGTGATGGTTCTACAATATTGTCATCCACGAGTTTCATAACTTGTTTATCTATTTCATCCTTGTGTGCATGTGGTTTGCGATAGTTCTTAATGTACACCGGATTATTGTTGTTAACCCTTAAGTTTTTCTCATAAAAATTATTAGTTGTTACTGATTCTAAACCGAAAATATCACTATAATCGGAACATAATTTTGTTAAATCTCTGAAATTCTATTCTTTGGTATTTCGAGTATTTCAGATTCTCTTTGTTTATAATCAGTCTTGTTTCTGACTATATAGCTATCATTAACATTTTAAGTTATACTATTTTTAGGTTCCAGTGAAATTGTGCGCTCATTAGCGTTTAAGATTCGAATATATGCTTTATCGATTACTAAAGTAATCGCCACTAATACACCTGGACAGGGTCCTTGGTGTGGTACCAATAGTTCTTCACATTTGGTGGCAATCTTATCTCTTCCGACCTTGCTGGTAGAGCTATGTCGTCATTGCATGTATTCGATATTAGTATTTCAATCTGATGTGGAATGTTGTGGGGGCATAAGATGAGGTAATCTTGTTCTTGGTCAAAGTCCAATTCTATAATATATAATACAATTATATTTCCTCATGAAATCCATTCCAATGATGCCATCACAGGATATTAGTGGATTTTATTAATGGCATGTCTGCTCCGGTGTCCACTAGTAGTGTTATTAGAGAATTTGTCTGTTCAATATGGAGTTGTATGAATAAGCTAAGGCTATGTTTAATTTTATATATTTTACTGTTTATTGGTTTGATCTTGGGGGAGTGTTCGGTTTTTGAACCGTCATCGCCCGTGTTTGTCATTCTGATATTATTACCACGTCTATTTTGCCAATTTCGTCCTTGGCCTCGACGATTATTATTATTTCCTCTATAATTATTATTATTGTTTCTGTTATTGTCATTACCATTATTGTTATTGTAGTTGCCTCTGCCGCAATTTCTACCTCTACCATCGCGATAACCTCCGCGTGGTTTACCTCCAAAATACAGTACTGTGTTTTGTTGTCCATTCGGCTCCGTACAATTACTTACAAATTAATATATTACCTCCATGTTGCTGAATTGTCCTGCTTTCATGATAAGTTTGACCTTATCGATGGTGCAGTTCTTTGGAATAGCCTTGACAGCAACTTGGTTTGGGTATCTGGTTGCCAATTCACATGACAGACCGTCTGATATGTATGCACTTTCCAGTGCTTTTCTTAGGATTTATATCGCATTGCAATATTTATTGGCGGACTTATTGTTCTGTCTTATGTTCAGAAGTTTCGCAGTTATAAGATCCACTGACTTTTACTTTTGACTTAATCTTGTTTATAATACCTGAAATTGTCGATTCTGAATTTATTAAATATCAGGCGTTTCCTTTCTGCCTTCGAAGCTGTATTTAAAAATTCTATTGTTTCTGCGATATCGGTTGCTTACTGAGAGCCTCTGCCAATGTCTGATCCCAATATTCTGTTACAGACACAGTGTAAATCTCGAGGGATGATTTCGTATATGAAATGGTAGGGAATTTCGTCGTATAGGAAATGCTAGAAATCGGCTACCTAAAAGAATATATTTCGGGAAAAATTACGTACTATTTTCACCCAATTCACGGAATATGGAACGAAATTGAAGCAGAAAAGGATACGGATAAATGTAGAAATGGTAACCAAGATATTGCAGTACAAATATCTTACCACTAGAAATACCTTAGAATGATGTGTGAGTAAAGCAAAAATGCGTAATTTTCAAAGAGAGAATTCAACTTTATTCTTCGGATGTTGTAACGAGAGTAACTCAACATTTTAGTGTTCGTGGTTACAGGAGTGAGCCAGCATGACTTAATGTAACTATCGTTAACCTATTCAAGCCCGAGTAAAAAAAATTATATCTGGTCATATATAATTATATGACACCATATAATTTTATATAAAATTATACCAGAAAATTGGAGAATATAATTAAATATTATTTAATATGATTATATACTTCCATTGGAAAGTATGACATTTTTTAGCATAACTTCACTCAGACCGTTTTGTCATTTGAGCGCGAATCGTTTTGGTTACAGTGTGTTGAAAATTCACCTCCAAAACATGGAGATATGAATCCCAGTTTTGGCGGGAACTAAGGTTCCAAAGACAAGAGGGGAGTAGAAAGGTGGTTATATTATTCCCAATAAAGGATAAATGCGCGGGATTTTATTGAGAGTTGTAATCACCCATGTTTACTCCTTCCTTCCGCCCCCAAAATGAAAAGAGATTTTCTTTTAGAAAAGAGATTTTCTTACATTAGTTTTATTAGAGATCTGGTAGATGTGATGCTGGTGGGGGTCGACGAAAAAAGAGGACGAGGATGTATGCCGTTGCCCGCAGGCAACCTCGGGAAAGGCGGAAATTATTACATGGACTCTCATAGGTATCAGTGGTCCTACGTCTCGCAGTCTTTCGGGTCCCTCTTCCGGTTGAACACGACCGCATTTCATTTGTTCGCGAGTGATTCTCTCCATAGGTGGAATATGCAGCAGTGTATGGTGTTCGTTTCCGCAACGATTCATGCATCCTCGGAGGTACACTCATAGGTCCTGTGGGATTCAGCCAAACAATTTAGGCAATAACCGAGATGACGGGCGTCTCTCTTGCGCCTTCCCACATCCAGTGCCAAAAACCTCCGGCAGAACCGCAGAGAATGGAAACTCTGGCAGAGAAGACATTGGTGAATGTTTGGGTTGCGGGGAGCCCTGTGAGAATATATAAAAAAATAAAAAACAGCAATGTAAATTATGTGCATGTCCAGTGACCAAGTGCATTGGAAGCATTGACGGAAAGAGGAGAAAAGTGTGAGACGAGGAATATTTTTCAGGGTGCGAGTATATTAGGGAAAATGACACAAATTGGTGTACACAAGAGGTGTTAGAGAGTTTAAGTTCGGAACTTTGGCCCCCTATCTCATACAGGGGCGGAGCTACGGGCCCTAAAGTTGACCACCTCGGGTATACAAAATTTTCATCGGCTTCTACCTTTTGAATGGATACTCTGTGGATACTCCTAGACCAGACCTACAATAAACATTTTATAGCTTGAAGATATCTTGAATAGTTTCCGAGATATGTGGATTTTAAATTTGAATTTTTAATTTTTTCGCCGACTTTGCATTGGAGGTTAGCCAATATCTCATTCAAAAGTTTTGGGCGCGTGTTTCTTTATGGATTGCCAATAAAATGTACAATATCATGGAAAAAGAATCGATAAGATATGTCAAGAAAT
Organism: Eudasyphora cyanicolor; assembly: GCA_963930755.1. NCBI lineage: Eukaryota > Metazoa > Arthropoda > Insecta > Diptera > Muscidae > Eudasyphora > Eudasyphora cyanicolor. The sequence goes on from OZ005734.1 coordinate 136,483,107, forward strand.
AAGAAAGTTATGACCCTATAAAATCAAATTTTTGAAAAAATTTAATTAAATTTGTACTCATTTTAATTTTAGGGAAAAGGACACAAATTGGTGATTATATCGTTTGCAGTCCAAACTTCCGAGACGCGTATATTTCCATCTCGGCCCTTGAAAACATTCTTTACTCTTCCCAGTTGCCACTCACAAGGTGGTAGTTAATCACCTTTAAAACAAACTAATTTGTGTACTTGGAGGGTCTCTTTGGGGGCTTGCTATTGGTATCTCCGGTGTAGCTCCTTGAGGTATTCATTCTTCCATCAACTAGCAAACTGATGTTGCATTACTTTCAATTTCACCTAACGTTCTTTGTGATGTTAGAGAATCCGATGTGGCTTCTGACGCTGCTATCAGTGGCGCTCCACGTAGGAAGTGACATGGAGTCAAGGCGAGTAGTTCTGAAGGATCATCGAACATTGTGGATAAGGGGCTCGAATTCAATACGGCTTCAATCCTAGTAAATTGTGTGCTATCAGTGGCGCTTCACGTAGGAAGTGACCTGGAGTCAAGGCGAGTAGTTCTGAAGGATCTTCGGACATTGTGGATAAGGGGCGCGAATTCAATACGGCTTCAATCCTAGTTAATTGTGTTGTTAACTCCTTAAAAGTGTATTTGTGAGATTCCGAGACCTTTTTAGGGTGTATTTTGAAAGATTTCCTGCCTCCCATGTGTGGCGCATTTGGTGGGATAAACGACCATTCGAAGTTGTGTTTTGCATACTTTGCTGCTATTTCTTTGATATATGATTTAGTAATGTTTAAATTCGTTTCGAAGCTTCCGTTCTGCTCTACAAAGTTTACTAACTTATCAGACATTATTTTCTTCGGGAAACATCTACGCGCGATAAATCTAGTGAATGCAGCCAAGGAGGAATCGTAGGAGAGACTAGAGCAAAGTTCTAGATGAATAACCTTTGTGAAAAAGGACCTGCAAGGTCTAGACCCGTAAAGGTAAAGGGAAGAAAAAAGGTACATCGCTTTGGGGGTAGCGAGGCCATGATTTGTAACATTACTTTCTTTTTATAAATGACTCCCGTTTTACAGTGACGAATGCATTTCTTGATGGCCGATATTATCCTGGAGAGATAATACTCTTCGCGGACAGTACGCATCATCAAATTAATTTCGGCATGCATTATAAACGAGTGAATAAATTCAATATAGAGTTTTGTATATTGAGCTTTGGAAGGAAGTATCATGTGATGACGTTTGTTATACTTAATATTAGCGTTTGTTAATTATTAGCGTTAATTCGCATTACTCTCGATTACGGGATTTAAAGCATACAGTTCTTCTTGGCGACGCACAGTGGGCTGAAATGGAAAAAAAATTTACATAATTCTGCCATTTCAAAACCACTTATCGTATGGCGATGAAATTTTAGGTGTGTATACAAGAGGTGTTAGAGAGTTTAAGTTCGGAACTTTGGCCCCCTATCTCATACAGGGGCGGAGCTACGGGCCCTAAAGTTGACCACCTTGGGTATACAAAATTTTCATCGGCTTCTACCTTTTGAATGGAGTGCCCGATTTTTCTCTGTGGATACTCCTAGACCAGACCTACAATAAACATTTTATAGCTTGAAGATATCTTGAATAGTTTCCGAGATATGTGGATTTTAAATTTGAATTTTTTCGGCTACTTTGCATTGGAGTTTAGCCAACATCTCATTCAAAAGTTATATGGATTGCGAGTGCAACCCTACAATATGGCTTCGAGACTATAGTCTTAAGGATATACAAGCAGGATATAGCTCCCACTGCAGAAGGTGAGTCGTCCACCGTGGCACTTTCTGTAAGTGCGGAGGTAGCCACGCCTATTATTTCTGGTGACTCCAACTCTAACAGAAGATCTGTAACGTCCTACTCTGAGGACGAAAGCTCTACTTCTGACACAGAGGGGCTGAGGGGAGTCTCCGGACTCTTTGACGCATCTGGCGGGGACATGCTTCTCGACGATACGGACGAAGAGTTCGATAACACCCTTGTCGTGGTGGATGTTAATCTGTCAATTACCAATGATGGTAAGAATTCTACAGATTAACCTCCATCACGCTAAAGCAGCCTCAGCGGCTCTATTGCTGCGCCTGTCCACAGGCGCAGTAGACATCGTCCTGATACAGGAGCCCTACGTAGTGGGAGGAAGGGTGTGTGGTATTAGGACACCCAACTTTAAACTGCTTGTGGCCAACTGTGAAGGCACTCCAAGAACCTGCATTTTGGCCAGGAAAGATCTAAGTATCTTTCTCCTGACTAATTTAAGTGGTAAAGACCAAACAGCTGCTAGCCTGGAGATCGGTAATCGCATATATTGGGTGGTCTCCAGCTACTTGCCTTATGAATCTGTAGTACCGACTGCTCTATTCAGGGAAGTAGTAGAAGAAGCAACGTCTGACGAGCTCGAGCTGATTATTGGCGCAGACACGAGCGCTCATCATACTATCTGGGGTAGTACGGATATAAACAATAGGGGTGATTCGCTTCTTGACTTTATTCTAACTACCAATCTTAGTATTTGTAACATAGGTAATAAACCGACCTTCACAATTAAAGACAGACAAGAAGTACTCGACGTAACGTTTGCTACTGACCGGCTGTCAGACAAAATTATTGGGTGGAATGTACTGGACGACCACTCATTCTCAGATCACCATTATATTGAGTTCAAACTCGCGGAAAAAGCGCCTAAACCCGCCGTCCACAGAAATGTAAGGAAGACAAAGTGGCATCTGTATGAGAAGAATTTCAAGAAAGTCCTCAACTCTAAACTTCCGTACGAACCGAGTGACAAAGCCGGTCTGGATAATCTGGTCGATCATATCACCATATCATTCAATAGATCCCTTGAAGAAGCCTGTCCAAAAACAAGGTACAAGGGTAAAACTAAACCCCAATGGTGGACTTCTGAGCTAACGGCTATGAAAAAGACCTGCAACAAGCTATTCAATAAGGCTAAATCTACTGGGGTCGCTAATGATTGGGACGCCTATAAAGAGCAACTCAAGATCTATAAGAAGGAGCTTAGAAAGGCGCAAAGGCGCTCTTGGTATACCTTCTGTGGTGAAGTGGAAAAGGTCTCCGACGCCGCTAGGCTGAGGAAGATATTATCTGCTTCACCCTGTACAGTGGGATATTTAAAGGATGAGGCAAATAACTGGACCAAAAACAGCGAGCAGTCGCTCAATGTACTGCTCGACACACATTTCCCGGGGAACTCTGTAACAGAACCCGAGGATCAGCAGGACCAACAAGAGTGCGAGTGGACTGCGAGCGTCGCTAGCTTCTTGACTGAGAGATCCAGAATAAGCTGGGCTATTAACAGCTTTGAGCCCTTCAAGTCACCTGGACCAGATGGCATCATTCCAGCAGAAATGCAGAAAATGTTAAAGTACATTATCCCCTGGCTGGAGAAAATTTATGTAGGCTGTATCAGGCTTTCATACGTCCCGAATCGATGGAGGGATACCAAAGTGGTATTCATACCTAAAGCGGGAAAGATATCACACACTAGGCCAAAAGACTTCAGACCAATTAGCCTATCCTCGTTCCTATTGAAAGGTCTGGAAAGACTTTTAGATTATTTCATTAGGGAAAACCTGGATACAAAACTCCTGTCGGGGAACCAACATGCTTACAACAAGGGCAAGTCTACTGAATCAGCCCTGCACGAACTTGTGAGCACTATCGAATCGTCCCTGCATTTCAAGGAATTCACCATGGTGGCATTTCTTGACATAGAAGGGGCTTTTAACAACATTCACTCCGATGCGGTAATTGCGGCACTCTCACATCTAAAAGTTAACACTAGTTTGATTAGACTAATTCAAAGTCTGCTCACCAGAAGACGCATAACAGCATGTCTAGGGTCCACAACTCTAACAAGGTATGTAAACAGAGGGACCCCGCAAGGAGGAGTACTGTCTCCACTAATTTGGAACCTAGCGGTGAATGAAATCCTGCTAGATCTAGAACGTTGTGGCTGCCAGGTCGTGGCATATGCGGACGACGTGGCAATCGCAGTGAGTGGCAAATTCGTAAACGTCCTCAGAGACATCCTACAGGTGGCTCTGAACAAGTTGGCTAGATGGGCCAGAAGCAGCGGTTTGGGCGTTAACCCCAACAAGACAGAATTGGTTCTCTTTACTAGGATGAATAATGTCCCACATGTGGACCCGCCACCTCGGATAAATGGAACAGATCTAGTCTTTTCTGAAAGTGCAAAATTTTTAGGAATAATTCTAGATAGGAAAATGTTATTTAGACTTAACGTATTGGAACGTGTAAGGAAGGCCAACGTCGCCTTATATTCCTGCAAAAAGGCTGTAGGGTCGCGGTGGGGACTCTCTCCTAAAATCGTCCACTGGATATATATAGCAGTAGTTCGTCCAATACTGTTATACGGTATTGTGGTATGGTGGACGGCAACTGACAAACTAACCATTACCAACCTACTAACAAAGGTTCAGAGAACTGCCTGCCTGAGCATAAGCGGAGCCTTAAGGACTACAGCGACCGAGTCTCTACAAGCCCTACTCCATATACTGCCGATTAATATTGTGGCGAGAGAGGTTGCAACCAAAGCGGCAATAAGATTAAACTGCCTATCAATGTGGAGGTACAAGAACTATGGTCACATGAGAATATCAAAGTGTAGTGCTATGGTAACCGACCGAGTGGACTATATACCAACAGTGTACACCTTCGAGAGAAATTACATCACTATGATTCCCGCCAGAGATGAATGGGTCGGCAGAATACCAGGTAATATAAACCATCTCCACTTTTACACGGATGGTTCGAAGCTTGATGAAAAGGTTGGCTTCGGAGTACACTGTGAAGAACTTAGTCTGGATATAGCTCACAGACTACCAGATACCTGCAGTGTCTATCAAGCCGAAATAATGGCAATATGGGAAGTCGCCAAGTGGCTGAGTCGCAACATAGTAACCAACACTGGCGTTGTCATTTACTCGGACAGCCAGGCTGCCATCAATTCTCTGGAGGCAACATCCCTAAATTCACAAACAGCCCTCGACTGCCGCAGATCTCTTAACGAGATGGCTGAGCAGTTTAATATACACCTCATATGGGTGCCTGGGCATAGGGATATCCCGGGGAACTGCAAAGCCGATGAACTTGCTAGGAAAGGGACGACATTACAAATTCTCGAAGAATTTGCATATATTGGTGCGCCACTATCCACGTGCAAGCTTTGGCTTAGGCAAGAGGCAATCAGGCAGTCCAACGATAGATGGACAGAAATCGGCACCTGCAGGGTAGCTAGAAAAATCTGGCCAAGGTATGACCTGAGAGGCCCTAATGTCACCATCAACAGGACACTCACCAAGCCCTTCAATGAAGTGGCGAAGGAGAGTCTAGTGATGGCTGTTATAGACAGAAGTAGTGAGGATGGATCCATCCTCAAGGACAAATGGAGTCATGTACAATCAGCCATTATGGCTCATTACCTCGATGTCCGTAGAGAAATGCCGGGCAAACCACCAATCTGCAACGATGCAGGATGGCATCAGGGGAGAGTAAAGCTCTTATATTTCGGTGATGCCAGATCAGTAGACCTTTATAAGGCTGCTCTGAGTCGAGCGGGTGAGGTGTGGCCGGGTGCCCAGTTGGATGTTGTCGAAAAAAACAACATCCCTAGTCACCCTAGAGCCATCACCTGGGTTACAGAAGAGCCCTCCAACCCGGCTGACATCTTAGAAATAATAAAAGATTCCAATCCTGGTCTGCCGGCCCATAATTGGAGAATCAGCAAGGTTGGTGAGGCGGATGGTAAAAAGCGGCAGGTCAATCTTATCCTAAACGCTGAATCCACCTCCCATATACAAAGTGCGAGTGCAACCCTACAATATGGCTTCGAGACTATAATCTTGAAGATATACAAGCAGGATATAGCTCCCACTGCAGAAGGTGAGTCGTCCACCGTGGCACTTTCTGTAAGTGCGGAGGTAGCCACGCCTATTATTTCTGGTGACTCCAACTCTAACAGAAGATCTGTAACGTCCTACTCTGAGGACGAAAGCTCTACTTCTGACACAGAGGGGCTGAGGGGAGTCTCCGGACTCTTTGACGCATCTGGCGGGGACATGCTTCTCGACGATACGGACGAAGAGTTCGATAACACCCTTGTTGGGGTGGATGTTAATCTGTCAATTACCAATGATGGTAAGAATTCTACAGATTAACCTCCATCACGCTAAAGCAGCCTCAGCGGCTCTATTGCTGCGCCTGTCCACAGGCGCAGTAGACATCGTCCTGATACAGGAGCCCTACGTAGTGGGAGGAAGGGTGTGCGGTATTAGGACACCCAACTTTAAACTGCTTGTGGCCAACTGTGAAGGCACTCCAAGAACCTGCATTTTGGCCAGGAAAGATCTAAGTATCTTTCTCCTGACTAATTTAAGTGGTAAAGACCAAACAGCTGCTAGCCTGGAGATCGGTAATCGCATATATTGGGTGGTCTCCAGCTACTTGCCTTATGAATCTGTAGTACCGACTGCTCTATTCAGGGAAGTAGTAGAAGAAGCAACGTCTGACGAGCTCGAGCTGATTATTGGCGCAGACACGAACGCTCATCATACTATCTGGGGTAGTACGGATATAAACAATAGGGGTGATTCGCTTCTTGACTTTATTCTAACTACCAATCTTAGTATTTGTAACATAGGTAATAAACCGACCTTCACAATTAAAGACAGACAAGAGGTACTCGACGTAACGTTTGCTACTGACCGGCTGTCAGACAAAATTATTGGGTGGAATGTACTGGACGACCACTCATTCTCAGATCATCATTATATTGAGTTCAAACTCGCGGAAAAAGCGCCTAAACCCGCCGTCCACAGAAATGTAAGGAAGACAAAGTGGCATCTGTATGAGAAGAATTTCAAGAAAGTCCTCAACTCTAAACTTCCGTACGAACCGAATGACAAAGCCGGTTTGGATAATCTGGTCGATCATATCACCATATCATTCAATAGATCCCTTGAAGAAGCCTGTCCAAAAACAAGGTACAAGGGTAAAACTAAACCCCAATGGTGGACTTCTGAGCTAACGGCTATGAAAAAGACCTGCAACAAGCTATTTAATAAGGCTAAATCTACTGGGGTCGCTAATGATTGGGATGCCTATAAAGAGCAACTCAAGATCTATAAGAAGGAGCTTAGAAAGGCGCAAAGGCGCTCTTGGTATACCTTCTGTGGTGAAGTGGAAAAGGTCTCCGACGCCGCTAGGCTGAGGAAGATATTATCTGCTTCACCCTGTACAGTGGGATATTTACAGGATGAGGCAAATAACTGGACCAAAAACAGCGAGCAGTCGCTCAATGTACTGCTTGACACACATTTCCCGGGGAACTCTATAACAGAACCCGAGGATCAGCAGGACCAACAAGAGTGCGAGTGGACTGCGAGCGTCGCTAGCTTCTTGACTGAGAGATCCAGAATAAGCTGGGCTATTAACAGCTTTGAGCCCTTCAAGTCACCTGGACCAGATGGCATCACTCCAGCAGAAATGCAGAAAATGTTAAAGTACATTATCCCCTGGCTGGAGAAAATTTATGTAGGCTGTATCAGGCTTTCATACGTCCCGAATCGATGGAGGGATACCAAAGTGGTATTCATACCTAAAGCGGGAAAGATATCACACACTAGGCCAAAAGACTTCAGACCAATTAGCCTATCCTCGTTCTTATTGAAAGGTCTGGAAAGACTTTTAGATCATTTCATTAGGGAAAACCTGGTAACAAAACTCCTGTCGGGGAACCAACATGCTTACAACAAGGGCAAGTCTACTGAATCAGCCCTGCACGAACTTGTGAGCACTATCGAATCGTCCCTGCATTTCAAGGAATTCACCATGGTGGCATTTCTTGACATAGAAGGGGCTTTTAACAACATTCATTCCGATGCGGTAATTGCGGCACTCTCACATCTAAAAGTTAACACTAGTTTGATTAGACTAATTCAAAGTCTGCTCACCAGAAGACGCATAACAGCATGTCTAGGGTCCACAACTCTAACAAGGTATGTAAACAGAGGGACCCCGCAAGGAGGAGTATTGTCTCCACTAATTTGGAACCTAGCGGTGAATGAAATCCTGCTAGATCTAGAACGTTGTGGCTGCAAGGTCGTGGCATATGCGGACGACGTGGCAATCGCAGTGAGTGGCAAATTCGTAAACGTCCTCAGAGACATCCTACAGGTGGCTCTGAACAAGTTGGCTAGATGGGCCAGAAGCAGCGGTTTGGGCGTTAACCCCAACAAGACAGAATTGGTTCTCTTTACTAGGATGAATAATGTCCCACATGTGGACCCTCCACCTCGGATAAATGGAACAGATCTAGTCTTTTCTGAAAGTGCAAAATTTTTAGGAATAATTCTAGATAGGAAAATGTTATTTAGACTTAACGTATTGGAACGTGTAAGGAAGGCCAACGTCGCCTTATATTCCTGCAAAAAGGCTGTAGGGTCGCGGTGGGGACTCTCTCCTAAAATCGTCCACTGGATATATATAGCAGTAGTTCGTCCAATACTGTTATACGGTATTGTGGTATGGTGGACGGCAACTGACAAACTAACCATTACCAACCTACTAACAAAGGTTCAGAGGACTGCCTGCCTGAGCATAAGCGGAGCCTTAAGGACTACAGCGACCGAGTCTCTACAAGCCCTACTCCATATACTGCCGATTAATATTGTGGCGAGAGAAGTTGCAACCAAAGCGGCAATAAGATTAAACTGCCTATCAATGTGGAGGTACAAGAACTATGGTCACATGAGGATATCAAAGTGTAGTGCTATGGTAACCGACCGAGTGGACTATATACCAACAGTGTACACCTTCGAGAGAAATTACATCACTATGATTCCCGCCAGAGATGAATGGGTCGGCAGAATACCAGGTAATATAAACCATCTCCACTTTTACACGGATGGTTCGAAGCTTGATGAAAAGGTTGGCTTCGGAGTACACTGTGAAGAACTTAGTCTGGATATAGCTCACAGACTACCAGATACCTGCAGTGTCTATCAAGCCGAAATAATGGCAATATGGGAAGTCGCCAAGTGGCTGAGTCGCAACATAGTAACCAACAATGGCGTTGTCATTTACTCGGACAGCCAGGCTGCCATCAATTCTCTGGAGGCAACATCCCTAAATTCACAAACAGCCCTCGACTGCCGCAGATCTCTTAACGAGATGGCTGAGCAGTTTAATATACACCTCATATGGGTGCCTGGGCATAGGGATATCCCGGGGAACTGCAAAGCCGATGAACTTGCTAGGAAAGGGACGACATTACAAATTCTCGAAGAATTTGCATATATTGGTGCGCCACTATCCACGTGCAAGCTTTGGCTTAGGCAAGAGGCAATCAGGCAGTCCAACGATAGATGGACAGAAATCGTCCAGAAATCGGTAGCTAGACAAATCTGGCCAAGGTATGACCTGAGAAGGTCAAAATATCTCCTCGCACTAGAGAGGAAACGATTGTCTACGTTAGTACAGGTTCTGACGGGACACTGCTTGATCGGCGAACACGCCAAAAGATTGGGTATTGACTCCAATGACTTCTGCCGAAGCTGTGGAGATGAGGAAGAAGTGGAGAGCATTGAGCACTTGCTTTGCGACTGTCCCGCTTTGAGTAAACGACGACTGGATATACTGGGGTCGGCCTTTTTAGGCAGCCTAACAGATCTTTCCAGTACTGATATTCGTACTATCGATAAATTTATATATCAAACAGGTTGGTTTCGATGAGGGGCATTTCAGCCCGTGGTAACACTAGGGACCTAAACTGGTCTATGTGAGCTTGTAAAAAAATACGGCTGCCACCCTAACCTAAACCTAAAACCTAATGACCTGAGAAGGTCAAAATATCTCCTCGCACTAGAGAGGAAACGATTGTCTACGTTAGTACAGGTTCTGACGGGACACTGCTTGATCGGCGAACACGCCAAAAGATTGGGTATTGACTCCAATGACTTCTGCCGAAGCTGTGGAGATGAGGAAGAAGTGGAGAGCATTGAGCACTTGCTTTGCGACTGTCCCGCTTTGAGTAAACGACGACTGGATATACTGGGGTCGGCCTTTTTAGGCAGCCTAACAGATCTTTCCAGTACTGATATTCGTACTATCGATAAATTTATATATCAAACAGGTTGGTTTCGATGAGGGGCATTTCAGCCCGTGGTAACACTAGGGACCTAAACTGGTCTATGTGAGCTTGTAAAAAAATACGGCTGCCACCCTAACCTAAACCTAAACCTATATGGATTGCCAATAAAATTTACAATATCATGAAAAAAGAATCGATAAGATATGTCAAGAAATAAGAAAGTTATGACCCCATAAAATCAAATTTTTGGAAAAATTTAATTTTTGGAGATTTTTTGGCGAAAAAAAGTCCAATTCGTATTTAGGTCTTGTAGAAAAAGTTTGTTACACAAAGTATATCAAATTTGTACTCATTTTAAAGGAGACGTTTCACAGAAAATCCGAAGCCGAAGCTGTCAGAGAAAATCCGAAGCCAAAATTTCAATTGGTGTTCAACGAACATGCTCTGTGTCTGCATTTTAAGTGACACAAATGTACATAGCTTAGATTTGATCCACTTTCACGAAAGTGAGGCATATTTTTTAAACCTACTGTTATGTAAGTGATGCATATTTTTTAGCCTACTTTGTATTTAAGAAATCTCATAAAAGTACATGTGCAGCGCATGTGCTGTGTGTGTAGATAAGGAAACCAACGGGCGCTTGTGCGACTATGAGATGCATTAATATACGAGTAGATAAGGAAAACAAATAAAATGCTACACCTTATCACCATATGTTTAAGGGCGATATTTCCCTTCTCGTTCCCTCATAGTGATAAGATAGGCTAAGATTTATTAGGTTAAGATTTAGTTAAGTGAAAATTATATTTAATAAAGCTAGTACAATACGAATACTCAAACGAGGAGTATCTTACAAATACTCAACGAGTAGAGTATGAAATATTTACTCAACAGTAAAGGTCGTCTTTTATTCCTTTACAATTGGTGTGGTTGCCACCCTTCTCCGATTCGGACCTTTTTTTACATAAATTTCAAAAGTTTGATCGATTTTCTAAATTCGCAAAGCTAAATTGTAATTTTTTTTAAATTATTTGTATTAGGGTGTAACAAAATCGACTGCAAAGGGAATCCCGAGCGCGGCTTTTCATATCGTAGATATAGGACTAAAAGTAAAAATCCCATCTTTGGGTATTTTTGATGTATTTTTTGAGAAATGAGGGATTTTCCATTAGAAATTTCCACATTGTGCGTTTGATTATAATTTCTAATATCACAATATAGAACTTTAAAAAAAAATTCATCGAAATATATATATTTTTAAGAATTTTATGCCGTATACTATGCCGTATATTCTATATGCAAAATATTTTTTTAATTTTTCACTACCTTCTTGTACTTATTGGTTATTACATCAGTCAATATGCACTGATTTCTTGTAGATCAACTGTTTTTATCAGACAATAATAAAACTTAGTAAGAAGAACAATCATAAAATTGAGTAAGAAGGATAAAAGATGTCGGCCTTTATAATATGTTGGTGTGACTCTTGTTGCCTTAAATTTGTGTATACCAATTTTGTAAGCGAAAGACCCACTTCTTGAGAAAAATAATTTATTTTCTTATTTTATTTCTGTAATATATATTTTATTATTTTATTTCTGTAAAATAATCTCAATAATCCATGTCTAGGAGATAAAGCAAATCCTTGTATTCCTCAGGATTGTCACATGTCAAAGATCGGTAACATATCCATCTTTTTTTATTAAAAATAGAACAGGATCGGAAGATAGGAAAAGATTTACAAATATATTTTTATTTTGAAATTCTCTTGAACGTTTTCGTGAGAGAAATTGCTGAACATTTCATATTCTCCCTTTGGGGATAATTATATCTCCATGACGCAATACTTTATGTACTGTTGGGGTCATATCTTTCCATGGATACAGTTCTATTAGATGTTTCGAAATACCTACACAGAATTTTCCAAATTTTTCTGTATTCCTTTTGTTCTTGCTGTTGATTGCCATTAGAATTATGTTGATTTTTCTCAGTAATTCCATATCAATTCCTGTGATCTTAGATGTGATTTCATAATCCTTGAAGAAACGCCTTGCAGTGTTACCATTTTTTGTATTTCCATATCCCACTAGTGGTTTGTCGACATTTAATCTAGTCTCTTTCCAAAATTCCTCCTGAATTCTTTTCTTCTGGAACTCTCTCGATACTTTAATTCCTTTTTGTCCGGTAATTTGTTTGCATTCTCTTGATTACAATAACAATGCAAATCGTATGCTATGTGTAGGAAATGTTCTAAAAACCGTATGGGAACATGTAATGGGAAAATTTCAAATTTTAGAGCATATGTGTTAATTGTTGGGTTCTTCGATAAATCCGAAAATTCTTTTTTTTCCTCCACATTGTGTACATCTCCACGTAGATGATGTTCCCGTAACAGCATTGCAAACTTTCCTATCGGCCATAGTGAAATTTAGGATGAAGGAGATTGTAAAGCTGTAGTCCAATATTTTGATTGATATGGGTTCCAGCTCCTTAATTTCCTTCTCAATATAATCAACCAGGTTTTGTGTGTTGGTAGCCGACTCTTTTGTATACTCAGACCATATTGGTCTACAAAAGTTTTTTGATCCTGGACTCGAAATTATCATCAAAACTAGTTAAGGGACAATCCGTGTCTTCTCTCTTCTTAATCTGAGGGGAACTAATCAGTTTGTTGTTTCTCTTTTTCAACATTGCCTTAAAAGTATCCGTAACTTCTTCAGTAATCATTGCCGAAAGAATATTGGACAAACGTCTCTTCTTAGTTCTTGTAGATACATCTTCGTATGGTTTATGGGGTGGGCCAACAGATGAAGTACAAACTGTTGTTTTATGTTGTTCTCGAGCCAATCTGAATATTTGTCAAGAAATTTTTGAACGCGATTTTGCTGTTGTCCACTTTACATCAAATGTTTTAACAAATTTTTGTATTTTTGTGATTTCGCTTTTTAATACTTTAATTTTATAGGTTCCTTCGATAAATTCTACTATTCTACGGACTTTTTCCTCAAAAGTGTGAAATGGAATTTCACACGAAATAAAAAATAGTGACGCCATACTTGCAAAATTGGTAATGATATACATTCTCGAAGATGCTATATTTATATAAAAACAATAATATAACTGACATTTCTACCTGATACATGTAATATGGGAAATTACAAAAATCATATATGAATGAATATTATTACCTATATGAAAGAACATTACAACTAATATGTGTATAACTGTCAATGATTAATGAATTCCTAGAAATAGTGCCATAAAACAATATTTTCTGAAAGGTAAATCTTACTAAATTTTATTATTGTTTGATAAAAACATGTGATCTACAAGAAATCAGTGCATATTGACTGATATAATAACCAATAAGTACAAGAAGGTAGGGAAAAATTAAAAAAAAAAATATTTTGAATTTCACAGAAACGCAAATACGGCATAAAATTCTTAAAAATGTCTATATTTCGATGATTTTCTTTTAAAGTTCTTTATTTTGATATTAGAAATAATAATCAAAAGCAACATGTGGAAATTTCTAATGGAAAATCCCTCAATTCCCAAAAAATACATCAAAAATCCCCAAAAATGGGATTTTTACTTTTACTCATATATCTTTGGTATGAAAAGCCGCGCTCGGGATTCCCTTTACAGTCGATTTTGTTAAACCCTAATACAAATAAATTAAAAAAAAAATTTACAATTTAGCTTTGCGATTGGAGAAAATCGATCAAACTTTTATGTAAAATAAGGTTCAAATCGGAGAAGGGTGGCAACCACACCATTTAAAATATTGGCTTCGGATTTTCTCTAACAGATTCTGTGAAACGTCTCCTTTAAAATGAGTATAAATTTCGTATACTTTGTGTAACAAACTTTTTCTACAAGACCTAAATACGAAATGTGCTTTTTTCGCCAAAAAATCTGAAAAAATTACATTTTCGAGATCGTTGTTTTTGTTTTCTGTTAAACAGAAAAACAAACCTTCTTTAAAAAAGAAGAATAAGAAATGTGTGAAATGTATTAAGGGTGGTCATTGGTTGGTGGACGATATCGTTTCGGAAGCTACCAAGCAACCTCATCGGCACCTTGGACAAAATACCCTGTCAATAATTGGCACAATATGAGAGCAGCTCAATATGAAATAATTGAGAACTGACTTCAAAGTCCCATATCTCCAAAATATTGCAGACAGTATTTCTCAACCTTAATACATCCCCACACTTCTTGTTTGGTTTTTTTTGTGTGTCCCTGCGTGCCTTCCCCGCAAATTGCATGTCCATTTTTTTTCATTTTAGCCCACTGTGCGAGGTGACCAATAGTTATTAACATTTCATATGCTACTCGATTTGCCACGTATGTATGTTTTCCATGAAGAAGGGGTTTACCTAACCTTTACTTACCCAGCGGGGGATTACTATCTTCGAGATATTATGGAGATTATCCAAAAATTTCCACTTTAACAATGTATGAGGTTTCAAGTTCTCATCCCACTTTGTACCTTCCAAACACAATTGTTGCAACAAAATCGTAGCTTGAAGAATAATTGGTGAAATCCATCCTGCAGAGTCAAATAATTTCGAAACTGTCGAAAGAATTTGTCGTTTAGTGACTGAGAGTGGGATAATTTAAGGATCTTGTAAGAATATATTCCGCATAGCATTTCACTGAATTCCGAGGGTTTTTGTACCACTAGTTTCATAAAACTTAAGAAAGTCTGAAACCAAAATATTGTCTTTGGGAACCGATTCAAGAACATCCGAGAGGTTTGAGGTAATCTTTTTCAAAGGAAATCCAGCGGAATTTAACAGGACTATGGCTGTTTTGGTGTCATGAGCACCAGATAAAATGTCATCAACGTATGTTTTCGAAAAAATAATGTTTGACGCTCTGGGATAAATATCTTGAGAGTCACGAGCCAGTTGGATTAGAGTCCAAGATAAGGTGCACAATTAACGCCAAATGTTAAGGTTTTTAATGCATAGTCCTTGATATGGCTGGTTGGGGTAGGGCAAAACAGTATTCGCTGGTAGTTTATATCATCGTCTCCTTTAAAATGAGTATAAATTTCGTATACTTTGTGTAACAAACTTTTTCTACAAGACCTAAATACGAAATGTGCTTTTTTCGCCAAAAAATCTGAAAAAATTACATTTTCGAGATCGTTGTTTTTGTTTTCTGTTAAACAGAAAAACAAACCTTCTTTAAAAAAGAAGAATAAGAAATGTGTGAAATGTATTAAGGGTGGTCATTGGTTGGTGGACGATATCGTTTCGGAAGCTACCAAGCAACCTCATCGGCACCTTGGACAAAATACCCTGTCAATAATTGGCACAATATGAGAGCAGCTCAATATGAAATAATTGAGAACTGACTTCAAAGTCCCATATCTCCAAAATATTGCAGACAGTATTTCTCAACCTTAATACATCCCCACACTTCTTGTTTGGTTTTTTTTTGTGTGTCCCTGCGTGCCTTCCCCGCAAATTGCATGTCCATTTTTTTTCATGTTAGCCCACTGTGCGAGGTGACCAATAGTTATTAACATTTCATATGCTACTCGATTTGCCACGTATGTATGTTTTCCATGAAGAAGGGGTTTACCTAACCTTTACTTACCCAGCGGGGGATTACTATCTTCGAGATATTATGGAGATTATTCAAAAATTTCCACTTTAACAATGTATGAGGTTTCAAGTTCTCATCCCACTTTGTACCTTCCAAACACAATTGTTGCAACAAAATCGTAGCTTGAAGAATAATTGGTGAAATCCATCCTGCAGAGTCAAATAATTTCGAAACTGTCGAAAGAATTTGTCGTTTAGTGACTGAGAGTGGGATAATTTAAGGATCTTGTAAGAATATATTCCGCATAGCATTTCACTGAATTCCGAGGGTTTTTGTACCACTAGTTTCATAAAACTTAAGAAAGTCTGAAACCAAAATATTGTCTTTGGGAACCGATTCAAGAACATCCGAGAGGTTTGAGGTAATCTTTTTCAAAGGAAATCCAGCGGAATTTAACAGGACTATGGCTGTTTTGGTGTCATGAGCACCAGATAAAATGTCATCAACGTATGTTTTCGAAAAAATAATGTTTGACGCTCTGGGATAAATATCTTGAGAGTCACGAGCCAGTTGGATTAGAGTCCAAGATAAGGTGCACAATTAACGCCAAATGTTAAGGTTTTTAATGCATAGTCCTTGATATGGCTGGTTGGGGAAGGGCAAAACAGTATTCGCTGGTAGTTTATATCATCGTCTCCTTTAAAATGAGTATAAATTTCGTATACTTTGTGTAACAAACTTTTTCTACAAGACCTAAATACGAAATGTGCTTTTTTCGCCAAAAAATCTGAAAAAATTACATTTTCGAGATCGTTGTTTTTGTTTTCTGTTAAACAGAAAAACAAACCTTCTTTAAAAAAGAAGAATAAGAAATGTGTGAAATGTATTAAGGGTGGTCATTGGTTGGTGGACGATATCGTTTCGGAAGCTACCAAGCAACCTCATCGGCACCTTGGACAAAATACCCTGTCAATAATTGGCACAATATGAGAGCAGCTCAATATGAAATAATTGAGAACTGACTTCAAAGTCCCATATCTCCAAAATATTGCAGACAGTATTTCTCAACCTTAATACATCCCCACACTTCTTGTTTGGTTTTTTTTTGTGTGTCCCTGCGTGCCTTCCCCGCAAATTGCATGTCCATTTTTTTTCATTTTAGCCCACTGTGCGAGGTGACCAATAGTTATTAACATTTCATATGCTACTCGATTTGCCACGTATGTATGTTTTCCATGAAGAAGGGGTTTACCTAACCTTTACTTACCCAGCGGGGGATTACTATCTTCGAGATATTATGGAGATTATCCAAAAATTTCCACTTTAACAATGTATGAGGTTTCAAGTTCTCATCCCACTTTGTACCTTCCAAACACAATTGTTGCAACAAAATCGTAGCTTGAAGAATAATTGGTGAAATCCATCCTGCAGAGTCAAATAATTTCGAAACTGTCGAAAGAATTTGTCGTTTAGTGACTGAGAGTGGGATAATTTAAGGATCTTGTAAGAATATATTCCGCATAGCATTTCACTGAATTCCGAGGGTTTTTGTACCACTAGTTTCATAAAACTTAAGAAAGTCTGAAACCAAAATATTGTCTTTGGGAACCGATTCAAGAACATCCGAGAGGTTTGAGGTAATCTTTTTCAAAGGAAATCCAGCGGAATTTAACAGGACTATGGCTGTTTTGGTGTCATGAGCACCAGATAAAATGTCATCAACGTATGTTTTCGAAAAAATAATGTTTGACGCTCTGGGATAAATATCTTGAGAGTCACGAGCCAGTTGGATTAGAGTCCAAGATAAGGTGCACAATTAACGCCAAATGTTAAGGTTTTTAATGCATAGTCCTTGATATGGCTGGTTGGGGTAGGGCAAAACAGTATTCGCTGGTAGTTTATATCATCATCGTGAACTAATATTTGGCGGTACAAAACATATGTGAATGGACGCCATTTGAGAATTAACGTCATCAAATCTAACTGTAGTGTGGGGCCAACATGTAGAACGCCATTCAGAAAAGTGCCAGAGCTAGTTCGTTTGGAGGCATTAAACACTACTCGCACTTTTGTGCTTCAACTTTCGGGCTTTACTATGGCGTGGTGGGGTAAATATAATGACGAGTTAGAGTTCTTTGAGAAAAATTCTTGGGCTGCTGAGGGTGTCATATGCGAAAGGGCCAAGGTCTCCTGCAAGACATTATGATATGTTTCTGAAATACCAAATTTTCTCGTCAGAGATAGTTCCATTCTGATGTGTTGAACTAAAGCCTGAGACCAAGAGGGACCTAAGGGTGCTCCTGTGTATAATTGTCTTTGAAAGGGAGTTTCACAACATAACGACATTCAGAATTCTGAAATGTTGTCCTTTCCAAAAGATTTTCACAATATTAATCTTCTGCGGTCGCTGGAGGTTTTTTCGGAACATCTTCCTGCTCCCAAAACTGTCGTAGCTGTTGACTTATTACACAGAGCCAAAAATAACCGTATATAAGGTTAGCTTAACCATAAATAAACGTGATTTTGAGTCTACGTTATATGAGGTAACTTTGAACATTTTCTTGTTGACTGGTATTTAACAATAATAATATTTAATTTAACTATTCCATGGTTGAATTTGTTAACCATGAAAATTTTTAATATTATAATAATAATTGTTATTTTTACAATGCACTGTTTAATTTTTTAACCATGACAATTGTTAATATTAACATTTCATAGTTTCCTAATTTAATAATAAATGTTAAAAAAGGGTACACTTCTAAGAAGATCTTTTGACTTTTTACCTAAATTCTTTGGTTCAAAGGGCATAACCATTTACCGATGGGCTGATCCGATGGAAAAGTCTGCTCTGTGACTATAAGTTAAAAGCCTACGTTTCGGTGCTTGACCAATATGTAATCAGTCCCCGCTGCCGTCCACGTAAACTCCCTGAATCTTTCGATTATTAAGGGCCCAGGATGGTTAGTCTTTTAGTTTTGGGTACTGAGCATAGTCCGATCTTACGGCAAACTTATAGGAGAGAGGAGATTAATAATAAAGACAATCTGATAGAAAGCCGGTGACCCACCAAAATCATAATCGGAATAGATATAAAAATCAAGGATTGGGCGAGTCAAAGGAAGATTTCTTTGAAGGAAGTGCACCGAATTGTATTTAAAATTAAAAAAAAAAATTATGCATGCATACCACTTGTCCTGTCATTACTGCGCACAACTTACCAACAGTTTCATGGGCGGACTCCCAGCACGAGCAGCTACCGAAAAAAACACCTGAAAAGAAAAAGGTTAGAAAATATTAGTAGAACAGCCTGTTTCTGTAACTTAAAAATTTGCTTTCGTTCGCCTGCCAGACGACAAACAGCTGATTTGGGTTTCACTAACTACCATCACAACGAGAAGTCTCTCTTTGCTGTCATCTCGGCGAACACAAATGTCAGATTGAGTCACACTTTTTTATTTGTCGACTGATAGGAACAATGGCAAAATAAACATTATTAAAAGCAAAATATAAGTAGATATTAATATAAATATGGTAAAAACAATTAAATAATAATAAAAATGTGTACATATTTTAGCATAAAGAAGTCAATATTGGTTGCTCGCTAAGATGGAAAAAATTATCAGTGCACAATGAGAGAGACGTGAGAGAACGAAATGAGAGTCTTGGTGCAGCTCAGCTGACCACCCAGGGTTCCTTTTTTGGCCACCGCTAGTGTAAATAGTACAGAGATGTATTTGCTAAGGTCGACCATACAAAAATGTGTGCTTTTTTAGACCGGAAGTTGTGAAATTATTGATCGAACGATAGAACGTTAGATTGATCGAACGATAGAACATTAGAGAAACCAAATTCCTGACGAAAGTGAGTGACTTGTTATCGTTCGCATACACTTTCGTTAGAAATGCAGAAACAGGCCGTAAGCGTATAAAAAACATTTTTTTTTTTGGAATAGGCAAAACTTACTTAAAGTTAAGTCTGGACTCCCAGAACGAGCCGCCACCGAAATAGAAACAACTGAAAAGAAAAAAAAACATTAGAAACTATTCGTTTATATGTACAGGGTTGCCCATATTCGACGGACCCATGTTTTTTTAAAAAAAAATCAAAGAAAAAAATAAAAATTTGGCGGTTGGCAATCTTAATCATTTAATTTGTTCCAAGTAGATTTGTTTACATCAATTTTTGAATATGATATCTCTCAAATGGCCGCCTCTGGGGACCTCTCAACACTGGCTCGTACGGCAGCGATATTCTCGGCCGATCGCCTTGGTCGACTTTTATTTGGCCTCTTCGGATTAGAAAGAGCCTCACCAGTCGAAAATTTTTCGTATAAACGCTTAATGGTGTTCTTAGAAGGCGCACTTCTCACATTTTTTAAAATTTTAAAAGCACGTTGAGTTTTCACAATTGACTTCTTCTGTTGAATGTAAATTTCAACTATTTCAGAGCGCTCGCGTGGCGTGTATTGTTCCATGGTAAAAATCTGCTTGGACTGACGCTTCAAACGCGGTATGTCATTAAGCGATCTGACATCTCTGTCAAAAGTTATGGCGTTGCCAGATGGGTCCGTCGAATATGGGCAACCCTGTATGTAAATAGGTAGGTATTTAGATAGCACATCTAACATAATATGTATGTATGTTCATTTGACAGTGTCAACTTCGCACAACAAAAACAACTAACATATGTATGTACGGCGTAGCAGCCACAAGTGTGCAAACGAAAAGACAAGATGAACATATACCCATAAGCACATACCCACATGCACACATCACTTCTCTCCGTATGTTTACTTGCCACTGCATATACTTATGTACATACATTGTTGTTGGTTGTTTTTTTTCATACACCGTTAATGCGACAGCGTGTACATATTTTTTGCACATAACCGCGGAATTTCACAATATTAATGGCACAATCACAAAAAATAATAGTAATATTACTATTCGCCTTTACTATAATTACACAGGCACAAAACACTATTAACATTTTTAACAAACATATTTTATTAACATAACTTTTTAAATACACATACAGGGTGGCTGATATGTAATACAACAAAGTAAAGCGCTATATTTTTTTAATTTTTTTTCCAATTTTATTGTTCATAAGCAAAAAATGTCGGAAATAACATAAAATTTTAGAAACAGTTTAGATTTGTTCGAATTGGCCACCTTTGGCACGAATTATGGCCTTCAAACGGCCGACAAAGCCATCACACGCTGCACGAAAGTGGCTCTGCGGTATTTTGGCCCATTCCCGGCGAAGCGCCGTCTTGAGATGATCGATACTTTGGTATTTTTTAGTGCGAACCTTACTCTCTAAAATGCCCCAGGCGCAAAAGTCCATGGTCTGCGGCCGAAATGTTTGTCTGTCCAGGGCTTCAATACTGTCTTTAGGGCATTTTCCCGATAATATTCGGCATTTATTTTGACCCCATGGTCGATGAATACGAGCGTGGAGCGACCATCGGCCGTTAGGGCGGCCCACACCATTACCATCGGCGGCGCTTGAGTTCTGGTGGTCAATCGAAGGTGTAAATTTTCAGCTGACCTCTTTGGCAAGTAAACCCGATCATTTTGTTTGTTCACAAACTGCTCAATTTGGAATGGCTTCTCATTGGAGAAAACCTAATTCGGTAACTGGCCACTTTCGTGCAAGCGAAGCAACTCCTTGGCTCTTTCTAGTCTAACTTTTTTTGTGCATCGGTGAGCTCTTGCAGGTGAGCTCTGAAGGTGTAAATTTTCAGCTGACCTCTTTGGCAAGTAAACCCGATCATTTTGTTTGTTCACAAACTGCTCAATTTGGAATGGCTTCTCGTTGGAGAAAACCTAATTCGGTAACTGGCCACTTTCGTGCAAGCGAAGCAACTCCTTGGCTCTTTCTAGTCTAACTTTTTTTGTGCATCGGTGAGCTCTTGCACTTTTTGGAACTTCAATGGCTTTAGTCCAAGCTCATTTTTTAATATGTGTTGTATCCGTTCTCGATATGTTCAGCTCACGAGCAATTTTTCTACCACTGCGGCGTGGATTTCGATCAAATCTGGCCTTCACTTTTCGGATCATTTCTGGTGTTGTTACCGTTTTTTTTCGTCCACTTTTTGGACGCGATGCAACACTGTCAGTATCACGGTAACGAGCAATGGTACGAGAAACAAACGATTTATTCACATTTAAATGCTGGAGGGCTCTAACGATAGCCACTTGTGTTTTTCCACCCAAATATAAAGCAATCACACTATCACGCTTGAATTCCACCACGAATACCTTTTTTCTGAATGCAATAGATCAAAATGCTTTTGTAAGCTTGTAAAAAATAAAATGAACTGTCACAGAAATAAATCTGTCAGCTAGCGGTTTAGAAATTATAGCAACCTGAAGTTGGTTGCGATACATATCAGCCACCCTGTATGTTCATACGTAATTACTTATGAATGTAGTTTTTTAAAAAATGTTTTATTACTTACCTGTATACCAATAGCTTCCGACACCAGCACTAGTCCCATCGACTATTCAACGCCACTGAACTCCCGCACTGCATCAAGCACCGAATCTAGCATTTGGTGGTGTTTTGAATGAGCAAGATAAATTCTATTATGACGACAGTCGCATTCGTTTCAACTTCATGTACATTTGACCTTATATAAGGTTACTTTGTCTTCGTAATCAAACATTTACCATGAAAAATTTAACCAGACACATGGTTAAAAAAATCAACAGTAGTTTCTGATGAAATTTCTTTGAGACGAAGGTCTTCTCTGATCCTTGGTCTAAAAATGCTCGCGCCCTGAATATATCACCCCTGTGTTTAAATATAACAATTGCAGTTGCTAAGAGGGTGTTCTCGGATGCGACCGCATTTTCATTGGAGAAAAATTTAATGTTCAGGTTTGGCTTGATGAGGCACCAACTAATATAGAAAAATGAGATGCTTTGGAAAGTTTTGACAGTGGTAAAAAGGTTCGAGAGAAAACCCCACCGCTATTGCAACGCTCGTGGTACCTTTTCGTTATAAGTAGAATATTAATTTTAATAGACTAAATGGGATGCAGTACTTCTAATCTGATGCAACTTCTTATCTGTTCATTAAACTAAATTTAATGCGTAAGTTTGTTTCGGAATATAAGACACACGCGCACTATGAACATGGATCAATTCAACAAATTTGAATTCTGTTCAAATGCAGAAGAATATTTATACGAGTTGAGAAATAACCTAAAGAAGCACTCTCAAGAGCAGATATGACTTCAGTAAGTATTAGTTGAGGGACATACCGATGTCCAAATCAAAAGAGTTGATATGCTAGAGTAAATTGTGGACCAAACTAAAGTTGGAATTTCAAGAGCTGAAATCAAATGCAGATATGCGAGAGTAAATTGAGACATAAGATAAAGTTTAAATCTCAAGAGATGAAAATGCAGAGATGAGAGTGTAAATTCAGGACCCAAACTGAAGACACAATCTTAAGAGATGAGATTAATTCAATAAGTAACACTTGAGACGACACACGTATTACAAAGATCAAGGAATCAGACAAATTTAGAAATATCAACTGAGAGACAAACTGAAGTTTAACTGAAGGGGCGTGGCAGTAGCGTCCATTTTCGGGGCTATAGACACTATAAAAGCATTACACTGTAGAAAATTTCAAGTATTTTTATACACTGGTATTAATGTTTTAAGCTGTTAACTTTTGGTGCAAAATGTTACCTTTGGTGCAAAATGTTACCCATTTTTCACTGGATTGTAGGCACTATAAAAGCATTACACTGTACAAAATTTCAAGTATTTTATACACTGGTATTAATGTTATAAGCTGTTAACTTTTGCTGCAAAATGGTGCATTTGTGTGGGAGGTACCAAAAGGGGCGTAGCAACGTGGCCCATTTTTCTCGAGTTGATAGCGACTAATAAACTAATGCTATGTGTGGAATTTCAGAAGATTCGAATAAGTAGTTATTAAAGATTCAATATTTTACAACATTTTAACACTTTGTGGGGGAGTTACTAGAAGGAGTGGACCAATATGGCCCATCTTCGAACTTAGCCGGAGATAGAAAAAAATATTACCACGTACCAAATTTGAAGTCAATCGATTACTCCTTTCGAGAGTTATCGTGTGCACCAGCCAGCAGACAGATAGACAGACAGACGGACGGATATTGCTCATTCGTCTTAAAATGACCCAAAACGATCACTCCTTCGATGTGTTACACTTTTTTTCGTAGCAAATGATATATACCCTCGTCACACTAAAGTGAGGGTATAAAAATGGGACTTAAAAGATTATTTGCAGCAGTGAATTAATTTTGAGATAATTGTTTTAATTTAAGCATAGATTTAAGATAATTTTTCTTTGATTTCCATCCAATTGCTACTTGCTGCCCTTCGTCTTTCGTATCAAACCAAATGTTCACTGGTGTATAAGTGATTTATTGATGAAACAATGTTGACCTTATGCTGTGAAGTAAAACGTATGGCAAACTATATGTATGTTGCATTTGTTCTCCGAAGTTGGTATGGTAATCAAAAACGACTGGATTGTTGACGAACGTTCATTGCTAGATCTTGTGATGTGATATGGTGGTGTAATAGGATCATCGATATGACTGTTAGTGTACTCTTGAATTAATGTACTTTGAGAATGTGTTTTTCATTGTCGAGTACACATCGCATTGTGTTTGTCATTATTACATACACATTTTAAATTTCAAAACGAAAATTTTTTGGGATTTAAATTTGGAACTTAAACGTGCCTGTTCGAGAGAAATTATAAAAATGATTTCATTTTTCTGTGATTTAATTCTGGGAAATCCGTAATAATTGGCATTAGTGCTTTATAAGAGGACAGGGACAAGATCCATAATATCGTATCGAAGTTTCCCATCTTGTGCTGCTCCTGTCAAAGATCCTGGAAGAGTGTTCCGAAACGGGACCTTGTGCAATTTTTTTTCTTTGGGAACAGAGGCGTAGCTGTCCACAGAACATCATAAATGTTCTTCGAGGACAGATGTCGAATTTCAACTCAAATATTTATCATCTACGAGATTTTGGAGGTCGGATTTAGATATTCTCCGATTTTGGCATCTCCAGTTTTTGGACTGTAAACGCATAAGAACACGTTTATTGGGTGGTTCTTGTGATCAATGTCGAAGGGTTCTCTATTTGAAGAGACACCCATTACATAAGTTTTGATTCTTTGCTAATCTGCAAGTCATTGATACTTCAACGGAGGTCTAAGGAACAAATTGTGATATTCACCGGGGGCTCCTGGAAAAGAAAAACAATGAATAATTGAGCTCCAAACTCTGCTGAATGCAACCTATCTACCGGATTTAGAAAAATAACCACATACGGATTTTGACAACAGCATGCAATATAAAATCTGATATGCACTCGGCTGAAAAACTTTAATATTAAATTTATACCTTACAGTAAGAATACAACTACGTAACACTTTATAACTTAAGCATTCATCGGAGCTATACTAGGTTAGGTTACCTTGAAGAGAGGAGACGTTTAAACGTCTCATGTCCATGGACATACACTTAAGCCAGTGGTTCGGCCTGTTGTGTGCTCCTTATTTATGATCTTTTTATACCTCACGAGTTACAGAAAATCGATACTAGAAACGAATTTTCTCAGTATCTTCCAGTCATATTCTCTGAGATCAGTCAAGTCTGGTAATATGTCGGACCCGAAATGTTGGGATCTTGCATGTGTGAAAGCCGGGCAGTGACACAGAAAATGTTCCATTGTTTCGATGTTTTCCCTGCATGACCTGCATTCGTCGTTTCCTGCTAGTCCTAAGCGATGAAGATGTGCTAGTAGGCTTGAGTGTCCCGTTAGAACACTCATCATCTTACTAATATTGATCTTGTTCAGTTTCAGAAGACTTCTTGTTTTCTTTTCAATTGGGTTACCCCATAGTAACTTCGCAGTTGCTCCTACTGTTGCGCTATTCCACACAGTTTTGCGAGCCATCACTGCCCAGTGCTTCAACTAATTTTTCGTGGCTTCGAAAGGTTTCCAATTTTCCAAGTTTATTACTTCTGGTTCATCAATAAAAAGTCCCAGACCCGTCCTTCCTCCTCGCTTGGACCGATCCGTGTAGCAGCTGGTTCCCACTGGCACATGGGCCAAAGTACCATTTTCCCAGGAGCGTCTGTCTGGCACAAACGTATCACAGGTAGCTGTAAGCCGCACTTCAGGAATGCGGTCGGAGATTTCTGGCGTTTGAATGTGACCAACTAGAGATTCTAAAATCTTCTGATAGTACGACTTGTGGTCTCGATTTATCCATTCACCCATTACTTGTAGACGTCTTGCTGTGAGGGCTGCCTCATACGTTATACGGATGTCTATTGGTTGGATGTGCAGTAGGCCGGGTCGATTTGTGGGGAGGCAAAAAAAGTCGCCATTGCTCAGTGAAAATCGTATTCTAGGGATCAAAATAAGAAACTTTGCCGCAGGAACCATACCTCTAAAACGAATTCTGATGTCCCGGAATTTGGGTCGAACTTTTGGGTAGGGGCAAATTTCCAACTTTGACCCATTTAGAGTGTCCAAATGTATGACCGACCCCCACTAACTTTGGAGGCCCGACCCACCCATGCCAGTGGCACACCCCCTGGAACCCCCTGGGGGTTCCATACATTTGGACTCGATTGGAGCACTCTAAATGGGTCAAAGTGGGATTTTTTCCAGGACATCAGAATTCGTTTTAGAGTTATGGTTCCTTCGGCAAAGTTTCTTATTTTGATCCCTAGAATACGATTTTCCCTTAGCAATGGGCGATTTTTAAATCGACCCGCCCTAATGTGCAGTATATTCTCCAAAGCTTTTGTTGGTGCAGTTCTAAATGCCCCGCTTATGCCTAGACAGCACATACGTTGAAATTTTTGCAACGGTATTACGATGAACTTCTTGTCCATTGATGTCCACCACACTACACATGCGTAGGTGATTATTGGTCTAATCACGCTCATGTAAAGCCAGTGAGTCATATTTGGACGTAGTCCCCATTTTAAACCTATAGCTCTGCTGCACAACGACCAACATCTGCGGGCCTTTGTAACTCTTTCTTCAAGATGATCTTTCCAGTACAGTTTCTGATCCAAGATTACTCCCAAGTATTTCACCTTTTTAGTTATAGCAATTGCCTTATTCAAGAATCGAGGCCGGTAAAACGAGTGATCTTCGTTTTCCTTGTAAATAGACATACAGGGTCAATCAACAGGGACGCTACAAAAGTAGACCGACAGGGACAGCAAACGACGCCATATTTTTTGCCGCTCTTTTGACATTTCTCTTCAGTAAGGTTTGCAATTTCATGATGGAAAGCGTCGTATGTTCGTGAATTGGGCTGAGCAACAGCTTGAAAATGATTCGGATTTTCATCGAAAAATCATCTTTCAGCGATGAGGCTCATTTCTGGCTGAATGGCATCGTCAATAAACAAAATATGCGTTATTGGTCAGACAGCAATCCACACGTACTCCATGAGTCATCATTGCATCTCGAAAAAATTACGGTTTGGTGCGGCTTATGGACCGGCGGCGTCATTGGGCCGTACTTCTTCCGTGATGATCAAGACCGGCACGTTACTGTGAATGGGAATCGCTACCGTTCAATGATAACCGAATATTTTTGGCAACTATTAGATGATATGGACTTGGAGGACATGTGGTTCCAACAGGACGGCGCCACAAGCCACATAGCGAATGCCACAATCAATTTATTGGAAACCAAGTTTGGAGAACGTGTTATCTCACCGGTCGCCTCGGTCGTGCGATTTGACGCCGTTAGACAATTTCCTGTGGGGCTACGTTAAGTCTATGGTCTATGCCAACAAGCCAGCGACTATTGATGAACTTCGTACGAATATCGAACGTGAAATTGCAGCAGTATCGGCCGATTTATGCTTGAAAACCGTCGAAAATTGGGTTCAGCGTCTGGAATTCTGCAAGCGTGCCCGTGGTGGCCATGCAAAAGATATCGAGTTCCATACATAATGTCATCGAACGTACTTTCACAGGAATAAAGAATTTCATTGATATCCAAAACCATTTTTGTTTTATTTAAAAAAAACTTTTGTAGCGCTCTTATTTCCACTAATCTTCCTTTGACATAGGCGTGTTGTTTGAATTTTAGCTTGTCATCCGCTATTTTACTTTTGACCATGTTATCAATTATTCGCTCCATTGTTTTTAACAGGAAAGAAATTAGAGTAATGGGTCGATAAGCCTTTGGGGTCGTATAACTCGCCTTGGGGGTATACGAATGGGTTAGGCATGCAGTTAACACTCCAGTCAGATGAGTTGATACCAGATCCACCTCATTCTGCAGAAGTGCTGGAAATATTCCATCCGGTCCCGCAGCCTTAAAGGGAGAGAAACTTTTTATCGCGTCTTTAACCATATCATCTGTTATATCCGTAATAGGTACTTGATGCAATACATTTTCATTCTGTAACTGTTCCTCTGTTAGTCCAGCATTGCCAGTCGGAAAATGAGTTTTCATCAAGAGCCTTACGGTATCCTCTATAGTTTACATCCTTTACCCGTTTCATCCACCAGTGTTTCGGCTTGGACATGAGTTTTTGAGAGAAACTTTTTCATTTTAGACATGCTGTTAACGCTGTCTACCTGTTCACAGAAAAGCCTCCAGGAGTTACGTTTCGCCGATCTAATGATTTTATTGTATTCTTTGAGTCTTCTGTGTTAGTCCTCCTAATATACTGATTGTTTTTTACGTCGAGCTCTGTTGTAAAGACTGCGGACATCTTTGCCAATCGAGCGAATTTGTCCTGTCATCCAGGGTTTCTCATAGGCAGATTTCCTTTCTCGAAGTGGGCAACTATCTTCGAATGATTTTACAGGAGCCTCGGTAATCTTCTTCACATTGATATCAATTCTTCACATTGATATCAATGTCTTCTGCACATAGATAATCGCGTGTAGGCTGCCCCAATCGATTTCTAAGTAGATTTCCGAAATTAGTCCAGTCGGTTTTAACGGAAAATTATTGAGTTTGGCGGTGGCCGTGCTATTTTAAACCTTATATAACGGTGGTCTGAATAGGAGTGTTTATGCGAAACCCTCCACTCATGTATCTCATCAATAAGATTTTCCGAACATATCGTTATATTTAATACTTCTTCACCACTTTTGTTAACAAAGGTTGCAGTGTTTCCTATGTTAAGAATTATGAGGTCATTTGTATTCAAAAATTCGATAAGGGCGTGGCCCCTTTTATTGGTGCTGGTACTACCCCAAGTGATATTATGGGAGTTGGCGTCACACCCAGCTAATAACTCATTACTTGTGTGTTTCGATTCCCTCACCAGACGTTGTAATTCCGACTTTGAGCTATACTAAAAATCGAATTCTTTCTAAGTTGAAGGTTAAAGGGTACCACATCCTAACAGCGTTCGTCAACTGGCCAGATGACACCGCAGGAATAAATTGGTGAGTCTTAATAATCGAATTTTTGTATCAGCTCCTAACAATACATTTACATACAGTTTATAATAGTCAATTTACACTATGTTACACTTCATTTTAATTCAACAATAGTTATGGTAAATCTTAATTAGATTATAATTTTATAACTAATATACCATATCTACATCCATTAAAGATCTAATCGATCTATCACTTCCAATTACAAGCTTTACGGTTATATCTATAACATTGTCTAATTTGTTCAGATCTACAATAGTTATGGTAAATCTTAATTAGATTATAATTTTATAACTAATATACCATATCTACTTCCATTAAACATCTAATCGATCTATCACTTCCAATTTCAAGCTTTACGGTTATATCTATAACATTGTCTAATTTGTTCAGATCTAGTTGTTCATAATGAAATCTTTTTGTTGTTGTATTACATTTTTCTAATTTTGTCTAGAATTTAAACTGTTATAAAGATATTTTAATTTTGGTTATTTATTTAAGATGAAGGACACTTTAGTTTGAAGGGCTGATTGCCGATTTAGGCCAATCAGTACGGTAGGGTGGGTCATGGAACATATAGCGGCAGGTTGACATCTTTAGTCGCCATCACCAGCTAATGTCAATAATTTCCTTACTTTTTCTCTCTCTCTCTTATCATGTTATTCCTTATTTCCTATTCTATTTTCCTTCTATAAAGAGCTACCTTAAACTTTCTTTATGCAAACGTACCCGTTTCTATTTCCATTGGGGGAAGAACTGCCCCATTACTGAGCACGGCCGGGGCCAGAAGGTAGCCAGCCCCAACGGAATTAGAGTCAGATAATTAAATGGTGCCCAACGTGGGGCCTCAGCAAGGATACTACCTGCCATTGTCCATGATGGGATAATGTTACCAGGCTGAGGCTACACAATTTTTTTTTCTTTTTCCTGTTCTTTGGAATAAATTCTGGAATTATCGATTTTTTGTCGTTATCGATGAGCGATACCATAATAGTTCAAGGAATTCTACTTTCAATATAGAGAGTCAATTCCGTTGAGACTTTTGGTATGGATTACTTCGTTTCCATACTCACGGCAATTACACTCTATGGGCCTTATTCATAAAAAGTTAAAGAAGGTTTGAGGAACGCTTTAGCAGTCTTAAAGCTTTCTTGAAACCTTCATTAAATTTTTATGAATAAGGGCCTATATCTCTATTCCTATATTCTTTATATTTCTTTATTTCGCGCACTATTATTCATATGGGGGAGGAATTGTGCAATTGGTTTAATATCGGTTTCATACACTCCAATGTATAATAGTGGTTGGTAGAATGATCAGATGCTATGGGGGAGACTTTTAGTACTGGATAATTCTCGGTATTATACTCTCTACGGATGGTATCTGTGATTTCTGGACGTTAGTTTGGTTAATAGTTCTCCTTTATCAAGTTTATTCCTTCATTGAGTAGTAATGTTTTATCGTTGGCAATTTTACGAGTTTCTACACTGTTTTTTTTTTTGTATTACATTGTAAACTTTGTTTTGTAATATCGTTAAATTTTTGAGTTGAAGCGACATGCCTGTCACAATGAGCACGGATGATTTGACTCTGTCCGCAGGCCAGGGACACTGTAGTGTTGCATTGGAGGACCAGACAATTGGCGACAGAGTTAGGGCATGTGCACTTGCGACAGCGGGGCGAAGAAGGACTGCGAGTTTGACTGAAAATGTTTTGGATGGGGATATAGATCCGGAGGTACGGTTGAGTGAAGGACGGGTAAGACAGATAGTTTCGTCTTCCGAGGATGCAATGTGAAATGATATTTCACCTATGATTTCGACTGAATTAGGAAATGCCATGAGGAGCATGCATATAGGTTCAGACTCGACGGCAATAGGGACTACACCTCCTAGAGTACCCGCACTTACTACTCAGGCGACGGTCTTATGACTTCTCGGGATAGCTCGGAGAGATTTATGAATATAATACGGAATTGGCGTTTAAACGTTTCTGGTGGTAAAGATCATATCGCTGTAGAGGAATTCATATACAGGGTTAATATAATGACGTCTAATACGCTGAGAGGCGATTGGAATTAATTGTGTAAACACGTTCATATGCTGTTTGATGGGAATGCATTGGAATGGTTTTGGCGGTACCATAGGCGCAATGAGGAGGCTATATGGTCGGAATTGTGCGACTCCCTGAAGAAACAATACAGAGACTTCTATAACGATTATCATATCAAGGATGACATAAGACGTCGTCGGCAAAGACCTAATGAGTCCTTCGATGAATTTTGTGAATCAGTTATGCTTTTGTCAGATAAACTGCGGACCCCTTTGTCAGATGAGAACTTGTCCCGGGGAACTCTGTAACAGAACCCGAGGATCAGCAGGACCAACAAGAGTGCGAGTGGACTGCGAGCGTCGCTAGCTTCTTGACTGAGAGATCCAGAATAAGGTGGGTTATTAATAGCTTTGAGCCCTTCAAGTCACCTGGACCAGATGGCATCACTCCAGCAGAAATGCAGAAAATGTTTAAGTACATTATCCCCTGGCTGGAGAAAATTTATGTAGGCTGTATCAGGCTTTCATACGTCCCGAATCGATGGAGGGATACCAAAGTGGTATTCATACCTAAAGCGGGAAAGATATCACACACTAGGTCAAAAGACTTCAGACCAATTAGCCTATCCTCCTTCCTATTGAAAAGTCTGGAAAGACTTTTAGATCATTTCATTAGGGAAAACCTGGATACAAAACTACTGTCGGGGAATCAACATGCTTACAATAAGGGCAAGTCTACGGAATCAGCCCTGCACGAACTTGTGAGCACTATCGAATATTCCCTGCATTTCAAGGAATTCACCATTGTGGCATTTCTTGACATAGAAGGGGCTTTTAACAACATTCACTCAGATGCGGTAATTGCGGCACTCTCATATCTAAAAGTTAACACTAGTTTGATTAGACTAAATCAAAGTCTGCTCACCAGAAGACGCATAACAGCATGTCTAGGGTCCACAACTCTAACAAGGTTTGTAAACAGAAGGACCCCGCAAGGAGGAGTACTGTCTCCACTAATTTGGAGACAGTACTCCTGCGGTGAATGAAATCCTGCTAGATCTAGAACGTTGTGGCTTCAAGGTCGTGCCATATGCGGACGACGCACAGTGGAATATTTTCACACAAGACGCGGCAAAAATTAGAAGGAATTGAGCTAGAGTTTTGAAATTTACATATCACTCATTCCGCCTAATTAGCGAAAAACCAATTTTTTGTTTAAATCCGCCCATAACCTAAAATTAAAAATCGTTGTATTTTTCTCAATTTAGCATTTATATTATTACAAATTGCTTGTAGAGATTGTATTTGAGTCCTCAATTATATAAAAATTACAAGTGCCACGCCCAACGCCCATATATCAATTTAAATTTTATACGATGTTGGAAATTACAGGACATTTTTTTATAAAACGCTTTGTATCTTTTGTTCGATGTAAATCAGTACATAGAACAAAGTAAATAACTAAAGCGCAATACATTAGCTCAACATTTGCAAAAAAATCATGATGAAATAGTTTGATGTTTTTTGTTAATTAATCAATCATTCCAACTATCTAGAAAAAATCATCATTGATTTAGCAATGTGTTCATTAATAATACGTAATTTTTAAAGCATACTTTTAGGAATATGTTGAAAGGACACACAAACAATGAGGCATGTATATATAGTAGATCAGCAAACAAATGTTCGCTTATATGAATATTTACCTTGTTCATGTCGGTTGCCGTTTAATTCCGACTGGACATACGACATACTGGGTGTAATGTTCAAAAGCGATTTCATATTTTTCTTTTCATCAATTATTATTATTTTACGCAACAGTGTTGTTGTGAACTCTTGAGCATGGACAGTACCAAAGATGGAAACAATATAAAATAATTATAGGTGGTCAAACAAGACAATGGGAGCCATTACTAAACTAGCTTACAGTCGGGCGGGGGGTTCGAGTCTTCCTGAACACCAAAATGGTACTTTCCTGAACATAAATACTACTACCATGATCTTGAAGGCATTATTTTTCATAAAGATCCCAAAATCGTTTCCCCTTTTTCTACCCCTACATGACCTCTGCAAGATGCAAGATGGAAACCTACTCGATCATTTCAGTATCATACGCAGATACAAATGTATCCAAATGATACAATAAATACCTATACGAGTACATTTGCTCTCAAAAGAAAATGTTCGACATCATTGCTCGAACAGGTTCGATACAAACTCATACGAGTTACACAAAGCAAAAAATAGAGTTATATGTGGTTTAAGTTCGACAGAAATACCATGTGCAGAGTTTATTGATTCGAAAAATCCTTATTACAATGGGTAAATACGCTTATAGCTAACATTTTTTCATTATTACGAGATAACTTACATACATTAGGTATCTTACAAGTTATATAAATTTAGTTTCTTAAAATTATGTATTTCTACATTTCACTTATACTAGTTACAATGCTTTGTCGATATATTTGATATTTTCCCACAAAATCGAATTACAAAAAGGGAATTACTCATCATTTTATTGTTTTTTACTTAATACTATGACTTAAAAATAACACTTAATAATAATATATACAAAAGGGTGGGAGTGCAAAGGCAGTCCCGATTATTGGCGCGTACTATATACGGTGTCGTCCAAATCGTAGCTATCTATCCGGCGATGATAGAATAGCAATTGGTCGCCACGGTAAAGCCCGCCGTCTATATTCAGAGTTAAAAGACCAGCAGGAGGCTGGTATTTTAATTCGGTTAGCCTGTCTAGGGTGGTGTCTAGATTTAGGCATGTCCTCATTAATTCATTATCTAGAGAGGATGAGCTCTCAAGGTGCCGAATTGCTGTTTTGGTTAAAAACACATCAATACGATCGAAGTCAATCGCGCCGTAGATAGACCGATTCGAAGGTTTCCGTACCGTACCGTCGTCCGCGATGGTGTTTCGAAGACCGAGGGATGTAACGAGAATTCGTCGTTCCCATCGCCTAAGCCTTTCCATTTGGCAGGAAGAGATTCCAAACCAGGATGGAAAGGCATAGGCCATGATGGGTCTGATGATCTGTTTATAGACCAAAAGTTTAACGTCCTTGCTGAGTCCTCCGCGTCGCCTCAGCAAGGGGACGTAAAGGGAAAATAAACGATTGACTTTTGCCAAAATGTGATCCATATGTTTCACAAATTTGCAGTCCATCGAAAAGACAACGCCAAGGTATTTTATACTGGCTGATGTCCGAATTATTTCATTTCCTATCTTAATGACAGGAATATATTTTTGCGCATTAGTATAAAGGAGCTTGCGCCTACCTTTAAATATAATGCTATCACATTTTGATATATTCAAACTGAGTCTCCATCTGTCGAAATAGTTCGATAACTCTAAAAGATAAGAATTTATCCTAGAGTTTACAGTTGAAGCTACTGGCCCGGAAGAGGCAATGAGTATATCATCTGCGTAGATCAAAAGCAAGTCACCAGAGGGTGGCTGCGGAATGTCACACAGAAGAATATTGTAGAGGACTGGACCGAGGAGAGAGCCCTGCGGAACCCCAGCCACTACATTTTTTTCTCTCAGAGAGGTCGTTACCAACCTTAACTCTGTATGAGCGATCTCGTAGGAAGTTCGCTACCATCCGACAGGTGTTGCCACCAAAGCCGCGGGTCATGGGAAGTGGAATGACCCTTGCGAAAACCGAATTGGTTGTCCGCAAGTATTCCGACATCTTCTATCGTGTCCCTTATTCTGCGCAACAGGAAGTGCTCCAGAAGTTTGCCAAAGGCTGAAAGTAGGGATATTGGTCGATAGTTGCTGCTTTGCTTGGGATCAGAACCAGGTTTTGGGATAGGAACCGTTAGTGATTCCTTCCAAGCCCTGGGGAAATATCCCAAGTTTACGCAATGGTTGAAGATTATGGACAAAAATTTCCAAATCATTATATTGGTCTTTTTCAAGACAATATCCGGAATTCCGTCAACTCCGGCTGATCGACGGTTGCGTTTACCTCTCAAGGCCTCTCCGACCTCTTGAGGTGTCACAAAACCAACGTTTCGCCAGATCGTTCCCTCACCGCGGATTGAAGCATCCGCAGTGAGTTCATCATCGAAGTTGAGGATTGGGCTCAGGTCGTTCAGTTCGGAGACTTCACTATCAATGAAGTCATTGAATGTGTTGTCTCCGGTCTGGTTCGAAGTCCCAGACGACTGAACGCTGTCAGCGAGAAGATTCGCTTTACCCATATCATCGGATACGAGAGTGCCATTAGCGTTAAGCAAGGCAGAAATAGGTGCTCTGGCTTTTAGCCCGGCTGCACCTTTTACTTGTCTGAATGTTGAGTTGTTTACTCGGATGGATTGCAGGAAGGCAGTCCAATGTGAGCGCTCGAATTCAGCAATTTGGCCCTGGATAATTCTATCCAGGTTTCGAATTTCAGCCTTTAAGGTAGGATATCGTCCAGGGTCTTCCGACCGATGAAGAATCCTTCGAAGGCGTTTCTTCTCCCGTATAAAATTAATTATATGGGGTGGAAGATTTCGAAGTCCTCTATGGTTGGAGTTCATTCGGGGAATGTTCTCTTCCATAGAGTCGCGGAAAGCAGTGGTCATGATGCCCACACACTCATCGATTTCGTCGGTCGTAACGTTCCGATTGATCGGAAGTTCGCGATTTTCAAGACGAGTTTCGAGGCGTCGATTAAAACGATTACGGTCAAGTTTATCAAAGTCAAAGTATTCTTGTCTTCTGTTGTCAGAAGCAAGTCCACTTTGACTTAGTACGATCTCCACAGCTTTGTGGTCAGATTCGAAATCGAGAGTTCTGAGTCCAGAGGCCTCAGTCTCTCCCGCGAAGGATAATCCCGAGGAGACCATGAAGATATCTATGTATATAATTCGTACCGTATCTTGTAGGCCCCTCGGTGTTTGCTATCCTTAGTTCCGGACACTCCAAGAGGTAGTCATAGAGAGACTTGCCTTGAGGGTTGGTGACGTCACCTCCCCAGCTTGGGTGTTTCGCGTTAAGGTCGCCGCCGATAATAATATCGTCTTGACCGAACATGTCGAGTATCGGATCGAGTTGATTCGCGTATAGAGTATCTTGGGGCTTGTGGTATAAGGCGACAGTTGTCAGCCAGGACCCATCAAGTTTTTTAACACGCACGCAAGTATTCTCGAAGCTCCCGAGGTTTAGAGTAACCCTCTGGGAGTGAACTTTTTCTTTGACAAGGATCGCAGTGCCGCCACCGCGTCCCAGTCTGTCTTGCCTATACATAGTATAGCCGCGAAAATTGACTCTATTTACCGGATTTAATTTATGTTCAGCGAGCAGAAGAACATCCGGTTTGTGTTTCCTTAGAAACAAATCGAGGTAATGTCTCTTGTGCATCGAAATGATGGAGTTGACATTAACGAAAATGCATTTAATATCTCTAGACATTAAAAGCTATGGATTGTGCCACCGCGAGCATGGCGTTACGCTTTGCTTCCTTAGAAGGCAGGGAGTTGTAGTCGGCCGCGTGTTTTTTAATCTTTTCGATGATAGTGAAGAAGTTCATACCGAAGAACTCTTGGCTATCTTTGTTGAAAACGTTCATGACGTTAAAATTAGAAGGTTTAACCCGAGTGCTGCTCACACTCGGTTTTATTGCCGTTGCAGCTGCGTATGAGACGCCGCTGCGGGCAGTGCTGGTAGCCTGAGGGGAAGGGATTTCCCGCGCAGGTACTGCACGTGCTACTTTGGCAGATGCCTTGGTAGCGGTGACGCGTTTAGCGATAAACGCTAGACGCTTCGGACAGTTCTTGGAACTGGCCGTGTGTCCGTTGGTTTTGCAATTTATGCAGTGAACCTCAAATTCTGGTTTTTCAACCACTGCGCCCGTTGTAGGGTCCTTTGAAATTACCTTTTTAGGGGTAAATTGCCCCTTGGCAGGTATTTTGCATTTTGCGGGGCCGTGATCGCCTCCGCATTTAACGCAACGGTATGGCATGCCGCAATTGGTAGCCACGTGGCCGAAGCGTTGGCAGTTGAAACACTGCGCGGTTTTCTTTTTCTTATCACGAGTGATCTTTACAATGCAGCCGAGGATGGCGTGCAGTTTGTAAAGACCGGTGATGTCAGATTTACGGGACAAATGGATTAACCATTTGCCCCACCCGAGTTTGGCAATCCTGAGGATTTCCAAAGATAGCTTGGTCCCGGCGAGGTTAGCGCGTAGGTCTGCCTCGTCGTACGAGTCGGACAGACCTGTAATAATAGCCGCATGCGGCTTTTGGCCCTTCGGAGAGAAGGTGAAGAAATTGCGTTTCTGCTCTTGGAGCACACTCCGCAATTTCGAATAATCGTCGAGTGTGTAGACTACGACGTTCGTCACCGTTTGTGATGCAAGTTTGCACACAAAATTGCTGGACGATAATTCCTTGACGTTTTCGTTGTAAACGGTCAGTACCGGTACTGCCTTTGCACTTTTTTTAATATTATCACTGTTCTTAATAGTAGGTGCCTTACTCTTTTTGGTTGCTTCTGCTGAGTTCGTCGTCTTCTTAGATACTGCAGCCGGGGTCGTCATAGCCTTGGCTGCTTTCATTTCCTTTTTGGCGTTGGTCCGAGCTCTCTTGCTCTGGACCTGGTTCCATCGGGCTGTATCCGCTGCTGTCGATGGTCCATCGGCGGGCGTCCTTCCTTCGCTTTGGGGTTGTACCGGCAATTGTACAACCGCCTGTGAGGCTGGCGTTGCGCTCAGCATCCTTATCTTCGGCTTCGGTGCTGCCGTTGATTCGCCGTTCTGCTGCACTTCTGGGGTGCGGCTGGCATCATCATCATCTTCTTCTCCCACGGACATTTGATCCTCTTCGTGAGAGGATTCTTCCGCACTGGATACTTCTTCAGGGCGTGGTGGTTCACGCTCTTTCTCCAACTTAGCCAGTCGGATCGTCAGCGACGTGAGGAGATCGCGGAAGTAGTCGTTCTCCTTTTTTAATTCTTCGAGGAAGGCCTTGGGGATTGTCACCATTTCCTCCTCGTGTTGCCGCTTCCTGGTATTGGTGGGAATATCCGCCATACTAGGTAGCAGTGGGTTTTTTCACTTTCTTTTTTTAAAATTTATTATTTTTTCACTTTTCACTTTTTTAGCTTAGGTACTAACACTTTCACTGTTTAACACAGACTCCTTCGTTCGATATCAAGTTCGACAGAAATTCATGTACACTGTTTATTTATAAATATGTGCAGCGCATAGTAGTCACTTCTTGACTTACAAATTTATCTTTAAGTACTCTAAACTATTTTATATCAAAATTAAACTTAGAAATATACTATTATGAAATAGGATTCAAATTTCGGATATATTCTCTTAATATTTTGCAAATCTATTACTAATGATGGTAAATTACTGTAGAATTCGAGACATTATTATTGATTTTAAAAATTATGTTTAAGTTCAGACAGAGTATTAATTTGTGAACCTAAATTTTTAACAAGTTAAGGTTTACCAATTTTAACAAATTTTATCTAAATGGATGTGGAGAATAAAAAAAACTTTTTTTTATAAAGAAGAGGAGTAGATATAAAAAAAAAGTATTAGGTCTCTAATGTTGTTTTGACCGCAAAGGTTTCAAATGTCAAAGGTATTTAAACATTGATGGCACAAACATTGGTGTCTTGTCTTTAGCAAAAATTTTAGTAGTTATAACAGAATCAATAATATGGTTTACATTAATATCACTTACCAAACTCCCGTAAAACTTACTGGGGATCCTTGAGGCCTCGACGATAAATTGTTGGTGTGACGATTTGCTTAGAAGACGATAAATTGTTGGTGTGACGATTTGCTTAGAAGAGTTGTAGTCTTTGTAGTTAGGTGCACGTCTGGAAAATTCTAAAATTTTTGCTGGATGTGACATTAATTTGTAACCTTTGCTATCATCACTAGTTGAAACTGTTTATGAAGAAATTAAATATATATTATTATTATTATATCTAAAACTAAATATATGAGATTTTAGCTTCCTGCAGGTTCTTTTCCATATAGCTCTCTGGTTATATTCAAACTCCGATTATGTACGTTTCGAAATTACGTCTAAAGTCTGACAAGTCTGAAGGTCAGAGCGTTGGTGTCGATGCTTCCTCAGCCGATAAAATTCTAGTCGATTTTATAGGAGTTATATATATATATATGTTGCCAAATCGAGGTTTAAAAGTCCCCTTGACCGGAGGAGCTTGTTTGCCCGGGACACCAATGTCATACAATGGTGGCTGGAGATTGTCCAAGCGCAATTATCTAACTTCCAGAACAGCGATCAAGGGAGAAAATTCTGTATATATATATGTAGCTCTGTGTTATTAACTTTCTCATATGTTGGCGATATGAATGTGTTCTATTTAAGGCACCAATCACGTTACGCAACCACCAGAATATAACCTCGTGAACCTAATTGGCGATATTCTATTATTTTCTTTAAAAAAAATCCACTAACTCACACACTGAATAATTACCTCGATTAAATAGATTATGTATTTATCTCCTACGAGACACTTTTCCACATGAGTCGTGCTTGTCCCTTATGCCCTTGGAGTCGCAGCTGAACGTGGGCATACGTTATGCTGGCAACTTGTATTCTCACACTTCACATATATTTTGGAGAATTCCACTTAAGGCAACTTTCTTGCTGATGATCTTTTTTTAAGCAATTGGATAAATTCCCGGTTGCAGGGCATTTATAAATGGGTAGATTAATTGTGTAATCAAAAATTAGTTTTCGGATTCAACACTTAATAATAAAACACAAACTCTAACCAATCTTTTTAATATATTTAACAAGGCTCGTGGTTCACTGCTTGAAATATAAAATGTGAAAGAAAGATTTCTGGTGGACGACTACCTGTGAAGCCTAACTTCGAAAATTGGCTGCGCCGATAAGCGAAGCAATATTAAGTAAAACAGAAAAACAATATTAGTTCTAAAACATAGAATAACTAACAAAAGCAAAATGAACATTATTAGTTACATACATACAGATCTTTTTTACTGCATTCCTAGCTTTGTCTTGTATTTGTTTTTTTTTTCATGTAAATTAACGACATTGTAATTAGCTAAGGTCATAATCGTTACAAGATACAAAAAAAAATATTTTCTCGACGCGGTGAGATTCGAACCACAGACCTCATGCGTTGGAGTCTGATGCGAACCCACCACACCATCACAGGTCTGACCTCAGCTTTGACTAAACAGCAACGTGAATACTGTGAGTTTGATTCATGTAAGGCATGTACTTATATCCAAAAATAGACTTTTATGGCTTGTAATTTTGAAGACATATGTAAGTTGAAAAGAGATTGACAGTGAAGTTGTAAACAACCCCGCAAACAATTCGATATCCTTTAAATAAGCTCCTTATGGGAAAACTGATCATCACAAACCGGGTAATATTAATCTTGTAGATAACAGTATTAACCGGAAAATAATATCTTTATGGACCCATATCTTTAGCATGATATGTTCCTACGGATTTACCTTCTACATCTTTTAGAACGTAATAGCTACTACCAATTTTTGACTGGACTATGGCTTTGACGAAAACCGGTGCTAATTTGGCGTTAAATTTATTAGCCGCATTGCTCTGAGCAAAATTTCGTCTGTATACAAGCTGTCCAACAGAATAAGTAATTGGCCGTGTACGAAGATTATAGCTATCTCTATTCGTATCATAAGCCTGCGATATATTTCTGCGTAATTCTTTCCTCACTAAATTAAGTTGGTCTTCACGATTCAGCTGTACAGCGGGTTCTTCCAGAAGATTGAGGTTCCTTAAAAGAAGATAGGAGTCGCCATGTGTGATCATATTAAAGCCGAAAGTGGCAAAATATGGGGAACACATTATGGCTTGGTGTACGGAATTGCGCAAGGCGCAGCTAATCGAGGAAATATGATCATCCCACAGTCTTTGGTCCTCTTTTAAGAATGCACGGATCCCCGCAATGATTGACCGGTTTACCCTTTCGGAGGCATTAGACTGTGGGGAGTATAGTGCGGTGTAAACATGTTTTATACCGAGCTTGGTCAGGAAAGCATTAAAGTCGTTTGACTTAAATTGCGAGCCATTATCACTGACCAAGAACTCTGGAACCCCATAAACGTGAAAAATATTCTTAAGCAAAAATTCCTGGATGACATTGGCAGTGAATTTTTTCAACGGGCATAACCAATGAAATTTGGTCAAATTATCCAAAACTATGAATAACCCTATGTGACCACTCTTTGACCTGGGATAAGGTCCTAGAATGTCCACATACAATCTTTGAAAAGGTCTAATAGTATCCACTGGTTTTCCCATTTCGGGTCTAAGAATTTGGTTCGGATATTTTGTGGACTTACATATATCACATTCTCGAATAAAATTTCTTACGTCAGTTAGTAGACCTGGCCAGTAAAAATTTCGACGTATTAATTCGACTGTTTTTGCCATTCCACCGTGGGCAGTTATTGCAATTGCAGCTAAGCACTCCCTTTCGGTTACGCTGTAGTTGCGTTGAGCGGTGTTTAACTTTTTAGACATGAACGCTATTGGCCGTTCCTCCTCATTGTCATCGAATTGAGTCAAGACTGCGCCAATGCCATAATCTGACGCGTCACAATGTAGATAAAACTTCCGATCAAAGTTCGGATTTGCTAAAATGGGTGCTGTGGTCAGACGTTTCTTTACTTTGTTAAACGCATCCTGGGCCTCTGGGGTCCATTTAAACTTTTTCTTGCTGGACAATGTTTCGGTAATTGGAAATGTTAGCAATTTTCGGGGTCGGTTTGAATCCCTCCATGTCCTAAGACATATCCGAGATATTTTGCTCGTGTGACACAAAATTGACATTTGTCAACATTGAGCGTCAAGTTAGCCTTTTTAAATTCGTCAGCGATTCGAACTAAAATGGATATGTGATTGGAGAAATCTTCGGTTATTATTACCAGGTCCTCGAGATATTCGAACACGCAATGCTTAAGGTCTGAGGGGATGATTTGGTCCATGATGCGACACATGGTTTGTGCAGCATTGCACAGACCAAAAGGCATCACGACGAACTGATATAACGGACGACCTGGTACTGTGAACGCCGTTATAGCTTTCGATTTATCGCTTAACCCCACCTGTCAATAGGCATCTTTTAGATCCAATTTCGTTATTATATTCGCTTTAAGTAAGCGGGCAAATATCCCTTCAATGCTAGGAAGGGGATACGCATCTTTTTTAGTGACTTGGTTGACCTTTCTGGCATCCAAGCAAAGTCTTACTTTGTTAGGTTTAACAACCAGGCGCATGGGAGAGCTCCATGGAGATAATGATGGTTCTATCACTCCCAAACTTAACATTCTGTCCACCTCTTGAAAAAGAAGTTTCTCCACGGCCGGGGAAACCGGATAGAACCGTTGTTTGACAGGCTTTGCGTCTCCCACGTCTATCTCATGTTCAATTACTTTTGTTCTGCCTAGCCCTTGCTTAGAAAAATTTGGGAATAGATCAATAATTACATCTATATGTTGTTTTTGACTACCCGTAAGTGGATATTTTGGGTTTTCATCAAGACAATGAGATTTTTCTTCGAAAGAACTACCACTCTCTATTATGAGATGAACTGATGGATCTGGGGTAGGGAAAGGTTCTGAAACAATGGCGGACTCGAAAACGTCATTTGCTAGCCGAAAGGCCTTCCAAAAATCAAGACCTAAAATTAGTCTTTGCGTAATCGTGGGAACTATAAGCAATTTCAGTCGTTGTATTTCGTTTCGGAACTTTATATCTACCTCCAGAAAACCAAGAGTTTTTTGTACCGAACCATCTGCTGTTTTTACACATGATTTGGCTGGAAAAAATTGGACGTACTTTGAAAAATCCGTAGTGGCAAGAGATGAACCAATGCAGGAGATATTAGCTCCTGTATCTAACAAACCACATTCATGAAAATGTAAAAAATCTACTTTTGCATAAAATCGTTTGTCTTTAGAGTTATTTATAATAGCGGATATCACATACTTAGAAGTCAATTTTAGCCTTCTATAAAACATCCTTAGACGGGTGGTAGAGCGTTTAGGGCGCTTTATTATATGACTGGCTATAGCGTCGATTGTAAAGATTTGGTCACGTTTGGTAAGATATTCCTGATATCGTTCATGATATGGACGAATGGGGAATAATTTTGGATTGGAAATTGTGGGTAAATCATCGTTTCTTCTCAGTATAATAACGGGATGTGTAATATCTGGGTTATTTGTATTTTCAGGTTTTATTATTGTCGGTTCAGTGGTGGATTT
Organism: Eudasyphora cyanicolor; assembly: GCA_963930755.1. Lineage (NCBI taxonomy): Eukaryota > Metazoa > Arthropoda > Insecta > Diptera > Muscidae > Eudasyphora > Eudasyphora cyanicolor. Next base: position 136,526,635 of record OZ005734.1, read on the forward strand.
TGGCTATGTAGTTTTTTGAATTGGAAAGTTTTTTTGCTGAACAGTGTATGCATTGAGGTTTATACACATTCTTGGTGCCACATCCGTAGCAAAAGACAGTGCGATTCTGTAGACAGTTCTCCCAGAAATTACCTGTCTCTTCACAATTCCAACACTTTGCCATATTTTGAACTGCTTCAACACATGCCTCCGAATTTGATTCACTCAGAAATTCTTCTGATTTTTCTATTTCGGCTATGTTTCTGCGCCCTCCTGGATTAACCGTCACCTGCGATTTCAGTGGGGCATTTTTTCTGTAATATTCATCAGAGAATAACTTCTCTCGTTTTTGAACTAAATTCCGTAAATGAGCAATGGTAAAAACAGGTACGTAGAGAAGTTCGTGTCGAATCTCCGGCCTTAAGTTCCTTACTAAAATTTCTACCAACTCTTCCTCAGCCATTGGCTGCTCTAGCCTATCAACTATGGAACAGAGTCGTAAAATGTTTCGAACGTCTCACCTGCTTTCATTTTACGGTTTCTAACTTCTTCTTTGATGTCGAAGTTAGAACGCATATCTTTATATTGACATTTCAAAGCAGCACAAAATGAATTCCATCCTATGGAGTCTACCTGTTTGTGGTATCTCCAATATCACTCTCTCGCTTTTCCTGTTAACAAAACAGGGAGGTGCTTGCAAATAATGCTAAAATTATTATGAAAATGTTCTTCAGTTAATGATTTTATTCTATAGAGAAATTCTTCCACTGTTAGACCAGAACTAGAGCCATCAAATTTGTCGTTCCAATTCTGTACAACAGCTGTCACCTTTTCCGGGCGCATTGTTGCTGACTGATCTATATGACTTTGGTGGTTAGAACTATTAGGGCGACTATCTCAATTTAAATGCGATGAATGGGCATGCGAAATGGGTGTATTTATCCTCGTTACGGATTGAGGCCTTTTCACATTCGGTAGTTGTGGACAAGTAGAATTGGTTGTCAAATTTAGATTTTGTAACATTTTTGATATACTTTCTTCAATCGTTCTACTGATTCTTGTATAATCAATTTCAGCAGAATTTGGAATATTAGTTTGTGCTTCTAATGTCTAATGTTATGAACTTGATCTGTGTGGGATGCGTTATTACGGACAGGTGTATTCTGTCCATTCATCTCAATTAAATTCTCTGAGTTTGAACGAGGCGTACCTCCAAGAGAATTATTAACATTTTCTGAAAACAAGTTCTTACTAAAACCTCTCGTTATTGGTCGATTGATCAAAGCTCCTCGAACTTTTCCTCGCATACTAACACGAGCTTTTTTATTCGGTTCCGTTTGGGTAGCGATTTCGGTTGACACATTAGCGTTAGTACAACATTTGCGTAAATGTGCTAGCTCACAAGGCAACTTACAATGCGGGCATTCCGCCGAAGTAGATAAAGCTTGGTCTATGCATGCTCTATGAAAAATATGCTCGCATGTCGATATAACATAACATTCCTGAGCTTCATACAACAGTGCTTCTTCGCAAATTGAGCATTTGTCCTCATTTGAGTTTGAAGCTAGAGATTGAGCTCCAAGCGTAGTAGACGGAGGGGGAGGTGGACTATGTTGAGGCATCATTTTAATTCTGATATTTTATTTTTCTAAATTATGTGTGATATTTATTCACGTTTTATTTATTTTTATTTCTTAAAGTGTAAACTCAAATCAAGTGTATACTCAAATTATCAATTCACTTTCGTACTTATCTTTTCTTGCTGAGGGATTTGTAGGAGGTGGTAGTATAAGAGGTGTGGTAAAATTGTGTAACCAAAATATAAAAAAATAAAAACAGGACTATGGTGTAAGCATTTAAAAAAAATAAACAAAACTTATTTGCAAACTAGCATGCGTAATTTGTCTCAATAACCAGAAACAACGGACTTTAAAACGCACCCGAGTGCTATATTAAAGTAATTCCAGCAGTATCCGGGATGCTAATAACTAAGCAAAATCAACAATGTACCATTATTTGTAAATCTTACTTCTTGGAATATGAAAGATATTTATGACCTTTTCAAACCTGCCAGAAAAGTATTGCAAAACCAACTCTCGGTCGGAATCTCCGAAACGATCAGAAAACCGAATATCCAGAGAGGGCTTACAATTATTCCCAAGCAAATACGAATTAGTAGAAAATATCTTCTTCAATCCCACGGACTTGAACTCTAAATGACATTTATCTTTAAGAAGCTAACAAGGTTCTGGAGCAAAAAAAATCTAAATATACGATCTTTATTTGCCCCACGTTGGGCGCCATTTATTTATGTAATGTTCAAAAGCGATTTCATATTTTTCTTTTCAGCAATTATTATTATTTTACGCAACAGTGTTGTTGTGAACTCGTGAGCATGGACAGTACCAAAGATGGAAACAATATAAAATAATTATAGGTGGTCAAACAAGACAATGGGAGCCATTACTAAACTATCTTACAGTCGGGCGGGGGGTTCGAACACCAAAATGGTACTTTCCTGAACATAAATACCTTTTATTGTAGACTCCCAGATGAAAATATATACCAATGTCTTCTAACAGATACTAAACTTCATAGGCCGTATCTAACCATTTGAAAAGACAAAAACCCGGAATGATCAGATAATGAATAAACAACAAAAAAAAATATATATCAGTCACATTTTTACCACGATTTACGTTGTAGAATCCTCAGGTGTTGTTGGGACCTACCGCCTCTTAACCCCCCCTGCCATGATCTTGAAGGCATTATTTTTCATAAAGATCCCAAAATCGTTTCCCCTTTTTCTACCCCTACATCCCTACATAACCTCTGCAAGATGCAAGATGGAAACCTACTCGATCATTTCAGTATCATACGCAGATACAAATGTATCCAAATGATACAATAAATACCTATACGAGTGCATTTGCTCTCAAAAGAAAATGTTCGACATCATTGCTCGAACAGGTTCGATACAAACTCATACGAGTTACACAAAGCAAAAAATAGAGTTATATGTGGTTTAAGTTCGACAGAAATTCATGTACACTGTTTATTTATAAATATGTGCAGCGCATAGTAGTCACTTCTTGACTTAAAAATTTATCTTTAAGTACTCTAAACTATTTTATATCAAAATTAAACTTAGAAACATACTATTATGAAATAGGATTCAAATTTCAGACATATTCTCTTAATATTTTGCAAATCTATTACTAATGATGGTAAATTACTGTAGAATTCGAGACATTATTATTGATTTTAAAAATTATGTTTAAGCTCAGACAGAGTATTAATTTGTGAACCTAAATTTTTAACAAGTTAAGGTTTACCAATTTTTACAAATTTTATCTAACTGGATGTGGAGAATAAAAAAAACTTTTTTTATAAAGAAGAGGAGTAGATATAAAAAAAGTATTAGGTATCTAATGTTGTTTTGACCGCAAAGGTTTCAAATGTCAAAAGTATTTAAACATTAAGATTTCTTTTTTTGTTTAAACATTGATGGCACAAACATTGGTGTCTTGTCTTTAGCAAAAATTTTAGTAGTTATAACAGAATCAATAATATGGTTTACATTAATATCACTTACCAAACTCCCGTAAAACTTACTGGGGATCCTCGAGGCCTCGACGATAAATTGTTGGTGTGACGATTTTCTTAGAAGACGATAAATTGTTGGTGTGACGATTTACTTAGAAGAGTTGTAGTCTTTGTAGTTAGGTGCACGTCTGGAAAATTCTAAAATTTTTGCTGGATGTGACATTAATTTGTAACCTTTGCTATCATCCCTAGTTGAAACTGTTTATGAAGAAATTAAATATATATTATTATTATTATATCTAAAACTAAATATATGAGATTTTAGCTTCCTGCAGGTTCTTTTCCATATAGCTCTCTGGTTATATTCAAACTCCGATTATGTACGTTTCGAAATTACGTCTAAAGTCTGACAAGTCTGAAGGTCAGAGCGTTGGTGTCGATGCTTCCTCAGCCGATAAAATTCGAGTCGATTTTATAGGAGTTATATATATATATATATGTTGGCAAATCGAGGTTTAAAAGTCCCCTTGACCGGAGGAGCTTGTTTGCCCTGGACACCAATGTCATACAATGGTGGCTGGAGATTGTCCAAGCGCAATTATCTAACTTCCAGAACAGCGATCAAGGGAGACAATTCTGTATATATGTATGTAGCTCTGTGTTATTAACTTTCTCATATGTTGGCGATATGAATGTGTTCTATTTAAGGCACCAATCACGTTACGCAACCACCAGAATATAACCTCGTGAACCTAATAGGCGATATTCTATTACTTTCTTTAAAAAAATCCACTAACTCATACACTGAATAATTACCTCGATTAAATAGATTATGTATTTATCTCCTACGAGAAACTTTTCGACATGAGTCGTGCTTATCCCTTATGCCCTTGGAGTCGCAGCTGAACGTGGGCATACGTTATGCTGGAAACTTGTATTCTCACACTTCACATATATTTTGGAGAATTCCACTTAAAGCAAATTTCTTGCTGATGATCTTTTTTTAAGCAATTGGATAAATACCCGGTTGCACGGCATTTATAAATGGGTAGATTAATTGTGTAATCAAAAATTAGTTTTCGGATTCAACACTTAATATTAAAACACAAACTCTAACCAATCTTTTTAATATATTTAACAAGGCTCGTGGTTCACTGCTTGAAATATAAAATGTGAAAGAAAGATTTCTGGTGGACGACTACCTGTGAAGCCTAACTTCGAAAATTGGCTGTGCCGATAAGCGAAGCAATATTAAGTAAAACAGAAAAACAATATTAGTTCTAAAACATAGAATAACTAACAAAAGCAAAATGAACATTATTAGTTACATACATACACTTTTTACTGCATTCCTAGCTTTGTCTTGTATTTGTTGTTGTTTCCATGTAAATTAACGACATTGTAATTAGCTAAGGTCATAATCGTTACAAGATACAAAAAAAAATATTTTCTCGACGTCGGTGAGATTCGAACCACAGACCTCATGCGTGGGAGTCTGATACGAAACCACCACACCATCACAGGTCTGACCTCAGCTTTGACTAAACAGTAACGTGAATACTGTGAGTTTGATTCATGTAAGGCATGTACTTATATCCAAAAATAGACTTTTATGGCTTGTAATTTTGAAGACATATGTAAGTTGAAAAGAGATTGACAGTGAAGTTGTAAACAACCCCGCAAACAATTTGATATCCTTTAAATAAGCTCCTTATGTGAAAACTGATCATCACATGGGGTCGGCCTTTTTAGGCAGCCTAACAGATCTTTCCAGTACTGATATTCGTACTATCGAGGGACCTAACTGGTCTATGTGAGCTTGTAAAAAAATACGGCTGCCACCCTAACCTAAACCTAAACCTTGTCAGATGAGAAGATGTTTGAGACCTTGCTCCGCAATTTGATACCCGAAATCAGACACGAACTGTTACACTTGAAATTTTAGCATGTATCAGAATTAAGAAAAGCAGTCCGAATACATTAAAAACTTATGGAAGATTTTCAGCGGACCCATAAAGCGAATGCTTTTCGTAATAAGGGGTATGTTGCGGAATTAGATGGACCAGAATTAGATGTCACGGAGGATAACGACGACATAGAGATACTGGAGTTAAATAAACCAATCACCTGTTGGAACTGCGACGTAAGCGGGCACGGATACAAAGATTGTCAAAAGGAAAATATTCTGTTACAGGTGTGGAAGAAAGGATACGTATCGACCTAGTTGCCCAGTCTGCGCAGAGCAGGGAAACTCCATGAGGGATGTCCCTCGACAGAAGAGAGGACATCCATTGACCCCCCAACGTAGGTAATTAAAATAATAGAAACCAATAACCCAGACTGTCCCAAAATCAATATCAAACTGAAGACAAGATGTAACTCGAAATGTGAGTCAGAAGAAAGAGCTACCAAAATCGAAGAGAAATGTGTAAATCCTACACGAAGTGCAAGGAGAATTGGGAAATTTTGGCAGCGATTGAAGTCTCTAAGAAAATATACTGTATCCGCTATTACCACAAAGGAGTTTGACACACGGCCATTTGTGCATCTAAATATTGGTGACAAATTATACTTTGGCTTAATGGACAGTGGTGCGAACAAAAGTGTCATAGGTGGGAAATTGGCAGTGGAAATTCAGAAAAGAGAGGAATTTCTGAAATGTAAGGGTAATGTTAAAACAGCTGACGGCCAACGACAGAACATTTCGGGTATAATTGGACTGGATTTTAAATTTCAAGGCAATGAGTGTAATTTTGAATTTCTGGTGATTCCCTCCACTACCTAGGATATAATTTGTGGCATGGACTTTTGGAATAAATTTGGAATTTCTATTTCTGTCGGAACTAATGTTGAAGAAATTCGTACGGAGGACACTGAAACAGAGAGGATAGCTCTAATCAAAGATCAGAAAAGAAAATTGGATTCGATCATTGAGTGTTTCCCAAATTCAGAGAGGGACGGTTTAGGCTGTACAACTTTAGTCGAACACATTATTGATACGGAAAACGCAAAACCAATTAAGCAACGGTACTATCCGATTTCACCAGCACGGGAACAATTTTTGTGCGAGGAGATTGACAGTATGCTGTCGTTGGGAGTGATTGAGGAGTGTCCTGCTTCACCATGGTCATCTCCGGGTGTTCTTATTGTAAAACCCGGTAAGGTAAGGTTTTGCGTAGACAGTAGGAAGCTGAACTCTGTAACGGTTAAAGATGCCTACCCTATACCCAATATAGAGGGAATCCTTTCAAGACTTCCACCAGTCCACTGTATTTCTAAAATTGACCTGAAAGATGCATTCTGGCAAGTTAGACTCTCAGAATCATGGAAGCCAAAAACTACCAATTCACGAGAATGCCATTCGGATTGTGTAATGCGCCTCAAACGATGTGTAGGCTAATGGATATAGTAATTCCTTATAAGATGAAGAGTCATGTCTTCGTCTATCTGGACGATTTACTAACCGTTTCAAGGAACTTAGAAGAACATCTGGAACACTTAAAGGAAGTTGCATCTCAGTTTCGGAAAGCGGGCTTGACGATAAACGTGAAGAAAAGCTGTTTCGCTATAAAGCAAGTCCGTTATTTGGGATACATAGTAGGAGAAGGTGCCTTATGTGTGGATCACGATAAGATAAAGGCAATATCGGACTTTCCCTTTCCGAAATCGGTAAGGAATCTTCGCCAGTTCTTAGGAATGATTGGGTGGTACAGGCGATTTATTGGGGATTTCTCAACTCACACCTTCCATCTAACGGAGTTACTCAAATGTAGGAAAGGATTTAAGTGGAATGTGGAAGCACAGAAATCGTTTGATATGTTAAAATCAATGTTATGTTCTGCACCAGTTTTGGTACATGCCGATTTTTCTAAGCCATTTATCCTTCAATGCGATGCCAGTTGGGTTGGAGTGGGCCAACTTGAATGATAATGGGGAAGAACGACCAATTTCATTTATGTCCCATAAACTAAATAAAGCTCAGCGGAATTATACAGTTACTGAGTTAGAATGTCAGGCAGTGGTATTAGCTGCGAAGAAGTATAAAGCATATATCGAAAGTCACGAATTTAGAGTAATTACAGATCACGCAAGCCTTAAATGGCTAAGGCGGCAAACCGATTTATCGGGCAGATTAGCCAGATGGGCGCTGAAACTACAGGCATTCAATTTCAGCATCGGACATCGTCGTGGAAGGGACAATGTTGTTCCAGACGCTCTTTCGAGGTCGTTTGAGAATGAAGTGGCGGAGTTAGATTTAGAGGTGTTGCCTTCCAGCGACATGAATTCTAGTGCTTTTGATGATCCAGACTATACGAAATTGAGGTTGGATATTTTAGACAGTAAATTTCCGGATTTTAAAGTAGTGGGCAAATTTATTTACAAAAGAATACAATTCGCTTCTAGTGGGGTTGATGATATGAATTCATGGAGATTAGCTCTTCCACTAGGATTGCGGAAATAGGTTCTTTGCGCAGCCCATGATCAGCCGACTTCAGCCCATGGCGGAATTGCGAAAACCGTTGAGCGAATCCGTATATATTTTTTTGGCTCAGATTAGTGACCGATGTTAAAGATTATATAGCTAACTGTGATCTGTGTAAAACGTCGAAAGTTCCAACCGCAATTTTACGACCTCCTATGGGAAAAATGGTTGCAACCGAAAGGCCATTCCAGCGGTTATATTTGGATTTAATTGGGCCATTTCTTAGGACCAAAAAAGGAAATATAGGAATATTGATTGTGTTGGATCATTTCTCCAAGTACACATTTCTGAAGCCATTGAAAAAGTTTGTCGCTGTACATATTATTACTTACCTAACTGAAGAAGTATTTACTGGATATGGAGTACCGGAAATAGTAGTAACGGATAATGGCTCACAGTTTACGAGTAAATAGTTTAAGAATACTCTGTCAAAATATGAGATCAAACATCAACTGACCGCAGTTTATAGTCCACAAGCAAATGCTAGCGAACGAGTTAATCGTCTACACCAGTCTACGGGTGTTTCTCCATATCAGATTTTGTTCGGTCAGACAATGGTTACACATGGGAAGGACTACGAAATTCTACACAGATTAAGGATATTAGAGGACAATGATACTGAAATATCAAGACAAGATGCATTTTCTTTATTGCGAGATCCGATACAAAGGAAACTTAAGGTCGCGTATACAAAAAATGAAAGGACTTATAATTTAAGATGTCATATAGGTCAGGTGGTGTTCCGTAGGAATTTCGCACAGAGCTCTCTCGCGAAAAGCTTTAATTCTAAACTGGCGCCAACGGCAGTTAAGGCAGAAGTTATTAAGAGAGTTGGTAATTCTTCCTACAAATTGCGGGATATTGAGTCAAATAAATTTGCGATATATCACATCAAAGACATTTGGGATTAGATTTAGATTAGATTATTATTTTTTAATTCTGGTATAGTTTGTGATGTGATATGGTGGTGCAATAGGATCATCGATATGACTGTTAGTGTACTCTTGAATTTATGTACTTTGAGAATGTGTTTTTCATTGTCGAGTACTCACCGAATTGTGTTTGTCATTATTACACATTTTAAAATTCAAAACGAAAATTTTTTTGGGATTTCAATTTGGAACTCAAACTGATAAAACGTGCCTGTTCGAGAGAAATTATAAAAAGAAGGATTTCATTTTTCTGTGATTTATTTCTGGGAAATCCGTAATAATTGGCATTTGCGCTTCACAAGAGTACAGGGAAAAGATCCTTAATATCGTATCGAAGTTTCCCATCTTGTGCTGCTCCTGTCGAAGATCCTGGAACAGTGTTCCGAAGCGGGACCTTGTGCAATTTTTTTCTTTGGGAACTGAGGCGTAACTGTCCACACAATCTTATTATTAATTTTCTTCGAGGACAGATGTCGAATTTCAACTCAAATATTTATCATCTACGAGATTTTGGAAGTCGGATTTAGATATTCTCCGATTTTGGCATCTCCAGTTTTTGGACTGTAAGCGCATAACAACACGTTTATTGGGTTCTTGTGATCAATATCGAAGGCCTCTCTATTTGAAGAGGCACCCATTACCCGTTTTGATTCTTTGCTAATTTGCAAGTCATTGATACTTCAACGGAGGTCTAAGGAACAAATTGTGATATTCACCGGGAGCTCCTGGAAAAGAAAAACAATGAACAATAAATGACCAAACTCTCCTGAATGCCACCGGATTTAGGAAAATAACCACATACGGATTTTGACAACAGCATGCAATATAAAATCTGATATGCACTTGGCTGAAAAATTTTATATTTAATTTATACCTTACAATAAGAATACAACTACGTAACACTTTATAACTTAAGCATTTGTCGGAGATATACTAAAAATCGAATTCTTTCTAAGTCGAAGTTTAAAGGGTACCACAGCCTAACAGCGTTCGTCAACTGGCCAGATGACACCGGAGGAATAAATTGGTGAGTCTTAATAATCGTATTTTATGTATCAGCTCCTAACAATACATTTATATACACTTTATAATAGTCAATTTACACTATGTTACACTTCATTTTAATTCAACAAAAGTTATGGTAAATATTAATTAGATTCTAATTGTATAACTAATATACCATATCTACTTCCATTAAAGATCTAATCGATCTATCACTTCCAATTTCATGCTTTACGGTTATATCTATAACATTGTCTAATTTGTTCAGATCTAGTTGTTCATAATGAAATCTTTTTGTTGTTGTATTACATTTTTCTAATTTTGTCTAGAATTAAAACTGTTATAATGATATTTTAATTTTGGGTATATATTTACGAAAGATGAAGGACACTTGGTAAATGAAGCTTGAAGGGCTGATTGCCGATTTAGGTCAATCAGTACGGTAGGGTGGCATGGAACATAAAGCGGCAGGTTGACATCTTCAGTCGCCATCACCAACTAATGTCAATAATTTCCTTTATTTTTCTCTCTCTCTCTCTCTTATCATGTTATTCTTTATTTCCTATTCTATTTTCCTCCTATAAAGAGCTACCTTAAACTTTCTTTATTACGTACCCGTTTCTATTTCCATTGGGGGAAGAACTGCCCCATGACTGAGCACGGCCGGTGCCAGAAGGTAGCCAGCCCCAACGGAATTAGAGCAAGATTGGGTGGGTCGTTACAATCTTGGCTTGAACAGTCATATACTGTGGAATGTTGGCTGAAGAGAATCGATGGTTGTATGAGATTTTGTACGTCTGTGGTCCAAAATGTGTTTGATGTTGAAGCGTGTTGATGTGTCTGGTGTGGTTTGCGCTTGTCGACACGTTTCTTAATATGCTGCAACTTGCTGCTGTTCACCTTTGGTATCAAACCAAATGTTCGCTGGTGTATTAGTTGAGAAGTAAAACGTATCGCACAACTAAAGGCTGGGTTAGGCAAACGTAACCGTAACGCCCCCGTAGCGTAACGAATCAGCTGATTCAATCAGACATATGTAAATCAGTGTAAACGATTAGCCAACGAAAACGAAACGTAAACGGACGGCTGAATCTGCTGAAATTTGATTTGGACGGTATGAAAAGAAAAAAAATTATCACGTTTTTAAAGTTGTGGGTAATTGCTCCAGCGGGCAACGTTACGGCGGCGCTAAAGTTAAATTACGGTTAAGTTTGCCTAACCCGGCCTTAAACGTTTCATTTGCTTCTCCGAAGTGGTATGCTTATCATAAACGACCAGATTGTCGACGACCGTACGTTGCATGATCTGGGACCGAACCCAATGTTCAGTCGCACACTGTGAGCTTGTCTAAGGTGAATCGATGTTGAATGAGATGTTGTATGGCTGTGATGTTACAGCGTCTATGATGATGTGCCTAGTATCGTTTGTGTTTGTTGATGTGAAAAATGTTCTGCAATAATGGAAAATGAAAAACCAAAATAAACTGGATAAAGGGGCACGACAGCAAACCTTTTTGTTGGATGATGTTTGGTTTGTTGCTCTGCAGATTTACACAGACCTTACGAAATTACTTCCTAGCGGCGGAATGCATGAGCTATAAGGCCTTCCTAGTCATGCCGGAGGCCTTCTCTACACATTACCTGTTCCTTTCCATTTAACATTGCGTGAGATTGGGAGGCAAGGCCTTCCTCTCCATTTCCCTGCAAGAATCCCTCAAGAAGGCCTTCATAGATAAGCCATAAGTCATGTCTGAAAAAATCAAGCCTTCAGGAAGGACCAAGAAAGAAGGCCTGCTAGAGGCCAGAAAAAAAGGCATAAGTCTAGTCTGAAAAAATCAGACCTTCAAGAAAGAAGATAAAAGAAGGTCTGCTGAATGCCAGCTTAAAGAAAGCATAAACCCTGTCTGAAAAACAGGCCTTATTCAGGGGGTTAATGCGAATGCCTGATGAAGGTATGAAGCCAGAGGCAACTTATAAGGTGTTCCCATATGATTGCATATTGCATGCCAGAAAATTGTACTAATATTAAAAATTATTTATTTTGATTTTAGTTTAAATGCTATAACACAAAGAAATAAGTCAATTCCTTGAATAATTATACCCTACACCACACTGTGGTACAGGATATTATGACTTTGTGCATTTGTTTGTAACACCCAAAAGGAGAAGAGATAGATCCATTGTTTATTATACCGATCGACTTGTAATTACTTTCTGAGTCGATTTAGCTATGTCCGTCTGTCTGTCCGTCTGTAGATGTATTCTTGTAATCAAAGTACAGGTCGCAACTATGGCCCGATCTTGACGAAACTTTATACATATCTTTTGATCGGCCCAAGGACGATCCCTATTTAATTTGGTTAAAATCGGTTCAGATTTGGATATAGCCCCCATATATATGTTAGCCCCGATTTGACATGTAAGTAAAAACTTTATTTTATATCCGATCAGTATGAAATTCAGCAGAAAGAGGTATCTTATTATATGAATGAACACTGTTAAATTTGGAAGAAATCGGTTCAGATTTAGATATAGCCCCAATATATACGTTACCCCCGATTTCACATGTAAGCGCCGTAAAAAATTTATTTTATAACCGATCAGTGTGAAATTCGGCAGAAAGAGGTTTCTTATTACATGAAGGAATACTGCCAAATTCGGAGAAAATCGGTTCAGATTTAGATATAGCCCCCATATATATGTTACCCCCGATATTACATGTAAGCGCTGTAAAAAGTGTATTTTTAACCCGATCAGTACGAAATACGGCAGAAAGAGGTTTCTTATTACATGAATTAATACTGTCAAAGTACAGGTCGCAACTATGGCCCGATCTTGACGAAACTTTATACATATCTTTTGATCGGCCCAAGGACGATCCCTATTTAATTTGGTTAAAATCGGTTCAGATTTGGATATAGCCCCCATATATATGTTAGCCCCGATTTGACATGTAAGCGCTGTAAAAACTTTATTTTATATCCGATCAGTATGAAATTCAGCAGAAAGTGGTCTCTTATTATATGAATGAACACTGTTAAATTTGGAAGAAATCGGTTCAGATTTAGATATAGCCCCAATATATACGTTACCCCCGATTTCACATGTAAGCGCCGTAAAAAATTTATTTTAGGTTTCTTATTACATGTAGGAATACTGCCAAATTCGGAGAAAATCGGTTCAGATTTAGATATAGCCCCCATATATATGTTACCCCCGATATTACATGTAAGCGCTGTAAAAAGTGTATTTTTAACCCGATCAGTACAAAATACGGCAGAAAGAAGTTTCTTATTACATGAATTAATACTGCCAAATTTGAGGGAAATCGGTTGAAATTTAGATATAGCCCACATATATATGTTACCCCCGATTTGACATGTAAGCGCTGTACAATCTGTATTTTATATCCGATCAGTAAAAAATCTACACAAAGAGGTTTCTTATTATATGAAGGGATACTTCCAAATTCAGAGAAAATCGGTTCAGATTTAGATATAGCCCCCATATATAAGTTACCCCCGATTTGACATGTAAGTGCTGTAGAGACTGTATTTTATATCCGGTCAGTACGAAATTTGACAGAAAGAAGTTTCTTTTTACATGAATGAGTATTCAAGGAAAATCCGTTCAGATTTATATATAACCTCCATATATATATGTTCCTCCTGATTTGGTATCAAAGCTCTATAGAAGTTGTACTTTACTTCCGATCATTAATATTTTCCGGAAAGATGTTTCTCAATTTAGGAACGAATATTGCTTAATTTAGCGATTATCGGCTCAGAATTAGATAATATGTTCCTGCCTACTTACCAATTATTCCAAGTTATTATCGCAATGACCTTTATCGCATTGTTAGGGAGGTGTAGGGTATTATATAGTCGGCCCCGCCCGACTTTCTGCCTTCCTTACTGGTTTTAAAACTAAAGATGTAAAAATCTCTGCTATTTCTCCGGCAAGAATTCGATTGTGATTTAGGACTTCCTTCCGCTCTTTTACTTCTTTCTTCAAATCTTAAAACATAAAAATTGAGAAAATATAGGCTGTATTTATTATAACTCCTCACCAGAAACCACTTCAACTCACTTAAAAACAGAACTTTTTCGCACTTTATTTAATTGCAACTTCACACCCGAACGGATCGTCGCTAGAAGAGAAACTGATAACAACTGATAGCGTTTTATTAGAACTGGTTTTGGTTTTGTTTCCACTTGCTCTTATCATACCCCTCTATAAACACATGTTTTTTTGTATGTACGAACCTACAGGAATAGAATTTAATAAGAGGCTTCGTCCCGTAGCTTTTATTTTTTCCTGTTTTATTTTTGCTTGTTTTAAGACAATTTTTCACTTTTGAAAATGCATTTAGTTCTTATCACAAGAAAATTAAACAAACGTGACGAACCATGTTGTTAATATGTATTCCCCTCGCATTACGTTGGAATTTGTATAACGAGAAAATTTTTTGATTGTTGCTCTTTCATTTGTTGTATGTATTAAAACACGACGAACCACTCGATATTCCATTCCCTCTGTCTTCGTTTTGGAAGGCCTGTATCAGGCTACCTAAAAGGAAGCTTATACATCGGAATTTTAACAACGGGATAATTTGTTTATTTTTTGTTGTTGTTCTCTCATCTTGTGCATTTATGTACGTTCGACGACGAAATACTCGCTATTGCAATCTCTCTGCCTTCGCTTTAGAAGGCCTGTATCAGGATATCTAAAAGGAAGCTTCTACATTGGAATTTGAAGAACGGAATAATTCGTTTATTTTTTGTCTGATCTTGTGTATTTAAACACGTTCGACGACGAACCCCTCACGATGGGATTCTCTCTGCATTCTTTTAGAAGACCTGTATCATGCCTGTTATTGGCATGTCTGGAAGTGATTAAAAATCATGCTTTTCGCAGGCCTTACATAAGAAAGTCCTTGCCAAATAAGACCTTCCGCATGTCTTATATGTGGAAGGCCTCGCAATTTCCACCGCTGGGTTACAAAACAAACAAAAATAATTGTCGGATTTGGTGGTCACGATTTCTTTTTTCATTCATCACGTGGAACATAAGCCGAAGAAAATGTTCAGGAACCCTTAGTTTTCCGTTCAAATCTCGAATTGCATTGCTTTCACACAGCGGGGTGTCGTTGAATCGGGTTTGAAATAAACAAGTTTTTTCCAATTTTGTTATTTAAATCGGTCCACCGTATTATAAGAAATATTGGGAATATTTTCTGAAAAAGGCCTCCTCTGCCTCTGTGTATAATAGTTTGTACTGTAACTGAATGTACAATTATTAACGTGGGAAATTAAAGCATCTCAAGAGCATGGAGACAACGGGATGTTTGACTTGATTGCATTCTTTACTTGCCCAGAGCCCGCAAACTTATAGACCTCAGCTTGTCCCGAATGCCGATCCGGCTGTTTATTGAGCACACCAGTCAGCCAGATAATATAAACCGTCGTTGATGTATGGACAATGGGATTTATTCTGCCACGACCCCTACTGTCCGAATTTTTTTTACGAAATTTCTGAATCTTGGCCTATTGGAGACGACACAAATATATGGTTCAGCCACAAGTCTTACCTTTTAGAGTTGTGTAGCGAACCCTCTGGTTTCAATTGATCACAACGAAAATTTTTGTTGGCGAACCATTTGCCTAGTTGTAAGTAGGTGACGGTGGCCGCAGATACTGCCTTAAAACTTGGAACTAAAAAAAGATACAAATGTTAATGGTGTAATCCAACTAAATGTACATATTTTTATAAGAACACCGTAGTTGTTGTACCCTTCTATTTATGCAACAACATGTGGGTAGACAATTTAGAGGTTAGGGTATGTCCGTACCGGCTTCCGCTTGGGTTTTTTACTCACATTTACCCGACAGAGTTATACCACCGTGCCCCTTTGCCTGCACCTGTCCTTGGAGACATTTCTAGCGTGGCCTTATTACGTTTACCAAGAACTCTGAAAAATGCCTTGAATGCACCTCTGTCCTCTCTGTCGTTCGCACGGGAGATGGGCCTCGCTTCCAATGACCGATGAACATAGGATGGTATTAAATGTTTTAATTTGGGCTGGGCTCTTAAATGCATTCGTGTGAATGCTTTACTAATTATTCAGCAATTTTGCAACTTTTGTTCTGAAATTTTGCAACATTTGTCCGCACTTTCACACAATTTTTATTTTCCTTCTTCTCCAATCTTATGGTAATGTATGATGGATTGACAGCATGGTCAATTTGCTGTAAGATCGACCGAGTGTTTATTCTCGTAATTTGGTGGATTTTGATGTATTTTAGGGAGAATTTTGTTGTACTTTGTTTTAGTTATCATTTAAATCACAATTTTTTTAATTATGAGGAAAGCTTTTTATGCATATGCATTCTTATGGATTGTGGATATTTTATTCCCAATAATGGAGATTTTCTTTCAGATGTTGTAACTTACATTAGTTTTATTACAGATCTGGTAGATGTGATACTGGTGGAGGTCGACGAAAAAAGAGGACGAGGATGTCTGGCGTCGCCCGCAGGCAACCTCGGGAAAGGCCGAACTTATTACATGGATAAAACCAGCTGTTGGATGCTGCCATCCTTCTGTTAAGTACCATACAATTCAACTTTTAGTACATTACAATTCAGGGTTGTACTTAGGACTAGGGAATTCATTTTAAAAGGTATTGTACAACTGTACGGCTTGTATATTTTAAGATTTAAAATACAATGTCTAGGTCCGTCTGTGTTACCGTTTTAAGTAGAAAGATAAACACAATAATTTACGAGCGTGTTATCACACAGAGCACAGAAAACATGTCAAGCATGTATAATCTAAGCATTGGTTTAGGGTGCATGTACTATGTGCCTAAATTTAGATTAGAATGGTTGGTGCATGGGTGCACTTGTCTATGTAGGAGTATTTATGTATTTCTAGTGGGTGTCAATTTCAAGTTACACCATGTGTATGCATTTATCTTGGTAAATAGATTTCTCGTGTTATGTATTAGTTCTTAATGTACGTTAAGTGTTAAGTCGAAAATATTCTGTAAATAAAATCAGTTCCCGTTGAACATCGAAACACATCGCTTCGTCTTTTCTTGCTGCTCGCCTTTACATTTGGTGACCCCAAGTTAAAACATCTATGAGTTCTAAGTTTTCCCCCACCAGCGGTAAGGAACTTGGAATTATTATTGATGGATACGAACGCTAAAAAGCCTTTGAAATGTCAAGTTTCCCCCACCAGTGGTACGGAAGTTAAAATAATCACTGGTGTAAAGGAGAAATAAAATTATAAACAAATAAAAATAGTTATATTCAATAAAAAAATATATATGTATATATTTATTTATTTAAAAATAAAATTGTATTTACACATATATTTAACTAGCTGGACCACTTCGTTGCCCCAGATTTCAGATTTCCGATCCCGTTCATTTTTGGACTAATTACGTAGACTGACACCAAATATGTATGCACATATAAAAAATTGATCTCTATAACAAATTGCTCAAGATATATCAAAGACAAAATTACAGCACTCTCGCTAACAAATTGTTCAAGATATATCAATTTAAAATATTGACTTATATGGCCGGGCCACGACCCCTGGTCATATCCCGCCCACTTTCGTGTCAATCACGTAGACAACCACCAGAAACATATACACAAAATTACAGCACAATCGCTAACAAATTATTCCAATTTCAAAACTTGACACACTCGGTCGGTGCTACGCCCATTAGTCTGATCCCGCCCATTTTTGGACAAATTACGTAGACTGCCACCAGATACATCGCAAAATTACAGTTATGTCGCTAATAAATTGTGCAAGATATCTTAATTTCAAAATTTGGCTTATATTGTCGGGGCCACGCCCATTTGTCCGATCCCGCTCATTTTTGGACCAGTCACGTAGACTACAACCGGATACATATACGCAAAATTTCAGCACTCTCGCTAACAAATCGTGTAAGATATCTCAATTTAAAAATGTGGCTTATATGGTCCGATCCCGCCCATTTTTGGACCAATTACGTAGAATGGCACCAGATATATATACACAACATTGCAGCACTCTCGCTGGCAAATTGTGCATGATATCTACATAAATCTATAAAAATTTGGTTTGTGTGGGCGGGGCCACGCCCATTGGCCCGATCCCGCCCATTTTTGGACAGATGACGTAGACTGTCACCAGATACATATACACTAAACTACAGAACTCTCGCTAATAAATTGTGGAAAATATTTCAATTTAAAAATTTGGTTTATATGGGCGGGGCACGCCCATTGGTCCGATTCCTCCCATTTTTGGAAAATTCACATAATCTGCCACTAAATGCATACACACAATTTCAGCACTCTAGCTACAAAAATTTCTCAATATCAAAATTTGACGGGTCCACGCCCACTTGATATATCGAAAATTCAAGTACCCATGTACATTCTATGAAAAATTCAAGAAGATCGGTCCGGCCGTTTAGACGCCTATACGGTACAAACCCACAAACACACATTCGTCTTTATATATATAGAAGAAAAATATCTGTATAATTGTTAAAAGTATATCGAAAAAAAAGAAACGATTTTACTTGAAAAATAAACATAAATAAATACAAAAGAAACTGAGCAAAATTGCTCATCGTGTAGAGTGTGTAGTTTAGCAGAACTGAAAAGAGGAAGAATAGGGAACTCCGTCCGTTAACGTTAGCTATGGAAAAAAATTTTTAGTTAGCTATGAAACATATTGCCAAAGGGAAGTGTTTAGCCGGGACGCTGTGGGTAAATTTGACAGTGTGGACTGTCAGTTAGATACAAATTACTTACAAGTAGAATTTGGAGCAAATGCTGCTCGATGGAAATGTCCGTTTAGATGTCGTGTATTACACACGCTTCTCATATGCTTTAAATTTAGAGCGCTTCCCATTCAGGAACAATGGGATAAACTTGTGGAACACAAAGTGTGTTTCATATGTTTGGAAGAACGCCATGTCAAAGGACATGTACCAGAAATATTAGTTGTAGAAAATGCCATGGAAGGTATTTTACTATTCTGCATAGGGAAATTCAAAAGAAAATTTTCGATTTTGAATTTATCGAGCCACCAAAGTTGTTCAAAGAAGAGTCCAAAAACACTTTGAGTATAGATTTTGAATTTATCGAGTCACCAAAGTTGTTCAAAGGAGGGTCTAAAAACACTTTGAGTAAAGATTTTGAGGCATTAGGATTGCCAAGATTCATTGAACCACCAAAGTTGTTTGATGAAAACTCTGACAACACAATCGGAATAGATTTTGAGGCATTAGGATTGCCACATTTTATCGAACCTCCTAGGTTGCTTAAGGAAAATTCTGAAAGCGCTTTGGAAATAGACGAAAAGATTGACATAGTATCTACAATTTCCATAGTATCTACAGAAAATACTGGAGACATCATCACATTAGATAAAAAGGGCAAAAATACCGTAGGAATTTCCAATAGCATAAGGAATTATCTTCCGATATTGAATTGGCGGTGGGGAAGGTTCATCCAAATTAAAATTAATTTGGATGGTTTAGGTACAATAATAAAAAAGAATAAAAATATTAAAAATGTATTATGTTTATATAAGAAAGTAACAATTAAGAAAAGCATCGGAGAGTTAATGATGGATGTCCAACAACCCATCAAGAAGCATTCGAGAACTACCGCAAAAGGTGACAAAGATGCAGAAATAAATGCAGCATCGAGGCAAATAACAAACACCAATGATTGCGTTATAAGGAGCACCAATGGGATCATGCTATTCCCGGAAACAACCGTGGTGGAGGAACAACAACATCCGTTGCATCACCACCACTGTGATCACCATTTACAGATGACAACACGTGAAGACGGCGCTAGCAATGTTATTGAGTTGGTTAATGACAATAATGTTGTTCCAACACAACTTTCAACGGCAGAATCACTGAGGTCCGAGTTGACAATTGGTGAATATGTTAAATCGACGAGTGATACTCCCAATGACGAGGGAGCGGACAGAGAGTGCAAGAAAAACTTGCACAGCTAGAGTGCAAGAAAAACTGAAGCCGAAGGAGCCGTATAAAACATTAGCAAATGAAAACTGCGAAACTAGGCGTATATATTATTGTCCGTGATTCAGTACCTCAACTTATATTAATTTAATAATAATTTTTTAAATATATTTTGTTAAAAGATTTGAAACTTTTAAGGCCGGCATATGAGCATTGAGGGTACATGAACTATGTGCCAAAATTTAGATTAGAATGTTTGGTGCATGGGTGTACTTGTGTATGTAGGAGCATTGATGTATTTCTAGTGTGTATCAATTTCAAGTCACACTATGTGTATGCATTTATCTTTGTAAATAGATTTCTCGTGTTATGTATTAGTTCTTTATGTACGTTAAGTGTTAAGTCAAAAATATTCTGTAAATAAAATCAGTTCCCGTTCTCGCCTTTTCAGGTATGCAATTAAATATATCCTATACTCTATGGTTAGAATTCAGGAATGTAGCTCTAACATTAAACACCACATCTACTACCGCTGCACAGTGGGCTAAAATGAAAAAAATGGACATAATTCCGCCATTTCAAAACCACTTATCGTATGGCGATGAAATTTTAGGTGTGTATACAAGAGATGTTAGAGAGTTTATCTCATACAGGGGCGGAGCTACAGGGCTCTAAAGTTGACCACCTCGGGTACACAAAATGTTCATCGGCTTCTAACTTTTGAATGGATTTGAGTAGACCAGACCTACAAACAACATTTTATAGCTTGAAGATATCGTGAATAGTTTCCGAGAAATGTGGATTTTAAAATTGAATTTTTCATTTTTTCGCCGACTTTGCCTTGGAGTTTAGCCAATATCTCAGTCAAAAGTTTACCGATTGTTTTTGGATTGCCAATAAAATTTACAATATCACGAAAAAAGAATCGATAAGATATGTCAAGAAATAAGAAAGTTATGGCCCTATAAAGTCAAATTTTTCAAAAATATCATTCTTGGAGATTCTTGGCGAAAAAAGTCCAATTCATATTTAGGTCTTGTAGAAAAAGTTTTGTACACAAAGTATATAACTGTGTACTCAGATTCACAGAATCTGTTAGAGAAAATCCGAAGCCAAAATTTTAATTTGTGTGGTTGACACCCTTCTCCCATTTGGACCTTTTTTTACATAAATTTCAAAAGTTTGATCGATTTTCTCCAATCGCAGAGCTAAATTGTAATTTTTTTATTTATTTGTATTAGGGTGTAACAAAATCGACTGCAAAGGGAAGCCCGAGCACGGCCGTATTTATGTTTCTGTCTACATGCAAAATAATGTTTTTACTTTTTCCCTACCTTCTTGTACTTATTGGTTATTAAATCAGACAATATGCACTGATTTCTTGTAGATCACATGTTTTTATCAAACAATAATAAAATTTAGTGAGAAGAAAAATCATAAAATTTAGTAAGAAGGATAAAAGAAGTCGGCCTTTATAATATGTTGGTGTGACTCTTGTTGCCTTAAATTTGTGTATACCCATTTTGTACGCGAAAGACCCACTTGAGAAAAATAATTTATTTTCTTATTTTATTTCTGTAATATATATTTTATTATTTTACTTCTGTAAAATAATGTGAATAATCCATGTCTAGGAGATCCTTGTATTTCTCAAGATTGTCACATGTCAAAGATAGGTAACATATCCATCTTTTTCTTATTATTTTCTTATTAAAGATAGAACAAGATCGGAAGATAGAAGAAGATTTACAAATATATCTTCATTTTGAAATTCTCTTGAACTTTTTCGGGAGTGAAATTGCTGAACATAGCGAAAATCTCGATTTCGTGCCTCCTGGGCTTCTTCCGTAAGCACGCCCAAAGGGAGAATATGAAATGTAATAATTATATCTCCATGACGCAATACTTTATGTACGGTTGGGGTCATATCTTTCCATGGATACAGTTCTATTAGATGTTTCGAAATACCTAGAGAGTATTTGCCAAATTTTTCTGCATTCACTTTGTTCTTGCTGTTGATTGCCATTAGAATTATGTTAATTTTTCTCAATAATTCCATATCAATTCCTATGATCTTAGATGTGGTTTCATAATCCTTGAAGAAACGCCTTGCAGTGTTACCATCATTTGTATTTCCATTTCCCACTAGTGGTTTGTCGACATTTAATCCAGTCTCTTTCCAAAATTCCTCTTGAATTCTTTTTTTGTCCTGTAATATGTTTGCATTCTCTGGATTACTATAATAATGCAAATCGTATGCTATGTGTAGGAAATGTTCTAAAACCCGTATACGAGCATGTAATGGGGAAATTCAAAATTTAAGAGCATATGTGTTAATTGTTGGGTTCTTCGATAAATCCGAAAATTCATTTTTTTGTTCCACATAGTGTACATCTCCACGTAGATGATGTTCCCGTAACAGCATTGCAAACTTTCCCATCGACCAAAGTGAAACTTAGGATGAAGGAGATTGTGAAGCTGTATTTTGTATACTCAAACCATATGGGTCTACAAAAGTTTTTTGATCCTGGAGTCGATTTTATCCAAATGTCATCAATACTTGTTGAGGGACAATCCATGTCTTCCCTCTTTTTTAATCTGAGGGGAACTAATGATGCCGTGAACAGACTTCTATAATCTGTCCCGCTCGGACATGTTTATACTTGTTTGTATTCAGGAAGGGTTGATAACCCACCCTTCCACATAAGTTGCAAGTCACAATTATCCATTGTACTCAGCTGTTCTGTAGTAAGAGTGGAAACTATACTCGATGCTGTATTTTCCAAAAGGTTAGGAAGACCCATACTGACTCCACTTGGTGAAACTTCGGTCGACTCCTTTTCGGACAATGCCTTCCTAAGTGTGTTGTAGTTATATTTGCAGAGTCCCAGTTATAGCATAAGAGCAAGTGCTTCTTCATCCGTAAAAACTGACTTAAGTTATGTTCAAAAATATCGCGAATTTTGTATTTTTTCAAAAAGTATTTATTTATTAATGAATATCTATTTTGTCCCCTTCAAAGTAATTCCCCTCGGATATAATACACTTCTGCCAAAGTTTTTTCCAATCCTCTAAGCACTTCAAATAATAATTTTTTGTGATCTTGTTCAGCTCCTCCTTCGATGCCGTCTTTATCTCCTCCTGGCGTAGCGTCGTCCTTTCATGGACCTTTTCAGTTTTGGGAACAAAAAATAGTCAGAGGGGCTAGGTAAGGGAAATACGGTGGCTGCGGCACGATTACTGTGTTGTTTTTGGCCAAATATTCGCGCACAAGCAACGATGTGTGTGCAGGGGCGTTATCATGGTGCAAAAGCCAGTTTTTGTTCTTTCACAAATCCGGGCGTTTTTGACGGATTGCTTCGCGCAATTTGCGCATAACTTGCAGGTAATATTCCTTATTGACTGTACTACCATGTGGCAAAAACTCTTAATGCACCACGCCCCTGCAATCAAAGAAAACTGTGAGCAAAAAAAAGGGCGTCCGGCACGCTGTTCGTCCTTCGCATCTTCTCGGCCCCCTAAGAACAGTTTGTAACAACGATAAACGTTGCTTTGGTCCAAGGTAGCATCACCATATGCCACAGTCAACATTCGGAATGCGTCAGTGCACTTTATTTTGTTTTTCACACAAAATTTGATGCAGAACTAAACTTGATCCATTTTCTGAAATAGATAAAAATCGAAGACAAGTTAAAACACATCCAAGCACAACAGCTGTCAAAAATTAAGTAACCATTCAAAATGACCGACCTTGTCAGCATAAGTAAGAGACATGAGTACCAACATAACGCTACAAAAATATCACAAATCAAATACACGTAGCCCGCGGAAATTAAAAATTCGCGAATTTTTTTGAACATACAGATGATGGTGTCGGAATACGCTCAACAATTCTCCTTAGACGTTTCGGTGATGCTGTTTATAGAACACCGGCAATTTTTAAAGCATCAGTTGATTGTTTCTGTTTTTTCAACATTGCCTTAAAAGTATCCGTAACTTCTTCAGTAATTATTGCCGAAAGATTATTGGACAAACACCTCTTCTTAGTTCTTGTCGATACATCTTCGTAAGGTTTATGGGGTGGACCAACAGATGAAGTACAAACTGTTAAATCTATGTTGTTCTCGAGCCAATCTGAATATTTTTGAACGCGATTTTGCTGTTGTCCACTTTGCATCAAATGTTTTAACAAATTTTTGTATTTTTGTGATTTCGCTTTTTAATACTTTAATTTTATAGGTTCCATCGATAAATTCTACTATTCTACGGACTTTTTCCTCAAAAGTATGAAATGGGATTTCACACAAAATAGAAAATAGTGACGAGTTCTTAAATGTTAACGCCATACTACAAAATTGGTAATGATATACATTCTCGAAGATGCTATATTTATATAAAAACAATAATATACCTGACATTTCTACCTGATACATGTAATATGGAAAATTATAAAAATCATATATGAATGAATATTATTAACTATATGAATGAACATTACAACAAATATTTTTATACCTGTCAATGATTATGGGTTTCCTAGAAATAGTGCCATAAAACAATATTTTCTGAAAGGTAAATCTTACTAAATTTTATTATTGGATTTTTACTTTTAGTCCTATATCTTCGATATGAAAAGCCGCCCTCGGGATTCCCTTTGCATTCGATTTTGTTACACCCTAATACAATTTAGCTTTGCGATTGGAGAAAATCGATCAAACTTTTGAAATTTATGTAAAAAAAGGTCCAAAAAGGAGAAGGGTGGCAACCACACCAATTAAAATTTTGACTTCGGATTTTCTCTAACAAATTCTGTGAAACGTCTCCTTTAAAATGAGTATAAATTGTATATACTTTGTGTAACAAACTTTTTTATTTTTCCTAAATACGAACTGGACTTTTTTTTGCCAAAAAATCTAAAAAAATTAATTTTTTTCAAAAATTTTTCTTAATATGGGCTATAACTTTCTTGTTTCTTGACATATCTTATAAATTCTTTTGTTCATGAACAAAATCGGTAAACTTTTGACTGAGATATTGGCTAAACTCCAAGGCAAAGTCGGCGAAAAAATTAAAAATTCAAATTTAAAATCCACATATCTCGGAAACTATTCAAGATATCTTCAAGCTATAAAATGTTTTTTGTAGGTCTGGTCTAGGAGTATCCACAGAAACTCAAATAGGACACTCCATTCAAAAGTTAGAAGCCGATGAAAATTGTGTATACCCGAGGTGGTCAAATTTAGGGCCCTGTAGCTCCGCCCCTGTATCAGATAGGGGGCCCAGGTTCCGAACTTAAACTCTCTAACACCTCTTGTATACAAGCCTAAAATTTCATCACGATAATATTTTAATACAATAAGTGGTTTTGAAATGGCAGAATTATGTCAATTTTTTCCATTTTAGCCCACTGTGCGCTGTTGGAAACAGTATGGTACCATGAGGATTGGTAATCGCTTCTAAGCTGACCGGCTTGGAATTGGTGGAGGATGGCATAGGTTATGTGGTGTTGGATGTGGTGCTGGATTTGGAGGGGTTACGGATGTAGTTTTGGATGTGATGGTGTTGGATTTGGAGTGAGTTTTGGACCGCCTGTCCTTGGATCCCTGGGAAACCCCTTGTGGATGAACAGTTTTGGGAATATGTAAAAAAGAATGGTGGCTTCCACCACAGTGTTTACAACCCAGAGACGAAAAGCACGATCCGGATGAATGTTTATGGGCTTCACAATTAGGGCAATAGCTATGGGGATGACAAGTTGGATTCTCTTTTTTATTGCCATTTTTATAAACTCTTGGCAATATCGCAATCCATGCTTTCCTTTGCAAATTTTGAAGGAGGAATTGGGCTTTCCATTATGACACTTTGCTTTTAATGCTTTTAATAGACGACATATTGTAAGAAACAATGAATTTTTGGTGAAATATTTAGCATGACGGAAGGAGAAATGTTTATAAAATTGGACGAGTAATTATTTCTTTTGCTGTGCGGATATCGGCAACTTGTGTTAGATTGTCTTTACCGAGATAAATTTGATTCGTTTGTGCATCTCTTTTAAATATTCATGTATCCATCGGATGCTTTAACCCTTCGCCAACTATTTATAATTGATAAATTTGATTCTGCTTCAGATTGATCAGCCACCGAAAGGAGTGGGCCACTTGTTAAGAAATGGTCGGGGGAAAGAAACAATATGATTCGGATTTTCGGACATTGGAGAGATTGGTCTAGAATTCAGACATGACTCTATACGAGCTAGTATACTAGTGAATTCTTCGAAAGTAAATCGATGATTACCAGCTATTTTTCGGAAATGTTGCTTGCAACTTTTCCACCCACCAGCCTCCCATGTGAGGAGCTCCGGGCGAAACATCGGACAAAATCTTGATATAATTGTTTGGACTCACATACAAAGTTCGTGCCGTTATCGGAATAAAGGTTTCTAGGACATTCTCGACGAGCAACAAAACGGTGGAATGCCGCTAAAAATGCGGGAGTGGAAAGTGAAGTGGTTACTTCTAAATAAATGGCTTCGGTGGCGAAACAGACGAAAATGCAGATGTATCCTTTCGCAGTGGCGCAAGAACGATCTCTATATGCCTTAATATCGAAAGAGCCTGCAATGTCGAGTCCACAGTGTGTGAATGTTCTGGAAGAGTACTTCGTTGGGGTGGAAGAGCTCCCATCAATTGCGTTTTAAGCTTTTGCTTGGAAATAACTCATATTTTGCAATTGTGGATGGTAGACTTGATTAAATTTTTAGCCCTAGGGATCCAGAATTGGAGTCTTAACATTCGGAGCATTAAGTTATTGCCACCATGTAAACTTAAGGTGTGAATGAAACGAAGTAGTAATCTTGAAAAGTTACAGTGGTAAGGTAGTATTATCGGATATTGTTCGTCGTATGTTAAGCTGCCTGAACCTGCAATACGACTAGTGACTCTCATGACTCCTTTTGCATCAAGAAAAGGATTGAGATTCGAAGGTGAACTAGATTGCGGAATCAATTCTTTTTGAGTCAATTTTCGATATTCGTTCGTATACGTACTCCTTTGGGCTAAAATTATTACGGAATTTCTGGTAGTTTCAATATTTTGTTTTTGTAAGTGAACTCATATAACTCATTTCTCGGACCAGATTTTCGGATTTTGTTAACAAACATGCGACAGAACTCTGAGGGTTCGTCCGAATGAGGAGAAGCGATTAAGTGGATAATCATATTGGGATAAGTGGCATTTGCCGAAATTTTCTTTTCCATGAGATTCTCATCAATACGAACCGATACAGTGATTGGTCATAGGCTTGACGGAAGTTGTAGCTAGGAAGGACCAAACCCCCATAACTTATTGTCCACTAATTCATTTGGTTAAGATCCACGAGAAGCAATATCGGCAGGATTGTGTTTCGACTCTACATGAGACAGTTCAATTCAACATTTACAATTTTGGAAACTCGGTTGGCTAAAAATGTTTTCCAAGGGAATGCTGTTTTTTCAACCAAGCAAGCACAATAACGGAATCGATCCAACAACAGATATTAGCATTCGGAATCGGAAATACTTGCATTATGGATTCAATGGTTTCATCAAGTAAAACAGCTCCACAAAGCTCAAGGAATTGAAACAGTTTTCAATGGAGATACCCTAGATTTTGCTGTAAGCAGGTGTATGCTTACCCCTTCCGTTGGGGTTTCGGATCGAGGGTATATGGCAGCTGCATAAGCCTCTTCTGAAGCATCGCAAAAGCCATGCAACTGCACCTCGCAATCAGGAGTACTCGTATACTGAATCCAGCGATGAATTCTGTTTTCATCGATTCCGGAATAATTTGTTAGGAAATGTTGCCCGATTTCTAATAATTTGGCTGGTATGTGATTATCCGAATCAACATTTGAAGCCCATATATCTCTCATTAATAGTTTAGCGAGTCCTACAAGGTTTTCAAATAAGAGTGGTATGATTTCTTTGAAAAAAAAACACACTTACTGTTAAGGAAATTCAAAAAGTTTTTTATTTAATGTGAAGTGCAATCGATATAATTAAGTTCTAAATGAAACGTCATTCAAATGGCCTCCACGACTTCTTCTGCAGGACCGAATTTGATGAACCCAATTTTCGAGCACTTTTGCCACTAAATCAAGTCGTATGTCATGAATGGCACGTTCAATATTGACTTGCAAAGCTAGAAGTGAGTCTGGTTTATTTCGAGAGACCGATGACTTTAAATAACCCCACAAGAAATAGTCTAATGGTTTTAAATCACCATTCAATATCACAATTTCTTGAAATAATCGAATCTCCAAATTTTTATCGCAACAATTCAATTGTATTATTTGCTGTGTGGCACGTAGCCACAATCGGTCAATGACAAAAAGATAGCTCTTAACGAGAGCTAAAATATTGCTCATGGATGTCAATTTGTAGGTCGACTGGAAAGTGTTTTTTTTTTCATTTAAAAAAAATGGACTTAGCGCACGAAAAGTTGCAATTGGAGAACGATTATTTTGATAATAAAACTGAATAATTTGTAACCGTTGTTCTTGCGTATATCTCTCCATGATGATATTGTAAACACTACTGAATACAATGAAAAACAAATGACAGATCATGACATATTAAAAATGGGCGAAACGTCACTTCAAAATCACATCATCCCTATTGGAAAACACTTTATATAGGGACACAATCAAAAGCTTAGAAATTTCGGATAGAATTTGTCTTTTAGTAGGGGCCTCAGGGGACTGGATTGCTACCGAATTGAAATGGAAGTAATCCTGTTTGGCATTCCATCTCACTCCCAATGTTTTTGCCACACTGCTATCTTCAAATTGTAAGAAGTCTTCATTGAGCAAATGTTCTTTCGGAATTGATTTCACAAATTCACCAGAATTTAAAGTCCATTTTCTCCCTTCGGATTTTAAGGCCATGCTTAACTTGGATTGAGCTTTAATAGCAGAAGTGATATCGTGGCTTCCCGCCATGACGTCATCGACATACATACTGGACATTAGAATGTGACTACACTAAAAAAAGCGTACTGAAAATCAAAGATTTGTCGTAAAGTTTAAGATTTCGGCAATGATTTCGAGCCAAAGACAATCGCTATAAAATAAGAAGGTTTTATAGTTAATTTAAAGACGTGAATAGTAATAGGTTTGAGAATGCATTTCATAGAATTAATACCTTTGGGTAATACAAATAATTATGGGTCGTAAAGTAAGCTCATTTTGGCGTAAATTTAAGTTTGCCGCGTGCTTATTTGTAGTAAAATATCATATAATTTAAAACATTATCGTAATAAAATTTAAAATGTCTGTCCTTGATATAAGAATATACTGGTAATTAATTTAAGGCATACATGGATTGAAATGTAGTTTTTTAAAATATGTATGGAAAATTCGTTACATTCTATTTATATAATGTTACTCTCATTAATGAATTATTTTCTTTGAAATCATTTAATATTCATAAAAAATATGCTTCATGCAAGTTATAGTGTTAACTTATAAATTCAAAACACAACGCTTTCTCTTTCTAAAGATTGAATTTATTATATTTAATATTGGAAAATACAAAATATATATAATACGTATTACGGATAACATTGAACATTTTACAATTTAAAACAGTATTTTGGTTGTATAAAGACAAACCGGCCAACACACTATCGTAATATTGTTATTATTGGTATGTATCGATTTGTAAATCTATAGTGGGATTCGTTCTCCATTTGTTGACCAAGAACAATTTTCATTGGAAGTGACATTAATTTTTAACATGGAATTTTGCTGGAATTTAAATAGAAATTGTATAAAATAATTATTATATATTTATTAAGTTTTACAAATCATATAGTTTGCATGCACACTTATTTGCTGCAATTTGTAAATTTCATTCCCCACTGAATTTTTCGTATATCCAAATAAAGTTCATTACACGATCTAAAATTAAAATAATCTGAAAAGAAATCAAACTCAATGATTTATATACGATAGATCCATCCAAAATTGCTTTTCTAAAAATTTAAAAAAATATATTTATATAATATATTATTAATTATTTGGAATGTGTGTTTTGAAAGTGACGTCAGCGACATTTTTACATATAAATTGAGTTAAGGTTGGACTCGGCATTAGAGTGTCCGCATATAATTTTAGCAAAAATAATTTTCTCAACAAAGTCAAACGTGACTCAGATTTTAAAATCTTAAGTTTTGTTAGCAAACAAAACTACAAAAAGTTTTTTTAAGGTGAATATATAAAATATTAAAAAATAACGTGGATTGTTTTGCAGAACATATGACTTTTTATTAAACTATTGTTAATTTACTAAAATTCTATGCAGTTTTGCATATTATTCAGCTTAATTAAAAGGCAACTTTGTCTTAAACATATAACTGCAACAAAAATTAAAAACAAGGTTTTTCATTTAAAATTGACATTTTCATTTTTCTTCATAAACAATAATTTAAATAAAAACCAGTAAGGAAAGGCAGAAAGTCGGGCGGGGCCGACTATATAATACCCTACACCTCCCTAACAATGCGATAAAGGTCATTGCGATAATAATTTGGAATAATTGGTAAGTAGGCAGGAACATATTATCTAATTCTGAGCCGATAATCGCTAAATTAAGCAATATTTGTTCCTAAATTGAGAAACATCTTTCCGGAAAATATTAATGATCGGAAGTAAAGTACAACTTCTATAGAGCTTTGATACCAAATCAGGAGGAACATATATATATGGAGGTTATATATAAATCTGAACGGATTTTCCTTGAATACTCATTCATGTAAAAAGAAACTTCTTTCTGTCAAATTTCGTAATGACCGGATATAAAATACAGCACTTACATGTCAAATCGGGGGTAACATATATACGGGGGCTATATGTAAATCTGAACCGATTTTCTCTGAATTTGGAAGTATCCCTTCATATAATAAGAAACCTCATTGTGTAGATTTTTTTACTGATCGGATATAAAATACAGATTGTACAACGCTTACATGTTAAATCGGGGGTAACATATATATGGGGGCTATATCTAAATCTGAACCGATTTCCCTCAAATTTGGCAGTGTTAATTCATGTAATAAGAAACCTCTTCTGACAATTTTTTGTTACTGATCGGGTTAAAAATACACTTTTTACAGCGCTTACATGTAAAATCGGGGGTAACATATATATGGGGGGCTATATCTAAATCTGAACCGATTTTCTCCGAATTTGGCAGTATTCCTTCATGTAATAAGAAACCTCTTTCTGCCGAATTTCACACTGATCGGTTATAAAATAAATTTTTTACGGCGCTTACATGTGAAATCGGGGGTAACGTATATATTGGGGCTATATCTAAATCTGAACCGATTTCTTCCAAATTTAACAGTGTTCATTCATATAATAAGACCCCTCTTTCTGCTGAATTTCATACTGATCGGATATAAAATAAAGTTTTTACAGCGCTTACATGTCAAATCGGGGCTAACATATATATGGGGGCTATATCCAAATCTGAACCGATTTTAACCAAATTAAATAGGGATCGTTCTTGGGCCAAACAAAAGATATGTGTAAAGTTTCGTCAAGATCGGGCCATAATTGCGACCTGTACTTTGATTACAAGAATACATCTACAGACGGACAGACAGACGGACATAGCTAAATCGACTCAGAAAGTGATTACAAGTCGATCGGTATAATAAACAATGGATCTATCTCTTCTCCTTTTGGGTGTTACAAACAAATGCACAAAGTCATAATACCCTGTACCACAGTGTGGTGTAGGTTAAAAAAATCAACATCGGCCCTTAAAATTTAACCACCCTTTACTTTGTTGGTAGTGGTTTTGTATAGGCTTCCGCACTGTTGTTTCGTAGTGATTTTTGCCTCGGAAGAAATGGGAACACTGAGTGCGTGCATCGTAGTTTTTTTTGCTGTATGTTATTTAAGGTGATGTACATACATTTTTGAAGTGAACTTGTTAGAAAAAGTCTTGTGAAGAGATTTATGCGAACATTAAAAAATGGACAATAAAAATGCGGGTAATAGGTTTTGTAATACTGGAAGAGGCAATAGGAAAATGTTTAGATGAGTGAAATATAATATATAATCCTGAAATAAACAACCTATTGGTAATTACAAAATTAACAAAACACATTTTAATTGGAAATTATATATTTATTAAAAATAACTGCTAGTAGCGCATAAAGCAGAAATGTAAAATTATTTCTGGCAATATAGAAATTTGTTATTAATAGTATGTTATACTGGTGGCAGAATTCGTGATTGGTTCAAAAATGGACGGGATCGGAAATTTTAATCTGGGGTAACGAAGTGGACCGGGTCCAGCTATCTATCTATATATATAAAATTGGATGTGTGTATGTATGTAACGTATGGACTCCAAAAGGGCTGGGCCGATTTTGATGAAATTTTCAGGGAATCTTCAGAATATTCAGGCGGGTGGCATAGGCTATATTAGTTCTTGATTGAGGGGGCGTGGCCATGCCCATATAAGCCAATTTGGAGTTATGATTTTTTGAGAGATTCCTACTTTTAACGAGATTCCTACTGTCCCTATCATGATTGATACTGGACCCTGATCCCAGATGGGCCAGTCCTGGGTCCAACTCGAAGTAGTTGGGAGTCCACGTGAGCGGGAGCGAGAGTGCCATAGTTGTGTGTATATGTATCTTTGGCAGTCTACGTGATAGATCCAAAAGTGGGCGGGATACGACCTACGGGCGTGGCCCCGCCCATGTGAGCCATGTTTTGAAATGAAGATATATAAAACAATTTGTTTGCGAGAGTTCTGTAATTTTGTGTATATGCATATTGAGGCAGTCTACGTGATTGGTCCAAAAATGGATTGGACCAACGGGCCTGGCCCCGCACATATGAGCCAAATTTTGAAATTGCTATATCTTGCACAATTTGTTAGCGAGGGCGCAGTAATTTTGTGTATATGTATCTGTTGGCATTCTACGTGAGTGCTGGGATCGGGCCAATGGTATTGCTATATCTTGCACAATTTGTTAGCGAGGGCGCTGTAGTTTTGTGATATGTATCTGTTGGCATTCTACGTGAATGCTGGGATCGGGCCAATGGGTGTGGTCCCACCCATATGAGCCAAGAATGGAGATATCTTGAACAATTTGTTTGTTCCCGAGAGTGCTGTAATGTTGTGTGTATGTATTTTGTGGCAGGATTCGCGATTGGTTCAAAAATTGGTGGGATGGGAAATCTCAATCTTGGGCAACGAAGTGGACCGGGTTCAGCTAGTATACTAATATATTACCTTATAATTTGGTGCAAGGGATATTTTTGTTTTACTGAAATCAAAACAATAAGCATTTTTTGCTTAAAAATAATTTGTAAATAAGCTGCTTTCTTATCGCGATGTTTTGAATAAAAATAAATATAAATTAAAGATTTATTTTGTATGAAAAATGTAATACGGACCAAATAGTATCTTAATCTAGGATTCGTACATATTTGCTAATCTAACAGCAGAGTTAAGAATGTCATAGGCAGCATTAGTTTCTGTTTTACAGAGCTAATTTTTAATTAATAAATATTCCAATTGATCGTATCTTTTCTTTTCGTTTAAAAATCTATGTGAATAATAGAATTTAAATATTTATATACAGCTTATCGCAAGACTTCAAAGTTCTGATCGCGTTTAGGTTCTATTAACTCGTTCTTTTTAATGGTAAATGTAATTAAGCCACATTCAAAACAAATTTTTTAAATTAAATGTTCCTGGTGGATTGTTTTCCGCTTTTAATAAAATGTTCTTACATAAGATAAATATGCATTACCTACCTAAGAATGATCTTTAATAAGCAACCTCATGGTCTAGAACAATATTATGATGTTTTCTTTTCTAAAAATATATGTTGCCCTGTCAGAGAGCAGCATTTTAAAACTCTTTCACAGTGTAGTATTTTCTCATAAACGAAAAAAACAAATCGTTTTAGGGCGAAAGGCAGAAACAATTTACCATTTTTTGGCACAAAAGAAAAGACCATTAATTATACCCTACAGCACACTGTGGTACAGGGTATTATGACTTTGTGCATTTGTTTGTAACACCCAAAAGGAGAAGAGATAGATCCATTGTTTATTATACCGGTCGACTTGTAATCACTTTCTGAGTCGATTTAGCTATGTCCGTCTGTAGATGTATTCTTGTAATCAAAGCAATTATGGCGCGATCTTGACGAAACTTTACACATATCTTTTGTTTGGCCCAAGGACGATCCCTATTTAATTTGGTTAAAATCGGTTTAGATTTGGATATAGCCCCCATATATATGTTAGCCCCGATATGACATGTAAGCGCTGTAAAAACTTTATTTTATATCCGATCAGTATGAAATTCAGCAGAAAGAGGTATCTTATTATATGAATGAACACTGTTAAATTTGGAAGAAATCGGTTCAGATTTAGATATAACCCCAACATATACGTTACCCCCGATTTCACATGTAAGCGCCGTAAAAAATTTATTTTATAACCGATCAGTATGAAATTCGGCAGAAAGAGGTTTCTTATTACATGAAGGAATACTGCCAAATTCGGAGAAAATCGGTTCAGATTTAGATATAGCCCCCATATATATGTTACCCCCGATTTTACATGTAAGCGCTGTAAAAAGTGTATTTTTAACCCGATCAGTACGAAATTCGGCAGAAAGAGGTTTCTTATTACATGAATTAATACTGCCAAATTTGAGGGAAATCGGTTGAGATTTAGATATAGCCCACATATATATGTTACCCCCGATTTGACATGTAAGCGCTGTAGAAACTGTATTTTATATCCGATCAGTAAAAAAAATTGTCAGAAGAGGTTTCTTATTACAAGAATGAACACTGCCAAATTTGAGGGAAATCGGTTCAGATTTAGATATAGCCCCCATATATATGTTACCCCCGATTTAACATGTAAGCGCTGTACAATCTATATTTTATATCCGATCAGTAAAAAAATCTACACAAAGAGGTTTCTTATTATATGAAGGGATACTTCCAAATTCAGAGAAAATCGGTTCAGATATAGATATAGCCCCCATATATATGTTACCCCCGATTTGACATGTAAGTGCTGTAGAGACTGTATTTTATATCCGGTCAGTACGAAATTTGACAGAAAGAAGTTTCTTTTTACATGAATGAGTATTCAAGGAAAATCCGTTCAGATTTATATATAACCTCCATATATATATGTTCCTCCTGATTTGGTATCAAAGCGCTATAGAAGTTGTACTTTACTTCCGATCATTAATATTTTCCGGAAAGATGTTTCTCAATTTAGGAACGAATATTGCTTAATTTAGCGATTATCGGCTCAGAATTAGATAATATGTTCCTGCCTACTTACCAATTATTCCAAGTTATTATCGCAATGACCTTTATCGCATTGTTTGGGAGGTGTAGGGTATTATATAGTCGGCCCCGCCCGACTTTCTGCCTTTCCTTACTGGTTTTATGATCATATTGGTGTGGTTCAATTATGTATGGAACAAAATATAGGCCAAATGAGCGCCGCGACCTCGGCGGCACACCTCCATCCGATGGTCCAAATTTTCGATGACGCTGAGTCATAATTGAGGTTCTATGCCGTTAATGTGCCGAATTATCTCACCTTTAGCTCTTGAATTGTTGCTGGCTTATCGACGTACACCTTTTCTTTCAAATAACCCCAAAGAAAGAGTCCAACGGGCCAATTGACATCGCCACGACGTGAGATAACACGGCCATTGAATTTGTTGCGCAAAAGATCCATTGTTTCGTTAGCTGTGTGGCAAGTGGCACCGTCCTGTTGAAACCATATATTGTCCACATCCATATCTTCCAATTCGGGCCATAAAAAGTTCGTTATCATCTCACGATAGCGAACACTATTAACAGTAACTGCCTGGCCGGCCTCATTTCGAAGAAGTATGGCCCGATGACGTCGCCAGCCCATAAGCCGCACCAAACGAACTGGGCGAGCATTCACTGGTGTTTTCACATCTCCTACAGACTCGGTTTGCAGAAATTTGCACACAATTCTCCCGATTGTGGACACATTTGGTCGATTATGCTGATCAAAAAAACATCACGAAGTGCACGAAATGCATTTTTATTTGAACTCCGATTTTCGTAAAAGACTTAAAAACTTTAACGCGTTGCTCAATTGTGTATCTTTCCATGGTTCAAATTGAGTTAGTCTGAAATTGAGAAATGTCAAATGAAATGCAGAAAAAAACTTGACGTTTAGGTGTGGTTCAAATTCAACATCGGCCCTTACAATTGAACCACCCTTTATAAAAAGCACCAAAGATCGCTGTGGGAAAGTTAGAAAATTTTCCAACAACGCCAACACTGACAAAAATTTTAAGTATGTATTATTTTTAAAAACCACGAACAAAATATATTTGAATTACATTTTATATTTAAACATTTAGTTAATGTTTGTTACATTTTTGTTTAAAAACATAAATAAGAACTTATATAACATAAACGTAACAGTCTGTTTTGTTCTCCATTCTTAGAAATAAATTATTAATAAATGGATTGGAATTGATCTTGGCAAAATAAAATAGTATCATTTTCCTCTATCTCTTCTGGCCTAATAATGATAATAATGTGTATAAAATTTAGATTTTTAAATGTTTCATTGGCATTTTTTATCCCCTCACCTTAGAGAGGAGGGTATATATCATTTGCTACGAACCAAAAGTGTAACACATCGAAGGAGTGACCTTAGACCCTAAGTATGTTCGGCGGATATCCGTTTTGGGTCATTTTAAGTCGAATGACCGTCCGTACGTCTGTCTGTCTGTATGTCTGCTGGCTGGTGCGCACGATAACTCTCGAAAGGAGTAAGCGATTGACTTTAAATTTGGTATGTGGTAATATTTTCTTCTATCTCCGGCTAAGTTCGAAGATGGGCCATATTGGTCCACTCCTTCTAGTACCTCCCCCGCAAAGCGTTAACATTTAGTGAAATATTGATTATTTAATAACTTCTTTACTACTTATTTGAATCCTCTGAAATTCTACACATAGTATTAGTTTATTGGTCACTATTACCTCGAGAAAAATTCGCGAGGTTGCCACTCCCCTTTTGGTACCTCTCACTCAAATGGTACATTTTGTACAAAAAGTAAACAGCTATTAACTTTAATACCAGTACATACGTAGTATGTTCAAAAAAATTTGCGAATTTTGTATTTTTTCAAATAGCATTTATTTATTCATAAATACCCATTTTGTCCCCTTCAAAGTAATTCCCTTGGATATAATACACTTCTGCCAAAAGTTTTTCCAATCCTCGAAGCACTTCAAATAATAATTTTTTGTGATCTTGTTCAGCTCCTCCTTCGATGTCGTCTTTATATCCTCAATCGTGGCGTAGCGTCGTCCTTTCATGGGCCTTTTCAGTTTTGGGAACAAAAAATAGTCACAGGTGGCTAGGTCAGGGGAATACGGTGGCTGCGGCACCATTACTGTGTTGTTTTATTCGCGCGCAAGCAACGATGTGTGTGCAGGGGCGTCATCATGGTGCAAAAGCGCTTTTTGGCGGATTGCTTCGCGCAATTTGGGCATAACTTGCAGGTAATATTCTTTATTGACCGTACTACCCTGTGGCAAGAACTCATAATGCACCACGCATCTGCATCAAAAAACGTGTGAGCTCTGGCGACCGGCACGCTGTTCGTTCTTCGCATCTTCTCGGCCCTCTAAGAACATTTTGTACCACCGATAAACGTTGCTTTGGTCCAAGGTAGCTTCACCATATGCAACAGTCTATATTCGGAATGCGTCAGCGCACTTTATTTTGTTTGATGCAGATTCTTTGATCCATTTTCTGAAATAGATAAAAATCGAAGACAAGTTAAAACACATCCAAGCACAACAGCTGTCAAAAATTAACTAAACATTCAAAATGGCCGACCTTGTCAGCATAAGTAGGTTTTAGGTTAGGGTGGCAGCCGTATTTTTTTACAAGCTCACATAGACCAGTTTAGGTCCCTAGTGTTACCACGGGCTGAAATGCCCCTCATCGAAACCAACCTGTTTGATATATAAATTTATCGATAGTACGAATATCAGTACTGGAAAGATCTGTTAGGCTGCCTAAAAAGACCGACCCCAGTATGTCCAGTCGTTTACTCAAAGCGGGACAGTCGCAAAGCAAGTGCTCAATGCTCTCCACTTCTTCCACAGAAGTCATTGGAGTCAATACCCAATCTTTTGGCGTGTTCGCCGATCAAGCAGTGTCCCGTCAGAACCTGTACTAACGTAGACAATCGATTCCTCTCTAGTGCGAGGAGATATTTTGACCTTCTCAGGTCATACCTTGGCCAGATTTGTCTAGCTACCCTGCAGGTGCCGATTTCTGTCCATCTTTCGTTGGACTGCCTGATTGCCTAAGCCAAAGCTTGCACGTGGATAGTGGCGCACCAATATATGCAAATTCTTCGAGAATTTGTAATGTCGTCCCTTTCCTAGCAAGTTCATCGGCTTTGCAGTTCCCCGGGATATCCCTATGCCCAGTCGAGGGCTGTTTGTGAATTTAGGGATATTGCCTCCAGAGAATTGATGGCAGCCTGGCTGTCCGCTGTTGCGACTCAGCCACTTGGCGACTTCCCATATTGCCATTATTTCGGCTTGATAGACACTGCAGGTATCTGGTAGTCTGTGAGCTATATCCAGACTAAGTTCTTCACAGTGTACTCCGAAGCCAACCTTTTCATCAAGCTTCGAACCATCCGTGTAAAAGTGGAGATGGTTTATATTACCTGGTATTCTGCCGACCCATTCATCTCTGGCGGGCATCATAGTGATGTAATTTCTCTCGAAGGTGTACACAGTTGGTATATAGTCCACTCGGTCGGTTACCATAGCACTACACTTTGATATCCTCATGTGACCACATTGATAGGCAGTTTAATCTTATTCCCGCTTTGGTTGCAACTTCTCTCGCCACAATATTAATCGGCAGTATATGAAGTAGGGCTTGTAGAGACTCGGTCGCTGTAGTCCTTAAGGCTCCGCTTATGCTCAGGCAGGCAGTTCTCTGAACCTTTGTTAGCAGGTTGGTGATGGTTAGTTTGTCAGTTGCCGTACACCATACCACAATATCGTATAACAGTATTGGACGAACTACTGCTATATATATCCAGTGGACGATTTTAGGAGAGAGTCCCCACCGCGACCCTACAGCCTTTTTGCAGGAATATAAGGCGACGTTGGCCTTCCTTAAACGTTCCAATACGTTAAGTCTAAATAACATTTTCCTATCTAGAATTATTCCTAAAAATTTTGCACTTTCAGAAAAGACTAGATCTGTTCCATTTATCCGAGGTGGAGGGTCCACATGTGGGACATTATTCATCCTAGTTAAGAGAACCAATTCTGTCTTTTTGGGGTTAACGCCCAAACCGCTGCTTCTGGCCCATCTATCTAGCCAACTTGTTCAGAGCCACCTGTAGGATGTCTCTGAGGACGTTTACGAATTTGGAACTCACTGCGATTGCCACGTCGTCCGCATATGCCACGACATTGCAGCCACAACGTTCTAGATCTAGCAGGATTTCATTCACCGCTAGGTTCCAAATTAGTGGATACAGTACTCCTCCTTGCGGCGTCCCTCTGTTTACAAACCTTGTTAGAGTTGTGGACCCTAGACATGCTGTTATGCGTCTTCTAGTGAGCAGACTTTGAATTAGTCTAATCAAACTAGTGTTAACTTGTTGTTAAAAGCCCCTTCTATGTCAAGAAATGCCACCATGGTGAATTCCCTGAAATGCAGGGACGATTCGATAGTGCTCACAAGTTCGTGCAGGGCTGATTCTGTAGACTTGCCCTTATTGTAAGCATGTTGGTTCCCCGACAGGAGTTTTGTATCCAGGTTTTCCCTAATGAAATGATCTAAAAGTCTTTCCAGACCTTTCAATAGGAAGGAGGATAGGCTAATTGGTCTGATCTTTTGGCCTAGTGTGTGATATCTTTCCCGCTGTAGGTATGAATACCACGTTGGTATCCCTCCATCGATTCGGGACGTATGAAAGCCTGATACAGCCTACATAAATTTTCTCCAGCCAGGGGATAATGTACTTTAACATTTTCTGCATTTCTGCTGGAGTGATGCCATCTGGTCCAGGTGACTTGAAGGGCTCAAAGCTATTAATAGCCCAGCTTATTCTGCATCTCTCAGTCAAGAAGCTAGCGATGCTCGCAGTCCACTCGCACTCTTGTTGGTCCTGCTGATCCTCGGGTTCTGTTACAGAGTTCCCCGGGAAATGTGTGTCGAGCAGTACATTGAGGGACTGCTCGCTGTTTTTGGTCCAGTTATTTGCCTCATCCTGTAAATATCCCACTGTACAGGGTGAAACATATAATATCTTCCTCAGCCTATCGGCGTCGGAGACCTTTTCCACTTCACCACAGAAGGTATACCAAGAGCGCCTTTGCGCCTTTGCGCCTTTCTAAGCTCCTTCTTATAGATCTTGAGTTGCTCTTTATAGGCATCCCAATCATTAGCGACCCCAGTAGATTTAGCCTTATTGAATAGCTTGTTGCAGGTCTTTTTCATAGCCGTTAGCTCAGAAGTCCACTATTGGGGTTTAGTTTTACCCTTGCACCTTGTTTTTGGACAGGCTTCTTCAAGGGATCTATTGAATGATATGGGGATATGATCGACCAGATTATCCAGACGGGCTTTGTCATTCGGTTCGTACAGAAGTTTAGAGTTGAGGACTTTCTTGAAATTCTGTGTGATATCTTTCCCGCTTTAGGTATGAATACCACGTTGGTATCCCTCCATCGATTCGGGACGTATGAAAGCCTGATACAGCCTACATAAATTTTCTCCAGCCAGGGGATAATGTACTTTAACATTTTCTGCATTTCTGCTGGAGTGATGCCATCTGGTCCAGGTGACTTGAAGGGCTCAAAGCTATTAATAGCCCAGCTTATTCTGGATCTCTCAGTCAAGAAGCTAGCGATGCTCGCAGTCCACTCGCACTCTTGTTGGTCCTGCTGATCCTCGGGTTCTGTTACAGAGTTCCCCGGGAAATGTGTGTCGAGCAGTACATTGAGGGACTGCTCGCTGTTTTTGGTCCAGTTATTTGCCTCATCCTGTAAATATCCCACTGTACAGGGTGAAACAGATAATATCTTCCTCAGCCTATCGGCGTCGGAGACCTTTTCCACTTCACACAGAAGGTATACCAAGAGCGCCTTTGCGCCTTTCTAAGCTCCTTCTTATAGATCTTGAGTTGCTCTTTATAGGCATCCCAATCATTAGCGACCACAGTAGATTTAGCCTTATTGAATAGCTTGTTGCAGGTCTTTTTCATAGCCGTTAGCTCAGAAGTCCACTATTGGGGTTTAGTTTTACCCTTGCACCTTGTTTTTGGACAGGCTTCTTCAAGGGATCTATTGAATGATATGGTGATATGATCGACCAGATTATCCAGACGGGCTTTGTCATTCGGTTCGTACAGAAGTTTAGAGTTGAGGACTTTCTTGAAATTCTTCTCATACAGGTGCCACTTTGTCTTCCTTACATTTCTGTGGACGGCAGGTTTAGGCGCTTTTTCCGCGAGTTTGAACTCAACAGCTGCTAGCCAAACAGGCTAGCAGCTGTTTGGTCTTTACCACTTAAATTAGTCAGGAGAAAGATACTTAGATCTTTCCTGGCCAAAATGCAGGTTCTTGGAGTGCCTTCACAGTTGGCCACAAGCAGTTTAAAGTTGGGTGTCCTAATACCGCACACCCTTCCTCCCACTACGTCGGGCTCCTGTCTCAGGACGATGTCTACTGCGCCTGTGGACAGGCGCAGCAATAGAGCCGCTGAGGCTGCTTTAGCGTGATGGAGGTTAATCTGTAGAATTCTTACCATCATTGGTAATTGACAGATTAACATCCACCCCGACAAGGGTGTTATCGAACTCTTCGTCCGTATCGTCGAGAAGCATGTCCCCGCCAGATGCGTCAAAGACACTTTCACTTCCAGAAAGTGCCATGATGGACGACTCACCTTCTGCGGTGGGAGCTATATCCTGCTTGTATATCGTCAAGACTATAGTCTCGAAGCCATATTGTAGGGTTGCACTCGCACTTTGTATATGGGAGGTGGATTCAGCGTTTAGGATAAGATTGACCTGCCGCTTTTTACCATCCGACTCATTGGCCTTAGAAGCATCTATGACGGCGCCATTGTCAGAAAAACATTTTATTGGCAACACTGTCTATTAAGTATTTTTATTGGCAATCCTGCATATAAATATTTACAAAATATATTGTAAATATATGAAATTGTAATGTTTTCTTGCAATCGTCTGAACTGTCAATTCACCTTTGCCTAACAATCCGTCATTGTCCGTACATTTGCAGCACTTTAACAGGGTTGATAACGTTTGCCGATCTGACAATCGTCTATATTAAGCTTAACTGGCGCATAAGCAGTAAGTGGCGGATTTCCTCTATCTTGTAGCAACGGTGTCATGAGTTGCGAAGAAAGAACAGTGTATTTATAAAACATAAAGTTACTATTCTATGTTTAATTGTATTCACTCTTTTTGCAAATATTAAAATAATTTTCCATTTTTGTTCTTCTTCAATTGTTAAAAACTCTACCGTGGTGGTTTTTCTGAAAAATCACCACTTTCAAACACCACAAACAGCGGAAAAACCACTAAGTTGGCATCGCTGCACGCACTCCCTTATCACCGAGATCGATGGGAACGCCGACGGCATAACCACATACATACACACATGTACACGAATCCTCGTGATTCACTGCTGCAGTTATTTTGAGTTTCAGTTGTTGTTGTTACTATGGTATGGTGCCAAGCAACATGCACGTATACTTACATATTCACCGCAATTTCATTTTCTTACAATCCGCGTCTCAAAACACACAACCACTTCCCTCCATCGCTTCCAAGTAACTGATTTGAAAGAAAACGCACAACAGAATATTCTCCATACTCAGGGAGCTCTTCGAACATTCCATAACAATTATTTATTCACACATTAACAAACAACTCTAATTCTCCGAAAGAGAGAGAATTACATAATTCTCTCGTATGTATTATTAAAACCAGTAAGGAAAGGCTAAAGTCGGGCGGTACCGACTATATAATACCCTACACCACTCTCGTAATATTGAATAACTCTGATATATAAATTTTGTAATTCATGTATAAATTGTTTACATAAATATACTTTTGGGACATTTTATACTTAAATAATACCCTGTACCACAGTGTGGTGTAGGGTATAAAAACGATTGGATCTAAAGAGCCAAATCGGATGAAACATATATATGGGAGCTATAGCTAAGTCTTTACCGATTTTCTTCAAATTCGGCAATGTTGGTTCATGAATCAAGAAACTCTACCATTCTAAATTTCAAAACGATTGGATGCAAAATATAGATTCTATAGAACTAAAGGGCCAAATCGGACGAAACATATATATGGGAGATATAGCTAAATCTTAACCGATTTTCTTCAAATTCGATAGTGTTGGTTCATGGATTAAGAAACTCTACTATTCTAAATTTCAAAACGATTGGATGTAAAATACAGCTTTTATAGGACTAAAGGGCCAAATCGGACGAAACATATATATGGGAGCTATAGCTAAATCTTAACCGATTTTCTTCAAATTCAGCAGTGTTGGTTCATAGATCAAGAAACTCTACCATTCTAAATTTCAAAATGATTGGATGTAAAATACAGCTTCTACAGGACTAAAGGGCCAAATCGGACGAAACATGTATATGGGAGCTATAGCTAAATCTTAACCGATTTTCTTCAAATTCGGTAGTGTTGGTTCATGGATCAAGAAACTCTACCATTCTAAATTTCAAAATGATTCGATGTAAAATACAGCTTCTTCAGGACTAAAGAGCAAAATCGGACGAAACATATATATGGGACCTATAGCTAAATCTTAACCGATTTTCTTCAAATTCGTCAATGTTGGTTCATGGATCAAGAAACTGTACCATTCTAAATTTCAAAACGATTGGATGTAAAATACAGCTTTTATAGGACTAAATGGCCAAATCGGACGAAACATATATATGGGAGCTTTAGCTAAATCTTAACCGATTTTCTTCAAATTCGGTAGTGTTGGTTCATGGCAAAATCGGACGAAACATATATATTGGAGCTATAGCTAAATCTTAACCGATTTTCTTCAAATTCGGCAATGTTGGTTCATGGTTCAACATATATATGGGAGCTATAGCTAAATCTTAACCGATTTTCTTCAAATTCGGCAATGTTGGTTCATGGATCAAGAAACTCTACCATTCTAAATTTCAAAACGATTGGATGTAAAATACAGCTTCTATAGGACTAAAGGGCCAAATCGGACGAAAGATATATATGGGAGCTATATCTAAATCTGAACCGATTTCAACCAATAGCGATCTTAACAGCCGCGAAATACTCTAAACTGCAAAATTTCAGAACGATCGGAGTGAAATTGCGACCTGTAGTCGACGAACAACTTTACATGGACAGACGGACGGACGGACGGACATCGTTAAATCGACTCAGCTAGTGATTCTGAGTCGATCGGTATACTTTAAGGTGGGTCTAGCTGTGTTGTTTTCAGGTGTTACAAACATCTGCCGTGAAACAAACTTATAATACCC
Source organism: Eudasyphora cyanicolor (assembly GCA_963930755.1). Classification (NCBI taxonomy): domain Eukaryota; kingdom Metazoa; phylum Arthropoda; class Insecta; order Diptera; family Muscidae; genus Eudasyphora; species Eudasyphora cyanicolor. Next base: position 136,571,260 of record OZ005734.1, read on the forward strand.
TGTACCACAGTGTGGTGTAGGGTATAAATAATGGCAATAATCATAATATTTATTACCAAAACAACTTTTCCTTAAAGGGGAGCATAGCCTTAAATTTATTACTCAAATATCTCATACTGTCAATTAAGTCCGATTCGACATTAAAACTATGACATGTCTACGTCATAGTTTTAATGTAGAAAATCCTTAAAAGTATTGAAATATTACATCAAATAATGCGGATTGTCACAAAAATAATGATTTTTTTCTTTAATTTAAAGAAGGGCGTACACAAAACTAATGATAATCACAAAAGTGAGGTCGTATACCTAATTTAAGAATGTGTCGTCATTAATTTTATTACTATTTTTTCAGTGTAGCTAACGGAAAACTATCCTTAACGCCGATAGCTAATAGTTGTATTCAAACCAAACGTAACCGTTTTTCGAATTCTCGGAGGTTTTCATGGGGATTGTCTCGAAATAATATTCGTTGGAACAGAGTGTGATTTGGGGTAACGAAAATTTGGTGATACATTTTCTCAATATCGCTCTTGAAAACGATTTTGAAGAAATTCCAATAGAGGAGCAGACTAAGTCAATCTGTAACGATGGTCCACAATATAGAACCGTTTGAAGTCGGGTTTAATGCGTTAAAAACTACTTGGATCTTTGTAGTAACGCTATCCGGACATTGTAAGTAACGCTATCCGGACATTGTAGTAACGCTATCCGGATTGAATTACTATCATATGGCCTAGGAGCAAATATTTATTAATGACATTGTCATATTGAATTTTCAGTTTAGGATCTCGAAGAAACGATTCTCATTTCGAAAATTTTGAGCTGTAGCATTTTTTTTTTCGAAATTCCTAAATGAATTGGAATTAGAGGAAGTGGACTGTATTTCTTAGGAATTGGAAATAGGTGTTAAGTTATTGTTTGAACTGGAAGCAGATGGTGTGTTAGTCTCGGAGTTATTTCGGAAGGTAAATAGAAGGGTGTTATGTCGACGTTGACATTTCAGACAATTAAACGCACATTTGCAATCTTTGGCTAAATGACAATTCGCGAAACAGTTCAAACATAACTTAAGTCCTTTAATGCAATTCATTTTGTCATTGTAACACATATTAATGAATTTTGGACAAAGTCGGATTGTATGGGATTCATTTGGACATAATTTGCACGTCGGAAGAGCTAAACGGTTCTGATATGAGTTCACTCGCATCGGAATCGAACTTTTGAAAATGGGTGTAGGGTAATCTGGTATTTTTGTTGTGGAAGGTCGAGTACTCAAATCAGAAACGTTTTCTAACGTTTGGTAACGGCTAGTCAGGAACTTATCGAGTTCTTCCCATGAAGGATATTCTGTTTTGTTTCTAACGGATCGCTCCCATAAGCATAGAGTGTTTTCGGGAAGTCGTGTTCAACAATGTTAAACAAATATGGGATCCCAAGAGGAAATGTCAATTTGGTAAAGTTTTAAAGCGGATACTATTGATAGTATTTTGAATTCCTTTAATAGATTCTCCGGATTCGACAGACATTTTTTGTAAGTTGAAAATAACTTTTAATTGACTGTTTATCCATAATCTTTTATTGTCATATCGAACTAGCAATGCTTTCCATGCGTACCACCTCTCGAGCTTGGAATAATTTTTCCACTGGAGAAAGGCGGGAATTGTTAATGTAGATTGCAGTGAAAACATCACGAAATGTTGGCCACGACAGATAATCGCCATGAAAAGGCTCGGTATCGCTCGATAATTCCACTTATTTTCGCTACACACTCGACATATGTGGCGTATGTGGTTTGATATCGAGCCCTGATAGTCTCAAGATCACTTTTAGCATCTTCGGAAGTATAAGTTTTTAATTTCTGTACACTTTCTTCATATGTCGGTTTAACTCTTTGCCATATATCCCGAAGTTCCTCTTTGTGGGCCTTTAAGGAGTGGACTGAAGAGTTGGAAACGGATTCCACGCAAATATCTGCGTTGAACATAATCAACGCATCGGATATATGGGTAAATTTAGTAATGGCGGACATTATGAAGGAAATGAAAGTGTGCAATGGTCTAATCTATCAAAAATAACGGAATATTTGTTAGGCTACTGAGGAACTTAATGCAGTAATACAAAACAAGTGAAACGGATGAAATAGTTCCAAACTAAGTCGCAGATTTGAGTATTCGATCAAGTATATTAATAATATTCAAATATCGTGGCGATATTCAAATACCTTATTCAGATTTTATTGAAAAATAGATTTGTTCAGTGGATATATCGGTGTTGATTTTCGAAAATTGTAGATTATAGATAAAGACATATACTTCAGATAAATCTGAAGTGACCCAATAATTTTTTAAGGATGAGCGGAAATATTTTAAAATTGTTAGAGAAAATAAGCTTAAGTTGGAAAATATATACATACATACGACGTTTGACGATATGTATATTCAATTATATTTGTGTTCATTTAGGTTTAGGAATTCAAAATTTATGTTTTTATTTTTGTTTTGTTCTATAGCGTGGTCCATTTCGAGGTTCCCTACTTTTTTAAAGAACAAAACACAGAAAATTAAAATTGAATGGGGAATGTTTATTATCATTTGAAAGAACATTCTTTGGCCTTTATTTTTTGAAGATTATGTCTATCAAATGTTGGCCGCGGCTACGTCTCAGATGGTCCATCCATTGAGTAAAATTTTCGATGACTCGTTCGAGCATTTCGACTGGTAACTGGCGAATGACACGCGTGATGTTTTGCTCCAAGGCCTGAATCGAAGCGGGTTTGTCCGCATAAACTTTAGACTTTACATATCCCCACATAAATCCATTGATTGATGCGATGTGTGGGAAGTGGCGCCGTCTTTTTGAAACCAAATGTCGCCTAGATCACGAGCTTCAATTTCAGGCATCAAATAGTCGGTTATCACGGCACGATAATGGTCGCCATTGTCGGTTCCCTTCTCACCGGCATCATTTTGAAGAAATATGGACCGATAATTCCACCGGCCCACAAACCACACCAAACCGTTGTTTTTTCTGGATGAAGTGGCAGCTCTTGAATCTCTTCAGGTTGCTCTTCGTCCCAAATGAGGTAATTTTGCTCGTTTACATACCCATTGAGCCAGATGTGGGCCTCATCGCTGAACAAAATTTGGCTCAAAAACGTCGAATCTTCTTGGAATTTTTCAAGAGCTCATAGAGCGAAGCGATGTCGCTTAGGAAGGTCGGGCGAGTTTAGGTCTTGCGCAAGCTTTATTTTGTATGCTTTCAATTTAAGATCTCGACGTAAAATGCGCCAAGTCGTTCCATAATTCAGTCCGAGTTGCTGCGAACGGCTCCGAATCGACTCTCCAAGGTCTTCGAGTACACTCTCAGCTACGGCCACTATATTTTCTTCACTGCGTGCTGGACGTGGTCTATTCGGTCGAATATTATCCAATAATGAATGCTAGGTCTCAAGATGGGTGATGGTGTTGCGAATAGTACGCTCTGTAGGTTGATTATGTTGACCATATTTTGAGCGAAGTGCACGAAACACATTCCTCACAGAACGTGAATTTTCGTAATAAAGTTGAACGATTTGTAAACGTTGTTCAGGCGTAAGTCTTTCCGTGATGAAATGCCAAACAATACTTAACAAAAAAACATGACATCATGACACGAATCACACGTGATCTGTCAAAAAAAGGCTATTGAAAAAAGTATCTCTACTTGGATCACCCGTTATTTTCGGTGTTGTCTTTAATTCTTGTAAATTCTTTTAAATGATTTAGTTTAATTTTATTTTAATAAATTTTATTAAATCAATTTGATGATTTTTCTTAAATTCTGATCCGATTTTGTTCAGTTTTAACCAAACTAATTTATTTTCTATTTCGGATTTCTGATTTGATTTCGTTCAGTTTTAACCAAACTGATTTATTTTCTACATCGGATTTATGATTCGATTTTGTCCAGTATTTTCTGAAAATTTTGTTTCTATGCATAATAATGTTTGTTTATTTCACTCTTTTGTTTTACCAATTGATTTGTCTAAATTATATTGTATTGATCAATTACGAAAGTTTTTGAATCCTGTCATATGGTTGTGATCTCGATTCTGTTAGGTTCAGTTTTAACTAAACTGATTTTATTTTCTAGATAATTTTATTACTATTTTACTTACATGCGTGTTTTTCTTTATTTTTAATAATATAGAATTGTTTTATTTAGCCTGCCGGATTGACATTATTGACCTCTAATAACTGTGATTAGAGGGCTTGGAATCTGTAGCGATTTAACTGGTCTTTGTATCAAGTGATTTCGGAACTTAATCACTTTTGTACACGGATATAACATTCACCATTTATTACATGGATATTACCTAAAATCCTCCTGGGGTTACCTTTGGTGTAGTAATGTGGTCTTCTTTTATAAAGTTCTACGGCTTTTTCTTTAATTTCTTGTCCGTGTCCAGATGTCCGCCCAGAAATGAAATGGATATTCAAGTTTGTGATGACGAAAGTCACACATTCGTTTTCGCCCACACTTAGGCTAAGTTATTGAAATGAATAACAAATACATAAATTGGGTTGAATGATATAAACATTTCCTTATTATTTGCGATTGTCCATAATTGTTTTGTCTCCCTCGTCTGTATGTTTCCCGCCTGTGTTTTCACTCCCTCATACTTGTTTTGATGGTTTTGTGCCGGCCCGTTAGGTCGCGAGCCAACCAAACAAGCAGACAGGAACAACAACAGCAGAGAGACACATGTGGGATATTCAAACGAATGAATGCGTATTGTAGTCAACAATAACAACAACAGGCAAACGCACGTGTTGCTTATATTCAGACGAGCCAACCGGACAAGGGGGAAATAACAACAGCGAATAAACACGAATGGTAGTCAGTGGCGATGCATTTAAACAATAACAAAACCAGACAGGTGCACGTGTTGGATATTCAAACCAACGGGAAAACTGCAAAGTTCGTCAACAACACCAAGTAGATCGAAAACGATGTGAAATAGTTCGAAAACAAAGCGGCAGCGAACAGACAAACATGCAATGTTGGGTTCGGGCAAATGGCAGCAATAAGAGCATGAGTATAGCATCGTCATGGATGTCTGGAGGTTCTACAGCTAAGTATATTGGCATGTGATGCTGGTGGAGGCTGGCTATAAAATGGGCACGTGACTTCAAATCGAGGTCAGCCAGTTAACACCAGTACGGTTCAAGGAAAGATCTTAGAGTGCCAAAGTGGAAATACTATCTGGATCAGGGGAAATACTTAGGAGTGCCCAGAGTACTGCCGCAGGTCTCTGGCATTTCCAGATGTGCCCACAGTTCTGTCGCAGGTCTCTGACGTTACCAGGTCTGTCCAAACACGAGCCCAGAATACTGCCACAGGTCTCTGACGTTGCCAGATACATCCAATCACGTGTCCAGAGTACTGCCGCAGGTCTCTGACGTTACCAGGTCTGTCCCATTGCGAGCCCAGAGTACAGCCGCACGTCTCTGACGCTTCCAGGTCTGTCCAAACGCGTGCCCAGAGTACTGCCGCAGGTCTCTAACGTTACCAGGTCTGTCCAATCGCGTGCCCGGAGTACTGTCGCAGGTCTCTGACGTTACCAGGTCTGTTCCATCGCGTGCACGGAGTACTGCCGCAGGTGTCTGACGTTACCAGGTCTGCCCAATCGCGTGACCAGAGTACTGGTTCAGGTCTCTGTTGCCATCCGGTTTGTTCAATCGCGGGTCCGGAGAATTGATGCGGGCCAGTACCGCTGCCCGGTCTGTGGCACGTAGACCGGCCCCACGACGGAGTACTGTCCCAGTTCTCACCGCCGCCATCACCGGTAGGATACTGAGAGTACCGTCCTCGTTCTCTCCGAAAATAGTACCGGTGGAGTTGGGAGTACCGAACCAGGTCTCCCGAAGACAGCGTCAGTAGGATCTTGGGAGGACCGTCAGGATATACCCCGGTTACTCGTGCGACGACTTCAGACGGCCGCATTACTATTACGATAGTTTTAAGTTAGGTTAAGGTCGCATGGTACCCCGGAACCAGTCAATAAATTGAATTAAAATTTAAAATATTAAAACCAACGTCTTCTCTATTGACCCTCTCTCACTGTGAATTACAAATTTCTGTGACGAACCCTTCCCCTGTGAGCATTACCCCAGCAATCGGAGGAATCTTGTCGTTATGAAATCCTAAGGTACATTGTGGTCTTATGTTTCCAGCAGCAACACCTTTAGGGAGAGTACAAGTAAAAATATGACATCAGCGGTACGAGTGTCTTAAGCGTATTCCCCGAAGGAAGAGGAGCTGGCGAAGTATCTGGAGGAATTTTAATGTGAGGTGGAAGGTACGGTCGAATAGCAGAGGCAGTGGTTAGCATGGTTTCAGGCAACTCATCACGAAGGGGAGCGGCTCGCTCGTGTTCTCGAGCTACAAGCGCTTCACGAACGGACTAACGCCGATTCCAAGGCCACTACGCCAAGGAAGGACACAAACACGCAGAGCGAGGCACAGGACATGAAGTCGCCCGCACCATCGCTATTGTGTGTGCCCAGATGGGAAGGAAGCGGACCAGGTCACACGTCTATATGTTCGAAGTACCTATTCGGGGGAAGTTCTAGAAAATCTAGAAGACGAGACACAGAAACGCCGCCAAAAACCACGGGAGCCGTTCAAGGACTACACTTTGGTCATGCAGGAATTGATGCGCCATAGCAGCTATACGGAGGACCCGAAGTTGGAGCGTATGTTTATAAATGGGCTACCTGAGTATCAGTGGTACACACGCAGTAGGGACTTCCTAACATTGCAGGGGCTGCTCGAGATGGTCGAGGACCTGGAAGGCATTCCACCAATTACACCACCAATCAGGGAGTACCACCGCCGGTTAGATCCAGACGACGAGCATGGACAACCTATACGGGATTTTAGCCGGCCACCGTGTGCCATCGCTGCCGACAGGATGTACATTTGTCTGCCCGCTGCCGGAATGCACAGGTGCTGTTTTGTTGAGACTGTGGACGACGAGACATCCGGACAATTCAGTGCTGTCGTCGCCTGTCGGGAAACTTTGATCGTGCCCGTATAGTCCAAGGGGGTGCGAGTCCCCGACCAGATTTTCACCTAATTTAGAAAGGGAGATTAGATTCGTAACATCACTTGGCAGCCACGATCTGCATGGGCGACAGACTTGTCACCGGATTGTGATGACGGACGAAAGACCGTTCAAATTACGATACGCAACACGTAATGCCGCTAAGCAGTCCATAATTGATGAAGGACCTGTTGGATGAGGGTCATATCGAGCCTTCTCATAGCCCTAACAGTTCCATGATCACAGAAAAATAATGGTACATGGCGACTGTGCATGGACTTCCGGCATCTGGACAAGAAGTAGGACACCGACGCTTACCAATTACCTCACAAAGATACTGACGTCAGTAGTCTGGATTTAAAGGACGCATATTTGCAGATTCCCCTTGAGAAGGCGAGCAGGAAGTACACGGCCTTCACCGTCGCAGGGAGTGGACTCTACCAGTGGAAAGTTATGCCATTTGGGCTTCACTCGGCCCCAGCTACGTTTCAGCGAGCACTAGATAGTGTAATAGGGCCAGATCTGGAGCCGCAGGCTTTTGCTTACCTGGATGACATCATCGTCATCGGTAGAACCCTGGAGGAACACCTGGCCAATTTGAAAAAAGGGTTCCGCAGACTGCGGGCGGTAAATCTCAAAATCAATCCGGACAAGTGTGAATTTTTCAAGATAGAAACAAAGTATCTCGGACATGCCGTCAGCGCCAAGGGAATACGCACAGTTCCCGACAAAGTCGCCGCTATTTTGGAGATCCCCGTCTCTGAAGTAGTTATGCCGTTTTCTTGGAGTGGCATCATGTATAGATATTTCTCCCCGAAATTCGCAACCTTGACTCATCCACTCACATCGTTGCTCAAGAAGGGCAAGCATTGGCGGTGGACCGAGGAACACCAAACCGTTTTTGAGATCCTGAAGGCCCGACTTACTCGCCTGTACGGATTTTTCGAAGACATTCGTCGGACCTCTTCCTTGAACAAAACATGGGAACTACCATGCCACCAGTTTTCCACGACCGGTTCTCCAAGAGGATTCCACTACGTAAGGCCACCTCGGATGGAGTAATAAAGGCGTTTCGCGAAAGAATTCTCGCACGGTTCGGAGCTTCAAAGGTGCTTCTGTCGGACAATGGTAGCCAATTCACGAGTAAGGCGCTCAAGCAATACCTGCTGGAGTTTGGGATACATCATCAATTCACGGCACCATATTGTCCCCAGGAGAACCCTACAGAACGGACGATAAAGGCGATGATTGCACAACTGAGCAAGAACAGTCACAACAAGTGGGATGGCCACCTGCCAGAAATAAGACTGGCAGGGGGGGGGGGGGGGTGTTGTAGTGTGATGACGAAAGTCACACATTCGCTTTCGCCCACACATAGGCTAAGTTATTGAAATTAATAAATTGAAATGAATAATATATAAATAAATTGGATTGAATGATATAAACATTTCCTTATTATTTGCGATTGTCCATAATTGTTTTGTCTCCCTCGTCTGTATGTTTCCCGCCTGTTTTTTCCCTCCCTCATACTTGTTTTGATGCTTTTGTGCTGGCCCGTTAAGCTGCCCAGAGTACTACCGCAGGTCTCTGACGTTTCCAGGTGTGCAATCACATGCCCAGAGTACTGCCGCAGGTCTCTGAAGTTTCCAGGTCTATCCAAACGCGTGCCCAGAGTACTACCGTAGGTCTCTGACGTTGCCAGGTCTATCCAATCGCGTGCCTGGAGTACTGTCGCAGGTCTCTGACGTTTCCAAGTCTGTCCAATCGCGTGTCCAGAGTACTGCCGCAGGTCTCTGGCGTTTCCAGGTGTGCCCAGAGTACTGTCGCAGGTCTCTGACGTTACCAGGTCTGTCCCATTGCGTGCCCAGAGTAGAAGTGACGCGGGCCAGTACCGTTGCCCGGTCTGTGCCACGTAGACCGGCCCCACCACGGAGTACTGTCCCAGGTCTCACCGCCGCCATCACCGGTAGGATACTGAGAGTACCGTCCTCGGTCTCTGCGGAAATAGCACCGCAGAAGTTGGTAGTACCGAACCAGGTCTCCCAAAGACATCGTCAGTAGCATCGTGGGAGGACTGTACCAGGTCTCCTCGAAGGGAGAATCGCCACCGTCAGGATATAAAACCGCTTACTCTTGCGACGTCTTCAGACGGCCGCCGATAGATTTATGTAAGGTTAAGGTCGCATGGTAGGCGGAACCAGTCAATAAATTGAATTAATATTGAAAACATTAAACCAAACGTCTTCTCTCTTGACTCTCTGTCACTGTGAGTTACAAATTTCTGTGCGCATTAACCCAGCAATCGGAGGAATCTCGTCGTTACAAGTTGTTAGAGATTTTCCTTTCCGATATATTTGGATTTCCAATGTTGCTGGTGGCTCTCCGTGAGCGATTTATTTATTTAACTTTGGTGCTTATTTAATAATTCAAATTTAATTTTTCCTTTAATTTAATAATAACACTGTGATACAAAATCGAACTTTCCGAATGGGAATGGGATGAGACCAATTGCAAATGAAAGTTGACATTATCCATAACAAAACCTCCAAGGGTTTTTTTCAGTTCAGTGCGAGATTTCTTTTTACATGCATTTGAGGTTGGTGCTTTTGGAACGCTGTCTCACTGAAAATTTGATAAAATAATGCTTATTTCTTTTTATTATCACATTCTTGGGGTCGAGGAATTCATTTTTGATATTTATTTTTAACTACAACTCACGCTAGATGGTGCTGTCATACAAATGGTGCTATAGTATATGGGAACAGCAGGCATCACAAAATATGGTAAATGTAGAGTAGATGAGAACAGTAGGAATCACAATAAGTAAGATGCTATATATGGGGGCTACATCAAAACATTGAACGATATGGCCCATTTGCAATCCCAAACAACCTGCAACTATAAGAAATATTTATACCAAATTTGATCAACCTAGCTCTATTATTACGGACTGTAGCATGATTACAACAGGCGGACATGGCTAAATCGTCTTAGAATTTAACGACGATTAAGAATATATGTATATTAGGGCGGGTTGTTTTTTTTTTTTTAAATCGTATAGCAAAAACGTAAACTACATACAATTCTAAGAAAATTCTCTGAAGAAACCATGTAAATTAAAATCCTAATCCGCGCCTCTCGACTTCAAAATGAAAATGTCGTACACTCAGAAAAGAAACACTTTAAACTCACTTTAAATCCTGTACAAGGGACTTTAAAATTAAAAATTTTCATGTATGAAAACCAGCCGTTTTGAAAAATATTTAATTTTAAAGTTTACACTTGAAAATGTAAATTATTAATGTTAGCACTTTGAATATTAAAGTGAAAACTTTACATTTTAATATGCGCATTCTCGAATACAATTTAAACACTTTTGATTTTAAAGTTCACACTTTTAACCCAATTTAAAAATGTTTGTATTAAAATTAAAAGTTAACGCATTCAATCTCAAAGTAAAAGCGTTAGCTTTTATTTTAAGAGTGAACATTTTCAAATGCAATTTAAAAGTGTTCACTATAAACTTTAAAGGAAACAGATTATTTTAATTGTTTTTAATTCACATTTTTTTTATTCAAACATATTTTAATTTAAATTTATTTTATATTTATGAAATAACTTATTTATAACTTATTGATAATTCACTAAATAAAATAATTTAATTTAAATTTAAAAAATAAATCATTATGTTATCATATCTTTTTTAATCTTGCATATGTCTTTCCATTGTTAATTTGATGTAAATTCATAGGCAGGCTTGTGAAATGTTAATCAGTTTTAGGCAATTTTGTTTTATACCAGTCTCGTAAGATTGAAAATGTACATCAAATTTAATAATTTCAATAGGATAACATAGAACGTAAATAATTTCATTTTCGTAAATAAAAAGTTTGATTTTATAGATACAACAACGAAATGTAAATGTTTTTTGCCATTTGTCAATAACCTCATCCCAATTACTGGCATCTTTTTGAAGCGAAGTTTTTAAACATAACGACAGCGTTTCGTCAACTTCAAAATTTTCTTCCACTAATGGATCACGTACTTCACTCGAAAGAGATCTTTCCGCAGATGGACTACTCTTTCTAATCTTTGTATTTAAGTTAAAATATTTGGAATAGAGCTTGCCTGATGGGTTTTTTTTCTTTGACGAGGAATGTAGTAATAATCCTGAAAGAAATCGGTTTATAATATGTTATTTTTAATAAATAGTTTTTAATAATACCTGGGACTGTTTTTCTTTGGGAAATAAACCAATTATTTCTTCCACAATACTAGCAAAGTGTTCCGGTCTAAGCTTTGCCTTTGTTAACATGACATCTTCTAAAATTATTTTAATGAGGTCATCGCGTTGCTTATTCGTAAAACATGCCCTTTCTTCATAATATTGAATAAGTTGTTTTCCGGCTGAGTTATTCTTTAAAAATGTTGAAAGGGGCTGCAATGCAGTGTATCATTAAATTTAATACAAAACTTTTTACTGTATATTCTTACCTGTGATCCAAATGCGTTTCTTATTGAATTATTTAAAGAACAAGGTGAATCGTTGTGACGGTTTTTTTCTAGCCAACCAACAACCTTCGAAGTCTGGCTCAACGTATCGTCTGCTATTCCAAACTGAAAAAATAAGCTTGCTAAATTATAAACGTAGTAATGTGGAAATGGGAATTGTATCTATGTACGTGCGTAACATCACAAATAAGCTTCAAAATTAATATTATATTTACCTTTGACTTGCGCCAGAAAAACAACTTTTCTCTAAACTCCGCTCGAAGACCAATATTCCTTACTGCTTCGGCAATGTCTTCTTTTGACAAAAATTGGAAGTTTCGAAAAGTTATTCCAGCATCTAAGGAACGTTAATAATATTGCATAAGTGTTAATATTGCCTATGAATTTTTACATACTTTTTAGGTCAAGAAAAAGTGTTTCCAGATCAAACTCCTTCAGCAGATTAAGGAGATCCGTATCTTCCTCAACACACGTGTACATTAAATCACCCTGCTCATTAATTAGGATATCGGTGCTAAGAATTCGCAGCAAGTCACTTTCTTGTATAATTTTACCCTGACTGGTCATTCTTGTATCTTGTTCACACTTCTAAATTCACTTTACTATAACGAAATCACACAAATGCCGCTAACGGTACAATTTAAAGTCGAACTTTTAAAATAAACTTAAACACTTTGAAAATAAAAATGTTTACGTAGCGTTTTAAAGTGTTCACGTTTAGTTCCAACAAAGACACTTTGAGTTTAAAGTTAACACTTTTAATACAAAATGTACACTTTAAATGTCAAAGTGAACACTTTTAATAATAAACTGACGCTTTATATATTAAAGTGAAAACTTTAAAATTAAAGTTAACACTTTTTACTCAAAACTAAAACTTTCAATATTAAAGTGAACACTTTAAATTAGAAAGTGACACTTTGATTTATAAAGTGAACACTTTAAATGTAAACGTTAACACTTTTCTGCAAATTGATCACTTTACATTTTAAAGTTAACGCTTTGAAAATAAACGTTTTAATTTTAGTTTTTAAAGTTTAAAAATTTTAATTTAAATGGATTCACTTTTAATACAATTTTAAAAGTGATTACTTTATAAATAATACATTTTACTTTAAAATATAAAGTTTGTCATTATAAAATAAAGTCAACATTTTTAAATTTAACAATTTCACATTAAAAACAAAAATTTTAACTTTTAAATTAAGAGTAAACGCTTTAAAAACTTAAAATTAGCACTTTTACAAAATATTTTTTTTTGTGGCCCCATAAGAACTTATAGACTGAGGCACTTTAAATAAAATTTGAAAGTGTTCACATTTAATTTTAAAGCGCACTTTTTTTCTCAGTTTATGATTTGGCCTTTTGTGTTTGAGGTACAAAAAGGGACGTGGTGATAATGCCCATTTTTCCGGTGGCTATAGGCACTATAAAAGCATTACTCTGTACAAAATTTCAAGCATTTTTATACACTGGTATTCATGTTATGAGCTGCTAACTTTTGGTACAAAATGATACCTTTGTGTGGGAGGTACCAAAAGGGGCGTGGCAATAACGCCCATTTTTCGCTGGACTCTAGGTACTATAAAAGCATTATACTGTATAAAATTTCAAGTATTTGCATGAAGTGATATTAAAGCTATAAGGATTTAACTTTTGGTGAAAATGGTCCATTTGTGTGGGAGGTACCAACAGGGGCGTGGCAACTTTCCCCATTTTTCCCGTGTGATAGTGACTAATAAAGTAATACTATGTGTATAATTTCAGAGGATTCAAATAAGTAGTATAGAAGTTATTAAATGATCAATAATTCACTAAATATTAACTCTTGGTGGGGGAGGTACTAGAAGGAGTGGACCAATATGGCCCATCTTCGAACTTAGCCTGAGATAGAAAAAAATATTATCCCATACCAAATTTAAAGTCAATCCGTTACTCCTTTCGAGAGTTATCGTGCGCTCCAGTCAGCCAGACAGACAGACGGACGGACATTGCTCAATGACGTAAAATGACCCAAAATGGAGTTCTGCCGAACATACTTAGGGTCTTAGGTCACTCCTTCGATGTGTTACACCTTTGGCTCGTATCAAATGATCAATACCCTCGTATCACTAAAATGAGGGTATAATAAAACAGAATATATTTCAAAAAAAGAAAATAATTTAAGCTAAAGAAGAGGAAAAGTTTTCAAGTCGAGAGGCGCGGATTAGGTTTTGATTTTAGCCATGGGTCTTCGGAGAATTTTCTTAGAATTTAATGTAGATTACGTTTTTGCTATACGATTTTTAATTTTTTCATCCATACAAATCAACCCGCCCTAATGTATATACTTTATGGGGTCTCAGATCAATATTTAGAGGTGTTACAAACGGAGTGACAAAATGAATATACCCCCATCCTATGGTAAAGGGTAAACTAAGTATTAGTTTATCAAATTTGCAATTAATTTTTCTTGTTAGACAGCGTTCCAAAATCACCAACTTCAAATGCGTGTAAAAAAATCTCGCACTGAACTGACAAAAACCATTAAAGGTTTTGTTATGGATAATGTCAACTTTCATGGAAATGGGTTTCATCCCATTCCCATTTTGGTTGTTGCACTGTGTAATTATTCCCACATTTATTACTTGTGTTCTCTTTACTGGTCATTACTCTGTCAAATCAAACCGCGCTGCTATTTTAGTTTATTGGGTTGTTGTAGTGGAATGGGTACGGAGAGCAGTAGCGGAGACAATGTAACTCAGAATTGATCTCCCATAATTGTAAGAGGGGAATGCAACTGATTTATGTATAAGAGTATATTTCACCAACAGTAATAAATATTGTAATGCGGGAATATTCTTCTCTTTTGTGTTGTAAATTGTGTGGTTACATTGTAAGGCCCGACGTTGAATGTGAACCACACTTAAACGTCAAACTTTTTTCTGCATTTCATTTGACATTTCTCAATTTCAGACTAACTCAATTTGAACCATGGAAAGATACACAATCGAGCAACGCGTTAAAGTTTTTTAAGCCTTTTACGAAAATGGGTAGGAGATATGAAAACGCCTGTGCATGCTAGCCCAGTTCGTTTGGTGCGGCTTATGGACTGGCGACGTCATCGGGCCATACTTCTTCGAACTGAGGCCGGTCAGGCAGTTATGATTTGGTTAGGGTGATAAGCTCGACCAGATTATCCAGACCGGCTTTGTCATTCGGTTCATAAAGAAGTTTAGAGTTCAGGACCTTTTAAAATTCTTCTCATACAGATGCCACTTTGTCTTCCTCACATTTCTGTGGACAGCAGGTTTAGGCGCTTTTTCGGCGAGTTTGAACTCTATATTGTAGTGCACGTGTGTCGCAATTTTCCAAATTTCGTTCCCATGCTTAATTCTGTTTAACAGTTCCCACATTATTTAGTTCTTCACCAAAATGCATTATTATATTACATTATATTCCCATCGTACGAATGAGTTCTCAATGGCTTTTTAGTCCAAATACCTTTCGGTTTCGGATGTCATACATTGGTTCTCACAATGTGCGGTAAATGACAAATTGTATTCCCACTGTAAATGATAATAGTGAAATGGTAGTATTGGCAAACCAGACACACGCGCACTAATACAATTAAGAATATACGTGTAACCTAGTTAAGCATATAAAAAGACAAGCATTCAATAAGAAGGGGTCAGTCACAAAAATTTACTCGAGAAGATGCCTAATTAATTTTTAATTTTACATGGCGATCATGACTTTGGATGACACAACTGCCAAGCTGCCTAACTACACCAACAAGCTGTCAGCCACCAATGCCAAGCAGTGGAACACCACTTCCAAGCTGCCTAACAACATTGCCGAGCTGCCTGCCACCAATGCCAAGCCGTGGAACGCCAATTGCAAGCTGCCAAACACCGCAACCAAGCTGCCAAACACCGCGACCAAGTTGCCCGGCCCACAACCACTGACAATCGCTGAATATAGAGCATGGTAAGCCAAAGCCCGTGAAAGCAGATTAACGGCCATTCCTGCAACAGAGGCCCCGCTAAAAAGACGTGGAGGAGTTCGATCCCGAGCGCAGCGACATCGTTATTACATCATAGGCATATTGAAGGAAGGTGGAGCGAGCCTTGAGAGCCAACAGCGCCTGAAGAAGAAACTGGAAGATATCAACAAAACACTCCATAGGAAAGGAAAAAAATAGCACAGCTTAAAAATTGGGTATGTATAATATATTTATATACACAAAAAAGCACTATATTTGCGTTTTAAGCTTGGGTGCATACATATATTAAAAAAAAATAGCACTATAATTGAGTTTTACGCTTGGGTGCAATTTTTAGATTTTTAGAAAAAAAAATATAATATTTAAGGATTTTCATACCGTAATAATTTTAAGTTTATATTTTGAAAATGGGGGGCAAGGAGTCTAAGATCGAAAATCCCAACGCGAATGTTGTTAATAACTTAGAAATTATAGACCATACCTCTCAATTAGACTCGTTATGGTATCTGCTACTAATTTACCTACCGTATAGTGTGCAGTTAATCTACTTCTTAAAATTTACTTATTGCATAAGAGATCTCTCAGAAAACGGTATGTTAGCCGTGGAAATGATTTAGAAAAAATTTAGACCACTTAAGCAAATGTCACAAATTTGAGTTCATTCCTTTTTGATGGACTGACAGACTGTCGTCGGACATTGTAGACGAATTAAAGAGGAATTCGACAAGTCTTATAAATGTATCAATACCGATAGAGCAACAAAGGATGAAACTGTAAATAAACACCTACAGAACCTTTCCCTCCGACTAGAAGAGATCAGGGTATTACTAAACGTAAATTACGACCGACTTACAGCTACGCATAAAACTGGTACCGAAGCATTTTTTTTAGATGTTAGAAACAGGTTAATAAATGTAGCAGCAAGGAGAGGAATAGATGTAATATTACCACACACCCTTCACACGAAAATCGAAATACCATCAATTGCAAAGGAACAAGTTACGAAAATGACTCAGACTGTTACGGAGTCTAATTCCAGACTTCGATGGTAGTGTGGAGAATTTGGCTAGTTTTATAGATGCCTTGGAGTTAGTTAACTCAATCAAAGAATCTCATGAGGCTGTAGCAGTTTTATTGGTGAAAACCAAGCTGAAGGGTTTGGCAAGAAACCTTATAAGTAACGAAGATTCATTGAGACCGATAATAGATACACTGAAGAACTCGGTTAAGGGCGAATCAGTGGAAGTAATTACCGCCAAACTCATGAATTTGAAACAGAGGAATAAGACTGCTAATGAATATACAAAGGAGGTTGATGAGCTAACTAAGGCTCTTGAGGGAGCTTATATCTCTGATGGATTGATCTGGCTAGTAGATACAGCACTCAACAGGCCGTCAGGGCCATGACCAGGAATTGCTCCATTGATAAGGTAAAACTTATCATGGAGGCAGGTAATTTCGCTACAATGAATGATGCAATTTCCAAATTTGTAAATAGTTGCACGGAGGCAACAGGCAATGTGAATACCGTACTGCATTATAAACGACGAGGAGGTGGAAACTATCGAGGTGGTAACCGTGGACGCAATAGAGGACGTAATGGTAACTACAGTGATCGTGACGATAGGCGCGATCATGGCGATAGAAGACAAGCTAACCATGGCAACCACTATAGGGGCCGTGGTAACTGCTATAACGGAAATGATAACAGGCGTTCAGACAGTAACCGAAATGTGCGAGTGACACATTCGGAAAACGAGCAAACCCCCTTGAGCAACCAA
This sequence comes from Eudasyphora cyanicolor, assembly GCA_963930755.1. Classification (NCBI taxonomy): domain Eukaryota; kingdom Metazoa; phylum Arthropoda; class Insecta; order Diptera; family Muscidae; genus Eudasyphora; species Eudasyphora cyanicolor. Next base: position 136,588,627 of record OZ005734.1, read on the forward strand.
GAATAGACAGAATATACCACTTTAACCTCAGTCTGAGTAATTTTGTGAATGTAAGAAATGCGGAGACGAATTTATCCCTTACATTATTGGTAGACACTGGTGCCGACATATCCTTACTAAAGAATTTAGGTGAACAGTATAATAATATAGACAGGAATAGTACAACAAACTTATCTGGCATTGGGAAGGGAGTAGTCAAGTCCATTGGTGCAATAGACTTAGACCTTAAAATTGGTAATTTTCTTGTGCCACATATTTTCCATATCGTAGTTGAGAGTTTTCCTATCCAATGTGATGGAATTCTCGGAATGGACTTTATAACAAAATATAACTGCATACTAGATTTCCATAATGGAAATCATAGCTTTTGCATTAGGCCAAGAAATTTTTATATGAACATACAAGTCCCTCTGGTGCACATAATTAAGCAAGATACTGTGTTGGTACCAGCCAGATCTGAAGTAATAAGACAAGTGCGATTGATAACGTCTGAAAAATCAGTTTTAGTTCCAAATCAAGAGATTCAGAAAGGAATAATAGTAGGTAGCACAATTGTTGATAGTGAGAACGCTGTTATTCGAATAATTAACACTACAACTAATGATTCTTCAGTAGATATTAAAGACATTAAATTTGAATCATTGACAAATTTTGAGATATTGTCGCCCAATGAACTACAAGAAGATAGGACTAGAAAAGTATTGGAGACATTGAAATTTCCAAAACTTTTCGAACCGGCCTTCAGCACACTTTGTACGGAATTCAGTGATATATTCAGGATTGAAACCGAGCCTATCACGGCAAATAACTTCTACAGACAAAAACTCAGACTGAGCAACGAAACACCGGTATATATAAAAAATTACAGAATCCCGGAATCACAGAAGTCAGAGATAGATAGACAGGTAACGAAATTGATCAAGGACGGTATAGTGGAGCCGTCTATTTCTTAATACAATAGCCCCCTTCTTTTAGTACCCAAAAAACCATTGCCAAATTCTACAGAGAAAAGATGGCGTCTGGTGGTAGATTGGTAGAATAAAAGGCTATTGGCGGATAAATTCCCACTTCCAAGAATAGATGATATTCTTGACCAATTGGGTCGAGCGAAATATTTTTCATGTCTGGATCTAATGTCCGGATTTCACCAGATTGAACTTGAGGATAATTCAAGAAACATAACATCGTTTTCAACGAGCACAGGCTCATATTTCCTTATGGATTGAAAGTAGCACCAAATTCATTCCAACGCATGATGACCCTTGACTTTTCTGGGTTAAAACCTTCGCAAGCTTTTCTCTACATGGATGATTTAGTTGTAATAGGATGTTCAGAAAGACATATGTTCAAGAACTTGAGGGATGTATTCGAGTTATGCCGAAAACATCATTTGAAACTAAATCCAGAGAAATGTTCTTTTTTCATGCACGAGGTAACATTCCTAGGTCACAAATGCACTGATAAGGGTATACTGCCTGACGACAGGAAATATGAGGTCATTGAAAACTATCCCATTCCAAAGGATGCAGATGCTGTGCGGCGCTTTGTAGCATTTTGCAACTACTATAGGCGTTTCGTTAAAAATTTTTCAGAGCACTCACGCCACTTAACAAGACTTAGTAGGAAAAATGTCGCATTTGAGTGGACATTAGAATGTCAATATGCGTTTGAGCATTTGAAAGATGAATTAATGAAACCAACTTTGCTACAATACCCTGACTTCAAGAAACAATTTTGCATAACCACTGATGCCAGCAAGTATGTTTGCGGTGCAGTACTTACGCAAGAATATGATGAAATACAACTTCCCGTTTCTTATGCCTCAAGAAATTTCACAAAAGGTGAAAGTAACAAAATAGCCGCCATACATTGGGCAATTAAACATTTCAGACCCTACGTCTACTGACGACATTTCTTAGTAAGATCCGATCACAGACCCCTCGTTTATCTATTTTCTATGCGAAATCCTAGTTCCAAACTCACTCCCATGAGATTGGCTTTGGAAGAATATAACTTCACAGTGGAATACCTCAAGGGGAAGAATAATTGCATTGCTGACGCTCTTTCACGCATAACTATTAAGGAACTTAAAGACATGAATGACCAAGTTCTTATAATGACACGATCGGCGAAACGTCAGGAAAATACCTGCGCTACCTGCGCAGTAAACAGTAAAACTTAAAGGACCGTATAATGAGCCCAATGACCGTATAATGAGCCCAATGTCTCTAAGTCATTAGTAATAATGACGTAAAGAAATATGTACAGATAAAACTTGATTCCTCCACATGTTTACTTAAACATGGGAAAAAAGTATTATCAAAGTTTACAGTAAGGGACTTGTACTCCAATGGAATTCTGGACTTGGGTCAGTTCTTCCAAAGGCTTGAATCAGAAGCCGGGGTACACGGAACCTTGCGATTTAAAATGTCACCTAGCGAGAAGATTTTCGAATTTATCTTGTTGAATGAATTCAAAGAAATGGGAAATAAGTTTTTGAAGAAAATAAAAGTAGCGCTACTCCAGAAGATTGAAGCGATCCTGACAAAGAACCATGGCGATCCAATAGACGGAGGACACACAGGGGTTACGCGTACCCTGATAAAAAAAAGAAATATTACTACTGGCCACAAATGACAAGAACCATAACGGATTACGTAAAAAGGTGTGTAAAATGTCAAAGTCGGCAAGACATACTAGAACACCAACGACTATTACACCAACACCTTTAACTGCTTTTAACACTGTGTGCATTGACACTGTTGGACCACTACCGATAACTGAGAACGGTAACGAGTACGCGATAACACTAATTTGCGACCTCACAAAATATCTAGTAGCAATTTCAGTTGCGGGTAAAAGCGCAAGGACAATAGCTAGAGAAATTTTTGAACATTTTGTACTAAATTATGGGCCTATGAAGACGTTCATAAAGGACCAAGGTACAGAGTTTAAAAATGCTTTGATGTCTGATCTCTGTAAATATCTTAAGGTCAATAAGTTAATATCGACAGCGCATCACCATCAGACTCTAGGAACAATAGAGCGTAGTCACCGAACACTAAATGAGTATGTCCGCTCATACATATCAGTTGACATAACCGACTGGGATGTTTGGTTAAAATATTTCCAGTATTGTTTCAATACAACACCCTCAACGGTACATCAATACTGTCCTTACGAACTAGTATTCGGAATTAGTGAATGATAATATAGATAGCGTGGATCCATTATATAATATAGACGATTATGCTAAGGAGACTAAACATAGGTTAGATATTGCATACAAACGTGCCAGTCTAATGATAGATAAGGCAAAGATAAGACAAAAAATTTATTATGATAAGACTGTTAATAATCTTACAATATAAATAGGAAATTTAATTACGATTAGGAATGAAACAGGACACAAGTTGAAAAATAGATATTTAGGACCGTATACAGTGACTAAGATAGGAGATAAGGACAATATAACAATTAAGGATGACAAGGGAAAAACTCAAATTGTGCATAAGGATAGATTAAAGTTATTCAGAAAATAACTATTATTGTAAATTTTAATTCTAATAATAATTTAAATATTAATTTTACATGGTTTAAATATATAAAATGATTTAAATATAAAAAAAAAAAACAAAAAGTCTAATACAAAAATATTAATAAAAATAATGTTAGAAACTATTAAGTAAATTATACATAAGAATGATATATATAATCAAAAGGAAAACATAATTTAATAAATATAGATAATACACCAGAATGATCATAGAAATAACATTATATGATCATTCTTCCTGAAAAGGAAGGTGTAGTGCACGTGTGTCGCAATTTTCCAAATTTAGTTCCCATGCTTAATTTTGTTTAACAGTTCCCACATTATTTAGTTCTTCACCAAAATGCATTATTATATTACATTATATTCACATCGTGCGAATGAGTTCTCAATGGCTTTTTAGTCCAAATACCTTTCGGTTTGATGATGACATCTGTATGACATCCGATACATTGGTTCTCACAATGTGCGGTAAATGACACATTCTATTCCCACTGTAAATGATAATAGTGAAATGGTAGTATTGGCAAACCAGACACACGCGCACTAATACAATTAAGAATATACGTGTAACCTAGTTAAGCATATAAAAAGACAAGCATTCAATAAAATGGGGTCAGTCATAAAAATTTACTCGATAAGATGCCTAATTAATTCTTAATTTTACAATATAATGGTGATCTGAGAATGAGTGGTCGTCCAGTACATTCCACCCAATAATTTTGTCTGACACCCGGTCAGTAGCAAACGTTACGTCTATTACTTCTTGTCTGTCTTTCATTGTAAAGGTCGGTTTATTGCCAATGTTACAAATAGTTAGGTTGGTAGTTAGAATAAAGTCAAGAAGCGAATCACCCCTATTGTTTATATTCGTACTACCCCAGATAGTATGATGAGCGTTCGTGTCTGCGCCAATAACCAGCTCGAGCTCGTCAGACCTTGCTTCTTCTACTACTTCCTTGAAGAGAGCTGTCGGTATTACAGCTTCATAAGGAAAGTAACTGGAGACCATCCAGTATATGCGATTACCTATCTCCAGACAAGCAGCTGTTTGATCTTTACCACTTAAATTAGTCAGGAGAAAAATACTTAGATCTTTTCTGGCCAAAATGCAGGTTCTTGTAGTGCCTTCACAGTTGGCCACAAGCAGTTTAAAGTTTGGTGTCTTGATACCGCACACCCATCCGCCTACTACATAGGGCTCCTGGATCAGGACGATGTCTACTGCACCTGTGGACAGGCGCAGCAATAGAGCCGCTGGATGGAGGTTAATCTGTAGAATTCTTACCATCATTGGTAATCGACAGATTGACATCCACCCCGACAAGGGTGTTATCGAACTCTTCGTCCGTATCATCGCGGAGCATGTCCCCGCCAGATGCGTCAAAGAGTCCGGAGACTTCCCTCAGCCCCTCAGTATCCGAAGTAGTGTTTTCATCCTCAGAGAATGACGTTACAGATCTTCTGTTAGAGTTAGAGTCACCAGAAATAATGGTGATGTGGACCTCCGCACTTCCGGAAAGCCTTGTATCAACCACGGTCGACGACTCGCCTTCCGCAGTGGGAGCTATATCCTGCTTGTATACCTTCAAGACTATAGTCTCGAAACCATAATGCAGGGTTGCATTTGCACTTTGTATATGGGAGTTGGATTCAGCGTTAAGGATCAAATTGACCTGTAGATTTTTACCATCCGCCTCACCCACCTTGCTAATTCTCAAATTATGGGTCGGCAGACCAGGATTGTAATCTTTTTTTATCTCTAATATGTCAGCCGGGTTGGAGGGCTCTAGGGATGTGGTTTTTTCGACAACATCCAACTGGGCACCCGGCCACACCTCACCCGCTCGACTCAGAGCAGCCTTATACAGATCTACTGATCTGGCATCACCGAAATATAAGAGCTTTACTCTCCCCTGATGCCATCCTGCATCGTTGCAGACTGGTGGTTTGCCCGGCATTTCTCTTCGGACATCGAGGTAATTAGCCATTTGTCCTTGAGTATGGATCCATCCTCACTACATCTGTCTATAACAGCCATCACTAGACTCTCCTTCGCCACTTCATTGAAGAGCTTGGTGAGTGTCCTGTTGATGGTGACATTAGGGCCTCTTGCCTTTTTCGAAGGCAGGGGTTCATCAGGTGATCTGATTCTTTTGACTTTATTAGTCGTTAACACAGCTGAATTTGTGGCTCTTTCAGCCGGCTGATTGGCCTTAGAAGCATCTATTACGCCTTAAGCCCAGGTAAGTGACTCATTTTGTTTTTCGGTAAGAGCCGAAACCTTAACAGCCTCCAACTTCGTCAAAACTCTGAGCACTATCCGGTGCTCATTGTGCTTCCGTTTTGACGGTCGGACATGACGTTTTTCCCTCACCGTACCGCCTGTTGTGAGCACTGGGGGGAAATTTTCACCATGTTTGGTGTGGTCGGCTTTGGGGAACCCCGCTCCATCGGAACGCGAAGGCATCCCCGTCAACGAATTTGTTAATTTTTTTGTCTGTATAAGACCGTAATAGGTACTACGATGTAGGCCTTCCAGACTTTGTACAGATTTTTTTTGCGATTGCGTAATAGGCACTGCGTAATATATTTTAACTATCCGCTCTGTGTTATACACGTCCGTTTACTACGACTTATCAACTTAACTTACATGTAGCGAATATGGGATATGTATATAAAAGAATACGTAATTTTTGTAATGTTTCATGTAAATTGTATCGTTACCTCAAGATTTAAACGGAGTTCGTTAAATTTTCTCAAATATTTTGAATGCAAAATATTACTGAGAGTAGGTTTTAAGGGGAATAAATTAATGTTAGTGTTGATGACCTCTAACCGGATTTTACGTGTATTTTTAATGTATTTTTTTCCTTATTTTAAGATTTCGATATTTAATAAGACAGACTTAATTTATGTTAGGATTTAATTTCAGATTTATTTTTTGTTTTAAGTAACAAACGATTTGGTTTTTATTAAGTAAGAAATGATATTATTACGTAACGAAATTGTTATGTAACGAACTTGTGGTATAACGAACTTGATTTTTTCACACAAGGATGGCACTTTTTCCGATAATGGTTGAAAAGCGTACCTGATTCCTTTTTGCTTGTAATAGAATTTGGATGAAAATACTGATGGCTGCTTTCAGGTTTTTCCGATTCGGTTCGCAAGGACTATGTAAATCTCGAGGGATGATTTCGGATATGAAATGGTAGGGAATTTCGTCGTATTGGAAATGCTAGAAATCGGCTTCCTAACAGAATATATTTCGGGAAATATTACCTCGTAATATTTTCATCCAATTCACGGAATATGGAACGAAATGTAAGCAGAAAAGGATACGGAAAAATATAAAAATGATAACCAAGATATTGTAGTGCAAATATCTTACCAATAGAAATATCTTAAAATGATGTATTTCTAATTTTCTAATTTTATTTTCAAAGAGAGAATTCAACATTATTCTTTGGATGTTGTAACGAGAGTGACTCAAAGTTTTAGTTTTCGTGGCTACAGTAGTGAGCCAGCATGACTTAACGTAACTATCGTTAACTTCTTCAAGTATCGTTAACCTCTGGATGTATAGGTTTAACAGGGTTCGGAAAAAGGATTTCACGTGAGCACACAGGATGCCCAAAAAACTACCCATTGAAGTTAGCAGGTAGCACCTTTTAAAAATTACTTTGGCGTACAAATAGTCAAGTATCTATTCGCAAAACAATATTGAGTTATGGTCCCTAACACCGTACAATACATGATTTTGGGACTCAATTCTGAAAATTGAACGTGAAAGTAGACCCAAAAATAAGAAATTCTGCATCATTCGAGTAGTCAAGTGGATTTTTATCACTTTTTCTATATTTTGTTCTCGGTATACCATATTTCGTACAGTATACCGTTTGAAATATCTCTTTTGTGACTGAATCAAAGTTGTAAAAAACGCGGAACAAACTTACCCGAAGAAATGCATCCAGTACCATAAAAACGCAAAAATGCCCACAATGTCATAAAATATCTGTCAGTAAAATATTGAAAAATACGTATACGCAATACGTATACGTATAAAACAGAACAATATAAACGGAAAAGAAAATTTTTGCGATTTCCCCATTCAATATCAACAAATTTGCTTTATGTAGACACAAAAGAGATATTTCGTACGGTATACAGAGAAAAATTATAGAAAAAGTGCTAAAAATCTACCTTGAACAAATAAATTCGTATGGCCATTAAATTATTAATTGAGTCAACTTAACTGATGCAGAAGTTCTTATATTTGGGACTACTTTCACGTTCAATTCTCAGAATTGAGTCCCAAATCAATGAGCTGAAAAATGCATTGCTGTGTAAGGTAGGCATAAATCTTATTCGGACACATGTATAATATCAAAATTGCATAATTCAACCTAAATCCATATGTAAACCCTTAAAACCAAGGGTACTTATCAGGTAATATACATACAGAATACACTTTGGTTGTCTCAACCGAATTATTTGCCACCGAATGTTGGTAGTTCTGTCTACTATCATGCGATTCCATCAGGACAACCAATATTTTGGTTGTGGTATACTGCTGCTTACACGTTGACAACAATCATATTTGGTTGCGCCAACTTTGAAAATGGTGGCTAAAATTATCTGTTGTAGTTGCCACAACCAACTGTTTTAAAAAAATGGTTGTTCTGACAATTTGTCAGTCATATACTATCGACAATTAATTAAAATTAGTTTTCATTAATTTTTATTTTATTTATTGAACAAAAAAGCAAAACAATTCATAACGAAATTAAAAATCCCATATTACAAATTCATCAGTATTATGAGATGTGGAAATATTTGACACACATTTTAGTACACGAAAAAAAACACAAAACTTTTATGCAAATATCGCTTAACCCTGTGCTTTCAATTTCGTTGTTTGTTTGCTTTTATTCTTTATTTATGTAAAACATTTTGCACAACATATTCTGCATTCCACACATTATTATCCACACGAGATTATTTTTAATTACCTATACCGTTCTTGAACAACATGTTGAAGATTTATTTATGTCGAGTAATTTTATTTTTTGTTTGTCATGTATAAGCAAAAGAACAATCTTTCGGTTGTATTTCCCAAAATAATATTTTTAATATTTTTTCGGTTGTAGTAACCAATTATTCGTTGCAATAATAATCTTTGGTCTATTGATACAATTTCTGTTGTCAAGAATAAAACATTGGTTGTCACAACCAAAAATCGATCATATGGTACTATAATTAAAATTTTAAATTGGTTACCACAATTGGTCAATAAAAAATAATCCTAATTCGGTTGATACAACCATCGATTTAGTTGCAAGCATTTTCATTTGATCGTATCCATTTTATTATTGTTGTTTCAACCATTTATTTATAAAAACAACCGACAGACGATGGAGGCAATATACTTTTTGTTGCTAGTACTATTTTTTTATTGTTACAATCAAATTCCAACCAATTATTTTCCTAGGTGTATAAGATTATTTATTGCAAAATAAGCATAATCCCTGGATTAGTCTACGACTAAAAGTTGGCGCAACAAGTACTGAAAACATGGCGTTGAACAATTTAAAATTATTTGACCTATTTAGAAAGTCAACCACACCAATGTTTTTCGCGGAAGCTGCTTTAGAAGAACTCGATAGCTTATACGAAAATATTGAGAGCCGAAAGTATGAAAAATAATCGTTATCTGATATATGCAAATATTAAGTTAAAATTGGATAAAAACCAATCGAACCACTGAGAGATTCAACTCCAAATAGGAGGACAGGCTTAATGACGACACCATCCAGGATACATTGGTATAAGAACGTTTCTGTATTTAACAAAATACAAAATTCGTCTAATACTGCGTTCACATCTAATGGAATGTCTCGTTGAATATTCATTTAAACGATTTTCAGTCATGGTGGACCGCAAGTAATATTTCAGCCGACGCAATATTGAAATACAGTGTTCGTTTGTCTTTGTAGTCACAGGTATCACCGCCATCACCAATATTTTGTTAACGTTTGGAAATGTATCTATATCAAATAAATCAACTGGACCAAAAACAGCGAGTAGTCGCTCAATGTACAGCTCGACACACATTTCCCGGGAAACTCTGTAACAGAACCCGAGGATCAGCAGGACCAACAAGAGTGCGAGTGGACTGCGAGCGTCGCTAGCTTCTTGACTGAGAGATCCAGAATAAGCTGGGCTATTAACAGCTTTGAGCCCTTCAAGTCACCTGGACCAGATGGCATCACTCCAGCAGAAATGCAGAAAAAGTTAAAGTACATTATCCCCTGGCTGGAGAAAATTTATGTAGGCTGTATCAGGCTTTCATACGTCCCGAATCGATGGAGGGATACCAAAGTGGTATTCATACCTAAAGCGGGAAAGATATCACACACTAGGCCAAAAGACTTCAGACCAATTAGCCTATCATCGTTCCTATTGAAAGGTCTGGAAAGACTTTTAGATCATTTCATTAGGGAAAACCTGGATACAAAACTCCTGTCGGGGAACCAACATGCTTACAATAAGGGCAAGTCTACAGAATCAGACCTGCACGAACTTGTGAGCACTATCGAATCGTCCCTGCATTTCAAGGAATTCACCATGGTGGCATTTCTTGACATAGAAGGGGCTTTTAACAACATTCACTCAGATGCGGTAATTGCGGCACTCTCACATCTAAAAATTAACACTTGTTTGATTAGACTACTTCAAAGTCTGCTCACCAGAAGACGCATAACAGCATGTCTAGGGTCCACAACTCTAACAAGGTATGTAAACAGAGGGAGGAGTATTGTCTCCACTAATTTGGAACCTAGCGGTGAATGAAATCCTGCTAGATCTAGAACGTTGTGGCTGCAAGGTCGTGGCATATGCGGACGACGTGGCAATCGCAGTGAGTGGCAAATTCGTAAACGTCCTCAGAGACATCCTACAGGTGGCTCTGAACAAGTTGGCTAGATGGGCCAGAAGCAGCGGTTTGGGCGTTAACCCCAACAAGACAGAATTGGTTCTCTTTACTAGGATGAATAATGTCTCCACCTCGGATAAATGGAACAGATCTAGTCTTTTCTGAAAGTGCAAAATTTTTAGGAATAATTCTAGATAGGAAAATGTTATTTAGACTTAACGTATTGGAACGTGTAAGGAAGGCCAACGTCGCCTTATATTCCTGCAAAAAGGCTGTAGGGTCGCGGTGGGGACTCTCTCCTAAAATCGTCCACTGGATATATATAGCAGTAGTTCGTCCAATACTGTTATACGGTATTGTGGTATGGTGGACGGCAACTGACAAACTAACCATTACCAACCTACTAACAAAGGTTCAGAGAACTGCCTGCCTGAGCATAAGCGGAGCCTTAAGGGCTACAGCGACCGAGTCTCTACAAGCCCTACTCCATATACTGCCGATTAATATTGTGGCGAGAGAAGTTGCAACCAAAGCGGCAATAAGATGAAACTGCCTATCAATGTTGAGGTACAAGAACTATGGTCACATGAGGATATCAAAGTGTAGTGCTATGGTAACCGACCGAGTGGACTATATACCAACTGTGTACACCTTCGAGAGAAATTACATCACTATGATTCCCGCCAGAGATGAATGGGTCGGCAGAATACCAGGTAATAGAAACCATCTCCACTTTTACACGGATGGTTCGAAGCTTGATGAAAAGGTTGGCTTCGGAGTACACTGTGAAGAACTTAGTCTGGATATAGCTCACAGACTACCAGATACCCGCAGTGTCTATCAAGCCGAAATAATGGCAATATGGGAAGTCGCCAAGTGACTGCGTCGCAACATAGTAACCAACTGGAGGCAACATCCCTAAATTCACAAACAGCCCTCTACTGCCGCAGATCTCTTAACGAGATGGCTGAGCAGTTTAATATACACCTCATATGGGTGCCTGGGCATAGGGATATCCCGGGGAACTGCAAATCCGATGAACTTGCTAGGAAAGGGACGACATTACAAATTCTCGAAGAATTTGCATATATTGGTGCGCCACTATCCACGTGCACGCTTTGGCTTAGGCAAGAGGCAATCAGGCAGTCCAACGAAAGATGGACAGAAATCGGCACCTGCAGGGTAGCTAGACAAATCTGGCCAAGGTATGACCTGAGAAGGTCAAAATATCTCCTCGCACTAGAGAGGAAACGATTGTCTACGTTAGTACAGGTTCTGACGGGACACTGCTTGATCGGCGAACACGCCAAAAGATTGGGTATTGACTCCAATGACTTCTGCCGAAGCTGTGGAGATGAGAAAGAAGTGGAGAGCATTGAGCACTTGATTTGCGACTGTCCCGCTTTGAGTAAACGACGACGGGACATACTGGGGTCGGCCTTTTTAGGCAGCCTAACGGATCTTTCCAGTACTGATATTGGTACTATCGATAAATTTATATATCAAACAGGTTGGTTTCGATGAGGGCTTTTCAGTCCGTGGTAACACTATTTATTTATATTTATGTAACCAAGTTGAAATTTTAAACTTTTGTCCAGTCACTTGAAAACTATAAGAGTTTGGAGGAATCCAGATTATTTCTTAAAGACCTTTGTAACGGACAAAATCCATTCTGTCCGCACATGATTATATTTACCACTGTGCATCGAAATTCTCCCTATGCTAGTCACTGTTATCCCCATTTGACGTCATCAAACGCAATAAGAAAAACATCCACTATTGCCACGGTGCTGGGCCATCACAGTGAAAACACGCACGCACCCACATACGATCATTGACAGCTACAGCTACTGATAATGAATATGACTAGGCTTATGCTTATGTTATGGGTGTAACATTAAATCACATAAAAACACATGCTGTGAATATAATTTTCGTTCACTTGGTGCTGCCAGTAATGTAAGGTGTCAACGTTTTTCAGTCAATGGGTGGATCAAAGGAGCTATACTTCGAATACTTAACCCGAAGTTAAGTCCTTTTCAGGACACTAAGGCGGTTCGCCAGCATACGCGATTCCCTCGCATACGCGATTAACTCGCATACGCGGTTCGCCCGCATACGCGATTAGCTCACATACGCGGTTCGCCCGCATACGATTCGCTCGCATACGCGATTCGCTCGCATACGCGATTCGCTCGCATACGCGATTCGCTCGCATACGCGATTAGCTCGCATACGCGATTCGCTCGCATACGCGATTCGCTCGCATACGCGATTCGCTCGCATACGCGGTTCGCCCGCATACGCGATTAGCTCGCATATGCGGTTCATGTAGCATGATTACAACGTCTTAGAATTTTACGACGATTACGAATATATATACTTTATGGGGTCTCAGATCACTATTTAGAGGTGTAACAAACGGAGTGACAAAATGAATATACTCCCATCCTATGGTGGAGGGTATAATAAGTATTAGTTTATCAAATTTGCAATTATCTTTTCTTGTTAGACAGCGTTCTAAAATCACCAACTTCAAATGCGTGTAAAAAAAATCTCGCACTGAACTGACAAAAACCATTTAAGGTTTTGTTATGGATAATGTCAACTTTCATTTGCAATTGGTTTCATACCATTCCCATTTTGGTTGTTGCACTGTGTAATTATTCCCACATTTATTACTTGTGTTCTCTTTACTGGTCAATTTATTTAATAAATCAAACCGCGCTGCTATTTTAGTTTATTGGGTTGCTGTAGTGGAATGGGTACGGAGAGCAGTAGCGGAGAGCAGTAACTCAGAATTGATCTCCCATAATTGTAAGAGGGGAATGCAACTGATTTATGTATAAGAGTATATTTCACCAACAGTTATAAATATTGTAATGCGGGAAATATTCTTCTCTTTTGTGTTGTAAATTGTGTGGTTACATTGTAAGGGCCGACGTTGAATGTGAACCACACTTAAACGTCAAGCTTTTTGGGTGAGGTGTGGCCGGGTGCCCAGTTGGATGTTGTCGAAAAAAACAACATCCCTAGTCACCCTAGAGCCATCACCTGGGTTACAGAAGAGCCCTCCAACCCGGCTGAATTCTTAGAAATAATAAAAGATTCCAATCCTGGTCTGCCGGCCCATAATTAGAGAATCAGCAAGGTGGGTGAGGCGGATGGTAAAAAGCGGCAGGTCAATCTTATCCTAAACGCTGAATCCACCTCCCATATACAACGTGCGGGTGTAACCCTACAATATGGCTTCGAGACTATAGTCTTGAAGATATACAAGCAGGATATAGCTCCCACTGCAGAAGGTGAGTCGTCCACCGTGGCACTTTCTGGAAGTGCGGAGGTACCCACGCCTATTATTTCTGGTGACTCCAACTCTAACAGAAGATCTGTAACGCCCTTCTCTGTGCTCTACTTCGGTCACAGAGAGGCTGAGGGGAGTCTCCGGACTCTTTGACGCATCTGGCGGGGACATGCTTCTCGACGATAGGGACGAAGAGTTCGATAACACCCTTGTCGGGGTGGATGTTAATCTGTCAATTACCAATGATGGTAAGAATTTTACAGATTAACATCCATCACGCTAAAGCAGCCTCAGCGGCTCTATTGCTGCGCCTGTCCACAGGCGCAGTAGACATCGTCCTGATACAGGAGCCCTACGTAGTGGGAGGAAGGGTGTGCGGTATTAGGACAACCAACTTTAAACTGCTTGTGGCCAACTGTGAAGGCACTCCAAGAACCTGCATTTTGGCCAAGAAAGATCTAAGTATCTTTCTCCTGACTAATTTAAGTGGTAAAGACCAAACAGCTGCTAACCTGGAGATCGGTAATCGCATATATTGGGTGGTCTCCAGCTACTTGCCTTATGAATCTGTAGTACCGACTGCTCTATTCAGGGAAGTAGTAGAAGAAGCAACGTCTGACGAGCTCGAGCTGATTATTGGCGCAGACACGAACGCTCATCATACTATCTGGGGTAGTACGGATATAAACAATAGGGGTGATTCGCTTCTTGACTTTATTCTAACTACCAACCTTAGTATTTGTAACATAGGTAATAAACCGACCTTCACAATTAAAGACAGACAAGAAGTACTCGACGTAACGTTTGCTACTGACCGGCTGTCAGACAAAATTATCGGGTGGAATGTATCGTCCTGATACAGGAGCCCTACGTAGTGGGAGGAAGGGTGTGCGGTATTAGGACACCCAACTTTAAACTGCTTGTGGCCAACTGTGAAGGCACTCCAAGAACCTGCATTTTGGCCAAGAAAGATCTAAGTATCTTTCTCCTGACTAATTTAAGTGGTAAAGACCAAACAGCTGCTAGCCTGGAGATCGGTAATCGCATATATTGGGTGGTCTCCAGCTACTTGCCTTATGAATCTGTAGTACCGCCTGCTCTATTCAGGGAAGTAGTAGAAGAAGCAACGTCTGACGAGCTCGAGCTGATTATTGGCGCAGACACGAACGCTCATCGTACTATCTGGGGTAGTACGGATATAAACAATAGGGGTGATTCGCTTCTTGACTTTATTCTAACTACCAACCTTAGTATTTGTAACATAGGTAATAAACCGACCTTCACAATTAAAGACAGACAAGAAGTACTCGACGTAACGTTTGCTACTGACTGGCTGTCAGACAAAATTATCGGGTGGATTGTACTGGACGACCACTCATTCTCAGATCACCATTATATTGAGTTCAAACTCGCGGAAAAAGCGCCTAAACCCGCCGTCCACAGAAATGTAAGAAAGACAAAGTGGCATCTGTATGAGAAGAATTTCAAGAAAGTCCTCAACTCTAAACTTCTGTACGAACCGAATGACAAAGCCTGTCTGGATAATCTGGTCGATCATATCACCATATCATTCAATAGATCCCTTGAAGAAGCCTGTCCAAAAACAAGGTACAAGGGTAAAACTAAACCCCAATGGTGGACTTCTGAGCTAACGGCTATGAAAAAGACCTGCAACAAGCTATTCAATAAGGCTAAATCTACTGGGGTCGCTAATGATTAGGATGCCTATAAAGAGCAACTCAAGATCTATAAGAAGGAGCTTAGAAAGGCGCAAAGGCGCTCTTGGTATACCTTCTGTGGTGAAGTGGAAAAGGTCTCCGACGCCGCTAGACTGAGGAAGATATTATCTGCTTCACCCTGTACAGTGGGATATTTACAGGATGAGGCAAATAACTGGACCAAAAACAGTGAGCAGTCGCTCAATGTACAGCTCGACACACATTTCCCGGGGAACTCTGTAACAGAACCCGAGGATCAGCAGGACCCACAAGAGTGCGAGTGGACTGCGAGCGTCGCTAGCTTCTTGACTGAGAGATCCAGAATAAGCTGGGCTATTAACAGCTTTGAGCCCTTCAAGTCACCATGACCAGATGGCATCACTCCAGCAGAAATGCAGAAAATGTTAAAGTAAATTATCCCCTGGCTGGAGAAAATTTATGTAGGCTGTATCAGGCTTTCATACGTCCCGAATCGATGGAGGGATACCAAAGTGGTATTCATACCTAAAGCGGGAAAGATATCACACACTAGGCCAAAAGACTTCAGACCAATTAGCCTATCCTCGTTCCTATTGAAAGGTCTGGAAAGACTTTTAGAACATTTCATTAGGGAAAACCTGGATACAAAACTCCTGTCGGGGAACCAACATGCTTACAATAAGGGCAAGTCTACAGAATCAGCCCTGCACGAACTTGTGAGCACTATCGAATCGTCCCTGCATTTCAAGGAATTCACCATGGTGGCTTCGGAGTAAACTGTGAAGAACTTAGTCTGGATATAGCTCACAGACTACCAGATACCTGCAGTGTCTATCAAGCCGAAATAATGGCAATATGGGAAGTCGCCAAGTGGCTGAGTCACAACATAGTAACCAACACTGGCGTTGTCATCTACTCGGACAGCCAGGCTGTCATCAATTCTCTGGAGGCAACATCCCTAAATTCACAAACAGTCCTCGACTGCCGCAGATCTCTTAACGAGATGCCTGAGCAGTTTAATATACACCTCATATGGGTGCCTGGGCATAGGGATATCCCGGGGAACTGCAAAGCCGATGAACTTGCTAGGAAAGGGACGACATTACAAATTCTCGAAGAATTTGCATATATTGGTGCGCCACTATCCACGTGCAAGCTTTGGCTTAGGCAAGAGGCAATCAGGCAGTCCAACGAAATATGGACAGAAATAGGCACCTGCAGGGTAGCTAGACAAATCTGGTCAAGGTATGACCTGAGAAGGTCAAAATATCTCCTCGCACTAGAGAGGAAACGATTGTCAACGTTAGTACAGGTTCTGACGGGACACTGCTTGATCGGCGAACACGCCAAAAGATTGGGTATTGACTCCAATGACTTCTGCCGAAGCTGTGGAGATGAGGAAGAAGTGGAGAGCATTGAGCACTTGCTTTGCGACTGTCCCGCTTTGAGTAAACGATGACTGGACATACTGGGGTCGGCCTTTTTAGGCAGCCTAACGGATCTTTCCAGTACTGATATTGGTACTATCGATAAATTTATATATCAAACAGGTTGGTTTCGATGAGGGCTTTTCGGTCCGTGGTAACACTATTTATTTATATTTATGTAACCAAGTTGGAATTTTAAACTTTTGTCCAGTCACTTGAAAACTATAAGAGTTTGGAGGAATCCAGATTATTACGCAATAACAAAAACACCCACTATTGCCACGGTGCTGAGCCATCACAGTGAAAACACGCACGCACCCACATACGATCATTGACAGCTACAGCTACTGATAATGAATATGACTAGGCTTATGCTTATGTTATGGGTGTAACATTAAATCACATAAAAACACATGCTGTGAATATAATTGTCGTTCACTTGGTGCTGCCAGTAATTTAAGGTGTCAACGTTTTTCAGTCAATGGGTGGATCAACGGAGCTACCAACCAAGTTGAACGGCGAACACGCCAAAAGATTGGGTATTGACTCCAATGACTTCTGCCGAAGCTGTGGAGATGAGGAAGAAGTGGAGAGCATTGAGCACTTGCTTTGCGACTGTCCCGCTTTGAGTAAACGATGACTGGACATACTGGGGTCGGCCTTTTTAGGCAGCCTAACGGATCTTTCCAGTACTGATATTGGTACTATCGATAAATTTATATATCAAACAGGTTGGTTTCGATGAGGGGCTTTTCGGTCCGTGGTAACACTATTTATTTATATTTATGTAACCAAGTTGGAATTTTAAACATTTGTCCAGTCACTTGAAAACTATAAGAGTTTGGAGGAATCCAGATTATTACGCAATAACAAAAACACCCACTATTGCCACGGTGCTGAGCCATCACAGTGAAAACACGCACGCACCCACATACGATCATTGACAGCTACAGCTACTGATAATGAATATGACTAGGCTTATGCTTATGTTATGGGTGTAACATTAAATTACATAAAAACACATGCTGTGAATATAATTGTCGTTCACTTGGTGCTGCCAGTAATTTAAGGTGTCAACGTTTTTCAGTCAATGGGTGGATCAACGGAGCTACCAACCAAGTTGAACGACAAGTGGCATAGTCCGCAGTCCGAATACTTAACCCGAAGCAACGAGGATCCGCCCCAATAGTCCTTTCCAGGACTAGTAGTTGTAGAAAAGTCCTCTTCAGGACTAGTAGTTGTAGATCTGTCCTTTTCAGGACACTAAGGCGGTTCGCCCGCATACGCGATTAGCTCGCATACGCGGTTCGCTCGCATACGCGATTAGCTCACATACGCGGTTCGCCCGCATACGATTCGCTCGCATACGCGATTCGCTCGCATACGCGGTTCTCCCGCATATGCGGTTCATGTAGCATGATTACAACGTCTTAGAATTTTACGACGATTACGAATATATATACTTTATGGGGTCTCAGATCAATATTTAGAGGTGTTACAAACGGAGTGACAAAATGAATATACCCCCATCCTATGGTGCAGGGTATAATAAGTATTAGTTTATCAAATTTGCAATTATCTTTTCTTGTTAGACAGCGTTCTAAAATCACCAACTTCAAATGCGTGTAAAAAAAATCTCGCACTGAACTGACAAAAACCATTAAAGGTTTTGTTATGGATAATGTCAACTTTCATTTGCAATTGGTTCCATACCATTCCCATTTTGGTTGTTGCACTGTGTAATTATTCCCACATTTATTACTTGTGTTCTCTTTACTGGTCAATTTACTCTGTCAAATCAAACCGCGCTGCTATTTTAGTTTATTGGGTTGCTGTAGTGGAATGGGTACGGAGAGCAGTAGCGAAGACAATGTAACTCAGAATTGATCTCCCATAATTGTAAGAGGGGAATGCAACTGATTTATGTATAAGAGTATATTTCACCAACAGTTATAAATATTGTAATGCGGGGAATATTCTTCTCTTTTGTGTTGTAAATTGTGTGGTTACATTGTAAGGGCCGACTTTGAATGTGAACCACACTTAAACGTCAAGCTTTTTTCTGCATTTCATTTGACATTTCTCAATTTCAGACTAACTCAATTTGAACCATGGAAAGATCGAGCAACGCGTTAAAGTTTTTTAAGCCTTTTACGAAAATGGGTAGGAGATATGAAAACGCCTGTGCATGCTCGCCCAGTTCGTGTGGTGCGGCTTATGGGCTGGCGACGTCTTCGGGCCATACTTCTTCGAACTGAGGCCGGTCAGGCAGTTAGGTTTAGGTTAGAGTGATATGCTCGACCAGATTATCCTGACCGGCTTTGTCATTCGGTTCATAAAGAAGTTTAGAGTTCAGGACCTTTTTAAAATTCTTCTCATACAGGTGCCACTTTGTCTTCCTCACATTTCTGTGTACAGCAGGTTTAGGCGCTTTTTCGACGAGTTTGAACTCTATATAATGGTGATCTGAGAATGAGTGGTCGTCCAGTATATTCCACCCAATATTTTTGTCTGACACCCGGTCAGTAGCAAACGTTACGTCTATTACTTCTTGTCTGTCTTTCATTGTAAAGGTCGGTTTATTGCCAATGTTACAAATAGTTAGGTTGGTAGTTAGAATAAAGTCAAGAAGCGAATCACCCCTATTGTTTATATCCGTACTTCCCCCTAGAGCGTTCGTGTCTGCGCAAATAATCAGCTCGAGCTCGTCTACTACTTCCCTGAAGAGAGCTGTCGGTATTGCAGCTTCATAAGGAAAGTACCTGGAGACCTCCCAGTATATGCGATTACCAATCTCCAGACTAGCAGCTGTTTGGTCTTTACCACTTAAATAAAAATTAGTCGATTTTTACCATCCGCCTCACCCACCTAGCTAATTCTCCAATTATGGGTCGGCAGACCAGGATTGGAATCTTTTATTATCTCTAATATGTCATCCGAGCTGGGTTACAGAGGAGCCCTCTCCCTCAGGTGATGGCTCTAGGATGACTAGGGATGTTGTTTTTTTTCCACACCTAACCCGCTCGACGCAGAGCAGCCTTTTACAGATCTACTGATCTGGCATCACCGAAATATAAGAGCTTTACTCTCCCCTGATGCCATCCTGCATCGTTGCAGACTGGTGGTTTGCCCGGCATTTCTCTTCGGACATCGAGGTAATGAGCCATAATGGCAGATTGCACATGGCTCTATTTGTCCTTGAGGATGGATCCATCCTCACTACTTCTGTCTATAACAGCCATCACTAGACTCTCCTTCGCCAATTCTCTCTTGTCTTTTTCGAAGGCAGGGGTTCAGGAGGTGATCTGATTCTTTTGACTTTATTATCCTTAACACAGCTGAATTTGTGGCTCTTGCAGCCGGCTGATTGGCCTTAGAGGCATCCATGACGCCTTTAGCCCGGTAAGTGACTCTGTTTGTTTTTCGGTAAGAGCCGAAACCTCAACAGCCTCCAACTTCGTCCAAACTCTGAGCGCTATCCGGTGCTCATTGTGCTTCCGTTTTGACGGTCGGGCATGACGTTTTCCCCTCACCGTACCTGTTGTGAGTACTGTGCTTTTAAAATTCTTCTCATACAGGTGCCACTTTGTCTTCCTCACATTTCTGTGTACAGCAGGTTTAGGCGCTTTTTCGGCGAGTTTGAACTCTATATAATGGTGATCTGAGAATGAGTGGTCGTCCAGTATATTCCACCCAATATTTTTGTCTTACACCCGGTCAGTAGCAAACGTTACGTCTATTACTTCTTGTCTGTCTTTCATTGTAAAGGTCGGTTTATTGCCATTGTTACAAATAGTTAGGTTGGTAGTTAGAATAAAGTCAAGAAGCGAATCACCCCTATTGTTTATATCCGTACTTCCCCCTAGAGCGTTCGTGTCTGCGCAAATAATCAGCTCGAGCTCGTCAGACGTTGCTTCTTCTACTACTTCCCTGAAGAGAGCTGTCGGTATTGCAGCTTCATAAGGAAAGTACCTGGAGACCACCCAGTATATGCGATTACCAAGCTCCAGACTAGCAGCTGTTTGGTCTTTACCACTTAAATTAAAATTAGTCGATTTTTACCATCCGCCTCACCCACCTAGCTAATTCTCCAATTATGGGTCGGCAGACCAGGATTGGAATCTTTTATTATCTCTAATATGTCATCCGAGCTGGGTTACAGAGGAGCCCTCTCCCTCAGGTGATGGCTCTAGGATGACTAGGGATGTTGTTTTTTTCCACACCTAACCCGCTCGACGCAGAGCAGCCTTTTACAGATCTACTGATCTGGCATCACCGAAATATAAGAGCTTTACTCTCCCCTGATGCCATCCTGCATCGTTGCAGACTGGTGGTTTGCCCGGCATTTCTCTTCGGACATCGAGGTAATGAGCCATAATGGCAGATTGCACATGGCTCCATTTGTCCTTGAGGATGGATCCATCCTCACTACTTCTGTCTATAACAGCCATCACTAGACTCTCCTTCGCCAATTCTCTCTTGTCTTTTTCGAAGGCAGGGGTTCAGGAGGTGATCTGATTCTTTTGACTTTATTATCCTTAACACAGCTGAATTTGTGGCTCTTGCAGCCGGCTGATTGGCCTTAGAGGCATCCATGACGCCTTTAGCCCAGGTAAGTGACTCTGTTTGTTTTTCGGTAAGAGCAGAAACCTCAACAGCCTCCAACTTCGTCCAAACTCTGAGCGCTATCCGGTGCTCATTGTGCTTCCGTTTTCCCCTCACCGTACCTGTTGTGAGTGCTGTGGGGGAATTTTCACCATGTTTGGTGTGGTCGGCTTTGGCCAAGAACAACGGACGGACAGTAGGACGATTGGGAACCCCGCTCCATCGGAACGCAAAGGCATCCCCGACAACGAATTTATTATTTTTTTTGTCTGTATTAGCCCGTAATAGGTACTACGATGTAGGTAGGTCTTCCAGACTTTGTACAGATTTTTTTGCGATTGCGTAATAGGTACTGCGTAATAGATTTTAACTATCCGCTCTGTGCTAAACACGTCCGTTTACTACGACTGATCAGCAACGACTCCGCTTATACATATAGCGTATGTGGATCGTAACAACCATTCACTGAATAAGTAACCGGTTACAATAAGATCACTATAGATCCGCATCAAAATAATTGGAAATATTTGTAATTAAAGCGGAAAATTTAATTAATATCGATTATTAGCAGTAAAATATTGGTTTCCGTAATATTGCATCCTGATTCTGTACCAAAAGCATCCCTTAAAAATTACGCGGAGAGGAATCGATATCAACATATTCGTACATGGCAACATAACACCACCCATAAAAATAATCGATTTTTCCTTACTCTTTGATATCTTTTACCAAACAAAATGAAAAAAAGAGAGAAGCTGCACATCTTCAACACGTAGTGTTAATGAATTCTAAATAATAAAATACAAAA
This sequence comes from Eudasyphora cyanicolor, assembly GCA_963930755.1. NCBI lineage: Eukaryota > Metazoa > Arthropoda > Insecta > Diptera > Muscidae > Eudasyphora > Eudasyphora cyanicolor. Next base: position 136,610,958 of record OZ005734.1, read on the forward strand.
TTTGGTATTCAACAAAAAATACTGTGCTTACTGAAATGTAGTAAAGTCTTTCTAATCGTCCAACTAATCTCAGAATCCACGCCATATACTGGCGATTGGTGTAGAGACAACTGTGTCGAACTGGAAACCCTTACCAGTCACATGGGTGGTGAAAATGGTGAATTTAAGTCTTGCTTGGTGGAGCTCTGGCTGTGTGATTTGTAAGCTTTTTTCGCAGGTATATAATTCCCATATGCAAATTTCTTTGTAGATTGGTATATATACAAGTGATGATCGCCACAACTACAAGCTCACACTGTGTCATGTATAAGTCCCTCTGATGACATCCACGCACAGAATTGAAATACGTATAAGGGTATGTGTTTACATGGCTATCAAAGCGCAGTGTCTTATCTTTTCCAATACACCACAAAAACCTCTCTTTCGAAAGGAAGAGATGATCGAAAAAGCTGAACAATTGGAATGTGAGAACATTCAATAAATCTAATAAAAAGAAAAAAAGCTAGTCGACTTAATTACATGCTTTCTAAATTAACTCTCAAGAAGATCACACTAAATTTCTTACCAAATTTGAATCAGTTATTATACCAATCATCAGTTTCAATTGACATATTATTGTGCAGTGAAATAAAAATGTCCAACATAGTTTTGAGAAACTGCAGTAATATTTATATCACAGGTAATATTTTGCAATTAAACTTGAGAGCTTGATTATAAGTGAACGAAAATTAGCAGGTGGTACTAAATTATATATTGTGTGGGAATCCGTGCACGGTGATACTGGACCCATCTGGGTATACCCATATTTGTATGCTAGACCTGTGGCTAGAATTCCATATATATTCTGGTGGCTCCAGAGAGCTGGTTAGATATACAATTGGTGTACAAATTGGGTTACCATCGAAAATCACGTGTGTGATCTGGCTGAGATTCAGCGCCAGTTTGTTTGAGAGGATTATTTTATTCAACTGGAGTCATATCCATCAGAACTTTCCCCAAGAACCCTACAGTGTCCTAACATTCCCGGAAATTCAACAAACAGCACGACTTTTAAGTTACAATGCCATGTACAAATCTCTAAAGCATCAGTGAAAGCGTATATTAAACAGCCGAGTTGATGTATACGAGGATGTCTATATTAGAACAAAGTTTTTTTGGGGTTTCTAAAGGGTCCACCAAATAACTTTTTTTTTGAAAACATCGGGTGTAGCTTTGGCTGTGTGGCACGTAGCGCCGTCCTGTTGAAACCAAATGTTGCCAATATACTGCTCTTCAATTTTTGTGAACAAAAACTCGTTCAACATGGCCCGATAACGATCGCCAATGACTGTAACGGCCCCTTGCTCATTTTCGAAGAAAAATGGCCCAATTATGCCTCTTCAATTTTTGTGAACAAAAATTCGTTCAACATGGCCCGATAACGATCGCCAATGACTGTAACGGCCCCTTGCTCATTTTCGAAGAAAAATGGCCCAATTATGCCTCTGGACCAAAATCCGCACCAAACAGTGACTCGTTTTGGGTGTATCGGCTTTTCAATGTATGCGTGCGGGTTTTCTGTGCCCCAAATGCGACAATTTTGCTTGTTTACATACCCGCCAAGATCAAAATGAGCTTCATCTGAAAAGATGATTTTTTTTGGCAAAATCGGCATCTTCTGGAAGTCGATCGCTCCCAGCATTGTTCAAGCGTATACACAACCATATTCGTTCAGCGGAAGGATAAAACTAATTATCTGTCAAATCAGACATGAGCTAAGTGTTACCATTCACGAAATAAGCACTAGTTGAAAAAAAATGTTAGATGTCGGACCCTTTACCTTAAAAGAGGGTAAAATTTGCTAAGGAGAGGACGTGTCCATCTGGAGTTAATATCATTCAGAAGCTTGCCAGAACGTACATCCTGCTAAGGCCCTATCAATCCATCGGAGTCGATTAGATGCAGGAGATTATTTCCAGAAAAAGTGTATTCTCATAAATAATTTTATCCCTTGAATCATGTTTTACACTGATATTTAGAAACCTCGAAAAAAATAACCATCACATAGCTTATCAATATTTTATATAACTTATTGATATACAGAGAGAATATTTCTGGTTGCCACTGATAAAATTCAATATACCAAGTTTGACCAAAAACAACAACAGTCATAAAATTCTTGCAATGATTTTTTTCTGTACTATATATGAGTAATAAACAACAAGAAAGAGCGTTACATGGCAAGTACATAGCTCTCATGTAACTACATATCGACGTCTAGCCAGTGCTGACGTCATCACCGCAACCTGTTATTAATTTCATGTCTCTATTATGTCTCTTTTTTTGATCGGTATTCATAATTATTTATTTTTGTATGCTTCTTATGCCTAAATTTCTTAGATTTGAATTTAACCATTTATGAATCGGGGTCCACAGTAGTTTATGTAAGGTATATTAAACATTTACTTTAGCATTATGTTTAGTTAAATATGCAATAATGCGAATTCAATTAATTCTTATACGAATTACACTAAAATGTAAACAAGCATATCTGGTTTAATTTTTATAAACTTTCAAATTATAAATTTCCCTAAATTGTCTATATTTATCATACTTTGAATAAAAGATTATAATGGAACTGTAAATAAATATATGTTTTCTTTTTGGGATGTAATTCTATAGACTTTGTCAGGTTAGGCCTAATGCAGCGGTTGTAGTAATATTTTTACGCCACTAGAACGAAAGGTAGGTGAGGGTCATGAGGGTCAAGCGTATATTAAACAGCCGAGTTGATGTATACGAGGATGTCTATATTAGAACAAAGTTTTTTTGGGGTTTCTAAAGGGTCCACCAAATAACTTTTTTTTTGAAAACATCGGGTGTAGCTTTGGCTGTGTGGCACGTAGCGCCGTCCTGTTGAAACCAAATGTTGCCAATATACTGCTCTTCAATTTTTGTGAACAAAAACTCGTTCAACATGGCCCGATAACGATCGCCAATGACTGTAACGGCCCCTTGCTCATTTTCGAAGAAAAATGGCCCAATTATGCCTCTTCAATTTTTGTGAACAAAAATTCGTTCAACATGGCCCGATAACGATCGCCAATGACTGTAACGGCCCCTTGCTCATTTTCGAAGAAAAATGGCCCAATTATGCCTCTGGACCAAAATCCGCACCAAACAGTGACTCGTTTTGGGTGTATCGGCTTTTCAATGTATGCGTGCGGGTTTTCTGTGCCCCAAATGCGACAATTTTGCTTGTTTACATACCCGCCAAGATCAAAATGAGCTTCATCTGAAAAGATGATTTTTTTTGGCAAAATCGGCATCTTCTGGAAGTCGATCGCTCCCAGCATTGTTCAAGCGTATACACAACCATATTCGTTCAGCGGAAGGATAAAACTAATTATCTGTCAAATCAGACATGAGCTAAGTGTTACCATTCACGAAATAAGCACTAGTTGAAAAAAAATGTTAGATGTCGGACCCTTTACCTTAAAAGAGGGTAAAATTTGCTAAGGAGAGGACGTGTCCATCTGGAGTTAATATCATTCAGAAGCTTGCCAGAACGTACATCCTGCTAAGGCCCTATCAATCCATCGGAGTCGATTAGATGCAGGAGATTATTTCCAGAAAAAGTGTATTCTCATAAATAATTTTATCCCTTGAATCATGTTTTACACTGATATTTAGAAACCTCGAAAAAAATAACCATCACATAGCTTATCAATATTTTATATAACTTATTGATATACAGAGAGAATATTTCTGGTTGCCACTGATAAAATTCAATATACCAAGTTTGACCAAAAACAACAACAGTCATAAAATTCTTGCAATGATTTTTTTCTGTACTATATATGAGTAATAAACAACAAGAAAGAGCGTTACATGGCAAGTACATAGCTCTCATGTAACTACATATCGACGTCTAGCCAGTGCTGACGTCATCACCGCAACCTGTTATTAATTTCATGTCTCTATTATGTCTCTTTTTTTGATCGGTATTCATAATTATTTATTTTTGTATGCTTCTTATGCCTAAATTTCTTAGATTTGAATTTAACCATTTATGAATCGGGGTCCACAGTAGTTTATGTAAGGTATATTAAACATTTACTTTAGAATTATGTTTAGTTAAATATGCAATAATGCGAATTCAATTAATTCTTATACGAATTACACTAAAATGTAAACAAGCATATCTGGTTTAATTTTTATAAACTTTCAAATTATAAATTTCCCTAAATTGTCTATATTTATCATACTTTGAATAAAAGATTATAATGGAACTGTAAATAAATATATGTTTTCTTTTTGGGATGTAATTCTATAGACTTTGTCAGGTTAGGCCTAATGCAGCGGTTGTAGTAATATTTTTACGCCACTAGAACGAAAGGTAGGTGAGGGTCATGAGGCATACGTCCCTTTACAATCTAAGGGATTTGAGGGCAATTTACTGATATCTTAGTTTTATTAATTTTCGACGAAGTATAGGTATTTTTTTGCTATTTCGTCTAGATAGCAGGGCTGTGGAGAGGGAGTCTGAGTCTGGGAAATTTGCCCGGAGTCGGAGTCGAAAAATTATGGTCGACTTCGAGATGTATTTTGCGAAATGTACCAATTATGTGATAGAACTTTTGCACTCAAAAAATTTTGGGAAAACAATTTTGGTAAAAACAGAAGGATTCAACATTCGAAGTTTTACCCAAATATTTTAGTATGCCAAAAATATCTATAAAGTTAACCAAACTATCGAGTTTTTATGTAAAACAGTTTTAGGAAAGCTCTGATTATATTTTGCTAACAAAATAAGTATTATTGCAAGAATATACACTATTCCTAAGCGAGTATAAAACAAGTAAGGAAAGGCCGAGCGAAGCCAACTACGTGATACCGTACAACACCTTGTTAGAGGAGAATTAGCGCAGATATTGTTAATATAAATATGAGATAATTACCTTATAAATCTAAACCTAAACAGAATTTGTTAAAATTCGACAATATGCTTTCTTGGATAAATAAAATGTACCAAAAAATTAAAAAATGATTGAATGTTTCTAAAGAAACATTTATATCTGGGGGTAATATCGACCTGAACCGATTTTCTCCAATTCCAATAGGTTTTACCAGGATCGTAGTGAAATTTCGACCTGTACATAACGAACAACTAAAGATGGACAGACGGTCAGCTAGTGATTCTAAGTAGAACGGTGTATTTTAAGGAGTGTCTAGCTGTTGTATTTTTTACAAATCTCCCAAAAACAAATTTATAACCACCTGTACCATAGTGTGGTGAGGGGTACAATAACTATCGAATAAACTGGTTGCCTGAACTGGTTGAGCGAACATAATTTCCAAAAATTGCAGTATATTAAAACAGAGGCAGTGATTGCCGAAAATTTTATCATGATACCATGTTAAAATAATTGTCATATTAGTTGCAACTTGCAAGTCAAACGTCGAAAAATAAATAATACTATTTTATTTAATTACTGGTATTGAATACCTACTTTTTGTGTTTTTTAACAAAGCTATATCTTATTTTCAATAACATGAACTCACGTCTTAGTAGAAATATAATTTCAGAAATTTATGTTACTTAACTGCCGGAGTCGAATGATTTTAAAATTCTACTCCAAAGGCGGAGTCGGAGTCGAGTAGTTTTGGCTCGACTCCATAGTCCTGTCTAGTTTCTGGTCTTTGGATTGGGAGTCTATAATAATAATTAATGTAATGGTGACCAGGTATGAATTGATAGGAATAAGAATCCCCCCACCCGACTGTAGACTACCGAATCAAAGGCTCCCACAGTTCTGACTCTGTTTATATTCAATGATGTTTAAAAGAAAATTTGATAAAATTTACATCGAGGTCCAAACGGTCCTGTGTACATTACATAATTTGGCGCCCAACGTGGGGCCGAAAAAAGGACGTTTGTCCTTCAGGCTCTATATTTTTTGTTAAAGTGAATTATAAACTTCATTCATATACAGATCTCAAATAGGCTTCGGTTTTGTTACCTTGAATAATTTTCAAACATTTTCTGGATTTTAGCAGTTTGGTGTACATTTAAGTCGAGCTGGCTAACCGATTAGTATTTGTTACTCATTTTAGGGATTTAGATTGCCAAGTTCGAAGTTTTATTTTAAATCTTGTACATCACTTTATATACTCCTATCAATTTCCTTGTATTTAAGACTTCGGCATCTGCCTCTGACGATTAGAAAGGATACCATTAATTGGATGATTGTCATTTAATGTCCACTGAACGATAGAACAATTTATACAGAGTGTAACAATATTCGCAGGTTTGTCTAGTACAACGTAATTTTCAGTATTATATATTGTGCCATAGCCCAGTTTTGTTAATCCACATTAGTAACATTTGCTAAATCTAGTGTGTTTTTAGTTCACATATCAAAAGAAAACATTAATTTTCACTGAAAATTTAAAAAGAAAAACAAATATAAATCATATGTAGTTAATATTAATCTTTGATTGAGAAGAGTGAGTTTACACGAACTGTTTAAGGGTTTGTTTTTATAAATATTATTTTCGCTTTTCATTACTATACTATTTCTGAATATTCTCGTTTTGATTCAAATAAGTCTTCATTGATATTTACGTTAGGCATGTCGTTGGAACGTACTCCACCTACCCCCCCCCCCCCCCCCCGCTTTACCGCATCCTCTTCCAGCAGCTCCAGTCTGCCTAAAACCCTCCAGTTGTCAGATATGCAACGAAACAATGACCGAGGGGGAAGGTTGTTTAATAACACTATGCAACAAAAAAAATTTGTTTGTGTCCTAGACCTAAAAATTATTTTTTTTGTATAGATTGTCACATACTGTTATATAAAAGCAAAACCAAAATTTTTTTATGGATACATTTTTTTTTTAATATTTCTTATTAAAATTACTATTATCGTCGAAGTTACCCTTAGTATTTGCACAATAATTTTTGGAGTATATGCCCGATAAGGTTGACTTATACGTTAAATTGAAGCTATTAATTTGGGCTACCAATGCTGGAAATACCTCTTTCACTTAGAAGCAGTGGTTTATTAAAAAAAAATCCTGGGCCAAAAAAAAATATAAAAAATTTTCTATTTTTCGAAATCGAACAAAAATATTTTATTTTATTTTTTAAAAGTTTGCATCTTAGCGAAGTAATGCCTATTTAAAAAAAATCTATGGATAAATGTAGAAATTATAGCCCTTTTGGTAGAGGTAAGGGAATTTCAAAAAATCTTTTTTTTTAATTTCAGTTTAAATAGCGATTTTATTTGTTACTTTTATTTATATTATGTACATTTGAGTTTATTTACATGTATAAGTTTCTTTAGAAGTAATTGTGAGTTCTTTGTTGACGTTTGTAGATTTCGGAATCGGTTTCGATAATGAGGAACCAAATATAATCTCCCATCATTCCTTCATCCCAGTGCCCCTGGTAACGCCGCTCGATGGACTTCATTTCTTGGTGAAACCTTTCGCCATGTTCGTCGCTTACGTCGCCAAGATTCTCGGGGAAAAAGTTTAAATGAGAATGCAAGAAATGACTCAGCTTAATATGCAGTGGTTGCAAAATAATGTTTTTTTTTTGGACGAGAGGTGTGTATTTTATATTGTTTTCACCCAATGTAATGTGTATTCTTGTTGGCCATTTCTTTCTTCTGTAATGATCTTCGCAATCGCGGCTATCCCAGAGGCATAACACACCAACTACTTTTAAATCGCAAAAAAATTTCCAGTGTGTTCATATTTTATGTATTTTATCAGTTTGGCCATTGTTTCGTATGATTCCTTAGTGTTGACAGCATGAGCAATGGGAATCGACGCTTTCTGAGTTCCGTTGTGTAAAAGTACTGCTTTCAAACTTTATTTACTGCTGTCAACAAATAACCGCAATTCCTTTGAATTGTATGTTTAATTAAGTTCCTCGAACACAGTTGTATAAAATTGTTTGTAAGGTATATCACGGACTCTATAATATGATATGTTAACATCTGGGACCAAAATATTGTACTGTTTCATCCGAGATGCAAGTAGTTCTGCTTTATCTTTGGTCTGTTCCAAATCTCTCACTAGATCAATGAGTTGAAACTGAGTTAAAAGCGATGACTTCTGACTCAAACTTGAATCGCACAGAGTTGAGTACTCAGTTGAACTTGATGATGTTTCCGAATGTGCAACTGGCAAATCGACAGATTTTACTTCAGCGTAATTCCAGCGAATGCTCCTTCCTACTCCAATCTGTTTACTTAGACAAAAATAGCAGCCCCTATCGTGAATGAACGGTTGTCTCCAAATAATTGGCATTCCAAATAGCACGTGACGTCTAAAATTAAAACATTTTATTCCACAAAACATTGCAAAACATTAATTGTAAACTACTTACCGCATGTTTCCACTACTCCATCGAGTAAGATTTACATGACACGAATTACACAAAATACTAGGTGTCCACGGTTCGTTCATATTTTTAACTCGTACGAGTATACCAAAATATTGCACATATATTTCTTCTATTATTTTACTAAACGGACGTCGATTTTTTTTATTACATATTTTCCGCAGATGTAGCAGAAATTGTTGGGATCATTTATACATTGAAAAGTTCTTGCCTTTTACTCATACTTTTTCTTTAAGGCGCTGAATTACACTAATTTATTAATAAGAAATTTCATTCATAAATTCCGGGTTTAAGGTTAATAAGTTGCAGTACCAGTAGCTGACATATACTTTGCTTCGAACGTAGAAACCCAATATTTTCAAGACTGCCGCGTACTACTTTGTATTGCGTACATATAATTTTACTACCTGTATATACGATTGGGATGTCCAATGGATATTGTCCATGCCCCTAAAGGGCGTAATGAAAACCTCATAAATAAAAAACCACAAATATTGTTGAATGACCCTCTACCTGAGCGGATCTCATACTATACAGCTCTCACATTGCATATAATGTTTTATGGAGGGTTACGAACGGCCATAAAACCTCGTCCTCTCTATAATTTTATAACGTCTCACATCAATCCTCATATGTTTTATAAAACGACAACTGTTACTAAACCAAAGATTCTACGTAAATTTGCAGCATTTGTAGCCCTCATAATTCCCTTTAATTTAACGCATAACTGGCTTATACTTGAAAAATTATGGTCCAAATACTAAATGCACTTTCCATGAAAGCTGGAATTTAAAAAAAAATTTACCCTAAGAAATTTTTTTACTATTTTTTTCGTGTTATTGACACCAAATTGCAACAGAAACTGTTATCCACGTCCCTTGGACAAAATTTTTGTTGAATAGTGTAATTGAAGAATGTTCCCATATATTCCACAGATCTTGTATCGAGAATCAATTGGCAACATCTTCGGAATGCTCTACATGCAAACGTTTTTGCCAATTGAATGAATTACGAAAATTAGCATTTCTACCAAAGTCTGCTTCTCTACTAGATCCTTCAATACCAAAAGTAGCGGACGCGGAGCTATTTCGAAGCAATATAATACCCGCAGCATGTCCAGAAATTTATTTAACGAACAGCAAGGTGGTAGTCAAAATGTGAGCTTAGGTGCCCAAAGGGGATATATTCAAACACCTGATCGTAATAATAGCATCTTACATCAACAACAAATAGTTGCAAACCTTATTGACGATGGGGAAATAAATAGAATGATAGAGACCAATTTAAATCGTATTTTACAAAACTTTGCACTGACTCCAGCTGTTCCTCAAAGCCTCCAAAACAATATTCTTATAAACGTTATTAGCGGTGCAGAAAACATGAATAATTTGAATAGGCTTCCAGCAGGTTCTTCGCACCGTAATATTAATTCTCAACAGTTAAATGTCTTTTATAATCTACTTTCTAATGTGTCCAGCAGCACTAACTGTACGCTTTTCATATTTTTTGTAGTGCCTTTGACGCTTTTATTACATTTGTCAGATCGAAACTGGCAACATAAAGAAATTGTGCCATTTTGTTACTGCAGGGCAACATCTTATTTCTATGCACTATGCACACTTGCCTCCCTCATTTCACTCTGTGTTTTAAATGTTCTTGGAATTGAGAATTGTGTACAACCAATAAATACAATCGGTATTATCAATATCATACAAAAAGAAGAGTCAAAATAAACCAAATAATACAGTGAAATTGTTAAAATGTCAATGAATTATTTCGAAAAAATTTGTTTTTTCGTTTTTTTACAGATGGAGCGCTATCTACAAAAATATAGGGAAAAAGATCCTAATTTCACCAAATGGCTTCGCCCAACAAAAGATTTTTAAGGCACTGGATGCACTTTTTTCGGATAGATTTCTTCGAATTTTTTTCTCGTATTCAATATCTAATTTGCTTCAGACACAAAAGTGATATTTTGTACGGTTTACCGAGGAAAAAGTATAGAAAATGTGCAAAAAATCCACCTTGAGTTATAAAATTCATATGGCCATTTAATTATTAATTGAGCCAATTGACTTGATATGTACATATATATATATATACAATATTTTATAAATATGTATACTATATATATTTTCTTGTTTGGACAATCAATTTTTGTTTACTGTTATACCAAAGTGCCTTGAATAAAGACAATTTTATCTAATAATAGCATCTTACATCAACAACAAATAGTTGCAAACCTTATTGACGATGGGGAAATAAATAGAATGATAGAGACCAATTTAAATCGTATTTTACAAAACTTTGCACTGACTCCAGCTGTTCCTCAAAGCCTCCAAAACAATATTCTTATAAACGTTATTAGCGGTGCAGAAAACATGAATAATTTGAATAGGCTTCCAGCAGGTTCTTCGCACCGTAATATTAATTCTCAACAGTTAAATGTCTTTTATAATCTACTTTCTAATGTGTCCAGCAGCACTAACTGAACGCTTTTCATATTTTTTGTAGTGCCTTTGACGCTTTTATTACATTTGTCAGATCGAAACTGGCAACATAAAGAAATTGTGCCATTTTGTTACTGCAGGGCAACATCTTATTTCTATGCACTATGCACACTTGCCTCCCTCATTTCACTCTGTGTTTTAAATGTTCTTGGAATTGAGAATTGTGTACAACCAATAAATACAATCGGTATTATCAATATCATACAAAAAGAAGAGTCAAAATAAACCAAATAATACAGTGAAATTGTTAAAATGTCAATGAATTATTTCGAAAAAATTTGTTTTTTCGTTTTTTTACAGATGGAGCGCTATCTACAAAAATATAGGGAAAAAGATCCTAATTTCACCAAATGGCTTCGCCCAACAAAAGATTTTTAAGGCACTGGATGCACCTTTTTCGGATAGATTTCTTCGAATTTTTTTCTCGTATTCAATATCTAATTTGCTTCAGACACAAAAGAGATATTTTATACGGTTTACCGAGAAAAAAGTATAGAAAATGTGCAAAAAATCCACCTTGAGTTATAAAATTCATATGGCCATTTAATTATTAATTGAGCCAATTGACTTGATATGTACATATATATATATATACAATATATTATAAATATGTATACTATATATATTTTCTTGTTTGGACAATCAATTTTTGTTTACTGTTATACCAAAGTGCCTTGAATAAAGACAATTTTATCTTAAAATAAAAAGTTTTCTAATTAAAAGAAAATTTAGTGCTTTTTTACGCTTTTTAAATTTTTCGATACGCTTTTGCTTCAGAAAAAGTGTGCATCCCTGGATTGGTACTGGAGGTACCTTAAACAGGTTCCAGTAATTGCCTGGACGGATTTTTTCGATGCGATTCGATGTCAATATAAAGATTTAAAACCACGTATGACATACGAGAAGAAATTCGCAACCACAAACAAAAACCGAACGAATCGTTCGATACTTTTTTCGAAAGCGTTTCTGGAATTATGGATAGATTGTCAAGTCCCATGTTAATAGAGATTCTGCACAGGAATTTACGACCGGAATTCCGGCAGGACCTGTTGTGCGCCAACATACCCAGCAAAAAATAAAAGAAGTACTTCCAAAAGAATAACATTATAAGTACTTCCAAATCATAAGTATGAACTTTTTTTCGACATTTAGTGAAGTTCTTCTAAATAACTAACCAAAATGTAATTTCGGAATATAAATTATTAACCCTAGAATGCATAATTTCAAAACGATTGGATGTAAAATAAAGCTTCTGAAGAGATAAAAGTCCAGATCGGAAGGAACATATATATGAGGGCTATGAAATATATAAAATACAGCTTCTATAGTGCTAAAGGGAAGAAATATGTATTTATATGGCGGCTATATCAGAATTAGTGAATGATTCTGGAAGCTAGTCGACTTCATCAACCAAATTTCGATTCAGTCGACTAGGCCGATTAATCGGAGCTACAAGTCGACTTTTTCATAGTCGATTAAAATAACATAAAGTCGTTTCAAAGTACTGATTTTCTTCGAAATATGTTAAATTGTGGAATTGTAGTACATTGGATTGCGATAAAAACTGAATTTATTAATAACACTTTATACTTTCCAAAAATGTTGATATATCTCATCAGAAATGCCCAAGAGCGTAACCCTTTCGTCCAAAAATCACGATTTTATTGGAGAAAAAAAGACGTAACATCAAGTGCTCGTTTTTGATAAAGCACAAAAGGCGCAACCCACATTGTATTAAACAAAACGTACTGTATTCATCTATGAATAAAACATGAAAACACATTTTTCCAACCTTGCTAGTGGATTCTCGGATTAAAAAATTCTTTCTGCAAACTATAGTACATTTGACTAAAATATGACTTCTATTTAGCTTAGATGCCAAATCGGAAGGAACACATCCATGCGACTATGTGGGGCTATATGTAAATTTGAACCAATATTGTTCACACAGATATTAACTGTTAAAATAAGATACTCTTTACCAAATTGCATGAATATCGAAAGGAAATTATATTTTCTATAGAGGGAATAAGCTAAATCGAAGGAACATTCATATATGTTAACATATCTGGTTCTAAACTGATATTCAAATAGTTGAGAGATTTTTGATCGTTCGCCGTAGACGAAAGAAAATAAGTTACAGAAACAGGCCCTATATCTAAATACGGATTGTCTTTCAATTTTTATACGAATTGTCTTGTCTCAAAATAAAGATATGTGCAAAATCGGTTCAGAAAGTGATTCTATGTCGATCGGTATAATAAACGATGGTTCTATATATCTCTTCTCATTTTGGGTGTTAGAAACAAATGCATAAAATTATAATAAATTGTACCACAGTGTGATGTAGGTTATAATTAAATAATTTTAAAAGAAATTATGGTATACGCTACCATACTTTCTGTACCACACTGTGGTACTTTACTACTCTCTGAACCGGGGCTACGGAAAATACATAGCGCCGCACAAATGTGCTATGTATTACAGTGTAAAATAAAAATACTTTTTATCGGTGAGAATGTTGATCATTTGCGAAAATGTTACTAGAAGTTACACTATGGGGTCATTCGGTCACACTTTTCAAGAGCCAGCTACATCATACAGAATACAAACATCTTCAAATGTCCTAAACTTACTTACATATATATGATCGTTTATCTCTATCTTTGGCCAATAGTATATTATTTATACGTTCCCTTCCCTATGTCAACATTTGTATTCCTTTTAAATACATTATCAAATAAATACGACATACATTCATCAAATAAATACAACACCAAAAAAGCAAATCCTACAGTGCTTTAAAAGGCGTTGTGCAAAAGTGGTGACAAAGAAGTACTTCCCCGGCGCGACAACCCCTTGTTAAATTCATTGGTAAAAATCCAAATTAGAACAACTTCCGGATCATAAGTTGGGGATTTTTATTGCTTCTTTGGATGCTCTTTTTTTGCTGGGTAGGTTTACTGTCCGAATTGCGTAAACTCGTTCAAAGACGTGAAATATTTTTAAATGATGAGCATGTTCGAAAGAACTAAACATGCGTAATACTACAAATTTTCTACCTCGTCGCCATATGGCAGAACTTGATGAACAACATATTGACGAAGATATTTGTCAATAAAGTGTCGGCAATATGGTAGATGCCTTGCAAAAACCTGAAACTACGTTCAAATGCTGGAACTGCGATGATTTCGGTCATCATTGGCATGACTGCACACAAGACAGAACCATTTTCTGCTACGGATGCGGGGACAAAGGTATTTTTATAAACCGAATTGTGTCAAACTGCAGAAAGCAAAACATAACAAAAAAGGTAAGGGAATTCCAAAAAAACCTTTTTTTTTTAATTTCAATTTAAATAGCGATTTTATTTGTTACTTTTATTTATATTATGTACATTTGAGTTTATTTACATGTACAAGTTTCATTAGAAGTAATTGTGAGTTCTTTGTTGACGTTTGTAGATTTCGGAATCGGTTTCGATAATGAGGAACCAAATATAATCTCCCATCATTCATTCATCCCAGTGCCCTTGGTAACGCCGCTCGATGTACTTCATTTCTTGGTGAAACCTTTCGCTATGTTCGTCGCTTACGTCGCCAAGATTCTCGGGGAAAAAGTTTAAATGAGAATGCAAGAAATGACTCAGCTTAATATGCAGTGGTTGCAAAATTATGTTTTTTTTTGGACAAGAGGTGTGTATTTTATGTTGTTTTCACCCAATGTAATGTGTATTCTTGTTGGCCATTTCTTTCTTCTGTAATGATCTTCGCAATCGCTGCTATCCCAGAGGCATAACATACCAACTACTTTTAAATCGCAAAAAATTTTCCAGTATGCTCATATTTTATGTATTTTATCAGTTTAGCCATTGTTTCGTATGATTCCTTAGTGTTGACAGCATGAGCCCATTGCTCATCGACGGTTTCTGATTTCCGTTGTGTAAAAGTACTGCCTTCAAACTTTATTTACTGCTGTCAACAAGTAACCGCCATTCCTTTGAATTGTATGTTTAATAAAGTTCCTCGAACACAGTTGTATAAAATTGTTTGTAAGGTATATCACGGACTCTATAATATGATATGTTAACATCTGGGGCCAAAATATTGTACTGTTTCATCCGAGATGCAAGTAGTTCTGCCTTATCTTTGGTCTAGACCAATGAGTTGAAACTGAGTTAAAAGCGATGACTTCTGACTCAAACTTGAATCGCTCAGAGTTGAGTACTCAGTTGAACTTGATGATGTTTCCGAATGTGCAACTGGCAAATCGACAGATTTTACTTCAGCGTAATTCCAGCGAATGCTCCTTCCTACTCCAATCTGTTTACTTAGACAAAAATAGCAGCCCCTATCGTGGTTGTCTCCAAATAATTGGCATTCCAAATAGCACGTGACGTCTAAAATTAAAACGTTTTATTCCACAAAACATTGTAATACATTAATTGTAAACTACTTACCGCATGTTTCCACTACTCCATCGAGTAAGATTTACATGGCACGAATTACACAAAATACTAGGTGTCCACGGTTCGTTCATATTTTTAACTCGTACGAGTATACCAAAATATTGCACATATGTTTCTTCTATTATTTTACTAAACGCACGTCGATTTTTTTAATTACATATTTTCCGCAGATGTAGCAGAAATTGTTGGGATCATTTATACGTTGAAAAGTTCTTGCCTTTTACTTTACTCATACTTTTTCTTTAAGGCGCTGAATTACACTAATTTATTAATAAGAAATTTCATTCATAAATTCCGGGTTTAAGGTTAATAAGTTGCAGTACCAGTAGCTGACATATACTTTGCTTCGAACGTAGTGTTAGGTCAGCGTATTAATGTATTATGTTTTGTTCATTTTGTTCCCATCAATTAAGTTTATTTTGCTTTAAGTTTATTTGTTAAATGTCTTTTATTTATTTGCTTCCATTTATTTTACATATGTATTTTGCTGTTTCATTCATTTTATTTCGTTTCATTAATTTTTATGTAATTTCATTTCCATGTCATTTGTAATTCATGTTTTTATTACTAATGTACCCCTGTGCGTGTCCGTCCTTTTGTTGTCGATGCCCTTTCGATGCTTTCTCTGCTTGCATCCATTGCAAGCAGAGCAAAGCAGTCGGTGGGGAATGACGTTACAAAAACTGTTCTGTCTCAAATACACAATTAAAGCAAAAAATTAAAAAGAATTTTCGTGGACATTATAAAACAAGTTATCGTGTTATTTCAACAAACTGTTATGGTTCAAAGTTAATCAAACCAAACAAAAATTTTCCAGTATGCTCATATTTTATGTATTTTATCAGTTTAGCCATTGTTTCGTATGATTCCTTAGTGTTGACAGCATGAGCAATGGGAATCGACGGTTTCTGATTTCTGTTGTGTAAAAGTACTGCCTTCAAACTTTATTTACTGCTGTCAACAAATAACCGCCATTCCTTTGAATTGTATGTTTAATAAAGTTCCTCGAACACAGTTGTATAAAATTGTTTGTAAGGTATATCACGGACTCTATAATATGATATGTTAACATCTGGGGCCAAAATATTGTACTGTTTCATCCGAGATGCAAGTAGTTCTGCCTTATCTTTGGTCTAGACCAATGAGTTGAAACTGAGTTAAAAGCGATGACTTCTGACTCAAACTTGAATCGCTCAGAGTTGAGTACTCAGTTGAACTTGATGATGTTTCCGAATGTGCAACTGGCAAATCGACAGATTTTACTTCAGCGTAATTCCAGCGAATGCTCCTTCCTACTCCAATCTGTTTACTTAGACAAAAATAGCAGCCCCTATCGTGGTTGTCTCCAAATAATTGGCATTCCAAATAGCACGTGACGTCTAAAATTAAAACGTTTTAATCCACAAAACATTGTAATACATTAATTGTAAACTACTTACCGCATGTTTCCACTACTCCATCGAGTATGATTTACATGGCACGAATTACACAAAATACTAGGTGTTCATATTTTTAACTCGTACGAGTATACCAAAATATTGCACATATGTTTCTTCTATTATTTTACTAAACGCACGTCGATTTTTTTAATTACATATTTTCCGCAGATGTAGCAGAAATTGTTGGGATCATTTATACGTTGAAAAGTTCTTGCCTTTTACTTTACTCATACTTTTTCTTTAAGGCGCTGAATTACACTAATTTATTAATAAGAAATTTCATTCATAAATTCCGGGTTTAAGGTTAATAAGTTGCAGTACCAGTAGCTGACATATACTTTGCTTCGAACGTAGTGTTAGGTCAGCGTATTAATGTATTATGTTTTGTTCATTTTGTTCCCATCAATTAAGTTTATTTTGCTTTAAGTTTATTTGTTAAATGTCTTTTATTTATTTGCTTCCATTTATTTTACATATGTATTTTGCTGTTTCATTCATTTTATTTCGTTTCATTAATTTTTATGTAATTTCATTTCCATGTCATTTGTAATTCATGTTTTTATTACTAATGTACCCCTGTGCGTGTCCGTCCTTTTGTTGTCGATGCCCTTTCGATGCTTTCTCTGCTTGCATCCATTGCAAGCAGAGCAAAGCAGTCGGTGGGGAATGACGTTACAAAAACTGTTCTGTCTCAAATACACAATTAAAGCAAAAAATTAAAAAGAATTTTCGTGGACATTATAAAACAAGTTATCGTGTTATTTCAACAAACTGTTATGGTTCAAAGTTAATCAAACCAAACAAAAATTTTCCAGTATGCTCATATTTTATGTATTTTATCAGTTTAGCCATTGTTTCGTATGATTCCTTAGTGTTGACAGCATGAGCAATGGGAATCGACGGTTTCTGATTTCTGTTGTGTAAAAGTACTGCCTTCAAACTTTATTTACTGCTGTCAACAAATAACCGCCATTCCTTTGAATTGTATGTTTAATAAAGTTCCTCGAACACAGTTGTATAAAATTGTTTGTAAGGTATATCACGGACTCTATAATATGATATGTTAACATCTGGGGCCAAAATATTGTACTGTTTCATCCGAGATGCAAGTAGTTCTGCCTTATCTTTGGTCTAGACCAATGAGTTGAAACTGAGTTAAAAGCGATGACTTCTGACTCAAACTTGAATCGCTCAGAGTTGAGTACTCAGTTGAACTTGATGATGTTTCCGAATGTGCAACTGGCAAATCGACAGATTTTACTTCAGCGTAATTCCAGCGAATGCTCCTTCCTACTCCAATCTGTTTACTTAGACAAAAATAGCAGCCCCTATCGTGGTTGTCTCCAAATAATTGGCATTCCAAATAGCACGTGACGTCTAAAATTAAAACGTTTTAATCCACAAAACATTGTAATACATTAATTGTAAACTACTTACCGCATGTTTCCACTACTCCATCGAGTATGATTTACATGGCACGAATTACACAAAATACTAGGTGTTCATATTTTTAACTCGTACGAGTATACCAAAATATTGCACATATGTTTCTTCTATTATTTTACTAAACGCACGTCGATTTTTTTAATTACATATTTTCCGCAGATGTAGCAGAAATTGTTGGGATCATTTATACGTTGAAAAGTTCTTGCCTTTTACTTTACTCATACTTTTTCTTTAAGGCGCTGAATTACACTAATTTATTAATAAGAAATTTCATTCATAAATTCCGGGTTTAAGGTTAATAAGTTGCAGTACCAGTAGCTGACATATACTTTGCTTCGAACGTAGTGTTAGGTCAGCGTATTAATGTATTATGTTTTGTTCATTTTGTTCCCATCAATTAAGTTTATTTTGCTTTAAGTTTATTTGTTAAATGTCTTTTATTTATTTGCTTCCATTTATTTTACATATGTATTTTGCTGTTTCATTCATTTTATTTCGTTTCATTAATTTTTATGTAATTTCATTTCCATGTCATTTGTAATTCATGTTTTTATTACTAATGTACCCCTGTGCGTGTCCGTCCTTTTGTTGTCGATGCCCTTTCGATGCTTTCTCTGCTTGCATCCATTGCAAGCAGAGCAAAGCAGTCGGTGGGGAATGACGTTTTGTTGCTCTGCTGTGTTTTCTAACGGGAGTTAGAAAACAGCAGCACGAGTATATGCATGTATGTTTGTGTGTTGTATGCATTCATATGTACGTACGTAGACCCGTTGAGAGAAGACACTCAACTAGCGGCGTCCCTCTATGTACGTACATATGTATGTCAACATGTGTATATGTTGTATGTTGGATGTCTGTTTTCTGTCGCTTTGTCTGTCTGGCTCTTGGTACAAATAAAACATTGTCATTTTAGAATCAAAATCAACAGCAGCGTTATTTTCTCGTTTTGTCGGTTTTCTCGGGTTTTAGTCTTTTACACTGAAGAAGAATCTTTCTGCAGTGAATATTAAATTAATAAATAATTAAATATTTATCTGCCGGTCAAGAAAACCCTATTGATCGTACATTTTGGCGACCGTGACAGGACAGTGTAAATGTTCTAAACCCATTTTTCTCGTCGTGAAACAAACATTTTATCGAGTTTTTTTCGTCGTATAAAAAATAATTCATTTGGCCCGAAACAAGTGATTTATACAAAAACAATTTCACGTTATTATCTAACTAAAGAACAAATCGAACAAATACTGTGTTGTGAAACATCGATCATCGTTTTGTGGAAATTTGATAATTTCATTGCATCGCTTTAAATTATTAAAAAAATCATTTTCGTGGTTATTTTTGTAAAACACCAACAACTAATTTTGTTTCTGCACAAGTGATACATACATATAAACAATTTATCGTTGTTAAAGTTAACAAACAAACAAATCAAAATATCATATTGGTGACTATTGTTGTGAAGCATTTTGTTTTGTTGCATTTTACAAAAACTGTTCTGTCTCAAATACACAATTAAAGCAAAAAATTAAAAAGAATTTTCGTGGACATTATAAAACAAGTTATCGTGTTATTTCAACAAACTGTTATGGTTCAAAGTTAATCAAACCAAACAAAAATTTTCGAATTTATTGTTGTGCCCCAGTCGACGCGTTACATAACTTATCCCAGTGCTAGTGCTTGCCTTAAAACTTCGCCATTTTGCAAAAAACCATGACTTTGGAAGAATTAAAACAACAACGTACCATTACAAAGAAAAATATTTCGCGCATAAAAACTGTGATTGACGCCAATGGCAAAAGCGAAGGTAAATCACTTTCTGCCGCGGAATTAAAGTGTCGTTTGGGTATTTTGGAATCATATTTTAAACAAATCCTATCAACCCAGAATAAAATTGAAAATATTGACCCTGAAGATAATGGCCGTGGTGACATCGAGGATTTATATTGTTACATCAACTCGCAAATACAACAACAACTTGCTGAAGATGGACACAACACAACATTTTCGGAATCGTCGTTTGCTATTCCTGTTCCCACAAATAAGCTGCCTCGACTTAAGTTGCCCAGCTTTAATGGAAAATACAGTGAGTACAAAAATTTCATAACCTCGTTTAAACAAATCATCGATCGTGAACATGGGCTTTCAAATATCGAGAAATTCAACCATTTGCTGAACTGTCTCCAAGGTCATGCATTAGAAACCGTGAAAGCGTTCTAGGTTACTAACGAAAATTATCCCAAGGCTTTAGAAAGGCTAAAATCGCGTTACGACAATAGTACACTGATCTTTATGGAAAATATTACCACACTTTTCGAGCTGCCTGATGTCTCTAAATCTAATTCTGGTCAGCTTGGAAGCCTTGTGGATAATGTTTCTGCTCTCTACAGTTCGCTGCAATCTCTTGGCTCGTCTAGCGACATCGTAAATGCCATGCTGATCCATATTGTAATGGAAAAAGTTGATATGGACACTAAAAGAAAATGGAAGGATTCCCTGGATTTTAGCAAGCTGCCAACATGGGACGATTGCTCAAAAATCATCGAAAGAAGGTGTCAATATTTAGAATCATTGGACTCAAAGTCTACTTCTCGTCGTCCAGATCATTAGTCTGGAAAATCTAATCAAAAATCATCGAAACATGGCTACTCATTTTCGTGCTCAAAACGTGTTTGTGTCTTTTGTTCCAAATCTGACCATTCCATTACACAGTGCCAACGGTTTAAAGAATTAGATGTGCCGATTCGATTTGAAAATGTAAAAAAGCTCGGTCTTTGCATAAATTGTCTCACTAAAGGACATCAAGTTAAGTGTAAAACTTGTTCTCGCTCGCATCACACAATGCTACATCGTTCTCAATCGGTTCAAAGGTCATCATCTCCAGATCCTACACCATCAACATCTCATGCTTCCAGCAATGAAACATCTGCTTCTGTCCACGCACATATGGAAAATTCGTCGCCTCATGTACTTCTTGCCACAGCGATGGTTTTAGTTCGTGATAATTCTGGATCTTACAAATTGGGAAGAGCTCTTTTGGATTCCTGTCACCGAATGGAATCCTAAACTTTGTCACCGATGAGTTTGCACAACGCTTAAATCTACAAAGAATAAAAAAATCTGTCGAAGTGTCCAGTATTGGAAATTCTTGTACAAAAGTGAAACATAATTGTTCTACAACCATTAAATCTCGCATAACGGACTTTGAAGTGCCGCTTTCGTTTTGTATTACCCCACATATTTCGTATCAACCTGATTCTGAATTGGATGTATCATCTTGGCATCTACCTCCGAATACACAACTTGCTGATGATTGTTTCTACAAATCAAAGAAAATCGACTTGCTCATTGGTACTGAAACATTCTTCGATATTTTGTCTGTTGGTCAAATCAAGCTTGGCCCAAATCTCCCGAAACTACAAAAAACTTTGTTTGGTTGGATTGTCACCGGAAAATATAATTCTTCGAAAAACAATAATTTTGGTGCTTCTTATTTGCTCTCAACAGAAGATAAAATCAATATGAATTTGGAACGTCTGTGGAAAATTGAGGAAATCGACTCTGGGTCAACGCAAATGATACCAGAACAACTGGAATGTGAAACCTTTTTTCAAAATACTGTGTCTCGAGAATCTTCAGGTAGGATTGTTGTAAAATTGCCCTTTAAACAATCTTCAGACTCCCTAGGTATGTCACGCAATACTGCTTTGCATCGACTTGCTGCCCAAGAGAGACGATTAGCCCGTGATTCAAACCTGAAGTCACATTATGCAGCGTTTATGAAGGAATATGAAGATTCTGGACACATGAGCCTAGTTAAAAGACCTATTTTGGACGAACCCCATTATTATATTCCACATCACTGCGTTTTCAAGCCGAATAGTACATCTACAAAACTTCGTGCCGTCTTTGATGCATCTTGTCCCACTTCATCACAGACTTCTCTAAATGATATATTGATGGTTGGCCCTACAATTCAAAACGAATTATATCTACTGCTCCTGCGTTTTCGACTACATCGTTTCGCCATTACTGCGGATATCGTCAAGATGTACAGGCAAGTTATTATTGACCAACATGACCGTAAGTACCAATATATTTTATGGAGATATTCTGAGCAAGAAGAAATTAGAACATACCAATTGAATACTGTCACTTACGGAACATCTGCTGCCCCATTTCTCGCTGTACGATGTTTGCATTATCTAGCCGATGAATATATAGATAATTTTGAACTAGGAGCAAAAGCTATTAAAAATTCGTTTTATGTTGATGATTTTCTTGGTGGTGCTGAAACAATTGAAGCATTGTCCGAACTTAAATACCAGGTGGCAGAAATATTAAAAAAGGGTTGTTTTGAGTTAGACAAATGGCACTCAAATCATGAAAGCTTTCGTCATGACAAAACCATAAAAGACTTAAACTTAGATGATTCTGCGGTTACAAATGCGCTAGGAATTTCTTGGGATCAACAAAAAGATTTATTTCTATTCTCGTTTTCGTCGAAATTCAAAGTTGAAAATGTCTCAAAACGCTCAATTTTATCGTTATCATCTTCGCTTTTTGATCCCCTTGGACTTTTGGCACCACTTATCATAAAAGCTAAAATCATTCTTCAAGAACTATGGATACTAAAAATCGGCTGGGACGAATCTGTTCCACAAGAAGTACACACAGCTTGGCTACAATTCGTCGATGATCTTCAATCGTTATCCTTGCTACATATTCCTCGCTATTGTTTATCACCCAGCTCAGAATCGGTTCAGTTGCATGGTTTCTGCGACTCATCAATTCGTGCCTATGGTTGTTGCCTCTATCTCAGGGTTAAATCCAGTTCGGGTCAAGTACACTCCAAACTGTACACTGCAAAATCAAGAGTTGCTCCTACAAAAAGAAAATCGCTGCCGAATTTGGAATTGTGTGGAGCTCATCTTCTCGCAAAATTGTATTCAAAAATACAAAATCTTCTAAATATCCCAAGAAATTTTGTATTTTTATGGACTGATTCCCAAATAGTTCTTCATTGGCTCAAACAACATTCATCTACTCTATCTGTTTTTGTCGGAAATCGTGTATCTTAAACTCAAGATCTCACCAATGGATGTAATTGGCGCCATGTACCATCGCATTTGAACCCAGCTGACATTGTTTCAAGAGGATCCACTGTTCAAGAATTAAACTCTTCAATTTGGTTTAATGGTCCTGATTTTCTTACCCTAGATCCTGAAAGATGGCCTCAAAATAAGTGTCATGAAATTGACCATGACGAAGTAAATAAGGAGAAGCGAAAAACCACTCTTCACCTTCAAATTCAACCCAACCACATTGGTGACTTCATACAAAATTGCAGGTCATATTTAAAGATGGTTCGAGTTGTCGCATGGATCTTTCGGTTTTGGCATGTATCATCTTCTTTAAAATCTAATCATTTTGTTTCTGATTCGTTACAGCCTCAGGAATTAGATCATGCTCTACTGGCGATAGTCTGGCACATACAACAACAACACTTCAAAGAAGACATTATGCGAGCAGCCAAAAAGAAAGATCCCCAAGGAGCATTAAAATGTCTCAATCCATTTATCGACACTTCAGATGGTTTAGAAATTCTAAAGGTCGGAGGCCGTTTAGAATTAGCTGATATCCCTGAGGCTCAGAAACATCCGATAATCCTGCCGAAAGACAACAATTTTGTAAGATGTTACATTCGACATCTTCACATCAAAAATTACCACGCTGGTCCAAAGGCATTGATTTCTCTGACTCGGATGCGCTTTTGGATAATCAACTCTTTGTCGCAACATCGTGAATTCCTGCCCACAATGCATACGATATCGCCCAAAACTTCTTCAACAAATGATGTCAAATTTGCCCGCAGATCGACTGAATCCATCCAGAGTTTTCGCAAGATGTGCTGTGGATTTTTGTGGCCCAGTCAGCACATATCTTCGCATTAGAGGAAAAATTCCATACAAAACGTACATCGCCGTTTTTGTCTGTCTCGCAACGAAAGCTGTTCACATTAAAGCCGTTTCTGACTTGTCAACAGATGCTTTCATCGCTGCTCTCAAAAGGATGATTGGTAGAAGAGGTTTATCAACCGATATATTCTGCGACAACGGCACAAATTTTGTGGGGACAAATTCTAAACTTAAGGATTTGAAGATATTTCTATTTGACGGCCAGAATCAAAATTCAATAATCAATTTTTGTTCCAATGAATTTATTAATTTTCATTTTATTCCCCCCCAGGGCACCCCACTTTGGTGGCCTATGGGAGGCAGCCGTCAAATCAGCTAAAGGTCACCTAAATCGGACTCTCGCAAACACTCGCCTCACCTATGAAGAACTTGTCACAGCTCTGGTGGAAATCGAAGCACTATTGAACTCTCGGCCAATTTCTCCGATGTCATCTGACCCAAGCGACTTTGAGGCACTTACCCCAGGTCATTTCATAACTGGCAGCGCTTTACGTTCTCTCCCTGAACGAGATGTTTCAACGAAGAACCCAAACAACTTGGAGCACTGGGCTCAAATAACCGCTATAAAACAACGATTTTGGAAGAAATGGTCTCACGATTATCTCAATGAACTGCAAGTTCGAAACAAATGGACTGCCTCAAACTCAAATGTCGCTATTGGCTCTTTAGTATTGGTCCACGAAGACAACATCCCCCCTCAAAAATGGCTCATGGGCAGGCTCATCAATGTTATCCCTGGTCGGGATGAACGAATCAGGGTAGCCGACGTTAAAACTACCAAGGGAATTATTCGCCGACCTATCCATAAATTAGCTTTATTATTAAATTGAAAGTGCCCTTTCAATGGGGCCGGTATGTTAGGTCAGCGTATTAATGTATTATGTTTTGTTCATTTTGTTCCCATCAATTAAGTTTATTTTGCTTTAAGTTTATTTGTTAAATGAAAAAATGAATAAAATTTTGCTGTTTCATTCATTTTATTTCGTTTCATTAATTTTTATGTAATTTCATTTCCATGTCATTTGTAATTCATGTTTTTATTACTAATGTACCCCTGTGCGTGTCCGTCCTTTTGTTGTCGATGCCCTTTCGATGCTTTCTCTGCTTGCATCCATTGCAAGCAGAGCAAAGCAGTCGGTGGGGAATGACGTTTTGTTGCTCTGCTGTGTTTTCTAACGAGAGTTAGAAAACAGCAGCACGAGTATATGCATGTATGTTTGTGTGTTGTATACATTCATATGTACGTACGTAGACCCGTTGAGAGAAGACACTCAACTAGCGGCGTCCCTCTATGTACGTACATATGTATGTCAACATGTGTATATGTTGTATGTTGGATGTCTGTTTTCTGTCGCTTTGTCTGTCTGGCTCTTGGTACAAATAAAACATTGTCATTTTAGAATCAAAATCAACAGCAGCGTTATTTTCTCGTTTTGTCGGTTTTCTCGGGTTTTAGTCTTTTACACTGAAGAAGAATCTTTCTGCAGTGAATATTAAATTAATAAATAATTAAATATTTATCTGCCGGTCAAGAAACCCCTCTTGATCGTACACGTAGAAACCCAATATTTTCAAGACTGCCGCGTACTACTTTGTTTCGAAGCAATATAATACCCGCAGCATGTCCAGAAATTTATTTAACGAACAGCAAGGTGGTAGTCAAAATGTGAGCTTAGGTGCCCAAAGAGGATATATTCAAACACCTGATCGTAATAATAGCATCTTACATCAACAACAAATAGTTGCAAACCCTATTGACGATGGGGAAATAGATAGAATGATAGAGACCAATTTAAATCGTATTTTACAAAACTTTACACTGACTCCAGCTGTTCCTCAAAGCCTCCAAAACAATATTCTTCCAAGCGTTATTAGCGGTGCAGAAAACATGAATAATTTGAATAGGCTTCCAGGAGGTTCTTCGCACCTTAATATTAATTCTCAACAGTTATATTTTGTACGGTTTACCGAGAAAAAAGTATAGAAAATGTGCAAAAAATCCACCTCGAGTTAAAAAATTCATATGACCATTTAATTATTAATTGAGCCAATTTGACTTGATATGTACATAACAGGTGGCGCAAAAGTAACCTTTCGATGTTATGTTACACGCGATTGGCGGTCAGCAGCTAACAGCTTATGCACCGTCTGGACTTTGTACGGAAACATCTTCAAATCTTGTACCAAAATTCGCTGTAGAGACCGTCGACTGATACCCATTTGCGTGGCACGTCGTCTGGTCGATGTCGACGGCGCTTCCATGACATCCTCGGCTACAGCAGCAATATTCTCTGCAGAACGGCGACTCCGGGGTCTGCCACGCCTGGCAGCATCTCGTGTTGTGCCAGTCTCTTCGAGGCGAGCGGCTAAACGTCGCAGTGTTTCACCAGTAGGCGTTGAACGGCCAGGAAATCTGTGCCAAAGTCACCGACCGATTATTGGTCAAATAAATAGTCAGCAATATTCCGCGTTCTGGAGCAGTGTAGTGTAACATTGTTTATTAACGTGTATTTCGCATGTGTTTACTACACAAATGTAAAACAGAACTGATATTAGGGGCCAATCGCAAAATTTATAGCATTTTCTGATAGGAGGATTACTTTTGCGCCACCTGTTATATATATATACAATATATTATAAATATGTATACTATATATATTTTCTTGTTTGGACAATCAATTTTTGTTTACTGTTATACCAATGTGCCTTGAATAAAGACAATTTTATCTTAAAATAAAAAGTTTTCTAATTAAAAGAAAATTTAGTGCTTTTTTACGCTTTTTAAATTTTTCGATACGCTTTTGCTTCAGAAAAAGTTGGCATCCCTGGATTGGTACTGGAGGTACCTTAAACAGGTTCCAGTAATTGCCTGGGCTGAGTTTTGCGATGCGATTCGATGTCAATATAAAGATTTTAAATCCTCGTATGACATACGAGAAGAAATTCGCAACCATAAACAAAAACCGAACGAATCGTTCGATACTTTTTTCGAAAGCGTTTCTTGAATTATGGATAGATTGTCAAGTCACGTGTTAATAGAGATTATGCATTGGAATTTACGACCGGAAATCCGGCAGGACCTGTTGTGTGTCAACATAGGTTTACTGTCCGAATTGCGTAAACTCGTTCAAAGACGTGAAATATTTTTAAATGATGAGCATGTTCGAAAGAACTTAACCATGCGTAATACACAAATTGTCTACCTCCTCGCCATATGGCAGAACTTGATGAACAGCATATTGACGAAGATATTTGTCAATAAAGTGTCGGTAATATGGTAGATGCCTTGCAAAAACCTGAAACTACGTTCAAATGCTGGAACTGCGATGATTTCGGTCATCATTGGCATGACTGCACACAAGACAGAACCATTTTCTGCTACGGATGCGGGGACAAAGGTATTTATAAACCGAATTGTGTCAAACTGCAGAAAGCAAAACATATCAAAAAAGGTAAGGGAATTCCAAAAAATCTTTTTTTTTTAATTTCAGTTTAAAGCGATTTTATTTGTTACTTTTATTTATATTATGTACATTTGAGTTTATTTACATGTACAAGTTTCATTAGAAGTAATTGTGAGTTCTTTGTTGACGTTTGTAGATTTCGGAATCGGTTTCGATAATGAGGAACCAAATATAATCTCCCATCATTCTTTCATCCCAGTGCCCTTGGTGACGCCGCTCGATGGACTTCAGTTATTGGTGAAACCTTTCGCCATGTTCGTCGCCAAGATTCTCGGGGAAAAACTTTAAATGAGAATGCAAGAAATGACTCAGCTTAATATGCAGTGGTTGCAAAATAATGTTTTTTTTTTTGGACGAGAGGTGTGTATTTTATGTTGTTTTCACCCAATGTAATGTGTATTCTTGTTGGCCATTTCTTTCTTCTGTAATGATCTTCGCAATCGCTGCTATTCCAGAGGCATAACATACCAACTACTTTTAAATCGCAAAAAATTTTCCAGTATGTTCATATTTTATGTATTTTATCAGTTTAGCCATTGTTTCGTATGATTCCTTAGTGTTGACAGCATGAGCAATGGGAATCGACGATTTCTGATTTCCGTTGTGTAAAAGTACTGCCTTCAAACTTTATTTACTGCTGTCAACAAATAACCGGCATTCCTTTGAATTGTATGTTTAATAAAGTTCCTCGAACACAGTTGTATAAAATTGTTTGTAAGGTATATCACGGACTCTATAATATGATATGTTAACATCTGGGGCCAAAATATTGTACTGTTTCATCCGAGATGCAAGTAGTTCTGCCTTATCTTTGGTCTGTTCCAAATCTCTCACTAGACCAATGAGTTGAAACTGAGTTAAAAGCGATGACTTCTGACTCAAACTTGAATCGCTCAGAGTTGAGTACTCAGTTGAACTTGATGATGTTTCCGAATGTGCAACTGTCAAATCGACAGATTTTACTTCAGCGTTATAGAATGATAGAGACCAATTTAAATCGTATTTTACAAAACTTTACACTGACTCCAGCTGTTCCTCAAAGCCTCCAAAACAATATTCTTCCAAACGTTATTAGCGGTGCAGAAAACATGAATAATTTGAATAGGCTTCCAGCAGGTTCTTCGCACCTTAATATTAATTCTCAACAGAAATGTCTTTTCTAATCTACTTTCTAATGTGTCCAGCAGTTCTATGGCCACGTAGAAGATAACATCAATTATCCAAAGCTGGAATGTAAAGTTCGATGGGTCCTCCACAGGATTGAGCGTTGAGGAGTTTATATATCGTGTCCGATCGTTGACAAGGGACAATTTTAACGACAACTTTTCGGTTATTTGTCGCAATCTTAATGTACTTTTGACGGGAAAAGCCAGGGATTGGTACAGGGATGCCAACTAAGTGCTTTTCGCACTAGATTTAGTGCTTTTCAGACCCCCAATACGCGAAAAGAATTCAGTTAGTGCCAAACGAAAAAAAGCATTAACTGTACGCTTTTCATATTTTTTGTAGTGCCTTTGACGCTTTTATTACATTTGTCAGATCGAAACTGGCAACATAAAGATATTGTGCCATTTTGTTACTGTAGGGCAACATCTTATTTCTATGCACTATGCACACTTGCCTCCCTCATTTCACTGTGTGTTTTAAATGTTGTTGGAATTGAGAATTGTGTACAACCAATAAATACAATCGGTATTTTCAATATCATACAAAAAGAAGAGTCAAAATAAACCAAATAATACAGTAAAATTGTTAAAATGTCACTGAACTATTTCGAAAAAATTTGTTTTTTCGTTTTTTTTTTACAGATGGAGCGCTATCTACAAAAATATAGGGAGAAAGATCCTAATTTCACCAAATGGCTGCGCCCAACAAAAGATTATTAAGGCACTGGATGCACTTTTTTCGGATAGATTTCTTCGAATTTTTTTCTCGTATTCAATATCTAATTTGCTTCAGACACAAAAGAGATATTTTGTACGGTTTACCGAGAAAAAAGTATAGAAAATGTGCAAAAAATCCACCTTGAGTTAAAAAATTCATATGGCCATTTAATTATTAATTGAGCCAACTTGACTTGATATGTACATATATATATATATATATATACGGAAATCCGGCAGGAACTGTTGTGTGTCAACATAGGTTTACTGTCCGAATTGCGTAAACTCGTTCAAAGACGTCAAATATTTTTAAATGATGAGCATGTTCGAAAAAACTTAACCATGCGTAATACTACAAATTTTCTACCTCGTCGCCATATGGCAGAACTTGATGAACAACATATTGACGAAGATATTTGTCAATAAAGTGTCGGCAATATGGTAGATGCCTTGCAAAAACCTGAAACTATTCAGGTTCAAATGCTGGAACTGCGATGATTTCGGTCATCATTGGCATGACTGCACACAAGACAGAACCATTTTCTGCTACGGATGCGGGGACAAAGGCATTTATAA
This sequence comes from Eudasyphora cyanicolor, assembly GCA_963930755.1. Lineage (NCBI taxonomy): Eukaryota > Metazoa > Arthropoda > Insecta > Diptera > Muscidae > Eudasyphora > Eudasyphora cyanicolor. Next base: position 136,641,113 of record OZ005734.1, read on the forward strand.
ACCAAATTGTGTCAAACTGCAGAAAGCAAAACATAACAAAAAACTTCAAACCGATGGGTCTACAGTAAATTTATCTGTAGATCCAAATCAACATTTTATAACCTAACATAGTTCCAATAATGAAAACCACAATATCTTGAAAGTCCCAAAGACTCACTCAAACAATGTCAATCCGAAGTATATTTTTCAGCGAAATCTCTCATTGAGTGAAAATGAAAAGGTCTTCAGAATCATTAGCCCAAAGTTGCCCTACCATAAGCGCTGGGAAAATTATCTTCAGAGACGTGATGAAATATTTTATGCTTCTTCGTTGACGTATGTTCCGATATGACTCCAAAACGGTCCACCTTAGTATGAGAAAGTTTTTTAAATTGAAAAGAGTATGCAGAAAATTAGTAATTGCAACCATATTAAACAATCCCACAGATAGGCGACTCTACGCAAAAGTAAAATTTTTAGAATTTGAGGTATATGGCCTTTAGATACGGGCGCGAACATTTCCTGTATTGGGGCAGAATTGGCGACACACGATTTTTCAAAATATCACAACTTTGTCAAGTGCAAATCGTTCGTTAAGACGGCTGATGGCAAACTCAGAACGTGCATGGCTGGATTGATGTCGAAATATCACTTCGAGAAAAACTTAAGTGCTTGAAATTGTTTATTGTGCCATCTTGCCATTTTGGTAGGCATCTAACCTCATACCCGATTTCTTAGGCTCTGTAGATTTACTAGCTTCAAATAATACAATTTCCAATATGTCGGAGTTGGATACAATTGACCAGGACTGCAAGATAGCGCAGAACCTTGAGCAGTCTCTGGAAAACTTTTATCCCCTCTCAAATCAACAGCGACAACAGCTTTCGTCTGTTATTGACCTCTTCCCAAACTTTAAGAAACAGGGTCTTGGCGGAAGCTCCCTTATAAGTCATCATATGATATAGGCGACGCTGCTGCAGTGAAACAGCGTTTTTATCCGGAGTCTCCAGCAGTGGAAAAGCTAATGTTTGGAGAAATTGACCGTATGCTAAAGCTCGGTGTAATTGAACCATCAACCTCTGTTTGGAGCTCACCAATGAAACTAGTTGTGAAGCCCGGTAAGGTAAGGTTGTGCCTAGACGCCCGTAAACTGAATTTGATAACTAAAAAGGATGCATATCCTTTACCAAACCTCGAAGGGATCTTTGCCAGGCTACCACGGGCTAATATCAACTCTAAATTAGATTTAAAAGACGCCTTCTGGCAAATTGGAATTGATGACAGCTCCAAACCACTGACGGCATTTACGGTGCCCGGAAGGCCATTATATCAATTTGCCGTATTGCCTTTCGGGCTCTGCAATGCCCCACAGACCATGTGTAGATTGATGGACAAGTTCATTCCACCGGATCTACGCCACTGCGTTTTCGGTTATTTGGATGATCTCGTCATCGTCTCGGAGGATTTTCATTCCCATCTTGAGGTCCTCGTGCGAATATCACATTAATTTCGGAAGGCGAATTTAACTCTCAACATTTCGAAGAGCAAATTTTGCGTCACTAAAGTGGGTTGTGGTATGAAATGTATGTGGAGTATGTGGTAGGAAATGGTGGTATTACCACGGACCAGGAGAAAATTACCGCTATCACCAATTGGCCTGTTCCGAGGAACCTAAAACAAGTCCGAGGATTTCTTGGCTTGACAGGGTGGTATATACGGTTTATCCGTAATTTTTCTACCGAAACATACCCCATCACAAAAGTTCTAAAGCTGAAGAAAAAATTCATATAGGCCGAGGAAGCTCAAATTGCTTTTAAAAAGATTAAGCAGTTAATGACAACTGCTCCGGTTCCAATCAACCCCGATTTTTCGAAAAAGTTCTTCTTGCACTGCGACGCAAGTGACTATGAGATAGGCGCAGTGCTAGTTCAAATGGATGAAGAGGGAAATGAGCGGCAAATAGCCTATATGAGTACGTCAGCTCATCGCAATTATAGTGTGACTGAACGTGAATGCCTGGCTGCAGAAAAGGCAATAAAGAGATTTCGTTGGTTCGCTGAAAGAATATGGTTGTGTATACGCATGAATAAGTGGGCCTGCGATCGACTTACAGAAGATGCCGATTTTGCCAAATAAAAAAATCATCTTTTCAGATGAAGCTCATTTTGATCTTGGCGGGTATATAAACAAGCAAAATTGTCGCATTTGGTGCACAGAAAACCCGCACGCATACATTGAAAAGCCGATACACCCAAAACGAGTCACTGTTTGGTGCGGATTTTGGTCCAGAGGCATAATTGGGCCATTTTTCTTCGAAAATGAGCAAGGAGTGGCCGTTACAGTCAATGGTGATCGTTATCTGGCCATGTTGAACGAATTTTTGTTCACAAAAATTGAAGAGGAGGATATAGGCATCATTTGGTTTCAACAGGACGGCGCTACGTGCAACACAGCCGATGCTACACTCGATGTTTTGCGCCCTGTTTTTTGGACATCGCATTATCAGCTGCAGAGCTGATGTGGTTTGGCCACCTCGGAGCTGCGATTTGACACCGTTGGACTGTTATTTGTGGGGTGCCCTCAAAGATAAGTGTTACGCCGACAAGCCAGAGACAATTGGCGCATTAAAGGACAATATTCATCTGAGCGCGTAAATCGCTCTTTGATTGCTGGTATCAGGGCATGTCTAAATGATGACCATCGTCAATGGAACGAGAACTTGACATCGAGCCGTTGCGCCCTAAGAAACTCCTATCACCAGTCCGTCCACTGTTCGCCATATCATGCCTTATTCGGGTTTGATATGATCACTCACGCATCCTCATATGAATTATTGAGGAAAGTTCGTCTTTTAGATGAGGCACCGTCACCAATATCTCGCGATGATCAACTACAGCAGACCAGGCATGATATACGCAAATATTTTAAGGAGGCTTATCAGAAAAATCGCAACTTTGCGCAGAGTAACATTGAGAAGGGTGTCAACGCCAAACTTTCTCCAGTCTTCATCAAACCAAAAATAAAACAAAAGATTTGATAGAGAAACCTAATTCCATCTAATTCAGTTCCTCAAAGTGAGGTGAATTATCTGGTTTTGTGGTGCACATTGCGGCTACAGTATCCATATAGGCTCCTTGAACGAATTTTACACTGAATTTACTCTACAAAGAAAACAAATTGGTTTTTAAAATGGGAAAATTTATACTTTACATTCCTCACCTTCCTCATTTCATTTAAATTAATTTCTTCCGACATATTTCCTTATACGGTGGGAGTCCGTGCACGGTGATAATGGACCCATCTAGGTATACCCATATTCGTATCCCCGAGCTGTGGCCAGAATTCCCTATATATTCTGGTGGCTCCAGAGAGCTGGATACATATACAATTGGTGTACAAATTGGGTTACCATCGAAAACCACATGTGAGATCTGGCTGAGATTCAGCGCCAGTTTGTTTGTGAGGATTATTTTAATCAACCGGAGTCATATTTCCGGAGTCATATCCATCAGAAGTTACCCCAAGTGTCCTAACATTCCTGGAAATTCAACAAACAGCACGACTTTTGAGTTACAATTCTTCGAATCTCCATTTTCAATGCGATGTATAAATCTCTAAACCGTTTTTTTTATTTATTGTTTAAAGTATTGATATATTTGTTCTACTTGTTGTAGATACCATTTATACAAGATGCAACAAATAACAACGATGAGGTGGATAATTCTGACAGTTGTTCTGAATATCTTGAAAGTGAATATGAAATCACTGATCTTGAAAATGATTTTGGCTTTATTCCTGATGTCATGATGTAATAAATAAAGTCAGAAAGTACAGCAAAGCATTTAATAAGTCGTCGATGAAGCACAGAACACTTCAAGCATACGTTCAAGAACGGAAAGACAAATAGCTTCGACTTTTTTGCGATGTTAAATCCCGACAGAACAGCCAGATACCTCTGATTCGGTTTGATATATAAGTTGTTATATTGATGAGTCAAATAATTTAAATTTGGATTTATGTCACACACAGAATCGGAAAACGAAATGCAAGCAACATTGTATGATGACTTTGCTGTTTTTGAAATGTTTAAGAAGAAAACGGAGAAGCTGTGTTACTTATACAATGTTTTAATGACTATCGGACTAATATTGACTACATCAACGTTTGTGAGCTTTTTCAACGTCAAGTTACATAAAAAATTAACCCTGGATGGTTACTGTTCGTCGAATCGACGAAGATCATTTACTCTTTCTCATATAACTCTTTTGTGTGTGCTCAAATAACGTTCTTTTTTTCAACAACGTTTATTGACGACGAAAACTTGCAGTGAATGGGCGTACGCCGGATACAATTTTTATAAGTAGAGATTCGCAGGTGTGTACTCGTCGCAACGACGAAGAGTAACTTTAGTGTGATTTTTTCATTTATAAGGTAAGAAATTTTTTGCTTTATTTTGCTGTGTTGTTTTATTGTTTATAGTAAGTATTTGTAAATTTTTGTTTCTTTAGAATAGAAAATGAACTCTAAAAAAGCACTAACAAAAGCTGACATCAAAAGATTTTTACAAAATTGTGATGACGATTTCAATTTCTTGGATGCTTCAGAGGAAGACGATGACGATTGCTACGATGGTGGCGAAAACAGAGTTTGTTGATAAAGGACCAAAAAAGCGTAAAATTTGTCACATCTGTCCATATATCAAACGTAGAATGACGAAAACTACATGTTATATATGCAAGAAAAGCATCTGCGATGAACACAAAGTTGAACTTTGTGTCTCATGCGTAAAAAATTGCTAAAAACAAAATTTGTTTTTTCATTCGTATTGTTTGACTGATTATCTTTAAAGGCTGTACATGAAAAAAGTCACTTTTATTTTTTAAGTTTTTGTAGTTTTAAAAAGTTGATTACTTTGAAAAAAAAACGAAAAAACTGCTCAAATTCGCATCGAATTTTAAGAGAGAAAAATAATTTGTATTTTTATGTTATATTTTTTCCCTTAATTGATAATAAAATTCTTAACTAAAACAAATTTTTGTTTATTTTTTACTTTAAAAATATTTTCGCTGCATTTTTTTTTTAAATTGTTCGTCGATTCTACGAAGAGTAACCTTAATGTACTAAAATGAAGAGTAACTTTCCAGGGTTAAAAGAAAAATCATTTAAAAATAATCATTTAAATTGTATTCTATTTTTAAGATATTTATTACGGGAATTGCCCGAGCGCAAAGTTTCCACGGAATTTTGAACACAAAGTACAAAACTCAAGATTTCGAAGCAAAGGTTCTATATTTAAGTATTAAAATTCCTATAAAAGGCAAAGAAATTATACGTTTATTAAGGAATACACAATGTCTTATTATACTCATACTAACTTTTTGGTATGAAAACAAAGCGCAAATTATTTAAATATTCGAAATTAAAATTACAAGATCTTTATATGATTTTTTTGAAACACAGATATAAAAGTTGTAACCACAAATCAACTTTTCTTATTTCTGCAGAAAATGCGCTTGCATTCGCTTGAGTTTACTTTTATCTTTTGACATTACATTACTTGACGAAAAACAAAAAAATAAAACTAATCGATAAATACGACACAAATAAATAAATCCATAACTTCATAAACGACAGTGGCGTTAATATTATTATAAAAAAAAAACATTCTAAATGATTTATTATTTTTTTAAGGAAATTTCAGAAATATATTACTTTCTATTTAAAGTAAACAAAAAATTAAACGTGCAATAAACGAAATAATAATCTATTTTTGTTTACTAATTTTTACTACAAATGATTGTGTTGTTTTTTGTTTTACAATAAACATTTAATGAAATTTTAATCACTTTCGTATATTATTTAAAAACCGGCCTTAAAACCGGTTAACCGGTTTCGACAAAAAATTTTAACCGAAACCCGGGTTTTAAAAAAAGTAATATTTCGGTTAAACCGGAAACCGCTTTTTCGAAATAACCGGTTTTTTGGACACCCTAGCGAACATGCTGGTAAGTTTGACCAAAAACAACAACAGTCATAAAATTCTTGCAATGATTTTTTTCTCTACTATATATGAGTACTAATCAACAAGAAAGAGCATTACATGGCAAGTACACAGCACTCATGTATTTAAATACATATCGACGTCTGGCTAGTGCTGACGTCATCACCGCAACCTGTTATTAATTTCATGTCTCTATTATGTCTCTTCTTTTGATCGGTATTCATAATTATTTATTTTTGTATGCTTCTTATGCCTAAATTTCTTAGATTTGAATTTAACCCTTTATTAATCGGGGTACACAGTAGCTTATGTATGGTATATTAAACATTTACTTTAGAATTATGATTAGTTAAATATGCAATAATGCGACTTCAATTAATTCTTATACGAATTACACTAAAATTTAAACAAGAATACCTGGATTAATTTTTATAAACTTTCAAGTTATAAATTTCCCTAAATTGTATATATTTAACATGCTTTGAATGAATTTGAATAATAGATTTTAATGGAACTCTAAATAAATATATCGCTCACTCACTTCAAGACTGTCATAAGTCGAAAAACGCGATTTTTGAGTTAATAATGCAGAATTATTGGTTTTACGATAATTCACCTTGTGTAAAAAATTCATAATAATATCTTGCATACTCACCACTTGAGAAGAGAATGTGCCGTTATTTCATTTCATATATCCCAAGCTTTTTTAATCACAAGAGCGACATATCTCAGTTGTACCACAGCCGTTATCGTGTGATGATCGTTTGGCTTTCCGTAAAAGCGGCATATTTAGTGTATTAACATTATTCTTGAAAAGGTAATGTTGTTTTTAGGTAAGTAAATTTCATGTATATTGCATTATTTCGCGTTGTGTCACTGTTGTTGAAATCTTTTTCTTGACTCCAACACGACATTATACAACATGTGACGTTATTGATGAACATAATATTATTATTAATTAAAGTATTTTGTCTTATGACGTTATTGTTAATAAAAGAATGATTGTGAAGAAGACACCATTTTCCGTTATAAAACAATATGTCGTTATTGAAGAAATTATTGCCGATGTTAACTCTCAATCACTGTGAATAACTCAAAATGGGACGCAATTTCTGATAAAAATGTATAACTGTTTAGAAATAACACATAGGCTTACAATAAATAAATCTCGATTTTTCAGTTTATTTCACAATGTCACACTGCAATCGCAGCAGCTCCTCATCGTCAACTCCACAATCGTTTTCGGAAGACTGTGACAATTCCGTCGATGATGTAACATATTGCCCAGGTTCTCCGAAAGATGATAGTGATAGCTGTGAAGAAATGCTGAACCATCCATCCACTTCAAAGACTACATTCCGCCTACGCTTGGAGAATAATTTTCTGTGTGACTCCGCTACGGCAGTGCAATCTGTTCGCGAAAGTGTTGATCTTTTTAATTCGGAAACAGCAACAGAAACGTCATCTTTAAGAATTATCACTGCAAATATATTATGTGATGTACAACCTGACACTTCAAATTCTAATACGTCAAGTTCCGTTATTTTAACAAGTCCGTTAAAAGGGCGAAAAAGATCCAAGCAGCCAGAAAAGTGGAAGAAAAACATTATTAAGAAAAAACGAAATAGTGGAAAAGACTATGAGTCACACACAGTGAGCAAAAAAGTAAAACCTGCAAGACAAATGAAAACACAATGCAACACGACTTGCAAGTCCAAATGCTACAACAATTTTAGCGAGGACGAAAGAAAACAAATATTCGACTCATACTGGGCACTTGGAGATATTGAAAAACAACGACAATTTATTGCCAATAGTATGAAAATTATCGAGCAAAGATACCGCTACCTGCGTGTTGGTGGAATCAGAGGTGCTCGCCGACATAACAATGCGTTTTTTCTCAAACGAGGTGATAGGGTCGTGCGCGTTTGTAAACTATTTTTTAAAAACACCCTCGATATCAATGATCGCCCAATTAGAACAGTGGTGGAGAAACGTGATAAACTGGTTAACACAATATTGGAACCCGATCAAAGAGGAAAACACGGCAAACAGAAAAAACTTAATCCTAATTTAAAAGCTGGAATTAAGCAGTTTATAGACAAAATACCAAAAATTGAAAGCCATTACACACGGGCAAACACATCAAAAACATTTATTGAAGGGAGCAAAACCATAATAGGCATTTATAGGGACTATGTTAATATGTGCAAAGAAAAAAATGAGCCATTCTGCACCTACATTTCATTTTACAGAAGTTTTACAGAAGACTTCAACATCTCATTCTTCGTGCCAAAAAAAGATTTGTGTGAACAATGTACAGCCTACAGTAACATGGATGAAGTAGAGAAAATGAATAATAAAGATCAATATGAAAAGCACTTACATGAAAAAAATTTGTCAAGAGGTGAGAAAAGGAAAGATAAAGAAAATAGAAACGCATTCGTAGCAGTGTATGATTTACAGGCAGTCATGCAACTACCTAAGGGCGAAGTTTCTGCATTTTACTACAAATCAAAATTAAATGCTTTCAACTTCACTATATACGACATAAAAACGGACAAATGTCAATGCTTTGTTTGGGACGAAGCCAATGGCCACCGTGGAGTTAACGAATTAGGTACATGCGTACTTCACTATATTAAAACTTTGTCGAACGCTGATGATGCTGAAGTAATATTTTATTCCGATAATTGCGCCGGACAACAAAAGAATAAATTTATGATTGCCATGTACTTATACGCCGTGCGCTATTTGGGTATAAAATCAATCACTCACAAATATCTCATTAAAGGCCATACACAAAACGAAGGTGATTCAGCTCATTCCTTAATCGAGAGAGAATCAAAGCGAATGCTTAAAAGTGGCCCTATTTATACTACTGAATCTTTTGTTTCCATAATCCGATCGGCGAAGAAAACTGGAGAGCCATTTGATGTAAAAGAGCTTTGTTTTGAGGATTTTTATGATCTAAAAATTCTGGCAAATGACATTGGCCCGGTGAATATGGCAGAGTTGAAATTGTCACAAGTAAAAATACTTAAAGTTACTAAAGAATCACCAAACTCAGTTTTTTACAAGTGCGCTTACACTGAGAAAGAATTCAAGGAGGTAACTGTTATTAAAAAAAAGAAGCAAACAACATCGATTACTTTAAGCAGAGCTTTTCATACCAAGCCATTTATACCAAAAAATAAAAGAGACGACATCAATGACTTGATTAGAAAAAACCTTATTCCACGTTTTTACAAATCATTTTATGACAATTTGTAAATCATTTTTTTAAGTTAAGCTAACGCTATTTTTTGTTTTTTTTTTTTTTTTTTGTATTTATCTTGCTACAAAAGACTATATTTTTGTGAATTATATCTAAGTTGATGATACTGTGAAATTAAAGTCGTTTAAAAAGTAATTTAAATGAATATACAACTAATTTAAAAAACGTTTTTTTATGAAATATATGAAAGTTCAAAAAAATAAAATGGCTTAATGCAAATCTACTGCATTTTTTTACGTAACATAACGGCACATTTTAACTTATGACACTGAATTTAATATATGTTTTCAACAATAACGTCATAATTGAAAGTTTAAAAAGTTTTCGTTTAAAAAAACCCGTTAATGATTAGCTGATGTCAATTTTCCTTTTTGGGTATAATAAATATATAATTGACCACGAGTTCATTTCAAAATTTTACGATTTCTTTTCTTTTCTTCAAGGTGGGAGTCAAATGAAAACTATAATTCTTGTTGTTAGATATTCAAGCTCAAGGTCATAAGTTTTTTTGTTGTTAATTATTTATCTTTTTAAAAACTCAATATTTCGTTCTTAATTTAAGAACATCATCAGGAGATACTGAAATATAAACACATATATATATACAAAAACATTACTTTGAACATAGTTATTGTTGTTGTCGTAAGACTTACAAAAAGTTACAAATAAAAACAAACGTAAAAGAAAACAATTATAACCGCGTAACAGCAGCCTCTTATCGTCGTCATCTTCTTCTATACTGCTCTTATTTTGTTGGATTCTCATTTCACTTTGTTGATTTTTCTAATGAGAAATTTGTAGCTTTGTCCGATGTTGTCTGTGTCTGTCTTGTAGTTTATGCGTTTTGTTGTTGTTGTATTGAGTATGTGTAATGTTTCTAATGTTAGTCTCTTGTTGTAGTTACTCTCGCATTGTAGCACATGTACTCTCTCCAAGTCCGGTTGATGTTTCTCTGTCACACAGTGGTTTGTGAGGGCCGTTTTTTGGGTCGTTCTGTTATCCCTTAGTTTTAAATCTGATTTGTGGCCTGATAGTCTGGTCTTTAACTTATTTTTTGTTGTTCCAATATAGGATTTGTCACATTTTGATTCTCCATTGCCGGTGCAATCAATTTTGTATATGAGATTGGATTTGTCCATATCGTCAATTTTTGATTTTAAATTTGAAAAAAGTGTTTGTAGAGTGCAATTTGTTTTTGGGGCTATTGTGATTTTTGTGTTGCTCATATAATCAGATTTTTCAAATCTTTCCGAAAGTTTTGGTACATATATTACCGATTTGAATATTTTTGGGTCCTCTTTGTTTTGAGGGGAAGTATTGACATTATTTTTTGATATTAAATTTCTTATGTAACTTTTTGGAAAGCTATTTTGTCGTAAAATATTTTTGATTTTCCCAATGTTTTTCTCTCGATATTCTTCATCACTTATAGTTAACACCCTATTGATGAAGTTTTTGGCTGTGTTAAGAATGATTCGTTTTGGATGTTTGGAATGAAAGTTAAGTAGTCTTCCGGAAGCCGTGGGTTTTTGGTACCAATCCATCGATATGTGTGTACCCTTTCTGACTAAAAGTGTATCCAAGTATGGCAGTTTACCATCTTCTTCTTGCTCCAAAGTGAATTGTATTTGTCGGTTAAAACTATTGAATTTCGTCAGTAAGTTAGGTATTGCACTTGTTTTCACTATCCCAAAAAGGTCGTCCACATATTTAGTCAGGATCTTAGGTCTAATATCACAGTTGTTAATGCATCCATCCAATAGTTCCTCCATAACAATATCGGCTATAATTGGAGATGCTGGAGATCCCATGGGGAGTCCTTTCTTTTGTTGAAATAGTTTGTCTTTATATTTAAAGTATCGGTTGTCTTGTATGCAAAATTTAACTATTTTGATAAATAAAGCCTTCGTCATATTTGTGTATTTTTCGATATTGCACCATTTTTTCTCTATAATTTGTATTGCCAAATCCACCGGTATATTTGGGAATAAAGACACCACGTCGAAAGATACCATGGTTTCGTCCTCATCTATCACAGTATTTTTAATGGTTTCTTTGAACATTATGGAGTTTTTTACATTATATTTCGAGTTCTCTGTAAGGTTTCTCAATATGTTTGATAAAAATTTACTAAGTTCACTGCAAGGTGCATTTATAGAAGAGCATATAGGTCTTAAGGGGTAATCTTCCTTGTGTATTTTTGGAAGACCATAGATTCTGGGTGGGACCGCAATTTCCGTTTTTAGTCGTCGTCTTTCATACTCGTTAATCGCATTTTGCTTGAATAATTCTTCGACGAGCTCGTTGTTTCGTTTTTGCAATGTATTTGTTGGGTCTTTCTGGAGTCTCTTGTATGTCATTATGTCATTTACTATTTTTCCCATTCTTTCTTCATACTCACATTTCTTCATTGCTACTGTTACATTCCCTTTGTCGGCGTCTAAAATGATAATATCTTTCTTTTTATTCAGAAATTTCTTCGTATTTTCCAGTGTTTTTAGTATGTATTTTTCCCTATTTGTTAGATGTAATTTGTTGATGTGATTGTCTATCATATTTGAGAATTTGCTTCTCGCAATCTCTTGTACTTCTTTCCCTTCTAATGTCCGTATGCATTCTTCGCCATCCGCAATATATTTTAGTAACGGGAATTGTTCTTTTGTGTATGGTAGTCCAAACTTCTTGCCGTGCGATAGTAGCCATGTCACATCTTTAGGAATTTGTTCATTTGTCTTGTTCACAAACCACTTTTCATTATGCTTGATGTCCAGATCTCTCTCAAGCAGTTTTTCTAACTCAGTAAACTTTTTGATGTGTCTATCCCTTGTACATTTCTTCATTTTCTTTTCTAGTAAATTTTCGTATTCAAATAAAGTTGTAGCTTCCTCCGTTGATAATGTGTTTGTGATCAGTGTTCTTAGTTTTTGTGACTTTTTTGTGTTTTGTTTTCGAATTTCATGTTTCTGTTTAATCAGTATGTTTAGTAATTTGATATGAAAGTTGTCGATGCAAGATTGTATCGCTTTTATCAATTTGTCAGGCACAATTTCAGTTGATTCAAAAATTGTCTTCACATTTTTGGTAGAGTTTTTGATGAAATGTGGTATTAATCCAGATTTTCTGCATCTCACCAAAATATTATTGTTGATCTTGTGTTTATTTGTTTATTGCGTTCCATCCGGTATTTGTTGATGTGTTTACCAATGGATTTATATTTCAGTTTTAATTCTTTGTAAACCATGTTGGGGAATATTCGGCGTGCTCTCCGAATTATTAATTTTTACTTCTATTGTTGTCAATCGACCTTAATTTTACACTATAATTCTTGTTGTTAGATATTCAAGCTCAAGGTCATAAGTTTTTTTGTTGTTAATTATTTATCTTTTTAAAAACTCAATATTTCGTTCTTAATTTAAGAACATCATCAGGAGATACTGAAATATAAACACATATATATATACAAAAACATTACTTTGAACATAGTTATTGTTGTTGTCGTAAGACTTACAAAAAGTTACAAATAAAAACAAAACGTAAAAGAAAACAATTATAACCGCGTAACAGCAGCCTCTTATCGTCGTCATCTTCTTCTATACTGCTCTTTATTTTGTTGGATTCTCATTTCACTTTGTTGATTTTTCTAATGAGAAATTTGTAGCTTTGTCCGATGTTGTCTGTGTCTGTCTTGTAGTTTATGCGTTTTGTTGTTGTTGTATTGAGTATGTGTAATGTTTCTAATGTTAGTCTCTTGTTGTAGTTACTCTCGCATTGTAGCACATGTACTCTCTCCAAGTCCGGTTGATGTTTCTCTGTCACACAGTGGTTTGTGAGGGCCGTTTTTTGGGTCGTTCTGTTATCCCTTAGTTTTAAATCTGATTTGTGGCCTGATAGTCTGGTCTTTAACTTATTTTTTGTTGTTCCAATATAGGATTTGTCACATTTTGATTCTCCATTGCCGGTGCAATCAATTTTGTATATGAGATTGGATTTGTCCATATCGTCAATTTTGATTTTAAATTTGAAAAAAGTGTTTGTAGAGTGCAATTTGTTTTGGGGCTATTGTGATTTTTGTGTTGCTCATATAATCAGATTTTCAAATCTTTCCGAAAGTTTTGGTACATATATTACCGATTTGAATATTTTTGGGTCCTCTTTGTTTTGAGGGGAAGTATTGACATTATTTTTTGATATTAAATTTCTTATGTAACTTTTTGGAAAGCTATTTTGTCGTAAAATATTTTTGATTTTCCCAATGTTTTTCTCTCGATATTCTTCATCACTTATAGTTAACACCCTATTGATGAAGTTTTTGGCTGTGTTAAGAATGATTCGTTTTGGATGTTTGGAATGAAAGTTAAGTAGTCTTCCGGAAGCCGTGGGTTTTTGGTACCAATCCATCGATATGTGTGTACCCTTTCTGACTAAAAGTGTATCCAAGTATGGCAGTTTACCATCTTCTTCTTGCTCCAAAGTGAATTGTATTTGTCGGTTAAAACTATTGAATTTCGTCAGTAAGTTAGGTATTGCACTTGTTTTCACTATCCCAAAAAGGTCGTCCACATATTTAGTCAGGATCTTAGGTCTAATATCACAGTTGTTAATGCATCCATCCAATAGTTCCTCCATAACAATATCGGCTATAATTGGAGATGCTGGAGATCCCATGGGGAGTCCTTTCTTTTGTTGAAATAGTTTGTCTTTATATTTAAAGTATCGGTTGTCTTGTATGCAAAATTTAACTATTTTGATAAATAAAGCCTTCGTCATATTTGTGTATTTTTCTATATTGCACCATTTTTTCTCTATAATTTGTATTGCCAAATCCACCGGTATAATTGGGAATAAAGACACCACGTCGAAATATAATGTAAAAAACTCCATAAATGTTCAAAGAAACCATTAAAAATACTGTGATAGATGAGGACGAAACCATGGTATCTTTCGACGTGGTGTCTTTATTCCCAAATATACCGGTGGATTTGGCAATACAAATTATAGAGAAAAAATGGTGCAATATAGAAAAATACACAAATATGACGAAGGCTTTATTTATCAAAATAGTTAAATTTTGCATACAAGACAACCGATACTTTAAATATAAGACAAACTATTTCAACAAAAGAAAGGACTCCCCATGGGATCTCCAGCATCTCCAATTATAGCCGATATTGTTATGGAGGAACTATTGGATGGATGCATTAACAACTGTGATATTAGACCTAAGATCCTGACTAAATATGTGGACGACCTTTTGGGATAGTGAAAACAAGTGCAATACCTAACTTACTGACGAAATTCAATAGTTTTAACCGACAAATACAATTCACTTTGGAGCAAGAAGAAGATGGTAAACTGCCATACTTGGATACACTTTAGTCAGAAAGGGTACACACATATCGATGGATTGGTACCAAAAACCCACGGCTTCCGGAAGACTACTTAAACTTTCATTCCAAACATCCAAAACGAATCATTCTTAACAGAATTATAGTGTAAAATTAAGGTCGATTGACAAAAATAGAAGTAAAAATTAGTCAAATGAAAACTTTAAACGCGTTTTACTCAAAATCGATTTTTTCGACTTATGACAGTCTTGAAGTGAGTGAGCGATATAATGTTTTCTTCTCGGGATGTGATTCAATAGACTCTGTCAGGTTAGGCCTAATGCAGGGGTTCTAGTAATATTTTTACGCCACTACGACGAAAGGTAGGTGAGGGTCATGAGGCATACGTCCCTTTACCATCTAAGGGATTTGAGGGCAATTTACTGATATCTTAGTTTATTTAATTTTCGACGAAGTAAGGGTATTTTTTTTGATATTTCGTCTCGATAGTCCATGTTAGTTTCTGGTCTTTGGATTTGGAGTCTATAATAATAATTAATGTAATGTAAAGGTATAAATTGATAGGAACAAGAATCCCCCCACCCGACTGTGACTAGTAAATCAAAGGCTCCCACAGTTCTGACTCTATTCATATTCAATGATGTTTAAACCAAATTTGATAAAATTTACATCGAGGTCCAAGCGGTCCTGTGTACATTACAAAGTATCTTCCTCATTAGTGCTCTTCACCCTAACTGCCCATGTCGCCGCTCCTGTGGCGACATGGGCAGTTAGGGGGCATCTCCACGGGGACGTTACTCCGAGAGGAGTAAACATCCAAACGCCCACGAGGCCTCTCCACCTCAGCAACTAGTCCCCTAAACTGGGACTCGTTCTCCCCAGAGAGAGTAGCCATATCCCTAACCAATGAGCCCTCCACATTGTAAATGTCTAGGAGAGAGTCATGACTCTCCCAGAGACAACCTTCATCTTCCCTATAAGTGATTCTGCGCTCGTGCTGCCACCACCATAAACACTCAACTACTAGATGGCCCTTCGCTCTCTTAAGCAAATTTCTCGAGTTACGAACGATTAAATTTTTGACATTAGTAGTTAAGAGAAGAAAGAGCACAAATTTGTTTTTATTTTTTATACATATTTTTGGCATTTTTCCTCAAACATTTCACTTTACAATCACAATGGTAGCAAACACAATTGATTTATTAAATAAAATTGCAAAAAACACATCTTTAAATCAGCAAATTAAATCTCGAGAGCTAACAAGAGAATGCCGAAGAAACTCGAAGAGAGCAAAACAAATGTCAAAACTTTAATCGTTCGTAACTGTCACTTTTTAAAGAGTCGGACGGACCATCTATTAGTTTGAGTGTTTATGGCCACCACCGCCACCATAGCGTCGCGGCATTCGAGAGAGCCCATTTGCAGTAACTCATTTGACTCACTATCATATGTCAAAGTTTCAGCAACTCTCTCATTTCCATTTCCCTTAACTGGTGCTCTTACCTGATTACTCTTAGCTCTCGGATCGGTCTTTCCGCCTTTTCCGCTCTTACCCCCTTTTCCAAATGGCCTAGCATTTACACACTAACACTAACACTCGAACTCTGACCGTTTCCCTTATCCGGAGAGGGGATAACATCCACTCTCTTGGGAGCATTCTCAGTCTCACTGTTCATCTCATCGTCCCCAACTACACCATCCTCTCCTCTTGCTGCCTCCTCACCAGCGAGGTCTCTCCCCGCTGCTGCCAAATGGATCACGCTATATATGCCATAAACACTCAACTACTAGATGTTCCTTCCCTCTCTTAAGCAAATTTCTCGAGTTACGAACGATTAAATTTTTGACATTAGTAGTTAAGAGAAGAAAGAGCACAAATTTGTTTTTATTTTTTATTCATATTTTTGCATTTTTCCTCAAATATTTCACTTTACAATCACAATTGGAGCAAACACAATTGATTTTTAAAATAAAATAGCAAAAAACACATCTTTAAATCAGCAAATTAATGTCGAGAGCTAATAAGAGAATGCCAAAATCACTCGAAGAGTGCAAAACAAATGTCAACAATTTAATCGTTCGTAACTGTCACTTTTTAAAGAGTCGGACGGACCATCTAGTACTTTCTTGTTTATGATATATGCAACTTTATGACTAGCATCAGAATCTATGCATTAAAACAGAAAACCAACAAAAATGTGTGTTTTTGTCGTCCGGCGTTATTCTTGAAGCAAGTTGTGCCACTGGGTGTTCCAAGTTGAACTGTCTGATCTCTGATGTGTTTCGTGTATTTAATAACTTCAAATAAAGAAGCCCTTCAATAATTTGGAAATGTAATTTGTCGTTTTAGGTAAAAATATAATTAACGAGTTGACGTTCATTTTCCGATTAAATATATAAACATAAATATGGATATTTTGGCGTTTTTTATGACCAGCATCAGAATCTATGCATTAAAACAGAAACCAAGAAAAAAGTGTGTTTTTGTCGTCCGGTGTTATTCTTGAAGCAAGTTGTTCCACTGGGTGTTCCAAGTTGAACTGTCTGATCTCTGATGTGTTTCGTGTATTTAATAACTTTAAATAAAGAAGCCCTTCAATAATTTGGAAATGTAATTTGTTCGCTTTAGGTAAAAAAAATAATTGACGAGTATGGCGTTCATTTCCGATTAAATATATAAACATAATATTTGTTTGTTTCATTTTTTGTTTGATAAGTACTCTTGTACAATTATTTATATAATTTATATGTTGTCATAGTTATACATATTTTATGAATACCTTTAATATATTTTTCAGATATTTTGTGTCTTTTCTCAAACAAAATTTGGACATGTTAGAAGGCAAACTGAGGCAATACGCTCAATGGTGTTTCGACAACTGTAAATGCACAAAAGTTTCATCAAGAGTGTTACCGCCCTCAAGTGTAGAAGTTGCTGTAAGTATATTTGTATATGTATATATGCATTCCGTACACGAATGAAGCCGTAAAGGCACCAAAAATAAGTAGTGTAGTGATTTTTAATAAAAAACGAAAGTGACTATCGAGCACTGAATTCTTAAATGTAGCTCTTGCTGCACTGAAAATTTTTTGTAAAATATAGGGTCCGCCAAATAACTTTTTTTTTAAACATCGCGCAAAGCATCGAGTGTAGCTTCGGCTGTGTGGCAAGTAGCGCCGTCCTGTTGAAACCAAATGTTGCCAATATCCTCCTCTTCAATTTTTATGAACACAAATTCAACAAGGCCCGATAACGATCGGCATTGACTGTAACGGCCACTCCTTGCTCTTTTTCGAAGAAAAATGGCCCAATTATGCCTCTGGACCAAAATCCGCACCAAACAGTGACTCATTTTTGGTGTATCGGCTTTTCAATGTATGTGTGCGGGTTTTCTGTGCCCCAAAAGCGACAATTTTGCTTGTTTGCATACCCGCCAAGATCAAAATGAGCTTCATGTGAAAAGATGATTTTTTGACAAAATCGGCATCTTCTGTAAGTCGATCGCTCCCAGCGTTGTTCAAGCGTATACACAACCATATTCGTTCAGCGGAAGGATAAAACTAATTATCTGTCAATTCAGCGGAAGGATAAAACTAATTATCTGTCAAATCAGACATGAGCTAAGTGTTACAATTCACGAAATAATAAAAAACGGTAGATGGCGGACCCTTTAAAATACATTATTGCCCTAAACTTAAAAATTTAATTTTTTCTTAATTCGAGAAAAATTTTAATTAAATTTAAAAAAATGTAATTGATATGGAAGAAGTTTTCGTTCCATTATAGTAATTATAACTAGGGATGTAACGAAGCGAATATTGAAATATATTTCTTGCGAATGCGAATAGTAAAATATGGATTTTTGCGAAAGCGAATAATAGTTTAGTACCAATAAAATTAAGGAACTAAATTGATACTTTTCCCGGATATACAAGTATTAAGAATGTTTTCCATATTTTTACCTCATGGTACCACTAGGACAAGCATATTTTTGGAAGAGGTTTCCTTGGAAGAGGTTTCCTTGGTATTAATATCTTCAAATGTGTGAAGCGAATAAGAAGATATAACACTTTTAACAAATGAAAGCGAATACTGAAATACATTTTTGCGAAAGCGAATAATCCAAAGATGGTTTTTGCGAATGTCAAAACGATGCGAAAAATTCGCGTTCGCATATGCGAATGCGAACATTCGTTACGTCCCTAATTATAACATCCAAACCAACTATGCAGAAGAGCTGAGGAGGCACTTAACATAGCATATAACTGGACACAACCAAGGGATTAAATGTCAACCCAGACAAACCAGAAATATGTATATTTACAAGGAAAAGGAAGATTCATACTTTTACCGTGCCTCGATTCCTGGATAAGAATATTGCCATATCTTAAAAGGTAAAATACTTAAAGAAAGAGTTACAAAGTCCCACAGTTGTTGGTCGATGTGCAGAAGAGCTATAGGTTCATAATGGGGACTACTTCCAAATATGACACATTGGCTTTCAATGAGCGTGATTAGACCAATAATAACCTACGCCTCTGTCGTGTGGTGAACATCAATGGACAAACATTTTTTTGCGAAAGCGAATAATCCAAAGATGGTTTTTGCGAAAGCGAATGTCAAAATGATGCGATTACATCCCTAAGTTACATCCTAATTATAACATCCAAACCAACTATGCAGAAGAGCTGAGGAGGCACTTAACATAGCATATAACTGGGCACAACCAAGGGGATTAAATTTCAACCCAACAAAACAGAAATATGTCTATTTACAAGGAAAAGGAAGATTCATCCTTTTACCGTGCCTCGATTCCTGGATAAGAATATTGCCATATCTAAAAAGGTAAAAACTTGGGAGTAATTTTGGATCAGAAACTGTACTGGAAAGATAATATTGAAGAAAGAGTTACAAAGGCCCACAGATGTTGGTGGTTGTGCAGAAGAGCTATAGGTTCAATATGGGAACTACGGGCTTTACATGAGAATGATTAGACCAATAATAACCTACGCCTCTGTCGTGGTGGATATCAATGGACAAAAATTACACGTAATACCATTGCAAAATGTGCAACGTATGTGCTGTCTAGGCATAAGCGGGGCAATTAGAACCGCACCAACAAGAGCGTTGGAGACTATACTACTCATCCAACCAATAAATATCCGTATAAAGTATGAGGCAGCCCTCACAGCAAGACGTCTACAGATGATGGGTGAATGGATAAATCGAGACCACAAGTTCTACCATCAGAAGATATTACAATCACGGATTGAACAACCTGTACAGTGTTATACTGTCAATGCTTGGTGTTGCCATATCACACCACATACCGAAACTGTTATAGGGTGAAATCATAAATGCCTAGAAGTATGCTGTACCAAGATGAAGTTAATACTCATACAACATCCCATACAGGGAGAACCGAAAGTCAATCTACAAAAAGGAAACATAATGAATTGACCCCGGAAAAGCAGAATGAAGTGGGGAAGATGTCCATAACCGAGCTTATGGGAATGATTCAAGGTTCGATGTCTACACTTCTTGATGAAAAACTAAGAAACTTACCAACAAAAGAGGACTTAATAGATATTAAAGGTCACATCAATGAAGTAAAGAACGAAGTCCACAGACTATCTGAAGAAAACAAGAATCTAAAAGAAGAGCTTCAACATCTAAAACAAAATCATAATGAAGACAGGAATCGTTTACGGCAACTTGAAGAAGATATATGTAAGAAGAAGCTGATTTTCAAGGGCTTGAAAAAACAAAATTCTTGCTTGGCAGCAGTTAAGTACGCTATGAAGGAGAATCTAAAAATGAGTAGTAACATCGATATAGAAGACTCGAAAAAGTTATTTGAGAATGGAGGAAAAATGGCGGTGATGGTGGAGTTTAAGTCGAGATCAGATGTCATTGAAGTTATAAATCATACCAAAAACTTAGCGGGAACTTCTATATATGTAGAAAAAACCCTATCCACAGAAAGAAAGCGAGACAAAAACATTATGCTGATGCTTAGAAAAGAAATTTTACGAGTCAACAAAAGTAAAAGAGTGGGAGTCAGAGATGATAGACTTATTATTGATGGAAAACAATTTACATGGAATAGAAACAAGGTGCTTGTATGCGGACAAATGAGCGGCGAAGAAGCTTTGCGAAATATTTACGGGGAGGAAATTGTTCTTGATTTAAACTATAATAATATACTAGTTAAGATCAATTCAAAAAACTGAATATATTGTCACAAAGAAACCCATCTTCTATTAATGGGAAACAAAACAAACACTTAATAATAAACATAATTTCTTACAATGTTCATGGATTGCCCAATAAGTATCTGTTCCCAGATTTTTTTGAATATGTAATAAAACATGAAATATTTATATTAATCGAAACACATGTAGCAGAAGGAAACTCAGATAAATGGAAAAAATATTTCCCTAATTGTAACCTATATTGGAAACCGGCCAAACGTTTATGTATACATGGTAGACCTAGTGGCGGCTGTATATATGGATTGAGAAAGGACCTCGAGGAAGTTGGATTAAGACATAGTTTTGTAAGTACAGTTGTAGTTGATATAATAAGACTTCAAATTAATAACACAAAGTTTAATGTAATTCCTGTATACATAAGAGGAGCAAACTGGGATGAGGAGTTTGAGTATATAAAAACTTTTTTCAACGAAAATTCAGAACCCAACACTGTGCTAATTGGTGATATGAACGTACTAATCGGAAACATTCAACAGGAAATATGAGACTTTTATGAGGCTAGCTTTCCAGCGGGTGTTAAGTCTAGACAATCTCAAGACTTAATTGAGAATGGAAAAGGTAGAAAACTTATGGAATTTCTGAGTGATTATGGGAAAACAGTACTCAATGGACGAACAACTGGAGATATTGAAGGGAAGTTTACATTTATAAGCACAGTTGGAAGTTCTGTAAACGATATATGCGCAGTATCACAGGAGTTTTTAAAACATGTAGAAGAATTTGTGGTTGAATACAAAGTATGGTCGGATCACATGCCAATAAATATTCGTTTGAATTTGAATGAAGAAAGGATCACATGCCAATAAATATTCGTTTGAATTTGAATGAAGAAAGGATGGAAGTTGAAAAACTAAATTTGTTACCAAAATTGATCTGGAAAGAAAATAAAAAGTCAGCATACCAAAGAAATTTATTAGAGAGAACGCAAATATCATAGATACATTAGACAAATTGGTCAACATTATAAAAATGGCTGTTCCAAACCAACCACCAAACAACAAAAAATCAATTTTCAAAACTCCTTGGTTGAACATAGAATGTTTTAACGCTAGGTCAAATTCCTTCAAGCAGTTGAATATATATAGAAAAAATAATAACCAAATTAACAAGGAAAACTACTTGGCAGCGAGACGCACTTATGAACTAGTATGTAAAACCAGTAGACAACAGTACGACACAGAGCTGATAACAAAGATTAACCAGATTAAAGATGCAAAAACTTGGTGAAAGGTCAACCATATATTCGAGGAGTGGAAATCACATCAGATACGTTCAAGGAATATTTTGAGAAATTATTCAACCCACCGCAATTAACAGAAGATCGCGTATGAAGATCTGGATGGTCTAATCTCGGTGAACGAACTTCAAAAAATCATTAAAAATACAAAAGAGAATAAAGCTCCAGGAATTGACAGAGTTCCTTATGAATTCTTCAAGAATGCACCCATTTCGTTTCTAGAAGAAATGACTAAAGTCTTTAATTTTATATTTGAAAAAGCTCAAAGAGATAAATCGATGGATGATTGTGTGATCTTCCCAATCTATAAGAAGGGGGATCAGAATATAGCGAGTAACTACAGAGGTATTTCATTTTCTAATTGTGTAGCAAAGATCTTTATGGGTATCATAAACGATCGAATTGTAAATTGGATAGAAAAGAACAATATTTTAAACGAATACCAAGCTGGTTTTAGAAGAAACTATTCTACAGTTGATAATATATATAACCTGACAGCTATAGTACAATTGAAATTCTACGAAAGAAAAAAGTGTACGCCTTTTTTGTAGATTTCAAGGCTGCTTTCGATAAGGTGCCAAGAAGAAGATTGCTGTATAAACTACACTTGATGGGAATATCTACAAAAGTTTTAAATTTGATCGAAACTATATATAGTCACACCACTGCCTCAGTCTGGAGTGGAATTCAACTGTCGGACAGTTTTGAAACATATTCTGGTGTAAAGCAAGGATGTATACTTTCGTCCTTACTATTTATAATGCACTTAAATGATTTACATGACCAACTTGGAGGAGGTTTGAACATCGCTGAACGAAACATAAGACTATTAATGTACGCTGACGACATTGTAATTCTGGCTGATGATGTCACAGTGATGCAACAAATGATTAACAATCTTGAACTATATTGCAACAATTGGTGAATGGAAGTCAACATGGATAAGTCACAAATGCTAGTTTTTAGAAAAGGAGGCAAACTATCAAACCGGGAATGCTGGAAATATAATCAAACCGCAATAATGGTAGTGAATGAATATTGCTATCTCGGTGTTATAATGTCCTCAAAACTATCCTTTTCTGAGCATGTCGAGAAAAGAAATAGTATGGCTAAGTGTAGCATAAACACAACGTGGGATATTTTTCTTAATAAAAATAAAATGGCATTATCAGCAAAATGGAAGTTATACCAAGCCGTCTGTAGATCCATCCAAACATATGGAGCACAAGTATGGGGATATGAGCATTTTCAATAAGTAGACAAGTTACAACGATACTTCATAAAACGAATATTAAAATTGCCAGATTTCACACCCAACTATGCTATACATTTAGAACCCGATGCAGAGGAGAGCCACTTCTACAGTTTTGAATTACACATGAACTACATTTTTAAAACACTGTTTAAAATGAACCAAAACAGATTGCCACATCAACTCTCTCGACAAATATTATCTAAAAACATATCGTCGGCTTAATGCTATTTTGGTCCATACGCCATTTTTGTGTTTTTTGAGTTAGGAGTTGATAATATGGGTTCCAAGCATGCTCTTTCAGAATCTGCAATCATTTTTTTCCTATCTCGCCTAGTTAAATTTGGGTAAATTTGTTTTACTCTGAATAACGGGAAATAATTTCGATATTTTTGTTCTATGTCTCAATTTTTCTATCGCCCTATATTTTTCACTCAGTATTTTACGTTCTTTCGATCACAATATGTAAATTAGTGTCCATCCATACCGACCTTTTTTGTGGTCCATGTAATACAAATACGAAAAAATAGTAAAATAAAAGTGGATATGGACCAAAATGCCAAGTACAAAAATTGTTATAACTTGCTTATTTTTGGATGTAATGGCATAGAAATGCATGAGAATCATACAAACACTGTTGGGAACCCTATGAAATAAAAAGTGTGTAACTCTTCAGTCCCGTTTTTACTCAAACAATAAATTGCGTTTTTCTCCATTCATACAAAATGGCGTATGGAACAAAATAGCATTAAGCCGACGATATTTCGGGCGAAGAATACAAACGAAATCGGAAGAGAGTTTAATATAAAGTTCGAAACAGATACAATTGAATCGATTTGGCTTTATAAACGAATAAAATTGTTGGAAGAACTAAAGCACAGTAACGGACAGAAAATGATAAACCGAGCAAAAAATAGCGAATCACGTTTCTACAAGAATTTAAAGTATAATGTTGGAAAGAACTATGTGCGCGAATCATATGATCAACGCACAATATCTATAATTTTCAAAGCTCGCTGCGATTTGTTGGGACTAAAATCCAATAACTTCCGACCTGAAAACGATAAAAGATACACTTTGTGTAACACCGAAGAAGATGAAACTTTGTTTCATTTTATGGCAAGATGCCCAATTCTAAGAGAATTCAGGATCAAATATATGGGCAAATCTAACATAGATGAAAATGAGCTTATCTACTTATTAAATGGAGAATGTTATGGGTCCTGGACCAATTTGAGCTTTTATATAATAAATGCAATGAATTATAGAAACAATATAATTTCTGAATATTTGTAATTAAGAGAGAATTATGTAAATCAGTATAAGATCGAATGTACTTTAATAATCCATACACAATTGTTGGTCAAATGACAGACGGCGAATGTGCCAGTTTCATAGCCTTTATGTATTTTTATTATTCAAAAAATAAAGAATACTACTACTATTACAATCACTGGTCGGTCATATTCAATCAACGGAAATCTCCGACCGCATTCCTTAAGTGCGGCTTACATCTACCTGTGATTCGTTCGTTCCAAACAGACACTCCTGGGAAAACGGAACACTAGCTCATGCGCCAGTGGGAACCAGCTGCTACACTGATGGGTCCAGGCTAGGAGGAAGGACGGGTCTGGGACTTTTTATTGATGCACCAGAAGTCGAACTTTACTTCCGCCTCCCAGACCAGGTAACATCATATCCATACAGAGGTGGGTATACTCTAAGTGCAAGCTGTCTACTTGTAAACTATCCAAGTGCAAGTCGCGTGCCCAGAGTACTGTCGCATGTCTCTGTCGTTATCCTTGCTGTAATTGCGCGTGGGCAGGGTACTGCGCAGGTCTCTGCACTTATTCTTGCTGTCCTTACGCCTGCGCACGGTACTGCAGCAGGTCTCTATTGTTATCCTTGCAGTCCGCATACTTAAAGAAAAACTGTTCGTCTTTGCGAATAAGTTTCATCAGCAAATAAAAAAGTTTCTTATCTGCAATTTTTTGTACGTCGAAATGAAGAACGTTTGAGGCCAAAAACTGTTCCGGTAAATATTAATTTAAAAAAAATTAATATTAACGGAATTATGTCAATAATTTGTTTTAAATGCCAATAATAATAACGGAAGCTGTTTTTTGCATCTACTGATTTTTTTTTCATCCTGAGTTGTTACCCATTTGTTGAACAGGTGCGATATGTATGCGCATGCTCATGTTCATTCTTATTTTTTACTTTTGTTTGCATCACGAGTAACGGGATGTTTTGTTATTAATTTGTACGCATCAACAAGTGAAAGAAGAGCGTGAAGAGGGAAAAATGCGACTGTTTTGAAAAGAGTTGTTCGTAGCTTGAGATTGCGTTTTTGTTTCCATTACTATGGAAACAATATGGCTTCTAGACTATAGTCTTGAAGATATACAAGCAGGATATAGCTCCCACTGCAGAAGGTGAGTCGTCCACCGTGGCACTTTCTGGAAGTGCGGAGGTACCCACGCCTATTATTTCTGGTGACTCCAACTCTAACAGAAGATCTGTAACGTCCTTCTCTGAGGACAAAAGCTCTACTTCGGACACAGAGAGGCTGAGGGGAGTTTGTTGAACAGGTGCGATATGTATGCGCATGCTCATGTTCATTCTTATTTTTTGCTTTTGTTTGCATCACGAGTAACGGGATGTTTTGTTATTAATTTGTACGCATCAACAAGTGAAAGAAGAGCGTGAAGAGGGAAAAATGCGACCGTTTTGAAAAGAGTTGTTCGTAGCTTGAGATTGCGTTTTTGTTTCCATTACTATGGAAACAATATGGCTTCGAGACTATAGTCTTGAAGATATACAAGCAGGATATAGCTCCCACTGCAGAAGGTGAGTCGTCCACCGTGGCACTTTCTGGAAGTGCGGAGGTACCCACGCCTATTATTTCTGGTGACTCCAACTCTAACAGAAGATCTGTATCGTCCTTCTCTGAGGACAAAAGCTCTACTTCGGACACAGAGAGGCTGAGGGGAGTCTCCGGACTCTTTGACGCATCTGGCGAGGACATGCTTCTCGACGATGCTTCTCGATAACACCCTTGTCGGGGTGGATGTTAATCTGTCAATTACCAATGATGGTAAGAATTCTACAGATTAACCTCCATCACGCTAAAGCAGCCTCAGCGGCTCTATTGCTGCGCCTGTCCACAGGCGCAGTAGACATCGTCCTGATACAGGAGCCCTACGTAGTGGGAGGAAGGGTGTGCGGTATTAGGACACCCAACTTTAAACTGCTTGTGGCCAACTGTGAAGGCACTCCAAGAACCTGCATTTTGGCCAGGAAAAATCTAAGTATATTTCTCCTGACTAATTTAAGTGGTAAAGACCAAACAGCTGCTAGCCTGGAGATCGGTAATCGCATATATTGGGTGGTCTCCAGCTACTTTTTTATACAAGCTCACATAGACCAGTTTGGTCCCTTGTGTTACCACGGGCTGAAATGCCCCTCATCGAAACCAACCTGTTTGATATACAAATTTATCGATAGTACGAATATCGGTACTGGAAAGATCTGTTAGGCTGCCTAGAAAAGCCGACCCCGTATGTCCTGTCGTCGTTTACTCAGAGCGGGGCAGTCGCATAGCAAGTGCTCAATGCTCTCCACTTCTTCCTCATCTCCACAGCTTCTGCAGAAGTCATTAGAATCAATGCCCAATCTTTTGGCGTGTTCGCCGATCAAGCAGTGTCCCGTCAGAACTGATACTAACGTAGACAATCTTTGCCTCTCTAGTGCGAGGAGATATTTCGATCTTCTCAGGTCATACCTTGGCCAGATTTGTCTAGCTACTCTGCAGGTGCCGATTTCTGTCCATCTTTCGTTGGACTGCCTGATTGCCTCTTGCCTAAGCCAAAGCTTGCACGTGGATAGTGGCGCACCAATATATGCAAATTCTTAGAGAATTTGTAATGTCTTCCCTTTCCTAGCAAGTTCATCGGCTTTGCAGTTCCCCGGGATATCCCTATGCCCAGGCACCCATATGAGGTGTATATTAAACTGCTCAGCCATCTCGTTAAGAGATCTGCGGCAGTCGAGGGCTGTTTGTGAATTTAGGGATGTTGCCTCCAGAGAATTGATGGCAGCCTGGCTGTCCGAGTAAATTACAACACCAGTGTTGGTTAATATGTTGCGACTCAGCCACTTGGCTACTTCCCATATTGCCATTATTTCGGCTTGATAGACACTGCAGGTATCTGGTAGTCTGTGAGCTATATCCAGACTAAGTTCTTCACAGTGTACTCCGAAGCCAACCTTTTCATCAAGCTTCGAACCATCCGTGTAAAAGTGGAGATGGTTTCTATTACCTGGTATTCTTCCAACCTATTCATCTCTGGCGGGAATCATAGTGATGTAATTTCTCTCGAAGGTGTACACCGTTGGTATATAGTCCACTCGGTCGGTTACCATAGCACTACACTTTGATATCCTCATGTGACCGTAGTTTTTGTACCTCCACATTGATAGGCAGTCTAATCTTATTGCCGCTTTGGTTGCAACTTCTCTCGCCACAATATTAATCGGCAGTATATGGAGTAGGGCTTGTAGAGACTCGGTCGCTGTAGTCCTTAAGGCTCCGATTATGCTCAGGCAGGCTGTTCTTTGAACCTTTGTTAGTAGGTTGGTGATGGTTAGTTTGTCAGTTGCCGTCCACCATACCACAATGCCGTATAGCAGTATAGGACGAACTACTGCTATATATATCCAGTGGACGATTTTAGGAGAGAGGCCCCATCGCAACCCTACAGCCTTTTTGCAGGAATATAAGGCGACGTTGGCCTTCCTTACACGTTCCAATACGTGTAATGGACGTTTCAACACAAAATAATCGTTTCAAAGAAAGTCTATCAGAGTAACGTTGAAATTTTACCATCCGTCAGTTTTTCATCACATTTGTATTTTATTCGCTCTTCTACCGCACACAAATTATACCAGAGATTACTTCATTTTATATATTTAGATTATTCCACTCTTCTAATATCCTTCAACTAATGCTGCCATCACAAACAATTTTCATATCTTTGTCTTTCATATCTTCATATCTTTTCGGTCCACCTTATGGTTGGCCTGCAATCTAAAGATGAATGAATTACATTTACAATTGTTGTTGTTATTTTATAATACTTACCATCGCTCAAATAACTCCAGAATTCCATTAAAAATTCTTTAAATAATCCACTTCTTGGCTTTCTAACTCCGCTTAAATTTTTTATTTTGTTTTGCTCTTCATTCTTTGCATTCCATCAATGAATGGATGTACGGTAAGAACCAACAGCTGATTATCGATTATGCCTATGTACACGACGAACATATGTACATAGGTACAGTACATACTCTAATAAAAGAATTTAATTCGATTACACTAGGGTGCAAGGGTATCATAATCTAATAACTTTATTGATTCTCTTGGGAACAAATTATAAGAAATACCGACCTGGAATATATATTTCAATAATGATTTTATTTAATGACTTCTCGATTATTATCGATTATTATCGATCATTATCGTAATACCATCAGAGGTCATACATTGATTGGCAACACCTGTGTTAGGAGTTTCTGACTTTTTACTCTCCACTGTTTTCGTACAATACATCGTAGTTGAAATTATTTGCGGCCATATTAAAGATCTTCCTTTTATAATTCATTATAATCTTTAATAAAAAAAAATCATACCATCATAGTCTTTTGGGTCACACCCCATACTAACGTGCTTCGACCGATTCCCAATAATTGGAAGGTAACTACTTTGTTTATTAATTGTGAGAATCAAATTGTGATTGGTATTGGTTTTAGGAACTGATTTATGTGCTATTTGAAATATTATGGTAATCCAAAATTAATAATTTTGAAACAACCAGCGGGAATACAAATTTCAAATCCCCCAAGAGTCCCTTTTTGACACGGTAAACGGGGATCTCATCGACTTTCACATAACCTCCAAGTTTTGTCGGGAGATTCTCCGGTTTCTTGCCAGGAGCCACTTTACCCACAGGGTAGACGTGTGGTAACAGTCATCCTTTATCGTATCCACTTTAATCGTGTGCCAAAAACGTGTGACAAAAATTCACGCCCTTATTGATTGGATTCACTCATCAAAGAACGCTACATACCATCCGGTCTACTTCAAGATATCTCTGTACCCACAGGGTAGACGAGTATCTCAGTGCCGCAGTACCCACCTACACAGAACCTGATCGGATTAGTTTATACCATTGCATTACAAAGGAACGTAACTAAGCCGACTGGTTTCCAGAAAGGTATGTCTCTACCCACAGGGAGACGAGCATATCAAAGACATAACCTCACACTTTCACTATTGCATAATCCTCAACACTGTCTGAATTTGGTTCACATATCCCAGTAACTCCGCCTATGGGACCAACATAAGAAGAATACTCGACTACTCCACTCAACTTTACCTCTTGGAATCAATTTTGATCGTGTGATTGAACAACCTACCTTTACTCCACTACAGAGTTCTACCTGGACATTTAGATGAACCTAACTGTGGTCATAGATTAGA
This sequence comes from Eudasyphora cyanicolor, assembly GCA_963930755.1. NCBI lineage: Eukaryota > Metazoa > Arthropoda > Insecta > Diptera > Muscidae > Eudasyphora > Eudasyphora cyanicolor. The sequence continues at coordinate 136,671,021 of OZ005734.1, forward strand.
CAAAAGTCTAACCTATTAATATAAGTATAAAATGTTATATAATCAAATGGTTTAATTTGTTATATATGTAGAGTCATTGTGAAATTCACTTTTGTTTTTAGGTTTAGGTTTAGGTTAGGGTGGCAGCCGTATTTTTTATACAAGCTCACATAGACCAGTATAGGTCCCTAGTGTTACCACGGGCTGAAATGCCCCTCATCGAAACCAACCTGTTTGATATACAAATTTGTCGATATTACGAATATCGGTACTGGAAAGATCTGTTAGGCTGCCTAGAACAGCCGACCCCAGTATGTCCAGTCGTCGTTTACTCAAAGCGGGACAGTCGCAAAGCAAGTGCTCAATGCTCTCCACTTCTTCCTCATCTCCACAGCTTCGGCAGAAGTCATTGGAGTCAATACCCAATCTTTTGGCGTGTTCGCCGATCAAGCAGTGTTCCGTCAGAACCTGTACTAACGTAGACAATCGTTCCCTCTCTAGTGCGAGAAGATATTTTGACCTTCTCAGGTCATACCTTGGCCAGATTTGTCTAGCTACCCTGCAGGTGCCGATTTCTGTCCATCTTTCGTTGGACTGCTTGATTGCCTCTTGCCTAAGCCAAAGCTTGCACGTGGATAGTGGTGCACCAATATATGCAAATTCTTCGAGAATTTGTAATGTCGTCCCTTTCCTAGCAAGTTCATCGGCTTTGCAGTTCCCCGGGATATCCCTATGCCCAGGCACCCATATGAGGTGTATGTTAAACTGCTCAGCCATCTCGTTAAGAGATCTGCGGCAGTCGAGGGCTGTTTGTGAATTTAGGGATGTTGCCTCCAGAGAATTGATGGTAGCCTGGCTGTCCGAGTAAATGACAACGCCAGTGTTGGTTACTATGTTGCGACTCAGCCACTTGGCTACTTCCCATATTGCCATTATTTCGGCTTGATAGACACTGCAGGTATCTGGTAGTCTGTGAGCTATATCCAATCTAAGCTCTGCACAGTGTACTCCGAAGCCAACCTTTTCATCAAGCTTCGAACCATCCGTGTAAAAGTGGAGATGGTTTCTATTACCTGGTTTTCTTCCAACCCATTCATCTCTCGCGGGAATCATAGTGATGTAATTTCTCTCGAAGGTGTACACCGTTGGTATATAGTCCACTCGGTCGGTTACCATAGCACTACACTTTGATATTCTCATGTGACCGTAGTTTTTGTACCTCCACATTGATAAGCAGTTTAATCTTATTGCCGCTTTGGTTGCAACTTCTCTCGCCACAATATTAATCGGCAGTATATGGAGTAGGGCTTGTAGAGACTCGGTCGCTGTAGTCCTTAAGGCTCCGCTTATGCTCAGGCAGGCAGTTCTCTGAACCTTTGTTAGTAGGTTGGTGATGGTTAGTTTGTCAGTTGCCGTCCACCACACCACAATGCCGTATAGCAGTATAGGACGAACTACTGCTATATATATCCAGTGGACGATTTTAGGAGAGAGGCCCCACCGCGACCCTACAGCCTTTTTGCAGGAATATAAGGCGACGTTAGCCTTCCTTACACGTTCCAATACATTAAGTCTAAATAACAGTTTTCTATCTAGAATTATTCCTAAAAATTTTGCACTTTCAGAAAAGACTAGATCTGTTCCATTTATCCGAGGTGGAGGGTGCACATGTGGGACTTTATTCATCCTAGTAAAGAGAACCAATTCTGTCTTGTTTGGGTTTATGCCCAAACCGCTGCTTCTGGCCCATCTAGCCAATTTGTTCAGAGCCACCTGTAGAATGTCTCGGAGGACGTTTTCGAATTTGCCACTCACTGTGATTGCAACGTCGTCCGCATATGCCACGACCTTGCAGCCACAACGTTCTAGATCTAGCAGAATTTCATTCACCGCTAGGTTCCAAATTAGTGGAGACAGTACTCCTCCTTGTGGGGTCCCTCTGTTTACAAACCTTGTTAGAGTTGTGGACCCAAGACATGCTGTTATGCGTCTTCTGTTGAGCAGACTTTGAATTAGTCTAATCAAACTAAAGTTAACATTAAGATGTGACAGTGCCGCAATTACTGCATCTGAGTGAATGTTGTTAAAAGCCCCTTCTATGTCAAGAAATGCCACCATGGTGAATTCCTTGAAATGCAGGGACGATTCGATAGTGCTCACAAGTTCGTGCAGGGCTGATTCTGTAGACTTCCCCTTATTATAAGCATGTTGGTTCACTGATAGGAGTTTTGTATCCAGGTTTTCCCTAATGAAATAATCTAAAAGTCTTTCCAGACCTTTCAATAGGAAGGAGGATAGGCTAATTGGTCTGAAGTCTTTTGGCCTAGTGTGTGATATCTTCCCCGCTTTTGGTATGAATACCACTTTGGTATCCCTCCATCGATTCGGGATGTATGAAAGCCTGATACAGCCTACATAAATTTTCTCCAGCCAGGGGATAATGTATTTCAACATTTTCTGCATTTCTGCTGGAGTGATGCCGTCTGGTCCAGGTGACTTGAAGGGCTCAAAGCTATTAATAGCCCAGCTTATTCTGGATCTCTCAGTCAACAAGCTAGCGACGCTCGCAGTCCACTCGCACTCTTGTTGGTCCTGCTGATCCTCTGGTTCTGTTAGAGAGTTCCCCGGGAAATGTGTGTCGAGCAGTACATTGAGCGACTGCTCGCTGTTTTTGGTCCAATTATTTGCCTCATCCTGCAAGTAACCCACTGTACAGGGTGAAGCTGATAATATTTTCCTCAGCCTTGCGGCGTCGGAGACCTTTTCCACTTCGCCACAGAAGGTATACCAAGAGCGTCTTTGCGCCTTTCTAAGCTCCTTCTTATAGATCTTGAGTTGCTCTTTATAGGCATCCCAAACATTAGCGACCCCAGTAGATTTAGCCTTGTTGAATAGCTTGTTGCAGGTCTTTTTCATAGCCGTTAGCTCTGAAGTCCACCATTGGGGTTTAGTTTTGCCCTTGTACCTTGTTTTTGGACAGGCTTCTTCAAGGGAACTATTGAATGATGTGGTGATATGCTCGACCAGATGATCCAGACCGGCTTTGTCATTCGGTTCGTACAGAAGTTTGGAGTTGAGGACTTTCTTGAAATTCTTTTCATACAGGTGCCACTTTGTCTTTCTCACATTTCTGTGGACGGCAGGTTCAGGCGCTTTTTCAGCGAGTTTGAACTCAATATAATGGTGATCTGAGAATGAGTGGTCGTCCAGTACATTCCACCCAATAATTTTGTCTGACAGCCGGTCAGTAGCAAACGTTACGTCGAGTACTTCTTGTCTGTCTTTAATTGTAAAGGTCGGTTTATTACCTATGTTACAAATACTTAGGTTGGTAGTTAGAATAAAGTCAAGAAGCGAATCACCCCTATTGTTTATATCCGTACTACCCCAGATAGTATGATGAGCGTTCGTGTCTGCGCCAACAATCAGCTCGACCTCGTCAGATGTTGCTTCTTCTACTACTTCCCTGAATAGAGCAGTCGGTACTACAGCTTCATAAGGCAAGTAACTGGAGACCACCCAATATATGCGATTACCGATCTCCAGACTAGCAGATGTTTGGTCTTTACCACTTAAATTAGCCAGGAGAAAGATACTTAGATCTTTCCTGGCCAAAATGCAGGTTCTTGGAGTGCCTTCACAGTTGGCCACAAGCAGTTTAAAGTTGGGTGTCCTGATACCGCACACCCTTCCTCCCACTGCGTAGGGCTCCTGTATCAGGACGATGTCTACTGCACCTGTGGACAGGCGCAGCAATAGAGCCGCTGAGGCTGCTTTAGCGTGATGGAGGTTAATCTGTAAAATTCTTACCATCATTGGTAATTGACAGATTAACTTCCACCCCTACAAGGGTGTTATCGAACTCTTCGTCCGTATCATCGAGAAGCGTGTCCCCGCCAGATGCGTCAAAGAGTCCGGAGACTCCCCTCAGCCCCTCTGTGTCAGAAGTAGAGCTTTCGTCCTCAGAGTAGGACGTTACAGATCTTCTGTTAGAGTTGGAGTCACCCGAAATAATGGGCGTGGATACCTCCGCACTTCCAGAAAGCTGTGTTTCAACCGCGGTGGACGACTCACCTTCCGCAGTGGGAACTATATCCTGCTTGTATACCTTCAAGACTATAGTCTCGAAGCCATACTGTAGGGTTGCACTTGCACGTTGTATATGGGAGGTGGATTCAGCGTTAAGGATCAAATTGACCTGCCGCTTTTTACCATCCGCCTCACCCACCTTGCTGATTCTCCAATTATGGGCGGGCAGACCAGGATTGGAATCTTTTATTATTTCTAATATGTCAGCCGGGTTGGAGGGCTCTTCTGTAACCCAGGTGATGGCTCTAGGGTGACTAGGGATGTTGTTTTTTTCGACAATATCCAACTGGGCACCCGGCCACACCTCACCCACTCGACTCAGAGCAGCCTTATACAGGTCTACTGATCTGGCATCACCGAAATGTAAGAGCTTTACTCTCCCCTGATGCCATCCTGCATCGTTGCAGATTGGTGGTGTGCCCGGCATCTCTCTACGGACATCGAGGTAATGAGCCATAATGGCTGATTGCACATGGCTCCATTTGTCCTTGAGGATGGATCCATCCTCACTACTTCTGTCTATAACGGCCATCACTAGACTCTCCTTCGCCACTTCATTGAAGGGCTTGGTGAGTGTCCTGTTGATAGTGACATTTGGGCCTCTTGCCTTTTTCGAGGGCAGGGGTTCATCAGGTGATCTGATTCTTTTGACTTTATTAGCCGTTAACACAGCTGAATTTGTGGCTATTTCAGCCGGCTGATTGGCCTTAGAAGCATCTAAGACGCCTTTAGCCCAGGTAAGTGACTCTTTTTGTTTTTCGGTAAGAGCCGAAACCTCAACAGCCTCCAACTTCGTCAGAACTCTGAGCGCTATCCGGTGCTCATTGTGTGTCCGTTTTGACGGTCGGACATGACGTTTTCCCCTCACCGTTCCACCTGTTGTGAGTACTGGGGGGAAATTTTCACCATGTTTGGTGTGGTCGGCTTTGGCCAAGACCAACGGACGGACAGTAGGACGATTGGGGAACCCCGCTCCATCGGAACGCGAAGGCATCCCCGCCAATGAATTTTTTTTCCGTATTAGCCCGTAATAGGTACTACGATGTAGGCCTTCCAGACTTTGTACAGATTTTGTTTTATTTTTTGCGATTGCGTAATAGGTACTGCGTAATAGATTTCAACTATCCGCTCTGTGCTAAACACGTCCGTTCACTACGACTGTTTTCTCCCATAAATTTGATTCTCAGATCAAAATGAATTATTCGATTTTCTAAATACTTTCAATTCTTGATTTCTATTTATTTAAAACAAAATACCACATAACAGATTAAAGGTGGACTATAGAAATATATAGCAAGCTGAACCATTTCTTTTAAATTGTATCAATGATACTCATCAGTTTTATTGCATGCTAGAAAAAATATCTCGGCAAGAAATTTCTCATTAAACAGAATTAATCATCAGCAACAACAACAACATCGTCAAGTCATATTGGAGGCCTTCATCATGATGGGATAATGTTCGTAGGTTTTGTAACAACTAAAATCTACATATAAGTAATCTTGTCTAGCTAAGAGATTTTTTTTAAGAGCGTATGAAGAGAGATATAGAGAGAGAGACCATTAGAGATCCAATGTAACTGCTCCATTTACACTCCTCTTTTTTATGATACTTTTGCATTCATTTATTTGTTTAGTGTAGTTACAAATTGGAATACCTCGTATGAATGGTCTTCTTATTCCTTCTTTTACTACGAGTATCGAGAGTATTTCTTTTTTCTTTTCTTGTTTTTCTATCTTGATATCTTTCTGTTTTTTTTATTAGTTTTTGCATTGTAACGTTTTTCAATCCAAGCAGATATTAACTCTTTAAGGGACATACATATTTGTTTAACATATATTTAGATTAGGTACATAATGTTAAGATGAGTATATTAAAATGTAAATTCAAGTACTTTTTTTTATTTAATTAAATGAATATTTTTTTATGAGTTGAATTAACAAATTTTGATAATAATAATGGAATAATAAATAATAATTAGACTGTTTCTTTCGTGAAAGGCATGAGTCACTAGGTTTGGAGTGAATATGAGTAGGGGTCCTTTAATAATTATTAATACCAAAAAGGACACTGGATGGCGAGGGTTTAGAGGTATTTTCTCTCAATATCACCTGAGAGAGACCACTGTTTATGACATCGACTAATTAGCTTATATTTCAGTAATTTTTTTCATAATTTCATGAGGTTTTTAGATCATTTTTTTTCCATTCTTTGGTCCATATATTCAGATTTTTATAAATAAAAAGGGAGTCTAAAATAATTTGTGTAATGGGAACAAGGCTTGGTGTAGAGAAGCACGCGAACCCCCCACAACCGACTGTAGCTAGGAAAGAAAAGGCTCCCGTAGTCCTACCTCTGCCCAAGTTCTAGGATGCATTTGATAGAATAGGAACAGCATCTTGAACATTTTTTCGTTCGGGTACATTACAGAATTTGGCGCCCAACGTGGGGCCGAAAAAGATGACGACCTTGCCTTTTTTGGCTCTATTTTTTTTTTAGTTGATTATAGATTTCATTATTTAACAAAGTTTAATGTTACTTCTATTTTGAATGTTAGTGCCATGAATATTTTGCCAGGGTTCTTCTGGATTCTTCAGTGATTTGAGGTTTACTTCGAGCCATTTGACCGATGAAATACCTGCAAATATTTTATGTCCTTATATTCAATCCAGAATGGACATTCTAATTTTGTCATAAGCTTAGTATAACCCACAACATTCCGATAAATATAAGGCCTAGGTATCAGCCCCTGATGTTCTTGCAGGATTTCACGAAGTTGCTGGAAGCATTTTAGTGACCCTTTAACATCAGAAAGGAGACTAATCAAACTTATTCCTTTTGACTGGTTTATTATCTAAATTTTGTCAGGATATCCGGGGCTACATAATCCAATTTTGTATCAATTTTTTTATTAGTCGAGGATATCTACTCCATTCTTAAGTACCCATCGCCAAGAAAGAAACGTCTACAAATTTATGATCATCAAATTAAGGAATTACTACAACCGCAAAACGCCAGTGGTATCTATTGCGATATATATTCTGTTTCCTGAAGTACTTTTCATTATATTTGTTATCTATCTATATGTACAACCTTTTTGAAGCAAAAGAGTTGAAATCTATTTTTTTCTCATAACATAATCTGAACGGTTTTATAATGGCTTCTGAACAGCAAGCTCCTTTGGAACAGCCTCCCCTGGCGCAGTTACCTACAGGATCCAATCAGCTTTTTATATGTCAGGTCTGTAATGAAGCAATGACAGAAGGTCAGGACGGTCTTATCCTGTGTGAATGTTCACATTCTTTCCACAGACCATGCATCGAATCATTTTTATCCTCTTCTTCAGAGTGCCCAGTATGCAAAAGGGCATGCGAACTTAGTGAACTACGCGCTTGGGTAATTCCTCCAAAACCACCACCACCCACAATTCCAAAAACTACAACTGCTAGAGGTAAAGGTAGAGGTGCGATGGTAAGGCATTACAACACCCGCAGTGCGAGCCGAAACCTTTTTCAGGAGCAAACGAACTCTCAGCTCAATAGTAGTGCTGGCGTACAGCCCGAAAAAATACAAACTCCAAATAGGAACCCACATAATATAGAGAACAATCATTTTCTCCTTTTCAAAGTAATAATATCAACAACCATAATGTGTCAAACTCGGCCAATATCGATTACAACGAAATAAATCGTATGATCGAGACTAATCTGGTTCGAATACTGCAGAACATGAATTTTCCACTGCCACACTCAGGCAATGACCCAACTAATTGAAATCAAAATCCTTCAAATATAAACAATCCGTGCCATAATAATATTATCCGTGACCGTGGCCATAATTTTATAGGCGGTCCTTCCAACCATATGAATAACGCTAGAAACAATATGACTAGAATCCCTAATAATAGTAGAAATGCTAATGTCCCTAACCAATCTAGTCAATTTCCGCAACCTTCTCAGGCTTCCAACTTAAGTCCAAATACGATTTTTAGTTTTAATCCTAATAATATGCACGCTGACAAAATACCGTCCATTATACATAATTGGAATCTCAAATTTGACGGCTCTTCCAATGGCCTAAACATAGACGAATTTTTGTACCGGGTCAAAACTCTTACCAGAGAAACATTTAATGATGATTTCACTGTCATATGTAAGAATTTAAATACACTTTTGACAGGAAAAGCTCGCGAGTGGTACTGGCGTTACTACAAACAAGTGCCTTATGTCAACTGGGATGACTTTTGCCAATCAATTAGAGGTCAATATAAGGACATGAAATCCTCATTTCACTTAAGGGAGGAAATTCGAAACCGGAAGCAGAAGCAGAAGCAGAAGCATCCTTCTTCGATGCTCTATCAATGATAGCTAGGCTACATAGGCCTATGATAGAAGAAGAGTTCATCGAAATCATAGCCAGGAACTTAAGACCAGAAATACGTCAAGATTTATTGTACGTTCCCATTCGTTCCCTGTCCCATCTAAGGAAACTGGTGCAGATGCGCGAAAATTTCCTTAGTGACGAATATGTACGAAAAACTCTGGCACAAAGAAACCAAAATCCTAACACGTCGCCAGAATGCATGGTAGAGGCCATTCAAAGATCGGATCCAAAATGTTGGAATTGCGATAATACCGGTCACCATTGGCATGATTGTCTCGAGGAGAGGACAATCTTCTGCTATGGCTGCGGTAGTAGAAACGTATATAAGCCGCAATGTCCTAAATGCAGTTCGCGTAACCAAAGTAACTCAAAAAACTTGAGACCAATGGGCCCGCCGTAAGATCCTGTCTGGAAGCTGGTCCAAACCTTGATAATATACCTAATGAATCCGATAATTCCTGCTCGACTTCCCACACTGACTCATCGACTTTAAATTACAATAGAATACAAATACTGAAAAGACCTGATATCCCAAACGATCTGGCTAACAGAGACGATACCTTTATAATATTTCCGAAATTACCATTACACAAACGATGGGAACTATATATTAAAAAAATAAATGAAATTTTTAATGTGGATTCTGTTAGTCCCATTAAAAAACAAAAACGATCAACCCTTCGCTTAAGGAAATTTTATAAAATTAGGAAAATTTTTAATAAAATTCAAATTTCCACAATTATAACTAATCCTCAAGATATGCGTTACTACGCCAGTATCCTTTCTGAATTTTAATGAATATGGCCTATTGGATACCGGCGCAAACGTAAGCTGCATAGGGGGAGATCTGGCTAAAAAAGATTTTTCAAAATATCATAATTTCTCGTCATGTAGCTCTCATGTTAAAACTGCTGATGGGCAACACCAAAAGGTATTAGGGTGGATTAATGTTAATATTGTTTTTAAAGAAAAATCAAACAATATAAAACTTTTTATAATACCTTCGATAGCCCAAAGATTAATTCTTGGGATTGATTTTTGGAAGTCATTCCAGCTCTTGCCTCACTCAATAGGGTCTCTTGACATTATAGTTCTTAACAATAATGGCATTTGCCCACCATTTAGGATTAGATTCAACAAAAATCGATAAATCAGACGATTCATTTTTCAAGCTCTCTCCTCAGGAACAAAGGCAAATAGACTCTGTTATATCACTTTTCCCCAATTTCGAGACCCAGGGTTTGGGACGGACCAACCAAATTAAACATTCCATCGATGTAGGGAACGCTGTTCCCATAAAACAGCGCTTTTATCCAGTTTCGCCCGCTGTAGAAAAGTTAATGTTTGGCGAAATCGATCAAATGTTAAATTTAGGCGTCATTGAGCCTTCTGCTTCACCATGGAGCTCACCCATGAGGTTGGTAGTCAAGCCGAATAAAGTGAGACTATGTTGGATGCGCGGAAGTTAAATTCTGTAACTAGGAAGGACGCTTATCCGCTTCCAAACATAGAAGGCACATTTTCAAGACTACCCAGGGCCAATGTTATCACCAAATTGGACTTGAAGGACGCATTCTGGCAGATTGGCATCGATGAACGGTCCAAACAGTTGACGGCATTCACAGTCCCAGGCAGACCCTTATATCAATTTGTGGTTATGCCTTTCGGACTGTGCAATGCCCCACAAACTATGTGCCTCATGGATCAACTAATCCCGCCAGAATTGCGTCATTCAGTCTTTGGGTATTTAGACGACATGATCATTGTATCTGAGGACTTCAGTTCCCATATTGACATATTAATTCGGATATCAGCTCAGTTCAGGAAAGCGAACTTAACTCTAAATATATCCAAAAGTAGGTTTTGTGTTACCAGGGTAAACTACCTTGGGTATATTATAGGTGACGGAGAATTTACTACTGATCTTGAAAAGGTCACAGCAATCACCAACTGACCAGTACCCAAAAACTTGAAACAAGTTCGGGGTTTCCTTGGTCTGGCCGGTTGGTATAGGCGTTTCATTCAGAACTTCTCCACGGAAACATATCCAATAACGGAAGTCATATCCACTAAACGAAAGTTCAAATGGACGGACGAAGCCCAAAAGGCATTTGAAAGGGTCAAAATCTTGCTCACCTCTGCTCCAGTGTTGACCAATCCGGACTTTTCTAAAAAGTTCTTTCTTCACTGTGATGCAAGTGACTTCGGAATTGGTGCCGTTCTCGTGCAACACGATGAGGAAGGAAATGAGAAGCCCATAGCCTTTATGAGCAAGAAATTAAACACAGCTCAACGTAACTACAGTGTTACGGAGCGTGAATGTTTGGCGGCTGTAGAAGCTATCAAGAAATTTAGATGCTATTTGGAGCTTCAAGATTTCGAAGTGGTAACTGACCACTCCAGCTTGTTATGGCTCATGCGGCAACCCGGTCTAAGTGGTAGGTTAGCAAGGTGGGTTTTTAAGCTGCAACAATACAAGTTCACTATCAAACATCGCAAAGGCAAAGACCATATTGTGCCCGATGCACTCTCGAGAATGCCTTGTGAAGAAATTTCGGATTTAGAAATAGTAGAACCTGCACTGAGCCAAAAATTAACCTTATATAAGGTTAACTTAACCATAAATAAACATGATTTGGAGTCTACGTTATATAAGGTTAATTTGAACATTTTCTTGTTGACTGGTATTTAACAATAATCATATTTAATTTAACTATTCCATGGTTGAATTTTTAAACCATGAAAATTGTTAATATTATAATAATAATTGTTACTTTAACAATGCATTTTTGAATTTTTTAACCATGAAAATTGTTAATATTAACATTTCATAGTTAATTTATTGAAACAATGCATGTTCAATTTAACAATGAAATTGTTAATATTATTAACTATGAATATTGTTATTGAAACCTTTTTTATTGTTAATTTCACTATTTAGTGGTTACTTCATGTAACCAGAAACATAGTTGTTTCAATAATTTTTAATATTTATATCAAATAAAACAAGAAAAATTTAACTTTCGCATTTTTATTTTTTATTTTATTTACAAAATATATGTTAATATATATATGTATAAGAAACACCTGAAAAGAAAAAAAAACAAAAAGGTTAGAAAATATAAGTATAAATGTAAAAAAGGGTGCAATTCTAAGAAGATCTTTTGACTTTTTACCTAAATTCTGTAGTTCAAAGAGCATAAGCTTTTACCGATGGGCTGATCTGATGGAAAAATCTGCTCTGTGACTATAAGTTAAGTGCCTACGTTTCTGTGCTTGACCAACATGTGATCAGTACCCGCTCAAAAGGTGCCGTCCACGTAAACTCCCTGAATCTTTCGATTATTAAGGGCCCAGGACGGTTAGGCACTTAGTTTGGGGTACTGAGCTTAGTCCGATCTTACGGCAAACTTATAGGAGAGAGGAGATTAATAACAAAGGCAATCTGATAGAAAGCCGATGTCCCACCAAAATCATAATCGGAATAGATATAAAAATCAAGGATTGGGTAAGTCAATGGATGATACTTCAAGGAAGTGCACTGAATTGTATATTAAAAACAAGTAAGAAAGTTTCAGTCGGGTAAACCGACCAAGGTATAGTTGTTATTAAAGAATCAATATTTCACTAAATGTTAACCCTTTGTGTGGGAGGTACCAGAAGGAATGGACCAATATGGCCCATCTTTGAACTTAACCGGAGATAGAAAAAAATATTACCGTATACCAAATTTGAAGTGAATCGGTTACTCTTTTCGAGAGTTTTCGTGCGCACTAGCCAGCAGACAGACGGACGGACATATCTCATTCGACTTAAAATGACCCAAAACTAATATGCGCTGAACATACTTATGGTCTTAGATCACTCCTTCAATGTGTTACACTTTTGGCCCGTTGCAAATGATATATACCCTCGTATTACTAATGTGAGGGTATAAAAAACAAATGTATGCATGCATACCACTTTTCCTTTAATTACTTCGCACACTACAACTAGTATTGATACAGCTTATCAACAGTTTCTAGTATTGGCACAACTTACCAACAGATTCAAGGCCGGACTCCCAGCACAAGCAGCCGCAAGCCACAGAAAAAGAAACAACTGAAAAGAAAAAAACAAAAACATCGTTTATATGTATGTATGTAGGTATTACGAAAGCACTTCTAACAACATATGTATATATGTACATTTAACAGTATCAACATCGCACAACAAAAAAAACTAACGTATGTATGTACGGCGTAGCAGCCACAAGTGTTCAAACGAAAAGACAAGATGAACACATACCCACACGTACACATCACTTCTCTCCGTATGTTTGCTTGCTGCTGCATATACTTACGTACATACATTGTTGTTTTTTCATGCTCAGTTAATGCGACAGCGTGTACATATTTTTTTCCACTCTTAACCACTGAATTTCACAATTGTAATGGCATAATCACAACAAATAATATTAATATTACATTCGCCTTTACTATAATTAAACAGGCACAAAACACTATTAACATTTTTAACACACATATTTTATTATTTCACTTTTTAAATACACATATGTACATACATTCTTATGAATGTAGTTCTTTACAAAATGTTTAACTACTTACCTCTATACCAACAGCTTCCGACAACAGCACTAGTCCCATCGACTATTCAACACCAACTGAACTCCCGCACTCGATCAAGCACCGAAGCTGGCATTTGGTGGTGTTTTCAATGAGCGAGATAAATTCTCTTATGACGACAGTCGCATTCGTTTCAACTTCGTTTAACTTAATACTCAACTTCGTCTAACACAAAGCAGTTGAAAAACGTCGACCACAACAGAGCCGAATTGTTGTTTATCTCGCACATTTTTCTGCCTCTCTTTCAAAAACCAACCATATATAATGTTAACTTAACCATTTTTCATGTACATTTGAACTTATATAAGGTTATTTTTGTCTTCTTAATCAAACATTTACCATGAAAAATTTAACCAGACACATGGTTAAAAAAATCATTGTATTTACGGCTCTGTGTGGTATAGACTTAAATTCTTCCTGTTTTGAGGACAAAGATTATAATGAGTTAAAGGAAACCATAAACAGAGATCAAAGAAAATATCCAGACATTAAAATAATAGACAAATTTGTCTATTATCGCACCGAACACTACTCTGGAAACGAATCAGAGGAATAAAAATGCTGGAAGCTATGGATTCCATTAAATCTCCGTAAGGACACTATTCAGAAAGCACATGATTCTCCCGTTGCTGCCCATGGGGGAATGGCCAAGACCCTAGACTTATTGGGACATACATTTTTCTGGCCTGGAATGGTTCGAGATGTGCGTGATTACGTTCGAGATTGCGAAGTTTGCAAAACCACCAAGGCACCTAATATGGTTATGAAGCCACCAATGGGTAGCCTTCCAGAAACTGTTCGACCATTCCAGCGCCTTTATGTTGACATTCTTGGACCATACCCCCGCAGCAAATCTGGGTATATATGTCTACTTATAGTGTTGGACCATCTGTCAAAATTTCATTGGCTCTGTCCATTGCGGAAATTTACTGCCACCGTCATTCAGGACTTCTTACTAACAAATATTTATCATGTATATGGGGTCCCAGAGTATATAGTGAGTGATAACGGAAGTCAGTTCCGCGCCAATGAGCTAAACGCGTTCCTCACTACTCTGGGAATCAAACATATATACACAGCCCTATACTCTCCACAATCAAATGCATCGGAGAGAGTTAATCGATCGTTGATAGCGGGTATCAGAGCTTACCTCAAAAATAATCACAAACAATGGGATCAAAATATAAGTTCAATTTGCTGTGCCCTTCGAAACTCGCTTCATCAATCGATTTACTGCTCTCCATACCATGCATTATTTGGATTTGACATGGTGACCCACGCCTCATCCTATGAGTTGTTAAAGAAACTGGGTATCTTGAATGAGCCTACTCCAAAGCTTTCAAATGATGATAGCCTTCAACTGGTTCGGTCAAATATACGGAAACACATAAAGGACGCACTTGAGAAAAATCAGAAAACATACAACCTCAGGACGAAAATTCAGTCCTACAATGCTGGCCAAACGGTTCTTCGTAGGAACTTTGCCCAGAGCAATGCATAGAAAGCCTTTAACGCTAAATTGTCACCAGTTTTCATAAAGGCCAGAGTAAAGGAAAAGTTAGGTAACCATTACTATGTCTTAGAGGACATGGATGGTAAGCTAATGGGCACCTATCACGGAAAAGACATACGAACCTGACCGTCTGTTTCCATCTAATTCTCCGTCAAATATTTCGGCGAATTATCCGGTTTGTAATGGACGTTTCAACACAAAATAATCGTTTCAAAGAAAGTCTACCAGAGTAACGTTGAAATTTTACCATCCGTCAGTTTTTCATCACATTTGTATTTTATTCGCTCTTCTACCGCACACAAATTATACCAGAGATTACTTCATTTTATATATTTAAATTATTCCACTCTTCTAATATCCTTCAACTAATGCTGCCATCACAAACAATTTTCATATCTTTGTCTTTCATATCTTCATATCTTTTCGGTCCACCTTATGGTTGGCCTGCAATCTAAAGATGAATGAATTACATTTACAATTGTTGTTGTTATTTTATAATACTTACCATCGCTCAAATAACTCCAGAATTCCATTAAAAATTCTTTAAATAATCCACTTCTTGGCTTTCTAACTCCGCTTAAATTTTTTATTTTGTTTTGCTCTTCATTCTTTGCATTCCATCAATGAATGGATGTACAGTAAGATCCAACAGCTGATTATCGATTATGCCTATGTACACCACGAACATATGTACATAGGTACTGTACATACTCTAATAAAAGAATTTAATTCGATTACACTAGGGTGCAAGGGTATCATAATCTAATAACTTTATTGATTTTCTTGGGAACAAATTATAAGAAATACCGCCCTGGAATATATGTTTCAATAATGATTTTATTTATTGATTGGATTCACTCACCAAAGAACGCTACAAACCATCCGGTCTACTTCAAGATATCTCTGTACCCACAGGGTAGACGAGTATCTCAGTGCCGCAGTACCCACCTACACAGAACCTGATCGGATTAGTTTATACCATTGCATTACAAAGGAACGTAACTAAGCCGACTGGTTTCCAGAAAGGTATGTCTCTACCCACAGGGTAGACGAGCATATCAAAGACATAACCTTACACTTTCACTATTGCATAACCCTCAACACTATCTGAATTTGGTTCACATATCCCAGTAACTCCGCCTATGGGACCAACATAAGACGAATACTCGACTACTCCACTCAACTTTACCCCTTGGAATCAATTTTGATCGTGTGATTGAACAACCTACCTTTACTCCACTACAGAGTTCTACCTGGACATTTAGATGAACCTAACTGTGGTCATAGATTAGACAAAAGTCTAACCTATTAATATAAGTATAAAATGTTATATAATCAAATGGTTTAATTTGTTATATATGTAGAGTCATGTGAAATTCACTTTTGTTTTCTCCCATAAATTTGATTCTCAGATCAAAATGAATTTTTCGATTTTCTAAATACTTTCAATTCTTGATTTCTATTTATTTAAAACAAAATACCACATAACAGATTAAAGGTGGACTATAGAAATATATAGCAAGCTAAACCATTTCTTTTAAATTGTATCAATGATACTCATCAGAAATTCGTTGCTGATCTTTCGCAATGAACGGACGTGTTTATCACATAGCGGCTAGTTACCAGTACCTATTACGCAATAGCAAAAATGTGTACAAAGTCTGTAAGGCCTACATTGTAGTACCTATTACGGTCTAATACAGACAAAATAAAAATAAATTCTCTTGACGGGGATGCCTTCGTGTTCCGATGGAGCGCGGTTCCCCAATCGTCCGACTGTCCGTCCGTTGGTCTTGGCCAAAGCCGACCACACCAAAAATGGTGAAAATCTCCCCCAAGTACTCACAACAGGTGGTGCGGTGAGGGGGAAACGTCATGTCCGACCGTCAAAACGGAAGCACAATGAGCATCGTGTAGCACTCAGAGTTTTGACGAAGTTGGAGGCTGTTGAGGTTTCGGCTCTTACCGAAAAACAAAAAGAGTCACTTACCTGGGCTAAAGGCGTCATAGATGCTTCTAAGGCCAATGAGTCGGCTGAAAGAGCCACAAATTCAGCTGTGTTAACGGCTAATAAAGTAAAACGAATCAGATCACCTGTTGAACCCCTGCCTTCGAAAAAGGCAAGAGGCCCTAATGTCACCATCAACAGGACACTCACCAAGCCCTTCAATGAAGTGGCGAAGGAGAGTCTAGTGATGGCTGTTATAGACAGAAGTAGTGAGGATGGATCCATCCTCAAGGACAAATGGAGTCATGTACAATCAGCCATTATGGCTCATTACCTCGATGTCCGTAGAGAAATGCCGGGCAAACCACCAATCTGCAACGATGCAGGATGGCATCAGGGGAGAGTAAAGCTTTCATATTTTGGTGATGCCAGATCAGTAGACCTGTATAAGGCTGCTCTGAGTCGAGCGGGGGAGGTGTGGCCGGGTGCCCAGTTGGATGTTGTAGAAAAAAACAACATCCCTAGTCACCCTAGAGCCATCACCTGGGTTACAGAAGAGCCCTCCAACCCGGCTGACATCTTAGAAATAATAAAAGATTCCAATCCTGGTCTGCCGGCCCATAATTGGAGAATCAGCAAGGTGGGTGAGGCGGATGGTAAAAAGCGGCAGGTCAATCTTATCCTAAACGCTGAATCCACCTCCCATATACAAAGTGCGAGTGCAACCCTACAATATGGCGTCGAGACTATAGTCTTGAAGATATACAAGCAGGATATAGCTCCCACTGCAGAAGGTGAGTCGTCCACCGTGGCACTTTCTGGAAGTGCGGAGGTACCCACGCCTATTATTTCTGGTGACTCCAACTCTAACAGAAGATCTGTAACGTCCTTCTCTGAGGACAAAATCTCTACTTCGGACACAGAGAGGCTGAGGGGAGTCTCCGGACTCTTTGACGCATCTGGCGGGGACATGCTTCTCGACGATACGGACGAAGAGTTCGATAACACTCTTCGTCCTGATACAGGAGCCCTACGTAGTGGGAGGAAGGGTGTGCGGTATTAGGACACCCAACTTTAAACTGCTTGTGGCCAACTGTGAAGGCACTCCAAGAACCTGCATTTTGGCCAGGAAAGATCTAAGTATCTTTCTCCTGACTAATTTAAGTGGTAAAGACCAAACAGCTGCTAGCCTGGAGATCGGTAATCGCATATATTGGGTGGTCTCCAGCTACTTGCCTTATGAATCTGTAGTACCGACTGCTCTATTCAGGGAAGTAGTAGAAGAAGCAACGTCTGACGAGCTCGAGCTGATTATTGGCGCAGACACGAACGCTCATCATACTATCTGGGGTAGTACGGATATAAACAATAGGAGTGATTCGCTTCTTGACTTTATTCTAACTACCAACCTTAGTATTTGTAACATAGGTAATAAACCGACCTTCACAACTAAAGACAGACAAGAAGTACTCGACGTAACGTTTGCTACTGACCGGCTGTCAGACAAAATTATTGGGTGGAATGTACTGGACGACCACTCATTCTCAGATCACCATTATATTGAGTTCAAACTCGAGGAAAAAGCGCCTAAACCCGCCGTCCACAGAAATGTAAGGAAGACAAAGTGGCATCTGTATGAGAAGAATTTCAAGAAAGTCCTCAACTCTAAACTTCTGTACGAACCGAATGACAAAGCCTGTCTGGATAATCTGGTCGATCATATCACCATATCATTCAATAGATCCCTTGAAGAAGCCTGTCCAAAAACAAGGTACAAGGGTAAAACTAAACCCCAATGGTGGACTTCTGAGCTAACGGCTATGAAAAAACCTGCAACAAGCTATTCAATAAGGCTAAATCTACTGGCGTCGCTAATGATTGGAATGCCTATAAAGAGCAACTCAAGATCTATAAGAAGGAGCTTAGAAAGGCGCAAAGGCGCTCTTGGTATACCTTCTGTGGTGAAGTGGAAAAGGTCTCCGACGCCGCTAGGCTGAGGAAGATATTATCTGCTTCACCCTGTACAGTGGGATATTTACAGGATGAGGCAAATAACTGGACCAAAAACAGTGAGCAGTCGCTCATTGTACTGCTCGACACACATTTCCCGGGGAACTCTGTAACAGAACCCGAGGATCAGCAGGACCAACAAGAGTGCGAGTGGACTGCGAGCGTCGCTAGCTTCTTGACTGAGAGATCCAGAATAAGCTGGGCTATTAACAGCTTTGAGCCCTTCAAGTCACCTGGACCAGATGCCATCACTCCAGCAGAAATGCAGAAAATGTTAAAGTACATTATCCCCTGGCTGGAGAAAATTTATGTAGGCTGTATCAGGCTTTCATACGTCCCGAATCGATGGAGGGATACCAAAGTGGTATTCATACCTAAAGCGGGAAAGATATCACACACTAGGCCAAAAGACTTCAGACCAATTAGCCTATCCTCCTTCCTATTGAAAGGTCTGGAAAGACTTTTAGATCATTTCATTAGGGAAAACCTGGATACAAAACTCCTGTCGGGGAACCAACATGCTTACAATAAGGGCAAGTCTACAGAATCAGCCCTGCACGAACTTGTGAGCACTATCGATTCGTCCCTGCATTTCAAGGAATTCACTATGGTGGCAGTTCTTGACATAGAAGGGGCTTTTAACAACATTCACTCAGATGCGGTAATTGCGGCACTCTCACATCTAAAAGTTAACACTAGTTTGATTAGACTAATTCAAAGTCTGCTCACCAGAAGACGCATAACAGCATGTCTAGGGTCCACAACTCTAACAAGGTATGTAAACAGAGGGACCTCGCAAGGAGGAGTATTGTCTCCACTAATTTGGAACCTAGCGGTGAATGAAATCCTGCTAGATCTAGAACGTTGTGGCTGCAAGGTCGTGGCATATGCGGACGACGTGGCAATCGCAGTGAGTGGCAAATTCGTAAACGTCCTCAGAGACATCCTACAGGTGGCTCTGAACAAGTTGGCTAGATGGGCCAGAAGCAGCGGTTTGGGCGTTAACCCCAACAAGACAGAATTGGTTCTCTTTACTAGGATGAATAATGTCCCACGTGTGGACCCTCCACCTCGGATAAATGGAACAGATCTAGTCTTTTCTGAAAGTGCAAATTTTTTAGGAATAATTCTAGATAGGAAAATGTTATTTAGACTTAACGTATTGGAACGTGTAAGGAAGGCCAACGTCGCCTTATATTCCTGCAAAAAGGCTGTAGGGTCGCGGTGGGGACTCTCTCCTAAAATCGTCCACTGGATATATATAGCAGTAGTTCGTCCTATACTGCTATACGGCATTGTGGTATGGTGGACGGCAACTGACAAACTAACCATTACCAACCTACTAACAAAGGTTCAGAGAACTGCCTGCCTGAGCATAAGCGGAGCCTTAAGGACTACAGCGACCGAGTCTCTACAAGCCCTACTCCATATACTGCCGATTAATATTGTGGCGAGAGAAGTTGCAACCAAAGCGGCAATAAGATTAAACTGCCTATCAATGTGGAGGTACAAGAACTATGGTCACATGAGGATATCAAAGTGTAGTGCTATGGTAACCGACCGAGTGGACTATATACCAACTGTGTACACCTTCGAGAGAAATTACATCACTATGATTCCCGCCAGAGATGAATGGGTCGGCAGAATACCAGGTAATAGAAACCATCTCCACTTTTACACGGATGGTTCGAAGCTTGATGAAAAGGTTGGCTTCGGAGTACACTGTGAAGAACTTAGTCTGGATATAGCTCACAAACTACCAGATACCTGCAGTGTCTATCAAGCCGAAATAATGGCAATATGGGAAGTCGCCAAGTGGCTGAGTCGCAACATAGTAACCAACACTGGCGTTGTCATTTACTCGGACAGCCAGGCTGCCATCAATTCTCTGGAGGCAACATCCCTAAATTCACAAACAGCCCTCGACTGCCGCAGATCTCTTAACGAGATGGCTGAGCAGTTTAATATACACCTCATATGGGTGCCTGGGCATAGGGATATCCCGGGGAACTGCAAAGCCGGAAAGGGACGACATTACAAATTCTCGAAGAATTTGCATATATTGGTGCGCCACTATCCACGTGCAAGCTTTGGCTTAGGCAAGAGGCAATCAGGCAGTCCAACGAGAGATGGACAGAAATCGGCACCTGCAGGGTAGCTAGACAAATCTGGCCAAGGTATGACCTGAGAAGGTCAAAATATCTCCTCGCACTAGAGAGGAAATGATTGTCTACGTTAGTACAGGTTCTGACGGGACACTGCTTGATCTGCGAACACGCCAAAAGATTGGGTATTGACTCCAATGACTTCTGCCGAAGCTGTGGAGATGAGGAAGAAGTGGAGAGCATTGAGCACTTGCTTTGCGACTGTCCCGCTTTGAGTAAACGATATATATATCAAACAGGTTGGTTTCGATGAGGGGCATTTCAGCCCGTGGTAACACTAGGGACCTAAACTGGTCTATGTGAGCTTGTAAAAAAATATGGCTGCCACCCTAACCCAAAGCATACTCATCAGTTTTATTGCATGCTAGAAAAAATATCTCGGCAAGAAATTTCTCATTAAACAGAATTAATCATCAGCAACAACAACAACATCGTCAAGTCATATTGGAGGCCTTCATCATGATGGGATAATGTTGGTAAGTTTTGTAACTAAAATCTACATATAAGTAATCTTGTCTTGCTAAGAGATTTTTTGTATCGAGATCGAGAGTATTTCTTTTTTCTTTTCTTGTTTTTCTATCTTGATATATTTCTGCTTTTTTTTATTAGTTTTTGCATTATAACGTTTTTCAATCCAAGCAGATATTAACCCTTTAAGGGACATACATATTGTTTTAACATATATTTAGATTAGGTAAATAATGTTTAGATGAGTATATTAAAATGTAAATTCAAGTACTTTTTTTTATTTAATTAAATGAATATTTTTTTATGAGTTGAATTAACAAATTTTGATAATAATAATAGCATAATAAATATTAATTAGACTGTTTCTTTCGTGAAAGGCATGAGTCACTAGGTTTGGAGTGAATATGAGTAGGGGTCCTTTAAAAATTATTAATACCAAAAAGGACTTTGGATGGCGAGGGTTGTAGTGAATAATTTGGCATTAATAAAAATAGTGCTAGCTTATTTTGTTGATGTGTAAAATCAATCCATACGACCAATCGTAAGATTTGTCTTTTTCAATTCAATAATTGTTGCTAGCAATACCATTCAATGCTTGTATCATGTGCTTGATCATAACACATGATATCAATCGAATGTCTAGCCAGTCAAGCGAAGAGCGAACCTGCTTCCTTTTCCATCACACATTGCACGAAGAAAGACGTATTAATTTGCAAAAAAATTAAAGTGCCAACGAAGTAAAAAAATAAAAAAAGAATTTGCATACATCCTTCAGTATATCCTTCCTAAAAGGATACATGACACAGTGAAGTTATCTAAGAAAAATCGTAAATTTTAACGCACTTCATAACCTAGTTCAGGTTACCTGATTAATTTACCACTAACATATTATTGGTAATTGCTTTACAAATCGGAACAAAGGTAATGAAAAACCTTATATCAGTGCAAACCTTATATTGTGTATATCAAACGTATGTAACTTTTCGCAGAAAGACGTAAAACTTTAATTGCGGGAGTGCACACGTGGCGAAGTCCCCGACAGCGCCGGCAGAGTAAGCAGTATACACTTTAAGAAATTGGCACATGCCCTTTGAGACATCAAGTATCGCTGTAGTACAGTATCGGCAGCAGACAGCCAAGAGAAAGCCTCCCGTTTACTTTTCCGGATTTTGTCTCGCTACACCTAATAAGAAAGCTACTACGTCTCCCGAAGGAAGAAGTTCCACATAAATTTTAATTTCATTTTTAGCAACTAAGAATCCCGCAACTGAGTAGCACATAATTGCTCTAATCCGAATTGCTCCAAGAATTCTCCTTCCGAGTAAACTACAAATTCATCTTTACAGCGCATCGCATCATCTTATATATATTGTGAAACTACACCCAAAACATCTGCTACAACTTCAAGAACTAAGAAGCAATATAAATCCTATATTCTGCACTAATTTTCTTTTCTCCGTGATACTTAAATATTTTTAAAACCAATTTCATTGATCAAAGGAGTTAAATTTGGCTAAATCTGATTAAATCTATATATATTTATCACAAAAAGAGTAAGTCTTAATGATCATTACCATAAGTAAATGTTCAATAGTGTACCCACTAATGATTATTGCGTATGGATAATGATCATTTATTATTGAAACCATGACCAAAAGTAAATAGCAATTAAATTGTAATCATCCACAGTCGTCAAGTCACCATCACCGCACAGTGGAATTGCTGAGGGCCTTCAACAGTCTGCGTCGAAGCGGGTGAGTGCTTTTATGATCCGAATGATAGTGTAATGATAAAACAAAACAAAAGGTAATAAAATCATCATCATCGAGTGAATAAATTGCTGTTTCGCAAATCCAGATTTAAGAATAGACTTAAAGCACATTTAAACTGAAGGGGGAAAGTACCCCCTGTTGAGTTCGAACCGAAACAAACAACTTTTCTTAGCTGCCTTTATATCAAAAAACACTTTGAATTTATTTTCATTTAGTTAAGTATTTATTAATATTTCGTTAATCCGATGGCGTTTCGCTTAAAAACAATTTGTTTACTCTGTATTAACATTCGAACTGAACTTAGCTTTCGCCTTCGCTGCCCTTTACAACTTATTTTCCAAAAGAAGACACTGCCGTTATTAAACTGCATACAATGTATATCAAAGGGCTACGCACATACATACACACATGTATGTATGTACATATGACCGAATTGGTAAACAAACAAGAGGGCAACGAAGGAATAGAAAATAAATAGATTTGTAAAATGAGAGTAATGACTACATAAACAAAGCATGAAGATTTGAGGACATGAGAAATTTGAATGTAGTATTAGAAAATAATTGAAAGTAATAAATAAGACAGTGGCGGCGGTAACATTCCCCCCCTCGTAAGCGAATTAGGTCTTTATGAGCTTGCTGTCATCCTTCTTTATACCGACGTCTAACAGTGCAACTTTAGCTACGGGCCTCTCCTACGTACTGGAACTCGTTCTGACTTTGACACTGCGGACTTGACCATCTTTAGCGGGAAACACGTTGGTGACAACACCTTTGGGCCAACTATTGCGAGGAAGTGTGTCGTCAACTATGACGACTATATCGCCAACTGATGGTGGTTGTACTTTATCGAACCACTTACTTCGCCGAACCAAAGTTGGACCATACTCACGCACCCATTTTCGCCAGAAATGATTTGCAAATTTCTGCGTTTGGTGCCACCGTTGTCGCAAATCGTAGTCGAACTCAACTAGAGGTTTTTGCCCGGCTGCTGAACCAAGAAATGGTTTGGTGTTAGGGCATCGTCGTCACCTGAGTCTAGGGCCACAAATGTCAATGGACGAGAGTTGATCATAAATTCAATTTCGTACAGGGCACATCTAAGGGTCTCGTCGTTAAAATTGAAACCTGGACATTGAGTAGAGGGTAGACTTTACTGACCGGATTAAACGCTCCCATGCACCGCCCATATGCGGGGCTGCCGGAGGGTTAAATCGCCACTTGATTTCATCGTAATTGGAGAGAGCTTTTTTAAAGTCGATATTTTGTTTCTCTTCGCGAAGAATTTTCTCCACTGATTTAAAATTAGTCCCGTTATCGGTGTATACCTCTTTCGGAGAGCCACGACGACTGATGAAATTTTGTATACACATTATACAAGAACTGGTGTCAAGACTATGAGCTACTTCGATGTGAATTGCGCTTACTGTCAGGCACGTAAGCAGAACACCCCACCTTTTTTCCTTATGTCTTCCTACGGTAACGTATAAGGGTCCAAAAAAGTCGATACCGACGTAGGTAAATGGACGTTCAAAACTGGAAAGTCTCGCCAAGGGTAGAGTTGCCATTTGTGGTGGTCTAGGTACGGCTGCTGCTTTCTTACATCGTTGACATTTGCTTCGTACATTTTTGTAGAGGACTCTCAATTTGGGGATATAAAATATGGACTTTATTCTGGATACTGTTGCTCCGTGTAGACAATGATGGAAATTTTCATGATAATATCGGACCACAAGGAAAGTAATGTAGTGACTGTGCGGTAAAATGATTGCATTATTGCAGCTTAATGTGTCGGCTATGCCTGAGGCACGAATTACACCATGTTCGTCCAGATAAATATTTAGCTGTCTTTGCTTGCTGGCCTTTTCAATAGACCTATTATTCTTGAGGCACCAAATTTCTTCAGAAAATTCGCTTAATTGCGCATTTTTAAACAAAATGTTTTTTGCTTTCTGGATACATTTATATTGTGCTTCGGGTGGTACTTTATTGCTACGGACCACGGACTTTAGTTTTTCTATGTAAAACAGAAACAGCGACAGCGCTCTATAAAGTCGTCTCCAGCATGAAAAATACTCAATATTCAGAGTGAAGTTACATGATTTTGTAATATGTAAAAGATGATGACGTACCTCTTCTTTATTGGTGCCTCCTAAATCTGGACATTTCGGCCAATCACTTTTGTTGAATTTGAGAAACTCTGGACCTCTGAACCAAATGTCGTCGTTGGGTGTACAGACCTTCGTAGAGAAATCTGCTGGGTTGGATTTCGATGGGACCCAATTCCATTGAGTCACATTAGTCGATTCTAAAATCTCGCCAACTCTGTACATCACAAACGCCTTAAAGTTTTTCGGATCCATGGACAACCATTTCAAACCCGTTTTAGAGTCGGACCAGTAAAAACTTTCTGAGCAGTGTAGACGTGTCGTATTTTTGATTTTCGTGGCGAGGCGCGTTCCAATTAAAGCTGCTTGGAGTTCCAATCTAGGTATTGATACAGGTTTCAGTGGGGTGACCTTGGACTTGGCTGCTACGATACTGACGTCGACCTCATCCTTGTGTTGAATGCGGAAATAGCATACAGCAGCGTATCCATTTTCACCAGCGTCGACGAACGTATGCAGCTGCACATCAAATGTAAATTTCAGTAAGGAAGAGTAACACCGTGGGATCTTGATGGAGGATATTTTTTCCAGATCTGACAGCCAAGAGGACCACTTCAGATTCAATTCTTCATTTAGTTCGTCGTCCCACTTTATGGCGGAACGCCATATTTCTTGAAGTAGAATTTTCAGGCCAATTGTGTAGTGGGAGACGAACCCGAGTGGATCGAAGATGGACATCAGGACTTGGAGGACTTCCCTCTTAGTGGGGACCACGTCGTCTTGGAACACATTTCTTCTGAGCCTCGAGAATCTAGAATTATACTGAAACACGTCATTATTGGACTCCCAATACATACCGAGAATTTTTTCAATAGCTCCAAAACTGTTTTCCGTTACACCGCCTTCACCCAATTGTTGTCGTACTATGTATATTCGAATTTGAGGCCCAGTTCCTCATATGGAAACCGCCCGCAGCATGGATCCTTTTAACATGGGAAGCTAACTCCACTGCTTCTTCTTCAGTCTGCACACTGTCGATAAAATCGTCCATATAGTGGTAAGTCTCTACCGCTTTGACCGCTCGAGGATATATATTTCGAAATTCGTCCGCATTTTTATTACGAACAAAATGAGCGATACAGGGGGCGCAGCTTATACCAAATGTTAGGGCATTCATCACAAATACACTCGGCTTGGTTACCTCATCATTTTCGAGCCACAAAAATCGTTGAGCATGCATATCTTCGTCTCTGACGTTTATGCGGTGAAACATTTCAGCGATGTCACCACAAACTGCAATTTGGCCAACTCGAAATTCGATTAAAATATCCACTAGTGATGTAAGCAAGTCAGGGCCACTCATTAAAAAATCATTGAGCGACTTATCGTTGGATTTGGCTGCTGCATCCCACACCAGACGAATTTTACCAGGTTTGTTTGGGTTTAGGGCCACAAAAATCGGAAGATACCACGTACGACTGGGATATGAATTCAATTCTGTGTCCAAAACCTTTCTAGCATATCCTTTCATGAGAAGTTTGTCGATCTCCTTTTGCATAGTTTGCTTTAATTCAGGGTCCTTCTTGAACTTCCTTTGGAGACACTTCAATCTATGACACGCGACATCATAACTTCCAGGCAACTCTTGCGTGTCGTTTTTCCACAGCAAACTTACTTCAAATTGTTGTTTTCTCCTTACACAATTATTCTGAAGAATTTCTATGGCCTTTTGATTTTCCGATGACAAAATATTCTTCTCTTGGGCCACTTCCAGGGCGAAATACTCCTTTACTTCGTTATGTAAACTTTTATATCCGTCTTCACAATCACACGTGTGAATATTTAACGAAGCACTTCTTCTAAAGTCAGAGCCACTACCTTGAAGGGTCCACCCCAGACGAGTTTTTGTTGCAATAAGTTGATTGCGTCCACCTTCTCGAATTTTCATAGGGACGGTCATCCTCCAGTTGTTGACACCAATTAAAATCATCGGTTTGGCATTGTCGTAAGATTCAATGGGCAACCCTTTTAAATGTGAATTGTCCTTGACGATATCCTCGAAGTTTAGAGACTGTCTGGGCAGACCAAGATTATCCACCGTATGCACATCGTGGAGTGTAAAACGCGATTCACTTTGTGTACCGGAAACTTCCAAATTAATTTTTACCGATTCGTCTTCACATCTTGTCGTATTACCGGTCCAGCGTAACTCAAGGGGCTCCTTTTTACCTTTTAGGCCAAGCTTGTTGAAAAACTCTTGCTCCATTAGGGTCACTGAGGATCCTTCATCCAAAAAGGCAAACGTTTCCATTGAACCACCATTGAAGAAAACACGAATTGGTAAAATCCTGAAACACGGTCTTTCTTTGTTACCGTCACTATGCGCATTTACACTTCCACGGTGATCTTGCGTTGATACATTATTCGTACTAGGGCTGGCTGTTGTGGCATATTTATGTAATAACGGGTGATGTTTTGCTGCACATCCACTAACTCCACACTGTTTATTCGAGAAACACTTTCGACGATGTAAATTCAAGCACTGGCGACACAATTTGTTTTCCTTTACCACATTCCACTTGGCGTCCAAATTCATGGATTGAAACTCACCACAGTTCTGGATTTTATGAGCCTCACTCTTGCACGAAAAACATATTGGTCTGCTTGGGCTGCTTTCTTGATGTGTGTTCACTGATGCTCCTTTTTTACTGATTACAGGGGACACGACTTGGCTGGCAGCAGCTGCTATAGCATATATCCAATCACTGAACACTTTCACAATGGGAACCTTATCATTTTTAACATGCATGGCCCAGTTTAGCTTATGATTATTTGGCAATTTATCGACCAAAGTTTTCACAAGCATCGGATTATTTAAATGGGCCACCATATTGCATGCCTCCATTGTTGAACAAATATTCTTTATAGATAGCGCGTACTCAATTATATTCTCCAGTCTGTCCTTCAAGGGGGGAATTCTTGTGGCCTTCTCGATCATGCTGTCCAGAATATGCTCTGGACGACCGAAACACATTTCCAGAGTGTGGATAATTTCACCCACCATTGAAGGAATTAACAGTTTACTTTTCACCAATTCTTTAGCACAACCACGGAGACACGACTGCAAACGCATTAAATTTTCACCATCGGTGTAACCAGCAATCTCAGTACTATTCCTATAGTTACTGATGAACAGGGGCCAATCCTCTGGATTTCCGTCGAAATTAGGCAAATCCTTTGGAATTACTTGCCTGGCTGCAATCTGCGACGCTGTTGGTTGGAACGACGAGAAGCTGTTCGAAAAAGAACAAGATGGTTGCCTTGCGAAAGAATTTTGTATTTCTTCTCTAAATACTGCCGTTGAAGTTCTTTTTCTTCTTCCAACATTTGTAGCTGCAACTGGGTCTGAGACAACATTTTGGATTGGGCCACGTTCGATCCGTTGGGGTTCACAAAATGGCGAGTATCATACTGATTTTTATGCGCGTCGGTTGGGAGCGTCATCGTTGTTCTTGTTGGCGGAATTACGGTGGTTTGAGACATTGTTTTTGTAATCGAAGAAATGGTGCTGGAGCCATGATTGTTTAAAATCGGGTTGTGTGCTTTTTTGTATGCACCATTTTCATGTCCAGCATCCATTTGTCTTTGTGGACGGACCGGGCATTCCCATCACACCTCCTGCTGGAACTATGTTTGCTGGTGATGAGGAAGCCTGCCTACCGGCGGAGAAATCAGCGGTGTTGTCAACGGGGGGCATTTGCTGTGCTGCATTAAACTCGTCACTTTGGACCACGGGTTGTTTACCACAGCACGAGCAACTCCAGCTAACGTTGGCTACGTTACTATCCACCTTAACACACTCGAAGTGGAACCACTTGTCACAAGAATCACATTGCACCATACGTTCGGTGTCTTTTAAATCGCACTTGTTGCAATTAAAATCGGTTTCTGACATTATTTTGTCTATTTATGAAACACGATGTATTTATTTATTTCTATTTTTTTTATTGTTTTGCTTATTTAATCGCGCACTCTTGGTTTATTTAAATCACCGTATAGTTTTAACTCTGAACAACTTTTAATCGAAACAAACAATAACAATTCTTCTGTTAGTTTCTTTTGTAGCACAAAGTTAAAAGACTTTACTAAAACCGCGATTAATGTTCATTTTTTTCTAAATTGTTTTAAAGAATGTTGAGTTCGAACCGAAACAAACAACTTTTCTTAGCTGCCTTTATATCAAAAAACACTTTGAATTTATTTTCATTTAGTTAAGTATTTATTAATATTTCGTTAATCCGATGGCGTTTCGCTTAAAAACAATTTGTTTACTCTGTATTAACATTCGAACTGAACTTAGCTTTCACCTTCGCTGCCCTTTACAACTTATTTTCCAAAAGAAGACACTGCCGTTATTAAACTGCATACAATGTATATCAAAGGGCTACGCACATACATACACACATGTATGTATGTACATATGACCGAATTGGTAAACAAACAAGAGGGCAACGAAGGAATAGAAAATAAATAGATTTGTAAAATGAGAGTAATGACTACATAAACAAAGCATGAAGATTTGAGGACATGAGAAATTTGAATGTAGTATTAGAAAATAATTGAAAGTAATAAATAAGACAGTGGCGGCGGTAACACCCCCAAACTAAATGTTTTGAAATAAATAGATTTAATCAAGATGCAAATATAAAATAGCCTCCTTTACAATTAAATTTTAACAAAATATTAATCTAAAAGTAATTTCACTGAAATGTTTCAAAGAATAATAATTCTAATATAAATTCCTATTTTCCAAATATCGTTCTATTAAACACTATTAAATAGATCCCTTAATACTAAATTGAATTCAATACGATTAACTTATATATCTATATCTATTATGTCTTGAAAATTGAATAATTGATTATAACATGAAAAACTAAATTAAAATTTATGTGTTTTTATGCCATAATGTGGTAGTGTTCGATTAGGGTAATTTAGATATGGGGTCCTGAATAGAAATCATGCGCTGACAGCTGACAGGACAATGGTAGGGTTTGGGATAAAGAAAAGGCGCAGAATCTCCGAACAACTTGAGATTGCAGAATTTGAATGTTATACAGTTTCACATAGACTATAATGGGGTTTTGTTTTATTTTGTAGTCTCTCCACATTAATTACATTCCGACCATAAAAAAAATAGGGAGTCTAAAATATTTTTGTAATACAGTTTTGGCTAGAAAAGGACGAGAACCCCCATCCCGACTGAAGCTAGTGCTCAAAGGCTCCCGCAGTCCTCCTTCCAGTTGAATCGGCTTGAACACCTCACTTTAACATTCAAAGAGAATTTATATTTTGATAACAAGACATCAAAGATAATATTGGTTTCATTACAGTGTTCCACTGATCTAAAATTTTCAGCATCAAATCATTACAAAATGGCGCTCAACGTGGGCTTTTGGCTCCAAGAATTTCATCCATTAAAATTTCATTTTCCATAGTTAATATGAGGATAAGTATTACTGATGTATTTATCTAATACAGTTTTACACTTTTCTGGATATTTAAATTTTCTTGAGTTATTATCGATCGAGTAATTGACCGTTAAGATTTAGAATTGCCTTTCGTTAAATACTTCATAAATATTTTCCTCACACTCATTTCCAATTGTGTTTGAATTACAGACTGAGGTATCGGATATTGAAAATTATTTGGAAAACGTATAAGTAGCTGCATGCACTATTATGTCCAGAAATTGCCATAACACTGTCAGGAATTATGTTTTTATCCGGTTTGTCTTCATTCGGACTCATTTTAGAATATACCTTGCCATAGAATAATTTGCAATAATAACATTCAATTCTCTTACGATTCTAGTCGACACATACACTAAAAGCATAAAAACACTGAAGTAAAAATTTGATTATAAACACTGTTCTTCTTAAAGACGATATCATAAAGATGTCAGTCATACGATCGCCAGTTCCACCATTATCAGATGTGAATGATGAACCAAACATGAATTGCACAATATGTAACTCAATTATGACCGCTACTCAAGAATGTCTTTTGATATCTCACTGCAGCCACACTTTCCACCGCAGTTGCATCGAGAATTCACTATCACAGGCTTCTGAATGTCTGCAAACGCCCATGTGAGTTATCCGAACTGAGGGCAGTGAACGCAGTAAATATATTGAAAACCACAGATTCTGTCAATATGCCCTTGGAAAGTACCCAAACACCCATAAGGCCGACCTCAGAAAACGTATTGTTTGAAGCTACAAAAACTAAACGAGGAGGGTATCGAGGGGCAAAGGTAAGACAGTACAATACGAGGAGTTCTGTAAGACAATTTTTCCAGGACCCCTACATGTCTCACGTCGCTAACGTTAGTATTCCAAGTTGCTCCAATATGGAACTTCGAACTGATGGTACATCTTCCGTTGTAGATACGCAAAGGAATCGCAGTGACAATTTAGACCCCACAAGACTAGGCCCACAGGGACCAGTATCCAATTCGATTGATTTTTCCCATTTAAACTAAATAATAGAGGCTACCGTAACTAGAATTTTGGGAAATCTCAATATAAACCCACAACCGGTTTCAAATCAAGATCGAAATAATAATTACTCTCAAGCAAACCAACGATCAGTTTTCGATACAAATGCTATCTCGAATAATCACGACATTCGTTCTCCATTCAGTCATAACAGTAGTTTCACTTTCAGGTCGGATAAAATTACTTCTATTATAAATTAAAATTAAAATTTCATTTTCCATAGTTAATATGAGGATAAGTATTACTGATGTATTTATCTAATACAGTTTTACACTTTTCTGGATATTTAAATTTTCTTGAGTTATTATCGATCGAGTAATTGACCGTTAAGATTTAGAATTGCCTTTCGTTAAATACTTCATAAATATTTTCCTCACACTCATTTCCAATTGTGTTTGAATTACAGACTGAGGTATCGGATATTGAAAATTATTTGGAAAACGTATAAGTAGCTGCATGCACTATTATGTCCAGAAATTGCCATAACACTGTCAGGAATTATGTTTTTATCCGGTTTGTCTTCATTCGGACTCATTTTAGAATATACCTTGCCATAGAATAATTTGCAATAATAACATTCAATTCTCTTACGATTCTAGTCGACACATACACTAAAAGCATAAAAACACTGAAGTAAAAATTTGATTATAAACACTGTTCTTCTTAAAGACGATATCATAAAGATGTCAGTCATACGATCGCCAGTTCCACCATTATCAGATGTGAATGATGAACCAAACATGAATTGCACAATATGTAACTCAATTATGACCGCTACTCAAGAATGTCTTTTGATATCTCACTGCAGCCACACTTTCCACCGCAGTTGCATCGAGAATTCACTATCACAGGCTTCTGAATGTCTGCAAACGCCCATGTGAGTTATCCGAACTGAGGGCAGTGAACGCAGTAAATATATTGAAAACCACAGATTCTGTCAATATGCCCTTGGAAAGTACCCAAACACCCATAAGGCCGACCTCAGAAAACGTATTGTTTGAAGCTACAAAAACTAAACGAGGAGGGTATCGAGGGGCAAAGGTAAGACAGTACAATACGAGGAGTTCTGTAAGACAATTTTTCCAGGACCCCTACATGTCTCACGTCGCTAACGTTAGTATTCCAAGTTGCTCCAATATGGAACTTCGAACTGATGGTACATCTTCCGTTGTAGATACGCAAAGGAATCGCAGTGACAATTTAGACCCCACAAGACTAGGCCCACAGGGACCAGTATCCAATTCGATTGATTTTTCCCATTTAAACTAAATAATAGAGGCTACCGTAACTAGAATTTTGGGAAATCTCAATATAAACCCACAACCGGTTTCAAATCAAGATCGAAATAATAATTACTCTCAAGCAAACCAACGATCAGTTTTCGATACAAATGCTATCTCGAATAATCACGACATTCGTTCTCCATTCAGTCATAACAGTAGTTTCACTTTCAGGTCGGATAAAATTACTTCTATTATAAAAATCTGGAACCTTCAGTTTGATGGCTCCACTAATGGATTGACTGTTGAAGAATTTATATATAGGCTCAAAATTCTAACTGCTGATCATTTCGATAATGACTTTACTATAATCTGTAAAAGTTTACAGTTACTTCTTACTGGTAAAGCTCAATCTTGGTTTTGGAGGTATCACAAAAGAGTACAATCTATAGTTTGGGAAGACTTTTGTGCCGAAATTCGTTACCAATATAAAGATTTTAAATCGGATTCTGACATCCGGGATGAATTACGAAATAGAAAACAGAAACAAGGGGAAAGTTTTGAATCTTTTTATGAATCTGTTTCGTCAATTATGGATAAATTAAGCAGACCGATTGAAGAAACGGAATTAATAGAAATTTTAAGAAAAAACTTACGACCCGACATACGTCACGAACTTCTTTACGTTCCGATTTGCTCGTTAGCCCATCTAAGAAAATTAGTACAAATGCGAGAGGATTTGCTTGGGGAGGATAGCTTTCGCAGGCAAAACGCCACTAGAGCATCGAATTATGGATTTCCTCGCAAAAATATAGCAGCTTTAAATGCATGCAAAGATTTTCCTTCAGACTCGATAGTTCAAAATGAATCTACTGTTGACGCCATACACCAAATAACAGGGGCACCAAAATGCTGGAACTGTGACGAACCAGGACACATTTGGGAAGATTGTTTACAGGAGCGCATTGTATTCTGTTATGGGTGTGGGACAAAAGATGTGTATAAACCCCAATGCCAAAAATGTTCCTTTAAAAGACTCACTGCGAAACCCTATAATTCAATTAACAAACCAAAAAAACTAACTAGTGCAGAGGATTTAGGTAGAGATGTTAAAGAAGAAATTAAGATGCAGGAAGATAAAAAACAAAACAAGGATTCAGCTCTGACTCCGTTGGGTCATAACATAGAAATATTGAAACGATTGTAACACAACTAAAGTACTTTTTCCTATTCGTCCATATCACATTAGATGGGCTGAATATATATCGAAAAGAAACCAAATCTTTGATGACGTTTCTTCTCTTTCGATGGATACCTCTCGTAAACCTAAAAGATCTACAACTCGTCTTAGAGAATATTTTAAAAGAAAGCGACAGTGTTCCAAATATATAATTTCAAGCATAATGAACGATCCCCAGGATCAAAGGTACTATGCAAAAATATCTTTTTTAAATTTTACTGAACACGGTTTATTGGACACTGGAGCTAATGTAAGTTGCATAGGAGGGCAATTGGCTTTATATGATTTCTCGAAATTTAACGAATTCAATGAGCTAAATACCACAGTTAAGACAGCCGACGGGCACAAACAAAAAGTCATAGGTTATTTAGAGGTCAAAATAAACTTCAGAGATCAGGTAGAGCTACTGAAATTATTAATCGTGCCATCGCTGAGACAAAATTTAATATTAGGGCTGGATTTTTGGAAGAAATTTAATTTAGCGCCTGAAATATTTCAGTCAGTTTGTGTGCTTTGTCCGTCCGGTAGCAAAACTTCTTTAAACAGTCCGTCTGATTTGTCCGAGTTGTCCGCATATGAAGAGCCCGATTTGCCCGCTTTTAAAATGTCCAATACATTGTCACATACTAATGATAAGTTCGATTCCACAAAATTTCCATTAACCCCATGCCAGCTTAAGCAGCTAGAATCAGTAAAAGCTTTATTTCCGAATTTCGAAACACAGGGGCTAGGCAGAACCTGCATAATTAAGCACGAAATCGATATTGGTGATGCCAAACCAATTAAGCAAAGGTTCTACCCTGTGTCTCCCGCCGTAGAAAACTTGATGTACAAAGAGCTTGATCGTATGCTAGCTATGGGGGTTATAGAACCATCATCCTCTTCGTGGAGCTCTCCCATGAGACTCGTAATAAAACCAAACAAAGTCCGACTGTGCTTAGATGCCAGGAAACTGAATTCTGTTACTAAAAAAGATGCCTACCCATTACCTAGTATAGAGGGGATTTTCTCACGTCTTCCAAAGTCCAACATAATATCGAAACTTGATCTCAAAGATGCGTTTTGGCAAGTAGGCCTAGCTGAGGAGTCGAAACATCGCACGGCGTTCACAGTCCCTGGTAGACCCCTCTACCAGTTCGTGGTTATGCCATTTGGACTGTGTAACGCCCCCCAAACGATGTGCCGACTTATCGACGAGTTAATACCTGCTGACCTTAAAAATAGCGTCTTTTGTTACTTGGATGACCTTATAATAGTCTCCGAAAACTTTCATTCGCATTTAGCAGTCCTTGTGAGAATAGCCAACGAATTTAGGAAGGCAAACTTGACCCTAAATGTAGCAAAAAGCCAAGTTTGCGTCACAGAGGCAAAATATTTGGGGTATGTCATAGGACATGGAGGGTTGAAAACGGATTCAGAGAAGATTTCATCAATACTCGCATGGCCTATTCCAAAAAATCTTAAACAGGTTAGAGGCTTTCTAGGACTTTGTGGATGGTATAGGAGGTTCATAGAGAATTTTTCAACCATTGTTTTTCCTATAACGGAAATTTTGTCTACGAAAAAGAAATTCGTATGGACACCTGAGGCAAACGAAGCATTCAAGAAAATCCAGAATCTTCTCACATCAGCACCTGTCCTAATCAATCCGGATTTCTCCAAGAAATTTTATGCCAGTGATTACGTGATTGGAGCTGTTTTAGTGCAGCTGGACGAAAATGGTGCTGAAAGACCGGTAGCATTTATGTCCAAAAGGCTCAATTCTGCACAAAGAAATTATAGTGTGACAGAGAGAGAATGCTTGGCGGCCATTGAAGCTATAAAACGCTTTCGGTGTTACATCGAACTACACGAGTTTGAAGTTATAACCGACCATTCGAGTCTAGTCTGGTTGATGAGACAATCTGACTTATCAGGAAGACTAGCTCGATGGGCATTCAAACTACAGTGTTATAAATTCAAAGTCAGTCACCGAAAGGGCAAGGAGAATATTGTCCCTGACGCTCTTTCGAGAATGTACTGCGACGCGGTAAGGGAGGATTAAGGACCGGAAATCGATTTGAGTTCACCACATTTTTCAGACCCCGATTACACTTTACTTAAGGATAGAATATTGGGAGAACCCATAAAATATCCAGATATTAAGATTGTTGACAATTATGTTTATATAAGAACGGAACATTACAATGTAGATGGCATTCAAGAAGAAAATGCTTGGAAACTTTGGGTTCCATTGGAGCTGCGCAAAGGAGTACTTTCCAGGTTTCATAACTCAGAAACAACATGTCACGGAGGCATAGAAAAAACACTTAATTTGATAAGAAGGAACTTATTTTGGCCAGGCCTTGCGATAGATGTAAGAGATTATGTCAATGCCTGCGATGTCTGTAAAATGACTAAGGCTCCGAATCAAGTATTGAGACCCGAAATGGGTAAACAACTTGTCTCCATTCGACCATTTCAGAGGTTATTTGTCGACATCCTCGGACCGTATCCCAGGAGCAAACAGGGAAATATCGGCATCCTAATAGTGTTAGATCCTTTGTCTAAGTTTCCGTGGCTTTGTCCATTAAAAAAATTTACTTCTTCGATCATACAAGAGTTCTTACTCAAACACATTTTCCATGTGTACGGGGTTCCAGAAACTCTTGTTAGTGACAATGGATCCCAGTTTAAGGCAAATGAATTTAACTCGTTCTTGACATCTCTTGGCATTAGTCTCACATATACCGCCTTATATTCACCCCAGGCTAACGCTTCAGAGCGAGTTAATCGGTCTATCATAGCTGGAATTCGCAGCTTTTTGAAGGGAGACCATGTCCTGTGGGATGAAAAATTAAGTCACATATGTTGTGCACTAAGAAACTCTATTCATCAGTCGACGCAATGTTCTCCCTACCACGCCCTTTACGGCTTCGACATGATTACTCATGGAAGTTCGTATCAACTTTTACGGAATGTCAACCTCCTCGATGAACCTTCGTATAAGCTTACAAGAGATGACCATCTAAAGATACTACGAAACGATATCCGCAAACATATAACAAAAGCATACGATCGAAATAAATGTCAATATAATCTGAGAGCCAGACAGATCTCCTTTAACGTAGGACAAACTGTCTTTAGGAGAAATTTTGCGCAAAGTAACGCTGAGAAAAAGTTTAATCCGAAACTTTCTCCACTTTTTCTAAAAGCAAAAATAAAAGAAAAAATTGGAAATTGTTACTATCTGCTGGAAGATATGGAGGGAAAGTCCATAGGAACTTTTCACGCAAAAGACCTTCGTGTCTAATTATTCTTTTTCCGATTAATATTGTTGTACAATATACCAATATTACCCGGTTTTGTAGTGAATAATTTTGCATTAATAAAAATAGTGCTAGCTTATTTTGTTGATGTGTAAAATCAATCCATACGACCAATCGTAAGATTTGTCTTTTTCAATTCAATAATCTTTGCTACACGGAGAAAAAAATATGTTAAAAATATGTTTGGATGCAATCATATATTTGTTTGGGACGGGCACAATCATATATATGTTTGTGGGTAAACATATTATGTTTGCACACAATCATAATATGTTCGGGGCAAATTTCTAGCATATTAAAAAACGATATGATTGTGTCCTAACATATTTTTGGCAAAATAATATATTAGAACATATTTTTTTGAGTTTTAGAGAGTATTACTCTCTGAGAGCCCTATTATATGACTCATAATTTTGTGCAAAGAAGGGTAATATGTATATGTTAACCGTGTGTATGAGGAGGAATGGCCCCGACACCAAAGGGTATTATTATTTGATGATTCTTACTCGCCCGGTCGAGCTTAAGGTCGGTTTTTTTATTGAATATGTGTGGTGAATGTCGAATTCAAAGAAATTAGTTGTAGTTTTAACACGTACAACAAATTCAAAATAAAAGAAAGAATGTGATATCAAAGATGTATAGAGGTTATTCATTAAAAAACACAATTTTTTGGTGCAAAATTATTTTTTTTAAAAAGGAATGTATGTTACTTCAACACATATTATTTACAAAACGTTCTGTAATACTGACGCCGTTTTATTGCCCCACATAAATTATTTTGCCAACATAAATATGTATGTACGTATGTATGTGGGCTTATCATGTTCTTTGAACAAACACACTCCCGCACTAACAAATTGTTTTCATCTGAAATGACCCCGGGACAGTAGTGAAGAGTGCACTGTACTATTGAAGTTTTGCCTTGCTCTGCACATTGCACAAATTCTTTTAAAGAGACACAACTCAAAATTCAGTAATTTTCAGAAAACTCAAAAACTATTCTGCAGCTCATGAACTACTTTTCAGAAGCAAAGTGTGTATTACTGTTTGTTGTTATTGTATTTCTGTATTTGACGTAGTGAGTGACGATTTACATTAGGTTACTTGTTGCTGTGAACCGTTATAGTTTCATGATGGAGCGAAAAGAGTAGAAGAGATCAATCACATATATGATTACATACAATCATATATATGATTACATACAATCGTATATATGATTACATACAATCATATATATGATTACAAACAATCGTATATATGATTACATACAATCATATATATGATTACATACAATCATATATATGTTTGGACATAAGCATATATATGATTTCATACAATAATATATATGTTTGCATACAATCATATAAATGTTTGGGAACATTACCGCTACCCCAAACATAATATGTTTGGGAGCTGCTCCAAACATATATATGTTGCCTGCAAAATATGTTTGGGACAATATGTTACAGAGGCCGTTTTTTTCCTCCGTGTAGCAATACCATTCAATGCTTGTATCATGTGCTTGATCATAACACATGATCTCAATCGAATGTCTAGCGATGTCTAGCCAGTCAAGCGAAGAGCGAACCTGCTTCCTTTTCCATCAGACATTGCACGAAGAAAGGCGTATTAATTTGCAAAAAAATTAAAGTGCCAACGAAGTAAAAAAATAAAAAAAGAATTTGCATACAGCCTTCAGTATATCCTTCCTAAAAGGATACATGACACAGTGAAGTTATCTAAGAAAAATCGTAAATTTTAACGCACTTTATAACCTAGTTCAGGTTACCTGATTAATTTACCACTAACATATTATTGGTAATTGCTTTAAAAATCGGAACAAAGGTAATGAAAAACCTTATATCAGTGCAAACCTTATATTGTGTATATCAAACGTATGTAACTTTTCGCAGAAAGACGTAAAACTTTAATTGCGGGAGTGCACACGTGGCGAAGTCCCCGACAGCGCCGGCAGAACTTTTCTGACCTGCCTGCTATTACTTACCGACAGCCAAATATTTGATAGGAACAGCGGTGACGTTCCATATCCCATACTGGGGGGAGTAAGCAGTATACACTTTAAGAAATTGGCACATGCCCTTTGAGACATCAAGTATCGCTGTAGTACAGTATCGGCAGCAGACAGCCAAGAGAAAGCCTCCCGTTTACTTTTCCGGATTTTGTCTCGCTACACCTAATAAGAAAGCTACTACGTCCCCCGAAGGAAGAAGTTCCACATAAATTTTAATTTCATTTTTAGCAACTAGGAATCCCGCAACTGAGTAGCACATAATTGCTCTAATCCGAATTGCTCCAAGAATTCTCCTTCCGAGTAAACTACAAATTCATCTTTACAGCGCATCGCATCATCTTATATATATTGTGAAACTACACCCAAAACATCTGCTACAACTTCAAGAACTAAGAAGCAATATAAATCCTATATTCTGCACTAATTTTCTTTTCTCCGTGATACTTAAATATTTTTAAAACCAATTTCATTGATCAAAGGAGTTAAATTTGGCTAAATCTGATTAAATCTATATATATTTATCACAAAAAGAGTAAGTCTTAATGATCATTACCATAAGTAAATGTTCAATAGTGTATCCACTAATGATTATTGCGTATGGGTAATGATCATTTATTATTGAAACCATGACCAAAAGTAAATAGCAATAAAATTGTAATCATCCACAGTCGTCAAGTCACCATCACCGCACAGTGGAATTGCTGAGGGCCTTCAACAGTCTGCGTCGACGCGGGTGAGTACTTTTATGATGCGAATGATAGTGTAATGATAAAACAAAACAAAAACAAAACCAAAAGGTAATAAAATCATCATCATCGAGTGAATAAATTGCTGTTTCGCAAATCCAGATTTAAGAATAGACTTAAAGCACATTTAAACTGAAGGGGGAAAGTACCCCCAAACTAAATGTTTTGAAATAAATAGATTTAATCAAGATGCAAATATAAAATAGCCTCCTTTACAATTAAATTTTAACTAAATATTAATCTAAAAGTAATTTCATTGAAATGTTTCAAAGAATAATAATTCTAATATAAATTCCTATTTTCCAAATATCTTTCTATTAAACACTATTAAATAGATCCCTTAATACTAAATTGA
Organism: Eudasyphora cyanicolor; assembly: GCA_963930755.1. Classification (NCBI taxonomy): domain Eukaryota; kingdom Metazoa; phylum Arthropoda; class Insecta; order Diptera; family Muscidae; genus Eudasyphora; species Eudasyphora cyanicolor. Next base: position 136,711,541 of record OZ005734.1, read on the forward strand.
ATTCAATACGATTAAATTATATAGCAATAAAATATTTAGATTTATTGAATGAAGTGAAATGTTACAACATTAAATTTGCTAAATACTATCGTTAATTCTAAAATTCTCTTGCATCTATTATGTCTTGAAAATTGAATAATTGATTATAACATGAAAAACTAAATTACAATTTAAGTGTTTTTATGCCATAATGTGGTAGTGTTCGATTAGGGTAATTTAGATATGGGGTCCTGAATAGAAATCATGCGCTGACAGGACAATGGTAGGGTTTGGGATAAAGAAAAGGCGCAGAATCTCCGAACAACTTGAGATTGCAGAATTTGAATGTTATACAGTTTCACATAGACTATAATGGGGTTTTGTTTTAATTTGTAGTCTCTCCACATTAATTACGCTCCGACCATAAAAAAAAGTAGGGAGTCTAAAATATTTTTGTAATACAGTTTTGGCTAGAAAAGGACTGAAGCTAGTGCTCAAAGGCTCCCGCAGTCCTCCTTCCAGCTGAATCGGCTTGAACACCTCACTTTAACATCCAAAGAGAATTTATATTTTGATAACAAGACATCAAAGAGAATATTGGTTTCATGACAGTGTTCCACTGATCTAAAATTTTCAGCATCAAATCATTACAGGGTTTAGAGGTATTTTCTCTCAATATCACCTGAGAGAGACCACTGTTTATGACATCGACTAATTAGCTAATATTTCAGTAATTTTTTTCATAATTTCATGGGGTTTTTAGATCATTTTTTTTCCATTCTTTGGTCCATATATTCAGATTTTTATAAATAAAAAAGGAGTCTAAAATAATTTGTGTAATGGGAACAAGGCTTGGTGTAGAGAAGGACGCGAACCCCCCACAACCGACTGTAGCTAGGAAAGAAAAGGCTCCCGTAGTCCTACCTCTGCCCAAGTTCTAGGATGCATTTGATAGAATAGGAACAGCATCTTGAACATTTTTTCGTTCGGGTACATTACATACGTTAAGTCTAAATAACAGTTTTCTATCTAGAATTATTCCTAAAAATGCACTTTCAGAAAAGACTAGAGAAAAGATGTTACCAAAATTGATCTGGGAAGAAAATAAAAAGTCAGCATACCAAAGAAATTTGGACAAATGTATTAGAGAGAACGCAAATAATATAGATACATTAGACAAATTGGTCAACATTATAAAAATGGCTGTTCCAAACCAACCACCAAACAACAAAAAATCAATTTTCAAAACTCCTTGGTGTAACATAGAATGTTTTAACGCTAGGTTAAATTCCTTCAAGCAGTTGAATATATATAGAAAAAATAATAACCAAATTAACAAGGAAAACTACTTGGCAGCGAGACGCACTTATGAACTAGTATGTAAAACCAGTAGACAACAGTACGACACAGAGCTGATAACAAAGATTAACCAGATTAAAGATGCAAGAACTTGGTGGAAATTTGTGAGAGATGTGAAAGGTCAACCATATATTCGAGGAGTGGAAATCACATCAGATACGTTCAAGGAATATTTTGAGAAATTATTGAACCCACCGCAATTAACAGAAGACATACAATATGCCCCAATTTGGATCGCGGATGAAGATCTGGATGGTCTAATCTCGGTGAACGAACTTCAAAAAATCATTAAAAATACAAAAGAGAATAAAGCTCCAGGAATTGACAGAGTTCCTTATGAATTCTTCAAGGATGCACCCATTTCGTTTCTAGAAGAAATGACTAAAGTCTTTAATTTTATATTTGAAAAAGCTCAAAGAGATAAATCGATGGATGATTGTGTGATCTTCCCAATCTATAAGAAGGGGGATCAGAATATAGCGAGTAACTACAGAGGTATTTCATTTTCTAATTTTGTAGCAAAGATCTTTATGGGTATCATAAACGATCGAATTGTAAATTGGATAGAAAAGAACAATATTTTAAACGAATACCATGCTGGTTTTAGAAGAAACTATTCTACAGTTGATAATATATATAACCTGACAGCTATAGTACAATTGAAATTCTACGAAAGAAAAAAGTGTACGCCTTTTTTGTAGATTTCAAGGCTACTTTCGATAAGGTGCCAAGAAGAAGATTGCTGTATAAACTACACTTGATGGGAATATCTACAAAAGTTTTAAATTTGATCGAAACTATATATAGTCACACCACTGCCTCAGTCTGGAGTGGAATTCAACTGTCGGACAGTTTTGAAACATATTCTGGTGTAAAGCAAGGATGTATACTTTCTTCCTTACTATTTATAATGTACTTAAATGATTTACATGACCAACTTGGAGGAGGTTTGAACATCGCTGAACGAAACATAAGACTGTTAATGTACGCTGACGACATTGTAATTCTGGCTGATGATGTCACAGTGATGCAACAAATGATTAACACTCTTGAACTATATTGCAGCAATTGGGGAATGGAAGTCAACATGGATAAGTCACAAATGCTAGTTTTTAGAAAAGGAGGCAAACTATCAAACCGGGAATGCTGGAAATATAATCAAACCGCAATAAAGGTAGTGAATGAATATTGCTATCTCGGTGTAATAATGTCCTCAAAACTATCCTTTTCTAAGCATCTCGAGAAAAGAAATAGTATGGCTAAGTGTAGCATAAACACAACGTGGGATATGTTTCTTAATAAAAATAAAATGGCATGATCAGCAAAATGGATACTTCATAAAACGAATACTAAAATTGCCAGATTTCACACCCAACTATGCTATACATTTAGAACCCGATGCAGAGGAGAGCCACTTCTACAGTTTTGAATTACACATGAACTACATTTTTAAAACACTGTTTAAAATGAACCAAAACAGATTGCCACATCAACTCTCTCGACAAATATTATCTAAAAACATATTTTGGGCGAAGAATACAAACGAAATCGGAAGAGAGTTTAATATAAAGTTTGAAACATATACAATTGAATCGATTTGGCTTTATAAACGAATAAAATTGTTGGAAGAACTAAAGCACAGTAACGGACAGAAAATGATAAACCGAGCAAAAAATAGCGAATCACGTTTCTACAAGAATTTAAAGTATAATGTTGGAAAGAACTATGTGCGCGAATCATATGATCAACGCACAATATCTATAATTTTCAAAGCTCGCTGCGATTTGTTGGGACTAAAATCCAATAACTTCCGACCTGAAAACGATAAAAGATACACTTTGTGTAACACCGAAGAAGATGAAACTTTGTTTCATTTTATGGCAAGATGCCCAATTCTAAGAGAATTCAGGATCAAATATATGGGCAAATCTAACATAGATGAAAATGAGCTTATCTACTTATTAAATGGAGAATGTTATGGGTCCTGGACCAATTTGAGCTTTTATATAATAAATGCAATGAATTATAGAAACAATATAATTTCTGAATATTTGTAATTAAGAGAGAATTATGTAAATCAGTATAAGATCGAATGTACTTTAATAATCCATACACAATTGTTGGTCGAATGACAGACGGCGAATGTGCCAGTGTCATAGCCTTTATGTATTTTTATTATTCAAAAAATAAAGAATACTACTACTATTACAATCACTGGTCGGTCATATTCAATCAACGGAAATCTCCGACCGCATTCCTTAAGTGCGGTTTACATCTACCTGTGATTCGTTCGTTCCAAACAGACGCTCCTGGGAAAACGGAACACTAGCTCATGCACCAGTGGGAACCAGCTGCTACACTGATGGGTCCAGGCTAGGAGGAAGGACGGGTCTGGGACTTTTTATTGATGCACTTCCGCCTCCCAGACCAGGTAACATCATATCCATACAGAGGTGGGTATACTCTAAGTGCAAGCTGTCTACGTGTAAACTATCCAAGTGCAAGTCGCGTGCCCAGAGTACTGTCGCATGTCTCTGTCGTTATCCTTGCTGTACTTGCGCGTGGCCAGGGTACTGCGCAGGTCTCTGCACTTATTCTTGCTGTCCTTACGCCTGCTCACGGCAGTCCGCACACTTAAAGAAAAACTGTTCGTCTTGACGAATAAGTTTCATCAGCAAATAAAAAAGCTTCTTATCTGCAATTTTTTTGTACGTCGAAAGGAAGAACGTTTGAGGCCAAAAACTGTTCTGGTAAATATTAATTTAAAAAAAATTAATATTAACGGAATTATGTCAATAATTTGTTTTAAATGCCAATAATATTAACGGAAGCTGTTTTTTGCATCTACTGATTTTTTTTTCATCCTGAGTTGTTACCCTTTTTTGTTGAACAGGTGCGATATGTATGCGCATGCTCATGTTCATTCTTATTTTTTACTTTTGTTTGCATCACGAGTAATGGGATGTTTTGTTATTAATTTGTACGCATCAACAAGTGAAAGAAGAGCGTGAAGAGGGAAAAATGCGACTGTTTTGAAAAGAGTTGTTCGTAGCTTGAGATTGCGTTTTTGTTTCCATTACTATTGGATTGTCCTTATTTTTATTTGTCATTTTAATCAACTTGCAAAAGTGAAGAACGACGGTCATACGAAGTAAGCTACAATACAAAAAATGTTGTGCTGATAGAAGTGGTTGGGTTAAAAAAAATTGTGCTGTAAAAAGTGAAATTGGAACATCGGAAATTAGCTAACAATTATTTTTGAACCTCCGTTTTCTTGTAGAAAGGTCTTATAGGTTTAGGTTAGGTTTAGGTTAGGGTGGCAGCCGTATTTTTTATACAAGCTCACATAGACCAGTTTAGGTCCCTTGTGTTACCACGGGCTGAAATGCCCCTCATCGAAACCAACCTGTTTGATATACAAATTTATCGATAGTACGAATATCGGTACTGGAAATATCTGTTAGGCTGCCTAGAAAAGCCGACCCCGTATGTCCTGTCGTCGTTTACTCAGAGCGGGGCAGTCGCATAGCAAGTGCTCAATGCTCTCCACTTCTTCCTCATCTCCACAGCTTCTGCAGAAGTCATTAGAGTAAATGCCCAATCTTTTGGCGTGTTCGCCGATCAAGCAGTGTCCCGTCAGAACTGATACTAACGTAGACAATCTTTGCCTCTCTAGTGCGAGGAGATATTTTGGTCTTCTCAGGTCATACCTTGGCCAGATTTGTCTAGCTACTCTGCAGGTGCCGATTTCTGTCCATCTTTCGTTGGACTGCCTGATTGCCTCTTGCCTAAGCCAAAGCTTGCACGTGGATAGTGGGGCACCAATATATGCAAATTCTTAGAGAATTTGTAATGTCGTCCCTTTCCTAGCAAGTTCATCGGCTTTGCAGTTCCCCGGAATATCCCTATGCCCAGGCACCCATATGAGGTGTATATTAAACTGCTCAGCCATCTCGTTAAGAGATCTGCGGCAGTCGAGGGCTGTTTGTGAATTTAGGGATGTTGCCTCCAGAGAATTGATGGCCGCCTGGCTGTCCGAGTAAATTACAACGCCAGTGTTGGTTACTATGTTGCGACTCAGCCACTTGGCTACTTCCCATATTGCCATTATTTCGGCTTGATAGACACTGCAGGTATCTGGTAGTCTGTGAGCTATATCCAATCTAAGCTCTGCACAGTGTACTCCGAAGCCAACCTTTTCATCAAGCTTCGAACCATCCGTGTAAAAGTGGAGATGGTTTATATTACCTGGTATTCTTCCAACCCATTCATCTCTGGCGAAAATCATAGTGATGTAATTTCTCTCGAAGGTGTACACCGTTGGTATATAGTCCACTCGGTCGGTTACCATAGCACTACACTTTGATATCCTCATGTGACCGTAGTTTTTGTACCTACACATTGATAGGCAGTTTAATCTTATTGCCGCTTTGGTTGCAACTTCTCTCGCCACAATATTAATCGGCAGTATATGGAGGAGGGCTTGTAGAGACTCGGTCGCTGTAGTCCTTAAGGCTCCGCTTATGCTCAGGCAGGCTGTTCTCTGAACCTTTGTTAGTAGGCTGGTGATGGTTAGTTTGTCAGTTTCCGTCCACCATACCACAATGCCGTATAGCAGTATAGGACGAACTACTGCTATATATATCCAGTGGACGATTTTAGGAGAGAGGCCCCATCGCGACCCTACAGCCTTTTTGCAGGAATATAAGGCGACGTAGGCCTTCCTTACACGTTCTAATACGTTATGTCTAAATAAAAGTTTTTCTATCTAGAATTATTCCTAAAAATGCACTTTCAGAAAAGACTAGATCTGTTCCATTTATCCGAGGGGGAAGGTGCACATGTGTGACTTTATTCATCCTAGTAAAGAGAACCAATTCTGTCTTGTTTGGGTTTATGCCCAAACCGCTGCTTCTGGCCCATTTAGCCAATTTGTTGAGAACCACCTGTAGAATGTCTCGGAGGACGTTTTCGAATTTGCCACTCACTGCGACTGCAACGTCGTCCGCATAAGCCACGACCTTGCAGCCACAACGTTCTAGATCTAGCAGGATTTCATTCACCGCTAGGTTCCAAATTAGTGGAGACAGTACTCCTCCTTGTGGGGTCCCTCTGTTTACAAACCTTGTTAGAGTTGTGGACCCAAGACATGCTGTTATGCGTCTTCTGTTGAGCAGACTTTGAATTAGTCTAATCAAACTAGAGTTAACTTTTAGATGTGACAGTGCCGCAATTACTGCATCTGAGTAAATGTTGTTAAAAGCCAATTCTATGTCAAGAAATGCCACCATGGTGAATTCCTTGAAATGCAGGGAATATTCGATAGTGCTCACAAGTTCGTGCAGGGCTGATTCTGTAGACTTCCCCTTATTGTAAGCATGTTGGTTCACAGACAGGAGTTTTGTATCCAGGTTTTCCCTAATGAAATAATCTAAAAGTCTTTCCAGACCTTTCAATAAGAAGGAGGATAGGCTAATTGGTCTGAAGTCTTTTGGCCTAGTGTGTGATATCTTCTCCGCTTTTGTTATGAATACCACTTTGGTATCCCTCCATCGATTCGGGATGTATGAAAGCCTGATACAGCCTACATAAATTTTCTCCAGCCAGGGGATAATGTATTTCAACATTCCTGCTGGAGTGATGCCGTCTGGTCCAGGTGACTTGAAGGGCTCAAAGCTATTAATAGCCCAGCTTATTCTGGATCCCTCAGTCAACAAGCTAGCGACGCTCGCAGTCCACTCGCACTCTTGTTGGTCCTGCTGATCCTCGGGTTCTGTTACAGAGTTCCCCGGGAAATGTGTGTCGAGCAGTACATTGAGCGACTGCTCGCTGTTTTTGGTCCAATTATTTGCCTCATCCTGCAAGTAACCCACTGTACAGGGTGAAGCTGATAATATTTTCCTCAGCCTTGCGGTGTCGGAGACCTTTTCCACTTCGCCACAGAAGGTATACCAAGAGCGTCTGTGCGCCTTTCTAAGCTCCTTCTTATAGATCTTGAGTTGCTCTTTATAGGCATCCCAAATATTAGCGACCCCTGTAGATTTAGCCTTGTTGAATAGCTCGTTGCAGGTCTTTTTCATAGCGGTTAGCTCAGAAGTCCACCATTGCGGTTTAGTTTTACCCTTGTACCTTGTTTTTGGACAGGCTTCTTCAAGGGAACTATTGAATGATGTGGTGATATGCTCGACCAGATTATCCAGACCGGCTTTGTTATTCGGTTCGTACAGAAGTTTGGAGTTGAGGACTTTCTTGAAATTCTTTTCAAACAGGTACCACCTTGTGTGTCTCACATTTCTGTGGACGGCAGGTTCAGGCGCTTTTTCAGCGAGTTTGAACTCAATATAATGGTGATCTGAGAATGAGTGGTCGTCCAGTACACTCCACCCAATAATTTTGTCTGACAGCCGGTCAGTAGCAAACGTTACGTCTAGTACTTCTTGTCTGTCTTTAATTGTAAAGGTCGGTTTATTACCTATGTTACAAATACTTAGGTTGGTAGTTAGAATAAAGTCAAGAAGCGAATCACCCCTACTGTTTATATCCGTTTATAGTATGATGAGCGTTCGTGTCTGCGCCAATAATCAGCTCGACCTCGTCAGACGTTGCTTCTTCTGACGAGAAGCGTGTCCCCGCCAGATGCGTCAAAGCGTCCGGAGACTCCCCTCAGCCCCTCTGTGTCAGAAGTAGAGCTTTCGTCCTCAGAGTAGGACGTTACAGATATTCTGTTAGAGTTGGAGTCACCCGAAATAATGGGCGTGGATATCTCCGCACTTCCAGAAAGCTGTGTATCAACCACGGTGGACGACTCACCCTCCGCAGTGGGAACTATATCCTGCTTGTATTCCTTCAAGACTATAGTCTCGAAGTCATACTGTAGGGTTGCACTTGCACGTTGTATATGATAGGTGGATTCAGCGTTAAGGATCAAATTGACCTGCCGCTTTTTAACATCCGCCTCACCCACCTTGCTGATTCTCCAATTATGGGCGGGCAGGCGAGGACCAGGATCGGAATCTTTTATTATTTCTAAAATGTCAGCCGGGTTGGAGGGCTCTTCTGTAACCCAGGTGATGGCTCTATGGTGACTAGGGATGTTGTTTTTTAACATCCAACTGAGCACCCGGCCACACCTCACCCGCTCGACTCAGAGCAGCCTTATACAGTTTTACTGATCTGGCAGGTAGGTGTTGTGCCCGGCATTTCTCTACGGCCATCGAGGTAATGAGCCATAATGGCTGTTTGCACATGGCTCCATTTGTCCTTGAGGACGGATCCATCCTCACTACATCTGTCTATAACGGCCATCACTAGACTCTCCTTCGCCACTTCATTGAAGGGCTTGGTGAGTGTCCTGTTGATGGTGACATTAGGGCCTCTTGCCTATTTCGAAGGCAGGGGTTCATCAGGTGATCTGATTCTTCTCTTTCAGCCGGCTGATTGGCCTTAGAAGTATCTATGACGCATTTAGCCCAGGTACGTGACTCTTTTTGTTTTTCGGTAAGAGCCGAAACCTCAACAGCCTCCAACTTCGTCAAAACTCTGAGCGCTATCCGGTGCTCATTGTGCTTCCGTTTTGACGGTCGGACATGACGGCTTTGGCCAAGACCAACGGACGGAGAGTAGGACGATTGGGGAACCCCGCTCCATCGGAACGCGAAGGCATCCCGTCAATGAATTATTTGTTGTCTGTATAAGCCCGTAATAGGTACTACGATGTAGGCTTTCCAGACTTTGTACAGATTTTTGTTTTGTTTTAACGATTGCGTTATAGGTACTGCGTAATAGATTTTAACTATCCGCTCTGTGCTAAACACGTCCGTTCACTACGACTGATCAGCAACGATTTAAGGTCGTATAGATAGTCTTATGTTCAAATTATAAACTTTACAGGTGATTGTCTACAAATTTTCCAATGTTCAAAAAGTGAATATTTTCTACCAAAAAAAAAAAATCAGATGGATAAAGATTTTTTGGTAGACCTTGAGTTGGCGGTGGTGGACGTGGAGGACGTGGAGGAAACGTTGACACATAAAAACGACAAACAAAATAGTTATAATTTTAGGTACATCATTTTTCCTAACTATTCCATTTTATTCATACCTACCATTTCATTTTTAGTTCCAGAACAGCAGCAGGGTTTTCAGAAACGCGTAAAGAAATCGGCTCCTATAGCTATACAAATCTGGCCAAGATATGATCTGAGAAGGTCAAAACATGTCCTCGCACTAAAGAGGAAAAAATTGTTACCAGGACGTTAAGTCTGAATAACAGGTCCCTATCTAGAATTATTCCTAGAAATTTTACACTTTCAGAAAAGACTAGATCTGTTCCATTTAGGGGGTTCCACATATGGGACATTATTCATCCTAGTAAAGAGAACCAATTCTGTCTTGTTTGGGTTAACGCTCAAACCGCTTCTGGCCCATCTAACAAACTTTTTCAGAGCCACCTGCAGGATGTCTCTGAGGGCGTTTCGAATTTGCTACTTACTGCGGTTTCCTCGTCGTCCGCATATGCCGCGACCTTGCAGCCACAACGTTGTAGATATAGCAGTATTTCATTCAGGTTCCAAATTAGTGGACACAGTACCCGTCCTTGTGGGGTACCTTGTTAGAGTTGTAGACCCAAGACTTGCTGGTGAGCAGGCTTTGAATTAGTCTAATCAAGATAGAGTTGTAAAAAGCCAATAAATGCCACCATAGTGAATTCCTTGAAATGTAGGGACTATTCGATAGTGCTCACAAGTTCGTGTAGGATACATTCAGTAGACTTTCCCTTTTTGAAAGCATTTTGGTTCCCCGACAGAATTTTGTATCCAGGTTTTCCCTAATGAAAGAATCTAAAAGTTTTTCCAGACCTTTCAATAGGGAGGAGAATAGATAATTGGTCTTAAATCCTTTGGCCTAGTTTGCGACATCTTTCCCGCTGTGGGTATGAATCCATCGATTCGGAATGTATGAAAGCCTGATACCATCTACATAAATTTTCTCCAGCTAGGGCATAATAACTTCAACATTTTCTGCTGGAGTGATGCCGTCTGCGCCATGTGATTTGAAGGACTTAAAGCTGTTAGTAGCCCAGTATTCCGAATTTTTCACTCCACCACCAAGGTGCAGTGGATAATATCTTACGCAGCCTTGCGCCATCAGAGTTGTTTTTCACTTCTCCTCAGAAGGTGTGCCATGAACGCCTTTGCGCTTTTCTAAGCTCCTTCTTATAGATTTTGTGTTGCAGTATATTTGGCCTTATTGAATAGCTTTTATCAGGTCTTTTTCCTAGCATTTCACTCAGAAGTCCACCATTGTGGTTTAGTTTTAGCCTTTACCTTGGTTTTGGACAGGTTTGAGTGGATTTATGGAATGATGTGGTGATATGCTCGACCAGATTATCCAAACGGGCTTTGTCATATGGTTCGTACAGAATCTTAGAGTTGATGACTTTTTTTGAAATTCTTCTTGTACAGGTGTCACTTTGTCTTCCTCACATTTCTGTGGACGGCAGGTTTAAGTGATTTTTCAGCGAGTTTGAACTCTATATAATGGTGATCTGAGAATAAGTGGTCGTCCAGTACATTCCACCCAATAATTTTGTCTGGCAGACGGCCAGTAGCAAACGTTACGTCGAGTACTACTTGTCGGTCTTGACTTTAAAAGGTTGGTTTTATGCCTACGAGTATGTTACAAATAATTAAGTTGGTTTATTGCCTATGTTACAAATAGTTAGGTTGGTATTTAGAATAAAGTCAAGAAGTGATTCACCCCTATTGTTTACGTACTACCACAGATAGTATGATGAGCGTGAGGTCTGCGCTAATGACACTATGCAACAAACGTTTTCTTGTAGAAAGGTTTTATAGAGTGTCTTATGTACAAATTACAAACTTTACAGGTGATTGTCTAAAAATTTTCCAATGTGCAAAAAGTGAATATTTTCTACCAAAAAATCAGATGGATAAAGATTTTTTGGTAGTCCTTGAGATGGCGGTGGTGGACGTGGAGGAAACGGTGACACATAAAAACGACAAACAAAATGGTTATAATTTGAAGTACATCATTTTTCCCTAACTATTCGATTTTATTCATACCTACCATTTCTTTTTTAGTTCCAGAACAGCAGAAGAGTTTTCAGAAACATGTAAAGAAATCGTCTCCTATTGCTAGACAAATCTGGCCAAGATATGATCTGAGAAGGTCAAAACATCTCCACGCACTAAATAGGAAAAGATTGTTACCAGTACGTTAAGTCTGAATAACAGTTCCCTATCTAGAATTATTCCTAGAAATTTTATACTTTTAGAAAAGACTAGATCTGATCCATTTAGGGGGTTCCAAATGTTCATCCTAGTAAAGAGTACCTATAAGTTGTCGACCAGAACATTCCACCCAATAATTTTGTCTGGCAGACGGTCAGTAGCAAACGTTACGTCGAGTACTACTTGTCGGTCTTTCCGTTAGGTTGGTTTTTTGCCTATGTTAGAAATAGTTAGGTTGGTTTATTGGCTCTGTTACAAATAGTTAGGTTGGTAGTTAGAATAAAGTCAAGAAGTGCTCACCCCTACTGTTTACGTACTACCATAGATAGTATGATGAGCGTGAGGTCTGCGCTAATGACACTATGCAACAAATGAACACCTTTTGAAAAATACACGGACTTGACAGTATAGGTTCGATTCAACTACCAAAGGGAAGTATAACCCTATACACGGTTTAGCGAAATTTGTGATCATTTTTATTGTGGGTCTCAAAATTTCAGAAAATTAGTGGGTCTCTCAAAAATGCATTTGTCCATTTTCAAAAAAAGTGGGGGAAATTTTTTTTCGCATAAAATGTTAACAATCTTTGTTCACTACATACTTAGCTACAATATTGCAAAATTAGTTAAGCGGTATTATTGATAACTTTTTCCGAGGGGCCCGGGATTGGAATTTGTAAGTACTTATGTCAGCCGAGTTGAATGATTCTTGGGTTACAAGTGAGGGCTCTGGGGTGACAATGACTGTTGTTTTTTCGGCGCCTTCGACTTAATGCAGCCTTATACAGGTTTACTGATGTGGCATCACCGAAATCTAAGAGACTTACTACTTAGGACAGCGAGATATTGGGCCATAATGGCCGATCAAACATGACACCGTTTGTCCTTGGGGATAGTACCATCCCCACTACTTCTGTCTATACTTCGCCACTACATTGAATGGCTTGCCTTTTTCGAAGGCAGGGTGTCATCAGATGACATAGCTGAAGTTGTGGCTTTTTCAGCCGACTCATTGGCTATGGAAACATCTATGACGCCCTTAGCCCAGGTAAGTGACTCTTTCTGTTTTTCGGTAAGAGTCGAAACTTCAACGGCCTTTAACTTCGTCAAAGCCCTGAGCGCTATCCGGTGTTCATTGCGCTTCCGTTTTGATGGTCGGACATGGCGCTTCCCCTCACCGTATCACCTGTTGTGAGTACTGGAGCGACACTTTCACCATTTTTGGTGTACTCGGATTTGGCCAAGACCAGCGGACGGATAGTCGACCTATTGAAGAAACCCGCTCAACTGGAGCATGAAGGTTCCTCCTGGATGCGATTGGATTCAGAGCCCAAACTACCCACGTGTGTATGAGAGATACAAGTCCAACACAGCATAGCCACTGTTACTGCGGCAAGTTCTGGGTAAAACACATCGATACCCCCATCAACTATGCTAAGTGCAAAAGGTAGTTTTTCAGGAGAGGTGATCAAAGTTGAATGCTTGTTTTTAAATTTGTGTGGAATTCCTTTGTAATGGAAATCGAATGATCTGTACTGTTTGCTGAATAACTTTTGATTGGGTTGACGGATATAATCCAAATTTGGACTGAATATAATTTGGAATATTTAGAAGTTAAAAATGCTAAGTCGACTTAGCATGTTTTAGAATGGAGGTATCGACATGTTACTCGTGAAGGCGCCCAGATATCAGTAAGACTCCTTAAAGGTTAGGTTAAGAGTTGCAGCCTGTAAAACAGACTCACTTAGACTATACAGTCCATTGTGTTACCACAGGGGCGTAAGGGAAAACATAAGTTATCCCTAGTTCCTCTCGTTGAACCATATTGATTGCTCCTAAAAACTCAAAAGTTGACAAATTCTAGCATCAGCCAACTTCTCAAAGAACTAAGAGCCTAAGGTTATATGCCGCCTTCTGGAGAGAGCGGAGCACAGACACAGAAGGTGTTCTATTGATTCCTCCTTCTCTTTATCTCCACAGTTTGCTGATCAGTCGTAGTGAATGGACGTGTTTAGCACAGAGCGGATAGTTAAAATCTATTACGCAGTTCCTATTACGCAATCGAAAAAAAAATCTGTACAAAGTCTGGAAGGCCTTCATCGTAGTACCTATTATGGGCTAATACAGACAAAAAAAATAATAAATTCGACGGGGATGCCTTCTCGTTCCGATGGAGCCCCAATCGTCCTACTGTCCGTCCGTTGGTCTTGGCCAAAGCCGACCACACCAAATATGGTGAAAATTTCCCCCCAGTACTCACAACAGGTGGTACGGTGAGGGGAAAACGTCATGTCCGACCGTCAAAACGGAAGCACAATTGCACCGGATAGCGCTCAGAGTTTTGACGAAGTTGGAGGGAGTTGAGGTTTCGACTCTTACCGAAAAACAAAAAGAGTCACTTACCTGGGCTTAGAAGCATCTACGACGCAGATGCTTCTAAGGCCAATCAGCCGGCTGAAAGAGCCACAAATTCACTGTGTTAAAGTCAAAAGAATCAGATCACCTGATGAACCCCTGCCTTCGAAAAAGGCAAGAGGCCTTAATGTCACCATCAACAGGACACTCACCAAGCCGTTCAATGAAGTGGAGAAGGAGAGTCTAGTGATAGAGTAGTGAGGATGGACCCATCCTCACTACAAATGGGGCCATGTGCAATCAGCCATTTTGGTTCATTACCTCGATGTCCGTAGAGATATGCCGGGCAAACCACCAATCTCCAACGATGCAGGATGGCATTAGCGGAGAGTAAATCTCTTATATTTCGGTGATGCCAGCTCAATTACCAATGATGGTAAGAATTCTACAGATTAACCTCCATCACGCTAAAGCAGCGGTATCAGGACACCCAACATTAAACTGCTTGTGGCCAACTGTGAAGGCACTCCAAGAACCTGCATTTTGGCCAGGAAAAATCTAAATATCTTTCTCCTGGCTAATTTAAGTGGTAAAGACCAAACATCTGCTAATCTGGAGATCGGTAATCGCATATATTGGGTGGTCTCCAGTTACTTGCCTTATGCAGCTGTAATACCGACTGCTCTATTCAGGGAAGTAGTAGAAGAAGCAACGTCTGACGAGGTCGAGCTGATTATTGGCGCAGCCACGAACGCTCATCATACTATCTGGGGTAGTACGGATATAAACAATATGGGTGATTCGCTTCTTGACTTTATTCTAACTACCAACCTAAGTATTTGTAACATAGGTAATAAACCGACCTTTACTATTAAAGACAGACAAGAAGTACTAGACGTAACGTTTGCTACTGACCGGCTGTCAGACAACATTATTGGGTGGAATGTACTGGACGACCACCCATTCTCAGATCATCATTATATTGAGTTCAAACTCGCTGAAAAAGCGCCTAAACCTGCCGTCCACAGAAATGTGAGAAAGACAAAGTGACACCTGTATGAGAAGAATTTCAAGAAAGTCCTCAACTCCAAACTTCTGTACGAACCGAATGACAAAGCCGGTCTGGATAATCTGGTCGAGCATATCACCACCTCATTCAATAGTTTCCTTTGAAGAAGCCTGTCCAAAAACAAGGTACAAGGGTAAAACTAAACCCCAATGGTGGACTTGTGAGCTAACGGCAATGAAAAAGACTTGCAACAAGCTATTCAACAAGGCTAAATCTACTGGGGTCGCTAATGTTTGGGATGCCTATAAAGAGCAACTCAAGATCTATAAGAAGGAGCTTAGAAAGGCGCAAAGACGCTCTTGGTATACCTTCTGTGGCGAAGTGGAAAAGGTCTCCGACGCCGCAAGGCTGAGGAAAATTCTATCAGCTTCACCATGTACAGTAGGGTGAGTCACTTTTTTTTTTAAAATTTTTGAATATCAAAAAGCCGTTAACACCATCGTGTAGAGCATGAAACAATTATATAGAAACGTACCCTTATTTATTTGTAGTCGTCGTTCCGCACCGAATGCATTTACTGAAGCTAAAACCCATATTTTTAGATTCTATTTTTCTTGATTTCAAAAATTTAATTTTTCTCTGTTTGAAAATGCACGCCTTAAAAGTATCGTTCTTTCATGTGCCTGATTATAGTGAGTAAATGTAACACGCTATAAACATCTCAAAATATGTTATAGCACTAAGCAACTAATATTTACTTTGCATTAAATAGGACGGCGTTGCGCGGTCCTTGGAAATTTCCACCGTAATTTCGTGACGCTGGAGCATTTTCATCCATTCGCATAACATGGCCTAACCACCGCAATCTTTGGACCTTAATGCGCACTACCACGCCCATGTCAGCATAAAGCTCATACAGCTCACTATTGTTTCGGCGGCGATATTCGCCATTTACGCAAACGGGGCCGAATATTTCTCGAAGGATTTTCCTCTCAAAAACACCTAAAACAGCTTCATCTGCTTGCGCTAGTACCCATGTCTCCGCACCGTAGAGAAGCACGGGTAGTATAAGCGTGTTGTACAGGGTAATTTTTGTCCGTTTAGAGAGGGCTTTGTTGTTTAGTTGTTTGTTTAGCCCATAGTAGCACCTATTAGCTAACATAATTCTTCTTTTTATTTCTAGGCTTGTATCATTATGTTTATTAATGGCGGAACCGAGGTATATGAATTCATCAACTACCTCGAAGTTGCAACTGCCAGCCTCCACTCTGCCGCTAGGATGTTGTCGCGACATTTCTCTAGTTGTTGCAACCAATAATTTGGTTTTGTCCTCATTATCTATCAGTCCCAGTTTAGCCGACTCTTTTCCTATACTTGCAAAGGGCACAGTTACTGCTCTCAAATTTCTGCCAATGATGTCTATATCATCAGCATAAACGAGAAGCATGCTTTGTGATGTTAGTAGTGTGCTCCCTAAATTCAACTCGGTAACAGCTGCTGCGTTTTCAATAATTTTCTGTAGCAGGATGTTGAACAAATTACAAGATAGCTTGTCACCTTGTCTGAGGCCTCGCTTCGTATCAAAAGGTTCGGTGAGGTCCTTCCCTATTTTAACTGAAGATTTTGTGTCAGTTAACGTCATTCTGCAAAGACGTACTAGTTTTGCGGGATACGAAAGTCAGTCATGGTTTGGAACAGCTTTGATCTTATAGGACTGTCAAATGCGGCTTTATAGCCGACGAAGAGATGGTACGTGTCGATTTGTTTTTCTCGAGACTTCTCCAGAATTTGACTCAATGTGAAAATCTGATCGGTGGTCGATTTACCAGGTCTAAAGCCAGATTGGTATGCTCCTATGATGTTATCCACATGCGGCTTAAGGCGTTCACATAAAACGCTTGAGAGTATTTTGTATGCAATTTGGAGCAGGCTTATACCTCGGTAGTTGGTGCATACCGTGCGATCTCCCTTTTTATGAACGGGACAAAGTACACTGAGGGACCAATCCTCGGGCATGCTTTCTTGTTGCCAGATTGCGCACATGAGTTGATGCATACTCCTAATCAACTCACCACCTCCAGCCTTGAAGAGCTCAGCAGGTAGCCCATCGGCGCCAGCAGCCTTATTATTCTTAAGGTGCATGATTGCTATCCTCACTTCTTCTATGCTGGGTAATTGGCATTCAATGTTCTATGATTGGTGTGGAGTCTTCTTCAACGTCATAACCTTCTGGTGTCAATAGGTTATAAAAATGCTCCCTCCATATCCTTAGTACACTATCAGTATCCACAACCAGATTCCCATTTTCATCTCTGCAGGTGTTTATAACATCATTTTGGCCCTCTGTTTGATGTTTAACTTTTTGATAGAATTTTCGGGCATCGTTTCTATTCCTGCACCATTCAATCTCCTCACACTCGCGCAACTCCAATTCTTTTCTTTTTTGCCGGACAAGTCGTTTTTCCTCCCTTCTTAAACTCCGATATTTCTCCCTTGCAGCTCTGGTTTCTACACACTGCAGCATTGCGTAATGGCCGGCATTCTTTGCCTCTGTAGCCTGCTTGCACTCATTGTCATACCATGTGTTCCGTGGGAGTGGTGCTCGGTACCCTAATGTTTCCTTAGCTGCTGTCGACATTGAGTGTGAAATATGTCTCCACTGCTCACTAATATTATCAGGGGGAGGTGTATCTGCTCGGAGTAATTGAGACAATTGATCGGAAAATGCATCTGCTGTCTGTTGCGTATGCAGCTTCTAGACGTCAAGCTTACTCTGTGCATTGTTACGCGCAGTACTTGATGCGCTTAGTCTAGTGCGTACCTTAGCTGCTACTAGGTAGTGATCCGAATCTATGTTGGCACCACGGATCGATCGAACATCCAACACACTGGACGCGTGCCTGCCGTCAATCACAATATGATCGATTTGGTTTCGCGTTTTACGATCTGGCGACAGCCATGTTTCCTTGTGGATGTTTAAGTGTTGGAATTTGGTACTGCTTACAACCATATTACGCGCTGTTGCGAAGTCGATTAGCCTCAGTCCCTTTTCGGAAGTGTTTTCATGTAGGCTGAATTTTCCGACAGTAGGTCCATAGATGCTTTCCCTTCCTACTTTGGCATTAAAATCCCCCAGAACAATTTTAATGTACCATCTTTGGTATCTTCGCATTTTTCCTCTGTCGGAGCATGGGCACATATTAGGCTGATGTAAAAATATTTCGCCTTGATGCGGATTGTAGCCAGACGCTCGTCTACTGGAGTGAACCTGGAGACAAGATTTCTTAGCCTCTTATTCACTGCAAACCACATCCAAGTTCGTGCTTGGAGTAGTGACCGCTGTAATATATGTCGCAGTTATTAGTTTTGAATACTCCTTGACCTGTCCATCTTATTTCCTGGATGGCTGTTATATCAGCTTTATATATCTCGAGGACATCCGCCAGTTGTATTGATG
This sequence comes from Eudasyphora cyanicolor, assembly GCA_963930755.1. Lineage (NCBI taxonomy): Eukaryota > Metazoa > Arthropoda > Insecta > Diptera > Muscidae > Eudasyphora > Eudasyphora cyanicolor. Next base: position 136,729,951 of record OZ005734.1, read on the forward strand.
CACCTTCCCAGTTTAGGGTTCGGACATTCCAGGTACATATTCTTAAATCATGGTCCTTAAAACGTTTGCGTGGGTCGTCAACTTTAGGGGGAGTCCGTATTTTTCTTCTACTTTTCGTTTTCATTGTATTGATAATTTTCCGGAGATGAGTTACAAGCACAATGCTCCAACCATTTTTTAATGAATGAACAGTTTGGATGAACTGTTTGCGGTACATTTTTGCTCACTGATCCAACGGTTGTCGGAGTCAGCTACCCAGGTGACACCTGAGCTATAAAAGCTCGGAGGTCAGTATCCACTTGAGATGATGTGTAAGCCAAGATAAGCTCTGTGTTTTGCCAGGTTAAAACCGATCAGGCCGTTGCTTGGTTCCCAACATCCCCTACGTCACCCATTGAAGTTATAGCAAAGGAATTAAATTACTTGTGGATCAAACTAAATAAAGATGCAATACGGCTAAAAAACATAATAGAAAAAGTTAGTAATTTGATAACAAAATATCAAAAGTTTTTGATACGCAGAAATGTCATAAGTTTTCATAAAATGTTTGACATTAGTTATCCAATAAACAAAGTACAGTCTTATCTGATACGCAAGTTATAAACGGTCACGAGTTAAAATCTGATACAAAGTCGATAACGGATGATATAGAAGAATGTGACAATGATTACTGCCCTCCTGCGTACGAGAAAAAGGGTTGTTTAGTTAATAACATAAATATTAGTTCCAGAAAAGCAGAAATAATTTGCAAGCAAATGGCAGAATCAGGTTTGGACATTCCTACACCATCACAAAGTAGTATTCTCAGACATGCTAAAATGCTTGCCACGCAAAAAGAAGAACTTTACAAAAAAAAAATTACGAAATGAATACTGGGCTCTCCATTTTGATGGAAAAAAATTAACAAAAGTGAAATCCAAGTAGAACTTCTTAAAAATGAATCTAAAGAAATTAAGCTCGGGGTACTTGTGCTTGATAATGGAAAAGCGTTAACAATATATAATGGTATTAAAAACTTAGTGGAAAAATACAATATAATTGAATCTATAAAAATGATAATATGTGATACAACAAGTGTTAACACGTAGTGTCGTTACGTTATTGCAAAACCATTACAAAATTTGTCTTTACCTCCACCACAATATGTTGGTTGTCAGCATAACATATTGGATTTATTACTTCGGCACATAATGGATGAAGTTTTCGGAGGAAAAACAACTTCTCCAAATATAGAATATCCCTTTGTACTGGAAATTATAAATAATTACGACGATATGAAACGTTTGTATAAACAAAATGCGCATAAAATAAATATCGAAAACATTAAATGGCGGGATGATATGCAGTATTTATTAGAACTATGCACTTATTTTCGATATTATATACAAAATGATTCCGCAATTCCTAAGCAACAAAGAAGCAATATATGCGCCGAACGAGGAATAAAAGTTGTTCAAGATATTTATCCCTTGTGTAAAACAACTCGATCATTGAATTTAAAGTTTATAACTCAAAAATAAATTTTGTAAATAACTTATGTTATACAAATGTATTAAATAAATGTGTTAATAAACATGAAGATTTCTTATAGTCAAATCAAAATTAAATATTACAAGTTCATAGAATTTGGATCAAATTATAAATTCGTGATTAGCGTACCCCAATCAGTTACAAAACTTACTGCCAAGAAGATTTTCAGCAAAGTGTATTTAGATGCACATTTTAAAATCGCTATATCTTGAAAACTAAATGACATATCGCATATCAAATTATATATTTTAAATCTGCGTAAGAAATGCAGTAACAAATGGTGAATATCAAAATAAATTACAAACTTTGCATTTTTTGAGCCTCAATAATTGCATTTGGTGCGGAAGGTTTTTGAGCGTGACGACATGAAACCTTGATTTTTGTAATCAGTTCAAGTCATGGCGGGAACGGCCGTAGTAAAAAAAAATTGACTCACCCTACTGTACAGTGGGTTACTTGCAGGATGAGGCAAATAATTGGACCAAAAACAGGAGCAGTCGCTCAATGTACTGCTCGACACACAATTCCCGGAAACTCTCTAACAGAACCAGAGGATCGCAGGACCAACAAGAGTGCGAGTGGACTGCGGGCGTCGCTAGCTTCTTGACTGAGAGATCCAGAATAAGCTGGGCTATAAATAGCTTTGAGCCCTTCAAGTCACCTGGACCAGATGGCATCACTCCAGCAGAAATGCAGAAAATGTTAAAGTACATTATCCCCTGGCTGGAGAAAATGTATGTAGGCTGTATCAGGCTTTCATACATCCCGAATCGATGGAGGGATACCAAAGTGGTATTCATACCTAAAGCGGGGAAGATATCACACACTAGGCCAAAAGACTTCAGGCCAATTAGCCTATCCTCCTTCCTATTGAAAGGTCTGGAAAGACTTTTAGACTATTTCATTAGGGAAAACCTGGATACAAAACTCCTGTCGGTGAACCAACATGCTTACAATAAGGGGAAGTCTACAGAATCAGCCCTGCACGAACTTGTGAGCTCTATCGAATCGTCCCTCCATTTCAAGGAATTCACCATGGTGGTATTTCTTGACATAAAAGGGGCTTTTTACAACATTCACGCAGATGCAGTAATCACATCTAAAAGTTAACTCTAGTTTGATTAGACTAATTCAAAGTCTGCTCAACAGAAGACGCATAACAGCATGTCTTGGGTCAACAACTCTAACAAGGTTTGTAAACAGAGGGACCCCACAAGGAGGAGTACTGTCTCCACTAATTTGGAACCTAGCGGTGATTGAAATCCTGCTAGATCTAGAACGTTGTGGCTGCAAGGTCGTGGCATATGCGGACGACGTGGCAATCGCAGTGAGTGGCAAATTCGAAAAAGTCCTCCGAGACATTCTATTGGTTCTCTTTACTAGGATGAATTGGTTCTCTTTACTAGGATGAATAAAGTCACACATGTGGATCCTCCACCTCGGATAAATGGAACAGATCTAGTTTTTTTCTGAAAGTGCAAAATTTTTAGGAATAATTCTAGATAGAAAACTGTTATTTAGACTTAACGTATTGGAACGTGTAAGGAAGGCCAACATCACCTTATATTCCTGCAAAAAGGCTTTAGGATCGCGGTGGGGCCGCTCTCCTAAAATCGTCCACTGGATATATATATATAGCAGTAGTTCGTCCTATACTGCTATACGGCATTGTGGTATGGTGGACGGCAACCGACAAACTAACCATTACCAACCTACTAACAAAGGTTCAGGGAACAGCCTGCCTGAGAATAAGCGGAACCCAAAGGACTACAGCGACCGAGTCTCTACAAGCCCTACTCCATATAATGCCGATTAATATTGTGGTGAGAGAAGTTGCAACCAAAGTGGCAATAAGATTAAACTGCCTATCAATGTGGAGGTGCAAAAACTACGGTCACATTAGGATATCAAAGTGTAGTGCTATGGTAACCGACCGAGTGGACTATATACCAACTGTGTACACCTTCGAGAGAAATTACATCACTATGATTCCCGCCAGGAATGAATGGGTTGGAAGAATACCAGGTAATATAAACCATCTCCACTTTTACACGGATGGTTCGGAGCTTGATGAAAAGTTTGGCTTCGGAGTACACTGTGCAGAGCTTAGTTTGGATATAGCTCACAAACTACCAGATACCTGCAGTGTCTATCAAGCCGAAATAATGGCAAGATGGGAAATAGCCAAGTGGCTGAGTCGCAACATAGTAACCAACACTGGCGTTGTCATTTACTCGGGTAGCCAGGCTGCCATCAATTCTCCGGAGGCAACATCCCCAATTTCTCAAACAGCCCTCGACTGCCGTAGATCTCTTAACAAGATGGCTGAGGAGTTTAATATACACCTCATATGGGTGCCTGGGCATAGGGATATCCCGGGGAACTGCAAAGCCGATGAACTTGCTAGGACGACATTACAAATTCTCTCAGAATTTCCATATATTGGTGCCCCACTATCCACGTGCAAGCTTTGGCTTAGGCAAGAGGCAATCAGGCAGTACAACGAAAGATGGACAGAAATCGGCACCTGCAGAGTAGCTAGACAAATCTGGCCAAGGTATGACCTGAGAAGATCAAAATATCTCCTCGCACTAGAGAGGCAAAGATTGTCTACGTTAGAATCAGTTCTGACGGGACACTGCTTGATCGGCGAACACGCCAAAAGATTGGGTATTGACTCTAATGACTTCTGCAGAAGCTGTGGAGATGAGGAAGAAGTGGAGAGCATTGAGCACTTGCTATGCGACTGCCCCGCTCTGAGTAAACAACGACTGAACATACTGGGGTCCGCTTTTCTAGGCAGCCTAACAGATCTTTCCAGTACCGATATTCGTACTATCGACAAATTTGTATATCAAACAGGTTGGTTTCGATGAGGGGCATTTCAGCCCGTGGTAACACTAGCAAGTAAAATTTTATTTTTTCACAATTCACTTATAGTAAAAGTAGGTAAAATGGTTACTGATATCAAGTCACATTTTGAAATGAAATGAAATTTCCTAAATTTTAGTTCATGTGCAATAATCTTGGGTAAATATTTCATATATTCTAGTAATATTTACAAGTGTTTAGTTTTATTTTTCGTAAATTTGAATAAACATTTCTTGCAAATGAGTTAACTTGTATTTTATATAAGTAAAATTCATTTTGCAGCCCAGTTTTAATTGCTGACTTTAAGTTTTTTGATTCCTTTTCTTTTACTCAAATTTAGTTAAAATTTCGCTAGAAAGAAGTAAACATTCCTTCAGGGATAAATTATAATTTCTTGAAAAATAGTTCATAGTTTACTCACTACTTCTGTCTATACCAGCCATCACTAGGCTCTACTTCGCCACTTTATTGAATGGCTTGCCTTTTTCGAAGGCGGGGTATCATCAGATGACATAGCTGAAGTTGTGGCTTTTTCAGCCGACTCATTGGCTTTGGAAACATCTATGACGCCCTTAGCCCAGGTAAGTGACTCTTTCTGTTTTTCGGTAAGAGCCGAAACTTCAACGGCCTTCAACTTCGTCGAAACTCTGAGCGCTATCCGGTGTTCATTGCGCTTCCGTTTTGATAGTCGGACATGGCGCTTTCTCCTCACCGTAGCACCTGTTGTGAGTACTGGAGCGACACTTTCACCATTTTTGGTGTACTTGGATTTGGCCAAGACCAGCGGACGGATAGTCGGCCTATTTAAAAAACCCGCTCAACTGGTGCATGAAGGTTCCTCCTAGATGCGGTTGGATTCAGAGAGACAATCTTTGCCTATCTAGTGCGAGGAGATATTTTGATCTTCTCAGGTCATACCTTGGCCAGATTTGTCTAGCTAACCTGCAGGTGCCGATTTCTGTCCATCTTTCGTTGGACTGCCTGATTGCCTAAGCCAAAGCACGTGGATAGTGACGCACCAATATGTGCAAATTCTTCGAGAATTTGTAATGTCGTCCCTTTCCTAGCAAGTTTATCGGCTTTGCAGTTCCCAGGGATATTCCTATGCCCAGGCACCCATATGAGGTGTATATTAAACTGCTCAGCCATCTCGTTAAGAGATCTGCGGCAGTCGAGTGCTGTTCGTGAATTTAGGGATGTTACCTCCAGTGAATTGATGGCAGCCTGGCTGACCGAGTAAATGACAACTCCAGTGTTGGTTACTATGTTGCGACTCAGCCACTTTGCTACTTCCCATATTGCCATTATTTCGGCTTGATAGACACTACAGATATCTGGTAGTCTGTGAGCTATATCCAAACTAAGCTCTGCACAGTGTACTCCGAAGCCAACCTTTTCATCAAGCTTCGAACCAACCGTGTAAAAGTGGAGATGGTTTCTATTACCTGGTATTCTTCCAACCCATTCATCTCTGGCGGGAATCGTAGTGATGTAATTTCTCTCGAAGGTGTACACAGTTGGTATATAGTCCACTCGGTCGGTAACCATAGCACTACACTGTAATATCCTCATGTGACCGTAGCTTTTGTACCTCCACATTGATAGGCAGTTCAATCTTATTGCCGCTTTGGTTGCAACTTCTCTCGCCACAATATTAATCGGCAGTATATGGAGTAGGGCTTGTAGAGACTCGGTCGCTGTAGTCCTTAAGGCTCCGCTTATGCTCAGGCAGGCTGTTCTCTGAACCTTTGTTAGTAGGTTGGTGATGGTTAGTTTGTCAGTTGCCACCATACCACAATGCCGTATAGCAGTATAGGACGACCTACTGCTATATATATCCAGTGGATTTTAGGGGAGAGGCCCCACCGCGACCCTACAGCCTTTTTGCAGGAATATAAGGCGACGTTGGCCTTCCTTACACGTTCCAATACGTTAAGTCTAAATAACAGTTTTCTATCTAGAATTATTCCTAAAAATTGTGCACTTTCAGAAAAGACTAGATCTGTTCCATTTATCCGAGGTGGAGGGTCCACATGTGGGACTTTATTCATCCTAGTAAAGAGAACCAATTCGGTCTTGTTTGGGTTTACGCCCAAACCGCTGCTTCTGGCCCATCTAGCCAATTTTTCCAGAGCCACCTGTAGAATGTCTCGGAGGACGTTTTCGAATTTGCCACTCACAGCGATTGCCACGTCGTCCGCATATGCCACGACCTTGCAGCCACAACGTTCTAGATCTAGCAGGATTTCATTCACCGCAAGGTTCTGTTTACAAACCTTGTTAGAGTTGTGGACCCAAGACATGCTGTTATGCGTCTTCTGTTAAGCAGACTTTGAATTAGTATAATCAAACTGGAGTTAACTTCTAGATGTGACAGTGCCGCAATTACTGCATCTGAGTGAATGTTGTTAAAAGCCCGTTCTATGTCTAGAAATGCCACCATGGTGAATTCTCGGAGGACGTTTTCGAATTTGCCACTCACAGCGATTGCCACGTCGTCCGCATATGACACGACCTTGCAGCCACAACGTTCTAGATCTAGCAGGATTTCATTCACCGCAAGGTTCTGTTTACAAACCTTGTTAGAGTTGTGGACCCAAGACATGCTGTTATGCGTCTTCTGTTAAGCAGACTTTGAATTAGTATAATCAAACTGGAGTTAACTTCTAGATGTGACAGTGCCGCAATTACTGCATCTGAATGAATGTTGTTAAATGCCCGTTCTATGTCTAGAAATGCCACCATGGTGAATTCCTTGAAAGACGGGGACGATTCGATATTGGTCACAAGTTCGTGCAGGCTGATTCTGTAGACTTCCCCTTATTGTAAGCATGTTGGTTCACCGACAGGAGTTTTGTATCCAGGTTTTCCCTAATGAAATAATCTAAAAGTCTTTCCAGACCTTTCAATAGGAAGGAGGATAGGCTAATTGGTCTGAAGACTTTTGGCCTAGTGTGTGATATCTTCCCCGCTTTAGGTATGAATACCACTTTAGTATCCCTCCATCGATTCGGGATGTATGAAAGCCTGATACAGCCTACATAAATTTTCTCCAGCCAGGGGATAATGTACTTCAACATTTTCTGCATTTCTTCTGGAGTGATGCCGTCTGGTCCAGGTGACTTGAAGAGCTCAATGCTATTAATAGCTCAGCTTATTTTGGATCTCTCGGTCAACAAGCTAGCGACGCTTGCAGTCCACTCGCACTCTTGTTGGTCCTGCTGATCCTCTGGTTCTGTTAGAGAGTTCCCCGGGTATTACGTGTCGAGCAGTACATTGAGCGACTGCTCGCTGTGTTTGGTCCAATTATTTGCCTCATCCTGCAATTAACCCACTGTACATGGTGAAGCTGATAGTATTTTCCTCAGCCTTGCGGCGTCGGTGATATGTTCGACCAGATTATCCAGACCGGCTTTGTCATTCGGTTCGTACAGAAGTTTGGAGTTGAGGACTTTCTTGAAATTCTTCTCATACAGGTACCACTTTGTCTTTCTCACATTTCTGTAGACGGCAGATTCAGGCGCTTTTTCTGCGAGTTTGAACTCAATATAATGGTGATCTTAGAATGAGTGGTCGTCCAGCACATTCCACCCAATAATTTTGTCTGACAGCCGGTCAGTAGCAAACGTTACGACTAGTACTTCTTGTCAGTCTTTAATTGTAAAGGTCGGTTTATTACCTATGTTACAAATACTTAGGTTGGTAGTTAGAATAAAGTCAAGAAGCGAATCACCCCTATTGTTTATATCCGTTTATAGTATGATGAGCGTTCGTGTCTGCGCCAATAATCAGCTCGACCTCGTCAGACGTTGCTTCTTCTACTACTTCCCTGAATAGAGCAGTCGGTACTACAGCTTCATAAGGCAAGTAACTGGAGACCACCCAATATATGCGATTGCCGATCTCCAGACTAGCAGATGTTTGGTCTTTACCACTTATATTAGCCAGGAGAAAGATACTTAGATCTTTCACAAATCTGGTGATATCGTCGATATATTGTCCCCCTAGGCACACTATTAACAAAGATCAATTCATGGAGTTCTTCTCCACTCTTGGCACAAAGTTTTTGATAGCAGGTGACTACAATGCCAAGCACACATTTTGGGGCTCTCGCCTCACTACTCCAAAAGGTAGACAACTACTTAAAGCCATAACATATGCTAAACTAGATGTAGCTTCGAGCGACCACCAACATATTGGCCCTCAGATCTGAACAAAACGCCTGACCTTATTGATTTCGCTATAATAAAAAATATAAGGCGTGAACAATTATCTCTATGTCCATCACTTGATCTATCATCGGATCATTCGCCTACCATTTTAACACTGCTTTACAACAATCATGAAAATGGGTGTGACAGTTTGCCCAATAAGTATACCAACTGGCTAAAATATAAAAAATACGTTAGCTCACACCTATCCGATGGTGTATCGTTACGTACAACGGATGAAATTGAAGCCGCGGTAAACCTATTCACAGACGTTGTAAACAGTGCTGTTAAAGTGGCTACTCGAAAAAGCGCATTCAAAAGAGATAACTCCAATAACCCAATAGGCATCCAAGCGTTAATCAATGCAAAAAGAAGCGTAAGAAGAAAGTGGCAACAATATCGCTCCCCAGCACTGAGAAAAAAACTAAAAAATTGCCAGAAGAGATTGAAATCAGCCCTAAAATCAGCCGAGGAAAGTGATCTAAAAATATATTTGCAATCTCTGGATCCAACCCAGAAAACAGATTATAGTCTCTGGAAGGCCACAAAAAATATGCGAGGTCCTGTTGCGCATGAATCCCCATTTCGCCTTGAAAATGGGAACTGGTCAAAAAGCACAGAAGAGAAAGTAAATGCATTCGCAAACTACCTCGAGTCCGTTTTTACACCCAACAGTGATACATCTGAAATCTATCCGCCCGTGATAGATATAATTCCTCGCCCACACTATCCGCCCGTGATAAACGACACAATTCCTCGCCCAATCTATCCGCCCGTGATAGATGGTACAATTTCTCACACAATCTATCCGCCCGGGATAAATGACTATCCCAATCTATCAGCCCGTGATAGATGACATAACTTCTCGCCCAATCTATCCGCCCGTGATAGACGATATAACTCCACGCCCAATCTATCCGCCCGTGATAGATGATATAACTCCTGGCCCAATCAAGCTTAGAATAAAGGATGTTGAAAAATCTGTCAAAGAACTAAAATTAAAGAAATCGCCCGGAGGAGATGGTATAACAGCGAAAATTGTGTTATTTTTATTCAATGCAATTCTCCGTGTAGGTTACTTCCCCCTATCTTGGAAGAGGTCTGAAATCGTATTGATACCGAAACCAGGCAAAGATCCAACTCAAGTCAAATCCTATCGCCCTATAAGCTTACTATCGATACTTTCAAAAATGTTTGAGTCCATTCTCATGAAGAAAATCACACCTCATATAATTTCTCACAATATTATACATGACCATCAATTTGGTTTTAGAAAAAGTCATAATACTATAGAACAGGTACACCGTATCGTAACCTGCATCAAAAGAGCTTTTGAGAATAAAGAATACTGTTCGGCGTTATTCATAGATATTTCACAAGCATTTGACAAAGTCTGGCACGAAGGACTTTTGTACAAAATATGCGACCTTCTGCCAATCAACACGCATAAACTGTTCAGGAGTTATTTGACTAACCGGTCTTTTAAAGTTAAATCAAATGGCATTTTTTCTAGCCCAAAGGAAATAAATACCGGTGTCCCACAGGGGAGCATTCTTGGCCCTATACTGTACGTTATTTTTACGGCAGATATGCCCATAACCAACTTTACGCTCACGTCTACTTTTGCGGACGATACTGCTTTCGTCAGTACTCACAAAAACCCTTCAGTTGCGTCCGATCAACTGCAGTCTCATGTCCGAATCCTAGAAGAATGGTTAAAAATGGAGAATTATGGTGAATGCCTCAAAGTGTACTCATTTTACTTTTACCCTGCGAAGGGATGCAAGTCCTCCAATTTCTATTTTCAATTCACAGATTCCCCAAAAGGATCATGTACAATACCTTGGAATCCACTTAGATCGGCGTTTGACGTGGTCGCGCCACGTAGACTGTAAAGTAACTCAAATAAAACTCAAAACTAATCAACTTCAGTGGCTTATCAGCCAAAGATCTGCCCTAGATCAAGAGTATAAAGTTCTTTTATACAAAACGGTATTAAAGCCCATTTGGACATATGTTATCCAGCTCTGGGGTACAGCGTGCGCTTCAAATGTATGCCAATTACAAAGAAGACAATCGAATATTCTTCGTTTAATTACAGGTGCACCATGGTATATAAGAAACGCTAACATCCATAAGGATCTCAACATGCCAACAGTAAAAGAGGAAATTGAAAAACATTGCCGGTGTTACGTGGGTAAACTATTCAATCATCCAAACATCCTGGCTCGAGAACTACTAAATTTTGAAGGTCATGACCGCCTTAGAAGGAGAGATACGCTGGACATGATATAAATTAAAACAAATCCTAATCAAAAACAAAAATATGAAATGAAATAATGAATTTGAAATGTTAATCTTTTTGTTTAAGTAAAAAATCGTGTAAAGTCTCAATGGTTTATTCGCAATGGCAATAACCCAGAGAATAGTATTTTAGGTTAAGATTTGTCACTTATTGTTATTTTCATTGTATAATAATGAAAGATTCAATAAAAAAATGTAATGAATTGGAAAAAAAAAAAGATCTTTCCTGGCCAAAATGCATGTTCTGGGAGTGCCTTCACAGTTGGTCACAAGCAGTTTAAAGTTGGGTGTGCGGTATCATTGGTAATTGACAGATTAACATCCACCCCGACAAGGGTGTTATCGAACTCTTCGTCCTTATCATCGAGAATCGTGTCCCCGCCAGATGCGTCAAAGAGTCCGGAGACTCCCCTCAGCCCCTCTGTGTCAGAAGTAGAGCTTTCGTCCGCAGAGAAGGACGTAACAGATCTTCTGTTAGAGTTGGAGTCACCAGAAATAATGGGCGTGGGTGCCTCCGAACTTCCAGAAAGTCGTGTATCAACCACGGTGGACGACTCACCTTCCGCAGTGGGAGCCATTTCCTGCTTGTATACCTTCATGACTATAGTCTCGAAGCCATATTGTAGGGTTGCATTTGCACGTTGTATATGGGAGGTGGATTCAGCGTTAAGGATCAAATTGACCTGCCGCTTTTTTCCAGCCGCCTCACCCACCTCGCTGATTCTCCAATTATGGGCGGGCAGACCAGGATTGCAATCTTTTATTATTTCTAATATGTCAACTGGTTGGAGGGCTCTTCTGTAACCCAGGTGATGGCTCTAGGGATGTTGTTTTTTTCGACAACATCCAACTGGGCACCCGACCACACCTCACCCGCTCGACTCAGAGCAGCCTTATACGGGTCTACTGATCTGGCATCACCGAAATATAAGAGCTTTACTCTCCCCTGATGCCATCCTGCATCGTTGCAGATTGGTGGTTTCCCGGCATTTCTCTGCGGACATAGAGGTAATGAGCCATAATGGCTGATTGCACATGGCTCCATTTGTCCTTGAGGATGGATCCATCCTCACTACTTCTGTCTATAACGGCCATCACTAGACTCTCCTTCGCCACTTCATTGAAGGGCTTGGTGAGTGTCCTGTTGATGGCGACATTAGGGCCTCTTGCCTTTTTCGAAGGCAGGGGTTCATCAGTTGATCGAATTCTTTTGACTTTATTAGGCTTTAGCACAACTGAATTTGTGGCTCTTTCAGCCGGCTGATTGGCTTTAGAAGCATCTATGACGCCTTTAGCCCAGGTAAGTGACTCTTTTTGTTTTTCGGTAAGAGCCGAAAACTCAACAGCCTCCAACTTTGTCAAAACCCTGAGCGCTATCCGGTGCTCATTGTGCTTCCTTTTTGACGGTCGGACATGACGTTTTCCCCTCACCATACCATATGTTGTGAGTACTGGGGGGAAATTTTCACCATTTTTGGTGTGGTCGGCTTTAGCCAAGACCAACGGACGGACAGTAGGACGATTGGGGAAATCCGCTCCATCGGAACGCGAAGGCATCCCCGTCAACGAATTTATTAATTTTTTGTCTGTATTAGCCCGTAATAGGTACTACGATGTAGGCCTTCCAGACTTTGTACAGATTTTTGCGATTGGGTAATAGGTACTGCGTAATAGATTTTAACTATCCGCTCTGTGCTAAACACGTCCGTTCACTACGACTGATCAGCATCGACTAGCCACTGTTACTGCGGCAAGTTATGGGTAAAACACAATTTACTCGTGGAGGCGCCCAGATATCAGTAAGACTCCTCACAAGTTAGGTTAAGATTTGCAGCCTGTAAAACAGACTCACTTAGACTATACAGTCCATTGCGTTACCACAGGGACGTAAGGGAAAACATAAGCTATCCCTAGACTATAAAGTCCATTGTGTTACCACAGGGATGTAAGGGAAAACATAAGTTATGCCTAGCTCGTCTCGTTGAACAAATTTGATTGCTCTTAAAAACTCAAAAGTTGACTGATTCTAGCATCAGCCAAGTCAGGGATCTTCTCAAAGAAATAAGCGCCTAAGGTTATATGCCGCCTTCTGGATAGAGCGGAGCACAGACACCGAAGGTGTTCTATTGATTCCTCCTTCTCTTTTTCTCCAGAGTTTCGGCAAAAGTCATTATGCAAGACCTTCAATCTCTCTGCGTGCCGTCCAATTACACAGTGACCTGTCATGACAACCACGATAAGTGAGAAGTCAGTTCTCGACAACGAGCTTTGGTGCGTTTTGAGTCTAGGCCAGACCACATCAGTCTGGAATATATGCAGTTCCTGACTAGTGACCACTTGACATTTGTTGCCGTTCCAACTACCTAGCACCAGTTCCCCTGGAGCGTGTAAGGTAGTTTCGAGTCTTGCAAGTTCATCAGCCTTGAAGTTCCCTGGTATGTCCCGGTTGCTCAGCACCCATATCAAGTGAATATGGAACTGTTCATATCGTTAAGAGATCTGCGACAGTCCAGGGCAGCCTGACTATCAGGGAAAATATTTATACCGATCCTGTCTTTAATAGTTAAAACTTCTGCCTAATGTGATCAGTCAGTCTTTTTGCAAGCCCATTTGGTTATTGAGTTTGCAACAAGTTACTTCGTAACCTGTTAAAAGTTACTAAATTTACCAGTTTTGCTTCAAAAATCTTTCCCGTACTTATAACGCTGGTAAAAATAGCAGACAAATTTAAAAAAGAACTCTAAAGGTTTTTCTCTTTTACTACTTTCATTGCAGTTTTACTCGAGTAAAGGTAGTAGCTTTCAAAATAGTTATACGAGGAGCTGAGCTGTCAAGTAATTGTATTTGCTTCACCGGCAATATAGGCAAAGATGAGCCAGCACAATATCCTAGTGACAGATCAATAGACATGAACTCTTCATGTCTCTAGTATTATTTTTACCTATGTAGATGTTGACAAAAACATATTGACCTAAATCATAAAGAAGTTTCATTACAGAAAAATAAAATGTGATTTTTCTCAAAAGCATTATTTTCAAGTAAAGCGGTTATTGCTTGTGACCAAAGATATATTCTTGACCGTCGTTAAATTTGAACTCGATTTAGCCATGTTCTTCTGTCTGTTGGAATCTGATTCTGTAAGCCATAAAAACTTAATATTGGTAATTTAGTTGAAAATTTGCAGTGAATTTGCCGTAAAATAACGTACAGTAAAGGGCCAAGAATGCTCCCCTGTGGGATACCGTCATTTATTTTCTTATGGCTAAAAAAAATGTCATTTGATTTAACATGGAAAGACCGGTTTGTAAAATAACCCTTGAACAGTTTGTGAGTGTTTATTGGCAGAAGGTAGCATATTTTGTGCAAAAGTCCTTCGTGTCAGACTTTGTGAAATGCTCTGGAAATGTCCATAAATAGCGCCGAATAGTTTTCTTTTTTGTCAAAAGCACTTCTGATGTAGGTTACGATACGATGTTCCTGTTCCATAGTATTATGGTTTTTTGGAAACCAAATTGATGGTCAATTTGGTTTCCGTTCTTTATAAGAATGGACTCAAACATTTTAGATAGTATCGATAGTAGGGTTACAGAATAGCATTGAATAAAAATAACACTATTTTCAAGGCTGAAAAGGGAAGCTCTTTTATCATTTCCGCTGTTATACCATCTTCACCGGGAGATTTCTTTAATTTTAGATCTTTGACGGATTTTATTATCCTTAATTTAATATCCTTTATTCTATGCTTGGTTGGGCGAGGAATTATATCATCTATCACGTGCTGGTAGATTGGGCGAGGAGTTATATCATCCTCTGGGGCGGATATATTGGGCGTGGAATTATGTCGTTTATCACAGGCGGATAGATTAGGCGAGGAATTATATCATATATCACGGCCTGATAGATAGAGCGAGGCATTAAATCATATATTCCGGGTGAATAGATTGGTTGTGGAATTATATCGTCTATCACGGGCGGATAGTTTGGGCGAGGAACTAAATTATCACAGGCAGATAGATTTCAGATGTATCACTCGAGGTAGTTTGCGAATGCATTTACTTTCTCTTCTGTGCTTTTTGCCATTTTCAATGCGAATTGGGGATTCATGCGCACCAGGGCCTCGCATATTTTTTGTGGCCTTCCAGAGACTACGATCTGTTTTCTGGGTTGTATCCAGAGATTGCAAATATTTTTGTAGATCACTTACCTCAGCGGATTTTAGGTCTAATTTCAATATCTTCTGGCAATTATTTAGTCTTTTTCTCAGTACTGGGGATTGATATTGTTGCCACTCTCTTCTAACGCTTCTTTTTTCCGCACTGTTTACAACCTCAGTCAATAGATTTACCTCGACTTCAATTTCATCCGTTGTTCGTAACCGTCGGATATGTGTGAACTAACGTATTTTTATACCTTCCACCATAGGATGGGAGGTATATTAATTTTGTCACTCCGTTTGTAACACCTCTAAATATTGATCTGAGACCCCATAAAGTATATATATTCTTAATCGTCGTAAAATTCTAAGACGATTTAGCCATGTCCGTCCGTCCGTCTGTTGTAATCACGCTACAATCTATAATACTTGAGATAGGTGGCTGAAATTTGGTATAGATACTTCTTATAGCTGCAGGTAACTTGGGATTGAAAATGGGCGATATTGGTCCATATTTAGATACAGCTCCCATATATAGCATCTAACTTGTTGTGATTCCTACTGTTCTACTATATTTTTTGTGTTTTTCGGTGTTATTTTCTTTAGGTTTGAGTTATTTTGTGAGGTCACATGCTATCCATGGTGGAGGGTATATAAGATTCGGCATGGCCGAACTTAACGCTTTTACTTGTTTATATTTCAACAAGTTGGTATATTTATTTGGCTAATTGTCCACCCATTTCCATGACTGTTGTAAAGCAGTGTGAAAATGGTAGGCAAATTATCAAAGGATAGGTGGACGTCTTCACGTCTTCTTTTTTTATTATAGCGAAATCAAAAAGATGTGGCGTTTTATTTAGGTCTGAGGGCCAATATGTTAGGTGACCGCTCGAAGCTACATCTAGTTTAGTAGATGTTGTGCCCTTTAGTAGTTGTTTACCTTTTGTAGTAGTGAGGCGAGAGCCCCAACATGTGTGCTTGGCGTTTCACCTGCTATTAAGAACTTTGTGCCAATTGTGGAGAAAAACTCCATGAATTGGTATTTGTTAATATTGTGCCTAGGGGGACAATATATCGACGATATCACCAGATTAGTGTCTGTGATAGCGATAGAAGTTGCTTGTATATGCTCAGTCCTAAATTCGGGCATAGGATAATGTTTGACTTTATTTTGGACAATAAGAGCTTAACCACCAAAGGCTCTCCCGGCTTTTTGTTGAAAAATTTGTCTCAGAGACTAATAAAATATCTATACAGTAGTTTCGGAGAAAATTTTCTATCTTATTTCTGTGTTGGCTCAGGCCGTTTGCATTCCAATAACAAATTCTCAGTGGATTCATTGTTGATTAAAAACGAGTTGGATAGGCATACTTTGATTTATCATCATTTCTTGCATCATGCTTTGCATATTCAACATGAATGAATTCATAGTTTCTATTAATTTTTCAATTTTCCGTGGAGATACGGTTCTTAAACCTGGGAAAGGCGATGGAATATTGCTTGAATATATTGGAGTATTATTAACGTTGTTTGATTTTTTCATGTGCTTATAGACAGGGCAACCCATGTAGTTTGCTGTATGGTTCTCACCGCAGTTGCTAAACATGGGTTTAGGAATTTTCTTTTAATTTATAATATTTATTATGGATTAAACTTCATAGCCCTATTTTTCAAGTTCATCGAATATTTCTGCTGTTGAAAATGAACTATCAACACCCCTATGTATGCATAGAAACCGCTCTAATTATGTGCGGTAAGCATGGATTAAAAACACTGTTTCTTGACCAATGTTTAGTTCTTACCTCGGTGTGTTGGGTTCCTTTCAAAATGATAATTCAATTGGTAGCTTTCAATTTTGACGATTTTGGTTTTATTCGTAATGTAATTCAATTTTTAGGAAATTTTTAGGATTTTAGGATTTCATATAATTTATGTACAAGTGTGTGTGAAAATGTGATTAGTTGATATTCTTAATGTTAACAATTTTTGGGTGTTTTGGTTTTCAATTTTTAGTTTCAATTTTAATCTTAATATTAATTGTTTTGTTTCATGTAATTCACAATTTGCGTTCTTCTTGTTTCAATTTTATTGTTCAATGTTGGGTCTGTTGTTTTCACAGTGTCTTTTATGTACATGTATTTTTCTATATAAAAATAACACTTATTATTTAAACTTTACTTTTCACTAAAAAATCGCTTAATCGCGGGAGGGAGACGCACGAGTTAATAGTTGTCACAATTGGATAAGAACTCACTCCTGCTGCTTTCCTTTTGTCTAATGTAAGCTCGGTTACAATGACAAAACGCAAGCAGCGAGCAACCAAATGACGATGCCAAAAAAGACATGACAATACCTAGGTAAGCATAGGCAGCACTGGAATGTACGTATGCAACTACATAGATTGCAGAATGCAGACGCATTTACACACACACGCACATACATATGCTGCCGCGCCACCTTGGTCGTTCTACACTGATGTTCAAAAGTGTGGTGTCACCTTTGAACATTCTCCCCCCCGTGATTTAGTGCTTTACTAGACATACCTGATTGACCCAAGGTCTTATTCGCTACTTCGTATGGCTCTGACTACAGGACCCGCGAAGACATACCCAAGAGCAGTTTCGAACGCCTTTACAGCTCCCAGGTCAGTGTCACGAACCTCCGCTTCCCGTAAGTAAGCATAGACGTCTTCTCCTAATTCGATGTCTATAGGGTCGTTACTTCTTGGGTCTACGTCGGCGAGGGTATGTCTGTCAAAGCTGGATGTGGGATCCTCCAAAATCGGGTCGGCATAGGGTCGACTGGGCAGCTCGCTGGTGACCAGCGCATTGAGTCTGATCGTGATGGAAGGGCGGTTGTGTCGATGTTGGAGGGACAGCTTCACAAATTGGCTCCCGCGCCTTAAAATGGTCGCCCATCCAAATCGGCTTACCGTGGACGCCGCAATCCTTGAGACCGTTGATGACTGGTTCAGTAGGGCTCGCACCATCTTGTATTCGTCGGCCGGTTGTCCCGATGCGATCTTGACCGTCGCTGTTGGCACCAAAACGCTGGTTCGGCGGTAAACCGGTTCTGTCGGAGGCGCCCTTCCGAGTTGGTCTTCCAGTTGGGGTGCCCCATGAAGCATGGTATGGTGTCGGTGGTCGCACTGTTCGCAGGCTGTTAGGGCTGGGCAGTCCGGCGCCAAATGACTCCGAGCCAAGCAGTTTCGGCAGTAGCCTCTTCTCTCCACGGTCTCGTACCTTCGGTATGGGGAGAATTGCCGAAAGGTGGGGCACGTCCGGATGGCGTGGTCCACCTGGCAGAGGCCGCAGGAATACTGCCAAGACGAAGGGCGAGGGCGCTGGCTACGGTTTCGATTGACGGATCCGAGTCTTTGGACGGCAGACTGGTCGCGAGTCTGGAAGTGGTGGTTGGGTTGACGGTCGGACGAAGGGTCACGACTTGGCGCTGGAGTGGGTAGTCGCGCTGCCATTTCTGGAATAAAAGAGATGCGAGTACCCAGTTCTTTCACAAATAAATAGAGGGTTAGTTAATTTGAAAATAGTTTGACGATTTTCGTTATCGGTCGACTAATTACACCGTTAGCTGTCCGAATGTCAACGACCCTAATGTTGTTATCAATTCCTCGGTAAGTTTTTTCTATACGGCCTATTTTCCATTCAGTCGGGGCCAATCTCTCATCTTTAATTACAATCAAATCATCTTCTCTCAAATTTTCTGTTTGGTACTTCCACTTATATCGAAGATGTAGCTCATTCAAATACTCAGTTTTCCATCTTTGGCAAAAATATTGAGAAATAATTTTTAATCGCTTCCATCTATTGGCAAGGGTGATGTTATCGTCTGAAACATCGGGTTCAGTTGGGGTCAAAATTGAAGTACCAATCAGAAAATGAGCTGGGGTGAGAGGATGTAAGTCGGAAGGGTCGTCGCTGGCTGGACTTAGGGGTCGAGAATTAAGACAGGCTTCAATTCTCGCTAAAATGGTTGCGCATTCTTCAAAGGTAAAATTCATTTGCGGTATAAATTTCCGTAGGTGTGTTTTGAATGATTTAACTCCCGCCTCCCATAATCCTCCCATATGAGGGGCACCTGGAGGAATAAAACTCCATTCTAAGTTCTGATAAATATTGTTGGGTGGCGTCCTTTTGCAGATTCTTCATAAACACTAGCATATCTTTTCTTATTAATTCTGCTGCTCCTACAAAATTAGTCCCATTATCTGAGTAGATCTTGGCTGGGCTTCCTCGTCGCCCAATAAAGCGAGATAAAGCGGCTAAAAAAGATTGAGTTGATAGATCACTAGTGGGTTCTAAGTGAATTGCTTTTGTGGAAAAGCAAACGAAGACGCAAACATAACTCTTTGTTATTAAACAAGCTCTTCCTGTAAAATTCTTTATGTTGAAGGGTCCTGCAAAATCTACTCCTGTGTTGGTAAAGTGCTGAGTCAGCATAGTTCTCTGGGGCGGAAGTGAGGCCATAATTTGCGTTTGAGTCTGGTGTCAATACAAAACACAAGTTCGACAATTCTGAATTACCTTCTTGATTAATGGCTTCAATTTAAATATCCAGAATTCAGACCTGATTACGCGAGTCATGAGTTGATTTCCGCCGTGCATCGTAATTTGGTGAATAAATTCCACTAACAAAAGGGCTAATCTCGATTCGTATGGGATAAGAATGGGATGGCGCTCGTTATATGTAAGTGCTGGGGACTGAACAAGGCGGCCATTTGCCCTAATGATTCCTTTTGAATCAATGCATGGGAAATAATGTTTTTGTGTTAAAACAATAAGACGATCTTTGATATCTTGGATTTCACCGTGGGTTATCTCTGCTGAAGAAATTCTAAGTCGGGTCCGATTGACGCCGGTATTTCTCCAAAAACGAATCGCAAATGCTAAGACTTTGTATGCCCTAGATAGAGAAGAAAATCTATCCAAAGGATCTTCAACTGTTGTGGTCGCGAAAACTTTAACTGCTTTTGCTTCTAACTCTGTGTCGCTCATAATGTCGTGTCTAGGCCATCGGTCTCTTGGAAACTTCAGCCATTGGGGTCCAGTCCACCACAAATGATGTGACTGCAAATCATCTGGCGAACATCCTCGACTGGCTACATCACCAGGGTTGCTTTCTGAATCTATATGCTTCCAATTTTCGTTGCCTACATTATCTAAAATGTCTGAAATTCTATTTCCTACAAAGGCACTCCATGAACACGGGGGTTTTTTGAGCCATGCTAACACAATTGTTGAGTCAGTCCAAAAGTGAGTTGAAATATTTTCAATTTGTAGGTTGGGAACCACCGCTGTGGTTAATTTTGCTAAGAGAACGGCTCCGCATAATTCTAATCTAGGCAGAGATATTTTTTTGATGGGTGCTACTCGAGTTTTCGCTGCCAAAAGAAACGTGTCGACTGTTTGATCTAAATGTTCTACTCCAACATAAAGAGTCGCGGCGTAAGCGCTTTCTGAAGCGTCACAAAAACCATGCACTTCAATTTTACTTGAAGGTTTAAATCTGATCCACCTAGGTACTGAAACTGAATCTATTGAGGGACAATTTTTAATGAAATTCTTCCAATTCATTCGAGTTATGGGCTTCAACGCGTCGTCCCAATCTACTTTATCCAGCCAGACTTGCTGCATGATAAGTTTCGCTACGATGATTACTGGAGCCAGCCATCCACATGGGTCGAAAAATTTGGCAATTGTTGAAAGGACTTCTCGTTTGGTGCATAATTCCCTTTCTTCCGTGGGTGGTGATGTGAACGTAAAGTTATCAGCCGAAATGTTCCATCGGATACCTAGAGCCTTCGTTGAAGTTCCTTCCGAAATATCCAACCAATTGACCGGCAAGAGTGAGTCAGGTGGCAGATCGCGAAGTAGATTGGGGTCGTTTGAACTCCATTTTCTCAATTCAAAACCTGCTGAGTCCATGGCTGCTACTAATTCTTTCATAGACTTAAGGGATTCTTCTACAGTGTGACCTCCAGCTAAAACGTCGTCGACATATACATTTTGTTTTATAATTTCCGAACCTAATGGGTATGTTTCTTTAACATCTTCTGCCAATTGAATTAGGGTCCTAAGAGCTACAAATGGGGCGCAATTAATTCCGAAAGTTACTGTCGAAAGTTCAAAGTCTTCAACTGGGTCATTTGCTGATCTTCTAAAAAGAATTCTTTGAAATGGGGCCTGACTTGGGTCGATTTGTATTTGACGATACATTTTGGTAACGTCCGCGTTAAATACGTATTTAAAAAACCTCCATTTTAAAATCTGCAATACTAAATCCTGTTGAAGAATAGGCCCTGGATGTAAAATGTCATTAAGACTTTTCCTATTTGATGTGGGACTTGACGCATTGAAAACTACCCTAAGTTTAGTAGTAACCCTATCTGGTTTAATAACTGCATGATGTGGCAAATAGTAGTGAGGGGTCTTCTCGATTTCTTGGGGTCTCAGTTTCCGCATGTGTCCAAGTTCCAAATATTCCATTATCGCTGCGTCGTATTGAGATTTGATTTCGGGCGTTTTTTGCAACTTTCTTTCCATTCTATAGAATTGCGCCATTGCGATATTTCGAGATGCTCCAAGTTCAGCACAAGATTTGAACGGCATCGTGACAATATATCGTCCATCTTCATTTCTTCGCGTTGTATTTTTGAAATTTGTTTCGCAAAAGGTGTCTTCTGCTGACCTCAAAACTTTTTTTGGGGTCTCCTCCACCTCCCAAAAACGTGTGAGAATTTTCTCGATCGAAACTGTATTGTAAAGGGAAATTTTCTTATCATTTGTGTTTGATTTTTCAAGGGGTCCGCCCACTATCCAGCCAAAAACGGTGCTTTGCGCTAGTAATGATCCTATAGATTTCAT
This sequence comes from Eudasyphora cyanicolor, assembly GCA_963930755.1. Taxonomy (NCBI): domain Eukaryota; kingdom Metazoa; phylum Arthropoda; class Insecta; order Diptera; family Muscidae; genus Eudasyphora; species Eudasyphora cyanicolor. The sequence continues at coordinate 136,751,901 of OZ005734.1, forward strand.
TGGAGCTCCTACTGTGTAAATTAAGGGTCCTATGTCTAAACCTATCAGAAGATCTATGGGTCGGCTTTCGTAAAAACGAGGATCTGCTAATTCAAGTTGAGTTGTTTCTCTATGTTGATTTTTATCTAGGGTGCGCGACGGCAAATTAGAAGGAAGGGACTTTAAAACGGGTGCCCAAACTTCTAATTCAAAACTAGGGTTTGTACGAGAACAAAGGTTGAAAAGACAAGCTTTTGTTGAAGTTTCTGAAACGGTTTCACTTAAACCGGTAACATGAACAAGATTCTTCCTAGTTGGAAGCTTCAATTGGTTTGTAATCTTCTCTGAAATAAATGTTGATTGAGATCCAGGGTCGATAATCGCTCGTGCGTCATATCGCTGCCCTCTAGATTCAATTTGAACAATCGCTGTGAAGAGTAGTGTTTATTTCGATTGCTGCTGGCTAAGTTGTGAATTTTCCTTGAGAGTTAGAGTCGTTATACTAGGAGTTTGAAAACTAGGTGTGGACTGTAAACTAGGAGTGGATTGTACTAGGGTGGTTAGAGCTGCCGCACTGGTACTAGGTCGTACGTCATCTCTAACCGGTTGTGAATTTGTAGGTCGGGCCTCGTTACCCTTATGTAATAAAGTGTGATGTCTTTGATTACATTCCCTACACGTGAAACGACTCTTACAATCTCTTACACCATGATCCGAAGTGATGCAGTTGTAACAAAGATTGTGAAGTTTACAAAGTGAATGCGATCATTCACGTTTTTCTCAAGGAATTGTGGACAATTTCGTAACAAATGGTTTGTTAGTTGCCTTGCAAATTTGGCAACTCGGTCCATTTGTACGACTACTAGGTTGCGTAGATGTGCTAAATCTGTTGCTATTGTTGAATCTTCTGTGCGAACTTTGAGTCGGTTGCGCATTTTCCTTCCTACTATAATCGGGTCTAGGCTGATTATTTTTGGAGAAATGGGGCTTAATATTTCCTACAGATTCTCAAGTTTTGAACTTGTGTGTCAAAAATTCATTCAAATCTTTCCAAGACGGTAGTATGGAACAGTCTTCCAAACCGTTTTCAAATTCTTCTAAGAAATTTCTCGGCAGTTTCGTAGAAGTAAGGTAAACTAAAATTGGGTCCCACCCCTTTACATCTACCTTGAGTGTTTCTAGTGTCTGAACGCAACCATCAATAGTGCGTTGAAGTTTTTGGATCGAAGATCCTGAATCTGCCGAAACTTGTGGTAAACTAAGTAGAGTCTTTAGTTGTTCATTTACTTGCATTCGTTTATTCTCGTATCTGTTTTCTAAGTTCTTCCATGCTAGATCAAAACCTTCATTTGTTAGTGGTACGTTACTAATAATTTCCCGTGCCTCCCCCGCGGTTTTTTGTTTTAGATGAAAAAGTTTTTCTACTTTACTGAGTCTAGAATTATTTTTGTACAAGGCCGAAAACAAATCCCGAAAAGTAGGCCAAGCGCTGTATCCTCCATGAAATGTGTCGGTGTCGCATGGTGGTAAACGTAACGATAGATGGTTGTTTGGCTCAACTGTTTCCTTTTTTCGGGTCTCCGATTCTCGTTCGAACTTTTCCTGCTGCCTTTCGTCGGTTAGTGCTAAAATTTCTCCATTTACTGCGCTTAAACATCGTTTGTATGTCTCTAATGCCTCTTTATAATGGGAACACGGTCTCTACAATCTACATAGGCCCTTTTCACCTGATCCCAAACAGAGTTCAATTCTACACGTGTCACTTCTAATGAGTGAATATTATCATCGGTGCTAGTAGCAGAGTAACCACTCTCAAAGTCTATCAGGTCATTTACGCAATTTACAAATTTATCACGTAAAACTTTATCCATATTTCCTCCTTCTTAAATATTTTCTTTGTCAAATTTTAAACTGGCTAAAATTTCAAGAAACTTTTAAAATTGAGCTTTTCTTTTAATAATTTCTGTAAAAATTTACTTTGCCAATATTTGCAAAATAATTTCAGAAAACGCTAAATATTTGTTGAATGGGGCCAATATTTTACAGTCCGACTTTTTTCTTCACGAATAGATATAAATAATGGCAGTTTATTTTGAACTTGTGTCGTTTGTGCGAAAAGTAAGAAATTTTAGCGATAATAATTTTTATAGACTTGGGTCTTTTGGAGAAAAAAAAATATATAAATAAAAATTTGGACGAAAGTAATTCTTTGTCGGCTAGTGTACTCCCAAAAAATTACCAATCAACTCTTCTTTAACAAAACAAAAAAACGTAGGAAAGTGATTTTTCTTTCAGAAAAAATTCGATCGAATCAAAAAACAAATTTTGTAGGAAAGTGTTTTTTGCAAAATTATAACAGACAAAAAAAAACAAACTTTGTAAGAAATTGTTTTTTCAAAAAAAAACCCAAATTTTGTAGAAAGGTGTTTCTTCCAAGAAACTATCACTTAATAAATTTTTCGAGCAAATTTTGTTTTCGTAGTAAAGTGTAATTTTCAAAAAATAACACTTAATAAATTTCTGAGCAAATTTATTTTTCGTAGTAAAGTGTAATTTCCAAAAAATAACACTCAATAAATTTCTGAGCAAATTTATTTTTCGTAGTAAAGTGTAATTTCCAAAAATTAGCACTTAATAAATTTGTAAGCAAATTTATTTTTCGTAGTAAAGTGTAATTTAAAAAAATTAGCACTTAATAAATTTTTGTGCAAATTTATTTTTCGTAGTAAAGTGTAATTTTCAAAAATTAGCACTTAATAAATTTTCGAGTCAAATTTGTTTTTCGTAGTGAAGAGTAATTTCCAAAAATTAGCACTTAATAAATTTTTGTGCAAATTTATTTTTCGTAGTAAAGTGTAATTTCCAAAAATTAGCACTTAATAAATGTTTGTGCAAATTTATTTTTTGTAGCAAAGTGTAATTTCCAAAAATTTGCACTTAATTAATTTTTGTGCAATTTATTTTAGGCATGTTTTCGTTACAAGCTAGCACTTTTAGTTTAGCACTTTGCAACGAAACCAACTGACTTCCACTAACTGGCACATAAGCAATAAGTGGCGGATTTTCACTATCTGGTAGCAATGGTGTCATGAGTTGCGAAGAAAGAACAGTGCGAAACAGACAAAAAATTCGTGAAAAGTATTTATAAAACATATATTTACTATTCTATGTTCAATTGTTTACACTCTTTTGCAAATATTAAAATAATTTCCCATTTTTGTTCTTCTTCTTCCCGTTAATTCACAATAATTGATAAAATCTCTCCAAAAATGGGATACCATATTGCTAAATATAGGGTGCCCAATCTGGCAACATCATACTCGATTAAGACATGAACACAAGCACCAAACTTCATCGGGAACTAGAAGTGCTTAAAAGTGCTTAGCTCCCCATACAAATTAAGCACTTATGGTGTAACGAAAACACGCCTTTTGCTATTAATGTGTAATTTCCAATAATAAAAATAAATTTCAATAAATGTAAATTATTGTGTTAGTTCTGTTTAGCTTTTGCCGAAATGTCCGTCCGAACCCATCAACCATCAAACCATATGTTCTTTTATTCCTTTCTTTACGGCTGTAATTATGTTTTCCTACTTCCCCTTTTTTTCTATTTCACAAAAAAACTCCAGTGGTACATTAACCTTTGGGTTCCCTAATCAAGGCAAGAAGTGAAAACGAATGAAAAGACAACGAGAAACCAACGAAAAAAAAATCCGCTACCTATTGTCTCGTATGCATCGGTGTGCATAGACTGCTGTTGTTGTTGTTTTAATGGGTACGAGGGGTCGAGTTGAAAGTGTCGGCACAGGAACTTTTCTATCAAATATATCAAGATTTTCGCTTCAAATCGGTTGGAAACTACAATAATGCTGATTTATAGCACAAACCACACATATTAATGGCACTAGAGATTAAAAAATCGTAAATTTTTTGACATTTTTCAAAAGGGTTTTTCTATTGAATCTAAGGCAATACGAGGGTCGTTCAAAAAGTTGGAACACGTATTTTCTAAAGCAAAAAAAATAAATTTATTTTTTCTTTTTAATTTATTGATTGGGATTGATTTTAGCGTCTCCAAAGCATCAGCTAATATCATACGGTCGATTTCTCCCTCAGAAAATCGCATATAAAGAAGGCAACAAAAATATATTTTTTCTCTAAGTTGCAAACTCGATGTTTAAGGTACCCAAAAATCACGAAGTAATTTGTAGTGTTCTCAAGCCAGTCAGCGGATGAGTCGAGCCAATAAAAATCTTTCCTTTTTTTTAAGCAGCTAATAATAATAGTAATAAGAATAAAAGTAAGCTTAATAAATATAACCTCGATTTAAGCAGCCGAAAAAATTCAAGAAATTTTCGCTCTTTTGTTTCGCAAGAAAGTTGTCCGTCCACGCGTTATTCAGCACAAAATTATCTGGAATTCTTGCTGAGGTTTTCGGAATAAGTCAATGGGTGTCCGTCCGCGCGTCCGAAACAAATCTTAATAATCGTATCTTAATACTCTTATCTTAATAATCTTATCTTAAAAATAACTTGACCGAATAAATCGACTCGACTAGCCGCTGGCTTTCAGAAAAATTCATCAGAATGCGTATTAAATTATTTGAGCAAATTATCGAAGGGTTTTCAAAAAGGTTGGGTCGCTATTTTCCTAAAGTTTCGAAAACTAGAAAACAGTAAAGTCGCGCGTTGTTACCGAAAAAATCGTCAAAAAACTTTCAGACGTTAGAATGCATGTAGGTTATGCAAGAGGTTAGTATATATGTAAAAGGGTATGTATGTGCAGCAATGTGTAGGTATGTAACTGCAAGCTAACTGCACTTATGTATGTATGTATATCAAAGTACTATGTATGTAAGTGCAAGCTAACTGCAGTTAAGTATTCAGTTATTTTTGTATATATGTAAAAGGCAAAAACCAAGCCAGCGTCGTACATAGGGCCAGACCCGCCAAAATCTCCTTCATATATCAATATGGCGGAGTTCAAAAAAAAATGGTTTTGGCACCCTATGTAACAACGCTACTTGCACAAATTTTGGGTACTCACTTTGATCCTGTAATAAGTGTCTTATATGGTTTTGTCTCGATGTTGCTGGCTTGGGTCGCTGGCTTTTCCTTCTCGGGTCTTTTGACTTTGGCGGGGTCCTTTTTCGGTGTCGTGCTGGGTCTTGTTGTTGTTGTGTCGAGTCTTTTTCTTTTTAGATTTTTGTTTCGCGGCGCGTCGATTTTAAATTTATTTATTTTTCACCTGTAAATATTTAAATTTAAAAACTTGGCACTTGTGGCCTTTTTTTTCACTTGTGGTTCTCACTTTTTCAAAACACACTAATCACACTTTCACACTTTTTCCTCAGATTTTGTTTTTAACAATTTAAAAACACACTTTTTGATCCGGTTCGCGTAGGACCAATGTTTCCACCAATGTTTCCACCAATGTTTGACCAATGTTTAGTTCTTACCTCGGTGTGTTGGGTTCCTTTCAAAATGATAATTCAATTGGTAGCTTTCAATTTTGACGATTTTGGTTTTATTCGTAATGTAATTAAATTTTTAAGAAATTTTTAGGATTTCATATAATTTATCTACAAGTGTGTGTGAAAATGTGATTAGTTGGTATTCTTAATGTTAAAAATTTTTGGGTGTTTTGGTTTTCAATTTTTAGTTTCAATTTTAATCTTAATATTAATTGTTTTGTTTCATGTAATTCACAATTTGCGTTCTTCTTGTTTCAATTTTATTGTTCAATGTTGGGTCTGTTGTTTTCACAGTGTCTTTTATGTACATGTATTTTTCTATATAAAAATAACACTTATTATTTAAACTTTACTTTTCAGAGAGACGCACGAGTTAATAGTTGTCACAATTGGATAAGAACTCACTCCTGCTGCTTTCCTTTTGTCTAATGTAAGCTTGGTTACAATGACAAAACGCAAGCAGCGAGCAACCAAATGACGATGCCAAAAAAGACATGACAATACCTAGGTAAGCATAGGCAGCACTGGAATGTACGTATGCAACTACATAGATTCCCAGTGGTATAGGGGACTAGCGCCGCACGTCTATATTCGCTAGGCCTTAAAGAACTACCGCTAGTCCCTCACAATCTACTTGCCATGCTTTTACCTGGTGAATTTAACATGGGCATGTCCTACGAAGGGGGTTATTGACACCTCACTGCATTACCTTTCCACACCAAAAGCGCTAGCACATTTTGCCTAGAAACTACACTGCCTCCAAGGGACGGGTGGCAGTGCCAGTCCCTCTTAGGTGGAACCATCTCCCCTATCACCAATTAACCACCTAATTCGACACTCCTATCTTAGTGGTTATGTGGCTAGCTCTTTGTGACATACCCTTTCAGTATACTCAAGGGATAAAAACAATATCTATCTATCTATATATATAAAAGAAAGTGATGTTAGTTACTACGCTTATAACTCGAGAACGCCTGGACCGATTTCGGTGATTAGCACCAATTCGGACAGGTCTCCGGCCAAATAAGAAGAATACACAAGAAAATTTTGGAAAAAAGTCGGAAAATTGGGAAAATCGAAAATTGCTAATTCTTGCGAGATTCCTACTGTTCCTATCTACTACTCTCTTTTTGAATCCAATTTTTTTTATTAATTTTCTATTAAACAAAAAAAGTTTTCTATTAAACATATGTACGAGTATGTGCTATTTTTCTTGCTGCAATTCATTCGAGTTTTGCGTATTGTTACACTGATTTCGCGTATCACATCGACAAACGGTACAAGCATTACGATCAATTAAAATTCAACGCGATATTTATCAGTTCGAAAATTTTTTCAGATAATAAGTTTGAGTATAAGAGGTAAGGTTATCTTATTGGATTGCGGGCACTGCAAAATCATAATTTCGGATGAATGCACGATGGCGCATAAACGAGCTCTGGAGGCAGTCGACCGAACGATGAAGGATTTACGACGTGATTTGAGACAATTTGGTGAGTCTATGATATTGCTCTCCGGAGATTTTCGTCAAACGCTTCCCGTCATCCGGAAATCTACTGCCGATGAAATTAATGCATGCCTGAAATCGTGGTCTTTGTGGCGGCATGTCAAGAAGTTGAAATTGACCACGAACATGAGAGTCGCGTTGCAGAACGACTCATCGGCTCTTGAATTCTCGAAACAACTGTTGGCGCTTGGCAATGGCCAAATTACTGTTGATGTTTCCACTGCATTGATATTGTTCCCGACAAATTTTTGCGAGTTCACATCGTCGAACGAGGAACTCATCACCAAAGTGTTTCCAAATCTCGATTAGATTAGTGAACGGGCAATATTAGCAGCGAAGAATAAGGACGTCAATAGCATGAATTTTATTATTCAAAGTAAAATCGAACTCGCTTGATGTGCAAGGAGCTCCGCCGCATAATTTACAGCTGAAGGTGGAATCGATCATAATCATGTTGCGGAATCTGAATCATCCGAAATTGTGCATAGTTCGCGGTTGTCCATTATGAAACTGATGGACAATGTGATTCAGGCGACGATCATCAAGGGAAAATTCAAAGGAGAGGAAGTCCTTATCCCACGAATTCCGATTATTCCAACTGATCTTTCATTCCAATTCAAGCGGATTCAGTTCCCTGTACGATTGGCTTTTGCGATGACAATCAATAAATCTCAAAACCAATCGTAGGAAGTCTGTGGAATTAATCTCGAATTTCCCTGTTTTTCGCACGGTCATCTGTACGTTGCCTGTCTTCTGTCTTCGTTGTTTGTTGTTTATCATCTGATTCGATTTATCTCTACTGATTTCGATTCCTTTTAAACAAATCGCATTAAAATTTTAACTATCTGTGTTTTATTATCACTCTGGAGTTTATCTGAAGGCGTTAAATTGGGGCGAGGCGAAGTTCGCCGGGTCCGCTAGTGATTTTATAAAGAAAGTACAAACAGTTTTATTTTTAGTCATAGCTTAAATACTTATACATATTAAAAATGCATGTGTAATATGATTCTTATAAAATATAATCTAAATAAAATAAAAAAAAATACTTCAAATTTTCTTGTAAGATTACCATAACAACAAAACATATAAATTTTACTTTTCGTTTAAATCAAAAAATAAGAAAAGTAGTCAACTTTGGTACAATTTCTAAAATATACCCGACAGCCCGATTTTCAATGTTAATATCTCAAAATAATCCTTGGGTCCTTGAACTCAAAAATGTTTACTAGAACAAAAGTTATTGAATTTTTTGCCGATGATACTGAACCACTGCGCGTCGGTTTGTTTGCTGTGCAGGGCATTTAGAAGCACATTTCGTTTTGCTGTAGCTTCTGCCAGGAATTTTAGTTGATCTAAAAAATATAATTCATAACAATTAAATTAGTTCCATTATAAAAATACGTTACCTTGAATAAGATTATCCCGTTTTGTTAGTTCATCTATAATCAGTACTCATTATCAACTTTAAATTGTTTCCTTCTGTTCACCACGCACAATAAGAAACAACTGAAGATCAGTTTTTTCTTTTTTAACAAAGAGCTGGAAGTAGTGGTTGATTTTGTTAAACGGGATTTTTGTATGACAATAAAAAAATGTGTCGTAGAAAAAAACCAGATCTGTGCATTACTTAGGACTATGGAATGCGGTGGCGAATGGTGGGCACCGCTTAGTATAAGAAACATAGGATTTTATTTCCTGGAGAAGGCGGTGTGTCTTCGTTACATGTCACATGCATAACGATTTATAGAAATAGCAAATAAGAGTTAACCCCTGCACCCGCCCTTTGTGGCGATGGCTTCATGTTATACCACTGGGTTGCAGAATGCAGACGCATTTACACACACACGCACACACATATGCTGCCGCGCCACCTTGGTCGTTCTACACTGATGTTCAAAAGTGTGGTGTCACCTTTGAACAAACACGAACTTCGTTTTATGCAGCTAATGTTATAACTTGTGTTTCTTTATTTTTGACGGTCACTTAACAACTGATCTGTACCAAAAAAACATCATTAATTCTTGCTGGGCCACAAGTAGACGAAAGCAAATGACTGTTACTGATATATATGTATCTACATATATACAAAACTCGCTGCAATGCAATAGAACTAAATACGAAATACGTTGCCATCTGTTCAAAGTGGAGGCTTTGATGACACCAAAGCAATCAAAGAGGAACCAATTAACAGGTGACCAGGAGTCAACGCTTCGGCGTCATTTGGGTCATAGGAAATTGCAGCAATTGGACGAGAATTCAAAATTACTTCAATTTCTACTATCAACGTCTGCAACTCCTTGAATGTGAGATACGATTGTCCTACATTTTTGACCAGCAGTATTTTTGTAGATTTACGACTGACTCCCACAATCATCCGCACGTGGCGGTATGCAACAGATCTCGAAACCCATTTGAGAACAAACTGATTTCATTTCGTGCGCCACATCATTTAGAAACAATATTAGTTTGAGCTCCTTAATCATGTTGTGAGCTCCAACAAAATTTGTAGCGTCATCGCAGTACAGCCGGTGGGGTATTCCACGTCGGCCGACAAATAGTTTGAGACACAAAATGAAATGGTTTGTCGAGAGGTCGGAAACGAATTCTAAATGGGTTGCTTTGGAACCAAAGCACACAAAAATAGCAAATATGTTTTATATGGTGCTTTTCCACGAATTCGATACGACGTCAAAAATGGGACACAAAAATCAACGCTAGTGACCAAGAATGCCCGTTGAACTCGCAGACGATCAGCAGACAAGTTGCCCATTATTTGCTCCATAAGCTTTGGTTTACAGTGAAGGCAATGTGCGCAGTCACGATCGACCTTCCGAACCACGTCTCTGGCATTTACAATCCAAACTTTCCGGCGAAGAGTACCAAACAATACCTTTGGACCAGCGTGTAAATGCGCACGATGCAAATGCTCAATGCAGAGTTTGACAAAGCGATGGCCATTGAGCAACAATGCAGGGAATCGAGCGTCATATGGGATGGGTGCATTAGACAGACGACCACAAACACGTATCAACATTACAGAGCTATTACTAAAATGCATCTGTTGCAAGAATTGAGTGAGTTTCTGCAAAGATGGTTGAACAAAATGGTCATTTGCCAATGCGTCGATTTCGGCACCAAACGTTTTGCTTTGAATGTGAGAAACGATTCTCCAGAATACGTTTTCTAATTCCTGTGGATGAATATGAAAAATGTCCTTAGGCTTGAGAGACTGATCAACAGGGCATCTATTAAATATACGAAACATTAAAGCGATTATTCGCAAAATTTTAATATATGAAGAATGCTTATCGATCAACATGTCGATGAGGTGGGGCTGTGTGGTGATGGTGCACTTAAATGCAACTGCTTTTCTACGCTCTAAAATTGTAATGTTGTTTTCAGCTTCGGCTCCAGGCCAATTTGTAATGTCCTTTTCCAAAAAATTAGGACGCCAAACCAATTTGTATTTGGAAATTCTTCAGCACTGCAACCACGAAATACTATATCGGCTGGATTACTATTTGAAGAACATGTCTCCAATGAACATCTCCGGTTTGATCATGAATTTCTGAGACACGATTTGCGACGAAACAATTTAAGGTTGATGAATGCAATTTCAGCCATTGTAGAAATATTTTTGAGTCAGTCCAAAAAAAAGTTATTGATACGAAATTCGACATTTTGTCCTTTATTTTGAGCCACGTCTTACTGAGCAAAACGGCGCACAGTGGGCTAAAATGGAAAAAAATTGACATAATTCTGCCATTTCAAAACCACTTATCGTATGACGATGAAATTTAGGTGTGTATACAAGAGGTGTTAGTGTTTAAGTTCGGAACTTGGGCCCCCTATCTCATACAGGGGCGGAGCTACAGGGCCCTAAAGTTGACCACCTCTGGTATATAAAATTTTCATCGGCTTCTAACTTTTGAATGAATGTCCGATTTGAGTGGCGTTTTTCTGTGGATACTCCTAGATCAGACCTACAATAAACATTTTATAGCTTGAAGATATCTTAAACAGTTATCAAGATATGTGGATTTTAAATTTGAATTTTTCATTTTTTCGCCGACTTTTTCTTGGAGTTTAGCCAATATCTCAGCCAAAAGTTTACCGATTTTTTTCGTGTATTTTTTATGGATTGCCAATAAAATGTACAATATCATGAAAAAAAGAGTCGATAAGATATGTCAAGAAATAAGAAAGATATGGCCCTATAAAGTCAAATTTAAAAAAAAAATAATTTTTGGAGATTTTTTGCCGAAAAAAGTCCAATTCGTATTTAGGTCTTGTAGAAAAAGTTTGTTGCACAAAGTATATCAAATTTATACTCATTTTAAAGGAGACGTTTTACAGAATCTGTTTGAGAAAATCCGAAACCAAAATTTTAATTGGTGTGGTTTCCACCCTTCTGCGATTTGGACCTTTTTTTACATACATTTCAAAAGTTTGATAGATTTCCTCCAATCGAAAAAGCTAAATTGTTAATTTTTTTATTTATTTGTATAAGGGTGTAACAAAATCGAATGCCAAGGAAAATCCGAGCGCGGCTTTTCATATCGAAGATATAGATAAAAGTAAAAAATCCAATTTTGGGGGTTTTTTGATGTATTTTTTTGGGAATTCAGGGATTTTCCATTAGAAATTTCCACATGTTGATTTTGATTGTTATCTATCTATCTATCTATCTATATATATAAAAGAGAGTGTCTGTTTGTGGGTTTGTTTGTGGGTTTGTATGTTTGTTCCGTATAGACGTCTAAACGGCTAGACCGATCATCTTGAAATTTTCACAGAATGTACATGTGTAGGGGGTGCTGAAAATAGGGTACTTGAATTTTCGATATATCAAGTGGGCGTGGACCCGCCCATGTGGGTCAAATTTTGGTATTGAGAAAATTTTTTAGCTAGAGTGCTGAAATTTTGTGTGTATGCATTTAGTGTCAGATTATGTGAATTTTCAAAAAATGGGCGGAATCGGACCAATGGGCGTGGCCCCGCCCATATAAGGCAAATTTTGAAATTGAGATATTTTGCACAATTTGTTAGAGAGAGTTCTGTATTTGAGTGTATATGTATCTGGTGACAGTCTACGTGATTGGTCCAAAAATTGGCGGGATCGGCCCAATGGGCGTGGCCCCGCCAACATAGACCAAATTTTGAAATTTCGATATCTTGAACAATTTGCTAGCGAGAGTGCTGCAATGTTGTGTATATGTATCTGGTGACAGTCTACGTGATTGGCCCAAAAATTGGCGGGATCGGCCCAATGGGCGTGGCCCCGCCCACATAGACCAAATTTTGAAATTTCGATATCTTGCACAATTTATTATCAAGAGTGCTGCAGTTTTGTTTATATGTATCTGGTGACAGTCTCCGTGATTGGTCCAAAAATGGGCGGGATCGGCTCAATGGGCGTGGCCCCGCCCACATAGACCAAATTTTTAAATTGAGATATCTTGCAAAATTTGCCAGCGAGAGTGCTGCAATGTTGTGTATATGTATCTGGTAGCAGTCCACGTGATTTTTCCAAAAATGGGCGGGATCGGACCAATGGGCCTGGCACCGCCCATATAAGCCAAATTTTAAAAATGTGATATCTTGCACAATTTTATACCGAGAGACCTGGAATTTTGTGTATATGTATATGGTGGCAGTCTGCGTGATTGGTCCAAAAATGGGCGGGATCGGCTCAATGGGCGTGGCCCAGCCCACATAGACCAAATTTTGAAATTTCGATATCTTGCACAATTTGCTAGCGAGAGTGCTGCAATGTTGTGTATATGTATCTGGTAGCAGTCCACGTGATTTTTCCAAAAATGGGCGGGAGCGGACCAATGCGCGTGGCCCCGCCAACATAAGCCAAATTTTGAAATTGATATATCTTGCACAATATGTTAGCGAGAGTGCTGGAATTTTATGTATATGTATATGGTGGCAGTCTGATTGGTCAGAAAATGGGCGGGATCAGACCAGTGGGCGTGGCCCCGCCCTTATAAGCCAAATTTCGAAATTGATATATCTTGCACAATTTTTTATCTAGAGTGCTGTAATGTTGTACATATGTATCTGGCGACAGTCCACGTGATTGGTACAAAAATTCGCGGGATCTGACCAATGGGCGTGCCACTGCCCATATAAGCCAAATTTTGAAATTGAATTATCTTGCTCATTTTGTTAGCGAGAGTGTTGAAATTTTGCGTATATGTATCTGGTAGCAGTCTACGTGATTGGCTTACAAATGGGCGGAATAGGACCAGTGGGCGTGGCACAGCCCATATTTTGATATATCTTGCAAGTACTATATAGGAAATACATGAACATAAATGCTCGGTATGCGATAATTACAGCTGCTCACTCCAATACAATCGCAATATGATAATGTGATGCATGACCAATGAAACATGAATTTGGAAATTTTATAAGTATACATTTCTATTTTCTGGACTTTCCACTGAATTCGGTATTTTTTCATTCAGTGAATTTATCACTAATACCAGTAAGGAAAGGCAGAAAGTCGGGCGGGGCGGATTAGGGTCATTGCGATAATAATTTGGAATAATTGGTAAATGTGGTGTGTGTGTGTGTATGTATATCTTATTTTGAACCGATAATCGCTAAATTAAGCAATATTCGTTCCTAAATTGAGAAACTTTTTCTGGAGAACTTTGTAATGATCGGAAGTAAAGTACAACTTCTATAGCGCTTTGTAACCAAATCTGGAGGAACATATATATGGAGGTTATATATAAATCTGAATCGATTTTCCTTGAATACTCATTCATGTAAAATAGAAACCTGTTTCTGTCGAATTTCGTACTGATCGGATATAAAACACAGTATCTACAGCGCTTACATGTCAAATTGGGGGTAACATATATATGGGGGCTATATCTAAATCTGAACCGATTTTCTCCGAATTTTGCGGTATTCCTTCATGTAATAAGAAATCTCTTTCTGCCGAATTTCTTACTGATCGGATATAAAATACAGTTTCTACAGCGCTTGAATTTCAAATCGGGGGTAACATATATATGGGGGCTATATCTAAATCTGAACCGATTTTCTCCGAATTTTGCAGTATTCCTTCATGTAATAACAAACCTCTTTCTGCCGAATTTCGTACTGATCGGATATAAAATACAGTTTCTACAGCGCTAATTTTGACATGGGCAGCGAAGCGCACCGGGCTCAGCTAGTCTATATATATAAAGAAGAATGTGTGTTTGTTTGTTTGTACCGTACAGACGTCTAAACGGCTGGACCGATCTTCTTGAAATTTTCACAGAATGTACACGTGTGGGGCGTGGTGAAAATAGGGTACTTGAATTTTCGATATATCAAGTGGGCGTGACCCCGCCCACATAAGACAAATTTTAAACATGATATATCTTGCACAATTTGTTAGATAGAGTGCTGGAATTTAGTGCATATGTATCTGGTGGCAGTCTACGTGATTGGTCCAAAAATGGGCGGAATCTAGCTAAGGGGCTTGGCACCACCCATATAAGCCAAAATTGAGATATATTGCACAATTTATTAGCGAGAGAGCTTGAATTTTGTGTATATATATCTGTTGGCGATCTACGTGATTGGTCCAAAAATGGGCGGGATCGGACCATTGGACGTAGCCCCGCCCATACAAGCAAAATTTTGAATTTCAGATATCTTGCACAATTTGTTAGCGAGAGAACTGGAATTTTGTATATATATATCTGTCTACGTGATTGGTCCAAAAATGGACGGGGTCGGACTAATGGGCGTGACCGCGCCCCTTTAAGCCAATTTTTCAAAATGACATATCTTGCACAATTTGTTAGCGAGAGTGCTGGAATTTTGTGTATATGTATCTGGTGGCAGTCTACGTGATTGGTTCAAAAATAGGCGAAATCGGGCAAATGGGCGTGGCCCCGCCCATACAAGCCAAATTTTGAAATTGCGATATCTTGCACAATTTGTTAGCGAGAGTGCTGTAATTTTGTGCATATGTATCTGGTGGTAGTCTACGTAATTTGTCCACAAGTGGGCGGGATCAGACTTATGGGCGTGGCACCGCCCACATGAGCCAAATTTTTAAATTTAGATATTTTTCATAATATGTTCGAGAGAGTGTTGTAATTCTGTGTATATGTATCTGGTGGTAGTCTACGTGATTGGTTCAAAAATGTGCGTGATCGGAACAATGTGCGTGGCCCCGCCTATATAAGTCGAATTTTTTAATTGAGATATCTTCCACAAGAGCGCTGGCGACAGTGCTGTAATTTAGCACATGAGTATCTGGTAGTCTACCTGATTGGTGTAAAAATGGGCGGGATCGTACCAATGGGCGTGGCCCCGCTCATTTAAGTCAAATTTTGAAAATTTTTTTGGCGTGAGTGCTGTCATTTTGTACATATATATCTGGATTGTTCCAAAAATAACCGGGATCGGACCAATGGGCGTGGCCCCGCCCATATAAGCCAAATTTTGTTGAGATATCTTGCGCAATTTGTTAGTGAGAGTGCTGTAATTTTCTGGTGGCAGTCTACGTGGTTATTTTTGATTGGTCCAAAAATGGGCGGAATTTGACGAATGGTCGTGGCCCCGCCCATATAAGCCAAATTTTGAAATTGATATATCTTACACAATTTATTAGCGAGAGTGCTGTAATTTTGTGCATTGGATCTGGTGGTAGTCTACGTGATTAGTCCAAAAATGGGAGGAATCGGATCAATGGGCGTGGCCTCGCCCATATAAGCAACCTTTTGAAATTGAGGTATTTTGCAAAATCTGTTTGCGAGAGTGCTGTCATTTTTTATACATGTGTCTGGTGGAAGCCTACGTGATTGGTCTAAAAATGAGCGGGATCAGACCAAAGGGCGTGGCCCCGCCCATATAACCCAAATTTGAGCTATCTTGCACAATTTAGTAGTGATAGTACGGTAATTCTGTTTATATGTATATGTTGGGAGTCTGAGTGATTAGTTCACAAATGGGCAGGATCAGACTAATGGGTGAGGCCCCGCCCATGTAAGCCACATTTCGAAATTAAGATATCTTGCACAATTTGTTAGCGAGAGTGCTGTTATTTTATGTATATGTATTTGGTGGCAGAATTCGTGATTGGTTCAAAAATGGACGGGATCGGAAATTTTAATCTGGGGTAACGAAGTGGACCGGGTCCAGCTATCTATCTATATACATAAAATTGGATGTGTGTATGTATGTAACGTATGGACCCCAAAAGGGCTGGGCCGATTTTGATGAAATTTTCAGGGAATCTTCAGAATATTCAGGCGGGTGACATAGGCTATATTAGTTCCTGATTGAGGGGACGTGGCCCCGCCCATATAAGCCAATTTGGAGTTATGATTTTTTGAGAGATTCCTACTTTTAACGAGATGCCTACTGTCCCTATCATGATTGATACTGGACCCTGATCCCAGATGGGCCAGTCCTGGGTCCAACTCGAAGTAGTTGGGAGTCCACGTGAGCGGGAGCGAGAGTGCCGTAATTGTGTGTATATGTATCTTTGGCAGTCTACGTGATAGATCCAAAAGTGGGCGGGATACGACCTACGGGCGTGGCCCCGCCCATGTGAGCCATGTTTTAAAATTGAGATATATAAAACAATTTGTTTGCGAGAGTTCTGTAATTTTGTGTATATGCATATTGA
Source organism: Eudasyphora cyanicolor (assembly GCA_963930755.1). Taxonomy (NCBI): domain Eukaryota; kingdom Metazoa; phylum Arthropoda; class Insecta; order Diptera; family Muscidae; genus Eudasyphora; species Eudasyphora cyanicolor. The sequence goes on from OZ005734.1 coordinate 136,768,517, forward strand.
GGCAGTCTACGTGATTGGTCCAAAAATGGATCGGACCTACGGGCCTGGCCCCGCACATATGAGCCAAATTTTGAAATTGCTATATCTTGCACAATTTGTTAGCGAGGGCGCTGTAATTTTGTGTATATGTATATGTTGGCATTCTACGTGAGTGCTGGGATCGGGTCAATGGTATTGCTATATCTTGCACAATTTGTTAGCGAGGGCGCTGTAATTTTGTGTATATGTATCTGTTGGCATTCTACGTGTGTGCTGGGATCGGGCCAATGGGTGTGGCCCCACCCATATGAGCCAAGAATGGAGATATCTTGAACAATTTGTTTATTCCCGAGAGTGCTGTAATGTTGTGTGTATGTATTTGGTGGCAGGATTCGCGATTGGTTCAAAAATTGGTGGGATTAGAAATTTCAATCTGGGGCAACGAAGTGGACCGGGTCTAGTTTCTAATATAAAGAACTTTAAAAAAATCATCGAAATATATACATTTTTAAGAAATTTATGCCGTATTTACGTTTCTGCTTATATGCAAAATATTTTTTTTAATTTTTCCCTACCTTCTTGTACTTATTGGTTATTATATCAGTCAATATGAACTGATTTCTTATAGATCACATGTTTTTTATCAAACAATAATAAAATTTAGTAAGATATACCTTTCAGAAAATATTGTTTTATGACACTATTTCTAGGAAACCCTTAATCATTGACAGGTATAAAAATATTTGTTGTAATGTTCATTCATATAGTTAATAAAATTCATTCATATATGATTTTTGTAATTTCCCATATTACATGTATCAGGTAGAAATGTCAGGTATATTTTTGTTTTTATATAAATACATATAGCATCTTCGAGAATGTATATCATTACCAATTTTGCAAGTATGTCGTTAACATAGCACCTTCGAGAATGTATATCATTACCAATTTTGCAAGTATGTCGTTAACATTTAAGAACTCGTCACTATTTTGATCTTGTGTCAAATCCCATTTCACACGTTTGAGGAAAATTCCGTAGAATAGTAGAGTTTATCGAAGCAACCTATAAATTAAAGTATTAAAAAGGGAAAACACAAAAATACAAAAAATTGTTAAAACATTTGATGTAAAGCGGAAATCTGCAAAATCGCGTTCAAAATTTCTTGAAAAATATTCAGATTGGCTCGAGAACAACATATATTTAGCAGTTTGTACTTCATCTGTTGGTCCACCCCATAAGCCTTACGAAGATGTGTCGAAAAGAACTAAGAAGAGGAGTTTGTCCAATAATCTTTCGACAATGACTATGTACTGAAGAAGTTACGGATACTTTTAAGGAAATGTTGAAAAAAGAGAAACAACCAACTGATGCTTTAAAAATTGCCGGTGTTCTTCAAACAGCATCACCGAAACGTCTAAGGAGAATTGTTGAGAGTATTCCGACACCATCATCTAAGTCAGTTTTTACGTATGAAGAAGTACTTGCTCTTATGCTACAACTGGGACTCAGCAAAGACAACTACAACACACTTAGGAAGGCATTTTCCGAAAAAGGAGTCGATGTCTTACCTTCAAATAACCAAATAAAGGACAAAAAGAAGTCTATTATTCCTTCACCGCAATAAGTTTCACCAAGTGGAGTCAGTATTGGTCTTCCTAACCTTCTGGAAAATACAGCATCGAGAATAGTTTCCACTCTTGCTACAGAACAGTTGAATACAATGGATAATTGTGACTTGCAACTTATGTGCAAGTGGGGATGTGATGGCTTATCAACCCTTCCTGAATACAAACAAGTATCAACAAGTCCGAGCGGGACAGATTATAGAAGTGTGTCCACGGCATCATTAGTTCCCTTCAGATGAAGAAAGATAGAAGACACGAACTGTACCTCAACTAGTTTTGATGACATTTGGATAAATTCGACTCCAGGATCAAAAAACTTTTGTAGACCAATATGGTTTGAGTATACCAAATAGTCGGCTACCAACACACAAAACCTGGATGATCATATTGAGAAGGAAATTAAGGAACTGGAACCCATATCAATCAAAATATTGGACTGCAGCTTCACAATCTCCTTCATTTAAGTCAAATTTTGAAATTGAGATATTTTGAAAATTTTTTTGGCGTGAGTGCTGTAATTTTGTACATATATATCTGGTGGTAGTCTACGAGATTGTTCCAAAAATAACCGGGATCGGACCAATGGGCGTGGCCCCGCCTATATAAGCCAAATTTTGAAAATGATATATCTTGCACAATTTGTTAGAGAGAGTGCTAGAATTTTGTGTATATGTATCTGGTGGCAGTCTACGTGATTGGTCCAAAAAAGTGCGGAATCTATCCAAGGGGCGTGGCACCACCCATATAAGCCAAAATTGAGATATATTGCACAATTTATTAGCGAGAGAGCTTGAATTTTGTGTATATATATCTGTTGGCGATCTACGTGATTGGTCCAAAAATGGGCGGGATCGGACCATTGGGCTTAGCCCCGCCCATACAAGCAAAATTTTGAATTTCAGATATCTTGCACAATTTGTTAGCGAGAGAACTGGAATTTTGTATATATATATATCTGTCTACGTGATTGGTTCAAAAATGGACGTGGTCGGACTAATGGGCGTGGCCGCGCCACTTTAAGCCAAATTTTCACAATGACATATCTTGCACAATTTGTTAGCGATAGTGCTGGAATTTTGTGTATATGTATCTGGTGGCAGTCTACGTGATTGGTCCACAAATAGGCGGAATCGGGCAAATGGTCGTGGCCCCGCCCATACAAGCCAAATTTTGAAATTGCGATATCTTGCACAATTTATTAGCGAGAGTGCTGTAATTTTGTTCATATGTATCTGGTGGTAGTCTACGTAATTTGTCCAAAAGTGGGCGGGATCAGACTTATGGGCGTGGCACCGCCCACGTGAGCCAAATTTTTAAATTTAGATATTTTTCATAATATGTTCGAGAGAGTGTTGTAATTCTGTGTATACGTATCTGGTGGTAGTCTGCGTGATTGGTTCAAAAATGTGCGTGATCGGAACAATGGGCGTGGCCCCGCCTATATAAGTCGAATTTTTTAATTGAGATATCTTCCACAAGAGCGCTGGCGAGAGTGCTGTAATTTAGCACATGAGTATCTGGTAGTCTACCTGATTGGTTTAAAAATGGGCGGGATCGTACCAATGGGCGTGGCCCCGCTCATTTAAGTCAAATTTTGAAAAAAATTTTGGCGTGAGTGCTGCATTTTGTACATATATATCTGGTGGTAGTCTACGAGATTGTTCCAAAAATAACCGGGATCGGACCAATGGGCGTGGCCCCGCCCATATAAGCCAAATTTTGTTGAGATATCTTGCACAATTTGTTAGCGAGAGTGCTGTAATTTTCTGGTGGCAGTCTACGTGGTTATTTTTGATTGGTCCAAAAATGGGCGGAATTTGACGAATGGTCGTGGCCCCGCCCATATAAGCCAAATTTTGAAATTGATATATCTTACACAATTTATTAGCGAGAGTGCTGTAATTTTGTGCATGTGGATCTGGTGGTAGTCTACGTGATTAGTCCAAAAAAAGGAGGAATCGGATCAATGGGCGTGGCCTCGCCCATATAAGCAATCTTTTGAAATTGAGGTATTTTGCAAAATCTGTTTGCGAGAGTGCTGTAATTTTGTATACATGTGTCTGGTGGAAGCCTACGTGATTGGTCTAAAAATGAGCGGGATCAGACCAAAGGGCGTGGCCCCGCCCATATAACCCAAATTTGAGCTATCTTGCACAATTTAGTAGTGATAGTACGGTAATTCTGTGTATATGTATATGTTGGGAGTCTGCGTGATTAGTTCACAAATGGGCAGGATCAGACTAATGGGAGAGGCCCCGCCCATGTAAGCCACATTTTGAAATTAAGATATCTTGCACAATTTGTTAGCGAGAGTGCTGTTATTTTATGTATATGTATTTGGTGGCAGCATTCGTGATTGGTTCAAAAATGGACGGGATCGGAAATTTTAATCTGGGGTAACGAAGTGGACCGGGTCCAGCTATCTATCTATATATATAAAATTGGATGTGTGTATGTATGTAACGTATGGACCCCAAAAGGGCTGGGCCGATTTTGATGACATTTTCAGGGAATCTTCAGAATATTCAGGCGGGTGACATAGGCTATATTAGTTCTTGATTGAGGGGACGTGGCCCCGCCCATATAAGCCAATTTGGAGTTATGATTTTTTGAGAGATTCCTACTTTTAACGAGATTCCTACTGTCCCTATCATGATTGATACTGGACCCTGATCTCAGATGGGCCAGTCCTGGGTCCAACTCGAAGTAGTTGGGAGTACACGTGAGCGGGAGCGAGAGTGCCGTAATTGTGTGTATATGTATCTTTGGCAGTCTACGTGATAGATCCAAAAGTGGGCGGGATACGACCTACGGGCGTGGCCCCGCCCATGTGAGCCATGTTTTAAAATGGAGATATATAAAACAATTTGTTTGCGAGAGTTCTGTAATTTTGTGTATATGCATATTGAGGCAGTCTACGTGATTGGTCCAAAAATGGATCGGACCAACGGGCCTGGCCCCGCACATATGAGCCAAATTTTGAAATTGCTATATCTTGCACAATTTGTTAGCGAGGGCGCTGTAATTTTGTGTATATGTATCTGTTGGCATTCTACGTGAGTGCTGGGATCGGGCCAATGGTATTGCTATATCTTGCACAATTTGTTAGCGAGGGCGCTGTAATTTTGTGTATATGTATCTGTTGGCATTCTACGTGTGTGCTGGGATCGGGCCAATGGGTGTGGCCCCACCCATATGAGCCAAGAATGGAGATATCTTGAACAATTTGTTTATTCCCGAGAGTGCTGTAATGTTGTGTGTATGTATTTGGTGGCAGGATTCGCGATTGGTTCAAAAATTGGTGGGATGGGAAATTTCAATCTGGGGCAACCATGTGGACCGGGTCTAGTTTTTAATATAAAGAACTTTAAAAAAATCATCGAAATATATAAATTTTTAAGAAATTTATGCCGTATTTACGTTTCTGCTTATATGCAAAATATTTTGTTAATTTTTCCCTACCTTCTTGTACTTATTGGTTATTATATCAGTCAATATGAACTGATTTCTTATAGATCACATGTTTTTTATCAAACAATAATAAAATTTAGTAAGATATACCTTTCAGAAAATATTGTTTTATGACACTATTTCTAGGAAACCCTTAATCATTGACAGGTATAAAAATATTTGTTGTAATGTTCATTCATATAGTTAATAATATTCATTCATATATGATTTTTGCAATTTCCCATATTACATGTATCAGGTAGAAATGTCAGGTATATTATTGTTTTTATATAAATACATATAGCATCTTCGAGAATGTATATCATTACCAATTTTGCAAGTATGTCGTTAACATAGCATCTTCGAGAATGTATATCATTACCAATTTTGCAAGTATGTCGTTAGCATTTAAGAACTCGTCACTATTTTGATCTTGTGTCAAATCCCATTTCACACGTTTGAGGAAAATTCCGTAGAATAGTAGAGTTTATCGAAGCAACCTATAAATTAAAGTATTAAAAAGGGAAAACACAAAAATACAAAAAATTGTTAAAACATTTGATGTAAAGCGGACATCAGCAAAATCGCGTTCAAAATTTCTTGAAAAATATTCAGATTGGTTCGAGAACAACATATATTTAGCAGTTTGTACTTCATCTGTTGGTCCACCCATAAGCCTTACGAAGATGTGTCGAAAAGAACTAAGAAGAGGAGTTTGTCCAATAATCTTTCGACAATGACTATGTACTGAAGAAGTTACGGATACTTTTAAGGAAATGTTGAAAAAAGAGAAACAACCAACTGATGCTTTAAAAATTGCCGGTGTTCTTCAAACAGCATCACCGAAACGTCTAAGGAGAATTGTTGAGAGTATTCCGACACCATCATCTAAGTCAGTTTTTACGTATGAAGAAGTACTTGCTCTTATGCTACAACTGGGACTCAGCAAAGACAACTACAACACACTTAGGAAGGCATTTTCCGAAAAAGGAGTCGATGTCTTACCTTCAAATAACCAAATAAAGGACAAAAAGAAGTCTATTATTCCTTCACCGCAATAAGTTTCACCAAGTGGAGTCAGTATTGGTCTTCCTAACCTTCTGGAAAATACAGCATCGAGAATAGTTTCCACTCTTGCTACAGAACAGTTGAATACAATGGATAATTGTGACTTGCAACTTATGTGCAAGTGGGGATGTGATGGCTTATCAACCCTTCCTGAATACAAACAAGTATCAACAAGTCCGAGCGGGACAGATTATAGAAGTGTGTCCACGGCATCATTAGTTCCCTTCAGATGAAGAAAGATAGAAGACACGAACTGTACCTCAACTAGTTTTGATGACATTTGGATAAATTCGACTCCAGGATCAAAAAACTTTTGTAGACCAATATGGTTTGAGTATACCAAATAGTCGGCTACCAACACACAAAACCTGGATGATCATATTGAGAAGGAAATTAAGGAACTGGAACCCATATCAATCAAAATATTGGACTGCAGCTTCACAATCTCCTTCATTTAAGTCAAATTTTGAAATTGAGATATTTTGAAAATTTTTTTGGCGTGAGTGCTGTAATTTTGTACATATATATCTGGTGGTAGTCTACGAGATTGTTCCAAAAATAACCGGGATCGGACCAATGGGCGTGGCCCCGCCTATATAAGCCAAATTTTGAAAATGATATATCTTGCACAATTTGTTAGAGAGAGTGCTAGAATTTTGTGTATATGTATCTGGTGGCAGTCTACGTGATTGGTCCAAAAAAGTGCGGAATCTATCCAAGGGGCGTGGCACCACCCATATAAGCCAAAATTGAGATATATTGCACAATTTATTAGCGAGAGAGCTTGAATTTTGTGTATATATATCTGTTGGCGATCTACGTGATTGGTCCAAAAATGGGCGGGATCGGACCATTGGGCTTAGCCCCGCCCATACAAGCAAAATTTTGAATTTCAGATATCTTGCACAATTTGTTAGCGAGAGAACTGGAATTTTGTATATATATATATCTGTCTACGTGATTGGTTCAAAAATGGACGTGGTCGGACTAATGGGCGTGGCCGCGCCACTTTAAGCCAAATTTTCACAATGACATATCTTGCACAATTTGTTAGCGATAGTGCTGGAATTTTGTGTATATGTATCTGGTGGCAGTCTACGTGATTGGTCCACAAATAGGCGGAATCGGGCAAATGGTCGTGGCCCCGCCCATACAAGCCAAATTTTGAAATTGCGATATCTTGCACAATTTATTAGCGAGAGTGCTGTAATTTTGTTCATATGTATCTGGTGGTAGTCTACGTAATTTGTCCAAAAGTGGGCGGGATCAGACTTATGGGCGTGGCACCGCCCACGTGAGCCAAATTTTTAAATTTAGATATTTTTCATAATATGTTCGAGAGAGTGTTGTAATTCTGTGTATACGTATCTGGTGGTAGTCTGCGTGATTGGTTCAAAAATGTGCGTGATCGGAACAATGGGCGTGGCCCCGCCTATATAAGTCGAATTTTTTAATTGAGATATCTTCCACAAGAGCGCTGGCGAGAGTGCTGTAATTTAGCACATGAGTATCTGGTAGTCTACCTGATTGGTTTAAAAATGGGCGGGATCGTACCAATGGGCGTGGCCCCGCTCATTTAAGTCAAATTTTGAAAAAAATTTTGGCGTGAGTGCTGCATTTTGTACATATATATCTGGTGGTAGTCTACGAGATTGTTCCAAAAATAACCGGGATCGGACCAATGGGCGTGGCCCCGCCCATATAAGCCAAATTTTGTTGAGATATCTTGCACAATTTGTTAGCGAGAGTGCTGTAATTTTCTGGTGGCAGTCTACGTGGTTATTTTTGATTGGTCCAAAAATGGGCGGAATTTGACGAATGGTCGTGGCCCCGCCCATATAAGCCAAATTTTGAAATTGATATATCTTACACAATTTATTAGCGAGAGTGCTGTAATTTTGTGCATGTGGATCTGGTGGTAGTCTACGTGATTAGTCCAAAAAAAGGAGGAATCGGATCAATGGGCGTGGCCTCGCCCATATAAGCAATCTTTTGAAATTGAGGTATTTTGCAAAATCTGTTTGCGAGAGTGCTGTAATTTTGTATACATGTGTCTGGTGGAAGCCTACGTGATTGGTCTAAAAATGAGCGGGATCAGACCAAAGGGCGTGGCCCCGCCCATATAACCCAAATTTGAGCTATCTTGCACAATTTAGTAGTGATAGTACGGTAATTCTGTGTATATGTATATGTTGGGAGTCTGCGTGATTAGTTCACAAATGGGCAGGATCAGACTAATGGGTGAGGCCCCGCCCATGTAAGCCACATTTTGAAATTAAGATATCTTGCACAATTTGTTAGCGAGAGTGCTGTTATTTTATGTATATGTATTTGGTGGCAGCATTCGTGATTGGTTCAAAAATGGACGGGATCGGAAATTTTAATCTGGGGTAACGAAGTGGACCGGGTCCAGCTATCTATCTATATATATAAAATTGGATGTGTGTATGTATGTAACGTATGGACCCCAAAAGGGCTGGGCCGATTTTGATGACATTTTCAGGGAATCTTCAGAATATTCAGGCGGGTGACATAGGCTATATTAGTTCTTGATTGAGGGGACGTGGCCCCGCCCATATAAGCCAATTTGGAGTTATGATTTTTTGAGAGATTCCTACTTTTAACGAGATTCCTACTGTCCCTATCATGATTGATACTGGACCCTGATCTCAGATGGGCCAGTCCTGGGTCCAACTCGAAGTAGTTGGGAGTACACGTGAGCGGGAGCGAGAGTGCCGTAATTGTGTGTATATGTATCTTTGGCAGTCTACGTGATAGATCCAAAAGTGGGCGGGATACGACCTACGGGCGTGGCCCCGCCCATGTGAGCCATGTTTTAAAATGGAGATATATAAAACAATTTGTTTGCGAGAGTTCTGTAATTTTGTGTATATGCATATTGAGGCAGTCTACGTGATTGGTCCAAAAATGGATCGGACCAACGGGCCTGGCCCCGCACATATGAGCCAAATTTTGAAATTGCTATATCTTGCACAATTTGTTAGCGAGGGCGCTGTAATTTTGTGTATATGTATCTGTTGGCATTCTACGTGAGTGCTGGGATCGGGCCAATGGTATTGCTATATCTTGCACAATTTGTTAGCGAGGGCGCTGTAATTTTGTGTATATGTATCTGTTGGCATTCTACGTGTGTGCTGGGATCGGGCCAATGGGTGTGGCCCCACCCATATGAGCCAAGAATGGAGATATCTTGAACAATTTGTTTATTCCCGAGAGTGCTGTAATGTTGTGTGTATGTATTTGGTGGCAGGATTCGCGATTGGTTCAAAAATTGGTGGGATGGGAAATTTCAATCTGGGGCAACCATGTGGACCGGGTCTAGTTTTTAATATAAAGAACTTTAAAAAAATCATCGAAATATATAAATTTTTAAGAAATTTATGCCGTATTTACGTTTCTGCTTATATGCAAAATATTTTGTTAATTTTTCCCTACCTTCTTGTACTTATTGGTTATTATATCAGTCAATATGAACTGATTTCTTATAGATCACATGTTTTTTATCAAACAATAATAAAATTTAGTAAGATATACCTTTCAGAAAATATTGTTTTATGACACTATTTCTAGGAAACCCTTAATCATTGACAGGTATAAAAATATTTGTTGTAATGTTCATTCATATAGTTAATAATATTCATTCATATATGATTTTTGCAATTTCCCATATTACATGTATCAGGTAGAAATGTCAGGTATATTATTGTTTTTATATAAATACATATAGCATCTTCGAGAATGTATATCATTACCAATTTTGCAAGTATGTCGTTAACATAGCATCTTCGAGAATGTATATCATTACCAATTTTGCAAGTATGTCGTTAGCATTTAAGAACTCGTCACTATTTTGATCTTGTGTCAAATCCCATTTCACACGTTTGAGGAAAATTCCGTAGAATAGTAGAGTTTATCGAAGCAACCTATAAATTAAAGTATTAAAAAGGGAAAACACAAAAATACAAAAAATTGTTAAAACATTTGATGTAAAGCGGACATCAGCAAAATCGCGTTCAAAATTTCTTGAAAAATATTCAGATTGGTTCGAGAACAACATATATTTAGCAGTTTGTACTTCATCTGTTGGTCCACCCCATAAGCCTTACGAAGATGTATCGAAAAGAACTAAGAAGAGGAGTTTGTCCAATAATCTTTCGACAATGACTATGTACTGAAGAAGTTACGGATACTTTTAAGGAAATGTTGAAAAAAGAGAAACAACCAATTGATGCTTTAAAAATTGCCGGTGTTCTTTATACAGCATCTCCGAAACGTCGAAGGAGAATTGTTGAGAGTATTCCGACACCATCATCTAAGTCAGTTTTTACGTATGAAGAAGTACTTGCTCTTATGCTACAACTGGGACTCAGCAAAGACAACTACAACACACTTAGGAAGGCATTTTCCGAAAAAGGAGTCGATGTCTTACCTTCAAATAACCAAATAAAGGACAAAAAGAAGTCTATTATTCCTTCACCGCAATAAGTTTCACCAAGTGGAGTCAGTATTGGTCTTCCTAACCTTCTGGAAAATACAGCATCGAGAATAGTTTCCACTCTTGCTACAGAACAGTTGAATACAATGGATAATTGTGACTTGCAACTTATGTGCAAGTGGGGATGTGATGGCTTATCAACCCTTCCTGAATACAAACAAGTATCAACAAGTCCGAGCGGGACAGATTATAGAAGTGTGTTCACGGCATCATTAGTTCCCCTCAGATTAAGAAAGATAGAAGACACGGACTGTCCCTCAACTAGTTTTGATGACATTTGGATAAATTCGACTCCAGGATCAAAAAACTTTTGTAGACCAATATGGTTTGAGTATACCAAATAGTCGGCTACCAACACACAAAACCTAGCTGATCATATTGAGAAGGAAATTAAGGAACTGGAACCCATATCAATCAAAATATTGGACTACAGCTTCACAATCTCCTTCATCCTAAATTTCACTAAGGTCGATGTGAACGTTTGCAATGCTGTTACGGGAACATCATCTAGGTGGAGATAGTAATCCAGAGAATGCAAACAAATTACTGAACAAAAAGGAATTAAAAGCATTGAGAGAGTTCCAGAAAAAAGAATTCAAGAGGAATTTTGGAGAGAGACTGGATTAAATGTCGGCAAACCACTAGTGGGATATGGAAATAGAAATGATGGTAACACTGCAAGGCGTTTCTTCAAGTATTATGAAATCACATCTAAGTTCACAGGAATTGATATGGAATTTCTGAGAAAAATCAACATAATTCTAATAGCAATCAACAGCAAGAACAAAGTGAATGCAGAAAAACTTGGAAAGTACTGTCCAGGTATTTCGAAACATCTAATAGAACTGTATCCATGGAAAGATATGACCCCAATCAGTACATAAAGTATTGCGTCATGGAGATATAATTATTGCATTTCATATGCTCCCTTTGGCCGAGCTTACGGAAGAAGCCCAGGAGGCACGAAATCGCGATTTTCGCAATGTTCAGCAATTTCGAAAAAGTTCAAGAGAATTTCATAATTAAGATATACATATTTGTAAATCTTCTCCTATCTTCCGATCCTGCTCTATCTTTAATAAGATAAAGATGGATATGTTACCGATATTTGACATGTGACAATCCTGAAGAATACAAGGATTTGCTTTATCTCCTAGACATGGATTATTCAGATTATTTTACAGAAATAAAATAATAAAATATATATTACAGAAATAAAATAAGAAAATAAATTATTTTTCTCAAGAAGTGGGTCTTTCGCATACAAAATGGGTATACACAAATTTAAGGCAACAAGAGTCACACCAACATATTATAAAGGCCGACATATTTTATCCTTCTTACTCAATTTTATGATTGTTCTTCTTACTAAATTTTATTATTGTTTGATAAAAACATGTGATCTACAAGAATATACTGATATAATAACCAATAAGTACAAGAAGGTAGGGAAAAATTAAAACAAGTTAAAGCGTTAAGTTCGGCCATGCCGAATCTTATATCCCTCCACCATGGATAGCATGTGACCTCACAAAAAAACTCAAACCTAAAGAAAATAATACGTGTTCAAAGGTGACCCACACTTTTGAACATCAGTGTAAAACGGTGACTGCGGCGCAGCTTTGTATACATGAATGTGGGGGTGAGTATGTATATACCCAGCTAACAAAATATTCAGATTTCGGTCCGAAATCTGTTCGACAATCGGATAAATCATCCGATATCGTATCCGTTGTCGGACCGAAATCGGTACCAAAAAAACATGAAGTGGTTGTCATGTTGTCGGAACGACACGTCGGAGGGAAATCTGATGCTTGCGCAGACGTGTCGTACCGTATTCGTACCGACTTCGGAACTAAATTCTTGGGAAATTAGAAAAGCCGTACCGAACTCTTACCGAATAACGTACACAATTCGGATCGAATTCTTGCCGAATTACATATAAAATTAGAATATTTTTCCCCAGTGAGTCGGACCGAATTCTTAACCAATGTCACGCAAAATTCGGATCCTTTTGCCGATAATGCGGTCCGATTTTGGATCGAATTCTTACCAAGTCAATACTACTTTCCCTGTGATGTTTTAATAAATTTTACAGTTTTGAGTATTTTTTACTAGTTTTATTAATAGTTTTAGTTTTCAGAAAAAAACGAATTCAATGCTTAGTGGTAAAAACATAAAAAAGTTGTACTTTTCAGAAAACAAGAATAATTCAATGCTTACAACTTACAAAAATCCCAAAGAACAAAGCAGCATACAATTGGTGGTTGCTTATCTAACGGTGCCACACAAAATTCCTCAAAAAATGTTTATGAGCAAAAAACACACAGGCACACATACGCTGTAACAAAAAGTACAACACACACTGAGTTCCGATATCATTCAGACATACCGTTCAGAAAACGTTACGATATTGCTGAAAACAGTCGGAACAAAAAACACCAAATTCCCTCAGACTTGTCGGACAGAATTCGGTCCGAAGTCGGTAAGAATCGTCGTAAGCGATCCGATTATGCGCAGACATGTCGGATGTCAGACAAAGTCGGATAATTTTGTTAGCTGGGTACTCACGCGCATTCCAATGCATTTATGTACACATGGCAGTGCGAGTGCGTTTCTTCGTTCATTTTTATACCCTACACCACACTGTGGTACAGGGTATTATGACTTTGTGCATTTGTTTGTAACACCTAAAAGGAGAAGAGATAGACCCATTGTTTATTATACCGATCGACTCAGAATCACTTTCGATTCGATTTAGCCATGTCCGTCTGTCTGTCTGTCCGTCTGTCTGTCCGTCTGTCCATGTATTCTTGTAATCAAAGTGCAGGTCGTATTTATGGTCCGATTGTGATGAAATTTATCATAGTGCTCTTTTTTGGCCCAAGGACGATCCCTATTGAAATTGGTTCAAATCGGTTCAGATTTGGATATAGTCCCCATATATATGTTTCACCCGATTTGACATGCAAGCGCCGTAGAAACCACATTTTACATCCGATCTTTATGAAATTCGGCATAGAGAGTTTTATTATTACGTGAATGAACACTACCAAATTCGGAGAAAATCCGATCAGATTTAGATATAGCCCCCATATATATGTTTCACCCGATTTGGCATGTAAGCGCTGTAGGAACTGTATTTTAAATCAGAACAGTACGAAATTTGGCAGAGAGAGTTATCTTATTACATGAATAAACACTGCCAAATTCGGGGAAAATCGGTTCAGATTTAGATATAGCCACCATATATATGTTTCACCCGATTTAACATTTAAGTGCTGTGGAAATCGTGTTTTATATCCGATCAGTACGAAATTTAACAGAGAGAGTTCTCTTATTACATGAATAAACACTACCAAATTCGGGGAAAATCGGTTCAGATTTAGATATAGCCACCATATATATGTTTCACCCGATTTAACATTTAAGCGCTGTAGAAATCATGTTTTATATCCGATCAGTACGAAATTTAACAGAGAGAGTTTTCTTATTACATGTATGAACACTGCCAAATTCGGGAAAAATCGGTTCAGATTTTAACATAGTCCCAATATATATATTACACCCGATTTGACATGTAAGCGCTGTAGAAACCGTGTTTTATATCCGATCAGTACGAAAATCGGCAGAGAGAGTTTGCTTATTACATGTATGAACACTGCCAAATTATTATCGCAATGCCCATTTTCGCATTGGTAGGTAGGTGTAGTATATAATAATATATTCGGCCCCGCCCGACTTTCTGTCTTTCCTTACTGGTTTTTTTCTTATGTTGTTTTGTCGCCATCAAAGTCAAGGGCTTCGACTAAGTTTGGAGCTCTGATCGGCAAACAGAAAAAATCAGTCTCGTTTTAGCAACCTCTCTCCCGTGAAAAGTGAATAAGTTTTAAGTTTAAAGTGTAAAGTGTTAAGTTATATATATATATTTATCTGCAATTACAGAAAGCAGACCCGACTCAAACATTAAATTGAAGACACATAAAAACATTGAACATTAACTGAACATTGATTTAAACAAACCATTAAACATTAATAAATTAAATTTGGGTAACATTCTTTTATTCGACCTGTATTGTTATTTGGAACAAATTGTTAAATGAAAGTCGAGCTCGAGGTCTTGATTTTTTGATTTTATTTATTTTCGATATTTCGCCTTTCCTCGAAAGGCATCATCAGGCTGAAAATTGTACATGTAAAAGGAAACATTTAAACATTAACGATTAATAATTTACGTATACATTGTTGGTTGTTGTACACTCACGAAAAAATAAATGAATGTACATTCACTGATCTGACGTCGTTGCCGTCTGTTGTCATACTAGTGTTCTATTGTCTATTGCACTTTGTTTATTTTTGTGATCAGATTCCTGTAATTGTGTGCTAAATTCTCCGTGTCGGTTTTGTAGTTCATACGTTTGGTTGTTGGTGTGTTTATGATATGTAGCATATCCAGTGTGAGTCGCTTGTTGTAGTTGTTCTCACACTGTAGTACTCGTACTCTCTTCAGGTCGGGGTAATGTTGCTCTGTTGCACAGTGGGAAGTAAGTGCTGTCTTGCATGTTAATTTCTGGAGCCTTAGTTTAATATCGGATTTGTGTCCTGACAATCGGGTTTTAAGTTTATTCTTTGTAGTGCCGATATAATATTTATCACAGTTTTCTTTTTCGTTTCCATTGCACTTGATTCTGTATATTAATTTGGATTTATCCATGTCGTCAATTTTAGGTTTAAGATTTGTAAATAGCTTTTGTAAGGTGTTGGTTGTTTTTGGAACTATTGTAAAATTATTATCTATACATTTGTAGTTAAGAAATCTTTCGGTCAGTTTAGGGATATATAACACCGATTTATACATCATTGGTACTCTCGCTTTGGGATGTTGGCTACTATGTTTTTTTAGTAAAATATCTATTGTATCCTTGGGGAAGCTATTTTGTTTCAGGATCGTCCTTATCTTTACCAGGTTTTCTGAGTAGAATTCTTTGTCACTGACTGTCATTACTCTGTTTATAAAATTTAATGCCGTGTTGAAAATAACTCTTTTTGGATGTTTAGAGTAGAAGTTTACTAATCTGCCAATTCTTTTTCTGGTACCAATTCAATTTGATTTTATTATTCTCTCTTATAATTAGTATATCTAGATAGGGGAGTCTTCCGTTCTCTTCCTGTTCTAGTGTAAATTGTATGTATTGGTTGAAGCTGTTGAATGTTGTCAGTAAGTTGTTTATTGCACTTGTTTTTACAATCCCAAAAAGGTCGTCCACGTATTTTGTTAGAATCTTAGGTCTAATATCACAGTGTTCAATTGATCTATCCAATAGCTCCTCCATGACTATGCCGGCTACTATCGGCGACGCTGAAGACCCCATGGGTAAACCTTTTCTTTGTTGGTAAAAACAGTTTTTGTATTTGAAGTAGCGATTATCTGCTATGCAAAATTTTAAGATCCTAATGAATAAATTCTTTGGTATTGCGGTAAGTTTTTCCAGGTAGATCCATTTACTTTCAATTATTTTTATGGCAAAATCCACGGGGATACTAGGAAATAAGGAAACAACATCAAAGGAGACCATTGTTTCATCTTCCTCTACACTCATATTTTCTACGACTTCTTTGAATTGTTTTGAGTTTTTCACATTGTATTTAGAATTTTCTGTTAACTTCTTAAGAATTGATGTTGGCTTGATGGCGCATCAATTGAGGAACATATAGGGCGTAAAGGGTACCCTTGCTTGTGGATTTTGGGTAGGCCGTAAATTCTTGGTGTTATGGCAGCTTCCGTCTTCATTCTTCTCCTTTCGAATTCGTTTATGATGTTCTGTTTGAAGAGTTCATCGATAAGCTCATTGTTTATTTTTTGGAGTTTGTTTGTTGGATCCGACTTAAGTTTCTTGTATGTCATTATGTCGTTCACTATCTTGTCCATTCTCTCATCATATTCTGATTTTTCCATCGCTACGGTCACGTTTCCTTTATCCGCCTCCAATATCATTATGTTTTTGTTTTTGTTTAGAAATTTTTTGGGTTGTTCCACTGTGCGTATGTAATATTTGTCTCTGTTTGATAGCTGTTGTTTGTTTGTGTGGTTCTCTATCATCGATGTAACTTTGTTTCATGCAATCTCTTGTTCCTCTCTGTCGGTGAGAGTTTTTATACATTCTTCGCCGTCCGCTATGTATTTGAGCAACGGAAAATCCTCTCTTGTGTGTGGTACTGCGAATTTTTTGCCATGTGATAGAAGCCATGTTATCTCATTCGGTATGTCTTTTTTACTTAGATTTACAAACCAATTGTGGTTGTACTTTATGTCCAACTCACTTTTTTGATTTTCTTCTAAGGCTTTGAACTTCTTGTTGTGTCTCTCTCTGATTTGCTTTTTTGTTATTTTCGAAAGTTTCTCCTCACAAGTAAAGAACTCAGTGGCATCTTCTAGATGTATCATATCACTTATTCTCTTTTTATGATTCTCATGTCATTTGTGTTTTGTTTTCTGATCTCGTGTTTTTGTTTAATCAATAGGTTTAAGATTTTTGTGTGAAACTGTCTGGTATATGTGTTTAACGTTTTGTTTATTGCGTGGGGAATTTCTTTCGTTTCCAAGTGCAATGGAAACGAAAAAGAAAACTGTGATAAATATTATATCGGCACTACAAAGAATAAACTTAAAAAACGATTGTCAGGACACAAATCCGATATTAAACTAAGGCTCCAGAAATTAACATGCAAGACAGCACTTACTTCCCACTGTGCAACAGAGCAACATTACCCCGACCTGAAGAGAGTACGAGTACTACAGTGTGAGAACAACTACAACAAGCGACTCACACTGGAGATGCTACATATCATAAACACACCAACAACCAAACGTATGAACTACAAAACCGACACGGAGAATTTAGCACACAATTACAGGAATCTGATCCGAAAAATAAACAAAGTGCAATAGACAATATAACACTAGTATGACAACAGACGGCAACGACGTCAGATCAGTACTCAGTGAATGTACATTCATTTATTTTTTCGTGAGTGTACAACAACCAACAATGTATACGTAAATTATTAATCGTTAATGTTTAAATGTTTCCTTTTACATGTACAATTTTCAGCCTGATGATGCCTTTCGAGGAAAGGCGAAATATCGAAAATAAATAAAATCAAAAAATCAAGACCTCGAGCTCGACTTTCATTTAACAATTTGTTCCAAATTAATAAATTAAATTGTAAATTTTTTTATACAAAAACAAAACAATTAACATTAGAACTAAATTTGAAAACTAAGAGAAATTAAAATACATTAAAATTGTCAACAATAAAACACACACTGTTCACATTTTCACACATTCCTGTACACACATAAATTATATGAATTCCACAAAACATAAAATTTAAGTTACTCGTTACAAATAAAACTAAAATCCTTGAAACCTTCCACTTGAATTATCATTTTAAAAGGAACCCAAAAAACCGAGGTAAGAACTAACCACCGGTCAATAAACATTGGTCCTATGCGAACTGGATCTAAAAGTGTGTTTTTAAATTGTTAAAAACGAAATCTGAGGAAAAAGTGTGAAAGTGTGATTAGTGTGTTTTGGGAAAAAAGTGAAAAAAGGCCACAAGTGCCAAGTTTTTAAATTTAAATATTTAAAGTGTGAAAGATAAATAAATTGAAAATCGACGCGCCGCGAAACAAAAATCTAAAAAGAAAAGAAAAAGACTCGACACAACAACAACAAGACCCAGCACGACACCGAAAAAGGACCCCGCCAAAGTCAAAAGACCCGAGAAGGAAAAGCCAGCGACCCAAGCCATCAACATCGAGACAAAAGGAAACCATATAAGACACTTATTACAGGATCAAAGTGAGTACCCAAAATTTGTGCAAGTAGCGTTGTTACATAGGGTGCCAAAACTCCGCCATATTGATATATGAAGGAGATTTTGGCGGGTCTGGCCCTATGTACGACGCTGGCTTGGTTTTTTGCCTTTTACATATATACAAAAATAACTGAATACTTAACTGCAGTTAGCTTGTACTTACATACATAGCTCTTTGATATACATACATACATAAGTGCAGTTAGCTTGCAGTTACACACCTACACATTGCTGCACATACATACCCTTTTACATATATACTAACCTCTTGCATAACCTACATGCATTCTAACCTCTGAAAGTTTTTTGACGATTTTTTCGGTAACAACGCGCGACTTTACTGTTTTCTAGTTTTCGAAACTTTAGGAAAATAGCGACCCAACCTTTTTGAAAACCCTTCGATAATTTGCTCAAATAATTTAATACGCATTCTGATGAATTTTTCTGAAAGCCAGCGGCTAGTCGAGTCGATTTATTCGGTCAAGTTATTTTTAAGATAAGATTATTAAGATAAGAGTATTAAGATACGATTATTAAGATACGATTATTAAGATTTGTTTCGGACGCGCGGACGGACACCCATTGACTTATTCCGAAAACCTCAGCAAGAATTCCAGATAATTTTGTGCTGAATAACGCGTGGACGGACAACTTTCTTGCGAAACAAAAGAGCGAAAATGTCTTGAATTTTTTCGGCTGCTTAAATCGAGGTTATATTTATTAAGCTTACTTTTATTCTTATTACTATTATTATTAGCTGCTTAAAAGGAAAAAAAGGAAAGATTTTTATTGGCTCGACTCATCCGCTGACTGGCTTGAGAACCCTACAAATTACTTCGTGATTTTTGGGTACCTTAAACATCGAGTTTGCAACTTAGAGAAAAAAGACTTTTTTTGCCTTCTTTATATGCGATTTTCTGAGGGAGAAATCGACCGTATGGTATTAGCTGATGCTTTGGAGACGCTAAAATCAATACCAATCAATAAATTAAAAAGAAAAAATAAATTTATTTTTTTTTTTGCTTTAGAAAATACGTGTTTCAACTTTTTGAACGACCCTCGTATTGCCTTAGATTCAATAGAAAAACCCTTTTGAAAAATGTCAAAAAATTTACGATTTTTTAAATCTCTTTTGCCATTAATATGTGTGGTTTGTGCTATAAATCAGCATTATTGTAGTTTCCAACCGATTTGAAGCGAAAATCTTGATATATTTGATAAAAAAGTTCCTGTGCCGACACTTTCAACTCGACCCCTCGTACCCATTAAAACAACAACAACAGCAGTCTATGTACACCGATGCATACGAGACAATAGGTAGCGGATTTTTTATTCGTTGGTTTCTCGTTGTCTTTTCATTCGTTTTCACTTCTTGCCTTGATTAGGGAACCCAAAGGTTAATGTACTACTGGAGTTTTTTGTGAAGTAGGAAAAAAGGGAGAAGTAGGAAAACATAATTTCAGCCGTAAAGAAAGGAATGAAAGAACATATGGTTTGATGGTTGATGGGTTCGGACGGACATTTCGGCAAAGGCTAAACAGAACTAACACAATAATTTACATTTATTGAAATTTATTTTTATTATTGGAAATTACACATTAATAGAACAATAAATTTGCACAAAAATTTATTAAGTGGTAATTTTTTGAAAATTACACTTTGCTACGAAAAATAAATTTGCTCAGAAATTTATTAAGTGCTAATTTTTGGAAATTACACTTTACTACGAAAAATAATTTTGCTCGAAAAATTTATTAAGTGCTAATTTTTGGAAATTACACTTTACTACGCAAAATAAATTTGACTCGAAAATTTATTAAGTGCTAATTTTTGAAAATTATACTATACTACGAAAAATAAATTTGCTCGAAAAATTTATTAAGTGCTAATTTTTGGAAATTACACTTTACTACGAAAAATAAATTTGCTCAGAAATATATTAAGTGTTATTTTTTGGAAATTACACTTTACTACGAAAAATAAATTTGACTCGAAAATTTATTAAGTGCTAATTTTTGAAAATTACACTTTACTACTAAAAATAAATTTGCTCAGAAATTTATTAAGTGTTATTTTTTGAAAATTACACTTTACTACGAAAAATAAATTTGCTCAGAAATTTATTAAGTGCTAATTTTTGGAAATTACACTTTACTACGAAAAATAAATTTGCTCAGAAATTTATTAAGTGTTATTTTTTGGAAATTATACTTTACTAAAAAATAAATTTGCTCAGAAATTTATTAAGTGTTATTTTTTGAAAATTACACTTTACTACGAAAAATAAATTTGCTCGAAAAATTTATTAAGTGTTAATTTTTGGAAATTACACTTTCTACGAAAAATAAATTTGCTTAGAAATTATTAAGTGCTAATTTTTGGAAATTACACTTTACTACGAAAAATAAATTTGCTCAGAAATTTATTGTGCTAATTTTTTGGAAATTAC